>CM069547.1:30712500-31952500 GCA_035773235.1 Eospalax fontanierii
AGGGTCCCTCACAGATTCCAAGTATTTGGACACTTGGTCCTGAGTTCATAGCACTTTCTGAGAAGGGTCATAGAACCTTTAGGAGGTGTGGCCATGCTAGAGGAAGCACATCACTGGGTGCAGGCATTGAGAGTTCTTAAGCCTTGTCAAATTTCTAGTCTCTCTCTCTCTGCTTCTTCTGCCTACTTGAAGAAGTGATCACTCCACTTTCTGCTCCAGCCACCTCTGCTGTCAAGCCTCTCCCACCGTTATGGTCTCTAACCCTCTGGAACTGTAAGTGAAATAAAACTCCTCCTTCTATAAGTTACCTTGATCATGGTGTTTTATCACAGCAATAGAAAAGTAATACAGTAAGCAGATGTCGTTGTTCTAATACCTGACAAAACATGCTTCTAGCCAAAATTATTAACGAGATAAAAAAAGGTCACTTCATACTGATTAAGGAAATATCTATCAAGAGGATAATACATTCCAAGCATATATGCACTGTGATGGTTTGTCAACTTTGGAGACAAATCTCTGGGTATGTTCATGGGATATTTTATAATTAGGTTACTCGAGGTGAGAAAACCCACCCTAACTGCTGGACCAAATAAAAAGGAATAAGTGATCTGAGAACTAGCACTTATCTTGACTCTAGATGTCATATGACTAGCTACCTAAAGCTCCTGCTGTCTTGACTTTCTCACCATGATGGACTGACTATACCCTGGAACTGTGAGCCAAAATAAACCCTTCCTTCATTAAGTTGCTTCTGTCAGGTATCCTGTCATAGGAATAAGACAAGTAATGAATATAGAAAATTAGTCCTGAGAAGGAGAGTTGTTGCTAGATAAACCCAGCCATATGGTTCATAGGCCTTTGGAACTGGTTTGTAGGAGAAATGTGGAAGAGTTTGGAATTTAGGGTCAGGAAAGAACTACAGTGATAGAGTAAAGCTTAAGGGGTCATTCTGGTGTGAGCTTAGAATGCAAGAAAGCTGAAACATCCACAGTGGAGGCCTAGCTCATGAAGTTCCGGAGATGAATGAGTACTCTATTAGGAACTGGGCCAGAAACCTTCCTTGTAGCATTCAGTCAAAACATCTGGTTGTGTTCTGTGTCCTGAGCCTTGAGAAAGGCTGAATTTGGCAGTATTTCCCATGTGTGTGATGGTTAATCTTGGATGTCAACTTTACTGGACCTGGAATCAACTAAGAGATTAGCTCCTGGGCACTCCTATAAGGGACTTTCTTGATCAAATTGTCTGAAGTGGGAAGATCGCCTCTAAATGTGGGCAGCACTCTCCAGCTGCAGCTAGATAAAAGGAGGTCAGAGGGGAAAAAAGAAGCACTTTGTTTTCTGCCTGCTTTCCTTCATGCTATCCTGGCAAGTTCATCTTTCCTGCTGCCACTGCTGCTAACTTTCTTTGGCAAAATCGGAAGCCAGCTTCTTCAGTCTACCAGTGGGGCTCTCTAGGCCTTTAACACCTAGGCTGGGACAATGTGCATCTAGACTTGTGGACTGAGCATCCATCAAGTTCTTAGTATCTCCAGTGTGAAGACAATCACTATTAGACTATCAGACCAGATCAGGTAAGCCAATCTATAAATCCACTTTAAATACATATTCATTCTATCAATTCTTCTCCTCTAGACAACCCAACTAAGACAAATTGTGGGTAATTGGGATAGAAATATTTAAACGTTTTCAGAATCCCCACATCAGTTTGCTGACCTGTGGAGTGATGGTTATTATGTTTGGAAAGACCAAATGGAAGCCATTAGAGCTTCCTCTACCAGGAAAAATAGTGAACCAAAAACAATATTACATTTCTAAAAGGATTATGTAAGTTAATACCACCATCAGGAACACAAAAGATTCTAGGGAGATGGTTCCCATCTCATTTCCTTTTGACTTTCCTATTTGGTCTGTGCAGAAGACAGATGGATCAGGAAGAATGACGACTGCTTATGGCGTACTTAGTTAAATATGACTCCAAGAGCTGATGCTATGATCAAGTGTGGTTTCTTACTTGAGCAGATTGACACATCTCCTGGTACTTAGTATGTAGCTATTGGTCTTGAAAATGCTTTTTTTTTTTTTTTTTGCAAAACCAACGGTACACTTCTACTCTTATATTTTAAGGGTAGATTAATTCTCTGGCCCTGTGTCATAAATTAGTTCAGAGGGATCTTCATCACCTGTCTCTTCCACAGTGTATCATACTGGCCCGTTGTATTTATGACAGTATGCTGTTTCGATCAAGTGAACAAAAGGTAATAACTAACTACTCTTGACTTGTTGTTAAAGTACATGTTCATCTGAGAATAGGGAACAAATCCAACCAAAACTCAAGAGCTTTTTACCTCAGTGAAATGTCTAGGAGTCTAGTCGTATGGATCATGCAGATATATTCTAAAGTGAAGGATGGATTGTTGTACCCGTCCCTTCCATCATCAAGAAAGAAACAGTGCAGTGCGTAGTGAGCCTACTTGGATTTGGAGCAACAGACTCCTCATTTGGCTATGTTACTTTGGTCTACACCCCAAGTAGCTTGAAAAACTCCTAGTTTTGAATGGGGCCCAGAACAAGATGTTTTTCAACACATCCAACCTGCTGTGTAGCCTGCTCTGCTGTTCTAGCCATGCAATCCAGTAGTCCTTACGGTGCTTGAAGTGTCAGCTACTAATAGGGATGCTGTTTGGAGTCTTGACTGAACCCCCCAGAGGTAAATCCCTTGGCATTTTGGAGCAAGACCCTGACATCATCTGCAAACAACTATCTTCTTGAGAGACAGCTATTGGCCAGCTTTTGAGCCTTAGTGGAAACTGAACATTTGACAATGCACCACCAAGTTATCATGTGACCTGAGTTGCCCATCATGAGCTGGGTATTATCTGACCCCACTAATCCATAAAGTTCAGTGAGCACAATGGCAATCCAACAGAAATGGAAGTGGTATGTACATGATCAGTCTGGAACAGGTTCTGAAGGCATAAGCAAATTACATGAAGTTACCCAAATGCCGACGTTTCCTACTCATGCTATGATATCTTCTGTTCCCAAGAATGCACTTACGGCCTCATGGAGTATGCCCTACGGTATGCTGATTGAAGACGAGAAGGCAAGGTCAGCCCTGCAGCTGACCATTCCGAGAAGCTGAGACTGAAAACTGGGGACTCTGGCTGTTCCGCTCAGGAGCGGTTTTTATTGCCTCCTCAAAGCTTTTCTTAGGAATCTTAGTGTTGGAAGCTCACACAGAGTTTACATATGATAAGTGTCCAAGCAGTGCAAAACACAGCGTGCCCAAGGTCATGGAGATGGCCCAGTAACAGACCTTCCATGATGTATGCAAAGACGGGAGGAGCATGACAACCTGTTCCTAAGCATTCCAGAAAACAGCTGTCTTATCAGTCTGTATCCAGCATCTTGGGAGCAGACTCTCCCCTACTCAAGCCTCTGCATCAACAAACCCTGAAGAAGTCTGTTAACTCTTAGTGAGTTAAGTGCCAGGTGCTGGTTAACTATTAGTAATCAGAGCACACTGTTATCCTTAAGGGACAAGGGGGTGACTACAACATCCATTTATAGCAACATATGCTTCAAATCTATTAGTAATGTGGGATGCATAGCCTAAAAAACATTGTAATAGGCAAGGGATAAGGAATAATAGCAGGAGAATAGTTATGGCTGGTCCCAGGAAGGCTGAAGTCAGGAAGACCAGTAGGCCAGACCCAGGCTTTGCCTTCATGAACCTGATCATTATTTTATTTTCTCTGTTTGTTGTTTAGTAATATTGGAATTGCCAGTGATATTAAAGCAACAGATTTCAGGAAATTGTTTACAGCTAAATGATGTTTTAGTAACAGGAAATCAATAGTGGCTCAATTCTGTAGAATCAATGTGCAAAGTTCTTTCATACCTTAATTAATTTTTGTTAATGCCTGTGCAGAGGGATTGGCTGCTTTGCTAAAGCTACAGGCCAGTTGTGAAACTTCTCTCTGTAACCCCATTGCTAAACTTGGAACAGGTAAAATAAAAGCCGCCATACTCATGTCTCAACTGTGATTTAGGAGAGACATTTGGTCATTACAGTCAGTGGGGAGGCCCTGAGCAATCCAATGAATGGGAACAAGGATGGTAACAGGGAAGATAATGGAGCATATTCTAGAGAAATGAGCAGGCAAAGCTTGAAAGAGCAATGTCATTACATAAAAAGACCAGTCTCTAGGGAGTCTTTGCCAGTGGGCAAAGAGATGTTGTGTTCAAAAGAACAATTTCAAAGTGGTGAAGAAACAAGATAATCAATGCTCAAACATCTTTGTTGAATGACAAAGGAAACTGGTAACGCTTGCTCTGTATGAAACACAACCCGATCTTAACTAATACCATCTCCAGTAATACTGGCATACTCATTATATCTTACAGACAAGCTCATGAGTTTATTAGCCAATAGTTGATGTACTCAATTTCCATCTTTTACATAGCATACATTTTTATTCATAATATCTACTGCCAGGGTGAACCCAGAAAATCTCATTTGTTCACAGATCCTGAGGAACCCATAGAAAGACATATCTAAAGTAATACTGGAATAGAAGCTATCCTTCGAAGCTGCCTTTGAGCTTAGTACATGGATAATGTCTTGCATCTTGGACATAGGCTGACTTTTTGTAAATCTCCAGATTTTTATTTTTTAAAAGCCTGATTAGTAATGTTTCTCCAAGGTTCCTTCATATTAACCTGATTAAATTGTGTTTTTTTTTTTTTCTATTTTTATACCCTGTAACAGAGCATGAAAAGGTACAATTCAATATCAGAGGAGACTTTACGACAACTGGCCCTGCTTGGGCCATACACTTTGCATAGCATGGACATGAATCAAAGCAGGCATCATTAAGAACATAGTCACAGGGGAAACTTTGCATCCAGCACTTCTAATCTGATATTCAGCCTCTTGAGTGAGTTTCTTTATCTAGTCCCAGGATGGGACAGTTTTTTGTTGGGTACGAGACATGTTCTCATCCTTAAATGTAGACATGCACATTTTCTTGAAAGAGGTTTCCAAGGATTCTACACCATCAGAGTTTTGGAATTTCATGGCATGGCTTTAGTCTTTGTGGGACACCCTGAAGAGCTCACCATGATCTTGGCTGTATAAGTATAACTCCAATCCCAATCTTTAACTTTGCCGGGCTTCCACTTTAGAGACTAAATCCCTCCACCAAATAGGTGAACTGAGAGCAAGTGTGACTTTAACCAATTGCTGCTGAGAACAGAGCACCCTGTTCATCCAGATTTTCATAGGTAAAGAGCTGTGGCTAATTGCTCTTTAGGGATGGCATGAATCGCCTCTTTATGTTTGAACAAATATAATTTGAGACTGATTTTTGAGTTTTACAATAGTTTCGCCTTAAGAATTGTATGGGATCTGGGGTTTGTGCAAATATGCCAGTCAGACAGAAAGCAGGCAAAGCAAACACTGGAATAAGCAGGAGCGTTATCTGTCTTAATACTGTGAGGAAGGCTTAGGAAAGCAAAAGCGATTAACAAATGAGTAGTCTCTCTGCTTGTGTAGTGACCCAGGTAACTCAGAGAGAGCATCGACAGTAACATGAACATATGAAAGACGTCCAACAGTGGGAACATGAGGTACATCCATCTGTTAACTTTCATTATGTTGAAGACCTTGTGGGTTTGTTCTCCTGAAAAACAGGGGTGTGAAATGTAGCACAGGAGGGGCATGAGGTGACAATGTTTTGTGCCTGTGACCATGTCAAAGAAGATTTATGGCTCAGGAAGGATGCTGTGACATGCATTAAAGCATGCCAATGTTGGGCCATTTTAGAAGTCACAAGGGACCTTAGCTGGTCAGTCTGTTCATTTTCCTTGGGTTAGTGGCTTTGGGAAACCTGATGTGGATGAATGTGTGTGAAATATATTGAGTGTCTCTGTTATCTCACCAAAGTTTGTGCCCATGAGAAAAGTTCAGAGACAGGGTTGCTTTCATTTAAGAAAATGGTAGCGGTTTTTAATAATGGCAGAGATGCAGGACTGTATTTCGAGTCTGTCACAAGATTAAGAGGTTCAGTTACATCAATCAGCAGGAGACACACTGAACAATTAATTTTGTTGTGCAGAATTGTAGGATGTGTATGAAGTTTTCATTTTAGGTTTTGTGTAGACTATTTGACTTTGATTATTACCATTAGTGAAATATGTAGGCATGTTAGTGATTGGAGTATTGTAGAAAAATTTGGATTTATTGAATTTGCAAAGTGTAGGGATGAAAATAATTTGTATTGGGGATAGTGACAAAAGAAAACATTTAGAAAATTAGAAAGCATAATCTGTTAAGAAATGTTTTTACCTTTTATTTTTTTTTATAACTTCAAAATAAAGATAGTTTTTAAGAGTAAACACAAAATTTAAATAACAAGTTTACAATGGTGTATTTTAACAGAAAGTACAAATATCAATATAGGATTTGTAACTACCTTGAAAAGTTAAATATTTTTAAATTAAAAATATTATATAATATTAAACTTGTTTTTATTTTTATTTTGTTGCCATAGAAATATTTATCATATGCTGTCAAGAAAACATAGGCAAGAATTATTACTTAGTCTCTGTGATCAAAGTGATAGGATTTTTTTCTCATTTTGGACTTTCTAAATTACTTAACGGTATTTTATTTCTGAAAAACAATCATATAATTATATTTTTATTTTAGGAAAAAGAATACAAATAACAAAGAAGTAAGATATTTCTATGAAATTGAAGCAGAGGTCATAAATGTTTAACTTAGAAATGTACATACTTATAGTAAATGCTAAGTACAGCTTTATTTGATGACTGACATGTAATAATAACTATGATGATTTAAACAGGTATAAAAACGCAAGACCACAATCTTTAAATGTAAATGCTTAAGAAGTCACTGTGAATATGGAAAAATTTTTGTTTAGATGAATATGTATATTTTATATGAGAAATAAGGGAGCAGTGGCATTTCCCTGATCTCTTAACAATATTTAGATTTTTATGAAGAATTAGTAGTATCCAACCTTAAGTATTGATTTTTCTATTTTTAAAGGACTTATTTAATAGGTCAGTTGGATCAATGTTTTCATTTTTAGAAGATGGGGTTGTGTGTAAATATCTGAAATAAGATAGCATGTATGTACTTTTATTTAAAACCACCATTCAAAATGTGGAGCACATATTGGAAAAACTTAAGGAAACCATCCTGAAAGGATAAACAGTGTCCAGGAATAAGAGAAGCCAAATAGTAGTCTATTCAATACTAATGATTTTTAACTCTTTAAAGGCAAGTTGGGAAACATGAGAATATTTATATATGACTTTAGGGAAACCTGTTTAGAATTTTATTTTGTAGAATATTGAACAGAAACTTTTACCAAAAACTTTACTTTTGTTTATAGTATTAGATTATCATTATTATTTTCTACATAACATTTAAGTCATTTAAAAATATTTTACTTATTTTTATTTTATGTGTATGAATGTAGTGCCTGCATGTATGTAAGTGCATTTATCTCATGCAATACCCATGGAGGTCAGAAGAGGACACTGGATTCCCAAGAACTGGAGTTATAGATGGTTGTTAGCTGCCATGTGGGTGCTGGGAACTAAACCTGGGTCCTCTGCAAGAAGTGCTCTTAATGGCCGCATCATCTCTCCAGCCCCTTAAATAGATTTTTAATAAAAATTTTAGGGTATAATTTATTTTGTTCTAGTGATGGCTGTGTGTGCTCTGAATAGGCATCAACATATGGCACTCTTATTGCCAGGATTCACATATACGGAAGTTGTGATAGTTAATATTAATTGTCAGTTTGACAGAATCTAGAATCACTTGTGATATGGACTTCCAAATATCCCTGTGGAAGACTATTTTGATTTCATTCATTGAGATTAGAAAAACATCTCCTCTTCTGAGATGTTCTCTGAGCCTTGATAGTAGGGAAGGGGAGGGGAGAGGAGAGGAGATGGAGAGAAGCGGAAAAGAGACAAAATCCCTCTGGGAAATGATGAGTTTTACACTTTTATTTCATAGGGAAGGTGGACTTCCTCTAAGAAAATAGGCTAGATCAGTTTTATCTCGAAACACATGTTTGTCAACAGAGGATGTTAGCCATTTCCCCTTTAACATGTTACCACACACAGCACACGGACTGTACACACCATGCAGTTCTTTGGAAATGTCTTCATTGGCCTTTTAAAGTGACAATGATGCAACCTTGGCTGATGGGGGCAGGGAAGCAAGGAAGGAAGGAGATTCAGTGAGGTCATTGTAATAAAGCCCCACAGTTCCTTTCTTTAGATGTACTGAGTTATAATCATTTTCTTCAAGTCATTAAATTATACATGATATAAGAAAAAAAAATCTATATCCCGGATGATATAATACTAGGTAAATAAGGCACCTGGGAAGACAGCTCAACTGCTAGGAGCACTGGCTGTTCTTGCTGATGATCTGGGTTCGAGTCTCAGTACACACATGATGGATAACAACTATCAGGTAACTTCAGTTCCAGGGGATCCAATACCCTCTTCTGATCTACACCAGCATATTACACAACACGAGTGCACTTCCATACATGCAGGCAATACACTCACACATATAAAATAAAAATAATAAATAAAATATTAAAAAGTACTAGTTAAATAAGTTATGGCAGGATACTACAAAACTAAGCTTGAATTATATAAAAACAATCGAACAACAGTTTTAATACTGTTTTAAGTACTTCCAAATTTGGAAAAGCTGGATTTTAAATCTTGTTTGTTTATTTTTGATGGCATTTGTCATCTTTAGTCAGGATCCCTGAAACAAAACAATGAAAAATAGAAATGTATTTCAAATTTAAAAATAAGTAAATACAAATGAAGCATAAATCATTCATCATTCAAAAAGATCCTAACTTGGAAGAGGGGGACGTAGAATTGGTGCAAATACGGTCCTCATGTCTGAAATTCTCAAAAAATTTTTAAATCAAAAAAAAAGAAAAAATTAATAATTTGTACATTTATACAATTTATGCTGCTGAAATTACTGAAACCTAAAAGAACACAAAATCTTTGGAGCATACTTCATCTACTGAATTGTATAGTTTGCTGAATGTGTATGGTGTGTTTTGATTTTGTAAAGCATAACATGTCCATATATTCATAGACGTCTCCAGGAAAATATAAAAAAAAATTTGTAAGGCTCTTTTTCTGTTGTTGAATTTTTGTTTCCTTGTCATTACTTTTTTTTTATATCACCCCCATTTTTCTGTTAACATAGTCAACACATCGCATTTATAATACAAATGGAAAAAAACATTTAAAATGTCCATGGTATAACTGAGTTGGGGAGAAATTTCTGCATGTCTGCCATTTCTTCTTCCAAACGGAGCTGATTTGAACGAGGAATGTAACCCTGGGCAGCCATGACCCCAGGGTCACGCCCATTCACTTCTTTGACTGGAAGCAGTGAGGGTAGGCCACACCCCGCAGCTATGGTCACAAATGCACATAGACTGACTCTGGACAGTAAGGCTTTGGGGTCAGTTTATTGAAGACTTCTGAGAAAAGTGTCCTCACTTTTAAGAACTCCAGGGCTTTTCTGGCCCTCTGACTTCTGTGTCAGGCCAAGGAACTGGGAGCCGCTGAGGCCATTGGATGAAGCAGCACATAGAAGATCTCTGGAATCCACATAGGCATGAGACCTCCTTACTCCTCTCCTTCATGGTTATTATAGTTTAGGGTTGATTTAAGTTAACAGTTCATGTGTTAGCAGGTTGGTGTTCAGTGTGGTTGTTTTGGGAAGTGGTGGAACCTTTCAGAAGGGTGATTAGAGGAAGATATTCAGTCAATGGCATACCACGCTTACAAAGGATCAGTGTTCTCAGAAGATCCCTCCAGTGTGGGCTGTTGTATAAAGCATGAGACTGGTCCTTCCCTGGACTCTTGTTTCCTGTTTTGCCATGTGATCTCTTCCACACATGCTCCTGACATTGTGATGTTGTTGACCACAATGTCCTTATCAGAGCTGAGAAGATGCTGGGGCCACGCTCTTGAACTTTAGAACTCTGCTGAAAAAAAAAATCTCTTTTATTTACAGAGTTCCCTTTCCGGTGGTCGATTTTTAAAATTCAGGCTCATTAGTAGTGATCTATTAAGGCTTCCACATCTAGACTTAAATCTAGAAATTAAAAGTTGCAAGAAAACCATTTGTTTCTAAGCATGTTGCCATAGGGTCATGATAAGTATCTGACGTTCATTCTTAGTCTACTTACGCATGTGCTTCTTTTTGATTTTATCAGCCTCACAAGAAACTCATCAATATTATTGGTCTTTTCAATAAAATGCTTTCAGGTCTGTCTGCCTTCCTAGTATGTATTGGTTTCTATTACAGTAATTGCAATGTTTATCTTTAAAAACGCCCTTCTTCCATCTCTTTGTGCTTTAGTTTGTTGTTCCTTTGCTAAATTTGTTAAGATAAGAAATGTTATGGGCTGGATTGTGACCTTCCAGAAGGATATATTGGCATCCTAAATGATGGTACCTCAGAACATGCTCTCATTTGGAAATAGTGCCCCTGCAGGTGTAGAGTTAGATATTGGACTAGAGTAAGGTAGGACCTTGATCCTGTAAGTCCTTACATAAAGACAGGCACGTGAAGACAGAGATGCAGGGACAACACTATTGTAGACTGGGGCCAAGATCAAAATGTTCATGTTGCTACATAGCAAGAAGCAGGAAGAGGTGAAGAGACTCTGCCTGGAGGGAGTGTGGCCTGGCTCACACCTTGGTTTTATCTATCCAGCCTCCTAAACTGGGAAGCAATAAATTTATGGGATTTTTTTTTTTTAAAAAGATTTTTTTTTTCTTTTTACTTATGTGTCTGTGTGCATGCTACATATGTGTTGGTGCCTAGAGAGGTCAGAAAAGCGCTGTTAAATTTATATAATACAGAGTAACTTAGAACAGGACCCAGACTGATTTCACCACCCTTTTTCACCCCTAGACTTTCTCATATTCTATAATAAACCGCTACGCTATGCTTTGTGTGTCTTGTCTGAATTCTTTTGATAGCAATTACAAGGCTTGAGGGCTGAGGGGAGTGCAGAGTGAGTACTCAGAGCCAGGCGAGGAAGAGAAAGTGGAACTACGCCATTTGTTCCAGAAATTGACTAGTGCCCTGTTTTTCTGAAGCTTCACATATGACTCTCTCTTTAGTGCTGGAGATGGAACCCAGGGTGTGCTGCATGCTGAGCACTCAGCGCATTCCTGGATCCACCCCTGCCTCCCCTTATCTCTCACAGGTAACTTTACTGAAATGTCACATACATCTGGGAAAGTGTGGTTTCCTGTAGGTACAGCTTGGTGGATTTCCCCTAAGTGAGACGCTCAGGTAATGAGGTCAGGAAATCAGAGATTTCCAGCACCTCAGAAATCCCCCTGTGCCACAGTCAGCTATTCATCCCACCCCCACGGATATTTACTGTGGCTTCCTAACTAGTTTTTAATCTTCTTTTCAAATTTATGTAAATAAAGCTACCTGTAAATGATAGATAATAATTTTCCCTGACTTAGCTCACTGGAGCTTGTGAGCTTCCTCCATGCTGGTGATGGAGACGAGCTCATCCTTATTTCTGTCCAGTATTCCACAGCATGAATACAATAGGCTTTGTCGATTTCATTTTACTGCTGATGAACTTTTAAGTTATTTCTCCCCTTCATTTAAAAATATTTTCCTCTTGTATATTTTTCTTGCCAGGGAAATGGCTCAGTGAGTAAATGCACTTACTACTAAGCCTGATAATCTGAGTTCAGTTCTCAGGAGCCCCATAGTGGGAGGAGAGAACTGACGCCTGCAAATTGACCTCCACATGTGTGTACACAAATGCATATGTAGACACACAAATAGTTGACTGTAATAGAATACAGTTAATCTCAGTATCTGGGGAGAAGGGATTCTAGGATATCCATAAGAGAATTTGCATGTAACCCTATATACACCCTCCAGTATATTTTAAGTCTGCTCTAGATTACAGCTCATACCTAATATAAGGGTGCTACTATGTAAACCATAGTTAATGTCTTGCTTAGGGAATAGTGGTAAAAGCAAAACAAAACAAACCTCTGCACAGGTTCAATGCAGAAAATTCCTTTTGGAATACTTTCCATTCGCCGTTGGGTGAATGTTCAGGTGGAGAACCCTCAGACATGAAGAGCTGTTTGTTGGGATGAAGACCTGCTCTAGATAGGAGGGTAGGGAGAATGATGGTCTCCCAGAGAGAGGCCTATGACCCAACTCCTGGGAAATGTGATTGATACCTAGTGAAAGGGATATCTTAAGAATTCTCTCAGTGAGGCCCTGCGTTCAGCCCCGCCCCCCTAAGTTTGACCCAGTTGAGCAAGTGGAGAATGCACTCTCCAATTAGAGACCAGTTTACTCAGGGTGACTTACAAGGAGAGACAGACAGAAATTTCCCATGAGGGAACCAGCATTTTGATCAGAAGTGTGGCGGGCCTTCGGCACACTCTGCCAAGAAGGAGACCAGCCGCCCACTCTGCCTTCTGTGTCTCCTACCCAGCTTTCACTCCTTAAGTCACTGTTGGTTGGAAAGTAGTTGACTCTATTGGCCTCATCTCTGTCAATAGATGAGATTTTTGGAGGCACGTCCCTCAAGGCAGAGAGAAACACTGTCAATTTACTCCTACATCCCACCCCTTTTCTCTTTGACTCTTACAAAACATTCTGCCATCCTCTTCCACAATAGTCCCTGAGCCTTAAGGGATTTGGGAGGGAATAACAGGTGTAGGACAATGTTGTTTCCATTGTGGCATGGATTATCATCTGACTTCAGAGATGCTCCTTCTACTATAAAACACAACTGTAAAAACAACGACGAAAGTAACATCCACACAAACACTGAATGACCTAACCCATGGTTGTAAACACAAAGGCTTAGGCAGTACCTAAGTAGGCATGTCATATTCATCTTGCAAACAATTACAGTATCTTCTTTACAGGGGCCTATAACTCCCCATCACCACTGGGGGTTGACTTTTCTCCTAATATCAGATGTGTGTTCCCTCCCTGAGGAGTGGGCCTTCAATCCAATTATAAATATGCTGGGGGGGGGCACATACTAGATGAGTCTCTGTCACACAAGCAGAAACATCTTGATTGGCATCCAGCAATGGAGCAAGATCTGTCCTTAAGGAGAGCTTTTCAGGAACAGAATTTCCCTCTAGGTGGAGACATGCCCTTGTTTCCTCCCTTAAGGGTTAATCCAATAACACAGGTCAGGGACCTGGCTAGAGGACTACCTCTAGGAAGGCAGATTCACCTTAAGATAATGGACTTTTCCTTCCCAGAATTCCCACCTCCTAGTGCAGTCCCTATGAGTCACCTTGAGGTTTGGCTGGGTCCGTCCATCTTTCCTCAGAAAGGCATGACTGTTTCTTCTCTTCTTCTCTGTCTTTCTCTTTTAGGTGCTGGCCAGAATGGAACAATTCTTTTAAAATCCCCCATACTGTTTTGGGCTTCCTTACTCTTTTTCCAAAGCTCCCCTTTGTGCCATTTGCCGCCTGCTGCCGGGTGGTTGACCATCATGCTGACTTATCATTCCTTTTCTTCTCTGTTTTCCTCCTCTTTCAGGCAGTTGCAAGGTTTACAGCCTCCCTGGGGTTTTCTTTCTAAACTCTAATAAACTGTCCCTGAGTTTCAGTTTGCATCCTTTCTTAAATTCATTTCTTAATAATGTTAGGAGTCCCAAGAGAGGACCCCCATTTCCCTGGCATCACATGATGGGCTCCCTAAGATTTCCGGTAACACTTCTTTCATGTCTTTTAATTCTTCAATTGACAGAGAACCTGATCCTGAGCCCCTAGATGGCATCAATTCAACCTATAATTTTTCAACATTATGATGGTACAATGGAGATATGCATTCGACAGAAATCATGCTTTGAATTTGGATCATTTCTCCAGCTGTCAACGTGTGCTACATGCTCTTTCCTGATGCTGGGTGACAACGGGGAGTCAGGCCCCCCAGTCAGGGCAAATGGGTGAGAGTGTTGTGACTGAGATGCTAGGTTGTGGGGATCAGGAAACTGGGGTGCATTAAATGGTTCTTTGGTTTATGACATTTTAAATTTATCATACAATGGCTTATTGCAACTCCACAGTGAGTCAGAGCCCATAGGGCATGGTCCGGAGACTATTTGTGCTTGATTCCTATCTTAAACTCTGATCCACAGCATGGAGGCCTGTATCTGACTGCAATGTCAGGCATGGGCCTTTCTGTCATTGTAGGGATTCCTTTTTTGCAGCTTTCTTGACGAGTACCTCCTATTTATTGGGTCATATATTAACCCTTTAGCTTGTTGCTGGGTAATAAGCCATTTTGAAATAAAATGACTTCAGTAACAAAGATTTTGATTACTTCTTATGATCTCATGGGACAGCTGGGTCTGGGCTGGCTCAGCTGGGAGGCTGGCCAGCTGGGATGGCTACAGTGCCGAGCCTTTCTCCTCATGGCTGCTTGTCCTCCAGGAGGCCAGTGCAGGTTTGTTCAAACAGCGGTGGGAGAACTCCACACACAAAAGTAAAAGTTGTAAAGGTCTCTTAAGGTCTAGTTTGAAAGTCACTGGTCACTCTGCCCCATTCTATGATGAAAACAAAAGAAAATAAAATCAAAGGCAAAAATAGAGTTTTGATTAAGTTGCAAAAGTAGACAGATTCAAGGGTTAAAAAAAATAGAACTGCAAATTATTTGTGCATTTTTGTTTTTTGTTTGTAATACATCAAAACATGCAGTCTTACACTGTAGCCTTTTATCTGAACAGAAACTCTGGTACTTTTTTCAGCAGGGCACATGGAAAGTCCTTACATATCTACAGTGTGACTTAGCATGGGTGACTGGTCATTCTGGAGGGTCCAACAATGGACTTTAGGATGTGGGCTTTGGGTCAGGGTGGGAACATAGAGACTGGAGACTGAGAGCAGCCACATAAGCTCAACATGCCTACTTAAGGGAGCTGCGATAAAAGCACTAGACACCAAGGCTCAGGTTAGTGGCTCCGGTTAGGCACATGCCATTCACACTGTGACATATAAGTGCTGGGCTGGGAATGCATCCTGTCTCCAGTTGTGGAAACATTACTCAAACCAGAAACTATTTGGGGGCATTTGTTTGCTTTTTTCTGGGCTCTTGATTTTTCCTTTTCTGCTGGCTGATTCTGTCGTATTTCCTTGTAATGAACTACAACTGGTTATAACAGCTTTCAGAGAGTTATAAGTCTAGAAAATTACTTGAATTGAGAATGGTTTGGAGAACCCCTAAAACTTGTGATTGATGTAAAAATAAAGTTTTTTTCATTGACTATGTCCATTCACTTGGCAGTTGGTTAAACTCTTGCAATTTCCTGACAAAACCCTGTTCCTGGTCATTTCTCTTTCTTATATGCTGAGCTGAGTTCTAGTTTACTTCCTGTTGCTGTGATAAAGCAATAACCAAAACCAACTTTGAAAGGAAAGGGTTTATTTTAATCTTGTAACATCCAGATGACAAGTCTGATGTCACAGAGGGAAGCCAGGGCAGGAACTCAAGGCAGAAACCTGGAGGCAGGAGCAGAAGTGGAGACCTTGGAGGCACACGGCTTACTGGCTTGCTCCCCTAGCTTGCTCAAGCTCTTTTCTTAAACATCCCAGGCCCACCTGTCTGGGGATGGCATTGCCTAGAGTTGGCTGGGCCTTCCTACATCAATTAGCAATTAAGAAAATGAATACTGGAGGTGCCGGACTCTAGGACACCAAGAGCAGTGAAAACCAAAGACAGAAAGAGGAAAAGAGTGCTGGAGAGATGGCTCAGTGGTTGGGAGCACAGGCCAATCTGATAGAGGAAAATGCTCAGTTGAAGTTCCTCTTTCTGGGTGTCTCTAATTTGTATCAAGTTGACAAAAACTAACACACCTTATGAAATACAGTTTCATTTCTCCAAGGACATTCTAGGTTTGAAACAAATGTATACTTATTGTTTTCTATTCCCTCTTCAATTTTCTGTGTATTTGTTCATCTCTTTTGGTTCCTCTTTCATGCTGGGCCCCTTCCTGAAACTGTTGATTCATCTTTGTTCATTCATGTTTTGGATGAAGCATAAGAGGGCAGATCAGAAGCCTCAGTTTTTCTGACCGTGGCTTCATTTGGGCAATCAAATTGTTTACTGGGTTTTCCACTGAGGGACCTCTACATTTAGAGACACATTCTCTATGGATTTGAAGCATGTTGAACCTCTCACAAGCCCTCTGTGTTCTTGTGATGAAGGTACCTAGATATGGTTTAAGGAATTCTAGAAACAGAGTTTTCTGGCTCAGAACATTTGTTTCTCTCTTCTGAAAAATTTTTATTTTTATTTTATGTGTATGTGTGTATTGCCTGAATGTATGTAAGTGTACCCATGTCATGCAGTGCCCATGGAGGTCAGAAGAGAGTGTCAGATTTCCTAGAACTGGAGTTATAGATGGTTGTTAGCCACCATGCAGGTGTTGGGAATTGAACCTGGATCCCCTATAAGAGCAACCAGGGCTCCCAACCACTGAGCCATCTCTCCAGCACTCTTTTCCTCTTTCTGTCTTTGGTTTTCACTGCTCTTGGTGTCCTAGAGTCCGGCACCTCCAGTATTCAACTTGCATAGAGACCATACCTTTAAGTATCCCAGATGGGTTGTGTCTGGGGACAAGAGTCATCTGTCCTCAGATGGAGGACAGACCTGCCATTCTTTTTAAATTTTTATATATTAATTAATTTATTTTTATTTTACGTATATGTGTCTTGACTACATGCATATAAGTGCACCATGTGTGGAAGCCAGAAGAGGGTGTTGGGTCCCCTGGAACTGGAATTCCTGACAGTTGTTAACCACCACATGGGTGCTGGGAACTAAACCAGTCAGTGCTCTTTATAGCTGAGTCATCTCTCCAGACCTTCCAGCCCTTCCTTGGCTAGAGAGGATAGCATTTTAAGAAAAAAAAATTTCATGCAAATGGCTCCCACTCTGGGTATATATCTCGTCTACTATTGGATCGAAATGACACAGACATGGTCATGGGCAGAGTCACAGAGAGCAGAATGCCTCTAGCACGAAGGTCCGGCGCTGAACACTGGAGGATGGGCTAGATTCCATGGTCAGTGGAGGGCACAGGGCAGGGGGGCAGGGAGGGAGAGCAAGGAAAGCCCAGCAGCTCTTGTCCATGGCTTCCCCAATGAGCTTCAATTTTCTGTCTTTGTTGACACAGGTGCAGGCAGAGCCCTCCCACCCAACAAGGTTCCCTCTAAGCTTATCTCACTCATGCCTCTTATTCGACAAAAGGAGGTATACAGAGACCACCACCCCAGGCTTCTGACTCATTCCCCCCTCCACACAGAGTCAGAGCATCTTGTCTGTAGTTGCAGAAGCACAAAGGAGATCAACTTTTCCTTTTATTAAGCCAGCGTGCGCAATGGATACTGTGAATTGGCTCTGTATGCCTGAGGTATGAGGGGGCTCACATTTATTTATCTGGCCACTTCTGGTACCTTGGGATTTCGGAGGGTAGGACTTGAGGCCAAATGTGCCCTTGGCATATGAGGACATTGAGAAAGTGCAGAGGCTGAATGACTTGTCAAGGACCCACGGGGAGGAAGTGGAGCTGCTGCCAGTGTGTGAATCACTGCCTCTTCCAGCCACAAGTCTGCGCTCAGCTTCCCTGAGGGAGGCAGCATTTGCTCTGGAAACCCTGGGCTCTGAGGCCTTGGCTATCATCCTAGTGGGGCCTGTGGGCTTATCATGCAGTCAAAAGAATTCAGGGGCCTCTCAGCCAGCAGTCTGCCTAGGGTAGTGTTTCCCAGGATCCCTGCCACAATCTCTCCCCTGGAGCTGGGAATTAATATGATGTCCACCCGAGCTCTGTTATCTGCATTGTATAACAGCATTTCTGTTTTGCACAGTCAACAGCACCCTTTTCTCAAGCAGGCAGAGTTCTGGCACGGCTTCTTCTCAGGCGCATTGCCTTCGGGCAACTGCTGTGTGGAAACAGCAGCTTCCTACATAAACCAGGCGTGCTCCCTTTTGTTCCAGAGGCAGGCTGCTCAGACCTAGTCAGTGCCTGCCGGAGACAGGAGAAAACAGATGGGCTGTGTCACTTGTTGGTGCTAGGGCCTCTGTCAAGTCAGTTCATGCCCTCTACACTCTGTCTCCACACTTTCCAAATGGAACACAAAACACAGGAATTAGGGAATGCTCCCAAATGAGATGGTATCTGTGAAGTACTCAACTTCTGGTTTTCTGGCTCCTTTTTAAACTTCCTCACAACAATCCAGTGAGTTCCCAGTTTCCCACCCCATGGGCTCAGTGTGGATTTGAGAATGGTTACTGGAGGAGGAGAAGAATTAACCAAAAGTATCAGCAACAGAGGAGAAGAGTTAGGCAAAGAAATCTACTGAGAGGGGGCAGGCAGTTCTGGACTAGGACCCAGGGACTGTATCACACAAACAGATGCTTTTGTGAGCCCTAGGGACTGACTGCTCTATAGAAGGGGAATCATGCACATGGTCTTGTCCACCTCTGCTGAGAACAGTCTTGGAATGCATCCTCTGTCTGGGTAGTTAAGAGGCATATAGGAAGATGCCAAGTCAGTCTCTCTCTCTCTCTCTCTCTCTCTCTCTCTGGTCTTATGGAGCCCAGGCTGATCTTGAATCCAACTAGGTAGTCAAAGATGACCATGAACTCCTAACTTCCTATCTCCACCTCTTGAAATCTGAGATTATAGGCTTTGTACCACTATGCCTTGCCCAAGAGTACATCTTTTATTAAAAATATTTTTGTTAATTCTTTGAGAATTTCATACACTGTATTTTGATGATATTCACCCCCAATTCCTCCTAAGTCCTCTCAGATCTGCCTTCACCATTCCTGCCCCAACCACTAGTACATCTATTTTTTTCTAATTGACTGATTTTTATTTATGTGTATGACTGATTTGCCTGCATGTATGTAAGTGCATCTGTGTCATACAATGCCCACAGAATCCAGAAGAGGGCATCAGATTTTATAGATGGTTGTTTGCTACCATATGGGTTCTAGGAGCTGAACCTGGATCCTCTGTAAGAGCAGCCAGTGCTCTTAACTGCTGAGCCATCTCTCCAGTCCAACTAAAGATACATTTTGATGGCAAGGACAGGCTCATTGATAGGATGTGACTTGGTGAAGTCCTGAACCTGCCAGGGACACAGCAAGAAGCGGAGTTGCCTTAAATGTCTGCAGGAGATGTGGACAGGCTAAGCAGCCATGGGGTGTTGGGGGCACTGACGAAAACAACAGTGAGAGGCATTCTGCCTCTGGCAAGGAGAGCAAAGCCTATTTCCCGACCCCTGTGTGCACCAAAGCAAGGGACTCTTGTGACAGTTTAGACAAAACACCCTCTTCATCTCCTCCCACCTTCCCATTTCCTTCAGAGCCTTCTGGGTGTCAAAGAGGAGACTGAACAGTGCATGGGGCAGGGGAGAGCCAGCCTGGCCGAGCTAGGGCGGTAGGAACATGTACATGCATGTGTGTATACATGCGTGATGGAAAATTCCAAGCTTATCGCTGAACCACTTTGAATCTTTCCCATAAAAGTGGGAGGACCGTCTATGCCTCCTGCCTCACAGATGGTCCTGTGACACGTGGATGGAGGTCAGCCACCCCTCTTCAGGAAGTGAGGCACAGAGGACAAAGTAGAATATAGCCTCAAGAGTGATGCATGCAAACGGCTGTCCCCTTCTGCGCTAACTCAAGTCAGTGTGAAATATTGACTCCGACTACATCTCATAATCCTGCTTTGTTTGCTTTCTGTGTGCCTCAAATGATCAGCTGAGGACATCTGGCTCTGGGAAGACAATCATGTTTAGTTTGTGTCTTGATATCAGACACGTAGGCCCCTCCCTCAGCTACAGTCCTGCAGGTCTGTTACAGCAGCTGGGAGTCCACTTTGAGGGGCTCTGAGTTACTAGGGGCAGTGGATCTGTGCCCCCTTATAGAAGCCAGAAGCTTGCTGAAAAGAATTTTAGGTGAATCACACTGGAAAGTAAAGTTTCCAGGAAGGAAAAATACCAAGTCCCTCTGTGGCTGTGCAACACTATTGCTGGGTGAGCCTCTGTTTACTCTCCTAACCCTTTCTCTGGGGAGGGAGCACCCTTCCTCCCTTGGGTGGCCTAGGGTTAATTTATATGTGACCTGGAGATGAGCATTCAACACTCAAGGGATCAGCCAAGTGCAGCATTGAGTCATGATGGGAGATAGAAAACAAGGCCTTCTCCTCCTAGAGTATCAACTCTCAGGTCAGGTGGCTGCTAATCAAGACAGAAAGGTCAGCATAACTCCCAGGGGGCCAGGCATCTGGCAGCTGTTGCCTTGCTTCCCAGGGGTTTGAAGCTCTGGGGAGCCTAGTGAGTTAACCAGCTTTCTGTCACTGTGACAAAATATTAGATAGCCAACTTAAAGGAAAGGTTGAATTTGGTTGTGATTTCCAAGGTTACTTTGGGCCTGTGGGCAGAACAGTGTATTGTGGAGGGAGTGCATGGTACAGGAGGCCTGTTTACTTTACAGTTGTACCTAGGAAATGGAGGACAGGCCAGTGTTCCAGTGGTCCCTGAAAGGGCACACCCCAGTACCTTAACTTACTTCTCCTGGTCCCCAACTCCTGCTGTTTTATATCTCCCAGTGTGAGAGACGTGACCAAGACTTTTAACACATGGGTTTTTGGGAGACACTTACCTTCTCCCAGGGGCCTGTGGATGAGAAGGACCCTGTGCTTCTGAGAGAGGAGGAAGTTAAGACTGGTTTGCCCTAGTTGGAAAATAGGATTAAACACAAAATTGTCAACTGACTCAGAAAACTTTTCTGTAAATGTACAAGAGAAAGAAAATCATTTGGTTAATGTTATTTAATAAGCATGTGAGCATCTTCAACAATCTATTAAGAAAGTTCAGGTGGAAACTCAGCCTCTTATACAGCCAAGCAGAAATCATCCCTTGCACATATGTTCCCAAGATAAACAATCACTAGTTATTAAGGTAAAGGAGCATGTCAGCACCATCTATGACACATAGTCCATCTTCAGTGTATCTGGTAACTGGGTCACCATCTGTGCTAATTAAATGAGTTCATACAGAGGGAAGGTAAAGTCCTAGCTTTGTGGTGGGAGGTGCTGCAACTGAGCCAGGTGCTGCTGAAGTCAGGCTCCCAGACTCCCCAAAACTGAATGCTGCCTCCTTAATGTTAGTAGTATCTCAAAGAGATGACAGACATGCCTGGGTCATAAGGCTGGCCAGAAGCTCATTTAAATTCTAAAAAGACTTATATACCAAGTCTTCCAAAAATGCTATAGGAAAATAGAGGCCAAAAGGTCTCTTTCCATTTCAAACAAAGGAGATTCAAACGTTTGTTTTAATTTGGATTAGTGGAAGCGGGTATTGTATTCTGAATCAGTAAAGTCAGCCCGCCACTTACTATGTAGAGGATCTCAAGTAAATCACCCCCCGAGGGACAAAAACCTCACAGCAGTTTGGGTGTGTTGCAGAGGAGAAATGCATAAAAGGTCTCAAAACTTCAACAAGCCCACACTAGTAGCAGCATAATACTATTAGTATAACACTTGGGAATCTTATGAGATCACATACATCCTGTTTGGAATACTGAGGTCTCTAAAGCATCTAATTCTTTTTGCCCGGTCTGGGTCCACTGTTAGGTCTTACTTTTAAGACATTCAGAAGATATCCCAAAGGAAATTTCACCTCCAACCTAATGTGCTCCAAGAGCACAAGGTTATGGGTCTGCGCATGCTCTAGTCGGTCTGCTGCTAGGTGACGTCATCTATAGTGCATAGGGCTAGAAGAATCCTATGACTACTGCATTCACATGGGTGCTGTAGTGGTCTAGGTTCCTAGGGCTGCTCTCATGTTTCTGTGAGGTCTTGTTCAATGTCCAAAGGACCAACACATTCCAAATGCAATACATGTTTAGACGCTCATGGGTCCTTCTTTTAGGAATGCTTGTCTTCCTGATGGGATTTTAGGCTTGTGGGGGAAATGGGTTGGGTTTATGCTACTCTTGTTTCTGTATAATACTTGGCACAATGTTAACATTTCATAAATTCATTTGAAGAGGGTTTTGCATCCTGGGGTTTTCTGAGGTGTGGTCGGCACAATGTTAACATTTCATAAATTCATTTGAAGAGGGTTTTGCATCCTGGGGTTTTCTGAGGTGTGGTCCTGTGGGGCTCTGAAGAAATGGATTCCTAATCATTGTCATCATCATAAATTATTAAGAATTTACTGCATACTTACTACAGTTAGATACCCAAACTAAGTGGATTGTCTATGAATTCTCTCCTTAAATCCTCCCAACCCCTTATAATGTAGGCATCATTATGTAGTGCCAACCAGGAAACCATGGCTCATAGCGGCAAAATCACATGTCCAGAATCCTACAGTTGAAGCTGGTTGGGCTAAGTTCAAAACCATTAGCTCCTCCAGGTTTGTTTCTTCATTGTACAAAATATATTATTACTTTTACTTTCAAGCCCTTCCACAGTTACTGTAAGAAGAAAGGCAACATTCTGAAGGGAAGAGTATCTTACATGCCCTTGGCTTTCATTTTATTTATTTACATATAGGTGTTTGGTTTTTTTTTTTTCATTTTAACCATTCTTCATTGACTTCATGTGATTTGATCTTCACATCAGCTTGGGGAGCTAGTCAGCGAAGGTTTTGCTGTATTTCAGTTATGGAATGAAATTCAGAGAGGCTGTGGGAAGTGTAACTGTGGAGATTGCCTTGGTTCTTGAAGTTAGCTGCTCTTTTATGCCTGACCCTAGGAGAGGTGAGGAGCAGGCTCTGTTAGGCCTTGGTTCTTGGGTCTTGGTTCCTGGGGTGGAGCCTAGAAGTTGGCAATCATTAGAGGGTGGTCAAGGGTCAAGGGAAGGATTGCTCTGATGAACTGATGTGGGAAGACCCAGCCCACGGTGGATGCACCATTCCGTGGGTTTGAGTCTTAAATTGTATAAAATGGGAAAAGTGAGCTGAGTGGTAGATACCAGTGCATTAATTCATTTCTCTCTGTTTGAGTGCGGATATGATGGGACTAGCTGCTTCAAGCTAGCTAGCTGCCTGGACTTCCCCACAATGATGGACCGTAACCCAGAACAGTGATCCAAAGCAAACTTCCTCCCTTAAGCTGCTTTTGCTTGGTATTTTGTCACAGTAACTGGAAAGAAAACTAGGACGGAGACACAAGCACAGAAAGTTCTGATTTGGAGTATAACTCAGTGGTAGAACCTTGTCTAGTACGTGTGAGGCCCTGGGTTCAATAACTGTGCAAAAAAATAAAAATGTCACAACAGAGTCACCAGTGGTCCTCACGTGTACATTGATGGCAGCATCTCTGTACCTTAGTAAATGATGATAGATGCACATGAGGAGAAAATTAATTCAGCCCTACGAAAACTCCTAAGATGGATAGGAATCTCAAGCCTTCTTCCAATTACAGCCTTCCCCACTCTACACCCCTCTCCCAACTTTGAGTCCAGGTGTGAAGGAGCAAGACTCATTTCAGGACCACTGCCACAGAGGGCCTTTGGAGTGTAAGATCAGAGTGGACCATCCTGAAGGAAGAGCTCTCAGAATGGAGCCCACCTTAGGGGCCATCTTACCAACAGGGTGAGTTCCGCAATGGGGTCGGCCTGCTACAGAGCTGCCACATTGACCAGAACAAGGCCGGCATAGAGGTGGCTTTGTGTTCATGAGTGTACACTTCTCATTAGATTCTTTGGCCTTCTGAAGAGCTGTCAGAGACACTTCTATGAGTCCCTAGGCTGGTGACAGTCCACTGTGTGTTAAATTCTATTTCTATCATGCTCTGGCCATGTCTGTTTGTGTATTCAGTCTCTCACCCTCTCTCCCTCGTAGGGGTCTGTGCTTATGGTTGGGGATTGTCTTGGAATGGCTCAGACGAGGAAGGGAAGGGAGAGTAAGGAGAGAGTCCATGTTCCTTTTGAGGGAAAAATGTGTTTCAATGGGGGAACTCTGCTCCACCCATCATGTGTCCTTCTGGGTCAGGTTACCAGAGCTATTGACTTGGAGCTAATCTGAAAGTGCTACTTGTACTCTATTGGTTGGCATGCAACTTGTGTTGTTTCTAGTGGTGACTATCCTCTCCTCTCCACCTTCTTGGAAAGTCAGTTCCCCCCCACAGAGTCTTCCCCTGAATCCATCCAAAGGACCCTTCCGGCTACATCTGCTTGCATCCCTTGTGTCCCAAAGAAAAGAAAAACTCTTAACACATGCTTGTTTATATGCTCTTACTGAGTTTCAAAAATACCTTTTAGCAATAAGTTGTATGTGTGGGTACATGAGACAGATGGCTACAGCCCCCTGGAGGCCACCTACAAATTGAGGCTCTAGCGCTGACTTGGGGGTAGTTCACATGGCTACAAAATAGACAAGGTGATGGCCTAGTGAGATTGGTTCTCCCAGGATCTGACTGAGAATGAGTTTCTCATTAGCTATAAGGCATAAATGTCTCTAATTGGGGTTGGTGGTGGAGTGGAGTCTGGAGGATTTAGACTGATGTAGAAAACTAGGAAGTGTAAGGTTGTGGAACCTTACACAGAGAGTTGTGGAACAAATACTGAGTGCGGCACTGAGGAGGCTGCTCTGGGCTTGTACAGACCATTTGGGCAGTGTGTATCTGCACTGACTCACGGTTTCAGTTGACTTGAAGACAATGTGTGTCTTGGAGAGATTGTGTGCAAAACACTGCTGAGCAGGGGAAGGTCATGTACTATGATTTTTAGGATCCTATTTTGGACTTGGAAAGTCTAAAAACAGCAGTAATAATTGCAATACAAAAACTTCCTAAACTAAAATGGAATCAATTACTATAAACCATAAATCTTTCCATGAGAAGTAAGGACATGCCTGGATACTGTCATAAGTGAGGACGTGGGGAGAACTTCCCTGGATCTAACATCTGTGCTACACACAGGCCAGCTTGGTGGGCAGGGAGTATGTCAGGTTGGACTGAAAACAGAAAAATAGTGAATTACCAGAGGCTGAGCACATTTGGGGGAGAATGGCGCAACAATATTGTGGAAAGCTTTGGAACCCTGGCTGCTGGGCTCATTTCAGAGGCCGGAGCAAGGGCAGTTCTGGGTAGCCACAGAATCATGCTGCTGATATAATGCCTTGGGGCTCACAGGGTGTATTTGTTCCAGGGACTGACTGGGTGACTGAGGATTTAAAACACGTCAAAACATACCCCTGGCCACTTACAAGAAAACAGTTTGTTCTACTGCCTTTGGAACCTCCCAGGCCTGGGTTGAAGTTAGGTGACTGGGTTTACTGGGAACTGGTTTTAGTCTTTGCAAATAAGAACTGGAGTATAGAGAATGGGCAATGGCCAGAACTTATATAAATTGAGCTCAGACCAGCTGTGCAGCAGCCAACTCAGGGCATGCCCATTGTCCACAACAGATCACACTGAGTCAGATTTGGATAAGGCAACAGGACTTCATTAGCAACTGAGCCAAGAAACCAAACAATGACTCCAAACCAGTTGCCGCCCCAACCTCCGCCTCCTCCCCACAAGGCATCTCTTGATAGTAACTGAGAACTGCCTTCCTATTTGTCCCAGCTTCCAGTTACAACTAAGGAAAGAAAGGCGTGGCTTCAAGCCTGTTCTGTAGGCAGTCTGCATCCTTTGCTGCTTGCAGCTCCCCAGCCAGAAGCCTCTGTCTCCGCTTCCCAGGAAGAAGCTCCCCATTGCCCACTGCCTTTACATCTTTGCCAAAATGCAGGTGACAGTGTCTGACTGTGCCAGAGGGGGTTCTGAATGAATGGCCCTTGTTGGTTCTCATTTGGGTCATCTTTACTTCCACAGAGTCATGGTTCTGATCTATGAAGAAACTAAAACAAATTGAACCAGGCCAATCTGGAACATACTCAACTCTGTTACTCCAACTCTCTTTAGTAACTGAAGTAAGAGGAGGAAAGGACTATCACAAGCAAGATATGGCAGAAACATAGATGGGCATGCTTGATCTTCCCATGATTAGCGAATCTCAAGAAATTCACAAGTTAGGTCAATTTCACTTGCGTCTGTTCACAAAGTACTACGATTTTCACTTGGTAGATGTGGCCATTGCCATCACTGGTTCTTTGTTCTCATCTTAATAACATCAGCTCTCAAATCACAAATTACACTTCACATAATATTAATATATACAGAGATTACATATACTTAGATTACAGAATGGCCAAGGAGGAGCCAAAGAGCCTGCAGGATTCAGAGAAGGAACAAAGAGCTGATACTGATGCAGTTCTTACAGTTGGTTAGAATTGACCAAGTCATAGAGATGTTTTGTGGAAAGCCATGTGAGGTATGCATAGCTGGTTCAAGGCTTGGAGCTGGTCTAAGGCACAGAGCTCAGTTCAGATGAGTGGGCCGTGTGGGCAGGGAAGGATGTGGAAGCTGTGAGGACCAAGTTGGGATTTCATTGACTGTCACTCCCATAATGCATGCGCCAGATGGACGGTCTGAGGAGGGCAGGAGGGTGCTGTCTTACCCAGTTAGGTGTCCTTCTGTTTATGTGATTCAGAAGAGGGAGTTGCATTACTTGTTTGGCTGGTGCTTTCAGAGGTTCATGGGCTGTGTTTTTTTAAACATGTAGCTTTGATATCCTCATGTGTCCTTTATTCCTAGTTTAACTTGTTAAATTTGGAGGTGATAATCTTTCATTTGCATAATGAGCCTGTGCCTCATGTTTGTGTTGGGCATATCATGGTTGTTTACTTGCACAAAGAAGATGCAGAATCATTCTTGTTTAGCATTTACACTCAAAATGGACCAGGCTCAGACTACCTGTAAAGTGGAACTACACAAGGCAAGGCACAGTCCGAAAGCTACTTTCTATACCATACGGAGTGCCTTAGTAACACAGACTGATATCAAAGGAGCGGAAGTAGGGGACCCAAAGGAAAATGAAATTTGGGGGTGGTTTAAACTTTATTTATTTTTGTTTTATGTGTATGAGTGTTTTGCCTACATGTATGTACGTGTCCCCTGTCATGCAATGCCCACAGAAGCCAGAAGATGGAGTCAGATCCCCTGAAACTGGACTTATGGATGGTTGTTAGCCGCCATGTGGGTGCTGGGAATGGAACCTGGGTCCTCTGCAAAAGCAGGCTGTGCTTTTAACTGCTGAGCCATCTCTCTGACCCCAGTTTGGGGGTGATGTTAATGGCCCTCTCAAGAAGTCCTATGGAAGGCCTCCTAAAGTCAGCCGATGAGCCTAGGGGTAATGGATCCCCTGTGCAGGCCTGCATAGCCTTCAGTGGTACAGCTCAATGCAGAGAGACTAGGGCTGGGAACCTGGGACTCAGACACATAGTAGATGGGAGAACCAGCAAGGTTAGACAGCGTGCAGGACTGGTAGTGGATGGTTTTTAGTAAAAGTACTTCCATATAATTTTGCATCTAGAGAAAACTTGCAAAAATAGAACAGTATGCAGGATTTCCACTTAATTCATCCAGATTCCCCAAATAGCATTTATTTTGTTTGTGCTTTGTCCTACCTTATCCCTTGTGTTTCTCTCTCTCTCTCTCTCTCTCTCTCTCTCTCTCTCTCCTCTCTTTTCTCTCTATTGGGATTTTTTTCCCAAATAATTTAAAGTATAACAAGGCATGCCCCTTTATGGCTAAATATCTTTTAATATATTTCCTGTATATTTTCATGTACTCATAGAACAATTATAAAAATCAGGTAATGAACACAATACCATTATATAAGATATAGATCTTATATAAAATTTCGTATTTGTTCCAATAATGTCCTTTATAGTTAAAGAGTATTCAACATTCTTTTTTGTATTTGGTTGCCATCACTCTTTCGTCCCCTGTAACCTGGACAAGTTTACCATCTTTCTTTGTATTTCTTGGTATTTGACCGTTTGAAAGAGGTTCATCTTTGTAAGGTCCTTCTATCTAGAGTCTGCTCATGATTAACTAACTTCAGGTTAGTTAATCCTTCCTGTTGGCATGCACCACAGGATCAAGCTAGACTGAATTTTAAAATCATTTTTCTTATCATTATGATTAAATACTCAACAACTGAAAAGGTGGAAGGATTAATTTTGGCTTGTGCTTTCAGTCCATTATCCTTGGCTATATGGATTCTTGGTCAATGGGGAGACAGACTGTCATGATGATGGGAACATGTGGCAGAGGCTGCTCACCCCTCAGGGAGAGACAAGGGGGATGAGGGGAGATCATCAGAGTGTCAGGAAGGCGCCAACATGCTCTCAAGCACCTACCTGTGGTGACCTGCTTCCTTTCACTAGGCTCCGCCTTGGAGTGTTTTCAGAACTTCCCAAGATAGTACTTCCGGCTCGGTCTCAATTCTACAGCACATGAATCTTTTGGGGGAGCATCCAAACTGTAACAGTGACATTTAAATCATGCCAACCTTTACTTCTGATACTATGTGTGGTACTGCCATTCAGCTACCATAGGCACTCCAGTGATGAGGGCTCACTGGAGTGAGCCTTTTAGTAAGCAACTCATAACCAGAGAAGGTCTCTCTATGTCAACCAACAACCAACTGAATATCAAAGTGGGTTTTCATTGGTGTGAACAGTGACCTATTGGTACTCATGATTTGAGTTGGACATGGACTCTCACTGTTGAGACTAAAGGCTTTTGAGATTAGGGGGTTTAGGTAACTATTTGGGGAGTACTGTGGACTCTTGCTCAAGGAAGGATGGAGAACAAAACCTCTCTTAGCTTATAGAACAGAACACATGAACATTTTCTTGGTCTTTGCTTGCTAATAAATGGTTAGTGTCAACCACTTCTACATACATATGAGGCAAAATTGGTTTTGAATTTACTATTATGGCAATTTTGTGGCAAGTTTATGGTGGGAGGTGACCAGTCTACTCTACCTTCAGTCTTTTAGGGCCAATATTTTCTGTCTGGTGAATTTACTAGAGGGAGGAATTTTTCACTGCTGTCTCAGCATTTAGAAGAGCCCAAATACCCTTCTTTAAAGTTTGTTTAGACAAGTTAGATGTCTCACGTTATCGAGACACATACATTATGGTTACACAGGTTAAGTGTCCTTTTCTAAAATGGTTGGGACCAGAAATGTTTCAGATTTTGGATTTAAAGACAAAATCTGACACTCACCTGTGCTGATTCAGACTCTTCTTGTTCACAAATCTCTTTCTCCTCCTTATGCAGCCTCCTTTGTCCTCCTCCTGCAACCATATTTGACAAACCCAATATGGCTGAAATAGAGACATCTGTAAGTCAAAACTGAGGAAGACAGAAATGAAAGAGAAAACTCCTCTGTCTTCCAAAGAAATGATCAAACATGCGGGCAGATTATGAGACAGCAGTACCAACACACACTGTACATTCCACAGGCGTCACCTTCTTACTTTGCTTCTTTTAGCTGTTTAACTTGGTAAAATGTGAAGAGATTAGATTAACTTTAAATGGGAGCGCTGCCCCTGTCACATCAAAGAATCAAGAATCACTAACAACGAAGGCCACACCTGCTTCTCCCAACTGCAGGTCTGGATGGCAGGGATAGAAAAGAACTTGCTTGTTGGTAAAGGAGAAGTCAGGTGAGAGGTGGTAAAATCTAGAGTAGAATCCAAGATTGTTCAAGGTGTCCTGCAGGCTATAAAATACAGTTTAATCAAAGTACCATTGTTTTTGTTATTCAAATGATTATAATTATTGGGATGCACATTCTAAAATGATGAAATAAAAAGTTTTAAAATCTAAAAAAATGGAATATTTGCATATACCTAGTAGATGTCTTGGGATAAGATCCAAGTCTAAACATGAAATTTATTTGTATTTCATATTCATTTTATGCAGTGTTATTTTAATTTCTAATAATTTTGTGCATGAAACAAAAATCTCATGGTATAGAAATTTCAATTTGTGGTGTCATGTTGGCAGCCGCTTTGATCTGGATATAAAATGCCTTCCATAGGGAGTTGGGGCTTGGCTCCAACAGATGAACTTTTGAGGAATGGTTGCATCATGAGGGCTCGGTAGCTTCAATCCCAAGGGATCCAGTGTCCCTCTTCTGACCTCCTTGGGCTTTACACGACACAGGTGTGAGTACACACGTGCAGGTAATACACACATTAAAAAAAAGAGTGCCCAATCTCTGTAAAAACTAAGTCCTACTCTGGGTGTAGAGCTAAACACAGGACTTCCTAGAGCATCTCTGGAGAATCTTGATGCCAGGCCAGCTCAGAGCTGGAAAAGTCAGAAAGCTCCTCAGGTGACAAACAGAAGCAGTTTGGTTAGGAGGAACAGAGGGAGAATTCATCTTAGAGGAAGTGAGATAGCTAAGAGCTACCCCCTGCCACCCGAGAGAGGGCAGGGAGAAGCTGGAATGTCCTTTGATAGGTGGACCCCAGGGAGGCTGCGGCGGTTGTGCAATGGATGTGACCACCCTGCTCCACCCCATCACTTTCGGAGGGCCTCCTGACAACATCTTGGAAGGGTTCTGGCGTGCACATGGGAGGAGGTCAGCTCTGACAAAGAAGACATGGATGGAGATGGAGCAGGGCTTGACCCAGTACTAGTACCTTAAAGATAGAGACGGTGGCTCACTGCCCATTCTGGGAAGAAGGTGCCCATGGGGAGAGGTCCTTGTTTAAAGACGGTTCATGTTACATTCAGGATGTATAGATATCCCTTTACAGAAGGTAGGATTTTCTCCAGGTTTAATTCCACACCTGCTTCTCTTCTTGACTATGAACATCTCCCGTGGTGGTGATGTGCTGGCCCAGAGCATTGCTCCGCTTTGGTATTCTCTTTTGGGGTCTCTGGGCTAAGAATTCTGTGGCCAATGCAATTGTTTTCTGAAAGAAAGGCAACTGAGAAGACACATTCTGTCCAATTTTCAGGGCAGAAGGAGTCTTAAAGAGTCCAGTGATACCCTCTGGAGAGGAGGACATTAGTCTGTTGGGCTCTGACTCTCTTGTTTCCTTGTTCCAAGGTCCTTGGCTTTGCATTTTCAGGGGAAAAAGCTAGTGCTCCCAGGTGATGTGGCCTAAGAATGCAGGCCTGCTGAGAGTGGCCACAAGGGGCCTTGGTCCAAGAGGCAGGGAGGGCCGCTCTGGTGGTGGATCAGGTGGGATAAACCTAAATGCAGGCAGAAGCTGGGAGGAGATGAGGTGGGCATCTGTAGGGTGTGAGATCCAGGGAAGGTGTGTGTCTGTGTCTGCCGAGGCCAGCACGCTGAGGGTGAGAGTGGCCACCCTGGGGCTAGGCCTGTGTCTTGTAGCTCCAGAGCAGCATCTTGATTCTGACCCCTGAAGAGACCACTGTGGGCTCCACTCAATCAGACACTACCAGGTTCTGGTCAGACTCTGATTTTACTGCTTGGCGGGCCCTTGATGCATTCAGGGACCCCTTGGGGCTGCTGCTCTGAACCCCAATCACAGATATGGCAAGGTGAGTCAGCCCTGCTGGTGTGTCCCACAGTCTCTCAGCGGTCACCTTGCAGCCAGGAGATCTGAACCCCATTGCCCTGATGTCTCAGCCCGCCCAGCCTGAGCAGCCTGTTGTAGCTTCACCCCTCTGAATCTCCAGGGACCATGCAACTGGACAGAATGGGGAGAGGGTTCACTCAGAGGGACCTGCAGCCCTGGCAATGGAGGGAAGGTGAGGAGGCAGGGATTAGCTGTGGGAAGCAGGGAGCTGAGAGGACACTTCAGGACGCGACGTTGGTAGAAGAGAGGTGCAGATACAGAAGGAGAAACACAATTGGGGTCTAAGGTGCACTAGGGTGCAAACCTGTTGTCCTTTGTAGAGCTCCGTGACTTAGTCTTGCTGACTCAGGTTGCTTGTCGCCTCGGCAAGGTGAGTGACTATTGCTCACTGCCTGGAAGCCTGGGCTATTGGAACCTGATGCCTAGAGCCCAGAGCAAGTGCTGTAAACATCAGTTCCCCGTGTCTCCTCCTGTGGAAGTATAGTACAGCAGACATCTGGGCAGGAGGGAGAAGTCCAGAGCTCTGTCCTCAGGGTTGGACATCTGTGAGGATTGTCTGACTCCTTAGGGGACTGGCCTTCAGGGCCAGGCAGGGCCCCACGAGCACTCCACAGGGTAACTCTGCAGGGGAAATGGACCCCACGTCCCTTTCTATCACTTCCCATCTCTTACTTCCTCACCTTCCATGAGTGTCATTGTTTTCCAAGCACCTAGGCCTGTGTCCTGACATCTACTCCTCCCTTTGCCCAGGTGTCTGGTCCTAGATGTCTGTGCCAAGCCGGGACGGAGTGCAGATAATGCAGGTCCAGGCCTGAACTGGGAGTGGAGAGTGTAGGAACAAGGTCAGACGCTGGCAAGGTTGACGTGACCCTGAGCCAGCTCCCTGGGGCTACGTAAGTTCTCCTCATCTGAAGATGGCTGAGCTCCATCACCTACTACAGCGCTGTGCCCATTAGTGAGAGCCAAGAATCTAAGCACCAGGGCTGGGCCCACTTCTTGCTGGAATTCACGTGGCATTCCTTCGTGCCTAGCCAGTCTTTTATACTGAAAAACCCAGATATAGACTATGATTGTCTTCACCGTGCAGAAAACAACATTGAGACACAGAGAAGGTAAGCCAGGTGTCCAGCCATTAACAACAGAGCCATGCTGACCCCTACACTTTGACTCCATGAGCCAAGCTGGTGCTTAATAAATGTTTGGGGGGCTGGAGAGGTGCTCAGAGGATAAAACCCCCAGCTACTCCTCTGTTCCCAATATCCACATCAGGTGGTTTACATCTGCCTACAACTCCAGCTTCAGGAGATCTGACACTTTCTTCTGGCCTCTGCCTTGTACACATGTGGCAGACATTCACATAGATACACACACATGCACATAAAAAATTTAAAAACCTGTAAATGCTTGGCAAGGTAGATTGAGTTAGTGAGGCATACTGCTGTGCTTATTTGCATTCCAGGGCCCATGTTTTCAGGGTACCTGTCTTATAGCATCGTGTAGATGCTATTGGTATATCAGGGTAAGTGGCCTGCACTTCAATCCGGTCCCTAGCACACCAATTTGGGGCACAGCTTTCTGACCCCTGTGCTGTGCAGGCCCGAGGGGAGGGGATATAGGTTTGGCGAGGGCCCTCATCAACCTCAGGACAGGTCGTTTGCTTCCCTCTGGCCTCATTCTACCTAGCAGGAGTAGCAAGATTCACCTCCTGGTGCCATTCCCTGGGTTCAACCCCTGAGGGAGTGAAAAATTGCTCCCCAGAGTGGTAAACAACTGTGCGGTGCATGATGCCTCTGATTGAACTGTTGTGTTGCTACATGCTGGGGAGTCAGGGATGGTTTCAGTCTTGTCAGAGAGGTCTTCTGTCTTATCTTTCTCTATTTTAATCTTTTGAGAATGTAGATAAGCAATTACTAAAACGTTAGCTATTATCTATTCTCTATTCACAGAGTTCTTAGCTAACCACCACCACCACTATGAATATGCATCATGTCTCTGCTGCACTGACAACTGCCCTCCCTACAGCTACTCCTGGCTCTGGTGCTACCAGAGGGTCCCAGTGTGGACTAGAACAAAAAAACCAGCGTGCTGGCTGGTTTAGAACAACTGGTTTTTATTGTGTCATGATTTGGAGCCTGAAATCAGATTGTGGGTGCAATCATACTTCCTCTGACAGCTGCAGGGGAGTCCTATCTCAAGTCTTCTAGATCCTGGGGTTGCTGAACCTCCTTGGCATCCCTTGGTTTCTAGGTATGTCACACAAGTCTCATGGTCATCCTGTCTTTGTGTTTTTATGTCACCTTCTGCCTGTGCACGTCTGTCTGTGTTCACATTTCTCCTTTGTTTAAGGATGCCTGTTGCTATGGATTAGAGCCCACTCTAAAGATCAAATTTTTGTAAGGACCTTAGTTCCAAATAAGTTACATTTGAATGTACTAGGGGATCAAGATTTCAACAAAGCTGTCTTCAGAAGACTCATACACTGTGCTTCCTTTGACAAGCTATATATGTCAGTTTTTTTTACCTGTAGCATGGGCTGCCAAGCCACCAGATGGTCTTATGTGAATGAAAGACTGGCAACAGCCAGCCACTTCACCCTTGCTGTGTGCAGGCTGCTATGACAACAATCCTCTTACTGTAGATGCAGAAACACAGGCCTGCTCCAGGAAGTCAGGGCACTCACTGAAGTTTTCGGAGACAGATTAGGAACTCAAGTCTGTCTAGACTCAGACACAGTTCTGGGATCTGAGGCTTTGCCATGTCCCAGAGACTGGCCCCAAGCCACACAGACACTGTGTAGTCAGCTGCACTCATGAGTGGGGAGCTTCCTCTCTAAAGTTATTTTTTTCCCCAACTGTTTTTTCAAAAACTTGTTAAAGACAGCAAGCTCAAGTACACACAAGAGAGTCGTGACCGCTTCAGCCTCAGTCTTTAACATGGATGAAACCCACTGCCCTGGCTTCCTCACTGACAAAGAGAGTATTTGCTACAGTGGTTTCAAAGCCTTATGGGTACAAGGACAAAACTCACACTGTCAGACTAAGCGCTTCCAAGCCCCAGCCTGTATTCTTTGTTCTGTGGATATTTGGTTTGAATAGTCAGAAAGCTTGGGAAGCTTCTTGGGACTTGTTAGAACAGGACTGACCAGTTCCTTCTGTCCCCTTGGGCCAACGGAACCCAAAGACAGTGCTGAGGACTCACTGGGATTTGAAAATCCCAGAGAATCAGTAGTGGGCCGAACATATTGTGGAGATCCCAGAGGCTTCTCCATCTCTTACCTGGGGCTGTGACAGAGTCTGGCAGTGAAGCCTGACTCCTAGGAGCTAGGAGACTCCAGAGGGCAAATCATCAGCATTGTCTCCTTTGTGACTTTGCTCACTGGGGGTGTAACTAGGATGACTATCAGTCACTGGCCTTCTTGATGGAGTGGGAGAGGGTCTGCTTCCATAGAGTATTAGGATAATAGTTCTCTCTTCTCTGATTAGAGTTGGAAGTTGAAAAGCCATTTATTGCCTGATGTGCACTGTTTATATGCTGCCGTCTATTCAAATTCGTGTATTCAAATCCCAATCCCCAATGAATGGTATCAGGAAGTGAGGTCTTTGGATGTGATTAAGTCATGAGGGGAGAACGTGATGAATGAGTTTACTACCCCAGTAAAAGAGACCCCATAGTATAGGAGGAATAAGTTCTGGTGGTCTGTGGCAAGGGTCAAGTGCATACATTTAACAATAATGTACCAAATATTTCAAAATGGTACACAGGATTTTGAATGTGTTTACCATAAGAAATAATAAATGTGATAGAAATATCACATCATATTCCATAAGTATGCCAAATTATATATCAGTTGCAGGCATGTTATTAATCTAGTAAAAAGGTTGGGCTCATTTTCTCAGCCAATTAAAGAATTAAAAGCAGGAAAATCTCAGTCATAGCAGAGACTTTATTTAGCTAGAATTAAGAATCACACATCCATACACAAACTCACCCAGAGAAATAAAGTTCTCTACAATCAAGAGGGGATCCAGAAATGGAAATATATCATCCCCCAAGAGGACGTGACTTCCAAGGGTTTCAGTGGTTTCCCCTTCCCTAACTTGATTGGTCAACTTAAACAATGAAGAGAAGGCTGATAAGTCACATCTCCAAGATGAGATATGTCCAGGACTACGTGAATCTCAGCTCATCAGTTGAAGGGGCCCTATTGGACTTAAAAGTAAGACTTTCCTGCCAGAGACCAAAGAGGCAGGAAGTGTGCCTTGTTTATTGCTTCTCGGTGATCCAGTTTGCTCATCAGGGATTTAGTCCCTTCATATCAATGGAAAAGTAATAAAGTTTGACGGGGTCTCAGAGCACTCTCTCACCCTCCTGTTATCTCCCGAGAGGACTCAATGGGAAGACCCCTCCCCAGAGCTTGGCCCTGTGGGTACTCTGAGTTTGGAACTCTGACCTTTAGCACTGGGCCATAAAGTTCAAGCCACCCAATCTGAGCAGCCTGAGCTGGCTAACCACCACCCTATTTGATTTTCAGCACTGCTCTGGGGAGCAGAGCAGTCTGAGTCAGCTCAGAATGTACATCTTTTGAAGAAACTCTTAGCTGTTAAGCACTTTCTGGAAATGGAGCCAGGCCAGTAGTGTGTTCTTAATAGAGACAGTCAAATAGTTATGGTTTGTTGTTAATGTACTCTCACGTTATGGCTTTGTGACTGTCTTTCATATGTGAAGTATGTATCCTATCTTTTCGTTTTATTTTACTTTTTTGCTTGTCAACCCCTTTTGATATAGAAGGAATCAGAATAAACATCCTGTAGTCTGGCCATTCTGGTGCCCCTGCTTTTCCTGCGTTGGTGTGGTTAGATGGAATGTTAGAAACCTGGGGTGGTACACTGCAGACTGTGGGGGAGAACAGACAATGTTGACTGTGCAGACCAAATCCAGTGAGACCTGATATTGGGATGGTTCTGCCTGTGCAGGGAGATGGCTGTCCAGTGTGGAGCGCTTGCTTGAGCCCCTTCCCCTGGCTCCAGTGAGAACATTTACTCAGTGACATCTTTGTCACTTCTGTTTTCCACTTCCAGTTGGTCCAGAATAATGCCGACCACGTAGCAGGTGCTTACAACCAAGACATCTTAGTAAAAAAAATAAAAAATGCATGAGTCAGTAAGGGTCCTGACACAGAGCTTGGTTTTCTGTGAGTGTAGTTAGTGTGAACCGGAGTCTGATATTTCTGAGTGCTTTGGACACTGAAAATCAAATATTAGAAGCACAGGCAGGTGGTTTTTGAGGACCGTTCCCATCTACACTGGCAATCTGTTGAATTAATTATTCTTTTTTTATTCATATTTTTATTTTATGTATGTGAGTATATTGCTTTCATGTGTGTAAGTGTACCTGTGACATGCAATACTGTGGAAGTTAGACGAGGCTGTTGGATCCCCTGGAACTAGAGTTACAGACGGATGTTAGCTGCCATGTGGGTGCTGGGAATCAAACTCAGGCCCTCTGCAAGAGCGGCCAGTGCTCTTAACCACTGAGTCATTTCTCCAGCCCCACAGTTATTCTTTATTTGCATTTTATGTATGTATTTATTTAGTGTGTGTGTATGTGGGCATACATGCCAAGGAATGCGGGGTGGGCCTGGTCAGAGGACAATTAGAAGGCAGACGTTGGTTCTTTCCTTCCACATGTTGGTCCCAAGGATTCAACTCAGATAATCATGACTGTCAGTAAATACCTTTACCGTTATTCCCGTAGATTCAGTCTTGGAACTGTTTTTGCCCACCCTTGCCCATCTCTCTCTACAGGAGCAAAGCCAACAATGAGGAGGGCCGAGTGGTACAGTTCTCAACCTTGGTGGGCAATATGAGGAAGATCACAACCCTACTCCTCCCCCTGGAAAGCCAGCAGTGCCATCTCAGGACCACCCTCACGATCTGTAATCCCAATAGTTTTGCCAAAACCCAACCTTCACATGCCATTGCAAAAAATGGAGATTCAGTTTCCAACTTGTGAACTCTTGGGGTGCACATTCAAGCCACAGAAAATGCTTCATCCTGAAGAGGAGTTGGCCCACCCAACTAGGGGATGGTAAGCAAAGAAGTGAATACCAGGCATGTCTGTGTATCCCACGTGGAGTCAGAGAGGACCAGAACATGGCCCCAGGGGGCGAGAGTGTCTGGGAACACAGCCAGGTGTGCTGTCCTTTGCTGGGAGCTGAAGCACGGCAGAGGGCAAATGAGACTGCTCCTGTGCTTCCCTCTGTGATCCCCTGTCACTCTTTGCTTCCTCCAGGAACCTGGAAGGACTCAGCTTTTGAGTTAACACATGAGATGTCTAGCTCCTCACAGAGCTAACTTTCATCTTTCTGGGGTTCAATTCCAAGTATGCATGAAAAAAGAGTGTCAGTCTGTCTCAGGAGTCAGCCCCAGGATTCAAACATTTAAACGGTGTATTTAATTGTTTACAGGTATTACCATTAGTTAGGTGTGACAAGGCCACTAGATGAAAATTGCTTGCCATTGAAAAGACAGTCTGTCATCACAGTTCCCAAGGGGAGATGGCATGCCATGAAGGGGCCTATGGCGACACATGGTTGGGCAGGAGTCAAAGGGGATGGAGGAGCCATCTGCATTGTGGGAGGTGGGCCTACTACTGGTCAGTTGGAATAATTGCGTGTGGATCTGGTGTGAAGGTTCTGTTCCTACTTGCCTGGTACCTGTTCCAGGGGTTATCTGGCTAGGAGAATTAGAACTTTAGAAAGTCAGATCCTGATGCAGTGGGGATCAGGGTGTGGGCTTTGGCTTGGTTGGTTTGAGAAGCAAGTGATCTATGGGCAAATAAAAGGCATGGTTAGTGCAGGAAAATTTGCAGAGACTTGGGGAATTGTGGGTTTGGAACTGGGTAAACACTGAAAAGGTGTGTGCTGCAGATTCATCTTAAAATCCCTCTCAAAAACAAAGTCTGAGTACTATTTGTGGAGTTTGGGCCTATTCCAGACAGGTGTGGAGAAAAGGATTTTGTTTTGAAATTACTTTTCTCGGCTCAAAGGAGACTGAAACGCTGCAGAAGTCGGGACTTCCCGTTGCTGTGCAACTGCTCTGGTTGTTTAAGCATAGCTGGCTTTCTCGTCCACACCAAGTTGAGAACTGACCTCTACTTTCCCTTTTCTCTGTGTGTCTGTGTTTGAGGTCCCTTGATCACAATTCATTGACCGAGGCTGGCTGCTCAGCATCCATCCAAAGGCAAACTTACAGCTTTGGCCACATTGGATGAACTGATATGATACTGCCATCACACCGAGTGTCACTTCCTGTGAAAGGTGGCATGGCAGAATGCTGGAGGAACCCGGATTCTTCTTTGTGGTTGATCTTATTGAACCTGCTTACTACGTGCTTAGCCAACACAGGGAACATGCTCATGACAGCCTGTTCTTGGGGATGACAAAGGCTTTGAAGGTAAACTGAAGTCGGGGCCCTGCATGGAGCCTGCAAGGCTAGTGGATTAGGGTATGTAAGTGGAGTGCAGATGAGGTTGCTATTTGATATAGCATGATGTATGCTGAGAAGGGGCTCTGGGACACTACAGGGTTACTGCTCTTTAGAAGTATAAGGTGTTGACAACCAGCTGAACAAAGCCAAACGTCCTGTGTGTGACTCAGCATTAGGAAGCACAGCAGGCCTCACAATTCCAGGAAGAAAATGTCCTTGGAGGTGATAGAAAAGTCAGGGATCTGATATGATGGGTAGTCAGGGGCCGAGGGAGGGTAAACAAACACCGCTGGTCCAAGAGTCCGTCATACAAGGCTGCAGAGTGTGACTTTGAGCGTCTCCAAATGAGTTACATCCATGAGGCCTGCTTGAGTCCAAAAGCAGATTCTAAATGTAAACTTCGAAAATAAAGACTGAGGCTTGCTTTGACTTGGCTCTCCAATCTGTAAAGTACAGAGAGCGTCGAAATGGGGATGGGGTTTCTCTTCTCCTGTTAGCAGCCTGCCAAGCATACGTGGAAATGGTGAGGATTGGTTAAGCGGGGTTGGTAGGAGGCAGAACACTGGTCTGTAGAGAATGAAGGACTGTAATTCACAAGCAAAAAACCCACAAATATAGAACACACACACACACCCCCCTCTCCACATATCTAGAGGTACTAGAGTACAGATGTCATATAATTTTTTTGTACTAACTTTATTATGAGTCATATTAGTTTAATTACTCGGTAATTTTTACTTCTAATAGAAGCTGAGAGGAGCCCATGGATTAGTGATTAGACTCTCCACTGTGAGAAGATCGATTAGACTGTTTACCATGAGAAAAATCTCATTTTCTGATTCTGAGGGAAAGGTACTTTTTCATGTCCCCTCCAGACCTCCAGAGTGGATGACGTGGGGTGGGCCCACCTCAGTGAGTGGCCTATCAGCGGTCAGCTTCTCCCAGAATTTCCTTCTTGATAGGCCAAGTAGACAGATGGGCAAGGGCAAGGAGCAGGGGCCTGCATTCTGCGTGTGAAAGTTACTGAACCAAATGCAAACAACACAAATCATAATAAAGGCAGTATAAATGCTGTGAAGGAAGGGGTCCCGGGCACGCAAGCCTCAGTCAGAAGTGTCACAAAAGAGCTTTCCAGAGCCATGGCCTTACGCAAAGCCCACCACAACCTTACACACACACACACACACAATACTTCTGCCCAACAAGTTCCTTTTTGATCTGACTGAATCTGTGACCAAGGATTATCATTTCAAAATACCTTATGCAATCCCCTCACCCCTGTTTCCTTTTAAAAGCTCCCTTTGCCTCAACTTCCTTAAATTCCTACCTTGTTTATGTAGCACATGCATTACCGCCCTATGTCCACTCTCAAATTCATTATCTCCAGAGCAGTTCTCTGTTTGTCAGTTTGTTTTTAGCCCATGCAAAGGAGGCGGTGGACTCTGGTCAGAGTACGTGAGACCATCTGGAGCTGCTGGAAGCCCAGAAGTGGAGGAAAGACTTGGTTGATTCAATTCAGGGTGTTGGGTATAGATTGGTCCTGTGTGCTCTTTGGAGGGACAGTAGGCATTGAGGTGGCTGTAAGCCGCTCTTACATCTAGTCCTGGGTCGTATGGGAGGATGGGTCAGAGGAATAGGCAGAGGGAGTCAGTGTTAAGGCTGATCGCCATGAATCCACATCCTTTTTGTTTGTCTCTTGGAAACTGAAAACAGGAAGAAGGGAAGACTGGATCAGAGCAATCTTTCCTCTGTGAAGCCTGGAGTGTTTTGAACATCAGTGTGAGATTTGTAAATCTCTAAACTCTATGCATATTTTGTTTCCCCTTTCTAGACAACCTTAACCTGGGGTGTGAAAGGGATGGTGGAATTCTAATAAATATTATGCAGAGTATTAAAAAATGGATATGACTTTTTTCTATGTTGTACAGACTGGCCTCATACTTCTGAACTTGAGCAATTCTCTTGTTTCATGTTCTCAAGTAGCTAGGACTTCAGGCATGTGCCAGCACGTTGGGTAGAAAGACTTTTTTTTTTTATCGTTCTATTCAGAATTGTAAAGTAAACACCATGAAAATTGGAAAGAACTTAGGAATAATGAAGCCAGAAATGTCTATATTCTAATCTCAAAGTGGTCAAAGAAGAAAGAGGGTGATATGTGAAGGGCCACAGTCCAGAAATTAGATGGCCCCCAGGGGCTGGAAAAGGCAGAGGCAGAGATGCCATTCTGGAAGCCCCAGCAGGAACCCAGTGTTGACTTACTTTTCAAAATGAATTAATTGCTTAGAAAGATTTTTATTTTTTATTTGTGTGTGTGTGTGTGTGTGTGTGTATGTATGTGTGTGTGTATGTACGTGCATGTGTCTGTGTCTATGAAGGGTGTGGATTCCTTAGAACTGGAGTTCAGAAAGTTGTGAGCCACCTGATGTGGATGGTGCTGCTGGGATCCAAACTCCAGTCCTCTGTAAGAGCAGCAAGTACTCTTAACCACTGGGTCCAGGTCTTCACCTTCGACTGTTAATTTGTAAAGCACTAATGGGAAAGAATAGTTTTTCTCATGCCTCAATGACTATGACACAGAATTTTTCTATTGTTGCCCAGCTGACCAGAGCAGACCTTAGAATTGTCAATTGTATGAGGTTTTATTATGAAATTAATCCTACGTGTTCAATGACCATATATTTTCCTATAAAACTATAGAATTCTGATCTAATAAACAAATGATTGTGAGGACAATATGGCAGAGTATCTGGAGTTAAGACTGTTCCCTCCATGGGACTGGAGAGATGGCTCAGCAGTTAGTAGCACTGACTTCTCTTGCAGAGGACCCAGGTTCAATAAACACACATAAAACAAAATAATAAAGTTTTAAAAATATTTTTTTGCTTTATTTTTATTTTATGCATATGAGTGTATTGCCTGCATGTGTGTGAGTGCACCTGTATCATGTGATGTCTGCAGAGGACAGAAGAGGGTGTCAGATTCCATGGAACTGGAGTTACAGGCAGTTGTTAGCTGCTGTGTGGGTGCTGGGATTCAAACCTGGATCTTCTGTAAGAATAGCCAGTGCTCTTAACTGCTGAGCCATCTCTCCAGACTATAAATAAAATATCTTTTAAAAAGACTGTCCCCTCAAACTGGGGATGAATTCATGATGTTAGTAACTGACATACTCTCTCTTCCTATTCACTTTCCTCTATCCCATGACCTGGACATCATGAGAAAAGAAAAGCACAGGGCTTTCAGGGGGTGCTGCTGAATTCTGAGCCTAAATAGACTGTGGGAAGGTCTCCTTGGGTCTAAAAGAGGATGAATGTGATTGATGCCATTCATCGCCCACCTCAGGGGATTTTGTGATGATCTTGTTTGTTTGCACATCAACTGCTGGAGGAGGCGAGCTGAGCCTTCTGTTGCTGGTGGGGCTGTACATGGAGGATGAAGGGATGCAGGAGAAGCCTCTGTCATTATTCCATAGGTCCTGCAGCAAGCCTGGGGGACTTATTCCTGGTGACTGTTAGGTTTGAGCATTTGTGTTTAAAAAGATTATTTAAGCAATCCTTGTAACTCTATGATCAAGATTTCCATAGTAGAAAGTAAGGTTATGTAAAGTCCTCTTAGGGGTCACAAGATCAGCAGTTACACTTGAGTATAGACAAGGACAGTCGCCCGCTCTTGCTTCCCCTCTGGGGCTATTGAATGTGCCACTGAGTGAATAGAACCCCAAGGAGAACTTCCCAAAGTCTACTTAGGCTCAGAATTCAGCAGCAACCCCTGAAAACCCTGTGCTCTTCCTTTCTCGTGATGTGCAGGTCATGGGATAGAGGAAAGTGAGCAGGAACAGAGAGTAAGTCAGTTACTAATATCATGAATCTGTCCCCAGTTTGAGGAGACAGTCTTTTAAAAAAATATTTTATTTGTGGAGAGATGGTTAAGAGCATTGGCTGTGAGTAGTTATGTCCTTTCTTCTGGGATGATGATGGCATTTAGGGAAACCTTCCCGCTGAGGTAAATTTCTACCCTTAAAGGTTTTTTGACATGACCTACAGACTTATAGACTTACAACTCATTCTTCAACCTTACCATATCAATATTATGGAACAAGACTAATATTCTCTTCTCACTAATCCTTGGAAAAAATAAACATGGATATAATGTAACATTTGCCCTTTACCCCACAAAATCCATTTTGTGGTGATTATAGCCCAATATGAAGTTATTTGTACCATTAAATTAACACAGCCAACTCAACCGTGATTCCCCCAACCGGATGGACCACAGTTTGCTCTTTTCCAGCTTGAGGATGGATTTGACTATCTCTGAATGTCCATCTAGCTCTAATGTTTTATTTTGCTCAGATATTAGTTACTCATTTTGAGTTTGATTTCTAAGAATTACCTTCCCTGCTGCTAAAAGGATAAAACTGACAGACAGCCTTTTGGCCCTGAGAGTTTTACTCTGGTTATGCAATTCTTAAGATTTCACTTTAAAAGTTTCTGTACCAACCCCTTTACCTGTAAGACTATGAAGGGCTGAATAAACATGTAGAAAATATCATTAGGATTAAAAACATGGGTTGGTGGTGGTGTTTTTTTTTCTATTACTGCTGTCATTCTTTATAATTATTATCTACTGTGCCGGGGTTTAAAGGACCTTTTTTTCAAAGCATTCCTTACCATCGACCAACAAGGGAAACGAAATATACCTCTGCCTATACTGTGTGGCACTACCCAGCGTCTGGACAGCAGGCTCAGGAGACGGCATAGGGCTGGGATTCTACCAGGGGTGGGGGAGGGGCATGGTCAGGGCTTCAATCTCTCCCACTTGGCTTCCTGATCAGAACAGAGTGCTGGACCATCAGGTCTTTGAGGTCTTGTTTGAGGAGGATGCATTAGTGAGGAGAGCCAGGGAGAGACAGGACTCAAGTTGGCCAGATGCATGGTGTGGCCTGTCAGGGACCTGGGTAGCTTGGAGAACACGCGGCCAGAAATTCCTTCCTTGGCCTCTGTCCCTTTCTCTGTGTGGAGATAACTTCTGTGTGAGAGAGCAACAAGCGTTAGTACCTTTTGGGCCTGTTGGGGGGTTGGGCATTAAGGAGAGATTTCTATGAGAACAGAAACTATTTTTTAGACAAATTCCACAACTGGACGAAAGAATTTAAAAATCAACTCCTTCCATTACTTTCCAATGAAAAACTCATGTGAGACTTAAAAAAAACAAACAAACCCAAACCTAAAGCCAAACATAAAATCCTAAAACAAACCCATCAGCAAAACCGCCCTTAGATTCCAGAAGAGTTCCCTGGGGGCAGGATGTGGGCCATTTCTCTCACTTATTAAAAACCTCTTTTTCTCTTTAACGAGACCGTGCTTGGATTGTAAACCAGCATCCAACTGTTTGGGTGAAATCCTACTTGTGAGACTTGTTTGGCCTGATCCAAAATTTATAGCTCACTCTTCACCCTAAAACCAACATCACTTTAAAATACGCTCTCAGCTGGAAGTACGTCATTTTAAACACTCACATAAAAAATAGGGAAACTCAGAGTTTCTTAGGCCACTTCCCCATCTGTTCAGCATGTACACACACAGCACTAGGAGCTGGGGGCTCCCCTGTGAGGAGGAAAAAGGTGTGTCCACAGCCACCCAGTTGGAGCGGGTGACACAGCCCAGTTAGGAAATCTCAGCAGGCAGGCAGGAGGGTATAAATCCCTGCGGGGACACTGAGCTCCCACTGAAGGTGAAAGTCTGGCCTGGCAGTCTTCCCCAGGCAAGAAGCTGCAAGGTTCAAGAATGCAGAGCCACAGGTAAGAAGCTTGAAGAGAGGCAGGGAGAGACCTGGGGGGTCAGAACACCAGGCCCCATTTTTAAGGGGACCTCAGGCCACTCTCTTCATTCTTGCCAACTTCATTTGGGTGACCTTCCTCAATGGTGAGCCTCTATACCTGGGTGAAGGTCACCTTAAGCATTCCTTGACCTTCCTCTGCTTTAATTTCTCAGTTAAGAAGGGGGCTGGATCAGAGTGTTCCTGAGGCCCTTCTACAATCCCAGGCAAACATGTTGTGGAATTCACCTGGAAGAAGTGGATGGGTTCTCACCTCAGGAGAGGCTGAACATGTGGGGCAGAGTGTAGAGCATGTCTTGGAAGGCTCAGGGGACTTTCCTAATCTGGAGTCTTTGTTTCTTTAAGGCAAAGGCAGCTTTCTCAAACACCCGAGCTCCTGGGCAGGTTAGGCAGCACTCTTAAGAGCCTGTGTGTCCCGGAAGCTAGTGACCTGAGTTCAGCATTGTCTCTTTCTGGGTGTGTGATATTGTGATATCATACAGTTTACCCTCTAAGCGCCCTTCTTTCTCCATATGCAAGTAGTGATCCTCACTGTCAGTGACCTAAAGCCATGTAGAGGAGAGTGCCTGGCCAGAGACGTGCTGTGTAAATGTTCTTGCTATTTGAAGTCCCGTCTTCTGAATCTCCACTCCCTTTTGGAGGCTTTTCCTCTGTGAGCCCCAGCCCCTTAGCTCCTGACCTCAGCTTCTTCACACAGGGTGCTCAAAATATCCTCTCTCTGGGTTTCCTACGGAGTAAACTGAGGAAATGGAGTGACATCCCAGTGCTCTGTCTGTAGTGGAATTTACTGGCTTCCCTCAGTGCTCTACCCTACCTCCCATCAAACTGACCCCGTACCTCTCCCTTTCTAAGAGACATGCTCTCTATTCAGTGTGGTGCTCCCGCAGGTATGAGCACAGAAGGGTGCCTTCCCCCGAGCCTCATCTGAAACCTCATCTTTCTCATTGTGTTCTTTTCCTTCTCTTAGCTCCTTTGGTTATCCTGAGTGAAGGATGGGGTGTGCTGGGAGGGTAGACTCTTCCCCGAGTGCTGTCAGTTGTCCTGGGCTTCCCCCACCATCCACTTCCAGCTCACCCTCCAAAGTCCAACTGTTTGACATCTGGAGTTGAGCCATCCCACGAGGAGCCCATTCCCTCCTCCCATAGCCCTGGATAGCAGAGTCTGCCTCTGCTGTGGTATAGCCACAGCACAGCAAGTGGTGCTGATTCATATCACCCGCTTCCCATGAGGAGACACTTCATCATGACAGTGCCTCTAGCCACAGGCGCTCACACTTCCACCTTCATTAGAAGTGCCTGCAGCACGGTTTCCTTCACCTACATAGATCAGATTCAGCAGACGTGGGTGTGAGCCCTCGGACTTGCATCTTAGACTAGAACACTGGCCTGGGAACCAGTTTGAGGGCCTTTTCATTAGGAGATGAGTTTCATGCTTAGTAGTGAGCCTGGGAGAGAGAGTTATTTGGGACAAGGGCTTTTGGAGGTCAACGCTTCTTGCATCGCCTGGGAGTCCTGTAAACATGAAGGCGATCTTGATTCCTTAGAGCTGATGCAGGGCTCAGCATCTGTACTTCCCACAGGCATTGTTCGTGTTGCTAGTCAGTGGACCACACTGAGTAACCAAGCTTTAAAGAATTGGGGAAGAGACCTTACTTGAGAGTAAGAAAGAGGTAAGTGTAAAGCATTGGGTGGATCTCAAATTTCCTAGAGGAAATAGTCATCAGAATGTTTTACACATGTGTAATAGGTAGAATTGTAGAATGAGACCCATTGATTCATGTCCTTGTATAATCCTTCCCCGTTGTATGAGGCTAGAATATGTAATAGATGGACGATCACAGCTACGACTTAGATTTCCTTATATGGTAAGGCTGAAGGAATTTTATGGGTGTAATTTAGGCTCTCAGTCAGCTGACTTAAAATTAATCAAAAGGAAGAATGCACGTGGTGGGCCTGACATAAGAGGCTAGCTCTTTATAAGACGGTCGGACTCAAGAGGTCAGAGAGATTTGAAGCTGCAGCAGATGTTCTGCTGCGTTAAAAAAGCAAACTGTCCTGTTGTTGAGAGGATCATGGGACAAGAAACTGGTGGTCTTTGGGACCTGGTCCCTAGTAGATAAAAAGTAGGGCCTTTAGTCTTCCAATCACAACTATCTTGTGAGCTTAGAAGAGGTCTCCAAGTTCAAAAAGAGAGCCTAGCTCATGTGACCCTTGACTTGAATCATGTTGAACTCTGAGCAGATACCATCTGAGCTTAGCCTAGACACCAGATCTACAGCAGATGGGGTTAAGTTGTTGAGTCTGTGATCACTGGTTTCACAGTGAAAGAAAGCAAACACTATGTCCCTGTCTTTCTTTTGACTATTGTATATGCTAATCCAGGTTTTAATGAATAGTAATCTGAAACATCTCAATAGCTTAAGATAATATCAGTTGATTTCTTGCTCGTGATATCTCAACATTGTCAGTCAACTGAGCCAGACTCTGATAGTTGATCATAGCCTCCCAGGATGCAGGCCATGTTCAAAACAGGATTGAAAACACCATCTGCAGAATTCATGTTGTTCTGACATGCTGGGTGACTGTGTTGATAATATCCCACAGAGTTGCTATGGACATGGAACTTTCTCTTACGGCCTCAGGAAGTGGTTTTCAAAGTGTAGTCCTCAGACCAGTGGCTGTAACATCAGCTAAGAACTTACTAGAAATTTAAGTACTGGGGTCCCCACTCACACCTACTGAGTCAGACAAAGCAGGAATTAACGAGTGAATCATGAGCTGGATCTTAGTAGGGCTCAGTCTGTCAGGACATCAAGTTGTGTGGCAGTACAGCTGCCACATAAGAGCTCAGTGTTCACAATGGCCAGAGAAGAGAGGACTGGAGTGGAGGACACCAGCTGTGATGACACCAGCTGGAAATTGAAATGGACCTGCCAGCGGTGTGCCAAGCCTAACTTCAGGGATGCAAAGAAGAGAAATTGTTAGTGTACCCCAAAGTAAGACAGGACCAGATACTGGTGAACATGAGTTGTAGCTTGTATTGCTCAGTTAGGCTGGCTATAAGGACTGTGACAGAATTTTAGACTGTAAGCTTACTAGAGCTGTTCTCATCACTGGGGACATGCTGGTGGGGTTGTCTGCTAGCTGAGAGAGGCCAGAGGGTTGAAAGTGGGAGGGGAACATTTATGAACAACTTTGGGGTAGAGTCAAGAGTTTTCTGGAGTGGTACTTTTGTGGCCCATGGAAACCCAGCGAGTCTGAACTGCAAGCCAAAGATTGGGTTTTCTGTGCCAAGGAATTTTCCCACACACTATAGATAAAAAGTTCTTGGGTTCTTCAGTTTGTTTTTTTTTTCCCTGGTATGCCTATGTGTTGCGGAGCATTGTTGACTTTGACTTTTCTCTCACAGATACTCTGCATATAGGGCTCAGGATAGCTGATATCCTTGGTGATCCTCAAAGGACAGGCTATTTTAGGTTGGTACATTTTCCAGAGAATAGCAGATAATCTTTCAGGGCATTAAAAGGAAATCCTATCTGTCCTGACATCTTAACAGTTTTGGAAGGAACTATTTCTGGAGCAGATACCATGTGAAGAAACTTTATACTCACTGCAGATCATTGACGCCTCAACACACCTTAATTAATTTTTGTAGGAACGGATCTCACTTGGCTTCTGAGTCTCCTTTCCGTAAGGGAAGGGAAATTCAGCCTGCTGTTATCGGTTGTCTCTATTGTAGATGCTTCATATCTGCCTCTCTTCGTTCATCAGATTCCTTTGAATAGATGCTTGGTTTTAGCTTCTCATCTGGCCCCTTCTAGCCTTCTTCTTGTAGGCATTCCCAAAGAATGATGGGAAGCGTGGTTAATGTACACCTGTTGGCCTGTGGGTTTTCATTGGCCTCCTTAGCGCTCTCTATGCATCTGTCTGGTCGTAAGTTCACTACTGCTTAGATCTATGGCTGAAAAAACCCCAAAATCTTTTGTCTAAGTTATATGAGAGCAAGGTTCTGGCCAGCTTGTCCCTTGTGCTTCCCACGGGCTCCACAGAACCTCTGCATTTGGACATGATCTTGTTTCTTCCTTGGTTCTGACTGGTAATACTCAAAATAATCAGCAATCAGCAGAGGTCCTGCACCAACCAGCTGGAATGAATACTGCCTCATCTATTGTTGGCTCTTGAGGATGTCAGGGAGAACCAAGAATGCTGGAGTAGTTGAGGGAGGAGAGCTCAGGACCTTGGCAAAGTGGAGATCTACCAACAGTGAATCCTGCTTCCTCATCTGGCCTCTCTGCTCTGTCTTGACTACAATTTAATCTCTAGGTCAGCTGGTCTTTCATAATGGCAGCCCCATTCCAGCCCCATTTACCTCTCCTTTTCCAGTGTAAGACAAAGGGAAGAGATGATCTCTCTCTAGGACCAAGAATAGCAAAAACTGAAGCCTAGCATCACTTCTTCTGAGGTAGCATATCATTATTGCCTTTCCTCCCTGCCATCCCCATCTGAGGACAAGCACCTAACTTTCCCAGCATGAGATTCCTATACAGAGCTCCGTTTGGAATGGAGCAAAAGTTCTTCTTTCAGTTGAGTTTTCAATGAACTCCATTTCCATGTTGCTTTCGGGTTTCAAACACAGGATGAGCAGGACTGTCTACCTGACTCCTCTTGCAGTTCTTCCCTGAAAGACCTTTGTCTTCTACTTGTCCTTCCTGCCAGAAAAGAATGTCTTTTCTGTGTTACCCACTTTCTTCCCTTCTCTCGGAGCAGTACATTGTGCTTCCTCTTTCCTGGGGCCATCTTGGTGGAACACTCAGGACAAGAATAGCAAGAAGGAAACACTGGGAGGTAGGTACAACATTACCTTAATAAAAATACACCCTGTTCCACCCTAGAGAGAGAGTGAACAAATTTTAAACAGTTCTTTATGATTCAAGACATCACTTGTTTTGTGTTCTTACAAACTGATGTTGCTAGTGGGCACAGTAACAGGGAGGGGAATGTTTATGCCTCTTCTTCCAGGCCAGATGGTGGTCCACTTTGGCTCTTGCAACTGTCTCAGTCCTTTTCTTGTCCCTTTGATACTGGGAAGTCAACTGCTATTGTTGGAAGTGTTCACTTTCTTCTACCAGTTATTTCCCACTTTAGTTATCTCCAGTCTCTCTGTTCTTCTTTCTCTTTCTCTCTCTCTCTCTCTCTCTCTCTCTCTCTCTCTCTCTCTCTCTCTCTCTTCTCCCTGGGCCTCAAAACATTCCCTGCCACAAAACCAGCAGCTATTCAAATTGGCTTTTGAGTGAACATTCTAGTGACCCTTTGTTCTATGAAAAAACACAGTGACCTAAAAAGAAAACACTATTGGGGCTGGAGAGATGGCTCAGAGGTTAAGAGCACTGGCTGCTCTTGCAGAGGACCTGGGTTTGATTCCCAGCACCACAATCATTTGTAACTCCAGTTTTAGAGGATCCAATACCTCTTTTGACCTCCATAAGCATTGTACAATATGGGTATACTTACAGATATTCAGGCATACACTCATATACATAAAATAAAAATAGCAAATAAAATATTTAAAATAACCAATATTAACCAGGCATGACAACACATGCCTTTAATCCCAGCACTTGGGAGGTAGAGGCCGGTGGATCTCCGCAAGTTCAAGGCCATCTTGGTCCACACAGTGAGTTTCAGGTTAGCCAGGGCTACACGGCAAGACACTGTCTCAGAACAAAACTAACAAAAAGCTATACCATTTTGTTACAATTAATAAATCACGTAGGCCATACACTTGGGAAGAGCTAGGCAATTCTTCTGTGCCATGTAGTTTGAATGAGTTCAAGCAGTGGTTCTTGGCTGCTGAATAGAGTTGTATGGAGAGTCCAAGATGACTTCATTCAGATGGGTGGTGGCTTTGTGGGGATTTGAGAGGTTGCCACAGCCCAATCAGACACCTTACACATGGGCTTTCTGGGGCCTTTAGGCTGCTTCTATGGTAGCTAGCTTTCTGCAGAGCTAGCCTCGAGTGGACACCAGGCGGAAGCTGCACAGGTCTTCCAGAGGACGCTTCAGAGTTCACACAGGATCACTTCTGCTGCATTCTTCTGGTCACACGTGGGTCACAGGTCCTTCCACATTCAAGGGAGGTGAGCTGCACTCCACCTATTGGTGGCAGACTGAATGGTAGCAGTAAGAAGGACTGAAGCATGGGAGACGTGAGCATGGACACCTGGAAAATAGACCCTGCTGCTCTGAGAACGTAGCCATGCTCATGCACACAGAGGAAGGGTGTCACGGGAAAGCGTCTGAGCTGCGTCTGTAAGTAAATACACACACCCGTGTGTTGAGAGCCTACTGGCTCTGTTTCAGCAATTTGAATCTTTCTGTCCTTGTTTCTCCTTTCTATGTTAGATTTCAGGTAGGCAACTTTTCTGGATGACTTGTTATTTAAATATTTGAGTTGTTTCCTACACTGAGGTTACAAGAGTTGTATATCCACATTTGGTCCGAAGAGCTAGGCTGCAGAAAGTAAACTGGTTTGGTTCAGTATTTGTCTGAAGCCCCTCTGATTTGATGCTTTAGAAATGGAAATTAGAAGAACACCAAGGCCTGTGCTCAAATCTGGATTAATTTAGTATCCTTGGGCTTTGCATTCATGTAGGGAGGTCTCATCAACCCATCCTTTGTATTTCAGAGATTAAGAAACTGTGACCCAGATTGTGTAATTGACTCTGTGGTTGCCTAAGACAGCATAGCTAGTAAATGGTAGAGTGAAGACAGAGGCTACTTCCAGCCTCTATTCTGTGAATTTAGGACTCCATCACTGGGGTCAGTCTGAGAGAAGGCATCAGAAAATATGCATTCCTGACTAGCATTTAAATGTGTGTGTCTTTCTGTGTTTTTGTGTGTTAAACATATTTCTATAATTTAAATTTCTGCACATAAACTTACTGATTCCCTTAGGCAACACTGCATACATTTCTAGTATAGTAATTGGTGTGAACTAATTTATTGTCTGTGAGGCCACAAAGTTCTCAGGCTATGAGGTGGAACCGAAGCAGGAAACAGGCAGAATGCAGAGGGTGGATCTTATGATTTCTCAGTCAGGTCTGCCAGCTGTGGGGCCTTACCACGTTACTTACCTCTCAAACACCTGAGTCTACTTCCACAAAATGAGGGGGAGAGCTACCTTGTCCCAGCTCTTCACATGCCGTTCTACACACACACACGCACACACACACACACACACACACACACACACACACACACCTGTCCTCCTGAAATGGTTCCCTTTTACAAACGAGAATGAGCCTTGCACATGTGATGTGTCCTGCCCTCAGTCATGCCCCTGGCATGGAGGAAGCACTGTGACTTCTGAACAGGCTCACTGAGCCCCAGAACTACTAACAGAGTAGATATGCTTCTGAGCAGCTCCAAAATATGACCAATGAATGGTGTTTAGGGGTGACAAATTTGGACTCTGAAAGGACAGAAAAGTTTCAGATAGAAGATTTATCCCAAGATGGGAAGTGCCCATCTTTTAAGGGGACAAGCTTGACCATTTGTAGTGGATGATGGGAAGACAGAGTAGCTTTTTGAGCCCCATCTGATGCCAGGTGTTGATGCCTCTTCAGAGCAGAGAGTGGGTACTAAGACTGAGGACTGTCAAGATTTGGGTTTACACTTTGGTTTACTTGGAGTCAAAGGAGTGAATAGAGACTTTGAATGAGTGGCCACATGAGTTGGGCTGATTTACTGAGGTGTCTCTTTGTCAAGAGTGCTTGGGACAGAAGTTGGTCAACTTCATGGTTGGCAGAAGGTGCTTTTAGTGAGAGGGCTGGATGACAGAAAGACAAGTATAGAGTGTGAAATCCTAGCAGTTTATTATTTTCGCACCTCAAATCTACCCCTCTGAGATGCAATTCCATGTGGTCCAGCATCTTGATCTGCTCTTCCTCGGATACAGCTTCCAGTAAGTGATGCTATCTCCCCTGGCTTCTCCAGGGAGTGGGAAACGTTGGTTAAGGAGTTGCTAGCTGTCATTCTGACACAATTGTGCAACCAGAAACAGTACCACTATCTGTGTGGAGGCTCATTCCCTTAATTCTGGGGATTAAAAACGAGCTGTTCTGTCTGTTATAGAACAGAAGTGATTTGTGAGCATTCCACCAAGGGCTCTGTCTTGAGCTAGTGTGTTTTGCAATATAAGCTGCTTCAGAGTCTGTCATGTATTTCTCCGGACTTGAGGATGTTCCTTCTCTTTCGCCTTCTTAAATTTTTGTGATTTCCTGAGACTTAGATAATCTTGATGTAAACAGATATTTCTTCTCCTGTGGGTTGTGAAAAGTTTTATCTGACATGTATGAGATGTGTGGGTTTAAGGAATTTGTTTTCTACACTGAATATGACTAAGTGATCAGTACATGAGCCAATAACTGATCAACTATGTTACTAGTCAACACGTCACCTTGCTTTGTTCTTGTAGTGACTGTTCTGACTTGGAGGTGGGACAATTGCCTAAAAGTTTTTGGCAGCAAAATGAGAATAGTAACGAAGCAAAGCTTAATCTCCTGGGTTGATTCAGTCCTGACATAGTCAAACACACTCTAGAATAAAAAATAATTTTTTTGAGAATTTTATATCTACGTGAAATGTATTTTGATCATATTCAACCCCTAACATTCCCCTCCAACTCCTCTTGGATGCTCTCCACATCTCTCTCTCCCAACTTCATGTCCTCTTGAGTCTAGTTAGTGATGCCTGTGTGCGGGTAGATGTGGGGGTCATCCACTGGCACATGAGCAGTTTACTAGGAGCCACATCCCTGAAGAAAACAGACTCCGTCTCCCCTAGCAGGCATCAGCTGCGCATAGTAGTTCCCCAGCTAGGAGTGTGGCTTCCTGAGCCACTCCCCTGTCGATGCTGACGTGCTGTGCTGGCTGACTTGATGTTTCAAGGGTCTCTGCAGGCAGCCGCAGCTACTCTGAGTTCATAAGCACAATGGCTCTGTCTTGTCCAGAAGACATTACTTCCCAGCAGTCCTCCTGGAGCTCTGGCTCTTACACTCTTTACATTCTATTTTCTGTGATGTTCCCTGAGCATTTCAGGGAGGGGTTGTGATGTGGAAGTCCCATTTAGGACTGAGCGCTCCATAGTCATTTCTTCTCTTTACTTCCACCAGTTATGAGTCTCTGTATTAATGACCTCTGTCTGATGAGGATTGGCAGGTCCACTGATCTATGCCTAGAAAGATGAGCACTTGGAAGCAGCTTGATACCATTTAGCTAGGTAACAGCCATCGGTTCTCCTTCCAAGCACTGAGTTCTTATTATAAATGGCTGAGTATTCATTTGGAGGACTATGATTTACTTATTTGTTCTCAGTCTGTGACAAAATGTATTCCTACAAGTATTCTGAAGTATTTAAAAGTTTGATGATACCTACAGTTTTTAGATAGAAGAATATATGTATGAATGTATATTTGTATGTATAGATTTATATATATATGTATATGAAGAAAGATTATTAATGAGTCTAAGCAAAATATATACCATTGCAAGCCATATCATTCTTTCAACTTTCCAGTGTGTTTGTACCTTTAAGTTATATTGAAAGGTGATGTATACACTTACATACTCTGAGGCTGTATACATTTCCATGTGCAGAGATCAGGGGCCAGGAGACAGCTCAAAGGCAGATGACCAGTCTCCTGGGCCTCACTAAGTGCTGTGGGAGGATGTAACTGGGCCATTGTGCTGCCTGTCCATTCAGTTCTAGGTCATCAGAGATCTCTGCTTTGCTGCGTTTTCTCTTTCTGTTACCTCTTATTTTTTTATCCCTCACAATGCTTTTCATCCCATCCCTGTTTTCTTACATGTAGGCAAGGGTTGGGGAGGGGGACTTAAAACATGGTGATCTGACTAGCAAAGAACAGTTCAAATTGTAACTCAAATGCTTGGAATGAGCTGTCGTTGCAATTTCCTCCTGGTAAGATGGTCAACTTAAAGTCCAGGAAAAAAGTCAAGTTGCTTGTAATTCTGAGACCATTTAATGAAACTTGGGCGGAGGATAGTGTTTGGCTGCGAGCCTCTGAAAACTAATTTCTTTCATCTTCTGGGCCTTTCAAGGACTTGCTCTTTCCCACGCTGCAACAATTCTGGCTTCAGCCTTTTTGTGAGGTTTTGATTATGGAAAACTGTTGCTACTACGTGCCTGTGGTTTGCTTGTCTGAAACCACTTCCTGGAGAAGTCACAGTAAAGCAGCTGTTTTGCTGAAGTCTAGAGACCGAAGCCAAGATAATTCCCTTGGCTCGGGGTAGACTGGGGGATGGAGAGGCAATTGCAGAGCTCAAGGAGGGTAGCACTTACCATTTTTGTTCCTCTGGAACAGGATCCTTGTTGGAACAGTGTTTTTTTCTCATCTAGCCATCTGTGTAACCTGGAGAAGATGGCCAACTTCAAGTTCTCTTTCATTCCCTGCCCCAGGAGTAGAATTCTTGTTTTAGTTATTTTTCTTGTTACGGGAACAAAGTCCTGACAATAAACAATTTAAGGGGGTGAGGGTTTATTTTTTACTTAGTTCTAGGGTGATATAGTCTATCGCAGCGGAGATGGTGTGGCAGCAGGAACAGGAACCCCAGGAGGCTACACTGTGCTATAGACCGGAAGTTAAGAGTGAGGGAGGCTACATTGTGCTATAGACCAGAAGTTAAGAGTGAATAAAAATCAGGACTGGGCCAGAATACTCCACCCCTTTATGTGACCCATTTCCTCCAGTAAGGCTCTACTTCCTAAAGGTTCCAGTCTTCCAAAACAGCACCACCAGCTAGGGACCAAGTGTTCCAACACGTGGGGCACTGCACATCCAAACCACACGGCTTCCCTTGGACTACAGCTTCATAGCTCTGTGGAGCTTCAGCTAGTGACCATCCTTGAGTGCATATAGCTTGACTTTCTGGTGCCCGAGCAGTTCTGAACATATTTACTGACCTCCATATAAATCCGAGGTAAAGTCTGACCCAGAGACAGTGTGAGCCTGAGGGTTGGGGCTGCTTTTACCTAAGCAGAGGCTGCAAGGTAACCCCTGAATCAAACTGACTTTTCAACCAGTGGCAAGCATTTGATCTAGAACAAGTTAGTGTGAGAAGGAAAGCTGTGGGAACAGCATCCTGATGTTACCTGTTAGGACTTATTCCCCTGGGTACCTTTTATAAACTCCAAAGAGGCCACATATTAGGTTTAGCTGTGGATGATAGAAAGTTTGAACACGTAAAAGAAGGTAGTCTAGGGGTCACACTGCTTTCTCATTGTCCCAGCATTTTCAGTGAATCCTCTGTACCTGTGGTCCAAGATGGCAGCTACAAGTCTAGTCACCAGCCAGTATTCATACTGAACCAGAAGGAAGAATGATTAATGGAGACTTCTTTCTAAATGACACATAATAGCCATGCATATTTATAGGGTGCATATAATGATGTGATACACGTATATATTATATAATGAACAAACAAGGGCAATTACATATCTGTCACTTGGTACAGTCATTTCTTTGTGATGACAACATTAAAAAACATCTCTCTTCTAGCTGCTTTTGAATTCGTAATGAATTCCTGTTACCTGTAGTCATTCAGTTGTGCAATTATAATAGCAGTCTCTAGTTTTCCTTTCTACTTCTAACTTTGTGTTTATTGATTAACTCTTTCCCATTTCTCTGCCACCCGCCCTCCCCATCTCTAGAGACCACTGTCCTAGTTGTCTATGTGGTCAATATTTTTAGAATCCACATATGAAGGAGATCATACAGTAATTGTCTATGTCTGGCTTGTTTTTCTTAGCATGACATCCTCCCCACCCAGGTTGATGCAAATGACGGGGTTTCATGCTCTTTTACAAAAAAAAAAAAAAAAAACAAACCAACAAAGGGATTGAAGAATATTCCATTATGTGTGCATTTGTCACACATTCTTTATCTATTTGTCTGGTTTGGGGTATTAGGTTGATTCTAGATCTTTCTTTTTGTGAATGAACATGACGGGGCTCATAGCTCTCTGACATTCTGATTTAATTTCCTTTGAATAGATGCCTAATAGTGGTGTTGTTGGACTCTAAATATCATGAAGATTGCATGTTAGTTGTAGGAGATGATGGGAAATGTGGTCTTTGTGTAGGCTGGGCCGTGGGCCTAGTTGAGAGATAGAGGTTATACTCCTATATTATTATGCAGAGGAGGAATCAGGGAGGACAGATACTGGGGGAGGGGATAAGAAGTATCTGTGAGAAAAAGAATAGTTTTGAAGAGTCAAGGGCTAGAGCCATCAGTCTTGGGTTTAAACTCCAACTCATGCTTAGTAGCTGTCCCATCTTGGCTAAGCCTCTTAATATAGTTGATCTCTCCTAGTATATCAGCTATAAAATGTTATGATGTTCACCCTTAGAGATAAATGAAAGAACAGATGTGCGGTATTTGTCACAGTCACTGTGGCTATTACACTAGACCATGCACATTTTCTTCTCCGAAGACATGGTATTTGCCAGACATAGTTGGTTGAATTCTTCTTTCACTTCCTTTCCAGATAATCAGTGAGTCTGACTAGAGCAAGTATGGCTGGGGCATGATACACAAATGAGTCTCTGAAAAGGACAAAGTAACGTGGCTGGCGTTTGTGTAACTTTCATGCTACCAAACCTGACGATATGGTTAGAGGTTTGTGTTTCTAAACTGGGTGAAAGAGACAGTCGTGTAGAAGAAGCAAGAGAGCTTCTTTGGGTGAGAGCTCCAGGTCTGATACACAACTAAGCAGGAAATCCTAACTGTCTGCGCTAGAGGTAAGAGCTACGTCCTTGGACTCTGAGGGCTCTGAGAGAAGGTTTCTGGAATATTCTCAGTGTCATCCCTGAAATGACAGAGGGGACCCATCTGGCTTACAGGAAATCATTTACAAGGAAAAGAAGGAGTTGGGGTGGTTCAGATCCTATCTCTGGTAAAATTTCAGTTGTAAATAGTCCCTGGTACTTTCCAGCACTGTTCACTGTGATGCCAGGAAGGCTGTAAACAAGATCCAGCCTTCATCCACCCAGCCAAGACGAAGGTTGTCATCATCCACAGAGAGTCAGACGATGAGCAGGCGTAGTAGAGAACATAGTAGAGAACACCAGTGTTAACCCCTCCTAGTGTAACAAGTCCCCTCCCCGCAGCATTGATGGCAAGTTTGACCATGTGACTCACTGAGGCCAATGGAATGGGGACCAATAAAGAGCTGGTTCCAAGCATTATCTTGTGTGCTTTTGCCAGCATTCGTTGGATATTCTCTGAGAGGAGCATCTCCCAGGGTGCGTACTGGTCTGAGGCATCTCTCAACCTCCTCAGACCAGTAAACATCTTGGGTGAGTTTTGAAATCTTCCAGGAGGTTCTGGTATGTGGCAGTGCTGAGAACCATGGGTCCAAAAGGGAGTTTCCTGAGAACCCACAAGTGAGTGAGAATCTGATGCTTAACTATTGCAAAAGTGAATCCATTTATGAGGGCCAAATCCTGGTTAGACTTCATTCGACATCACAAAAGGGCTACTACCTCTATGAACTGTTTTCACGTACCTCACTGGTACCATCTTAGTAAAAATGCTTGGCTCAGCCAGGCATCAGGGCGCACACATTTAATCCCTGCACCAGGAAGGCAGAGACAGGCTGATCTCTGTGAAACTGAGACCAACCTGGTCTACATAGTAGTTCCAGATGAGCTGGGGCTACAGGGAGACCAAAAAAAAAATGCTTGGCTTCCATTCTGAATGTAACATGGACTCATACTGACGTCCCATGGAAGCATAGCCCAAATTGGATTAATATACTGTAGTTTTTGGAAGTTTTTCCATTCTAGGTTTTGATTTTTGAGGCACTTCTTCTTCTTTTACCACTTACTCCTGTCTATCTATTGTTGATGAAACAAGTTGACACTCCACTCCACTTTAGTGGGGGGCGGGGGGCCTAATGCGAAATGGACACAGAGGAATTATCAGGATCTAAGTCCGTTTATCGGCAATGGATATGGTCCAATATGAAGAAAAGTTTGGCAACTTCTCAGAGAACCTGACAGATTCAGGATGAGTTGCTTGAGTTTTTTGTCTTGACTTGGAAGGATATTATTACAGCACTAACCTAATGTTACACCCTTGATAAAGAAAAACAAATTCTTAAGAAGACTGCTGAGGTAGGTCATAGGTCAGTAACCAATATCTGGCCACTTTATATTCAGCTACCTGGAGAAGATGTATCCTCTATTTGAATCCCAAATGGGATCTTGTCTACTCCATCTTAGACCTAGAGTTACAATAGAATATATGACCTATGTTTATGAAGGAATGAGGAGCATTTAAACCAAGCCTGTAAATTACGATAATGTTAAGGAAGCAACAAAGAAAGGAACACAACCTCACGGCCTTCTTGAACCCTTATCAGGGTGCTCCTAGAAACACTCCAACATGGTTCCAAAATTAGTGGAAAGAAGGACTTTAATGGCTATGCATTTTATGGTACAGGCTGCTCCAGATATCTAGAGGAAATTACACAAGTTAAGATAAAGCCGAGCCCTGTTGCCAGCGCTGAAGAAACCTTCAAGGTCTGTAAGCTCAGTGATCAAGTGGAAGAAGTGAGGCAGATAGGGGACTAGAGAAAATGATGAAGCTTCTGGCTGCCCTGACTTGACGGCCACCCCAGGGTAACCCACAAGGCCCCCGAAGATCTACCACTACCTTCTAACAGGAGCTGTGTCATCTGGATTAGAACCAGTATGCATCCTATAGAAGGAAGGTCACCGCACGCCATCATGCCCAAACTCAAGTGCAGACCTGGTGCCCAAAGCAGGGAAGTCATGACCTGGACTGAAAAGGCCTGAAGAACCTTCGGACTCTGCCATCCTCCCTCCTGCCCCCTCCCCCCAATGAAACATCACTGCCACGTCAGCAGAGCCTTAAGTAGCCCTTGACATGGAAGGCAGGAAAACATAGTTTTATTAGACACTGAGTTTTCTATTCTGTTCTGACTCAATCTCTTTCAGCTGCACAATAAGAGATATAATTGGGCATCCCAAGGTAAGAAGTTTGTTGACAACCTTTATATATGTCTCTATTTCTGCCTAGAGAAAACATATACAGGTTTCTATAGAGTTAGAAAAAGATTCACCAACTAAGTCTCTTTGATAGTCCCACTTCTAAAGTCCAATACATTCCTAACAGATAGTTCATGAAAATACAGTTTGACTCTGGAATTGCTTATGAGATTTCTTGGGTATGGACTCATTTGACCCTGCCAGTCCTCTTGTCTGTAAAGAAAGTTGATGGGGGATGGACTGGAGAGATGGCTTAGTGGTTAGAAGTGCTGACTTGCTCTTGCAGAAGACCTGGGTTCGATTCCCAACACCCACATTGCAGCTAACAACTGTTTGTAGCTCCAGTTCCAGAAGATACCCTCTTCTGACCTCTGTGGGCACTGGGTGACATGGGCGCACTTAACGTGTATGCAGGCAATACAGTGATACACATAAAATAAAATAAAAATAATAAAAAAAGAAAACTGATAGGAAATACCATCCAGGTCTCTGGGTCCCAATACTGACCTAAAATCTGAATCCATTCAGAGCCATGGTACCTGTTTGCCTTATGGTGTGATCAGGACTCACTGAAAACTACCAGACTTACTCAGGCGTTTAGGGACAGCCTCCATCTTTTTTCAATACTTTTGTACTAAGAGAACCATCTCTGAGAAATGAGACTCAGTTTCAAACATAGATGAGTTCATCATTGTTAGCACAACTTATCAAGGTTCAGAGGACACGTAGCCTCCAGACACGGCAAACTAAGGATCATGTATGGTTGTCAGGACTGGAACCAGGATCTACAGGCCATTAGAACAGTCAGTGTGAGACATCTATGCTTCTAGTTTTTGACCAGCTAGAAAGAAAGGGAGAGAACACTTTGACTCCAATGATAACAATCTCTTGGGGCTCAGGGTGGATGAGACAAGATTGAGGAAGGCCTGGATTCCAACCCTTCCTTCTATCTTTGGATAAACAGGCTTTGTAAGATAGTCTTATTTAAACTGCTTGCTTTGATTAATGCCGACAAAGGGACTTTTTTGCAGTTTCTTCATATTCAGAATGGTCTCCTCTGAGTTCACCTGGGATGTCTGTTGTGAGTCCCTCAGAGTGTGTAGGCTTTCCACCTGCTCTCTCAGAGAGTGTCCCCAGGGACCTTAGTTTGTGTATCAACTCCTTTATGCCTGAGCATATCTCAACAAAGCATCACTCGGACGGAAGTGCCTGCTTCTATCTTGAATTGAACAAAAGAACCTAAGGCAGAGTGAGAAGCAAAGTAGCTTCGTGTGAACCGGGGCACACACGAGTGCAAGGCAAACAGGTACCATTAAGAGCTGACTTAATGAGTAATACTACAAATACTTTCTTTTCCCATTTTCCATTCATGATGGGTTGAACCTTCCTGTGCGGAACCACCGGATGAGGGGGCCAGCTATAGTATAGGAAAAGTTCTCTGAAGAGTGAAATATGAAGATATTGGGGCTTTTGCTGATTCATTGACTTGTTCACTCATTTGACGAATGGGAGTTGGGAAATAGAATGATGAATAAAATGAAACAGAGCCCCCATCCACATGGGGTTTACATGTGTATGTACAATGAAGAATGTCACTGAGAACAGAGCCAGAGAGAGAAGTATGCAGTCCTAAGGTGGGAAAGAGGAACAGATTTACACACGGGATGAGCAAAGACCTCGTCAAGGGAGTAGTGTGTGGGCCTAGAGGAGGAAGGAGTTGAACAGAGGCCCCAACAGGGGCTCCCGAGGTGCATTGCTAGAGAGATAGAAACTTAGGATCAGAACCTTCATTCCAGGCAGGTCCATAGGAGGTACTCCAGGAGTCTAACGTTGGGCATGTTCACAAACACAGCCACAGGGAAACAGAAGCAGCTTGAATTAATTTTCTTATTTTTAAAAAATATCTAGGCTAAGATGGTCCCCTTCTCAGGTGCAGTTTTAAGATCCTTCTCCAGGACGTTCTGCAAAGCATTCTTCCTATGGACACTCATGGCTCCTCCATGACACCTCTTTCTCTTCTAGGTTAAGAGGGGCTGGATCTCAGATTGCCACTTTCTGTGCCCTGTGGAAGATGGCAGGAACAATGCTTATCTCGTGTGTATTGATAACCGGGGTCTCTTCGTTCACCACTCCAGCAAAAGAATACACAGATGGAGTTTCTCCCTTCAGCACTCCGGCAGAGGAGCACATGGGTAAGAAGCAAAGCCTTCAGCTGGGAAAGGGCTCGTCCCGGCTTCTCTGGGTAACATAGTCATCTAGTGGGATTTTGTTATCAGAAAATAAACAGTGAGTGTCCGTGCCTTGGCAACTGACAAAAGATGCCCTGTCCATTTCCTTTGCTGGGTCTCGGGTGCTGATCATTCCTTTAAATTGGAACCATGCAATCCATCGGAACTAGCCTCTTTTGTCTGAATTTAGCAGAGTTCTCCTTTGTGTGTGTGTGTGTGTGTATGAGACCCTCAGGCCCCTGCTCTGTCTCTTTTCAGCCCTACTCCCTTGAGACAGAATCTCTCACTGAACTTGGTGCTAGACTGGTGGCCAGGAAGTCCAAGTAATCCTCCTGTTTCTGCACCCTAACAACGCTGGAGTTGCAGGCACATGGAAGGTCACACCCAGATAGGAATTTGAACTCAGGTTCTCATGCTTGCGCAGCAAGTGCTCTTACCCAATGGGCTATCTCTCCAACTTCAGGCTTCTTCTTTTAATGTCAACAAATAAAAAATATGGCCATATTTTGAAATATTTTTCTGATCACCATTTAAATCTTATTTAATCCCCACACACATGGAAATTGAAATGGATGGTCCTTCACTTGTCGTTTGGGAAGTCTGATTCATAGGAACCAAGGGTGTTCACAGAATCCTGGTTTGGGTCACTTTGTGTGGGACATAGTGGCATCTTACTTAGATGTGCCCTGTATCTTCCTGTCAGAACCACTCTCAGCGTGGGGACTCAGGTAGTTTTCTTATCTGGGCAGTTTTGGGACTTAAAACTTATTATCTCTGACCTGCAGTGCGTGGAGACAACTGTCAATTTCGTGGCAGTGATTACAAAGCAGAATACAGGCTGGAAGGGGAGCCTGTGGTTCTCAGATGCCCCATTGTATGGCCTCATTTAGAGGCCCCTGCCATCTCCCACACTCTCCTGACCTGGCGTAAAACTGACTCTCCTCAGCTGATCCCAGGAGATGAGCCAAGAATGTGGGTGAAGGATGACACCCTCTGGGTTCTGCCAGCTGTGTCGCAGGACTCTGGCACCTATGTCTGCACCCGCAGGTAAGCTCTTCTAGGACTCAGGCAATGTAGTTCTAAGCAGAATGGACTCTTGTAACGTTTGTCAGGGACAATCTATATTTCAGAATCCACCCCATCATATCCTCCCCGTTCGTCCTAAAGAACCCCTCACTTGAACATTCTCATAGGCCCCTTCCTCCTGTCATATTTGATCTTTGTTCAAATGTCTCTGGGAGAACTTCGTTAGCCAGGTTAGCCGAGACAGCATGCTGTCCTCTCTTCTTATCCTGTTGTTATTTTCCTTGATAATATTTTCCCACCAGACACATCTGCGTGTATGCATGGACTTAACATTGTCTGCTCTCAGAACACAAGCCCCGGAAGGGCAGGGACTTGCTTTTTTCACTGCTGAACCCACATGGTAGGAAGCAAGAGATAGAGGGAGAATTCTCAGTAGGATGTTAGAGTGTGATGCAGTTTTAGGAATAAGTTAATCCCACTCTTTGCTTCCTGCGTGAGGGAGAGCTCCCCCACCTGACAGTGGAAACCACAATTCCAGACCAATACCCCCTATTTTTCATACCATTGTTTTTTCAAAGATTGATTTTACTGTTTTAAATTATGTGCACGAGTGTCTGTCTATGTGTGTGTATGTGCACATGAACACAGGTGCTAGTCGAGGCCTGAAGAGAAGCCTGGATTCCCAGGAGCTGGAGTGACAGACAGCTGGAATCTTCCTGTTGTGGGTGTGGGGACTGAACTCGGGTCCTCCGCAAGGGCAGTATGAAGTTTTCATTGCTGAGCCATCTCCTTGGCTCCTGTTTTTTTTTTTTGTAATTGTTATAGCATAAATATAACATAAAAATTACCATCTTAACCACTTTGAAGTACAGCTCAAATGCATTGTGTCCACAGTGCTGTGCTACCATTACCACTGTCTGCCCCTGAACGCCCTCAACTTCTCAAACACAAACTCTGTTCTCATTAAACTACAGCTCCCCATTCCCTCCCGACCCCCAGCTCCTGACAATCACAATTCTAGTTTCTGCCTTTAAGAGTCTGACTAGATGCCTCATGTAAGTGGAGAGATATAGTTTATGTCTTCCTGTGGCTGGTTTATTTATAGCACAATGCCTTCAGGCTCATCCACATTATAGCTTGTGTTGGCACTTTTTCTCCTTTTCAAGGCTGGGAGTGATTATTCCACAGTACACATTCCTTTCGTTCATTTGTCCACTGATGAAGGCTTGGGTTTGTTCTGCCTTTTGGCTCTTTTCAATAATGTCATATGAATATGCAAGTGTTTACTCAAGTCCCTAGGTCATTTGCCATTTTATGCTTAATCTTTTAAGGAACTGTGAAACTGTTTTCCACAGTGTCCGCCCTGTTTTCTTTTCCCACAAGCCTTCTTTTTCTCTACCATCTTGACAATGGTTCTTCTTCTATTTTTTGTAATAGCCAACCTGATGGGTAAGAAACGGTATGTCGTTGTGGCCTTGAAGTATCGTTCCTTAGTGACTAGTAGCGTTGAGTATCTTTCAATGTTCTTTGTTCTTCTTTAGACAAATGTCTGTTCAAGTCCTTTGCCAATGTTTAGAATTGCATTGTTTGTTTTTGTGTAGGAATTCTGAATGTTTATCCCATATCAGCCCTATGTCTTATGGGTATTTCATCTCTGTGACTTGCTTATTAACTCAGTGGAGAGTATCCTTTGCACAAAAGCTTTTACATTTTGATTAATTCCAAATTATGTGTGTTTCTTTTATTGCTTGTGCTTTTTGGTGTCGGGAAATCATGACCCAATTCAATGTTATGAAGCTTTCTCCCTATGTTTTCTTCTTAGAATGGTATAGATTTAGTCCTTATATTCAGGTCTTTCCTATGTTGTGAGTTAACTTTTGCACCTAGTGTGAAGCAAGGGTCTAGCTTAGTTTTTGTATGTGACTCTCTGGCTTTCTGAAAGCTACTCCTGTTGAAAGCATTGCCCTTTCCATGGTGAATGGTTTTGACTTACCTTGTTGCTGTTTGAAGGATAAAGTTGTAGGTCTCGTGTTGATGATCTTAATAGTGTCCTGGCTCATTTCTTCTGAAGGGATTAGGGCACACCCTTGGCCTGTTGGGTAGGTAAGCTTCTCTTTCCACACAGTTGTCTTGCTCCTCCCTAGGTCTCTGCTCGTTCCACCTATCAGCTGACTTTCCAGTCCTAGATTTCATTAGCTCATTTAAGGAGAAACTGCCCACGAACATTTCATTTAGACCCAGAGAAGGTGTCATTCTTAGCACAAAGGAATACTGGTGAATAGAAGAATTTCAGACAGCATTAGCTGTAGTTGTAGGTGGGGCGTGGGAGGGTGGTAGGCCTATTATATGCCTGTGTTTCTGGCATTGAAAAGGTTTTCAAATCAAACACGGCTTGGCTCTGGCATCTATATGCCACACTCCAACTGTAAATAATTTAGGGACAGGTTCAGTCTTGTCAATGAATTTTGCTGAGGAAGCTGTCAAGTGGACTCATTTCTGTGTCAGGGAAATCTGAATCTCTGATCTTACAGCAGCTACAAAGGCCACTTTTCTTCTATGCTTTCTTTGCTGTTCAGAGTAGTAAAACCTAACCTTCTCTAAGGAACTTAATAGAGTAGTAGGAAAAACTGATCTTGGAACCAGAAAAGACATAGGTGGGACTCTTAGACCTTGAGATTCTAAGTCTCGGATCCTTCCCTGGCAAGGGGTTTGTTGGGAGGGTTAGGTAAGCGTTCAGCTTGGGAAGGATTTGGTGTATGGAGGGCCATGGTGTTTGACTGAGTGTGGAGATGCCATCTGTAGGCAGCCTACAGGGCTACCGACGTGATATGCAAATAGCTAGGAGAGGCGAGCAGAGGTATGTCTGCTTTGTAGTTAGCTTTCATACCGGGTTAAAACTATAGCTATCGCTCTTCTTTTGTAGGAAGAAAGGAGAGCGGAGGTTGAGGGGACAGTAGGAACTTGAGCCTTCTCTTTAAACTGTAAAACTGGACTTCAACTAGAGCGAGCAGCAGCGGCTGCTCTGACACACTTTGATATTCATAGTCACATGACATGAGGCTATCCTGTCTGACATTTTTTTATTGTCTTATTATCTGGAATCCACACGATCTTTCTGTCCCTCAGAATAGTCAAGGTGGTGCTGTTGGAACAAATGCCCCCTAAATCTCAGTGTCTTGCCCTACCCCAGGGGAATTACCAGATCAATAATGTGAACAGGCTTGGGACTGTGAGTATGTCTAGCAAGCATGATTTCCACAGACGATTTCATCTCTTAGCCACACAACCTTAGGAAGTTACTTAATTTTTGTACCTAATTTCATTTATTTTAAAATGATATGCTAATTACTCCTACCTCATAGGGTTGGGAAATAAATGTAATCACACACACACACACATACACACACACACATGCACACACATACATACACACACACGGCTCTCAGTGTAGGATTAACTTGGTAGACCTAGCTCCTGTGAGTAGTCTTCAGACTTTGTAGCTGCATTTCTTCAACCTGTGGTGTGTTTGTGCATGCATTTATTTATTTATTTATTTATTTGACAAGTACACACACGCACACACACAGTTTTGGTTATTTTCACACACACACACCCTTCCTCTCTTTCATCCCCTTCTCTCTCCTACTGAAACCCTTCTTCCCACAAGACCTCTCCTACTTGAATATCTTCTTTGGGGTGGTGAACTATGGAGTTTACTTATGGCTGCTTTCATGAGCATGGGTAGGGGTTATTTACTGGAACATGGGTAACTTATCAGTAGTAACACCACCGAAGAGATGGTGTTACTCAATACCCATCAATTACTCTTAGTCCCTCAGTGAGGAGTGGGCCTCGGGAGCCTCTCCCTGGGCATGATAAAATTGTGCCAGGTCCAATCGTGTGCAGGGATTGTGTAGTTAGCCACAGCTGCAGGGAGCTAATGAGTGCAATGCCCATGTCACGTCCACAAAAGTCCTAGTTTCAAAGCACTCCTCCCCAGCCTCTAGCTCTTTCATTCTTCTTCTATACCCTTTTGGGATGTTCTCTGAGCCTTGGAGGGGGTGATATAGATGTCCTGCTTAGGGATGAGCACTTTATAGCACTTATTCTTCACATGTTGATCAGCTCTAGGTCTCTAAATTAATGCCACTTACTGCAAAAAGAGTCTTCTTTGATGAAGACTGAGAGTACCACGTATCCATGGGTAAAAACACAAGTATTCAGAAGCCAGTTTGATATCATATTCATTTAGCAAAACAATAGCAAGTTCTCCTCCAGGGCCTACCACCTCCCTAGCCTTGGACTCTTGGTCATGTTAATAGTACGAAGAGTTCTCTCTTATGAAAGGGGCCTCAAATCCAATCATAAAGCGGTTGGTCACTCCCGTAATAGTCACCAGTGGGCACAACTTGCCAAGCAGGCAGTTCATGGGGTCCATAGTTAAACAGAACTACTGATAATCCCTCCCACCCCCAGCAGCTTGCACAAGCTCCTTTTGACACCACGAACGCTACCAGCCAGGAGGAAACTTCCAGCTCAGCTTATCTCCAGCATGATTTCTCAATGTCCTACAATCCAAATGTGATTATGCAATTTCTAAGGCGAGAGTTAACTTTCTACATTTTTCTGTGCATAACTTATTTGTTCATTGAGTTTTCTTTTGGGCTGTATATTTTAAATTACATTTTAAAACTTCCAGGTAGTTTACTGTTCATCAAATTTCTTTCGCATTCCACATTTTGCTGCTTTTTTGGGGGATGCATATTGTTGTACAGTTCTGTCATGGGGGTAGCTTTTACACCACATTAAACTGACCCTTTTGGTCTTAATTGATATGTTGTTTTTCTTAGGTAGCTAGGGTCTTAGCTGATGTAATTACATTTTCCTATTTATTTTATTTTGAGGGGTGCCGAGGATTAAATCCAAGGCCTCATGCATGCTAAAGTATATGAGGTACATTCACAATTTCTTGTTTTTTTTTTTTTTTTTTTTTTTTTCCTGTTGCAAACAGTACATTTAATTACTGCCTTTTGTTTTTTTTGTCCATTTTCCTCTATATTTCCAGCAAGATTTTTTACCTCTGCCATTGTCTCAGTTCTGATGGCTTGAAATAATTAGAATATTTGGATTATGAGTAGGCTAGCAAAAAAACTGCAAATGCATCTTAACAAGTTCATTCTCACCCTCCCTGCAGTATTGCCAAATTCTTTTATAGATCTAACGTTAAGTTCTTGGCGGTTTCCTGAATCTAGTTGGTAAAGGATTCCTAAGGGAAGGGAAGGTGACTTTCCTTTAAGGAGACAGAGGCTCTTGAGAAACTGTCACTCCATTTGGAAATGGTTCCTTGGACAACACTGAGGCCCTGGGGGCCCTGATAGCTTCAAGTGCCTTGGAACTTGGAGTTTCTTAGTGGCTTTAGCTTTGGAATGGAGCTTCCTCAAGGTCCTTCCTGCAAAACAGAGGACACACCACAGCTTCTGGACAATAACTATGATGAGACGCTTTTTATATCTCAAGAATTTAAAAACAACAATAGAAACACAAGAAACTAACCAAAACGCAGACAGGATTTACTGGGTGTGGGGAAAATAGTTCTTAATTTCATTTAGATTTTTGTATTTTTGCCTTAGCATTTATTGCTCCTTTTTTTTTTAAACAATTAGAAATGCATCTCACTGTGAGGAAATGTCCATTGAACTCAGGGTTTTTGAGGACACAGAAGCTTCCCTGCCACTCATCTCATACCTGCAGATTTCATCCATGTCAGTCACTGGACACCTAGTGTGTCCTGACCTGAAGGAATTCATCTCCAGCAAAAGCGATGCCAAGATGCAGTGGTATAAGGTACACTTTGATGCATGAATGCCATTAAACATCTTTTTAAAATATTTCATTATTTTTGTTTTATGTGTATGAGAGTTGTGCCTGCATGTATGTAAATACTTCACATGTATGCAGTGTCTGCAGAGACAAAAAGAGGGTGTCAGATTCCCTGGAACTGGAGTTACAGATGGTTGCTAGTTGCCATGTGGGTGCTGGGAATCGAACCAAGTTCCTCTGGAAGAACAGTAAGTGTTCTTAACCACTGAGCCATCTCTCCAATCCTAAGACATGTCTCAAGAGTCATAGAAAAAAAAATATACATATACTTGTTTTCAAGACCACACATTCACATACATATAATCTATTCTTATGTATTAAAAAATAAATATTAATTGAAATGTTTATGCTTAGTACAGTATATTAGTTTTTCTGTGGCTTGGGCAAGGTTCCAAAAAGTAATGGTTCATATGGACAGAATCTGAAATGATTCCAGAGTAAATAGCAGTTAAGGAGCTTTTCTAAAAAAAAAAAAATAGAAAAAATTTCTTTTCTATGACACACATTAAAGAAATCTTTTAACAAGCACATGACAACTTTTAGATTAAAGGAGAAAATACACAGGCACAATTTCCCTTTGTCTAGTTGACTAAATACTGAATGTTTGACTGTTTTAATGGTTCTTAGGGAAGTTATCAGAGATCCTTATGCAGAGCACACACTGGCAAATTATAGCCTAGAATCAAATAGAGCTGCCGCCCACCTTTGCATAACACACATTAAGATAGTTTTCACTTTTTAAGTGTTTGAAAAAATTAAAAGAATACTTCAGAGCATGGGACTGTTGTCTAAAGGTCAAACTTCAGTGTCCATACATAAGTTTTTACTGGAACACAGAACGATACTCTTTAGTTTATGGACTAGCCATGCCTATCTCACTGCACAGTTGTGACAGAGGCCATGCAACTGTGATGGCCTTAAAATATTGCCTGTCTGGCCTTTACCTGAAAGGACTTGCCAACCTCTGGTATAGATGGCAAACTGATACTGAAAAGTACAGTATTTGTTTAATCATTGGTAAGAATTAGCCCCTTAATCAATGATAGGTTAACCAGTTGACTTGGCATTATAGCTACAAGAGGCATATGTATGTACTTATATACATCATAATACGGCATATCAATTTACTAATGGAAACTTTGAAGTGATTTTCTGAAAAGAGGAATGCAGCTGCTCCCTGCCCATAAGCTGGGTGAACTGCGGAAGCCTTCTCTTGATTTAGAAAGAGCATGCACAAGACAAATGAAAGATTTTACCTGCAGAAGACAGAGTTTGCATTTGAAATCTTATTTCTCCTTTTAGTTTGGTCAAGTGAGTTCCCCTCTTGAACCTAGTTCTGCTGTGAAAAGGCAATTGGTTATATTCCCATTGCCCAGAATTGTTTTGAGGCATAAACGGAGCAATGTGTATAATGCACCTGGCAGTTCTTGGCATCTTGGTGCTTAATAAATGGGGATATCATGTAGTGTTAACAATATCTGGTCCCTCTATAATCATGCTAACATTACTGAGTATGCACTGGGCTGAGCCTGTTCTAATCTCAACAGTTTAATGAAGCAGGAGCGACTGAGCTCTCCCTGCTGCAGGTGACAGGAAACAGAAGAAACTCACCCAAGGTCTCACCTTTGGTAGAATGACTGTGGTGCCTGATCATTTTTCATATATGACTGTTCAAGCTAAGAATCACGAATTGTTCCCTTTAATTATACTGTGAAGCAATGTTCCATGAGCCTTGTGGTTGTTTCAATTTTGCCTGTGTTCCCACTCAGCAAGATTATACAATCACTCAAGATTATATTTAATTATTGAAAGCCTTGAGCTTTGATCATATTTTCTTCTCTTCCTCCCTCTTTTCCTCCTTCCCTCCCTTCCTCCTTCTTCTTCTTCTCCTCCTCCTCCTCCTCCTTTTTCTGACAGGGTCTCTCTCTGTAGCTCAGCCTAGCCTCAAAGTCCTGATCATCCTGCCTCAGCATCCTGAATGCTGGGATTACACACATGCCTGGTTTCATCATGGTTTTGAAAGCAATGTTCCTGAGCAAATGGCGTGCTCAGGATTGTTTTATAAAACCCCACTCTACTTCTTTACTGGAGACCTTTGCTTTTGACAGTTCTGTTTTACAGAGAACCTACAGAGCTTCATATCCATATGAGAATGGAGATTCACGTCTCCTATTTAGTTTTTACTTACACGGTTTTCTCTATTGTAATAACTCCAAACATTAAAATGATTTTGAAAGAAATTGCTGCAATGCTATCTTTTCTGACCCTTCTTCTTCATGTGCCCCAAACTATTTAATAGTGATTTTCTGGCATATTATTGCTTATGGCCAGTAGAAAACTGTTATGTCATAAGTGTATTTGTATTTAAATGGCCTATTTTTCAAATTTAAGTTAATCTTTAAAACATATGCTAATGGATTCTGTTTCTTAAACTGGAGGCACAAATCTGTAATACCGTCACCCAGGAGGCTAAAGCAGTAGGATCAGGAGTTTAAGGCCCTGTAGGGTACACTGTGAATCCTGTGTCAAGAAAAAAAAAATTCCTAAAAATACAGTTAAAAGTGTGTTCCAAAGACAAAACTGTCAAAGTAAATATATATCAGAGAAATTCTTGGGTTGCAGAATCTGGTTCGATTGGCAATAATCATGCGATCCCCAGGATTAGAGAGAGAGTTATATCAGCCTATAATGTAGCTTTAAGATACATTTTCTTTTAAGGGCTCTGTCCTTCTGGATAAAGACAATGAGAAATTTCTAAGTGCGGGGGACTCCACACACTTACTCATATTCAACACATCTATGGAAGATGCAGGCTATTATAGATGTGTTGCAACATTCACCTACAAGGGCAAGAAATACAACATCACTAGGAATATTGAACTTCGTGTCAAAGGTAAGTACTTATCCCTGTAGTAAGCCTTGCATGGTTCTATAAGAACATGATAAGAAATTCAGGTTCACTTATAAGCTCTTGAAAGTCTTTGGTATGAAGGGAAGGGAAAATGGATATTCTGAAGACTACTAAGGATTCTTTGAAAGAGATAAATCAGGATGTTATGAAGAAAGGAGAATGCTAAAACTGACCACTAGAGGGTGCCAAACAATCGTTTCAAGGAGGGCCTCTTGGAAAAGTCCAGGTGTTGAGGACTGCAACATCCTGAACTGGTAATCAGGACACAATCACATGCCTTTGTGTATAATTCTAGAATTTTTACTGGGCTTTCATCCAAAAGGCCTCGTGGAAATTATCCTGTTTGTTTTCTTCCCTAAGATGTATATAGTTGTTTTTGATACTGGTTGAATACTACTTATTTGAAAACTTGAAACCAGAAATCTTTAAATTTTTGAAAGTTTTTTCAAAGTTTGGTATATTTTCATAGGTATAATGAGGCATTTGAGGAATAGGCCCAATTCTAAACATGAAATTATTTGATGCTTCAAATATAGCTTATACACATAACTGGAAGGTGGTTTGATACAATGCTTTTATTTTAGTCTGCTTTTTGAGACAGTGCCTCAGGCTGTATAGTTCAGGCTTCCCTCAGAATGGCCTCATGGCTTAGGGGCTCAGGCTGACTTCTAACGGGAGCTCCTCCTTCTTCAGTCTCCCATGGCTGGACTCACAGACACATCCCATCAGGATGGCTATACATATCTTTAATAATTCTGTACATAAAACAAAGTTTCACAGTTGGTGTTTCTACCCACGTTATCTTGGTGCACAATAGCTGTGGATTTCAGAGTGCTTCAGATTTTGAGTTGCTGGAATAGTGATGCTAAAACTATACCAGGATCAACTACACTTGAAAAATAATGTTGTGGACAGAGTCCACCAGCTTTTAACCTTTGTTTAATGTTTTCTCCATCTCTCTATGTGCTGGATCTAAAGGTAGGTACAGTCCTGGACTTTGCCCTGGAGACTGCTATATTTATTTTGTACTTATGTATTTCTTATTTCTTATGCATAGTTTGGAGTCTTTGAAGGGGACTTCAGGGAGCTTTGGAATTAAATAATTATTCTGTGACAGGGAAAAGACAAAAACAAAAAACTTTACTTACAGACCTCAGAGATCCATTTGTATCATAGGGAAGATCATATTTCCCATGAATTGAAATTTCTGGATTATATTCCTTTTCCTGACCTGTGAGAAGTCATTCATATTAACTCCTTGTCCAGCTCCCAATCTTTCCCTGCAGTGGCTGAAGACTACCTTTTAGCAAGCGGCTACCTTGTTGAGTACCACATAGAAACCCTAGGGGGCAGCAGACCCCCATACAGTACTGTCCTGTGAAGACCGGGTGGCCCAGTGGCTTTCAATGGTGGTCCCTCATCACCAGCAGCAGCAGCAGCTGGATCCTTGTTCCATGTGCAGAATCTAAGGTTCCATGCAGAACTGCACTGTAATTTGCATTTCACAAGCCTGCCAGGCCATGCTGATTCGCCCTCAGAACCACCGAAATGTCTTGTCCAGAGGCTGGTCCATCTCCTTGACCGCTCCGGCCTCTTTATCTTAGGGTGACCTTGAGGTGCCCCAGTGGAGACGCCGTCTGTTCCCTAGGCTGCATGTTGACCAGTGTTCATCCGTGTGAGGATTTCCAGTGCTTTTTCGCAGAAGTGAGAACCAAGAGGCCAGTCGAGGGACAGCTCCTTACTCTCTACTCGCTCCCTAGTTTGCTTTCTTGGTCCCGTTCAGATGCCCAGTTTCTTCAAACTGGTTCTAATCTCTTGAAAATCCACTTCAGACTCGCGAAGAGTTTACCTCCTTAGTAAGACATTAGTGACCGTGGCTGGGTCACTGTATTTATTAATAATCCAAGTGTGGGATTATTTTTGCAAATAGGGGACTCTCCAACCCTTGTGTCTGAGCCTGAAGAAGTGGATCTCCAGAGCTCTGTGGTGGGCATTTTGGAGAGATAGGGGAGACCTTTGGGCACAACCTAGTGTGGATGTCATCAGCGAGCATTCAGGAAGCCTGAGAAAGGACAAGTTAATTGTTTATCACAGAGCAGATAACAAAGACCATCTGTCAGAGGAATGTGTAACTGTGGCCTCTTCCAGTAAATATCTCTGCCGGGAAAAACTTTGGCTTAAGATGTTCAGTTTTGTGGAGAGCACATTTCCTTTGCCAGACAAAGGATGATTCTCACAATGACTGGCCACGGGGGAAAGGATCACTTAATTAGCTAAACAATGGAATCTGAATCTCAGGGTGAAATGAAGCCTTCTGTAATTCAATCTCTTTCTGTATTACTTTTTCAGAATCAGCCACAGAATCCATTCCTGTGATTATTTCTCCCCTGGAGACGATCCCGGCATCTCTGGGTAAGACCAGCAGGGACATGCAACCTATATGTCGTGGCGATGCCTGCAATCTAGGCATCAGGGGCTCAAGGACCCGTGTCTGTGGCCCACACCGTTCCTGCCCCTTTGGGTACAGAGTCACCAGAGTGGACACCCCAGAACTTCAGTGTGAGGGGCTGACATGACCAGTACGAGGGAACATTTGTCTTTGCCAAATATTGTTAGGATGACATTATGTGAAAGCAGGGGATACTTTGCTTTATGAAGACTGTACCTACAAAAATCTAAATGTAATAAGCCAACATTTTGTAACAGTTATTAACTGTAGGAAAGGATCAATAGTGTGAATCCCTTGCACAGCCAGCATTTTTAGTAGCTTTAACTCAATTCATGTTGCTAAAATTTGACTGATGCTTAGAATCTCTGTACGACTCAACTTGCCCAACAAAGCTAGATGTGACCATAGATGGTATCTTGATACTGAAACAGTGCATGAACTAACTCACTGAATGATATGATTAAAAAAAGTGTTTTCCATTAAACAAATTTTCTTAACAGGGTCTCCCTAGTTCCAGCCCATCTGGAACTCACTGCGTAGACTCTGCTGCCCGAGGGCTGGGACGAAAGGCGTACACCACCACACTCAGCGAGTTTTCTATTTTTTTGCCCAGGTTGATGCAGGCTGTCTAGACTAATGTCCTTGTTCGATGGCTCATGTAGTGGCCCAAGATGTTCACGGTGGGGAAAGAATGGTCAGGTACTGGGCATCTATTATGTCTAGTGGAAGCCCATTCCGTCCTAATACCAACCCTATATGGTTTATTTCTACTATTTTCCATAAGGAAAAGCCACCTAGGGAATTACAGGGACATAGTGAAGTCCAAAAAGTCACACTTAGGTCTGACTGTGGATTCAGGTCTGCATGCCTGGAAAGCCTATACATAGGTTTTGTGTGTCTGTTTATACAATGATTTTGTATGTCTGATGTTCTTTCATCATTATTATTTCTGTTTGATACTAGATTTCAATGTTAAGGTTTAATTGGAGGCCATAGAGGTAGCAGGCTTTTGTTCAGCTGTTGGAATTGGTTGAAGCCCACATGTTTTCTTTCGCTCTAGGGCCAGGTATTAGCAAATCAGAGCAGTGGGGACAGTGGTTGGTGCTGCTTAGGTCCCAGCACCCTGAATCTTAGGTACCCCCAGTGGAGTAGAGCCCAGTTCCTAATCGATGGAGTCACATGATCCTTTGTATAATGGGACTGCTGTGGCTGGGAGTAATGCTAAGGTCATAGGGTGCCAAAAGATGGAGAAGAGTTAGCACTCTGAGGGTGAGATGGGGCCAGGCACATTACCAGATAAACTACAGAAAGCATATTCCCAAGAAGAAAAACAAACAGAGGATTTATTCTTTTCCATCATCTCCTCTATAGTGACTTAACAAAGAAAATAATGTTCTGTGATTGAGGCAAGGGACTGGCCCTATCATATTGCACAGTTTTAGAAGGCTCTGTCCTTAGAATATGCAGTTGGTTTTTAAAGGGGTAATTCTAAACTTGAGCCGTTTTAGAAGGGAGAGTTCCCAGGGCAAGTGTTAGGACTGAGACCAGAAATAGGTCTAAAGAGCAAATCACACATAATCTGGATTCTTCTTGAAGTAATTAGAATCTGTTGTGGAAGAAAGCAGCCCTTGAGTTCAGAATACTCTGTAAGAGCTGAGTGATTTTAGTGAAACTATTCAAGTTCAGATGTTTTTGGGTTTCACCTGCTGCAAACATGGGTTGAAGGTGCCTAGGGCATTTGGCTAAAAAAAAATTAAATATTCATTGAACAGGATCATTTGAGGAGATTGTATTTCCTTCTGTGGAAAGGACTGGCTTTTGAGGGGTGTTTGAGAAGACAAAGAAGGCTCCATGGTGGGAGATTCCTAAGGGTTGTGAGGAGCAGAGATGATTCTTTTCCCATCCTGTGTTCTGATGGTTTCATGTGCTATATTTTGATACACACAGGGTCAAGACTGGTAGTCCCTTGTAAGGTGTTTCTGGGAACGGGCACACCCTCAAATACCATCGTGTGGTGGATGGCAAACAGCACTTTTATCTCAGTTGCCTACCCAGGAGGCCGTGTGACTGAAGGACTGCACCAGTAAGTGGGTGAGGTCTTCTGCTGTGCTGCCTCTTTAAACTTCCTCTTCTTCTGGAGACCTGTTGACAGGATATAATACTACAGTTAAAGTGACATTTTCCCTATCCAAAATTCTTGGACTTTTAGAACTATATGAGCTAAATGTTTCTAGACACGAGTGAGTTGAGTTGTGGCTGACCAGTTGACTCTTTAAACTTTATTTTTTTTACATTTTTCAGACTTAAAAGTATTTTGGAGCTATGATACTTCCATTCCTTACTGTCGTGTCACTCAAAGACAGTCACAAACCCTTCCTAAAGATTCCAAGACCTAGCCACAGTATCTATACTAGACCTGTGGGTTGCCATAGTCTGTAAGGAGACAAAGAAAGGAGAGAGAAAAAGAGAGACAGAGAGAGAGGGAGAAAGGTAGGAAGAGACAGAGAGAGAAAGAATATTAAATTTTGGCAAGCATCAATCTCTTGGAAATGTTTTTGCACTCTGAAACTCTAAAGGAAAGGAAGACTAAAGTTGGTCCTAATTTAAGTGCTTTAAAGACAGTAATCTTGATATTTTGAATTACCCTGATTCTTGCTTGCCAATCTTTTGCATTTTTGGAAATATGAACAAAAAATTCTTTACAGATGCCATTAAGTGATGGCATGAAAAATGACACACAGTTAGTATAATTGTTCACTTACAAGTCTTTGTTGCAGAGACTTGGTCACAACTGAATGTCCAGTGTTAGCACACTCACACGGTTCATTTTCTTAAAGGAGCATTTTTGTTTTTGAGACAGGATCTCTATAGCTCCAGTTGGCTTGAAATTCACTATGTAGATCAGGCTTGCCTCCATCTCACAGAGAGATCTGCCTGCCTCTGACTCCCGAGTGCTGGGATTTAAGGTATTGGAGTCCTAGAAACCCCATCTGCATCAGCATGTGGATAATTTATTGATGAGAAAGTCAAGTTCCACACATTAGCTGTCCCTGCTGCCACTTGATTATTGAAGGATTTTTTTCGTTCATCAGTAACCTTTTAAAAATGGAAACTTCCATCCAAACCAAAAGGAGATGGAAATCCAAAATGTCCAAGTGTAACAAACAGCATCTTCACTGACACACTGACCTCCAGGAACAGGCTAGATATTTTCCCAAATAAGCATCAAATATGATGGCAAATTCTCCGAACTTTACAGAACTCAGTCAATTTAAGTACAACAGCTGTTTCTAATTTGAGACTGTTTGCCTGCCTCCTTTATAAAAGACAAGCTTGTATTTGGTACATCATATTTGAGACAATATTTTCTCATGTAGCCAATATTTAGAAAATGATGAAAACTATGTGGAAGTGTTGCTGATTTTTGATCCAGTCACAAAGGAAGATCTGAATACAGATTTTAAATGTATGGTCAGGAATCCACGGAGTTTCCAGTCACTTCATACCACAGTCAAAGAAGGTAGGTATTTGGGAGACATTAGAAGGAAAAACAACTTGCTGAATGTTCTACAGATGCAGGACAGAGCATGTTGTCCCAATATTCCTTAGTAGGGCACTGGAGCCCCCCCCCCTCTCTACCTGTTCATGTAGAGGTGCATATATGCATGCAGGTGTGCATGTACATATGTTGGTGCACGTGAGTTGGAGGCCAGAGGCAGACATTGGATGTCTTCCTTAATCGCTCTCCACGTTATTTTTTTAGGTTGGGTTCTCACTGAGGCTGGAGGTTACTGCTGTGGTTAGAGTGGCTGGCGGTGAACTCCAGGGATCTGCCTGACTCCACCAGCCTCCAGCTTTGGGGTTTTAAATGGTTCTCACCTGGGTTCTGGAAATCCAAATTTAGGTCCTCATGTTCTCACAGCATACACTTTACTCACTGAGCCATCACCCCAACCCTAAACTTTTTTGTGTGTACATGTATGCTTGATGTACATACATATATTATACATGTTCATATGTGTATGTGAGTGTGTGTGCACATTTGTGTGCACGTGGAGGCCAGAACTGAACCAGGGTGTGTGCCTCAGTCACTCCACTTTTTTTTACTGAGGCTCTGCCACTCACCTGAACCCAGAGCTCATTGGTTCTACTAGTCCAACTAGTCAGCCAGTCCAGGATCTCCTGTCTCCACCTCCTGAGTGCTGGCATTACAGGCAGGCTCTGAACCTTGGTCCTCATGCTTGCACAGCCAAGCATTTTATCCCTAAGCCATTGCCCTCCTAAACCTCTCATTTTAAGAATTTTTTTTAGTAGGATGGAAGCTGGACACTAGGAGATCATACTCAGATTGAAAAACTAGAAGTTGAAAACTGATTTTTAGAAAACCCATAAAATGGCTCTGGCTTGGATCACTGGGATCTGATGACTTCACATGGCCTCTAGAAAGGGATGGATCAGTCTTTATCTTGAATTTGCAAAGGTCCATCCTTCAAGAGATGGAGATTGCGGGTTTAGGGCAGCCATTAGACAACAGAAAGTAAGTGTAGTATTCATTAAAGGATATCTAAAAAGGAAAACACAAAACAAAACAAAACCCAACGCTATCATTTCTGACCCATTCAATTTATTCTCCCTTTAAATGTTGAGCAGGAAGGTGAGGTACCGTTAATACAAAGGAAACCCTCTGAGTTGACATCTGATCTCTACACACACATATACACAGACAGATGTGTGCCCCCTCTAACACACAAATGTAGAATCCTATATACCTACAATCCCAGTCTTTGAAACCCTGAAGTAAGGGGGTCAAGAGTTTGAGGCCAGCCTGGGCTACATAGCCAGACACTATTGAAAAAACAAAAGTGGAATTCTGACCTCATTAACAAGATATCTATCTAATAACAGTTTTCATATTTACTTTTTAATATGCATTCACAATCTCTTCCTCTAGTTCCATATCAGAGATGTCTAGAAATTGAATGTATAATAGTTTGATCCAAGCAACAACTTTGGCCTCTAAGGTCCTTGACTCAAAGTTTGTTTTCTTTTCCTTTGTTTCCTTATTAATCCTCGTGAAACCCATGTTCACTGATAGAGGGCGGGTTGTTTCTGGCATGTCACTGAAGCAAACAGAGATGTCACACAATCCTACATGCACTGTCCTCAGCTAGAACAGAGTCCTTTGGGTCCCGCCCCCCACCTTGTGATGTTCTTTAATCAAATTTTATCTTGTCTTACTTGTTTCCCTAATGCCACTGGCGTCATTCTCAAATGGCCTTGACTTTGGTATAAGGAAACACCTTTCTGGAAAACAGTGCTCATTTATCAGCTAAAGCAAACTCTGACTTGCTTCTTCTCTGTAAAGCTGTGCTGCCCTGCCCTATTTTGCAGTAAGTGACTGTTCAGCTAACATTCCTTTCTACTCTCCACAGTCTCTTCTACGTTCTCCTGGGGCATTGCTCTGGCCCCCCTGTCTCTGGTCTTCTTGGTTGTGGGGGGAATATGGACGCACAGACGATGTCAACGCAGAACGGGAAAAACATATGGTCTGACCAAGCTACCAACTGACCACCAGGACTGTCCATCTTACCCAAGTCAAATAAAGGAAATGAAGTAATGTGAGCCTGATTGGTGTCCTTTCTTTTGGAGATGGCTGTGCTGTTTGCAGGGATTCTGATTTTTCTCTCCATTGTTTACACCCCCTCACACCATTTCTAGCCGAAGACTGAAAGTCTTATAACCCATAGTTCACTGAAAACCAGTGCTTGGAGCAAATGTCCAGGTGAGTCTGAGCAGCTCTCCACTTGGGATCACCCAGAGGAACAAGGTGGGTAGAGGCTAGACCAGTGGTACAGCTCTTGTCTAGTTGATGTGAGGCTCTGAGTTTGATCCCCAGCAACCTCCTCCCCCTAAACTCCAATATCCAGTTGCCTTTGGCTATGAATAAAAGTGAAAAATCTCCAAAGAACTTTGGCAATTCATTGACTGTTTCAACAAAAGTGTGCTAAATGTCTGTTTGGATATGAAGATGCTTAAGACATAGTTTGCCTTTTGGAAAGCAGAGTTTCGTTTTGATCCTGGAAAGGATGATATATAAATGTCAAAGTAGAAAAATCAGCAAGATTGGTGAATTCTTTGTGAAAAATGATTTAAAAGTTAGCAATGACGATAGAACCATGGGAAAATGAGCACACCGGAACATATTAGTGAATGGAAAAGTAAATTAGCTTCATAAAGCACTTCCGAATATAAAGAGAAAGGAGGGGTCAGAGACCATTGTAGATAAATTGGAAAAAATAACCAGAACCTCTGTTATTTAATACACAAAGAAATCAAGGGCTAAATGTGGGCTAAGCAGCACACTCAGTCCTCCTCCTCATCAGGCACTTGCTCAAATGCCACCCACACAGAGTCTTTCTGAAACACCATGGACTTCATTCAGGCCTGTCCCCTTCCGTTGCTTAGTACCATCAGAACTTTCATCATCACCAGAGCTTCTACTGTAGATTTCCTCCTTTGCTTTCTGTCTGTGTCTTTCATGAAGGGAGAGCTATGAAGGCAGAGATGCCCCTTTGATGACAGCTGTACTTCTAGTACTTTAAAGCAGTGACTTGATGAATATTTGTAGAATCAATGAAGACAAGACCTCTCTCATGTTCACTGCCAATAAGAGATTCTAAGAGTAAAGATTCAGAGGCTTAATCACATAACAATTTCCCCATAGTAAAATACTAAAAACCTAAATTGAATGAAATTGTATCAGTTAAGTTCAGTGAATTAATAATGAACATGTAATCATTTAAACTTCAAGGTTACTTTGGTTGTAGGCATCATCTGTAATCCATTTGGATACTGCAACAAAATGCTGGCAATTGGGAGATTTATAAACTATGAAAATTCATTTCTTATATTTCTGGAAGTTGAGAAGTCTAAAACCAAGACATTGGTGTTTCTTGGTTCACAGCATAATTATATTCCAAGGGTTCCACATTTCAACACCATTCCATTGAGGGTTAAAATTTCAACATAGGAACATCAGGAAGACACACACAATCCAGTGGCACCCACACCCTCACAGGACAGTAGTAGACACACAGAAAAATGCTGGTGCCAATGATCATCAGAGATGTAAAGGAAAATAACTTTGAGATATTAATGTGTTCACGCCTTATCTATCCAGCCTTAATGAGTAAGATCAAGGCTGTTGTGAAATAGTCACTCTCACACCCTGTGGTTACTTTGGTAATTTGGCACCGGGTAGTAAAAACACAATATGGATCAAGACAGTAGGAAACTGAAGTTAATTTGGACCTGCTTCCAAGAGCCAAGTATGTGTATCTCTTTTCCTGTCTGTTCAGTGATGTCATGCTGGTTGACTTAAAGCCATCTCTATTTCACCATAGATAGTGCCACATTCCCCTCCACAACTATCTCAACAAGAATTAGACAAGATCCAAGAGATACTCAGGAGTCCCACGGCTAGGAGTTTATTCTAGAAAATCATTAAATAACAGGAAAAAGTTTGATATATAAAACAACTTTACTATTTTGACGACAAAAAGTTATGCATCAGCTAACAGTTATAATTACCAATGTATGAGACAAAGATAGAACTAACGGAAAATTAGTAATTGTTTTCTACGATACTTACATTACCAGTGGTTGGAGACTGAGTGTTTCCAGGTTCTTGACCTCTTATTCAAAGGACTGGAATTAAGGCTCACACAGATTTGCAAAAACAGCAAAGTAATTTTATTCAAAGCAAAGCAATGATTTAGATCAGAAATAATCTGTCAGTGGGTCACATGAGTTGAGGATACTCTAGGGTCTGATTGTTGTTTGGGACTTAGGATTTTAGGGTCAAGAGAAGGAGGACATTGTTTCGTAGGGGCATAGTTTGAGTGGTTCTCTATTTTGATTGACAGATTTGCTTTCATAACCATTTCTCTACTATGCATCTACCTTCTTACCATAATGCATCTATTTTAATTATATGTGCACCCAATTATGCATAGGCATAAGATGGTAAATATGGAATTCTCTCTAAGAATTCATTTGGGAGCACAGTTTTGTCTTATCACACACACCCAAAACCAGTCTAGGCTGGATTGACGCCCCCAGCCCCCTTCATGCCCAGACCTAAGTGTAATGATACTGAATAGAATCTGTCTAAGTTTGGTAGTTGTTAAGGAAGGAGATACTTACTGTGGTGTTCAAAGTGGGGTGTGTGCACAGTACAAGCCAACTGGAGTCCCAGGCTGTTAAGCTACTCGCTATGTCTTGCCTGTTCCAGTTATAGCAATATTAAACTCTGCATCTAGACAAAGATAAAACTTAGAAATAAGGAATCGAAAGAGAGCTATCTGCGTTCAAGTTCAAGCAGTAGCTTGTGTTGCTTTTGTGATCTGGGGCAAGCCCTTTAAGTCCACAGCATATCAATTTTCTCATTTGAAAAATAAGGTTAACAAAAAAAGAAAGCTATGTTATCTATTTCTCTATACTTTGTGTTTTTAAATCTTTGCGTTTTTAAAATTTAAAAATAGTAAACTACCTAATGCTCAAAACCAGGAAGCATCAACAGAAATAAAAATAGCTGCTTTGCTTCGATTGAACAGAGGAAACCACAGCCCACAGGTCCTCTCCAGTCTGCTGTTTCTTTCTGAACATTACTTGTTATTGCCGCACAGTGGTGCCTGCCTGTTCATGTATTATCATTGGCTGCCTTTCCTCTCAGAGTACAGAGTAACTGAGAGTGAGAAGTCTCATTTATTATTTACTACCTGGCCCTTCAGAGAGAAAGTTTACCAGCTCCCTGCTTTTGATCACAGAGTCCAGGGGCAATTTTTAACAGTTTTAAAAAAAATTTATTTTTATTGTATGTGTGTAAGTGCACCCATGTCATGCAAAGCCCATGGAGGCCAGAAAAAAGTGTTGAATTCCTTGGAACTGGAGTTGTGGAGAGTTGTGAACTGTCATGTGGGTGCTGGGAACCTAAGCTGGGTCCTCTGCAAGAGGAAACAGTGCTCTTAACCTCTGAAACACCTCTCAGCTCCCAGGGGAAAATTTTGACCTTTATTTTTGTATTCTCCTGTGTTGTCTCCTCTTTCTCATCCTCCTGTTTTCTAAGCCTGTGAGTTGGGAAAAGACAGGAAGAGGAGGCAGAGATCTTAGTGCGTCTAGCCGAGGCTTTACCCATGGAGACAGAGGAAGGACTGGATAGGACATCAGAAGCTGCAGCTGTACCTGAGGTTTGAACTCCATGTGGTCTCATCACTGTCTTCAGTTCCTTGGAGTTCCCATATAGTAGATGACCTCCCAAGCCCCCCTAAAAAAAACACCACCTGATTGCAACTAGAAGGAATTGCCAATCATTCTTCAGACTCACCTTACCCCTACCACAGTTTCTGAAACACTAGAAGCTTGTGAGGTAGGAGTTTTGAACAACTTACGCTCATGTTAAAGAATGAGTATTGCAACATTAAAAGACAAAAATAAGAGCTGTCATCTTCCTAAGAGATGTGCTCAGTATTTGTGGGTTGGCATCTTAGGTAGAAGATCAAATGATAGAAGCCCGGCCAAGTGTGGACAGGTTTTGTCATCAATGATGGTTACACTGGCTTCTCTATGCCATGTTCTCTATTCTGTATATGTCTGAAAACTTCCATTATGAAGAATAAAACACAAGGTTGAAACAACCTAGATATTCACTAGGCAAGGAATGTGAAAGGTAAATAGCATGGTGGGTTCACCCAGTGGTAGAAGAAAATGTTTGCATCCAGCGTGATCTGTGATGTGAGAGAGGTCCAGGAACTCAAGCAGAAGCTTGAAGCAGAAACCATGGAGGAATGCTACTTGCTGGCTCGTTCATAGACTCACACTCAGCTAGCTTTCTTATACAGCCCAGGACCACCTGCTATCAAATAGGTCTACACTCAGTGGACCCTCCTACATCCATTAATAATCAAGACAATCCCCCACAGATATGCCCACAGGCCAATCTGAACTGAGAAATCCCGCAGCTGAGACTCCCCCCTTAGAAAACTCAACCTGTGTCATGTTGACAGTTAAAGCCACAGAGTACAGACATGAAAAGTGATTTATGCACTAAAAGATAGATCTTATGTCTCAAGTGTTTCAGATGTTTAAGGAAATACAGACGTGTTCTTATAAAGAAAGGGTGGAGAGTTACTGTCTATACCCAGGAATATTCTTGGTCATGGACACATCCCCAGCACCTGGCATAGTGCCTTGCCACGTCATAGGCACTTATGAAGTGCCTGTGACATGGATAAATGGCTCCTACTCTAAACTTGCACTGGCTTTTGCCCTGACCTTCTCCAAGCAGCTCCCTTGGACACACAAATGCTCCTTGTGTTTCTGTGGTTGTTTTCCCAAATCTGTGGTCTCTCCCCCTGGGTTCCTGCCACCCACACTACTTCCTCAAGATGACTTGTTGTTGTTACTGGGATCCAAGAAGTCACTGAGGGAGGACATGAAGTCTATCTGCAGCTGTAGCCAGCTGTGGTCACCCTCTGTGCCCTCAGGGAAGTTCCTCCTTCTGGGGCTTGGTGACAACCAGGCTTCAAAGCAGGGCGGTTGGGCACTCACCCTCTGCACAGGGTTCTGCTACCCAAATGTCGCTTTCTCCCTGGCGTGCCTACACAACCCACTTTCTTCAGAAAAAGCAAAGCAAAGCCTTCTGTGGAGAAACTTCCAGAGCCTGTTGCTCACTGGTTCTTGAGAAATTGCCCAGGCCAGTTACAGGTCTCTGACGGAAGCCAGAGTTTCTGGCACAAAGAGTGACAGGGCCAGCTGTTAGGACAAGGGGAGAGAAAGCTCCCAGTGAAGAGAAGCAAGGGAGACAAAGAAAGATTCATGAATTCACACTGTGGGAAATCTCGTTTTGCCCAATTTAATCATCAAAAAATATCTATAAGACAATTATACTTACCTAAATTTTAGAGATAATAAAACACACATTTATTTTATTATTTTATACAGATTTTAAAATTTATTTTTTTAATTGAGCTTTTGTAGATTTCATACAACAGTTCTTAATCAAATTTAGACCCTCTCCCTTTTCTATGCCCCACCCCCACCATCAGACCTTATGATGACCTCCATGTTAAGTTCTATCTAGTCAAGCATTTGTATCCAGATGTCCTTCAGTGCAAATTCATTGGGGGGGCTAGGGAAGCCAGTGTGACATGTGTTGCCTCTGAAACCCCTGAGAAATGCACATACAGTGCCTGAAGAGCAGTGCATGTGTATACCTGGGGGCTGTATGCCAGGGAGCACAGTGCCAGACGGGAGAGACCTCACTTCAAGTGGCCGGTCAGAGTGGTTCAAGGGACTCCAAAAAAAATACAAGTTATTGCCAGAGCCTTTGGTTATCTCCCAGAACTGGAAGATAAGACCCTACTGCTAAGGAGAAAAAAATTAATCAATGGACCAATTCAACCCTAAAGTCTAGTAACCATAATGACTGGCACAGCAAACTACCTCTGTAGGTGCAGCAGTGACAGTGTTATCTGGCGGGCAGTCAATAGCTACCTAAATGGACTTACAGCCCTCTCAAGGAGCATGAACTCAGGAGTGGCAGTGTAAACACAGCCAAAAACACATGACCGGAAGGTCGTACATCCTACTGAAAACCCTATCTCTTTCCTCTCTCTGGACAAATGAAATTTCTTACCATATACGAAATATAGCTCCTTATGTTTACAGACAAGTACACGCTACACCACTCATATTTTTAAATTTTATATTTTAGAGGGTTTGAATGTTTTGCCTGCTTGTATGTAAGCGCACCGCATACATGGAATGCCCATGGAGGCATCAGATCTCCTGGAACTGGAGTTATGAATGCTATTAGCTGCTATGTGGGTACTGGGAACTGAACCCAGGTCCTCTGCAAGAGCAGCCAGTACTCTTAACTGCTGAGCCATCTCTGTAGCCCCTATTTTATATTTTTAATTGTGTATGTATGTGTATGTCTGTGCGGGTATGTGCACACGAGTACAGTTGTTGGTAGAGGACAGATGCATTAGAACCCCTTGGAACCGAAATTACAGGCTGCCCGATGTGGGTGTTAAGTACAAAATTCAGGTCCTTTGAAAAAGTACTACTCAACTGCTGAGACATCTCTCAGCAACACCCGCCTCCTGTGTGTGTGTGTGTGTGTGTGTGTGTGTGTGTGTAGTGTATGTTTGGGTCAGGTATGGAGACCAGAGGATGACATCAGGATGTTTTCCCCAATCACTTTTCCACCATGTCTTTTTGACATACCCATATCTCAGAGCTTACCATTTCACCTAGACTGTGTGATTAGTGAGCACCTGGGACCCACCTATCTCCACCTCTCATTACTGAGGTCATAGGTACATGCCTGGCTTTTATACAGCTGCTGGGGTTCTGAACTCACGCCCTCATGCTTGCACAGCAAGTACTTTGCCCACAGAGCCATTTCCCCAGTCCTGGCACATTCAGTTTAAATGTTCTATCATAGAATATGGTTTGGAGCAGCAATAACAATGAACTTTTTAATGGCAAATTCCAGAACTTAAACACATCTGTATAACAGCTGGTCCATGTCAAGGTGACAGCAAGAGGGAGCAGAGTAAATATTTACTCTCCTGGGAGCAGCTAACTCCCAAGAAGAGGAAGGAAAGCATGCAATCAGTTCCTCCCCTAAATTCACCAGAAGACACATGTGGAATCTCTGAGGGGACCAGAGTGACAATACACGCATCCCTCCCCGAGAAGAAAGCATCAGAAACAGGAACCAAATATCCTGCCTTACAGTAGTTTTGATTCTCTTAGCTAGTGGGACCTCCCAACCAACTGATGATATATTAGGACATCTCTGTAGCCTGAATGTGCAGAAATGATCTATTAGAACAGTCAGACTTGACTTTTGGCCTTGCAGCCTCTTTTTCCGGTAAAACATAGGTATGCCTTCCAGGACCTTTCTGAACCTGCTGGGGAGAAATAGAGATATCATCCTCAGAAAATTCTGAAACTATTAATAACAGTATGTGAATTAAATGAGTGTCAAAATCAGCTGAAGGCTGATGATTTATCTTGTATTTCCTACCCCCAAAGTGCTGTTTTAAAATACAGACCTCAGTATTACCTAGTCATGGTAAGGCCAACAACTCAGGAGAAAAGTGCCATTGGAAAGGCAGCATCATATTCCTATCCCAAGAGACCAGGCATACACACAGCAAGGAGGCATGGAGAGGCCTTGGGCTTGGTCAGGAGGCCCCGAAAACAGGGTGAAGATGAGGCCATTAGCCTCTCTGGAGAAGGGGTGTGGCAGGAGGCAGGTTTGGGATTGGCTGCTCAGAATAGTTTTAGAGTCCTCTAGAGTGAACAGCTGGGCCCTAGTTGTTCAAGTGAGTGGGAAGTTCAGGCATATTTGTTAGACTTTGTTAGTTTGTGTTTGAATGGCTCATTCCTTAGGTAAGTTGTTCACTACCTCTAGGAATTGACTGAATCTGGGAGGGGCAGTTCTTTCAGGGCTAGCAAAGTTCCTAATGCCAAATCCTCAAGAATATACACTTAGTATAATTGTTCTCTGAGACGGTGCAGGAAAGTACAGCAAGAAAACTAAATGACCATAAATGCAGAGTTGGGTGGTTGTTAGGGGTCAGTGGTAGAATACTTGTCCAGCATGCAAAAGGTCCTGGGTTCCATCCATAGTGCTAAAAAGTCAACCAGATAGAGATGTCCCAGAACCAAACATTTACCAAGCACAACAGGGCAGATGTAAAAATCTTGCAAGCGAGCCGCAAACTATCAGTGCTACACAGAAATGTGGCATTGGATCTGCTACCTGAGGATAGCTCAAAATGAAGTGAAGGAAACCATCGAAATCTTGAAATTGAGGCCAGAGATTCCCTCTCTACAGTTATTTCTTGCTGAGTCCTATCAAGAGAGAGAGCAGTCTAAGTTACCTTCTGCCATGAGGGGTGGGATCAGGACCTTGGACTCTGAATTGGCCTTTTACGTGGCCCATTTTAGGGGTTAACAGGTATTAAAACAAGATTAGCCCAGCCCTGACCCCATCCATATTAAACTTTAACGAGAGCCATCCTGTAACCTTGGGGCGGATTTCCAGATACACATTGCTTCATCGTCCTATGCTGAGTGTCAACAGTGATCATGGCAAAGCTTTAGGGGTTTCTAAGAGAAAAAGGATGGAGGCCAACCAGCTGCTGGTTCCCCATCTGTGGACCCCAGATGAGGGTCAGTATCCCTAGGAACTCATTGGACACGACAGTCCTGATATTGAAGGACTTAGAATAGCCCCACATTTGTAGTTAACGACTCTTTTCACCGGGTCCTTGTGTACAAAGGCTGAGCACCAGAGCTCTGTGGGCAGCCTAGAATCCACGTACTTGGATGGAAACTCTCTTTGGCCAGTTTTTCTTACAGAATCATGTTTACCACATCAGGATAATATTCCACCCACGCATCTTACCCGAGTATTTGGGGCCTGAGCTGTCTTCCTAACACATCCTCAGGGCTAGACAACTGCTTTCAGACTCAGTCCTTGTGGATGCTTTTCCCACCTAGCATTGCAGTTTTGTCCATTGACCTGGTATTCCGACTTCTGTCTGATTACAGTTTCCTTGTTTGACTGTCATCAAGCAGACAGTGACTGTGACCTCTTGCTGTGGAATTTTCTAGACCCCTGCACCTTTCTCAGGAAAGGGCTCCTTCCAGGCCCCGCTGTAGCTGCATAATCACCCTTAGCAGGTCACCCCCATTGCCTGCGTCCCTGGCTTTCAGTGAAAATGGTCCTTCTACCACGTGCTTCCCAGGACATGGCTCGAGTCGGCAGGATGTTGTGCTGTATTTCTACCATGGAGATAGTTTTCAGAAGTGGAGGGACACTCCCCCAGTGCATGTATAGTGGTTAAGTGGGAACATTTTAGCCCTGGATGCAAACTAAGGTCACCTGGTAGATGGACACATGTACTGGGACTGTCCCCAGGGATTCTGCTGCAAAGGATCTAGGTTCTGGGAGTTACCAAATCTGTACCATTGATTCTGATGAATGGTATAAGACAGAGTCATGCTTGGCTTGGTTTAATCTCTTTGGATAGTCTAGCTTCTGTAGACTGCTGCTAGTTCTCTTTGCTTTCTCTCCAACCATCTGCCCATCTATCCGTCACCTATCCCAGCATACTTCTCTAGCTGTTTGTTTCATATATGGGTTTTCCATGTAGCTGGTAGGAATCGATGGGCTCAGTCTTTCTGGAGTTCTTCCCACTCCAGCTGGTAAACAGGCCTCTCTTCCTGGATCGTAGACAACCAAGCAGCCATCACAGTTTCTATCAGTAATTTTTCTTGTTACCGTGACCAAATACCTGACAGAAACAACTTAAAGGAGTTAAGGCTTATTTTAGCTTCAGAGGGATCAATCTGTGGTCATTTAGCACCATGCCACCATGCACTTGGGCAAACACAGCAGCAGGAACTTGTGATGGAAGAGAGCTGGGTACTTCATGACACAGGAGGGAACAGAGAGCAAAAAAGTAGGCAGCCGGGGATATGCTCCCAAGGTCCTCCTCCAGTGAGTCATCTCCTCCAGCAAGGCTTTACCTCCTAAAGTTTCTCCAACCTCCCCAAATAATGCCACCAGCTGGAGACCAAGCATTCAGAACATGAGCCCATGAAGGGAGTATTCAGTTCATAACATGGTTGGAATACTTGCTATTTACTGAGCTGGTAGGGTAGGATCTGAACTCTTACTGTGTATGTAGAGGCCATTTTTTTCTTTCTTTTTGAGACAGGGTCTTTCTGTGTTATAGCTCATGCTGGCCTTGAACTTGTGTTCTTTCTGCTTTTGTCTTTTGAGTGCTGAGGAATGCACCATTATGTTTGGCCAGATAGAATATATATAATATATAATATATATGTATGTATATGTGTGTTCATCTATGGGTACACATGTAAATGTTGGTGTATGTACACATGTATGTATACAGAAGCCAGGAATCCCCCATCTCTGTCCCACACAGCTCTGGGGGTAGAAGTGGGTACACAGCCAGGCTCATACCTAGATTTTTATGTAAGTACTGGAGATTCAAACTCACATCTCCATGATGACACAATAAGTGCTCTTATCCACTGAGCCATCTCCCCAAGCATTATTTTTTTTTTTTTTGAGACCAGGTTTCACACTTGAACCTGAGGCTTGCCAATTAGATGAAGCTGGCTAGCCAGCAAGCCCCAGGGACCCTCCTGTCTCCACTTCTTTCCCAATAGTGGGATTACAAATGCATAACATCATGCCTGGCTTTTCATATGAACACTAAGACTTGAAATAAGGTCCCCATGCTTGTGAGACGAGTGCTTGACTGACTGAGTTGTCCCTCTAGTCCCAGACACTACATTCTTTGCTCCTATCCTCGTTCTTAGTGTGCTGACATTACTTGTATCTTTGTCTTTCCTAGATTATGAGCTCCTCGAGGTTGGGGATTTATCTTATACATTTTGTATTGTCTTTGCTGACCGGCTTATACGTAGGATGTCTTAAGCACTCAACAGATACTTGGTAGAGTGTGTGAACAAATAGAGGGCAGTGTTGGGTTCTGAGCATACAGACACTAGATGATACAACCCTCTGTCCAGCACCCCCGTGTCCAGGTAGGAGGCTCACCATTTGTTGGAGTGTCTATGTTTCAGTTCTTGCCAAATGGCCTATTTCTCATTTGAGTGCTGGAATCCATCTAGTGAGCCACTCTTCAAGGAGAAGAGTGTTACAGGTTTCATGGTGTCAAACGCACATGTATGCATGCATGAACGAAACATGGTGACACGTGATATCCATGGAGGTGTGATATTCAGAGAGTCACTGTCCTGGTTTGGCTTCTGTTGCTAACATAAAACACTCATCACAAACAACTTGGGAAGGAAAGGGTTTATTTCATCTTACACTTGCAAGGCACAAGCTATCTGTGAGGGAAGTCTGGGAGGAACCCATGGCAGGAATCTGGAAGCAGGAACTGAAGCAGAGACCTGGGACGCTACTTACCAGCACAGCTACCAGAAAGATTGCTTTCTGTTATGGAAAGAGAAGATGGGAATCCCTTTCCAGAAATCACCTCTCCACCTCAGAAATCAGTGTCTATCTCTTTCCCATGCTGAAGCTTCTGCCATCTTCAGCTTTCATTTCATTGTGTAAAGAAACTCAAAATCTTCCCTTCGGTTTTCGACTGAATATGTCTCTCAGTGGAGCTGGGGATGCCTGGTAGTCTGGTGTGAGCAGGGTGTGGCTCTTCCCAGTCATCTCTGGCATGGTTTTCAATGTTTTCTGTTCTCTAGACTCAGAGTTTCCTGTTTAAAAAGTCTAAGAGATTATCACAGTTGGGCACAGAGCACTTGCCCATCTCTGACTAAATACAGCCTCTGATTAAATCCTTCAGACGCTAATGAAAATAGTTTTAGAAAAAATCCTTTGGGAGTCATGGCAAGCGTGAGTACACTTTTCTCGGTAAACCCTTGAGCTTGTCTGTTTTTCTGAGTCAGCTTGTGCTCAGCGGGTCCATCCTGAGGAAATTCAGGATACCAAGCTTCAAAGTCAAAAGCCTGAGTCAATTTCAGACACATCTTGAAGATAAAGGATTCAGAGAAGGCAACTCATCGAGTGCCTGGTGCTTTCTGTTTATATAAATAAATATTTCCACCTCTTTCTCATTTAACACTTTAAATAAAAATTTCCTGAAGACTGCTTGAGCTATTGATCTGGAAAAGGAGAAAGTTAACAAGGAAATTACCACTAAGGTCAGTTTATCTCACTGTTTCCTAAGTCTAGAGCATCTGATGGTAGACTGGGGGTGAGATGGGGTTCATGAACTTCTTGCTGTAGCTGGCAACTCTGTTACCAAGATTGCTTAATCACATTTCTCCCACTCCAATAACTGAAAGCAGATTTTTTGTCTCTTCTTGCCTAGACTCAGATCCAAACCTACAGTGAGTGGGAGGCTGTGCTTGGCAAGGGCTTGGAAGAAAGTAAATGTGTGGGCCATGTGGTGCCTCCCTGCAGGCATGAGCTTGTGGATGAGAGTGGGCAGGACGTCACAGGAGCATGTCCTTGCCCTGGCCACAGCAGCTTGTGGGTGCCCCAGTGCATGGGCATGGGACTGACAGCAAAACCCTCTTTAGCTCTGGATCTGTTCCTTTTAGGGATTCATTTGGCAGTAAGAGGCAAGAAAACTACTAGAGTCACTTAAACAAAAGTCAGGACCTGCCCATTTTCTCCCATCACTGGAGATTTTGCAGTTCAGTGTCTCTTGAAATTTTGGTCTTTTCCTCAAGGTCATAGATGACTGTTGGGGTGCCAGACACAGTATCTACGCTGCAGGCAGGTAAAGGGTGGAACGGAACCACTAGCCACATCTTTACCATTTTTGAAAGCCTCTCCCATAGTTCCCAGCATTCTTCTGCTGATGTGTTATTGATTGGAATCGCCTTACATCAGATATCAGTCCTGCATACACTTCAACAACCCCAGGGATCTCAGGCATGAGATGGAGGCCACTGTGCCCTAGTGACAGAGATGTCTTGGAATTCTTGTTATAGGAAGGAAGAAGGGAAGGAAAGGAGGAAAGAGGAGAGAGATGGAGGGAGGAAGTGGGAAGAAGGGAAGAGAGAGAGAGAGAGAACACAATAGGCCAAATCATAATCATGTTAACTGTGAGAAGGAAAAGCACATGGCAAGTGAGATCAGTGCGATGTGCTGAGAGGCAGAGCAGGGAGAAATGACTCAGAGGTGGTGTGCGTGTTGGCCAGAGGGAGGTGAGTGGGAGGGAGGATGAGGCCAGTGCACGCATCACAGAAGGAAGAACATTGTGTTCATTCATTCATTCATCCTTTCACTCATTTGGCTCCCTGCCCTGTGGCTGGGACCCTGTGTCCTGCCTATGTCTCACAGAGGACAAACATAACAGAATGACCCTAAAGATCGGAAATTGTGAAAAGCATGAGGAGAACATGGTGGTGACTGGATATAATCAAGGGATTCCACCTTCTCTGGGAGGTCAGAGGAGGCTCAAGGTTGGGAGAGATGTCAGTGCGAGGTGGGAGGGGGATTTCATTAGAAGGAGCAGGCTGAGTAGTGAGCACGCCTGAGAAAGGCAGGCTGGACATGGGAAAGACAAATGCTCTGGTCACCCGAAAAACACAGAGAATGAGCCAGGATTGGGATGACTGTGGCACCCTGTTCTGTGCAACGATGTTTTATATTTGAACTTGTGCTATGCTTTATAAAAATCCTGTAAGGTTCCCTTAGTTCTGGTTTTCCTGAAAGTGGATCTAAGGACAAAGACCTGGATGTGGGTAGTTATGGAAGAGGTGATTCCAGGAAGCAGGTCAGAGGAAGATGGGGGATTGGGCCAGGACAAAGGATAATTAAAGGTGATATATAGAAGTCCTCTACCACGACAGTGGAGTTTCTGTCTTCTGACATCTTCTAGAAAGTGCAGTCTCTTCTCAGCATCTCTGGTTTCCACATCACAGACTCAATGAAGCACAGATCAAAAACCTAGGGCCATCTGTGATGGTCATCGGTAGTGAACATGTATAATGTTTTGTCATCATCATTCCCTGTACTGTATAGGATAAAAACTACTTACATAGCACCCACATGTGCTAGGAGTTACAGTCCTCTAGAGATGACTTAAAACATTTAAGATCATCTCTATAAATTGTCTGTACATAGGTCATTTTACAGAAGACACTTGAGCATCTGCGAATTTGGCGCTGTGTCCGTGGTGGAGGGGCTTAATGAACAATCTCCAGCAGATACTGAGGGATGACTGTATATTGAAGACCTCTTGAAAATTTTGCCTGAAGAAGTGGGCAAAGATCAACAGTGAAAGGCCCTTAAAACACCTGCCATGACTGTCATATTAGCTTTACAGGATCAGGAAACTTTTAGACTCTTGACTAAATTTCCATGACCAGTGAATGACAGAGGTAGATTGTGACTACAGAATTCCTATTCTTTCCTTTGTACTCTGCTGGCTTATTCTCTGTATATTACCACACAACTGTGAAGATGTAACTTTATAGGGATATTAATATCAATATTGGCATATTTTTGTGACAATCAATTCTTTTTAAAAATTATTTTATTATTTTTATTTTATGTGTGTGAATGTGTTGCCTGCATGTATGTAAGTGCACCCATGTTGTGCAATGCCCATGGATGTCAGAAGAAGGAGTTGGATCCCCTGGAACTGGAGTTATAGATGGTTGTTGTTAGTTGTCATGTGGGTGCTGGGAATCAAACTCAGGTTCTCTGCAAGAGCAGTCAGTGCTCTTAACCACTGAGCCATTTCTCCAGCCCCACAATCACTAATTCCTACAGCTACAAAAGTGATGCTGAAATTCTAGCTCTGCTACAGTACTGAGAAAGGGGTATCACACCTCCAGAACTAAATGGCCCTGCAAGTGTCTCTTTCTATCATAAAACAGTGAAAGGGATATAGAAAAGAGCCTGTGATAGATTAAAAGATACAATCAGGATATATGATAGGGCGATTCTGACTGAGATGTAAAGATTCCCACAAACTACTTGTTGCCTTTTCCATGAAGAAGTGGGGTCTATAGCTTGGAGATGTATCTCACTGGTGGAATGCTGGTTTAACATGCACAAAGCCTTGGACATGCTATGCCAAGCACCAACAAGAAAAATGAAATGGAAATCCCTTTTTTTAAGCTCTGTGCTGGGCCCAGTGTCTTGTTTGACCAATAAAAAGGGATAGATGTGATTCTGCCAGACTTCCAAGGTTTGTTCACAGGGATCTCTGAAAGATGGAATCAAGCCTCTAGAATGTGGCTCTGGATCTCGGAGTCACAAATGGCCATTTAGTGCTCAGAGGCTCCATGTTGGAGAGGTCCAGTTCAGTGCTCTAGTGGAGTGTCAGCTGAGGCCAGCCTTCTGACTGTCCTCCACAGCATCAACTGTATGAGAAAACCTCTACCCTAAGCTCCCTTCTAGCTGAATGCCCCCAAGGAACTCTGTTGATGCCACCCAGAACAGAAGAATGTGGCAGGTGAGGTCCTGCCCACTATTGAACCATAATCGACATTCTTATAATGTTAAGCCTCTCGACAGTAGGTAACCACAACAAGCTCCAGCTTTCTATTTCCTTCTCTCACTGTGCTAGTCCTCTTCTTAGGATATAAACCATCTTCACATGTAGGCCAGATGTTAGGTCGAAACTTTTCTATTTGGACTAAACTCTGACATGGACACCTTTAGTATTATTGGAACTTTGGAAATCTTTCTCCCAACTGTCTCAAAATTATTAGTTAATTAATTAGTTAATTAATTATCTTATTTGCAGTTCCAAAGACTGAATTCAGGGCAGTGAAAATGCAAGCCCTGTGCTCTACCACTAAGTTACACCCCAGCCCCAGGTCTGGAATTTTGGATTAAGCATGTGTAGGACTTGGCAGAGGCATAATCCATTCTTATCAGTGGTTTTAATTGTGGTTGGAATCCTTAAAAGTAAATTATAAGCATTAGAATGGTCCTATTGTGGTCAGCTTCCCAGGACAAAGTGAAGCAGAAAGGAGAATAAACCCCAGGGAATTCTGGAGTGAAAGAATCAGGGAGTCGGAGAGGACTTTCTGGGGTTGGGAAGGCAGGGCATGACTTCCGGAGGGCATGTGAAGCTAGAGCAAGAGGATCCTCAGGGGAGGCGCTGGTGTCCAGTAGATTGGCGGTTAAGACAAGATCATGGCTCCTCACCTTTCAGGCACTGTCATTGCAGTGTTCCCTGTGACCTCAACCACAGCTTTGGGTAGTCATATGCGTAGAGTTGGGGAAAAAGATCTTTCCTTTCAGTAATGATAGTGAGAGACTGAGATATCTCACTGCTGTGGGGTCAAAGTAATGTCTTATGTTTTTAGTCATCATAGCTGACTCTCTTCTGACAAGTCCCTTTTCCACTGGATGGGGATCTCCCACAAGGTTCTTTGATCTATTTTGTTACTTTTAAGTAATGCTGGGTTATCAGACAGCCTTGCTCTGATGTTAGACAATCACATTCATTAAAAAATTGTAGCCTCACAGTTCATTTCCTTCTACTCGTGTGCTTGTGCAGGTGGGACACGTATTTGGTTTTGTACCATCTTTGTCTCCCAGGAGTGCTAGGCTCTGGGTTGACTCGGGGGTGGATGGGAAGGGGAAAGAAGCCCCATGGATGGCTGCCTCTGGCCAGGCTGCTGCCCTCATCCTACTGGCCACTCTGGATACTTTCTCTTGCCCTGGCTGACCATAGAGCCAATTGACGCTTCCTGCCAAGTGCTGGCTGTGTGGAGGCTGAGCTGGAGCTTGGTTGTTATGGTCACAGTCTACACAGTTCCCCGGCTTTTCTGCCTTGACTTGTTCTTCCTGAAGAATCCTCACCTTCCTGTAGCATGCCACCCATGAGAAGAAAAGTCCTAGTTTTCCTAGACCCTTATCTGCTGACCATCTACCATGGAGAGCTCATTTATGAATGTAACATTCATGAAACCCTCTTGGTTCTGGAAGGAAGAGACTGAGAAGGCAAAAGGCTGCCCAGAGTCGCATTCAGTGCCAGAGATCTTGCCAGATTCTCTCCTTGCCCTCTGTCTTCTCATTTGGTATTTACTCTGCATCTACATATCTCATGGTATTTACTCTGCATCTACACATCCCACAGTATTTACTCTGCATCTACACATCCCACAGTATTTACTCTGCATCTACATATCCCACAGTCCTTCACCATGCTTTTGAGACAGCTTCACTGTGTCTGTTTTTAGACATGGTAACCCAGAGTTGGTACAATTTTCCAAGTAAGGCTGAAGCTGAGTCTGTGTAAACACAGGACGGTGGTTTGTTTCTGACAGAGCCTCTGCTGCCCTTTGACTCTGGTGGGACAAGAGTGTGGGGGCTGGGAGGATGTTGCCGGGAAATCACTGCCACAGTGGCCTCCGGATCCCTTTACATTGCTGTAATGAGTAGGATGGAGACCTTTATCTTACAAAAATAGTGTAGATGACGTTTCTGGAAGATATTTTAAGGAAAAACTATAATTATAAAACACTCCCAGAAAAGTGCCGTTATCTTTTCCTCCCAGCTATTTCTTACTTTGTCAAATCTTCCCCAAAGCTTCTCAGGTTTCTTCAGCCTTATCTACAAGAAGTGAGTGTGATCTGTGAGGTCAGGCATTTTCCTGCACACTCCCTCACTGCAGATGGTGGAGAAGTGTTCTTTTACCTTGGAGGTTGGGTTCGTTTCCAAGCTTCTTATCTCGATGTACTAGATGCATGCATTTCTACTGGTTCCAGTCTGAAGTCATCAGGTTAGACTGGGAGTGCTCTGGAATAGGAGTAGAATCCATGGTTTCCACACTAGGGTAGTTTATCAAGAGCTAGGATTTTCTTCTTTGGCAAATCAGGAATGAGCATGATCAGTATATATATAGCCATGTGGTAACTTATATCAGATTTATCTGTTTAAAAAAACAAGCTGTTTGATATTAAGAAAATGAAATGGCTGTTTCAAAACTAAGGAAGTAACGGGAATCAGTAATGAGGAAGTGGTGCTCTAGTTCACTTCCAATAACTGTAATAAAACACTCTGACCAGTACCAGCTTGGGGAGGAAAGGGTTTATTCAGCTCACATCTCCCAGGTTCATCACTTAGGGAGTCCACGGTAGGAACTCAGGACAGGAACCTGGAGGCAGGAGCTGAAGCACGGCCATGGAGGAACACTGCTTACTGGCTTGCTCTCCTGGCCCATGCTCAGCTTGCTTGCTTATACAATACAGAGCAACTTGCCCAGGGTTGGTACTGCCCACAGTGGACTGGGCGCTCCGATATTGATATCACTCAACAATCAAGAAAATTCCCCACAGACATGACCACAAGTCAGTTCGATGGAGGAAATTCCCCAGCTGAGGCTCCCTGAACCCAGATGTGTCAAGTTGACAACTAAAGCGATCCAACACAGGTGTATATTGTTAAGTATCAAAAAGTTCACTTGGGGTCTGAGTTAATCAATGTGCGAGTCATAAGTCAGGAATCATTTGTGGGGACTAGGGATGTTTCTTTCATTAGAAAATATTAAAAATGCAGTAACCACATGACCCAGGAATCATAATGTGTACATATCCGAAGGAAATAAAGCCACTATGTTGAAAAGAATCTGCCCCTGTTTATTCGGTATTATGATAGCCAAGATATGAAGTCATCCACAGATGAATGAAGAAGGAAAATGTGGTATATATACACAATAGAATACTATTCAGCCCTTAGGAAGAAGGGGCTTGTGTCATTGTTAGAGCATGGATGAAATATTATATTAACAGAAATCAGACACATAAAAAGACTAATATTACATGATCTCCTTTATATAGAACATTCCAGAAAGGTTGAACTGATTGAGCAAAGCAGAGAGAATAGTGAGCAAGGGGCCTGAAAAGGAACCATGGGGGTCTAGAGAGGGTTTTTTTTAAAGGATGTAAAATCTCAGGCAGAAGTCCAGACCACTGATTTTTAAAAATGTTAATTAAAAGCAGGCTTGGTAGCGCTTCTATATCAAACACCTAACAAAGTGCTTAACTGGTATGCTTATAAAAAGGCAAGCTAGAGAACTCAAGGACGTGGTCTGCCCCAATGATCTGTTAACTCTATCTTAAAAGCATTTTATCTTTTTGGGAAAAAAAGTAGCAATAGTTTTAGTGCCATTCTTCACCTCCAGGTACCTATGCCCTGCTTTCTTTCATAATAGGATGTAGCAGAGCAGAAGTGATGTAGTCATGGGTGACTGATTAACACCACAGTGGCTAGGTGCAAATGACAGTCCCAGACCCTTGCTGTGTGACAGTGCACAGGGCCCTTAAACTCTGTAAATCAGCAGGAGGCTGCCTGTCTCAGAAGGCTGCTCCGAGACTGAGTAAGGTATAGAATAAATGTCTGTCACAGAAGGAAGGCTACTTGAGTCAACTAGATGACATCCAGAGCAATGCTCTGAGTCTCATAAAAGAAAGTCAGATACCAGCTAATTTAACAAAGCTTACTGGAGAAAGAAGATTCTGGAATTGGCAGTGTTCTAGACAGAAGTAGGTTCATAATGCCCCCTGTCACTATGTGTGCAAGCTTTGTATACATACAGCCAAAGGAAAGGAAGAAACAGACTCATAAACAGCCTGCTGGCTTGTAGTCACCATTCACCTTATTTGATCATGTTCTATTCAGTTGCCAACCTATTATTGGCTGTAGTCCTTTGTGTTGGCTGAGACTCAGCTATTTTATAAGATTATACTCTTAAGTTACTTTATATTTATTTGTGTATCAAGTTACAGTGTAGTTGTTTTGTACCTACATAACTCTGGACCAAGTTTTATCACCAAGGTGCAGAAACAAACTTAAGCCAACCATTAATTTAATTGCCTCTGTGAGTTTTGATTCTGGAAGTTTTGGTTTATGGTGATTTCTTAGTTTGTTGGTTGATTTCTCAGATTCTCAAAAGGTCTCCATTCTCCTTCTTTCCCCTCACATCCTGCCATGGCTGAAATCTTTCCCCCAAATGCTCCAAAAGACATGGATGCCTGCTACTACCCAGATCTTCTCCTTGGTTATAGATACACAGCTATTGACTACAAAATGGACCCAGCCCAGTGGTTAGGAATTTATAACTTGGAGAATAAAGACTGGTAGAGGTATTTCTTAAAAGCCTAGTGGTTTTAGGGTAAAGATGAATTTCTTCTTTGTTTCTGTGATTTGTGGAAAATTTACAAGGGCTATTTGACCCTACAGAACTTCACCCCAAGAGGTCACATGAACAGAAGAAAGAAAAGACATGGAGACAGCATCAAAGTAACTTATGTTCAGGCATCATCGGGAACATTCTGACCATTGTAGGTTGACTTTCAGTGTCTGAACCTTCTGCTGGAGTCACTGCAGTCAAAGTGGGGGTGTGAGACCAGCTCCAAGCTATTCACCTTGTCTCTGAGCATCCACTTCCTCGTAGAACACCGGCCCCTAATTCTTGGTCTTTCCTCTTAGTCTGGCTATACATAATAATAAGGAACTCAAATATTAATCCATAGTTGCCTTTAATTAATCGTTAGTTAATTAATCTTGTCAAGTTGTCCTTCACAGGACAACTCCAAATGCTCCGGTTTAATTGAGGCAAATCACCCAGGGGGCAAAGAGGCTCTGACTCCTGGTCAGTTTCTTTTCATTTCTTCAGTTGATAAAGTTCATGGATTGCCGTTTGCAGAAAGTGTTTACCTTTAAACAGGTGCCTGCAAAAGACATAGCTGTTAGAAGTTTAGACAACATGTCAGTGTCATTACATATTCTTTGGGAAACTTTCCAGGCTCCTCAGATCATGTGACATCACTTATTCACTGCAGTGGCCCTTGGATTAAGAATCAAGTGGCAAGCCATGGGACTGGCCAAATGAAAGTAGATTTTGTCATGGAAACATTTATTATTAATTATTAAGGTATTTATTATTTATTATTAAAATATGATGGTGATGATTTTTAGAGATGAATAGGAGTGAAACATTTTGAGGCAGCCGACGTAAATTTTGAATGTGTGAATAGAAGGTCCTGGAACAAACCACACCTTCCCCTGAAACTTCCTCAAGGTTGATTAGAACTTCAATGATTCTGGACAGGTTGGAATTTTTCAGGTCTAGAGCCTAATTTCAATTTATCTTGGACTATCATAGCCCCCTAAATAGTCATTTTTTGCCCATCTCTGTCTCAGACCTAACATGCTGTGACTAACAGATATAATCTTTTGGAAAGTATTAGTTAAAAAAAAACCTGGTTTCCATATGACAAAAGACTAAGACTCCTATTAGATAGCATCTGAGGTCCATAGCAAGATTCCCCTCTATACTTTGCTTTACCAATCTACTTAATGTTAACTCCAGTGTATTTGAAAAGTGCCTTGGTTTGTGATTTTATTTGTTCTGTTATTATAAAACCTTCATGAAACTGTTACCCTCTTAGAACATGGAATTTGGGGTAACCAAAACTGTATTTCCAGGCCATGGTCAATCATAAATATTTACCTTGGGAATAAACTCTGTTTATCTCCTTTGAGGTGAACATTCCTTCTGTGAGCTCCAGTTTCTTCTGTGGATTTTCTATAGTCAAGGGGATGTTGCATTCATTTCTTCTTGGCAAGATAAATTATTTTCTGAATGGTGTTCAAGCAAAAAAGAATATTCCTTGACTTCGTAAGATTTGAGATGCCAGCATCCACTTTTTCAATGGTATCACTAGGTTCTCTTATGACTTCCAGGGCTCAAAACCTCAAAACTGCAGCCCATTTAGCCCAATTTTAGGTGAGCAACATGTATCATGTCTGGGTAGCATGTTCAGTATACAGAGGTAAATGTAGACAGTCTCAGTGCCCAGTGAGAGGCTTGGGAATTGAGTGAATGTAAAAAGTGTATATGGGACTCTGCTAGAGGCTGACCAGTGCAAAGAGATCTGGTTGCATTTGTGTCACGTTTTACAAGTGGAGGTGATCAGGAAAAGAACCAATGAGAAACACATATTAAGGAAAAGGAGTTTGGACACATGTATATTAATATCTCAGTTGTGATTATTTCTTTAAAACATTTAAAATTTTATTTTAATTTTACGTGTATGAGTGTTATGCCTGCATGTATGGAAGTGCACCTGTATGGAGCCGTGCCCGCGGAGGACAGAAGAGGAACTGGAGTTACAGATGGTTTGAGCCACTAAGTGGGTGCTGAAATTCGAACCCTGTCTTCTGCAAGAACAGCAGTGCTCTTAACTGCTGAGCCATCTCTCCAGCCCCAATGGTTATTTCTTAAAAACGGTATTTAGTATAGTTGTCTCTGGGGAGACCGAATGTGATGGCTAACTTTAATTGTCAACTTGACGCAGCCTAGAATCTCCTAGGAAAGCGTCTCCATGAAGGAATGTTTATATTGAGATGGCCTGTATGTGTGTGGGGGAAGCGGGTCTTAATTAGGTAACTTGATGTAGGAAGACCTAGTCTGCTGCAGGTGACACCATTCTCTAGGCAGGGAGTCCTAAACTGTGAATGGGCAGAGAACTGGAAATGTGAGTAAGCAAACAAGCAAGCTACTGCATGAGTTCATTTCCCTCTGCTCTTGACCAGGGCTGTAATGAGACTAGCTGCTTCAGGTTCCTGCCATGGTGGCGTCCCTACTGTGATGGACAGAAACCTGGGATTGATAGTTTAATAAACCCGCTTTTCCTCTAGATTGCTTTCTATCACTGCAATACAAATGAGAGCAAGACACCAAGGTTTCTGGGACAGGAACAGTAGTGTATTTCATTGAATTGTTTACCAAATACATTCATTTCTTTTCCATTGAGATGACTGAACTGAGTTCCTCTTGCTATACTAGTGATAATTATATGATCATAGTTACTTATCACTTAACATGGCTTAATGTCACATTTCTTTTAAAAAGGTTTTGATTTTTCAATGAATATTTTATTGATATACAATAGGTCTTAATCGTATTTAGACCCCTTCCCCTATCTGCACTCCTGCATTGGATTTCATACATTCTGTCATATATGTTCGTAATCTTGTCAAGTTTGTGTACCCAGATGTCCCTTTGTGTGAGTTCATCCACTAGAGCTTGGTCAGCCTATCTATCATCACTCCCTTAAAGAAGATCAACTCTCCCTTAGTGATCAGCTCCGTATAGTTCCGTGGCTAAGGTTGGGGCCTCCTGCCCATTTCCCCAGCTCTGTGCTGGTTTTTGTCTGATTGAGTTTGCATAGGTCTTGTGAATGCTGTGACCATTGTTATAAGTTCATATGCACAAGTTCGCAGGATCCTGGAGGACTCTGTTTCATTATAGTCATTCACCACCCCTGGCTCTTACAATCCATTGTGGAAGAGGGGGCAGAAAGATTGTAAGAGCCTGGAAAGATTTATTTTTTGTTTTATGTATATGAGTGTTTTGCTGACATGTAAGTACACCTGTGTCATGCAATGCCCATGGAGGCCAGAAGAGGGCTTGGATCACCTGGAACTGGAGACTGGAGTAACAGACAGTTGTTAGCCACCCTGTCGGTGCTTGGAGCCAAACCTTTGCAAGAGCAACCAGTACTCATAACAGCTGAGGCATTTTTCCAGCCCCTTATTCTCACTCTTAATGAGGCTCCTCTCCAGGCTTTAAGGGACACCTCTCCTTGCCTTTATGGCCCCAACATGTTTAGATCTATCTAAAATTGTATTGTTTCTATCTAATGGTCTCCTTTCCCTTTTCCAGGCTCCTTCATGGTTTTGAGTTCCTTTCACTCTAATAAATCTCATTCTTGAGTGGAATTTATGTGTCAGCTTCTTTTGCAGACCGACACCTGATGCTATCTTCTTGTTATATTTAAGTCAAGCCAAAACCTCAGATTCAGGCGAACAGCTGAAGAAAGTTAGCAATCTATTTGATCAGGAGGCATGAAGCCTTCTGGAATCTCCTATCAAACGGAAGCTCTCCTCTTGCTGGACATTGGTACTCACCAGTGCTGTGAGATCTACTGTTGATGGCTGGTTAGTTGGCATTCTTCAGAAAACACTTCTGGATGGAGAGATTCACATACTACCAAGCTGAGAAGCTTAATCGGTTAGTTTGTCGTTTCTCTTCTCAGGAGGAATTGAATGTGCTGCAACTTGTTGTCAGCTTCTAGTTGGGGCAAGCAGATCAGCCTGAGTCAGTGCCGGGAGAGTTGTACCTTACCTTGGCTGTGGTGTGCTCAGTCAAAGCCTAGTCTTTCCAGGATTGAAGCTTGAGGAATCCAGGAAGAGCGAGTCAGAGCATAGGGGCCTGGCCAATGTGGCTCACTCAGGGACATAGCCTTGGTGTGACTAAACCTTCTGGGGTCTGTAGGGGATCTTGAGGCCAGAAACTCAGCTTGGTTGATGTTCAGGGATGTTCAGGCTCCCATGGGCAGCTCATTGTATTCAAACTCAAGAGGTTTTTGAATTCTGTAAGCTGGAGAAGGAAGCTGAGAGATCACATCTTTAACCACAAACACAGCAGAGAGAGCTAACTGGAAGTGTGGAGAGACTCTAAAGTCTCAAAGCCCTCTCCCATGGCATACTTCTTCCAGCAAGGATACACCTCCTAAAGTCACACAACTTCTCCAAAAAGTGTCATCAGTTGGGGACCAAGAGTTCCAATACCTGAGCCTATGGGAAACATTTCTGCTTCAAACCATCACACTCTACTCCCTGACTGTCGTAAGTTCATGTCCATCTCGTGATACAAAATGCGTTTAGTATAACTTTAAAAGTCCCCATAGTTTTTAACAGTTTCAACACTGTTCAAAAGTCCAGTTCCTATTGCAAAATGACAAACACAGAATATAGATTAGATCAAAACAAACCAAATCCGATCCAAGAGGGAAAACAAGAAATCCTACAGCTCCATGTCCAGTATGGACACAGTCTCTTAACTGTGACTTCCTTAAAGCCCAAAATAATATTACATACTTCTGATGCACAATGGCAAAGAATACACAGTTCCCAAAGGGAAAAACAGGGCACAGTGGGACAACACTAGACCATCCTGAAACCAAAACCCAGCAGGGCAAAATATCTAATTCTGTATCTGTGGGTCTTGTGTCTGAGACTTTAGTTTCAAAGGGCTTAAATGACTCAGCTCCTCCAGCTCTGATGCCCACAGCCTCTCCTCCCAGCCCCCTCTCTCCACGATCCCTGTGTGCAGCTCTCCTTGTCAGATATCTCCTGGTTCTGGTATCTCCAACATCTTGGAGTCTTTACTATAACTCAGGCTTCACCCTCACAGCGTCCCATAATAGCTTCTCAGGGCTTCTTGCTCTCTCAGGATGTTCACACAAAGACTCTCCTGACACATATTGCCTAGCCTCAGCAGTTCTCTGAAACCACAAGGAAAAAAATCCACAAACCTTTCACTCTTGTATTTTTCATGTTTCTAAAGTCAGTATCAAATGAATGATACTGCTAAGTTCAGCAGTCAGGGGTAGATCCTGGCTCCCTTCAACCACATTGGCTAAAACTTCTATAAGTAAAAACAATTGCTTTCTAGGAACAATCAATCCCTTAGGCTTTCTCCATCTGCCAGTTGGAAGCTTAGCTGGATGGGGTCTTGTCCTGAAGATATCCTGCTCCAGTACAGAACAAGAGGCTTCTCCTCAATAGCACTAATCTTCTTAGCAATTACAGCATCTCTTTCAATACATGCCTTAGTTGTAACATTGTTTCCTAGTGCTCTTTTTCTAGCGAAACGGTACATTTTGTATTTCTTTCTATTACACTTGGTCTTTTTCATTGTAGACCTACATAAGAGTTATGAGTAACAACTAATCCACAGACTCAATATTATGCTGTCTTAAATTTCCTCCTCCAAGAGATGAATAATGCCTACCTAGTATGAAAAACAGGCAATCATATTAGTCCAAAACCTACTGAAAAATTACACATAAAATATGTCTATATGAGTCCATGTATATAACTGAAGGCTACATAACAAGAAATAGTGACAAACAGGAGAAACCTTCCTTTGAGTTGTTGGCCAGGGTAGACCAAAAGACTTCCCAAATTACACAAGCTATTGCCATAGGCCTTGATTGCCTCCAAGAACTTGAAGATAAGACCCTATTGATGAAGACAGGGCATATTTCAGACACAGGATTTGGAGCAATGGAGTTGGAACTGACCTGGAAGCCACCTTCCCTGAAGACTAACTTTCATAGCTTTGGAGAGCACTGTGCAAGCTGGTAAGGGATAGCATCAACCCAAGCTTCAAGGTCTAATAACCACATCAGTGGTCAGCACAGCAAATGACATCGGTGCAGTAGTGGCACATTTATCTTGGGGATAATCAACAGTTTCCTGATTGGGCTTAAAGCCCACTCAGAGGAAGGAAACTCATGTGTGGTACTGTAAACCTAGCCAAATACTCATAGCTGAAGAAGTCATAGATTTTATAGAAAACCCAAGGCTGTCAAATCCCTAGACAAATATAATTTCCTACTATGTGCAAAATATGAATCCTCAAGTTTACTGACAAGTATTCTAGTTAGCACCCATCAAAGAAGCTTCTTTTTCAACAGACATTATTACAGAGTTCCACAACTGGTCAGACACAGAGATTTTCTGTGAGTTGCCCAAGCCTAAGATGAAACATCTACAGCTAAGGGTCACAAAACATAGAACAAGGGATAAAGAGAACACTAATGCATTTCTCGATTCTCATCATTGAAGCTCCCTCATGCAACAGAGGACCAAGAACACAAAAGATCACAAATGGCCAAAACATAGAAAATAAGAGTGTACTGAATGTGGATCTTTGCATAGAACTCCTATATTAAAATCCACCTACCCAGGGCTTAGGGACCATTGCAGAAGAAGGGGCAGAAAGATTGCAAGAGCCAGGGAGAAGGTGTATGACTATTTAGAAGTAGAATCCTACAGGCTCCTGGAACCCTGCTTATGCGAACCTACAGCAATGGTGTCAGCATGCAAAAGACTCGTGCAAACTCAAGCAGACAAAAACCCAGCACAAAACTGAGGAAGTGGACAAGAGGACCCAATCTTAGTTGAAGAATTATTGCCAGCTGATTACTGCTGGGTGAGAAAGACCTGATCTTCTTAAAGGGAGGGACTCTAGATAATGCCGACTAGACTCCAGTGGATGAACTTGCACTGAGAGACATGTAGGAACATTAAACCTGGACATGATAGGCCTTAACACAAATGACAGAATGTATAAAATTCAGTGGGGGGACTATGGGGCGCCAATGGAGAAGGGGTATAAAGTTGATTAAGATGTTCTGAATGAAATGCAGAATTTAAATTTTAAAAAAATTTAAAAAGAAATTTCCTCCTCCAAAGAACTTGATCCATTATTTTTTAATTTAACCTGAGACAAGTTCTTAGCAGATGGGTAGAAGATATCCAGATTCTTTGCCAAGATGTTGTATAGATGGTCTCTATCCTGGTTGCTAAAAGAGACTTTGTTCTTCCCTGAAACCCCATGAGCCCCATCTCCAGATTCTGTATTACTCTCAGCACCACTGTCTACCAGAATCCTACTCAAACAGTCTACTAAACTCTGCTTACAGCATCCAGCAAAAAATAACAGGATCGGTTTCTTCAGAGCAAAAGCTCAGGGATTATTGCGGAAGGGAGGGGAGGATCTTCCCTAGAAGCAATACATGAGTGTTCACCTCATTCCTCCTTCTGCCAATGGAAGTAGTTTTCACAGCTTTCCCAATCAGCCCTTTAGAATATCTTTATACTAAGTCAAATTGTCCCAATCAATTATTATTCAGGAGCAATTAAAAAAAAGTTTTAGTTTTCTAAAGAGAAGTCTTTCAAGGGAGAGTAAATAAATTATTGGAATAATACATTTAATTCCATATTTTTAATAGAGAGCTCACAAAAGAGGGGGACAAATGCTCATATTAGTTTGAGTCAAAAGGTTTCACTGTTAATTGAGGTGCCAGTGTGTGAGGTCGTGAACAACCACAAACCACCATGAATGCCCTCTCATTTAAGCTGTTAAAGTCTGTAAATCAGAGAGCCTGGTGTAGCTTCAAATGTGGTTACATAGTCAACCACTCATCTGTAGACTGTGAGGCACATCAAAAAACCTAACGTCCTTTGGCTACCTACTTTGACAGGGACATGTGCAAACACTACTGCCATGAGGCCTCAGTGCTGCCCCTCAGGCTTGGTCTCCACTGTCTTATCTGATGGAGAAACATCTGAATATGATGTATGGCTTAGTGACAATCTTCTAGGGAAGATCCTTAGATTCTTATGTCTGCGGATCTCACACACAGCTCCAAACCTTCAGGATTGTTCCTGTTCTCTTCATCTGTTTCATCATATTAGAAACACAAGTTGACACCCCAAAGAGATTGGAGTTTCACTTCTGCTTCTTCCTTGGTGCTGGAAAAGGAGAGTTATTGTGCACAGCACTGTTTTATCCTTCCTGTGGACACTATATTAGTTACTATACTTGTTGTTGTGACAAAAGTAGCTGATGGGGGCAGTTTAAGAAAAGGTTTATTTTGGCTCACAGTTTGAGGGAACACAGTCCATTAATGGTGGGAAGGTATGGTAGCAAGAACATGCAGCACGTGGTTATGTTACACCTGCAATCAGGAAGTAGAGGATGGGCAGGAAGTGGGACCACTCTATTAAACCTCAAAGCTCACCTTACTAACTCACTTCCTCCAGGGAAGGTTGACCTCCTAAAGGTCCCACAATCATCCAAATCAGCACCATCAGCTGGGGATCAAGTTTTCAAGCATGCAAGCTTTTGGGGGACATTTAACCACATAGGCATAAATTCTTGTTGAATTCTCCATTCCTGACCTCTTTCATGGTTCACCTGAGGTTTTGATGTGCTCCTTGGCTTCTCTTTTTATTCAGTTCCCTCAAATTATAAGACTGTGGCTACTTAAAAGAGTTTGGCTAAAGGAAAGAGTTCCTGGAAGGAAGCTTACCTGGAAGGAAGTAGACGGTCTGGAGGCTCACTTGTTGAGAGGCAGCCCTACTACGACTCCCCTGGGTGCATTCAAGACAGTCTTTGTATTAGTCAGCTTTTTATCACTACAATTCAATACCAGAGACAAGCTAACCTTATAAAGAAAAGAAGCCTTTTTTTCCCACAGTTTTAGAGGCTGAAATCCAAAACACCATTCCACAGGCTCTGACAAAAACAGCCTTATTACTTCATGTTGGGTAGCAATAGTGGAAAGACAGGGAAGTGAGCAATCACATCCCAACTGAGAAGCCAGGGAGCTGGACAGGGACAGGCTTAAGTTTCTCTGATAAAAACTCTTGCAAAAACTGCCAAGGAGAATTACTTGCTCCTTAAAGACGTCCCACTAGGCTCCACCTGGCACCACGACCTGGGGACCATGGTCCCAACACGTGAAACTTTGAGACATACTGAAAACCTTTATGAACCATCATAGTTATACTGAGGGAAGAGTGTCACATGTTAGAATGAGTCACAGAGATGGATGTGATGTGTGCTTCAAAGACTGGTCAGAGCTGGGGGTGAGGCCAGAGCAGGTGCATGGTTAAGCTTTCAAGGGCCATGAGATATGTTGCCTTTCCTCTTTGTGAATGTATGCATATACATCTATTTATAAATAGATCAATAAGTATGTATGCACATAAACTTATTAATATAGGCACATAAATATCAAAATGGAGTAATACAGTCTCAGGTATAAAAATGATATTGTAGAATTGTTTATAAAAAAACTTCAAGTTGTGAAACAGCAGGAATGTGAGGCTGGGGTGTAGCTCGACGGCAGAGCACTTGCCTAGCATGTGCAAAGCTCTCCGAAGTCCAGCACTGACAGAAAAAAATCAACAGCCTATATTTTAAAATTATAGTGGGTGTCTTAATGGTTTGGGGAGTTAGGATGAGGCAATCCCTTTCTTGCCCATTCCCACTGAGTCTGCACATCTGTTGTCTGTAGCACGTCCCTTGGGCAGGTAGCCCAGCATAGCCGGGTACCAGGTTGACAGCAAGAGTCTGGGACATCAGGTAACTGAGAGGCAGCATGTGCCGCAGGGTAATGACAGGCTGGAGTCTGATCCTTGTCACTGGATATTACCTGTACAACCCTGGACACATCTCCTTCATTGCTCAAGTCTGTTTTCCTTTTGTAAAATGAAGTTGACCCTAAGTGATAATGTCAAAAGTGTAAGACAGTAGAGTTTCAACTGGGGGTGATCAGGGCTGAGTCTATCCTGAGTGCCTCAAGGACGATGGCAGAGGTGAGGGCTCAGTCTGATGTCTGCTGCATGGACTTTTCTTCACCATTTCCAAGTGACATTCACAGGAAATTGGTTAACACAAGGATCTGCCATTCCAGCTCCTTCACCAAGTACCTTTGAGATCATGGGCATGGAAGTTAAATGTGTCCTCCGGTGTCTCTGCATTTCGAGGCTCTTGCTAGCCCACATCTAGCTCAGTGTCCTCTACAGCCAGCAGCCCATGGTCATGGTCCCTTTTAACTGCCCCAAATTGAATTAAAGATGGTGTGGGGATCTGGACCTGTCCTCTGGAGCTGAGGGCTTTGGGATATGTATCAACCTATGTCCCAATGAATGCTCACAGCAGATATTTTCTAGAGAACATTTGCCTTCAGTTTCTTAGAAGTATTTTCACGACTTTTTGATATCACAGCACAAAAATTCTGCTTTTCTTGCATTGAAGACTGAGTGGGCCCACTGAGCATTTTCTTCTTTGGGAGTGTTTCCTCTGGATAACATTAAGCCCAGCAAAACCATGTTTTCTATCCCAATGTGAAAGCCCCTTGTTTTGATTATTTGACCAAGTTTAGCTTCTAATTGAGATCCAATGAACAGGCAGCTGCTCTCACCAACATATTTAAAAAAATAACATTTCCAAATTTCTATTTCATACAGTTTTCATTTAGGTCGATTTTTGTGTCTTTTTTCCAGAATCATCACAAAAGCATACAGAAGAATAAAAATGTAAGATTTTTATCCATAACTCTGCCTCTTACCGCTAAATACCTGTATTAGTAAATTTTTATTTGTGAAATGACAACTAATCTCAACTCGGGTCAGAGATTCCTAAGTGGGACAGAACAACTTCAGGAGTGTCTGGATCCAGGGCCATGGGGGGTAATGTCTTAGTGTATTTCTGGCAGGCTCTCTTCATTTGTTAAGCACATTAGTCATGGTAGCTCAAGTGGTACCTTATATTAACACAGAAACCCAGAACAGAAAGAAAATCTTTCCTAGTGCTGAACCAAGTGAAGAGATTGACTTTTCCAGCCTGAATCCCACAGGCCAAGAAACAGTCTGCTCCAACCCTGTGCCAATCTGTCTCTGTATCACAATTTTCTCACCTCAGAAAATAGTGTAAAGAATGAACATTCTAGATTATTCCTGAAGACTGCCACATAGGGAAGTCATTGGCATGGCTTTCATCATCACCCTGGCCTTGAATTTCTGGGACAGAGCCATATGCTACAAGGACAAGGTTTTAGGCTTCTGCCATTAAGGACAGATTGCAAAGTACAAGCTCCAGTTAAAATGAAAACCATTGCGCTCACTCTTGAAAGAACCTGAAGTCCTTGCTGGCGTTTCTCATGGGTCATGGCCTGGTGTCTGATTGGACCTGATATCCTTAGCATCCTTTGCCACTTCTAACCAAGCTTTGTCCAGTATGGAAACTGTGGAGGGAAGTGGTTGTTTTTCCTTTTCAGAAACGAGGGGAATGGTGTCACCGGGACCCCATGCTGCTAAGGAAAGCCCCTAAGAACTGAAATGAGTTATCCTCGCTTTCTCAGGACTGTGCTGCCCGAAAGTTTCATGAGTACGTATTTGGTGAAATCCCCCACTTCGTGAGATTTTTCTTTTAAAGACAAGAGAACAAAGACGATTGGTAGAAAAATGAGTAATAACATATCTTTTTTATTGAAAGGCTTAACATGATTCCACACACACTGTCTCCCTTTGAGAGGGAGACAACCTCTAATTATGACAGGGAAACGGCGGAGGTATCCATTGCACCAGTAATTATCCCAAACTAACGGGAATCCACCCAGACCATGACTTCTCAAAATGTCACAGTCTCGGACATCTTAGCACCCAGCTTCAGCAGTGGATTTATTTTCTTGTCCTTAGGAAGCCAGGGTTCTGTTAGTAACAGAACTCCACCTCATACACCATAAAGTTTAGAACTCAACTAAAACAAAGATCTGAGGGCTTTCCTCCCCTTAACAGAGTTCAGAATCTCTCTTTAGATACCAGGTCATACACCCCTGTGTCCTTTGGAAACAAACAGTCCCTCCTGTGTTTCCAAATATCCTCTGACCTCCTTTCAAGAGACATTGACCTCTCTTCCAATGTACATCAGTTCTCCCTTTCAGAAAAGACTTTGAAGTTCTCTTCCTTGTGACTGCAAGGCCGCCTTTCTCCCTGCAGCATTTACTGGAAGCTTGGTGGGAAGCTTGGTGGGAAGCTTAGTGGGAAGCTGGCATTGTGTCAATGCCAACCTGAAAACGGGCGGGCTAAGGACAGTGGTGCGGGCACAGGGTGCTGATTTCCAGCTATATGTTCCCTTTTGCTTCTTGTGTGAGAATTCTCCAGAAATAGCTGAAGCTGCGTTTCAAAATTCTGAGTGTGTTGTGTTCTTTTACATCAACTTCTTTCTGGGCCCCTTCTCTCTGGTGGATTTCCTCTCCTTGGTGTTAAATGGCAGCTGGGTGCCAGGCTGGGCACCAGAGGTGGGAGGGTTCCAGATCCTGACCCAGGCCTGATGATGTGTTGAGCCTGTGTTCCAAGGCCACTGAGTTTTAATTTCAGTCTTTGGAGCTCTTTCTGATGAGCTGCAGTCTATTGCCCCAAACTTTACAAAGCCTGCAAATCTAATAGTGAGTTGTAATCACCCATGAGATGACTGTGAGCATTAAGGGAGAGAATACCACAGAACAGAAGGAATGTCTCTCGCCATCAACCTTTCTACCAGGCAGCCTCACTGGATGACAGGGGCTGCCTGCAGGAACAACGTGACCGATCACCTCAGTGGATCCTCCCACCCTTCCTGTGTGAGACTAAGTTTGTCATCCCATTTTGACAACGAAGAATCAAAGTGGGTAACCACACAAGAATGTCTCATTCCAAACTGTCCTTGTCCACCTATGGTGGACTGCATATAAATAACCTTATTCATAAAATGTTAGCGTTCCACAGGAAACAACGGAAAGGATTGGTGAGAATTTTTTCTAGGGCCAGTTCTACTTTGAGGCCCCTGAAGGACAGAGCTGAAAAGAGATGAGATTTAGTCTTTTCCTGTGCCCTCAGTTTCCTTCAGTGTGGTTACACCTGATAGGCAAGGCTGGAAAAGGAGAGATCTGCTCCGGGTGGTGGCTTTCAGGCCAGAAGCAAGGACGTTCTGGCTGGGATCGAACTTGGGTGATTTTGTTGTTCACATACAACATTGAGCAGAGAACATTCTGGGTGTCCAAGCCTGAGTCTTGAAGTATCACAAAAGTGTGAGAAAGCCAGAGAAAACAAAACAGAATGCCAGAAGTGTCATTTAATAGCTGTGTGATTGGAGTCAGTCTTTAATCTCTGGGTATCACTTTACGCTTTTATAAAATAGTGGTTTACCATAACTACGTTGTACAGATTTATTGCAAGAATTTAAAAACAAAACCCTCAGAAATCTTCTATATTGGGTTAGGCTCTTTCACTGGCCCAACAGACAAGATGAAAAATCAAAATGGAGTCATCCATGTTGAAGTTCGACATCACTAAACTGAGACTAAGCTGCTTCTAATCTTCTAAGATGCAAGAGAAATCAGAGAAAAGAGGCACATTTCCCAGGCAGGCCAGTTTCACATGACATGATAATGAAATTTCTCCTGCCTTAACCCTTATGTCCTTGAATCCTCACAGAAAATACCCTGAAATGATCGGATGCTGACCAGTTTTTGTATGTGTTGCTGATATGCAGTTCCTGCCTTATAAGGAGAACAACTTTGACACAACCTACCTTCTGCTTTTGCCCTTTCTTCTTTCTCTGTATATAAATTCAACCTCAACTGATTGACTCTTTGGAATTCATGTTTTATTTTATGCAGCACAGTATTGTCCAATTATAGAATAAAAAATGAGACCAATTAGCATCTTAATTACAGGGTGATGATTCTGAGCATTAAAGGAATTATGAGATAAAGTATGAAAATCTCCTGTCCAATACAAAGATCAACAAACAATAAGTAGCATTTCCTTCCACCCATGCTTCAAGTCATTACTGTTCTTTCTTCTCACTTTCACTCCTTACCCATCCTTAACCTCTCCAACTGTAAGCAAGAAGCGGGAGGAGTTGCTCTAATATCCAGGATGATTGGATTCTAAGGCATTGCCTTGCCACCTGAGTGTACTTGTCCTGAGTTCTCGGCAGGGTTGGGCTGAGGGGAGTGGAGGATCCTAAGTCCTGCTCTCCCTCCAGGGAGCCTCAAAGAGCCTTTGTCCTGTTGTGGAGACTGGCCCTGCGAGGCTCCGGTACTCCCCTCCCCCAGAGCATGATCTAGAGTTAAAAAATTGTCACCTAGGGGATTGGCCTGTGAAGCCCTTTTTCTTTGAAGATTAGTCTCTTATGGACAGGGATTTAGAACAGAGAAACAGGGAGGATATTAAAAAAAATCAAAGGGCTGGCTGGAGAGATGGCTCAGTGGTAAAGAGCAGTGGTTGCTCTTGTAAAGAACCCTGGTTCAGCAACCAGCACCCACAGGGTGGCTAATAATCATCTGCAATTCCAGTTCCATGGGAAACGACACCCTCTTCTGGCCTCTGTGGGTACTGCATGACACAGACACAAAAACACTCATAGGCATTTAAAAAAAAAAAATCAAAGGGGCCAGCCAGAAGTGAAGCATTGTAAAGGACAGTGGTACCAGCTCAGAGGATCTTGGCAGTGGTATGTGCTCCCTTCTGGTATTCCCTTAATTTTGAGTTCACGATTACAAAACCATTATGGTTTAAATCTGAAATATGTCTACTAGGCTCACATTTTGGACACTTGCTCCTTACCTGATGGCACTATTTTGCTAGGCTGTGGAAACTTTGGTAGATGGGGCCTGGTTTGTGGAAGTAGGTCACTAAGGAAGGTTATACCTGACCTCCAAGTTCTGGCCACTCTCTCTTTCGCGGTCTGCCACCATGTATACTGATCTGTGTTGCCATGCCTTCCCCAACATGATGGACTGGGACTCTGAAACTGTGAATCAAAAGATTCTCCTCATTCGTTGCCTCTGTCAGGTATTATGATCATAGTGATGCAAAATTTGCTAATAGAAACGTTGTCTGGTGTAATGTGTCCATTGGGAATCACCCTCCGGAGAACTAGACCTGCCCAGCTGTATTGCGGTTAGGTGGAAGATGATTTTTTCCCTATGCTGTCATGGGGGGCAGAAACTGGGGCCTGATGTTTCCCCACAGATGTGCTCCTGTGTTTTCATGGGCACATCAGGCTTTTGAAGATATAGAAAGATTTGGGCAAAATAAATAACTCCTTCTGTTTAAAGATCTAGAATTTGGAGTTATTTGTTCAGAATAAATTTATGTATCACACCTGAAGATATAACAAAGGAAAGGTGAAACTGCTTCTATTGAGGTCAGGGGCCACAGGCTCTCTGGGTATGGTAGATCACACTGTGGAAGCCCAGCATTCCTCAGAGGACAGTCTGAAAGCCCCTGGAATGGTAGACTCTAAGACACTCTGGTTGTGTGTGCGAGAGACTCATCTGGGGGTGCTACCAAAGACCTTCCCTTCTCCAGGATCCTCTTAGGAATACATCCCTTCCCCTCAGAGGTCAACAAACTCCCTTCTTTACTGTCTTACCCACGTGCTAATTTGGTGGATTTCATGGTTAACAGAAGGCTGGGACTTGACATCTACCCTCAAGGAGCTTGTCCTTGCACTTACATGCTCAATGCCAGATGAATGCTTGACTGAAAAGATAAGGTAACCTCTGTGGAGGTACCCAGATGCCCATGAGTGTTCCTAGCTGCTAATCCTCAATCAGAAACACCAGGAACCTGTGCAGAATCCTTCCATACATACGGTGGGACAGAAACACGACTATTGCATTCACCTGTTTGGTTTTTAACAAATGCTGGGAATAACCTGCTGAAGTACTTTGGCAAGTTATTCGTGAGTTATGCTCCAGGGGTCACATTGGGACTGCTCCCTAGTCACTCTGCCCACTGCACTGGGGTTACGTTCCTGCCACTTGCGCAGCATCAGTGCTCAGAAAGCAGAGACTCATGGCTAACTGCCTACCACTGGTCCACTATTTTTGCATGGCTCCAGACCTCAGGCTCAGCACTGCTAGTCACAGTCCAAACTGAGGTGCTCCTATCTGCCCCCTGTTCCACACACCCAGCTTCCAACACCTGATTCTCCTGCCAAAGGACTTGTCTTGCTCTTGTCTGAGTCCCCTGAGGGACACTCCCTGACTAGGAGACTTCTCTGGTGCAACTGCCAGTCTAGTTATTTCCAGGACCTCTTCAGAATACCCATCCACACCTGCTCAGGACCTTCACATGAGATGGTGAAGGAGCTGCAGAGAACCAACATACTATGACATATGTACATCCTTCAAGGTCACTTAATTCGTCTCAGGATGCAACGTCACAAAATAGTTGTTTTATTTAGGGAAAAATGACAATATAAAAATCCTCTGAACATATGTGATACAGATGCAATTTTTCTTTGTGTTGGAGATAGAACCCAGGGCCTTGTGCATACTAAGCAAGTGCTCTACCACTGAACTCCATTCCTCCATTCCCAGTTTTTCTCTCCAATATTTTGAAGATTGATAGTGGTGAATCTACAGATGCAGAATCTGTGGATGAAGAAGTCCAGTTGCATATCATATACATCATATCAAATGCATATTTAAATTCATCATGTATATAATAAATTTCTTGACTCAGCATCTAACATGCTAACAATTGGACTCTATACACGAAGCCTGCCTATCCTGGTGCTGTATGATAATGGATAGACATTAAATGATCCTATAATGAGACAACCACTTAAAAGTTATTTTAATTTATTTTTTAAAATTTATGTGTATGAATGTTTTGCCTGAATTTATGTAAATACACCATGTTCATTCAATGCCTGTGGAGGCCAAAAGAGGGTGTCGGATCCCCTAGTGTTATGGATGGTTGTTAGCTGCCATTTGGATGCTGGGAACAAAACCTGCAAGAACAACTAGTGCTCTTAACCACTGAGCCATCTCTCCAGCCCCTGACAATTACTATTTAATAGCAATTCTCTTATTAGCTATCATTTATGGAGGCTTAGAAAGGTTATGTGATTTGTTTAAGGTGACACAACTAGTAAGTGGCAGAGTAGGAATTTACAGTTCAGGAAAGAGAGTAACAGACTTCATTGTTGGCCTTGAAGATAGATGTGGCTATTGGCAGCCTCAGCGGGGACCACTCTCCTCCAGAACCACCAGGCAGCCCCCGGACCTGCACACCTCATGAGATCACTCTGCTGCTGCTGCCAAACCTTTGAATTATTATGGTGTTGTGTGAGAACAGGGTGGCAGCCAGAAGCTTGTGTCTTTCCAGGCATTTCCTTTCCTGTGTGGCCTTCCAGCTTTGGTGCTTCCTTTGTAGCTTGGCAAACTCCCTTCTGGAAATGGAGACTTCCTCTTAGATTTCCCTTTGCGGGTGCAGAAAGCAGACCACTGGTATCAGTGTCTGCGCCTCATGTGGCTGAGTGTGTGCCTCGTGCCTCCCCCCCTGACTCATCCCTGGGAGCAATTACAACTCACTGACATGCATCTTTTAAGAATGTGCTGCTCTGTGTGGTTTCCAGGAATCAGGGCCTGAACACTCAGCTGTGAAATCTTGTAATGATTTTACACCTTGATCTTTATAAAACAGTCTACACCGTGCCCTGAGTACACAGGGCTCATAATCTGACCTATGAATTGATGTGTCCATTAGCTATAGTAGTTACTGTGTGGGCAGGCGCAAGGAAGTGGTTAGGGTAGTAGTTGAACTGCTGGACCTGGAACATTGACATAGACCCTTGAGGTTTCCCTGTCTATGGTGATAATAGTAGTATAGTTGTCCACCCCTCAGTCTACATGAACATTTGGTTCCAGGACCAACCCAGATGCCAAAAATTCCATAGACGTTTGAGTCCTTCCTAGAAAATGATGCATTTGGACAGAGTTGACACACATCCTCCTGTCTGTTTTCATTCCCCTCTGCATCATTAGAGTCCCTAACATGGTGTAAACAGTCACTGTATCATTGTGTTTGGGAAACAATGATGAGAAAAAAGTCTGCACATATTTAGACACAATTATTTTCCCTTATAATTTATGTTTGGAAATACGGTCTGCGTAGTTCAGTTTAGCCTTAAATTAGTGATCCTCCTGTCTCTGCCCTCATGAGTGCTGGGATTATAAGAGTATGCTATCACATCTCCACTGTTCTGTTATAATTGTGATCTATAGTTGGCCAAATCTGCAGCTGCAGATAAAGCTACCACTGGGGGATGGAAATCAGATAAGCCACGTAAAGCCCCTGGCAGGAGCGTCAGCATTCGGACAGACAGCAAGACTGGCATGTGGTCTGACCACTAGCTGAAGGTTTCCGAGCTGATCTGCCTGTCATCCAGCTCCGGTGCGGTGAATCTCAGTTCTGTTCACGTGCTCGAGTCCCTGACAGGAACATTTTCAAGGTCCACCCAGAAGCCTCCCACTCAGGCTGGGTCAGTACCTCTGGGGCCTCAGTGCCTCGGCTGTGCCTGGCATTCATCCCAGCTCAGCTGTCACCTCTGCAGCAGATAGTCTGTCCCTGGGCTGCTGTGGACTCCATTCTGCTTGCTTCTGGGGGCCTATTTGTCTCCAGAGAAACATTCAAGAACTGGTAGGAAGAGTTAGGCCTTAAGAAAGGTTCAGTCTACCTCTCTTGGCTCAAGGAGGTCTGGTTGGATGGGGACACTGCCACGCTGTGAATCTGTATTCCCAAGGGTACCTGGTCCCCCCTCATAGTGAGGAAGCTTCTTCTTCAGTACCTCCAGCCCTCCGTTTGGGGGTTGGGTGTGTGAAGATGGGGGTTGTTGGTAAGAAGCCATAGGTGGGACAACTTCCTCTGGGGCCGGGGGCCTTGGGCTGAGGGTTACTCAGCAGAAGCCAATCCTGAGTCAAGGGGGACAGAGAGCTGCTCCCTTCTCAGAAGCCAGAGCAGCTGTGACTCATATCTCGTTTTAGCCGATTTGCCAAAAAGAACCTCCGGGTCTGGGACTGGGAGCTAAGGGTAGCCAGCCTGACCTCCTAGCTCCTCACTCCCCAAAGCCCCTCTCCTTCTGGAGTTTTTTTCCCGTGATACACACCCTGTAGCCAGACTTCCATGGATGCTGCTGACCAAAAGCTCCTTCCGCTGCTTCCTATCTTATTGCTCTCACAAAGAATTTAATCTTGTAAGCATATGGACCAGGTTGTATATGGTACATATCCCAGCATTTTTCATCACTTCCCTCTTCCAGGAGAAGGACCGTCTCCCAGTGATGGTGAAACAGCTGTGGAGCTATTTGGACACAGGCCTGATTTCCAGTAAACTCTTACTGGAAGGGCATGATTGTGTCACCTCAGAGTGCCAGGCTTTGTTTATACATGTCCCAGAAGGACAGCCACGTGCTGTAGTGTCCTATGAATTAGTTACTTCTAAATGTTGGGATCCACTGCCTGTCTCTGAGTGTGAATCTTTCTAGGCCTTTTAAACTGGATTTCTTAAGAGACCTTAGGATAGATTAAAGTAGCATAGACAGGAAGGTCATTTGGGGCACATCTGCACAGAGGAGGTGATATACTCAGGGCAGTGAGAGGCTTTCTTGTGTGGCCTCTCCTTTGGCCTCTGATTCTCATTTCAAGGCATAGAGGGGAAGAGGTAACTCAGGGCACTCGAAAGGATTTCTGTCTCTAGGATGTTTGAGATAATGCAAACAAATGCAAATGAGTCTTGTAGATACCGGAAGGAGGCATTGTTGTAGAATTCCTGAACTTGAACCTCTCCCCAACACATTCACTTGATTTTATCCTGAGTTTGGTCTCTCAAGTCAACACTTGCTGGTTTATTCCAATGTCCTGGTACACCAAACCTTATTAAGTGACGTTGGATTTGCTTCTCAAAATATTTCTCCTGTTTTCTACTGCCTTAGCGCACAGCCCTGTCATTCCCTGAGGGCCTCTGCCTCCACCTACTGACTGATCCCCCTGCTTCTACCCTGCCCCAATCCTCTCCCAATTCTGTACGTGGAACATTCTTTCTGAAGTTCAGATCTCTCCCCGACAAACGCTTTCTTGGGGGAAATGATAACCGATTGTTAACACAGAGTCCCTGAGCCTTCGTAGCCCTACAGCACGGACAGGGGCCGCTGGGGGCTGCACCCACTCTTCGGAGTTCTTGGCCCCCAACTGCCCCTCTTCTTCCATTCCCTATCTGATAAAACATGACAGACTGCAGGTGAGAGACAGGGTCACCCTAGGGATCACCTCCACCAGGTCCTAATTAGTTATGTATTTCCTGGGTCACCCTATCTTGCTGTTCTTGTCACGATGCCATGGTTGAGCAACGTGAGGTCAGAGACAGGGCCCACCATCCCTGGAAGGACATGAGGCTTACCTAATCTCCCAACTCTACTCCTCAGTTCTCGGTTTTTATGGTGGCTTCCATCTTCCCCATCTCACACCATCCCTGGAGCCCACTCTCCACTTCTTCAGTGTCTGGCCCACCTGGTGGTGCCCTGGCGGCCTGCACGTCTTCCTCCTTTCTGTCTACCCAGTTCCTTCTGACTTTTCAGCCCCAGACCCCCAGGGCAAGACTTGCTTCACTTCTTGGGTTCATCATGTGCTCATTTTTACATTGCTTATCACATCATAAATGATCTTGTCCTGGTGTTTTGAAAATCAACTTCTTTATTAATGATAGATTAATCAACTTCCTAATGAGAAGATGTACCTACTTTAAGTGTGTGCCTTGATGAATTCTAATGTACATATTTACCCTTGTGACAACCAGTGGGCAGGTAGAGGCTATTTCTAACAGTCTTGAACTTCTGTTGTGTTCCTTCCTGGTCCATTCTCCTCCTTCAAGCCCTGCCTGTGAGACGGCTGCTCTGGCTTCTCTCACAAGGGACTGGGCAGTCTTTTTGGAGTTTTATATAAATAGGACAGAGTGTGAACTCCTTCTGTGTCTAGCTCCCTCTACTCATTGTGACGTTTTCAGGATTTGTGCGTGTGCCATGCATCATCCTGCTTTTCATAAGAACTCCATTGTGTAAACACACCATTGTTGGTTCACCAGCCTTCCTGAAGCTGGACACTGCACAGTTTCTGGCTACTCTGCCTAAAACTACTATGTAGGACAATCAATTTTCTTGGTCACCTATTTTATTTCTTAAGTAAATTTCTACAGTGGAACTATTGAGTCAAAGGGTAGGTGTGTGTCTGGTTTTATATGAAAGTTCTGGCATGCTACCTTACATGACTATATCCATTTATATTCTCACCAGACTCTTGATGAGAGTCTCAGTTTCCTCATGCTTTTGTTGACATTTATTATTATCCATTTAGTTCTAAGCATGCTGTTAGGTCTGCAGAGCTCTCTTGTGGCATTAGTTCACACTTCATCTTACTCCTTTGTTAAAATTCATTCTCAATAATCAGAATTCAGTACCGTAGCAATTGTGTTCACTTTCTTTGGTTGAGTGGACTCAGTCTGGATGTCACATGTCCCTGGTCCTCACTCCACTTAAAATAAAAAGGAGGACATCCCGGAGAGATGCTATGCAAGCACCAGGTAGAGGGACTAACCATCCTTGCTTGCCTGAAACTGAGGTCTTTCTCAGGCTGAAGGATTTTCAGTGCACGAACCAGCATAATAGTCAGCCAGGAGATGTGGGGGCCAGTCTTAAGAAGCCGTGTAACACTGAGTTGTCAAAGAGGTTCTTGATTCCTCTATAACTGATCTTAATTTAGTACATGATTTTCTACTTCTGCTAAGTGTAGAAAAAATCAAGTTTTCTGATTCTAGTTTCATTTCTGTTGTGATAAAACATCCTGACAAAAAGCAACTCAGGGAAGAAGCAGTTTCTGTGGTTTACAATTCCAGGTTAGCCCATTATTTGGGGGAGTCAAGGCAGGAACTTAAAACATCACATCCACAGTCAAGAGCAGAGAGAGAACAAATCATGGGCATTCTGGCTCCCTTGCTTTGCACTCAGCTGGGCCTCCCTTCTCTCATACAGCCCAGGGCCCCAAACTAGAAAATGGTGCCACCCTCAGTTAACCAGCAAGACAAGCGCCCACAGACACGCCCACAGGTTAAACTAATTTAACCGACTCCTCAGCGGAAATTCTCTTCTCAGGTGATTCTAGGCTCTATCAAGTCGACAGTTGAAACTGTCTAGCGCACCATTTTATATGAGGTCAGTCAGGGATTTGAGTGAGTTTAAGATTTTCTCTCTCTCCTCCCTCTTCCTGTCTGCCTCCTTCCCTTCCTCCCGCTCTTCTCTGTTCCCTTCCACTCCCCAGCCTTTCCTCCATGTGCACAGGCAGCAGCTACCAGTGATGGCTGTTGACCTGGCCACGGACCACCGCACTATTGATTCCTACAAGTGCCTAAGCTCAGGATGCAGATACATGTTCTATCATGTTCTCTAGGGGGAGCCCAGAAACTTTTCAGCACCCCTCTAGCTTGATGGTTTCTTTGAACTCTGGGCTTCACTTAGGTCCATGAACTCAGGTTTCCCATCTCGCCTGTGCACACATTTCCCCATGAAGGAAGGACTTCAACGTGAGGTTAACAGACTCCTGGACCTCGCCCTGGATTTGGAGACAGGTTCCTCTCTACCCTGTTTTCTGTTCCACCTCCACTGCCACCACATGCCAACCCAGTCACGTTTCCATGGCGCTGTATGAATTGTCGGCTCTGATGTGTACTTCCCAAGAGCAAAAGCTCTTTTCTTTGTGTAAGCTCTGTGCTCTAGACCTCCAGATGTTTGGCTCTTGATATAGAAGGACATGTTCTAACAAATTAAAGCAAAAGTAAAAAGAATATGATTCTATTTCAAGTGGCAGAGCTAAAAGTCAAGGCATTTTAGATTTGAGTTTTGAAAATCAACTTGGTTACATTGGTTTCTGACACATGGCTGCCCCTGTCCTAAGGGTGGTGTCCAAGTCTGCTGTCACCTGGGAAATAGGAACAGCGGTCACAGCGGAAGAAGGAGCTCTGGTGGGTAGTTGGAAGATTCTTAGGTAAGAACAGAGCTTGACTTTGAAGGGAGGATAAGTTTAGTTAAGAGGGGGCAGGGGCTGGAAACTCCTTCCAGACAAGAAGCCTGTACCAACCAAAGCATGGGGCTGTTCCAACTTGCTGTGTAGGGCACTGATCAGGTAATCAAACTACAGGAGAGGATGGATATGTGTTCCAGGGCAGATAAGATTGAGGAACTGTTGCTAAGGGGCTTGTGTAAACTTCTGCACCTTGTGTGAGCCTTTGCACCTCAGAACCCTGGAGGATTTCTTATATCAGAGCTGTATGACAAGGCTAGTCAGCCCTTTACATGTCTTCATCACCCCATGGAATAGATGTGATTGTCTTCAGTCATAGAGCAGAAACAGAGGCCAGGTGAGGCAGGTTATTTTGTTAGAATCCAAAGCATAATCCATTTGTCATAGCACCTATTTGTTGAGTGTCTGTTCTACAAACATTTGTCTCTTTTGTACTTAATAATATTTTCAAATAAGCCAATAAGACATTGCTTTTTTAAGTGAAAACCATGGGAGGGATTGGGAGCCTGACCCAAGTCTCTATGGGGCATAAGTGACGAGTAACAGTGCCCAGATGATGTTCAGTTGCCCCTCTCTGCCTGTGCCTTGCACATCCATGGATTTGATCAAAGACTGAAAATGATTTTTAAGTGTTGCATCCATGATGAACATGCACAGACTCCTGACACTACTTCTTAAACAACGTAAGAACTATTGATGTGGCATTTTCGTTCGGTATTGTAAATGGCTTAGTGATGACTTAGCAATGCAGGTTATATGTATTTTACCATTTTATGTAAAAGACTCTGACATCTGAGGACTTGGGCATTCTTAGGGCTTCTGAAGGAAACCCATCTTCCATGGTTCTGGAGAGAATGATGACACTTACATAGATGTAGAATATAACTCTTATGAGGGCTCAACTGCTTATATTTTACTTAGAACTGATAACCTGATAACTAACCATACTTGACAATTTAATGAAGACTTCAAAACATCAAAAGAGTGTGTGTTTATATGCGTGAGTATGGCAGTCATTGAAAATTGCCACAGAGCCATGGGTGGGGATGGAAGGCAGCCCAGAACTCAGGCACAGAAGCAGAGTGTGAGCCCTTAGGACACTGCATCTGCCTGTCTTGTTCCTCTCCTCTCTGTCCCTGAAGAGTGGCAATCAATCCATAAATCCCTAGGAGGACCAGGCCGAAGACTCCACCCACTGGCAGCTTTTCACTTGTTGTGTTTTCATATTGAAAATGAGGTGTGACATTAGTTTAAGAGGAACTCCAAGGCAATTTGTCTGATGATGTGAAAAACCAGAAGGCAGGTAGATGCCTTTCCAAACCTCCTTTTCATGTAAACGGCTGACTGGATCTAAGGTTCCCTTAAAGAACAATTCTTGGCTCCCCTGTACCGGTGTCTGTCATCATCCCATTTCCAGGGTCAGATGACTGGGAGCTTGGATTGCTGCTGAGTGCACGGTTGTTGGGCCTCCAGCTCCGCTGCGGCTCCGGCCCGCCCTTTTAGGGCGGGGTTGCAGTTCCCGGTGGGGCCGACTGCCCTGGCTGCGCCAACAGTTTGGGGAATGGCAGCGGGGCGCCAATGATCGCCTCCTCCCAGGTGGCTGCCCTGGCCAACGCTCCCTCCCAGGCCGCTGCACCCAGCGATCGCACCCTCCGTGGTCTAACTTTCATTTCTTTCCTTCTGCTCTTTGTGTTGTGACTGTTATGCACTTTTCTCCGATAAATAACTCCCATAATACATTGCTATTTTTGCATCAAATACCTTTTGAAGTGATTTAAATAATAAAAATATTATGCATGTAATTATGTAGTACTGTGGAGTTGCAACATCAGATTTCCATTTGATGTAATGTCCCTTCTATCTAAAAACAAGTCTCCTGTAGCATTTCTTGTAGTAAAGGTTGGTTGGTAATTAATTCTTTTAACATATGTATGTCTGGAAATCATTATTTTACCTTTATTTTCAAAATGCATTTTTCTGATTAAAGGATTATAGCTTGATGGTTGTTGGGCTTTTTAACGTTTTAAAAGTACTGATGCAATCTCCTTTAACTTGCATTGTTTCTGGTGAGCAATCTGTGGTCAAGCTTGTCTCTGGACTATTGTTCAATGGCATCTGATATTTGCTGTGCTGAGCGCTTGATTTTCCAGGTTTATGGGGTTATAATTTCTTCATATTTGGCACATCTTAGCCATTACTCATCCAGGTACTTTTTTCAATGACCTCCTGTCTCTTACTGTTCTAATCCAGGGATTTCAAGTACACAAGTATTGGATGCTCTGCATTGCACCACAGTTCGGTGGTTCTCTATTCATCTTCTCCATTTGTTTTCTTACTTTTTGATTTTGGATGGTTTATCAAGCTTTTTCTACAATGTTGAATTTCCAGTGTTCCGTTATTGAACTCATCCAAATGTATTTTTACATTTTTATTGATTTATGTATTTTATGTGTATGAATGTTTTGTCTGCAAGGACATAAGCACACCCATGTTATGCAATGCCTATGGAGGCCAAAAGAGGGTGTTGGAGTTACAGACAGTTTTTAGCCACCATGTGGGTGCTGGGAACAAAACCTGGGTCCTCTGTAAGAGCAGTCAGTGCTTTTCCATGAGATATCTCTCCAGTCCCCATCTAACATACTAAAAAAAAAATTAGACATATTAACTTTTACAACTTTAATACATTTCTTGTATTTGGTCTTTTCTCTTGTATATTAAAATAGGCAATAATAATTATTTAATGTTCATGTTTATTAGTTATATAATTTATGTCCATTTTGATTTGGTTTTGACTAGTTTGTCTCTATAGTATGTGTTATATATTCCTGATTCTTCACTGCTTGCTCATGTTGTTTCTGAGCTGAAGACATTATGAATTCTACCTTGCTGGGTTAGACCTAACAGACATATATGTCACACTCCATCTGAGAACAGCATGACATTCATTTTCTTCAGTTCACATGGAACATTTGTCTGGTCATAAAAAATGCTCAATACATATAAAAGATTTTAAATGGTAAAAATCATATTCTCTAATTATAATTAGATGAACTTAGGAATTCATAAGAGATGGAAATTTAGGAAAATATCAGTTGTGCAGGACAAAATGACACACTCTAAAAGATGAAAGGGATCAAAGAGAAATTAGAAGATTTTAAGATAAAAAGATATTAAGATAAAAGAAAATGAAAACACGATACACAAAATGTAGGATTGCGCTAAAACTCTATACAGAGGGAGATTCAGAGACATAAATGACCACACTAAAAAGGAATATCTCAAATTATCTACTCCTTTCCCCTAAAAATGTACAAAAAGAAGAGTAGGAGGCTGGAGAGGTGGCTCAGCAGTTAAGAGCACTGCAACAACCTAGGTTCAGTTCCCAGCACCACATGGCGACTAACAACAGTCTATAACTCCAGTTCCCGGGGATCTGATGCTCTCTTCTGACCTTCAGCAGACAGTGCACAACACAGGTGCACTTACATACATGCAGGCATTACACTCATTCACATAACACAAAAATAATAAATATTTTCTTAAAAAAGAAGAATCAACTCAGTCTCAAAATTCATAAGGAAATACATAATAAAGAAAAGCGCAGAAACAGGTTTGAAATGAACAGAGACAAAATAGAGAAGTTAAACAAAAGCAACAAGTTATTTTTTGAAGTGAGAAACATAATTGGCATAACTTTAGCTCAAGTGATCAAGAAAAACAAAACCAAAGAGAGATGACTCAAATAACAACAACAACAACAACAAGTTATAGGTCTGTGATTCTGGTACTGAAGAGGTTATGCCAGGAGGGTTGAGGTCCAGGTCAATCTGGATCACAGAGTGAGATACTGTCTCCAAAACTGGAAGAAAAAGGAGGAGGAGGAAGACGAGGAAAGAAAGCAAGAACAAGATATTTTCAAAATTCAAACAATTACAGGAGAATATGAAGAAATATTATGCAAATTAGCCTAGGCGGAATGGAAACATCCTGGAATGAAATTTCCAAAAACACACTCAAGGAAAATCACTTCCGAATACCACTATAGTAAGTAAATAAATGGAATTAGCACGAATTAAAGCTCGGGCCAAGGTATCTGATGAATTCTACCAAACATTTACAGAATTAGTAGCAGTTCTTCACAAAACTTCCTAAAAGCAGCAGCAGAAGTAACACTTGCCAGCTCATTCTATGTTGCCATTACTGTTCTGATAGCAAAATCACAGATATCACATAAGAAGTTAAATAAAACCATTGTCTCTTGTGAAAATTGACACAAACATCCCCAGATACTAGGCAACCTTGAAATCTTTATGCTGAGTGAAAGAAGTCAGTCCTGAAAGGCTACATGAGGAATTATTCTATTTACATGGAATGTTAGAATAAGAAATAGTAGACTGTTGCAGGGTGGCAGGGAGGCGGGTTGAATGGGAAGTGAATGCTATTATTGCCTATATGTTTTTGGGGGGGAGTAACTGGGGGTCATGTCAATGTTCTGGAGTTAGAATGTAGAACTTCGTGACAATGCTAAAACCTACCCATTTATTTTATTTTTATTTGTGTGTATGTGTGTGTGTGTGTGTGTGTGTGTGTGTGTGTGTGTGTGTATGGTTATGCATGTGCAGGTGCCCACCAAAGCCAGAAGGCAGTGTAGTAATGAATTCTCTGGAGCTGGAATTATAGGTGGTTGTGAGCACCCAATATGAGTACCATTAACTGAACTCAGGTCCTCTTCAAGAGCAGTGAGCATTCTTAACCACTGAGCCATCTCTCTAGCTCCCAATAAACCTACTGACTTATCACTTTTAAGAGCGATAATTTTATAGTGTTATGAATGATAGGTACCTCATTAAAACTTTCACTAAAAAAACTATATTTTCTATATTTTGTAAAATTAGGAATTTTATAGAACTCTGAAGATTCTGAGTTAGATGAAGCTGGCTAAGGGAGTCTTGGATGGGGAAGTTTGAACCACACCCAATGGCTGGCACCTGGCACTGTCTCTAAGACTCACAGATAAAAGTTTCCAACCTACAGCTTAACAAAAGATCAACCCCCTATCTTCACAGTGGTTGGAATACATTTCCTTGCAAAATTTTTTATGAAAGAATAAAAATAAAGATTGACTGGAAATCTTAGCTTCTTTCCCATCTTTGGGTCAGAGGTTTGTCATTGTCCATGAGTAATCTGGCTTCACGTCAAGGAAGAAGGTGGGAGAATTTCCTACCCTTTTTTAAAAGACCAGGGCAACTGGCTGCTTCTCTCGTGTGTCACAGAGAAATGCTTATGCTGCAGGTTGCTGGCTACCACTGGAAGCTTTAGTAGCTGCTGGTTGTTAGTTGGGTTCACTAGCCAGGGGTAATTCCAGTGACTTTTCCTAGTTACCTCAGTGACTCTTGTGTGAACCCCTGTTAATCATTCAGTGTTTTTCATGACCTGTTTGCACAGGGCTCTTTGGACATCCACACAAGAGAGATGATATAGTTTTACTTTTGTCTCAGGAAGTCCACACAAGTGGTGATGCAGTTTTACCTTTGAAGAAGTTGAAGATGGGTTGCAGAACATTGCAGTTCAGTATTTCTCAAACTGTAGACAGGGGATGGGGATGCAGTTCAGTGGTAAGACACTTATCTCACATGCATAAGGGCCTGGTAAAATGGTTAACCATTAACCTGATTGGATTTAGACTTATCTAGAACCACTTAGTTTTCCCTTGAAGCCCAACTCTGAGTGTGTCTGTGAGGGTGTTTCCAGAGAGGATTAACTCACAGGGGAAGACCCAAAGTGAATTTGCATGGTGCCCTTTCATGGCCTGGGAGCTGGGATGGAGTAAAAGGAGAAAGTGAGAACTCTGGCGTTCCCCTGTCTCTATTTCCTGCCTTGCCATGATGTGAGGTGCTCTATTCCAACACACCCTTCCCACCATGAAATCCCCTGAATTCATGAGCCAAAAGAAGAATTTTTTTCCCTTAAGTTATTCTGTCAGGTATCACAATGACAAAAATGTAATTCATACACCTGGGTTTGACAAGCAATGTAGCAAACAAACAAAACCCCCTTAGTCTGCCTCAGAATCATCTGCTGTGCTCAAATTGCTGGATTCCACCTCTAGAGTTCCCAAACCAGCAGATGTGGGCATGCATCCTAACACATTAAGGTCCGTGAGCATTTTCTTCAATCCTTCCTCCTCTATCTTTATCTTTCATGTTCTTCTTCTGCTTCTTCTTGACTTTATAACTCTCTCATCTTTGCTTTCCTTCCCATACAGTTCCTCCACTACAGTTTTGGGCATGTGTATATGCTTGTGTGTGTACATGTGCGCATGCCCATGGAGGCAAGAGATCAACATTTTGTGTCTTCCTCAATTGCTCTCCACCCTTTTCTTTTTCTTTGAGGCAGGGCCTCTCACTGAATCTGGAGCTGGATAATGTAGAGATTAGTGAGCCAGCAAGCCCCAGGGACCATCCAATCTCTCCCTCCTTAGTGTTAATATTATCACTCGCTCAGCTCTTTTCCCTGCTATAGGGGATCAAGCTTAGATCTTCATGCTTGTGTGGCGAGCACTTTATGACAGAGCCATCTACCTAATCTCTCCCTCCACTACAATATTAAGTGAAATTCTTTAATTTGAAAATTATTTCTGACAGTTTTGTACCAAGTAGCCCACTTAGAGAAACACAAGAGAAAATCATATTGATGTCATTTTCTTAGTCATGGCTGTCTTCTTCCTAAAGCCAGGAGTATATAGTACATTTTAGAATGTTTTGAATTGAAGTAGAGAACCTTGGGTAGGTAAAGAGGAGTTCTGCCAATGCTGGCAACCTTGGGTCCTTGAGCACTTGAGGCCTAGGAGCAGGGCCTGCAGACCCAGAGACTAAAAGCTCTAAGCCCTGAGAGCTAGGGTTCTACTGTTCCAAGTAGTAGTAGCTATAGGCATATACTTCTAGGTATTAGGTTGGAGGCATGTTGCTCAGAGCTATAACCACTAAGTGAAGATCACTTGAGAGAAGTCTTTTTGTGAGCCTTATGTTGCAATACCAGAGAACAGCACAGATGGATTGGAAAAGCTAGCCAAGCAGTCTGCATATATAGTCCAAAGATGTTCTAGCTTGCTTTCATATTGTTGTGATTAAAACACTGATCAAATCCAACTTGGGGAGGAAAGGGTTTACTTGGCTTACATCTCCCAGGTCATGGTCCTGACTGAAGGAGTCCAAGGTGGGAACTCAGGGAAGGAACCTGGAGGCAGGAGCTGAAGCACAGCCGTGGAGGAACACTGCTTGCTGGCTTGCTCCCCTGGCCCATGCTCAGCCTGCTTTCTTATGCCATACAGAACAACCTGCTCAGGGGTGGCACCACCCACAGTGGGCTGGGCCCTCCCACATCATTCAGCAATCAAGAAAATACCCCACAGACGTGACTATAGGCCAGTTCAATGGAGGAAATTCTCCACTTGAGGCTCCCTCAATCCAGGTGTGTCAAGTTGACAACTAAAGATATCCGGCACAATTGACCCTTTGTAGCTTGACCCATAGACACATCATTATTAAACCATAAGCTTTCCATTCCTTGTCCCCAAGGTATGATGTTAATATTAAAATCATAACATAAGGTAATACAACCTTAAAAGCCCCACAGTCCTTAAAAATTTTAAACACTTGAAGTTCACAGTCTCTTTAAAAAGTCTCTTAACTGTGGATGCCTATAAAATCCAAAACAAGTACTGTCTTATTTCAATGGGAAGAATCGGGCACAGCTAAGCCAAACTTAAGTTTAGCAAGTAGCTCAAGGCTGGACATGCGGGTTTCTAAGGGTCTTGGCAGCTCTACTTCTCTGACTCTGCCATCACAGCACACACAGCACATCTCGCAGGCCCAGGCCAGCTCCATTGCACACCTGCTGTGGCTCTTGGTGGTCATACCATGGTCCTGACATCTCCAAAGTGTTAGGGTCTTCACTGAAACTGAGGCTGCACCTTCACTATTGGGCTCTTCTGGCCTCTGGCCTCTCCTGGTGCAAAGTCTCAGATTCTCTCCATGACTCCTTCAATCCTGGGGGGGTCTTCACTGCTACAGAGACCACACTTTCACCAATGGCCTTTCCTGGCCTCTCAGGGTGCCAAGCCCCAGCTGCTCTCTGTGACCCCCTTCACATTTTCACACCAGAACCATGCATGAGGCTCTTACACATTACCAAGTCCTGCTTGAGATGGAGGCTTGGGCCCCCTCTGGACCACAGCTTCTGTATGCTGACTCTGAGGAAATACTTCCCAGATTTTACCTTGATCATGCTGGTCTCTTGTTACAGCTGATTCTTCAGCCCTAGTAAACCAGAATTGACAGGTTCAAAATATCACACAAAAGGCTCCACTTCCCTGTGAAGCTTCACAAGCCAGGTCTCCATTGTCTACAACTCTTTCACATAACTTCTTCAAACTCCACAGCAACAAACCGTGAGCACTCAACGACTTTTGTAGCTTAAAGCCAAACACGTCCACAGTCCTCCTCAAAACAGCAAGATCGGGTCTGTCACAGCAAAACCCCACGATCTTGGTACCAATTTCTGTTCTAGTCTGCTTTCAAAAAATTGTTGTGACAAACCATGCTGAACAGTTTCAGCTTGGAGAGGAAATGGTTTATTTGGCTTACATCTCCCAGATTACAGTTTATCACAGTGGGAACCCAAGTAGGAACTCAGGGCAGGAACCTGGAGGCAGGAGCTGAAGCACAGGTCATGGAGGAATGCTGCTTACTGGCTTGCTCTCTGGCGCATGCTCAGCCTGCTTTCTTGTATAAGACAGAACAACCTGCCCAAGGACAGCACCACCCACAGTGGACAGGGCCCTCTCACATCACTCAACAACCAAGAAAATACCTCCACAGATGTGGCCATAGGCCAGTCCAATTGAGGCAATTCCCCAACTGAGCATCCCTTAACCCAGGTGTGTCAAGTTGACAACTAAAACTATTCAACACAAAAGGAAAGCGTGTCAAATATGTTTGCACCAATCTTGATTTGGCCCTTCATGCACATGAAAGCTTGTGTTTTCATTAATCTGCCTGATCACTAGGGGAAACACTCTACTCTGCCCTGCTCATGAAAGCTTGTGATGGTAAAATGTCTAGCACAGTCTGTGTGAAACAGGTACAGTTAGAATAGTGCCTTCTGAGCCAGAGCAGCAACTTCAGCAGCAAGCAGCTGTAGTTGCAGTGTAACTTCCTCAAGGTGTTTATATTGTTCAAAGCAGCCTGACTTCTATGAAGGCAGTCTGTCTGGCTGCTTGATTCATTCTTTTCTACTCGAGACGTCTAGGACACCAGGAAGAGTCTGTCGGCTGTCAAGTAGAGAGTTAAACTGCTCCAACCCCCAACAACTAGGTTTATTTAAACAGACTAAAAATCATTAAAAGGGATGCTTACAATAGAGGCCTGTCTTTGATATTAACATTATTTTACTCATAGAAAAATACCCTTAGAAGAAAGTTGGGTCATTTTATATTTCATGACAACTTATAAAGACGAAAGGTTTATTTTGCTCACATCATTGGAGATTGGTGCTAGTTTTAGTGAGGGCTTACCCTGGCTGCATGATATCATGGCAGAAGGAATTATGGTGAAAGCATGTGTGAGAAGAATCATATGGTTAAGTCAGAAGGTTGAATAGGAAGAGGCCAGGATTGCTCTTTTATAACAACTCTCTTGTGAGAAAAGCTGGAGTCCCAAAGGAATTACTTTCATTTCTTCCGAAGGGAGTACACATCTGATGATATAATCACTCCTCACTAGACTCCGTCTTCTAAGAGTCCCATCACCTTCCAGCATTTCCACACTGGGGATGAAGCTTCCAAAATATTAACTCTTGATGACCACTATTAATATCCAGACCACAGCATAGAAATATTGATTTTCTTGCTTTTTCCAGTTCAACCTGCTGACTAAAATTAATCCCCAGTGACAGAGAATCTTGCATTCCATGTGGAATTGTGTTGTACTATTTCTCTTTCTTATTTTAACGCTTCATTTGAACATGTTGTCGTCAGGTGGGCTGTCTGTTCTGAAGATATTTAGTGCTGAGAAGTCACTGAAGCCAGTTATTGGATCAACATGAGTGAGAGATGATAGCAGAGGTTATAAGATTGTCTGGCTGGGACTCTGAGTGTGAGTTTCTCAATGTTTTCTAATAACTAACCATGTTATGAAACTTGAGCTTTGTGTTTGAAGAATAACTTCCTCTCAGGAACTGCTTTCGGAGCTGGGGTTTGGGGCCTAGCCAGTTTTCTGAGTGAACAGGAATTATGTCAAAAGCATCAGGATTCCTGGTCCTGAGAGCTAGTAGGGGAACTCCTTGGGGACTGTAAGTTTGAGGAGGGCAAGCATGTGACAGTACCAGGGGCTACTCTGAAAGGGACTTTCTGTATCCAGTACCACTCACTGACTGGCTTCCTGAGGACATCAAGTCCTACTCTGTCTGGATCCAAGAAGCCCTACTTTGCCTTAGGGAAGTAATTTCCATGCACTGACTCATTTCCATTCTTTAGAAGACACTTTCATTGACTATTTGGAAAGAAAATGCAAGACAGATGTAACTCTTTAATGACCGGTATGAAGAGTTTCTAGAATAGAACATTTCTTCTTTTGGGGGTGGCTATCTTCCCCCTTACGTTTGGTTTGTTTCCCAAAGTGCTGGTGTAATGTAGGTGAAGCTGTTTCATTTCCTTGTGTATAATCTTCTTAGTTCCTTTTTTTAATAAAAGAGCTGGAAATTGTGAATGGTGAAGGGTATTCCCCAAACTAGTCTCCACACAAGTGCACGTGGGCTTCTCCATCTTTTGGTTATGCGCGTGTGCGTGCAGGTGAGTTCGGATGCCCCTGGAGGCCAGAAGAGGTCATTCAGTCCCCGGAGCTTGAGATATAGGCAGTTGTGAGCCCCCTGATGTGGGTTCTGGGAACCAAACTCGAGTTCTCTGAGAAGACAGCAAGTGTTCCTGACTGCTGAATCATCTCTCCAGTCTCTGTGTTTATTTACTTGTCTCTTTTGCTTTGTTTTGTTTTATTTTGTTTTTCTCACTGGCCTGGATGGAGCTAGGTAAGCCAATGTGGGTGGGTCTCCATCTCCAGCCATGCCAGAGAATGGAGGACGATTGAACAGGGCCTCGGGTGGCTCAGAGTGCAGCTGGAGGAGTTCCCTCCCAGGATACTACACCAGTGGGTAGTTCGGTTATCAAAACCAAGGCAGGGGTTTATATAGGGAGGCCTTTCTGACCGTTACAGAAGGCGGGAAAGTTAAAGGTGAGGTTTTGGAGTAAAGGCAGGAAGGTTGTAGGGCTGATGTGGAAGTTCAGGGAGGAAGAAACGAAACCCAAAAACCTGGTTCTGGTCTGGGGTGGGGGAAAAGAAGATTCATATCTACAGTGATTTCCTGGGGCCAGGTTATCACATCAGGCAGAGCAGGCCAGACACCTGCTGTCCCTTCAGGGTATCCGGGGTTGCTTGCCTTGCTCAATACCCAGACCTCCACAAGCCAAGTTGGCTTTGAACTCACAGAGATCCCCCTGCCTCTGCCTCCTGAGCACTGGGTTTAAAGGCATGAGCCATCATGCCTGGCTAGCCGCTAGTTTTGAGGACCAGAATAGTTCAACTGACATGAACATGGTTGATGATGCATTAAGGCATTTCCCTCAAGTACCCCAGACTATAGTTACTAAAATATGATTGAAATGCTATGAAAGCCTTATTAAAAATCTAAATATTCATATGCATGTTAGTGAAATACTAGCTTTTGCATTGGTTCTAACACTAGTTCTGTGGCTATGGCTGGGGTCTCCGCAAAACGCTGAATCTCAGTTCTCAGTTCTTTCTCAGTAAAACTGAAATAGAACAGCTTCATCATGAGGCTCAAATGAGAAAGGCCGTGTGAGGACCCTCTGAAAAGGCCATTAAACCCCAATTACATCTCCTACCTGGTGCCCAGGAATTCTAGATATTGAGACATTTGTTATAGATGTAGAAGAACAGAAAAAGCAATGATTATATAATTCTCTTATTCCCATGATAGGGCATTTTCTAAAAAGCCAGTCTTGTGACCTGGCCTGATATGATCATACATTGAATTAAACGCAGTTTGCAATGCTGTAATATTAGAGGCCAATATGAAATAACTGACCAATATAGATCCAAGTTCAGTTGATCCTAGGTGAGGAACTGTTCTCAAAGATGATTGATTTACTGCCCAATGCAAGATAAGCAGTTTTATATACAACATGAATAACAAGCCATTTAAATGAAATATAGTGTACAGAGGCACTGGAACTCATAATGAAAAGCTCAGTGAATTTCATACAGTAAAGTTTTGTGAGTGAGCTAATATTTATTTACCCATTGTACTGTTGACAGATATTGAAGTAGTTTCTTGTTTGGGGTTATTAAACAGAGGGCTGCTATGAATGTTCTTGGATGTGTTTTTTGTTTTTTATTTTATTTTATTTTGGTAAGCATTTCTATGCTTTTCTATTGGCATAAACCTGAGAGTAAATTAGTAAGCCACAGGTTATAAATATATTCTTCAGTGGTGGATAACACTACACAGTTCTTCAGAATGCTTTGATGAATAGGTATTCCCATCTAGGATGCTGGCCTTTTCTAGATGCTGGATCTTTACCAAGCCAGGATCTTGGTTTCCATTTTTACTGTTCTGGTAGATGTGACCTGATATTTCACTTCAGCTTAGTTCTATTTACTTTATGGCTTGTGAAGTTCAAATATTTGAATTTCTGTTCCAATATTTACTGGTCATCATTCAAATGTTCTCTTAAAAGCATCTATTCAATATTTTGTTTGTGTTTCTATTGAAATATCTGGACCTTTCTTACCAATTTACAGGCATTTTTAATATGTTCTGAATAAGAATACTTTATCAGGGGGGAAGCCAGTGCTTTGCTTCAAAGTTTCAAAGGACAGGAAGACACTCCTTCCAGGATCTAATGCAATTGGTAGCTCTAAATGGAAGATTATGCTTATTTGTAATTCCACATCTCTCAGGGTCTGCTAGAATGTTGATAATTCTACTTTGCCCGTGCTTTATCTATGGAACAACAAAGCCTGGATGACAACACATCTAGCAATATGGTTTGCTGAATATTAAGCCCACCGTTTGTTTGTTTTGATGATGCCATTGATTAAACCCAGGGTTTTAGACACGCTAGGTGAGTTCTCTGCAAGTGACTCATACCCCAGTCCCTAAAGTCATGTTGAAACCTAGTTAACAGAAAGTTTCTTTTGAAAGAACACAGCTGGAGCTGGATATGGCTTGGGTAAACTGGTCTAGAGTTTGGATCCCCAGAACCTATGTAAAATCCCAGGCAAATGTGGCAGCGCCTATAATTTTAGCCCTCAGAAGGTAAAGACAAGTGATTCCTGGAGCAGCCCACCAGCTAAATTAAGTGGAATTGGTGAGTTCTGGGTTAGTAAGGAGAGACCCTGTATCAGTAAATATGTTGTTTTCCTTTTATATGTATTCATATGCTGTGTGCATATATGTGTGTTTGCATATGTACAGATTTACAACCTTGCATATGCATGCAGGTGTATTGTGCCACATGTGTGAGAGTGAGTGTATACATGTATATTTATGTGTATGTGGAAGCTCTATGCTGACACCAGGTGTCTTCCTCAATCATGAAGGAAGTAGACTTCCTTTGAGACTATTGTTTTCATGACAATACAATATCCCTTCTTGGGCCCATAGAACAGGGAGCAATTATGACTTTTAAGTAGTTATATATTTCATAAGGCAATAGCTGCTGTAGATGGGCTGCCTCTGATAGATCTGGGAAAGCAATTAGAAAACCTTCTGAAGAGGATTCATCATTCTAGATACCATTAAAAACATTTGTGACTGGAGATGGTGGAATACAGCTGTAATCCTAGTTACTTGGGAGACTGAGGCAGGAAGATTGAAAGTTCAAAGCCTGCCTGGGAAACTCAGCAAGATCCTGTCTGAAAAACAGAAAGGAACAGAGGTGTAGCTTGCTTGGTAGCCTGTTTGTCTAGCATACACAGGCCCTGGGTTCAGTCTCTAGTATGAAAAAATAATAAACAACTAAACAAACAAAAACAGCAGCCACCCCCCAAATACTTGTGATTCATGGAAGGAAGTGAAGATATCAGCATTAGAAGGTGTTTTCAAGAAGTTAATTCCAGTGTTTACGGCTGCCCTTGAGGGGCACAAGGTATCCATGGAAGAAGTCACACAAATGCCATAGAAATATGAGGAGAGCTAGAATTAGGAGTGGAGTTTGAGGATGGGACTGAGTTGTTACCATCTCCTGATAACAGATGAGGAGTTGCTTCTGGGGGTGAATGCAGAATGTGCTTTCTTAGACTGTGCTCTTGATGCAAATGCTGCAGATACTGTTGAAATGACAGCAAAAAATTTAGAAACCTTGTTCATACCTCTACAGCAGGGGTTGAAAAGACTGCACATTTGAAAGGAGTTCTACAATGGGTAAAATGCTATCAGGCAGCCTCATATACTATAGAGAAATGAGTCAATCAATTCAGTAAACATCACTCTCTTATTTTTTGAAATGGCCACTGTCACCCCAACTTTCATCACCCAAAGCATTATTCTCTACCAACAAAAATATTGGCTCACTGAACTCTCAGATCCAGTAATAAGGTACTATGCTCATTAATTTTTTTCAACTGGATACAAATGGAGGCACCTGGGAAGGGGGAACCTCCACTGAAAAATTTCTTTCATCAGATTGGCCCAGAGGCATGTCTGTGGGGCATTTTCTTGGTTGTTGATTAATATGGGAGGGCCTAGCCCACTGTGGGCAATGCCATCCCTGGTCAAGTAGGCCTGGGCTATATAAGAAAGGCAACTGAGCAAGCCAGGGGAGAAAGCCAGTAAACAGAATTCCTTCATGGTCTCTGCTTCAGTTCCTGCTTGAAGGTTCCTACCTTAAGTTCTTGCCTTGGCTTCCCTCCAGGATGGACTATTCTAGACAAAATAAACCCTTTCCTTCCCAAGTGTCTTTGGTTATGGTGTTTAGTACAACAACAAGCAGAAAATTAGGACAGGTATGTTTAAACTAAGAAATGATTTTGTAGACTCAGAGACACTACATACTTACTACAGTATAGTGTAAATATAAATGTTTGTGTACTGTGATACCAAAAAATTAGTGTGAATTTCCATATGATTTTGAATGTATCATGGTGACCTGGAACTGAACCCACAACATCTTTGAGGAACATGGTTGCTGACAGAAATAAAACTTATTTTGTTAATTTATATTTATTCAGGAATCTTTCTAAGTTCCTTTATTAGTTCTAATAATTTGCAGAGTTGCTTTTGAATGTTTTAGAAGTATCAGCATGCCATTCATAAATAATGGAATTACTTTTGAAGGGTGGTATGATAGTCAGTCCACATTGTCAGTTTGACTAGTTTCAGAATTTCCAAGGAAACACAACTTTGGGCCTCACTGTGACGGTATTTCCAGAGAGGTTTGATTGAAGGGAGAAGACCCACTTTGAGTATTGGTGACATCATCCCATGGGCTGGGGTCATAAGATGAATTAAAAATCAGGTGTTCTGAGCACCAACATTCTTCTCTCTCTGCTTCCTGACTGTAGATTTACTGCAATCTGCCATCTCTTCTGTGCCATGATGTACCGCATCTTTGAAGTGAGCCAAAATAAACTTGACCTTCCTTGGATTGTTGTTTTCTTTGGGTATTTTGAAACAGAAAAAAAGAAAAGTAACTAATATATGGTTTATTTGAATAGTTCTTAGTTGACTTGTAAATTTTCTTAAGGAGCTTAGACTTTATTGTTCCAATGTTCCTCAGCTTTCATAGTTTCAGATGAGAAGTTGTTTGTTAGTCATGTCGTTACTTTGTGTGTAAAGTGCCATTATTCTCTGCTTGCTTCCAAGAGATTCCATTTACCATAGTTTTTAAGTTAGATGATCTTGTGCCAAAATTGCATTTCTTAATGTTTATTCTGTATTGAGTTGTTGAGTTTGTGAAATACTTTTTATCTCCCTTCTCTTTTGGTAATTTCTAGAAAACAATATTCTATAAATCTTTGAGGCTTTGATAGTTTTTATCCATATCTTTTCCTCTGTGTTACTAAATCTGTATACTTTCAATCCATTTTAAAGCTCACCAATTCTTTATTTTCACATTACCAATCTGCTCTGTGGGCATGTGACACATTCTTAAGCCTCAGTTATTATTTTTTTTTCTCGTTTTTTCCTAAGAGCTGCCATTCTCTTTCAAGATTCTATGTCTGCACACGCATCTGGTTTTTTTTGCAGGGCTGTAGGGAATGGAACCTGGGATTTTGTGAATTCTAGGCAAGTACTGTAAGTTTTTAACAAATATTTGAGAGTATGGAGAGATAAATCAGTAGTTAAGAGCACTTATTGTACAAGTATAAGGACCTCATTTTGACCCCTAGCATACGTTCATAAAAAAAAGGTGCTGATGGGCATGAATGCCTGTGACCCCAGCACTGTGGGGGGCAGAGACGGGAGGATCTCTGGTGCTTGCTGGCTGCCAGTCTAACCAATACCGTAAGTTTCAAGTTCAGTGAGAGACTCTGTCTCAAGGGAATAAGGCAGAGTAACAGGGAAGACATTCGGTGAATTCCTCTATGTGAGTATGGGCATACACCTGTGCACATACATTGCACAATACACCATAGCGTGTGCATGCCACAGCGTATATGTGTCGGTCAGAGGACTACTTGCAGGAGTTGGTTCTCTCTTTACATCCTGTGGATCAACTTCTGGTTTGGGCATAGTAGTTAAGTGCTGTTACTCACTGAGCTACCTCTATAGCTCAGCTTTTGTTATTTTTGTCTTTGATTCTCAGCAGGTTTATTTGATAGGTCTAGATGTAGTTACCATTGATTTACTCATGAAATTTAATTTTCTAATTCTTTGTCCACTCCTCTAATACCAAGTGCCACAACCGTTCCTTAAGGCAGTTTGGTCACAGGAACCTCAATCCTCATGGAAGTTCTTCACTTAAGTACTTAACAAACTAATCTTTTAGATCACATACTATTTTTCCATGAGTCTGGGATTTACTAAGTGTTGTGTGACACTATTCTTAGGGCAATGTCAAAAATGTCTACTCACTCCAGATAGGGAACAAGCAATAGAACAAAGTAAGGATACCACTAAAGTCCAACCCAGGAAACCCAGGAGTTTATTGGAGTTATCTGCAGGAGTTTGGGTAGTAGAATGACAGTAGCAGAAATGGCAGAGACAACTGCATTGGCAAAATTCCACTCTACCATAGGTGAGCACGGCTCACAAATTCTGGAAACATGGAGTAAACTACACTACTTCAATATAGCTTGACCAGCTGGAGAATGTCTTTTCTAGGAAGCTCAGCTAGTTGAAACCAGTTCTAGGCACTTCAGGAGTCTGAGAGTGTCTTTTAGCACTTTGTAGGGCTTATATATCCTCGGGGAAGAAGGGTTTTAGTGAATCTGGTCAATTTCAGGAACTTCCTGAAGCTTTTGTTTACTTCCTACTTTCACCTCCCCTGAGAACATCCTGTTGTTTATTTCCCTTTCAATCTTTCTGTTATTTAACTCCCTTTTAACATTCTGCATCTTAAGGATTTCCTTTCCAAGGTGGAATGTCTTGCCTTGGAGGAAATTGCTATAAAAGACTAACACCTATGAATGTGTGGTTCATCAACTGTAGGTATTATTTCTAATCCATTAACTGAATTTTTGTTTCAGATATTCCAATTTTTGGCTCTAGAAGGTTTAGACTCCAAATATTTATTGGTATTCTTTATTCCTTTACCCATTTAGCTCATGTGTTCCTCCACCTTTTTGGATTTTCTTATTATGATTTGGATCATAAATATTTCTCCAAAGGTCATTCACAAAATGGCTTATCGTCAGCCTGTGGTGTTAATGGACACCATAGAACTTTAAAGAGGTGGAGTCTAACTGAAGGTTGTTATATCATCAGGAGCACATCCTGAGAGGGGATCCTGGGGCTCTGGCTCTTCCTGTCTTCAACTTTGCTCTCATCCAGGCCATGAGGGGAGAAGTTTCCATCCCTGTGTGCTGCCTGCCTCACCACAGCCTTAAAAGCAATGGAGCCAACTGACCACACACTGAAACTTATGAAACTACAAGTCAAAATAAACTTTTCCTCTTTTTAAAATGTTATAGAGATAGGAAGTCGACCAACACAGGGCTTCTTTCTTGTTATGATTGGTTATATATTCTTGCGCCTCTGTGTTTGATTTTGCAGTATATACAAGATCATAGACTTCAGCTAATGCTTTTTAGTAGGGAGAATTATCTCTTTTTTTCTCTTCAGCAGATGTATTTTGTGTATTGCTAAGTCAATTTAGTCAAGATGTTTGACTTTAGAAAGATATATTAGACCAGTGATCTATTCCTGATTTTTGAAGTTCTTCTGAGCTTTTCCTAAAATGAGCTGTCTTAATGGTAAAAAGCTATGGGAAGCCGGTCTCTACCCTCCAAATAAATAGCTGGAGGCCTGATTTCCTGTGCTCAGCTCTTTACTCATTAGAAATATGGCAAACATTTTGAATGGAAACAAGGAAAGCACTTGAGGCAAGTCCTCAAACATGTTTTTGATTCACAGTTAAGAGTGCAGGTTTCCTACCCTTGAAGAGTTTTCAGTCTCCTTCAGCTGCCTGTACTTTTACAGATTTATCTCAGCAAATGTCTCATTTTGCAAACTAATCCTGTGTTTAACATCCCTCAAGTTTCTGATTTGTCTGAGCAGCCCCATGCAACTACTGAAAGCATTCTGTCTTGATCAAATGCAGCTGTTAGTTTGAAGCCAGAACTGGTAAACCTCTTCCAAGAAGGGGATGGGGCGATAGCCATGATCAAGTGACATCCTAATTGGGTCTTCTGAAAAACTATGCTTTCTGATTCAGTTCTGCCTAAGTGGTGACTTTCTGATATTTCCAAAGCACAACTTCTCATGCCTTTCCATTTGTTCAATAATTGTGGCAAGATCTGGCATATCTTGTGCTGCCACATCCTTCCTAGAGGCAGAATTTCTTGACTAAGTAATTTTCCACCACCCTGTTTCATAAGTAGGATATATATTTGCAACCAGAGTAAATGTGTCATTTCAACAGAAATTTATTCAGGATCAAGTCACATTTTTTGAAGAGGTACTTACAGAAGAAAATTGACAGTCCAGAAAGGGAAATAATTCTACACTAAACCAAAACTACAGACAGATATCTCCAAGAGTTTGATATTTGACAGTGCATATAGCACTTTGGGAATGACAGGGTAAATATTAATTTTCTTCTACTTTAATTAATTAGAAAGTTGACAAAGTGATCATAATTCATCTAATTAATGTCTGTGATTAAATATGTCAATGTGAAACTTTTATCAGGATTTGGGCTTCTATGACCAATACAAATGATGGATGAAGGTGGTTAAAAGAAGAGAGAAAAGATGGAAAATCATGCAAAAAAAAGAGAAATATTTTTAGAAACATAAAAGAAAATGCTACCTGTTGATATTAAATCTAGCAAAAGTCCGGTTATGGAAAACCCTTGTGCAAATTAGTACATGCTCTGGGAGCAGAACAATTTGTGAACTTTGCCATATACTTGTCCAGAAAAACTGCCCACTGATTCCTCAATAAGACCTTCAGAAGGCTTCCTTGGGGGTTTCTTTAGGCTGCTTCAGTCCTCGGTTCGTTGGCTTGTGGGCCTTGAACACTATCTTGACTGCCTGCTTCTCAACCTGCAGCACCTGCTGGATCCCCTGTGAGTGACTCTCCATGGCTACTGACCCTTGCTGCTAACCTAAATCTGGGCTGGAGTCCTTCCTCAGCTACCTTTCCTATACAGCCCACTTGTCCAGGGATGACACTACCCTGGGCCCTCATATATTAATTACCAAACAAGAAAATGCTCCCACAGACATATCTGGAGGCCAGTCTGATGGAGGTAGTTCTTCAGCTGGGATTCCTTCTTCCCAGGTATGTCTCAAGTTGGTAAAAAGTAACCAGTACAGTTGACTTGAGCACCATTTTCTCTTCCACATTCATATAGGTTTCTTCTTTTTGAAACCACTGTTCTGTTCCTGACCTCTCTGAATCTCTGCAATAGTATTTCAGTGGTTATAGATTTATAACCAGTTTTGGTATCTGTTTGTTCTAGTCCCTCATCAGATTTTATTTTCCAGTATTAAAAAAAAAAAACTTTTGTCCCTACCTCTTCCATGTAGTTAATATTCCCACAGAATAAAATTAATGAATTAATTAAGTCTACTAACTTTTGCATCAATTTGATGAGGATTAGAATTTTATGATTATTGCATTCTTATCAATTTGTTTAGATTTATAAAAGTTTTCTATGAAAGATTTATGATTTTATTTTACAAACTTGGCATTTCTGTTTTGTTTGATTTATTCCTAGGTCTTCAGAATTTTTGTTAGTTATATGAATGTCACATGTGTAAAATGTAATCAGTTGTCAGACACTAAACTTGTGTTATACCCATCAAGTTTGCTAAAAGTATCTTATTGATCCTTATAGGGTTCTGGCCCCCCTGCATGCCCTTCTCTCTTAGTGCTAGGCTCTCGGCCAAGAGCTAGCCGGATCTTGTCAGTTGCAGTTCTGAAGTAAACAACTTGACCTATATTGATTGGACTGCAGACTTCCTCAGTTTACATCAGATGTACGTCATGTGTCCAGATGTCTCCTGAGAACCTGAACTTTTACCCTCCTGCAAAGCCCCCCTCCCCGCCGCCTCAGGGTATATAAGGCTTGCCACCTCTCAATAAAGTCAGTCATTTTCCTTTCCTCCTACCTAGTGTGTGTGTGTGTCTGTGTCTCTGACTTGTGCGTCATTCAATCTGCAGCCCTCCACTGATCTAGACTCGGTCAATGAACATAGCTCGGGCGCTACAGCTAGAGGTTCCACCAAGATCGGAAAGAGACAACGTTGCTGATGGATCGCCCGGGAAGGCCAGCCGACAACCTATGTATTTTTGGGCATATGGGACAAACAGGTGCTTCAGGCTCTCATGATCTTTTCACAGATCAATTGGTAACCTTACTTAAGAAAACTTTCAATGTCTAATCATTTACGTGTGCTCTTTCTAATTTTTGATGTAGGCATTCAGAGCTCTAAATTTCCCTCTTAGGACTTCTTTTAAAGTGTCCCAGAAGTTTTGTTGTGCTGTCCAGAAAACTTATTTCTTTCTTAATTTCTCCTTTGACCCATTCATCATTCAGGAGTGTGTTGTTTAGTCTCCATGAGTTCGTGAAATTAATAAGGCTTCTTTCAGTGTTGATTTTAAATTTTATTGCATTGAGGTCTGAGAGAATGCATGGAATTATTTCAGTATTTTTGGATTTGATGAGGTTTATTTTGTGCCCCAGTATGTGGTCAGTTTTGGAGAAAGTTCCAACAGGTGCTGAATAGAATGTGTACTCTTGGTATTTGATTAGAATATTCAGTAGATGTCTGTTAGGTTCATTCAATATATGGTATTCTTTAATTAAGGTGTCTCTCTGTTTATTCTCTTTCCTGTTGAACTGTCTAATGGAGAAAATATGGTATTGAATCCTTCTACTATCAGTGCAGTTGGGATTAATCTGGCCCTTAATGTTATATAGTACTGATTTTATAGTGCATATATGTTCATGATTATAATATCTGGTTAGTTAATTGTTCCTTTGATGAGAATGAAGTGGCCCTCTCTATCTCTTCTGATTTGTTTCAGTTTGAAGTTCTTGGTTCCTTGCATCAGGGGGCCTAAATGTCCCTGATTGGAAACAGGTGAAACGTGACCTACAGAAAATTTTACAGAAATAGGGCCCTGACAGTATCCCTATTGCAACCTTCTCTATCCTTTTTAAGAATTTAAGTATTATTGGATATAAGTCTTCTTTGAATTTCTGGTAGAATTTTGCTGTGAATTCATCTGGGTCTCAGCTTTTATCATTTGGGAGGTTTTTATATTATTATTTCAATTTCCTTATATGTTATGGGTTTTTTTTTTTTTAATTTACAAGCTCTCCTTCCTGCCTCAGAGCCATTTTGTTGTTTACACCCAAAATCTAAAAGATTTGCTTTTAGCACAAGGATGAGGTCTGAATGTTCCATGACATTTGAGAGAGGATGAAGGTCTTATAAGATAACACTTGTTTTGAGCACATGTCAGCATTGTCTCTAATTTGACTTCCTGCCTGAAAGAGGAAGTAAGACACATGATATTACAAAGCAAGGTAAACAACCAGATGTTTTGAGGTGAAACATTCCAATCTGCAGGGAAGCTCCTTAAGCTCAGGAAGTAAACAAGTTAAGAGCTTCAGGAAGTCCCTGAAATTGACCAGGTTCACTAGGCCCCTTCCTCCCCAGTCCTGTATGAGCCCCAAGAACTGCTGAGAGATGTTCTCAGACAAGCCATGCACATAAAAAAAAAAAATCAGAGAGCAGCTGAGCTTCTTGTAAGAGTCCAAGACCAACTGGGCTACCTAGAAAGATCACTCTTCAATCTGTTTAGCTGCCTTCAGATTGTGCAGTGTCCTCTTTCTTTCATAGGAGCCGCTGTTGAGGCCATTTTAGGAGTCACAGTTATACCCCAAGGCTCCAGAATTGCACAAATTATTTTAATACCAAAAATTAAAACCAATAACCCCTTTCTTAGACAAAACTGAGGGGACGGAAGTTTTGGGTCTATAGTTCCTGTGGTCTTTTGGGTCACTTCACTACAATCTTGGCCCATGCTTACCTTGATTATAGAGGGAAAAGCCTTTCAAGGGCTCCTTGACACGGGGGCTGATGTTTCAGTCATTGCCTTAAATCATTGGCCTAAGGCCTGGCCCCTTCAGGGTTCTGACACCTCCCTAAAGGGCATGGGTTTAGCCCTCACCCCTTCAAAAAGCTCCCTCCTTCTCTCTTGGAAGGACTCCGAAGGACACCAAGGATTTTTCCAGCTTTTTGTATTGCCCCAAATCCCTGTTAATTTATGGGACCAAGATATCTTAACTGCATATGGGTGCAGTTCTGACCACCCAGTCTGTTCAGCACATGTTAAAAACTCAGGCTTTTCATCCAGTTAGCCCCAGATAAGGTCCAAAAGGTGTTCCTTTATCAGTACCTTGGACTTCAATTGCTACAAAATGGAGTCTGACCTCAGAGAATATATATATATATAAGGCTTGCCACCTCTCAATAAAGTCAGTCATTTTCCTTTCCTGCTACCTAGTGTGTGTGTGTCTGTGTCTCTGCTTGTGCATCATTCAATCCGCAGCCCTCCGCCGATCCAGACTTGGTCAACGAACATAGCTCGGGCGCTACAGATCCTCATATTTGGTCGGTAGATTGGGGAGGGAGTTACCACATAGACAAATCTTATTACCTTCAAATAATAACTATTTTGTTTATATAATTACAATATTTGTTACTTTTGTTTATTTTCATATTTTATTGCTTTGGCTAGCATCATCAGTAAACCACTGAATAGGCAATTGATAGTGATTCATATTTTAATCTTGATTTTAACATACTTTTTGATATGAAATATTTATGACATTTATTTATAGATTTTGGTAGCATCCTTTATCAGCTTAATAAGGATCTCTTTTCTTCCTGATTTGCCAAGAATGTCAGGAATGGATGGATTTTATGAAGAAAATAGTTTGTATCAATGGGGTCCAGGTTTTTCTCAAATATGATGTTTTATCAATAGATATCCTGAGTTTAAGCCATCCCTATATTCCTGGAATAATGCTAATATGGACATAGCTTCTTATGTCTTTTTAAGGTTCCCACCAGTGTAGCTGGAGAGATGTCTCAGTGGTTAAGAGTGTTGGCTGTGCTTCCAGAGATCTCAGTTCAGTTCCTAGTGTGGTGGCTTACAGCTAAAGAATAAAACTTCTAGACCAATTGAATAGTCTTCTCATTTTTCTATAAGAAAGATTTCAAGGTAAAATTAAACCTGCTATAGAAACATTTACTGGCTATTAAAGCATCAACTATGAGAGAAAAATAAAAGGAACAGTGATAATACAGATAGATGATGGGGGAAAAGAGTTGAAGGAGATTGTGGGTGTAGAGTCCTTAGAAGAGAGCAGGCAGCACATCAGGCAAGTTGGTTTGTGGCAACCTGAGCACACAGCTTTCAGGGCTCTATTCTGGGTTGATATCTTTCAGACATGGACTGCAGAGTTCTTGAAAATAAGGTCTTTAGGGCTGTATTTTCAGGCCTAGCTCAACACTAGATTCAAATTTGCAAGGTGTAAGTAAACTAACCATGTTATTATCCACCTAGTGGGGGTTTATTGTCTTGAACTCTAATAGAAGCTAGGCTGGATATAGTTTACATCTACATCCATCCAACTGATAATAGCTGAGGCTCAGAAATGAAGCGCAGTACTCAGCCAGGAGTGATTCTTGGGAAGCTTGGTAGCAGAGAGGCAGCAGGAGGATGCAGATTCATAGGCAGAAAGAGAAGTACCCGGAGTGGTCCGAGGGAGTCCAGAAGAGAGGGCAGGAGATCACACTCCCACAGGAATGCTTCCTCGCTTCTGTTTCAACTGTGCTTATCTGGTTATGTGGTCTTCATTTATTTATTTGATACATTGCTTTTTAAATCAACAAGAGAAGTTAAGAGAATAACCAATGTTTATTGGACATGCTAGGTTCTCTTTTAAGTGCTTTGATATATTATCCCATAATTCCCTATAACAGGGTGAAGCAAATACAGTCATTTCCACTCTCTTTTTAAAATGCATTTTTATTGAATTTTGTGCATTCATACAAGACATCCTAATCATCTTTATACCCCTCCCCCATCCACACATCCCTATTGTTCCCTCACTAGATCCCATGTCCTCTGTCATATATGTTAAAGCCTGTTGAATTAAGTTAGTATGCGTACATGCCCCTCAGTACAAGTTCTTCCACTGGGGTCTAGTTAGGCTATCTTTCTAGAGTCTCTCCGTTAAATAAGATCTGCCATTTTCTTGACGGAATACATAATGCCCAGAAGGGCTAAGAAGTGTGCACAGAGCCACATCTCTGGTGAGAGTAGAGTAGGCTGTTTGACTGTAGACACTGATTTCAAAATTGATGAACTCAAGGCCTAAGCATAGGATTGAGAAGTCAGTGACTCACAATCTCTGACTCGAATCTCAACTTGGATCATTTTGCTTTATCCCTTGTTTCACAAGACAATGGTGAGGGATGGGAAAAGAGGACACATTCAGGTCTCCTGATCCAATATCTCATTCCAAGTAAAAGTTCTGTTCATTCTTGGTAATAGGGAGAGTAGATGATCCTGAGAACAGTTTGTTAAAAAATCCCTTTTATAAAAAGGGTTTCAGGAATTTCTTTTACAGGAAGCATGAGAATAATCCAAGAGTCATTTGAAAGTCATTGTTACTTAAGGGAACAGGATCCAATTAGTGAACAGAAAAAATAGGAAATGTGGTAACAACTCCAAGGTTGCTGCGTGAGATGACATGTGGATTGCTGATGATGTTGGAGGTAAAATAATGTACCAGAGGCATAAGCAAAGACAGACTTTTTGAGAAAAATTGAAGAGAGCAATAGGCAAGTCCAGAGAGGGGAATCATGAGGCTGAGAGAAATTCTTTTGTAGCAGCCAAGGAGAAAGTCACTTGATCTCATGGGCCATTTTCAAGGAAAACGTATCTCAAGAGACAAGTGGGTATTTCACTATCTTGTTAGAATAAAGCTTCAAGATGTTTACCTTTAGACTAGTCATTCCTTTCATGCGTCATGGATCCTTAGGAGTTAGGCTCCAGATATCTTGACGAGCAGGGACCGTTATGGTCTTGGCCTGGTTGTTAAAGTGTAGGGACTTAGCTTTTGATTTTAGCCTTTTATCTTGACGTGTACCATCTGAGAGATCAATAAAGTCAAATCATTATGGAAAGACAACACTCTGTCTTCTAGAGCTGCTACTTTGGAGCTAAGTAGGGGCATTGAAGAGTTCCTGGTTCGCATTACTGATCTAGCATAGGGTCATAGAACTGTAAGTTCTAGGAGGTTCAGGAGGCATTTTTTTTGGAGAGAGGAGGTAGTGTTTACAACAAGAGGTCAAAGCCAGAAAATGCCAAAAATGCCGTTTCGATACTGAGAGGTCTTTTGTTTGATATTCCTGAGACAGTGCTACTTGGAGTTTAGTGGCCTGTAATCTGAAGGCACCATTTATATAGAAGGTTAAGTAAGCAAGAAACGGTCTGCGAGAGTCTATTGTTATTTTTGGCTGGAAGGTCCTACAGGAATGTTGTCCTGTTTGATCCAGTGTAGGATATAATGTCTCGGGATCTGGTCTCGGAGAAATGGGCCAATATCTTTGTTGCAACACTTTTGAAAACTTAATCTGTTGGATGTTGGAAGAAATAGACAATTAGCCAGTTGAAGGGAGTAAGGGACTGAGAATGTGGAGGAGCATAAATTTTACTACAGGGACGAGAGACACCATGTCCATCCAGAGCAATAGGCTTGGGATGAAGGAAAAGCCCTACTTGCTAGTGAAGATGAGAGCCTATTGCATCACCAGAGCAGAAGGTTTGAGTCTCATTTTTTTTTTGAAGTCCCTATGATGTAGGAGAGATTCTAGATAGACAACAGATATTTAGTGTATCAATTAGCCAGTGATGTTTTTGGATTCCTTTGGAGTCTGAGACTTGTAGGAGCAGTTGAGGGATATGTTTTAAGGTTAAGGCAAGGTGCAGGTAGTGTAGGTTGAGCCCGAGGAGGAATGTAACAGATCTAGCTGTGACGGGACATTTTTTTCCCTAGTACTGATGGAAGAAATACTAAATAGATACTTGGATTTTTATTTTATCAGAACAGAACAGATTAGTTTAGACAAAATATAACATCTCAAAAAGATATTTCATCAGTCAAGAAAAGATTGCCTGGTGAGTTAAAGGTAGAGGCGGGCCTAAGTGTTATTAAAACATCTTCCATTTGGATAATTCCAAAATCTAGAGCTGTGTATCATGAGTCCTAGATTTACTTACAGGAAGGTGGCTCTTGGGGTTCCTTTTGAAGAGAAAGTCTAAGTCCTTGGTTGGTTTATTGTTCCAACAGGGCTCTCATAATCTTACTTTGAGTTCTTTCTGGAAAATAGGGTTTTATACTGAAGAGGTGAGACGAGTTATAACCTTCTGGTGTTTGGCTATTGCCGTATTTAATAAGACCTGATAAGGTCTTTTTTAAATTGCCTAAAGCAGGTTATGTGAATGATTATCTTTGTAGGTCTTTAGGAGTGCTCCAGCTGAACCAAGTTGGGGTTTTAATCTTGGACAGAACAGAAGACATAAGTAATTACTTTAATAAGACACAAACTCTTTGTTTTTTAAGCCAATTCTTATAAATTTAGCAGGAACAGATTGGTATCTTAAAGAAACCTCATTGTTTTAAATAAAGGACTAGTTTTATATCAGTGACCTTTGGAAATCTTAACAGCTTAATCATTGTACATATGCTAGTTTTATCTTTTATAAACCTTTTGTGACTTACTTGGACATTTTTAAAGTGCATTTTGTTTTTTTCTCATCTTTTATTTTTTGGAAAAATATATATAATCATTTAGCCTTAGGACGAAAAATCCTATTTTGTCAAACAAAGCATCTTTCCTTGCTGAAAAAATAATCCTTATCTGTTTTATATTTCTTTCTCTCTTATTTACTGGTTCTATTTATTTCATTTTTCTTAATGTTATGAGATAGCAACATAACAAGTTTACTGATCTATCAAAAGAATTGAATCTAATTTACATTTAGTACAGTACAATAAACTGAGATTATCTGTTTATACATTGTTAAACTAGAAAATTTTGTGGGCTGTCAGTCTTAGGCAGACTTTATGGTTGCTTAGGGTTTGAAAAAAAGGTTCTTTTACAAATTGTCTTAGATTTAAACGAGTCTGAGAGTTATGAGAGTTACAGGATATTATGTTTCAGTAGAAATGACCAAAATAAAAATACTTTTAATGATCTTTGATAGCAAAACGGAGAGAAAATATAGAGAGCCCGATGCCTTTACATGTCCACTGTGTATTTCTAGTTTGAATACAAAAACAACTGTTTACTTAAAGAATGGGAGGAGTTATAAATTTTTTTTCTTCTATAATTCAGTTTGTTTCACTCAGAAAAGCTGCAACAGAACACAACACGCTGTAGAATGACATGAACTAGGGAAGGAGTGGTCAGCCTTTCTGGTTTGGAAGTGTGTGTAAGGGCCAAATGTTATAAAAGAGGATCAGTGTTTCTTTTTGAGGGTGTGAGGATCAAATTTAGATAATTTTTGTGTTCATGTGTATATATATGTGCATGTTTGTGTATGCATGTGTGTAGGTGTGCATGTACATGCATGTGGAGCCAGAAGACAACCTCAAGTGCCATTCTTCTGGTGCTGTTCATATAACTAGGCTGGCTGGGTAGTGACTTCCAGGAAGGTCTGTCTCTAACCGTCCAGTGCTGGGATTACTAGTGTATTCCATCAGACTTACCTTTTAAAATGGGTTCTGAGGTTCAAACCCAGATCTTCATGCTTGCAAGGCAATCGCTTTACCAACTAGGCTGTCTTTCCAGATCAAATGTAGACCAAAGTTTGAGACTACTTCCCAGGGTCAAGTTGGGTGTGGTAGAAAATAAGTGACCCACTGTAGGTCTACTGAGTTGCAGCATTCCAAGAGGCATTCCCTCTGAGCAAAAGACCTTCCGTTTCTCCACAGAGGAACGGTGGCACTTCTGTGATATCCCCCTTGAGTAGAGTGCCTCCTGCTCTTTCACCGTGGAGCCACCTTCCCACCACCAAAATGTCTAGTAGGTCTGGCCAGAATGACCTTGAGGTGAGACAAATTGAGATATGGCCACAGATTGACTCTGAGAGGAAAGGAAGACTTGTCCTCAGAAAAGCAAGATCCCTGTCATTTGTAAGTTTCTCTGATTAGGAGACCTGGCTGAGACAGGAACCGCTGGCACACAAACTCCACTCATCTGTGCTCTGTTCTCTCTTCCTCAGGAACTGCAGCCAGAGAAAGGAGAAGAAGGGGACAGAGAAGCAGAACTTCTCAAGCACAAACACCAGAGTGGTCAAGTGAGGTGAAGAGAATGCTTTCTGCACATAAATGCCTGAGGGCGCCAAGTCAGGAGAAACATACAAATGAAGTCCCCCAGTGTGAGGTGTGGCAGACCAGCAGGGGAGTGCTGCGCATCACTGTCTTCTCCTACAGACCGACTGACCATAGCAGAGGCTGAGGTGTGTACTAAGGTATTTGTGTGGTTCCTGCTGTAGCTGTCTCCCCTGCCTCAACAACGTTATGAGTTCAGGCCTTGTGGAGTTCATTCCATTCTCAACTCTTAAGAGAAATGTGGAGAGAAAAGAGAGTTTCTTGTTATCACCCCAGTCAGGCCCCGATAGTCTCTGCTGATGGGACAGGAGCCCATGGAAGAACTGGAAGGAATGGGGAAACATCACATGAAGAAATTGAGAGGAAGAAGTTTTACCATGGAGGAGACATTGTCTAACCAGTTCATGCTACTGTTAGAGTAGAAAAAAAGCCCCAGAAGATTAACTGGTCAGAAATGAAATCTTTATCTGTTGGAAGACCTACCTTATCAGTTCCTCTGGTCAACCACCTGGTCATAGGACCACCCCTAGGAAGGGTGGGTTCACCTTAAGTCATGCTAAATAGATGGGTGGAATACCTAGTGTGTTAATGAGTTAGTAAACTTTTCTCCCGGGTATCCCCGGGATGTGTTCAGCCTCTTCAGCCTCGTGCATGCTTCTGGACCCGACCGCAGCCATGTTGTCTCTCTATAAGTCAGTCTGCTTTTCTGAATTCTTCTGGAAAGCGTCATCTCTCTCCTTCTTTTCTTCATATCCCTTTTCTAAGAATGGTTTCCCTGGTACTTTGGGCAGTTGCATCTTGCATTTCTTTATTTTTTCTCTACAGCTTCCTTCTCCTGCCGTGTGGCTGCCCATCTGCCACATGTCTGACCTCCATGCAGATTCTCAACCAGCATGGCCTCACGGCCTTCTCCCTTCTCCCCTCCATGCTCCTCCTCACAGAAGGCCTCAGAGATTTCTAGCTTGCCTGCTCTGAGGATTTTTCTTTAAAATTCGAAGAAAACTTCTGTTTTTTAAAATTCCCCAAACTTCTGTTTGAGTCCATTCTTAAATTCTTTTATGAATGAGACTAAAAGCTGCCTAGGGGTCACTCTTTCTATCCTGTATCACTAAGGCAGTGTAGATTGAGACCAAACAGGATGGCACCTTCTTTGAGTTGCTGGGTCAATCAAGGTTCTTCGAAACTGAGTTGTCAAAAACAGTTAACCTTACTTTAAAGGCCGAAGCCAGATTTTGTGTTGCCTCCATTCACACTAGAAAAGTGTGACGAGGACCACGGAGACCAAGTGCCTGCTCTGCAAAGCAGCAGGAGCAGCGTTGTTCATGTGGTCTAACTATGTGGTCTAACTATGTGGTCTAACTACGTGGTCTAACTACGTGGTCCAACGCAGGCCTGTGTCCTCATTTGGCTTTGAGGCTTTGGTGTGAACCCCCTGTGGTAGTGGCAGGACAGACAGGAGGGTCTGAACACACCCTAGTGCGACCCTCATTTCCGGTGCCCTTGGCTGCTCAGCAGGCCCCAGCCACTTTGTTGGTTTCCTTCTCCTCTCAGTGTGATCTAGGGCTCAGCGGGAACGGTGGTGGTGAGTGGAGGAAGAGGTGGTCCTGGCACCAGGGGAAAGAAGAGATGCTAAACTGTTTATTTCCTTTTACATCATGCATCACAGTCATCAGTCACAGGGGCAAAAGAAAGCAAGAACACAAGAAAGAAAGGGTTTACATGAGCTTTCCATGCCCCACCCTTATTCCCTGAGGGAGGGGGTCTGGGAGAAGAGGAAGGAGGAAAGAACAGAGACAAGGACGCAGAGCATGGAAGCAAAAGCGTCATAGAGCTGGGGCAAACCAGAAAGATAAAGACAGGAGACAGTTCTCCCCAAAGAACTGTTTTAAAAGGTTTAATTTAATTTTATGTTTATGAGTGTATTGCCTGAATGTATGGACAGAAGAGAGTGTTGGATTCCCTAAATCTGGAGTTAGAGATAGTTGTTAGCTTCCATGTGGGTGCTGGGATTCAAATCCCTGTCTTCTGCAAGAATAGCCAGTGGCCTTAACCATTGATCCGTGTCTCCAGCTCCTCCAAAAGAACTCAACCAAAGATTGCCATAGGTAATTGAGTCAAGGGAATGTTTCTTATAGAGTTTTTTGGTGTGGCATCAGTGAATTTAGCCTTCAGAAAAGACAGCCAGAAGCAGTAGTTAAGGAAAAAGTCAGAGTTAAAGCTTGTCTGTGGTAGGATAGGGTCATCTGTTTCATCCTGTAGAAGACCTCCTTTAATCTACCCTCTACAGGTCATCAGAATGCTGTGAAAAACTGTGTGGGAAGGACGGTGATGGCTGCTATAAAATAATTTACCAAGAGTGTGAACAAAGAGAAGAAATTTACTGAATTTGCTGCCCATAGAGTGAGACCATGAGCAGGTAAAAAGGAAGATGTGGCTGACAGAGGATGGAAATCTTCACAATAGTTGTTTGGCAGGGGGTTCTCCGTTCTTACCTTGTGGGCCATTTGTACAGGATCTTATCTGGATAAATAAGTGGACATTTCATTATTTTATATTTATTTCATTATTTTATAGGGTTCTTGAGATGAATGGAGCTTATTTCATGGCCCACATGGGTTTAGCCCAGAGAGCTAGGTTATTTTGGAACCTCAATAGCTACTCAGGTTCCTCTGCAAACCAGGGAGCCACTGGCTCAGAGGAACCTGTTGTCCGGCAGTTTTGAAGAATAATGAGATAGAACAGTAAAAGGGCAAGCAGTGTTTTACAGAGGAACAGAAGCAGCTCTCTGCAGCAAAGATGGGGACTGGAAAGTGATTGCCATCTGGCCTCCATGGCTTTGTCCTTTTCTACCTTGTACAAGAGTCTGACTAGTTTATGCCTGCATGTAAACTAGGGACTGAGTTGGAAGGCTGTTTGGGTGAGCTGAATAGGGATGGGGGACTTTGGCTCAGGAGGAGAGTATAGGCCCTGAGAAAGCCTGCCAGTGGGAAGGAAAATCACCTGAGGTTTCAAGGAGGAAGAGCCAGGAAGTAAGGAGAACAAGGGCATGTGCACACACATGGTACATACACATACACATAAATACGAAGTAAAATGTTAAAAAATAATATTCACAGCTTCTGAGTTAAATTCACAAATTTTGAATTAAGCTCACACCTTTTGAGCTAAACTGACGACTTTGGAGTCCGACTTCTGCATTCACTGTGTATAGATTCTTTGGCATGCTGGTTCTGCCGGTTTGCAGAGGGTCCCTCTTTTGAGATATGCTCATGTCTTTTCCTTGTGTAGACCCCATTGAGAAACCAGCTCTGCCAAGGGCCTCTCTCTTATGCAACTACCTAAACAAACAAACAAACAAACAAACAAACAAAAAAAACCCAAACCAAACAACTGCCTTACTCCTGTGAACAAAAGGTTCCCAGAAAAGCCCTGCATCTTGGACTAAACGTCCTTTGAGACTGAGCCACTGGAGAGTTTGGAACATTGCAGATCCAAAGGCCATTTACAATTTATTTGGGGCTTTGTTTAGCCTGTAAATAACCACTCCTTTTTTCTGTTTAACTGACTTACTATCTTGTGACTAACAGAATGTATTAACAAAGAAACAGTTCCCACCATCCAAAAGGCTAAGAATGTCATCAGGTAGCATCTGAAACCTACAGTAGACACCCCCTGCTTTGCTCTGACCTGACTGCTGAATGTATCCACAAATGTATTTGAAGTGTCTTGATTTGTGACTTTTCTTTGTTCTGTTACTATAAAACTTCACGAAACTGTTATCATATTGGAACATGGAAACCTGAATCTGGTCAGTCATATATGGTTCTAGAATAAACTCTCTCATATCCCCTTTCAGATAAGAGATGTGCCTTTGTGTCAACACTCCTAATCTTTATCATTATAGTAAAATTAAAAATTGTTTCTTTTGAGACTGGTACAAGGCACATGGGTCATTAGAATTTAGGCTCCAGAAATCTCTATAAGACATATGCTACCTATGGTTCAGGCACCAAATGTCTCTGACTTAGTTGTTGAAATGTGGGACTTTAGCTTTTGTTTTGGGCCTTTTGTCTCTATAGAAGTAACATTTTTAATATTTTAATTATATTCATGTATATGTATGAGCATATTGCCTGCACGTATGTAAGTGCACCTGTGTCATACAATGCCCACGGAGGTCAGAAGAGGGTGTCAGATACCCGTGCCACTGGAGTTAATGGACAGTTGTTAGCCACTGTATGGGTGCTAGGAATCCTCTGCAATTGCAGTGTCCCAGGTAGCTGTGGTTTCAACTTGGTACACCTAGATTGAAGGAGCCTCAGCTGGGGAATTGCTTCCTTTGGACTGATGTGTGGCCTTGTCTGTGGGGTATTTTCTTGATTGTTGAGTGCTGCAGGAGAGCCCAGCCCACTGTGGGTGGTGCCATCCCTGGGCAGGTTGTTGTCTGTTGTAAAAGAAAGCAGGCTGAGCCTAGGCCAGGGAAGTAAGCCAGTAAACAAGGTGATCGTCCAGGTTCCTGCCCTGAGTTCAGGCTCCCAAGAGGTATAAGTGAAATAAACCCTTTCCTCCCCAAGTTGGTGTTGGTCAGACTGTTTTGTCACAGCAATTGAAGGCAAATTGGGACAAGCAACCAGTGCTTTTAATGACTGAGACATCGCCGTAGCCCCAGGATTGACATTTTTAAGAACTATTTGTTGTTGAGAAGAACAATGCTTGAAAAACAACTAACTGAATAAACATGTGATTTCCAAGGTTTTGCTAAATACCACGAACATTTGAAGAACTTTTTATTTTTGTGGCTTCTATAACTGAAAGCATATTTGCAGGAAGTTAGAAAATGGATGTAGTTTTTTGCTCATGAAATCTTCATGTGTGAGGATATAGGCAGATCAGAAATGGAAAATACTACTTCTTCAAGCTCCATTTGCCACGGGAGCTGAAAATTAAAAACAGTAAGGTAAAGGCAGAAAGCTAGCTCATAGCTATTGATCTTCCCGTGTTGGATGTTGTGCTATTTGTTATCCATTCCTCTTCCTCGAGTGCAGTCTATCCCTTGACTCCTGTCTGCATGTGAGGTTAAATTTGTAGGGGCTCAGCCTTTGATTTCAGACTTTGTAGAACTGAGTTTTTTCCCTAGAATCAATGCACATTTTTAGTAAAATATGGAACTGATACCATGAAAATCTGGGTCTCTTCTTGAGGCTCTTAGTCTCATTACTAAGAGAATTTAAGAATGAATTCAAACAGAAGCTTGAGGACAATTTTATTAGACAATTTTATTATTTTCTTTCATTAAAAGAAAAACATCCCAGGACAGGCAAGCTGTAAATCTCAGTCACCACTGGGAAGAGGAGAAAGGAAAAAGCATGCTGTTTGAGTTAAGTAAGCACAGAGGTCATCCAAATTACAGACAGGTAGTGGCATGGGCCACAGAAAGGAAGGAAGCCCAAGATTCCAGAAAAAGCATACTTATGTTCTGACTTACGGCTGCTTGACTTGTAGGGACTGTGCTGGGAAGGTTGAGAATTCTGGGAAGGAAAAGTAGAGTATCTCATTAAAGGAAAAATTATTCTGCCTCTTTCTTTGGAACAGATTAAGGTGAGCCTGCTTTCCTAAAAGAGGTTCTTTGGCCAGGTGATTGACCCCACCCAACGGGAATGTTAGGTCTCCATGCAGGCCAGGCCGGAGATTCTGTTCTCTGGACCAGAAGTTTTCCCTTAATGGACCTTTATTGCTACTCTAACACAACAAAGAAGACAAAAAGGAAAACAACTTTGTTGTTTCTTCCTAAATAAGCACTGAGAAGATGGGAGGGGTGCTTCCTACCAGACTCTTATATTATGGAGAAATTGCTGTTTATTTGAAAATGTGAAACAAAAACCGTGAAGACAGCTAAGACTACAGAGAAGGAGAGATGTGTCAAAAGAGGAGGTCATGTTTAGTAGCAGCAATTTCCAGGTAACTTGTGACAGTGGAGTCTTTGTTTTCTGGTCATTGGAAATTTAGTTTTATTCTTTGACAGTTTCATAGATTTATAGAATGAATTTTAGCTCTTCTCACCCACTTAGCCTGTCCTGTCTGTTCTTCCTTCTCTTACTGAAATGCTTCCCTTTTCCAGCACGTTCTTCTTTTACTTTCGTGCCTTTTTCGTGTGTATGTGACCCACTGACTTTAGTTATGGTTGCCTGCACAAGAATGGGCGGAAGGTTATTTACTGGAGAATAAGTAACTTATCAGTGGCTGCACTGAAGAAAGACACCCCTTCCCGAGTCACCATTAACTTTAGAACAGAAAGGGTTGAGGCCATCAGAATTCTTTCCCCTTCCATGATGAAACGTTGAAAGGCCATCTGTTCGGTAACTATAGCTGCAGTGAGTTCATGAATGCAGTGTCATGTCCAGTGTTTTGCAGCTCTCCTCTCTAACCTTGAGCTCTCACGTTTCTATCACTCCCTCTTCCAAGATGTTCACAGAGCCTTGCTACGTTGGGGTGATACACATGTCCTGTTTAGCGCCCAGTACTCCACATTCACTTATTCGCCACGCTCTGACCAGTTGGGAGTCTCTGTATTAACTACTGTGGACTGCAAAAAGAAGCTTCTCTCACTAAGGCTGAGAGCTAGGCTAATCCATGGATGTAAAAATCAGTATTTAGAAGTTTGATACCATGTCCGTTTAGCAAAACAATAGTAGTAGGCTCTCACCTAGGACCCCAGTCACTGGTTCTTTGCCAGGTCTGCAGTACCAGGCATGAGTTCCCTCCTGTGGAGCAGGTCCTAAATCCAATCATAACGCAGTTGGTTATTCCCATAGCATCCGTGCCACTATTGTATTAATCACACATCTTGCCAGGATGGTCGTTATTGTAGCTTACAGGGTTCCCATCTGGGTAAGACTACTGATGACTTTTCTCCCCCAGCAACCTGTGTAGCTCTATCCAGCATCCTAAATCTAGCCAGCAAGGAGGGGACTTCAGGTCAGTTTCAGATTAATTTTTCCGTGTCCAATGATCAGCACGTGTAGTGTTCTAGTTTGCTTTCAATTGTTATGACAAAACATGCTGAACAATTTCAACTTGGGGAGGAAAGGGTTTGTTTGTCTTACATCTCCCAGGTCACAGTTTATCACGGAGGGAGCCCAAGGTAGGAACTCGGGGCAGGAACTGAAGCACAGGCCACGGAGAATAGCTGCTCACTGGCTTGCTCCTCCAGCCCATGCTCAGCCTGCTTTCTTATCAATACAGAACAACCTGCCCAGGGGTGGCACCATCCACAGTGGACTGGGCCCTCCCACATCACTCATCAGTCAAAACATATCCCTCGGACATGACCACAGCCAGTCCAACGGAGGTAATTCCCACTCAGGCTCCCTCAACCCAGGTATGTCAAGTTGACAACTAAAGCTATCCAGCACAATTGGCCCCTTGCCAATTTGACACACAAACACATTACTATTAAATCATAGCCTTTCCGTTTCTTATCCCCAAGATATATTAACAATATCTCAGCATAAGACAGTACAACCTTAAAAGCCCCAGAGTCCTTAAAAAATCCAAACACTTAAAAGTTCACAGTATCTTTTAAAAGTGTTTTAACTGTGGGCTCCAGTAAAACCCAAAACAAGCACTGTCTTATTTCAAAGGAAAGAATCGGCACATTTAAGCAAAACCTAAAGTCAGCACATAGTTCAAGATTGGACAGTATTCATGATCTTCCTGATTCCAAAGGGTTTCAGCAGCTCCACTTCTCTGTCTCTGTCATCCACAGCACACACAGATCGTCTCGCAGGCTGAGGGTGGCTCTGTTCTACACCTACTGTTGTCCTTGGTGGTTGTCCTATGGTCCTGGCAGCTCCAAAAAGCTGGGATCAAGAAAAATTTCCCACAGACATGACCATAGCCAGTCTAATGGAGGCAATTCCCCAACTGAGGCTCCCTCAACCCAGGTGTGTCAAGTTGTCAACTAAAGCTATCCAGTGGTATCTTCAAGCAATAAGGTTTCACCACCAAGTTCTGACAGGCAACCAATAACCACGTATGCCTGGGTTTTTATTTCTGAGAAACTAGGGGAGAGTCAATAGTCAGATATTCTGGAATAACTGGTATTATGTTAAATTCTTATTTAACTATGTAGTTCATGCACTGAAAATGATCGTGAAAGCCGTATCACAGCACTAAAGACCACATATGACATTGCTAAATCAAAGAGATTAGAATGTGTTGTGTAACAATTTCCCTTAATTAGAACATTCCTTCCTGGAGCAAGGTTCGTTAAGTCTCAGAAAATAAATTAAATCAACCAGGCCCAGGAAAGAAACAAAACCTCTCAGGTCTGAAAAAGCTTTTGAAACTTACAAGAGTCACAAGGCCCCTTCCCAAAGTTATAATAAGCAGAAGAGACTCTTACTGACTAAGCTATTAGCCAGCCATACAGGTGCCCAGAAGTGAGGTTTTTCTGAATTGTCACCCATGCTTGGTGGGCTTTCTGGTGATACAGCTGCCTTTGAGCTCACCCTCTGACCCGTTCTGTTGTGAGTACTCTCAAAAGGAATTCCAGTAAACTCACTAGTTCACTGATCTAGGCTTGTGTAGACTCAGAGTTTTGTTCTTTCATCAGCACTCTATTGGGGTGAATTGATATTGTTCATGCCTCTCCAGGAACAGTAACACAACAGAAGACATAAAGAGAAGAAAATGATCAGATGGAAATACCCCAAAATGCTAACTAACACTAGTTGGGATTAGGTGGCAAGACCATGAATGACTTTTAAATCTCCTCTATATCTTGTTTATATATGAAATCTTCTGTATTATGGTTATATCTTTTATAACAAGAACATTCTTAAAATCTGTACTTTGAATTCTCTAAAAACCTAGTGATGCCAGTGAAATTATGCTAGAGAGAAAACAGCTGGAAGCTGTATAGTTTAACCTAACATTTAAAGGCACAATGAATCAGACACATTTATTGGGCTGTGACTCATATTTGGTGTTTGAAACATAGAATACCAGTAACAGATTATCTTACCTTATTAAAAACAATAACTTCCTTATCCACTGGAAGAACTGAAAATGCCACACAAAGTTCACAGGCACGAAGATGGGATGGGAGAGAAAAAGAGTTGGAGTCCGAAAATGCAAATTCTTACATAGGATTTTCCCTTCCTGATCCCAGTGTCTTATTTCAAAGCATGCATGGTGTGAACATGCCTTCCCTAGCACATTGGTTTTCATGCATGAAAAATAAAAGCTGGTGCCACATATCAAAGAGCCTAGAGGAGACAACAGAAGCAATTCTGTATTGATATCAATGCAGTGGCCTGCTTTGAGTACTTCAAGGACAGGGAAGACACTGACTTTGGATTTGTCCCATTGCATTGCAGAAGTCTACATTGTTGCAAAGGTCTTGCTGCATTGGCCTCCTGAATTCTCTAGCCCACTGTTCAGCTCTATCACTGAGGTAGGTCCCTTGGTCTCAGCATGGTTTTGATGCAGTTTTTTTTTTTTTAAGTGTGATAGAACTTTAGTTTTGATCCACCAAGGACCTAACCTGATGGAAAGTCAACGGCTGTCAAAAGTCAACTGAGACAGTGGCCTTCAATTGATTGCTTCATGCCAGTGAAAATTAAAGACATGGAGACTTATGGGAAGAAGGAAAGTAGAAGCAAGTTTTATTTAGATAAATTAGTGAAAATTGAGAAGTTAAGGAAAAATAAGAGAAGCTTCTGAGAGTGGGAGGAGTCTCCAAGAGAGGCAAATGCCATTGAACTTCTTGGTCTGAGGGTTTTCATAGGGCCACGACAGACACTAGACCAAGGCTGAGGCAGTCACTCTGAGCTTGCTTGGCTCTCTGGGCTCGCGTGGGCCAAGTCAATGGAGGGCCCATGTGCTTGATGCATGTTCCCTTGGCCCAGCCAGGGAGATGATCGTACTCTGTTCATGCGCTGCCCACCCAGTTAGGAGTGGTTGAAACCGCCCTCTGCTCATCTCTGACTCTTGTTTTGTCATTGACTTTGGCTACTAGCAATTCATCACCCCTGAACTTGCAGGTTTCTCAAGTGCCATTAATTAAACTCTCTCTATTCCTCGTGGTAAATAAGTAGTTGGGATTGTTGTTCGCTAGCTCCTTGTCTACACCATGGTCGGGGGTCTCTTTCTGGAAGAGGCTTTCCTAGGAGCAATTTTACTTTGTCTATTACACTTAGCTCCACTAAAAGCAAGAAAACATGAAAGGACAGTAGTGCCTTATGTATGTTCCTTAAGGGCCTGGAGTGTGAGGCCACTGGTCTAGAGCCTCATTCTTTCTCTTATCTGTTCATCTTGGCTGTCTCATACCCAGCCGTAAGCCCTTTACTCTTCTTTCTCAGGGTTTCAGGCTTTGCCATTTTTATCCTTAATCTTCTTTTTAACCCTATCATTGGTTCTTACTGCAGCACCATGGATCCTTTCCAATAGCTAGTTCCTGTCTCATTTTGATGACTTCTGAGTATGCAGAAGTCAATCCCAGTAGCCTTCTGGCAGATGGAATGGCCCTGCTGGTCTTCTCTGGCTATGAGACGCCCTTGATAATGTTTTCTCTGAATGTCACAATAGGTGGATGCTTAGTAAACGCTGTGCAGGAAGAGAGCCATGAGGGTGACTACCTCCCACTTTATTAGATGTTACATTTTTACAAAGACAGCTGAGTACACGGTCTTCAGTACATGGCTATAAAGGACTTATAGACTCAATGGTAGCCTACCCAGACATCTGTTTGGTTTTCTGTTCTACCTGCATCTTTGCTTTTGTAGGTGGCCCTGTCTTGTGATTGTGAGACTAAGTCTGGGAAGTAAGTGGATTTTAGATTTGTCTGTGTCAGATTACATGGTGTTATATGTGGCTTATGATTCCATGCTAGTGTCACCTCCATGCTAGTGATCTTGATTTGCTTCCTCGGTGACTCTGCCATTTAACTCCAGGTCCTCAGAATGCTGTAAGCATGGCAGTTTGTCCTTATGCTGTAGAAATCAGTTCTGTTCTTCCAGCTTTGCTTCTTGCCTCTGCCTTAGCTTTGAGTTATTTTCTTTTATACATTCAGGGCCTCCAGAAAGTTTACCAGGATCTACCATGTGTAGCATCTGGTTCCGTTGGCTCTTTTGATAATGTTTGTTGCTTCAAATTGCAGTTCAGCTTTAAAAGTCTGTGTATTAGTCTGTGTTCTCTTGCTATAATAAAATACCAGAGGTTAAGTACTTTGAAAGAAAAGAGTTCACAGTTTGGAGGCTTATAGTACAAACAGCATGGTGCCAACTCTGTGGATAGCCCTTGGCTGCATCATATGTGTGTTCAAGAGGAGAGATCACATGGTGAAGAAGGAAGTCAGAGACTGGGGAGGGCCAGGTGTGCTCTTTCATACTAACTCTTTTTTTAGGAACTAAAATAACCATTTATTGCCTTTTGAGGACAATGCTGCAATGATCCAGTCACCTTGCACTAAACCCACCTCTTAAAGGACTTGTAAGACTGCAGTGTTAGGAACCAAGATTCTAATATGTGAACTTGGGGGGAGACAAGTTACATCCAAATCATAGCACCCTGAACTTGCTGTTGGGGATATGAATCTCTTCTCACCATCGTCACCTGTATCCCTTGGCTTTGGACAACTGAAGTGGGCCACGAGCATGTCTACATGCTGTGTAGTGCTTTACTCCTGAGAGGAGAGAACAGCTGCACATATGGGACACGGGGTGGGACTAATTTCAGCGCCTGCAGCCTTCCACTAGAGCCCACTCTTCCAAATGATCCACTTATCACAGTGCATGGGCATTTCTAAATGTATCCAACCCTCCTAACTACATTATTCATTTCTTTCCCAAGACAAAACTTTGTAAATTGTTTCCTGAAGTCCTGGTTTACTAAGCTCTGCCTAATCTCCATCTGAAAACCCTATCAACAAGATGGAATGAGTTTCAGCAGACTTGGCTTGTTTCTAGTCAATTCAGGCTTTTTCTCAGCAACTTTAAGAAGCCACATTAAAAAAAAAAAAGCCACATTAAAAGCTAGAAGACAGTTCCTGTAGTAATTAACGTGGAGTCTTTCCTACTCCTTTATCTGAGCTTGAAAAATCCCTCAAACTCCGTAATGGATGTGGGAATTGTCTGTCGAAGGTATGAGAGATTAAGGGATACATTCTCCTCTTTAGAGGTTTGCTAGGTGGGGAGAGTCATGGGATGGTCTGAATTGTTTATGTGTCGTTGCCTGGAACAGAAGTGAAGTCAGCAGCCCAGCAATCAAATCTGATTCTCCCAGGCTGACCACAAAGTTTGCAAAGGGCCTTTGGTCATGGCGTGGCAGCTGTTCCTGTGTAAATGGACAAAGGTTAAGCTAACAGAATGTGTCACTGAAAAGCATTTTAGAGATTGGCTAATGTAATTACTAAATTGCCGGACCGAGTAAACAAGAGCCTATCCTTTCTTAATGGCCCATAGACCTAAGATAGATTCCTGACCTGCACACTCACACACATGTACACACGTTTGTACATAATCAGCATATATATGTATATATATTACAAGCTTCTTCAGTCTCCTCATGTAAGAAATACATGGATTGCAATCACCATAATTATATTCTTCCATGCATATCAATTCGGTATTGTGTATTTTTCTTGGAAAAATCTGGAGTGATTTCTGAGCTTTTATGCACAAATATAGACATTCTGGAGTTCTGCCTAGAACATGTTTGCCAATAGCATTGTGTTATAATGTCCTCTGGTAACTTTAGTACTAAGAGCTCAGGGATTGGCTTGGTGGGTTGCAAGCTCTAGTATTCACAAAGAAGTCTGGCATCAGGGAGATTTTCCATTAGCTTCTGGTATTGAATTTTTACTGCCAACTCTGATGATTTGTTAATCCTGAAGTCTGTGGGGGAACAGGCAGCTGATGAAACCCGGGCCAGAGTGTGTGTGTGTTTCACACACAGCAGTTAAACTGTGTGGATTCCTGGCATTCCCCTCCGTGTTGGATGTGGGAAAGAGGCAGAGAGAAAAAACTGCAGTGAAAAAGAGGGCCATAAGAATCTGCTTGGAAGGAAGCAGCTCTCTACTTTCTATTGAGGATGGACTAAACTGATTAGAGAAGAAGTGAGGTAACAGACTCCTACTAGCGCAAGCTAGTGCCTCTGGGGGGGACAGTGGGTTCCTGTCCTTTCCTGATTGCTAGATTTGAAGCCTGAGTTAGTTAGTCCCTCTCTCTTTTCCCTCCCTCCCCTTCCCTCCTTCTCTCTCCCCTCCTTCTTTCTATCCTTTTCCTCCCTCCCTCCCTCCCTCCCTCCCTCCCTCCCTCCCTCCCTCCCTCCCTCCCTCCCTCCCTCCCTCCCTCCCTCCCTCCCTCCCTCCGTCCCTCCCTGCCTTTACTCACCACTGGGAAGCCAGAAGCATCCCAGGAATGAAGCCTCACTCATGCCCTCAAGTCTGTGGCTCCAGGAAGACACCCAGCATTTCTGAGTGTTCCAGCCTGGCTGGTAGCCCACTCACTGTGTCTTACTCCATCTAAACCTGTAAGCCACTTCTGAGGCAGCGTCTCCCCCGTTCTTACTAGCTTCTAGTCTACCTATGAAGGAAATATCAAAAGAAGCAGCAAACTCGGAAAAGGACCAGGAGGAGGCACAAGAGGGGGAAGTGGGGGGGTAGAGGAGGAGGAAACAGAAGTGAAAGGCTGTGGGAGGACAGGAACACTGGGAGGAGTTAAAGGAGTGGACAGGGATGTAGCAGAGGAAGGGGAAGAGGGAGGGGGAGTTGGAGAGAGCAGAAGAGAAACAGAGAACCTGGAGGAGCCGGAGAAGTGGAGGAGCCGGGGGCTGGAACATGGCAAGCTGATTGCTAGAGGAAATGCAAGGTAGGCTCCTATTCACAGAACGGATCCTGTGCTCCTTGGCTGTCAGTGATCTCTGCTGTGGATGTCACGGGGTTTCAGATCACTGATATTCTGACTCACCTGACTTAGTGTAAAGAATACAGAGGGACAAGAGAAATTGATTCAGTGATTAAGAGCACTGGCTGCTCTTGCAGAGGACCTGGGTTCGATCCCTAACAACCGTCTATAACTCCAGTTCCAGGGGATCTGATGCCCTCTTCTGACTTCCTCGGACATTGCATGACACGGGTGCACTTACACACATGCAGGCAATATACTCATACACATAAAATAAAATAATAAATGGAGTATTTAAAAGCAATAAAAAAATAACAGAAAGACATACTGTGTTTCCAAAGTTCAGCAATAGTCTGGGTTGGGTTAGTTCAGAGCACTTTCTCTGCCCTTCCCTGGAAGCCCCTCCCCTGCATGTAGACTCCATCCTCGAGCCTATCTCTGTCCTTGTCTTAAGAAGGGCGCCCACAGTGTCAGGCCACCTTACTGCTTCTCCTGGACCCTGCACACATGAGAATGTCCTCAGCATAGTGTATAGTCCACCCTGTCTAGTCCCGCCCTCAACTCTGCCAGCGTAGGAGGAAGTCTACTAAGATCCCTGTTCCAGCACTCTGGGCCACTCACTGCTGGCATCTGGCCTTGATGGGTTTCCAGTCATTGCCCTTGCCGTTACCAAGATTGTCTTTGTACTGTCCAAATGATGCTCCAACTGACTCTAGAAGACATTGACTAAACCTTTGCTTTTTAATTTTTTGTTATTTGATAATTTCATATATACATATAATGTAAATTGATCGAGCTCTCTCCCGTTCCTTTCCTCCACTTCCTCCCCATTCCCCTGCTTTTCCTGCCCGATTTCATCATATTTTAAAAATCCACTGAGTCTACATAATGCTGCCAGTGTGTACATGGCTGTGGGGCCATCTACTGGAGCATGGGTAACCTCTCAGGGGCCACATCGCTAAAGAAAACTGACTCTCCCAGCAGCCACCAGTTGAGAACAGCTCTTCAGTTACGGAGGGGACTTGGTAAGCCCCTCACTCTGTCAACGCAGAGGGATTTTGTATGGCTTGATCTGTCAGTGACACTTTTGCTCTTTTGTTTTGTTTTGTTTGTTTTTTTGAGACAGAGTCTCCCAGTAGCCCCAGCTAGCCTGGAACACACCACACAGGACAGGCTGGCCTCTCTGTCTCACAGAGAGCCACCTGCTTCTGCCTCCCAAGTTCTAGGCTTAAAGGTGACTGCCAACCACTCCAACCCTGAACCTTTGCTCTTAATGTGAACTCTGCAGCCCCCTTTCAGCTTCGTTCTTTCCATGTGGTCCCACCCAGTACACATCCCTCTTCTCTGTCCTTTTCCCATCTTCCAGTGCTCACCACTGCTCCCTGAAGCATACCCCTTTGGTGATTCATTCTGTTCCCAACCTGGCCTTCTCTCTATGATAACAGGGACAGCAAGGATGGACAGGGGTCTGGGTTAGCATTCCTCTAGGAAATGTGATTTCTTTGGGCCCATTTTACAGATGAAGAAGGTGTTCAAGATTAAGTCCCTTTCCCAAGATCCCCTAGTCAGGCAGAAGTGGAGCCCAGTCTGGGGTACTCTTCAAGTCTTACCTGGACTCCAGGCAGTTGGTTTAGGAAGAGGGTTTACCTAGTCAAGGAACTGTGCAGTTTCCTAGAAACCGGCCTTGCCCTTCTAGGGGCTCTTTCCCAGGAGGCCTTCCCATGCTAGGCAACTAGGAAGCAGCTGTGCTAAACTGGTAATTAATGAAAACAAAAGACCCAGTTTAGCCACAGACAGGAGTGTGTGTAGCACTGAGCAGCACTGGCTGTGTTGAGGATCCGGGCAATGCTCCTATGGTGGTCTGGGGGGCGGTTTTAAGCATCCTATGTAACAGAGGCTGCAGTCTAGACCATGTGGAGAATTCACAGATGGATTCACCTAAACTTGCAGACACCTGAAAATCTCAAATGTCGGGTGGAACTTCAGATGTTTCCTTTCAATGTGGAGCACACTTCAAACTTGGGACTGACCCATACCCCACGTCCCCAGGGGTGGCCACAGGTCTGAAGAAAGGAAGATGAACCATCCTTCTTTCCCAAGAGGCCCAAGGACAAGCACACCCAGTCCGGTTCACCACAACATCCTTCTGCCAGGTGTATATGTTCAGAGCTGGCCCAAACAATCAGACTTGGGGCTGCTTAGGGCTGCACTGCCAGGAGCTCAGACTCCCATATCTTGATCTCTTACACATCTTATGTGCTGCTCTGTGTCACTATCCCAAGGCAGTGTGATCAGTGGGTCATCCCACCTCCATTCTGTAGAGAAGAGAGCTTTCCAAGATTGTTAGGTCCATGTCAGAGGTGGAAGGCATCACTGAGCAAAAGTCCCAGGTCAGTAACATGAGCAGAACTGAAGGAAGGGTCTTATGACATTGTCTGGGGACTTGTCTCAGTGGACATTGCTTTATAATTTATACTGAATGATGACGGGGGGTGGAATGGGATGAGAGCCCAGGCCAGACCTTGCCTGAGCAGAATGGAAGGGGGTGGAATGGGATGAGAGCCCAGGCCAGACCTTGCCTGAGCAGAATGGAAGGCAAGAACATGATTACAGGCTGAACATAGTCGGTAGCCTCAAGGTTGGATGAGGAGAGAGAGCCTGCTTTGTTAAATGTGGGAGGCTCATGCCCAGGCTGAGTATGGATATCTCGTAAGGGCTTGGCACGTTTGCTGAATGTTTCTGGCTTACTGCCCAGCTCTGAGTTTCCTGTGCATAGTTCACTGCAGAAGGAATAAAGCTTAAGAATCTCTGAGCAATGCGTCGTCAGTAGCCCACTTTCTCTGGGTTGTCTGACAAGATGTGAGCTGTCATTCTTGTGTACCACAGACCCAGCTCAAAATTCTTTGGGGAAGAAAGAAAAGAATAAGCCACGCTATCCAGGACTGACTTCAAAAGGAATTTAATAACCAGTGTCAGCCTAGCAGGCTTCATCTGAGGGAGAATGACTGTTGGATCGTCCTCAGAGTTCCCATCTCTGGTGAGGACAGAGGTTCCTAGTGTCCCACATCATGAGGACTGAGAACGGTAAGATAGCTTCTCACAATTTAGGGTTTTTCTGTTCTGTATTTTTCCTACTTTGGGGGTGTGTGTCTGTTTACTTACACATTGGTGAAGAATTTAGAAGGGATAAATGGAAATTGATGAAAGATGATATTATGTTGTTTATTGAAACAAAACTTTAAGAATTTCTTGGTATTCTACGGTTCTGGAGGGACATTTAACTTTAAGATGTATATATGGGCCAGGAGGGTGTGGGGTGCAGGCCTTTAACCCAGCCCTTGAGAGGCAGAGGCAGCTGGGTCTCTAAGCTAGAGGCCAGCCTGTTCAAGGTAGTAATCTCAAGGGGCTACAGGGAGACCCTGTCTCAAACAAAAGAAAACCAAAACAAGCAAAGAAACAATAAAATCACCAAACTAACCAAACAAAATGAAACAAACAAAAAAGATACATTAAGATCTTCAATGACAAGGTTTTATTATATGGAAGATTAACAGTGAAGTATATGGTAGCTATATTTTAAGTACTTTTAGGGCTTATACGTGTACTACTTGTAAATATACTATTTTCAGGCTAGTTATACTATGCTATTCATCATTCATAAGTGTCACATGACTTTTGAGGTTGGAGAGATGACTCAGCAGTTAAGAACACTGGCTGCTCTTACACAGGACCCAGGTTCGATTCCCAGCCCCCACATGGCGGTTAACAACCATCCATAACGCCAATTTCAGGGGATCCGAGATCCTGTTCTGGCTTCCACGGGCATTGTGTACACACAGTACACTTATATACATGCAGGCAAAATAGTCATATGCATAAAATCAAAATCAATTAATTAATTAAAAAATAATTACATGACGTTTGGTGAGTGATGAGGGTTTTCAGATGATGGGCCTTGTAAATGAGATCCATTTACAGTGCTGTTGTGGATATTAGAATTGAGGCATCACTCTGTTGTGGTAGCTATTGTAGTGGTACCTGCAGGTAGGGGAAGAGGGGCACACTATCACTGGAAAGTTTCCTGAAGATTTGCAGAGTTATCAGCAGGCACCGCGGGTTGTAGTGAGGTTGTAATACACTCTGTTGATAAGACTTGCATATGCTTCCTTCAATAAAGTATTAAAGCATAACCTTAAAACCACAAACATGCTTTATTTGGGGGGCTTTGTACGTGTAACTCACATGGTAAGAGAGAAGATTGTACTTTGAGCAAGGATTACAGCTATTACCCCGATTTGTTATTGGACAACGTCACAATTCCCATCAATAATGGTGCTGGAAAGCATAAAAACATGGGACAGAATCAGAAAGATTAAGCACAGGAAATAAGATGGCAAACGGAGAACAAAATGAAATATACTGTTCAGTTCAAAGATATTCTTATGAAAAACACTAACATTGCATTGTGCTGGTGAGCTTGGGAACTGCTGGATGATGGGGAAGAAAGCTCCAAAAGGAGGAACATAGGCCTGTGGTGAATCCCAACATTCACTCAAGAAGCATCTGGACGTTGGTGGTGGTGGTGATGTGTGTGTGTGTGTTCAAGGCCAAGGATCTGTGCTCATTATAAATAGGTTGATTTATTGGGAAAAGAAGACCAGGAAGATTGGGAAGTGCTTTCTGAGATGAACCTAATCTTTCCAATAATGTGATTAGTTTTAAAGATTGATAATCTTTTCCAACACTACATGCATTTGTTAAACTTTGAACCCACAGACATTATTGGAAGAACTTGACATTATAATTAGGATAAATTATAATTATGACTTGCATTGTCAAGGAATGGTGAAGGTCTATGTCTAGAAATGTCTTTTAAAAATTTATACCGATAACACATTGTAAAAAATGTTCAGATTGAATAAAAACCCCTTAGTGCAAGTTGAACACTGTAGCTGAGTATTCTTCATCTGAAAGCCTGCAGTCCAAATGCTCCAACCTGAGCTTCAGAGCACTTCAGAGCTTTGAATTTGGGATAATCAATTACTGAAATCTATTTAAATATTCCCCAGTCCAAAAGTCCCTGAAATCTGAATAGTGCTAACCTAAGCATTTCAAATAAGAGCAACTTAATGAGTAGCAGTATTTTGGTGAACATTTTTTTTGTTAATAACTTTCATTTTGAAGAAATGCAGTCATACTACGTATGTTTTATTAATGAATTTGCCTTTTAGAAATATAGTGTGAGCAAATTTCTGTGGCAATGAATTTCCCTGTATCAAAGGTTTTAGGGGTTGGGACCCTGGCTCAGTGGGTAATGTGTGTTACTGTGCAAGTATTAGGACCAGAGTTCAGATTCCCAGAACCCAAATGAAAACTGAGCCTGTTCCTGTGTGTCTCTAAGCCCAACTCTGGAAGGCAGACCCTGGTGGATCCTGGGGGCTTACTGGCCAGACAGTCTACCAAAGGTCAGAATCTAGTGTCATGTTCAGAGAGAGAGAGCCTGTCTTAAGAAAAAAGAAAAAAGGTATCAAAGTATCAAAATGATTGAAGGAGACACCATAGATCAGCGTCACACAAAGCTGTACACGCACACAGGCACACATGCATGTACATACATGTTTTAAAAGCATGTTGCATAACTTATTAAGTATCTGGTAGATTTGTTATTGCTTTCTTTTCTATTTTAGCAATATGAAAATTAAAATAATTACAGTTAAATCTTTTCATCTCTTCATGAATATTTTCATGTGATCCTTCTGGAGGTGGAATCTGTTGCTGAATCAATCCTGGAAAGATTCTGTTTAAGTCCCCATCAGCTCTGTGTGAATAATTGGGCAACGTTCTAACTAGCATTGGGTTTTACCATTTTTTAATTAATTGTATTATTCTGAATAAGTGGTAACCTTATTTTGTCATCTTAATTTACTCTAAGGAAACCTTTTAAAAAACCTTCTGGTTCCTTACTCTGTCCTTTGGGTTTAGCTTATCTGTTTTGGCTACTTATCACCAAACTAATCACCTTTTACAGTAATTTTTTCCAACCCAGTTTCCGAGGTCTGTGACCTCTTTTGGTGTCTCTCAGAAAGTGTGCTGAAGAGTTCAGTTCTTTTGCTCTGATTTTTTACCTGGGAAAAACCCTCATCTTTATGATTTTATCTCTCTCCTTTTAGATTGGTTCTTAGACTAAGCAGCAGCAGTTGGTATCTTCCAACAGCATGTGGAATACTTTAGATTAGAAACGGTTTCTGACTTGTCATCTCTTTATTCCACTGCATGTAGAAGGTCATGCTGTCCCTCTTACAGGCTTTGTGATGGTAGGTTTTGTGGCCTCAGAACTACTCAAGAACAGAAGCCAGTTTTGTGTGCTTTACTGTCCAGTGCTGGAGTTGGGCTCTGACCCCCTAGTAGACTTTCAACAAACAATTCTGGAAGAAGCCAGTGGAAGATAGACAGAAACCTTTGTACCCAATTTTTCAAAGAAAGGAATATTCCAAAAAAAAGAAGAATCAGAGAAAAATTAAAAAATCAACCCAGATAGAGTTTTTCTAGGGTGAATGAATTGGTTAGTTTAACTTGTGTATGTTTACACTTCTATTGGGTTCTTAAAGGGTACTACTAAGCAAGTAAATACATATCATGGCTAAAGCCAGTAGAGGACACATGAACTTGACAAGCGCAAGGACACCTTTAAAGGGGAATGGTCAGAGAGGTTTACTCTGGCCCCCAGCCCAGTGCTGATGTTTAAACTGATGTTTATTCTGAGTAGTAAGAACAGCTAATATTTACCAGAGCATTTGCTATACCTGAGACCTAGTTCCAAGTCCCTGTCACCTTCATATATGAAGTAAATTATGGTTATTGTTACCTTATTTTACAGATTAAGAAAGGCACAGAGAAATGACTTGGGTAAAGCCACATCAGTAGTTGGTACAGAGGCAGGATCTTTGGTGCTGGAGCCTGACTCTGGAGCCTAGGGGGCCTGGAGATACTGACACGAGGTTCTGACTTGTCGATCTTTATGCTGTTCCTTGGGTGTGTGGTTCCTTCTGCTTGCATTTTCCCTAAGGAACATGCTCTAGTTTGGGTGGGGTTTTTTGTACATATTATCTCATATTTTTCTCATGACCTTGAATGAATTTAGATTTCTTGAACATCACCAATTCCCAAATCCCAAGTCTGAAACTTTTTGAGCCACTCTCATATAATGCCACAAATTGAAATTCCACATCACGAAATTTAGTTTCATGCACACAATTGCTAAAAATATTATATCAGATTATACCCATGATATATAGATGAAACAAATAAATCCTTTATTTATACTTAGGTCTCACCCCCAAGATATGCCATTATGTTCATGCAAATATTCCAAAATATGAGAAAATAAAAATTCTAAAATACTTCTGATTCCAACTCAGATACAGGAATCTCAACTTCTCTGATTTCTTTCACGGGCCAGGTGAGTGAACTTGGAAGTTCAATAAAATGCAGGTGGTGATTAGAGATGCATTGACTTAGACCAAGTCCGCTTAGTGTCTAAGATCAGATACCATCCTGTCCTGGATGACTGAGTGCTGGTGTGCTTGGTTCTTCTTCACAAAGTCCTGAGAATGCAGTTGTGCTTCATTTGGAGGTGCTGAGCTTGGAAGCTCAGATAAGTCACCATTCCCTTGGAAGTTAGGCAGAGCCCATCCTCAGTCTCTCTGAATGTACGGAAGCCAGTGTACAATGTTTTTTAGATTCAATTTTATGCCATATTCTCCCTGGCTGGATTATTTATTTTATCCTTTCAACCTAAACATGATGGATGCTCAAAATAGGTAGAGACTATTTTATACCTTCCATCCACTGGCCCTCCAAACCATCACCAAGGAAATTCAGAGAACTTGTTCAAAGAGGCCAGGATGAGTAGCAGGTTGGGGATGAAGGCCTGTTGGGGTTTCTCGCAAGTAACTTACCTTCTCTCTTTTTAATTGTCCTAGTTAGAAACAAGCTATATACTGAGTTCTCAACCCTGCAGTTTCAAAGTAAGATACATAAATATTAACAGCAGGTGGTTTGTGGGTCTTTACACCTCTCTCTCATATGTGTAACTTCAAGGATCATCTACATTCAAATGTATTTTAGGAGTCACTAATTTTTTTAAATAGATGGCACATGATTTACTTGCTTTTGCATAGACAACACAATTTAAAAGCTTATTCAGTGACATCTTCCTCTCCTTCCTTTCTCCAAGCTCATCTACCCCCTTCCTCTCTGACAGGAACTCTTCTGAAGAGTTCCTTTGCTTCCACCTCTTTCTGACTAATGGTGCACACTGTTCTGTACCTTGTTCCTTTTCTGTGACTAATGAGTTGCAGTCTAACCTGCTGATGGACACTGAAGCTATTTGTTGTCTATTTCTGTTACACTGTTCTCAGTGTTGCAATGAGTAACAGTTTGCCCATGTCATTTTGCAGAAGTTTAAGTAAACCTATCTGTAGTCTGAATTCCTGGAAGTGGAGTTATTAGGTCAAAAAGCTATGTACTTTGTGATTTGGGCATCCATCTCACTTCTCAGCCACCCCTCTCCAGCTGATTTCAATGAACAGTCCCACCCAAAATGTCTGAGTGAATGTTTCCCCATGGACTTATGGCCACTCTATGGCAGTATGCTTGTTTGTAGGCGGGGCGGGGGGGGGGTATCTGTGTATGTACAGGTGTATCCAAGCCTCTTTCTCTATTTTGGAGACAGTGTCTCTCACTCAGCACAGCTTTCCATTTTGACTAGACTGGCCAACTAGCAAGCCCTTCAGTCTACCATCTCTGCCTTCCCCCAGTACTGGGGCAGGTATAGGTCACCATGCCTAGCTTTTATGTGGGTGTTGGAGAACTGAACTCAGGTCCTCCTTCTTGCACAACAAGCATTTTACCCACAGAACTCTTTTCCCATTCCGAGAAGCTATTTTTCATTGAAGAGAAAAAAGGTGAACTCAGTGTTCTTTTAACATTTTTTTCTCTCTTATGTTATGACTAGGGTTGGACATCTATTCTCTTGACTTAAAATAATTTTCATTCATCACATTTATTCATTCAGCGATTAGTTTTTGAGGGTTTGCTATATGTATGGGACACAAGGGTAGGTGAGAAGGACCTAGTTATGCCACTGTGCCAATCATGAAATAACTACCTTGAAAGACAGAAAGGCTGTGAAGAGAATGACTAACGGCTGAGCTCTACCTTAGCCTAATGGTGGGGACTCCTTGAGGAGAAAGGATGAGATTTCAAGCATGAAATGGACCCAGCCAGTCAAAGGTGACAGTCCCATAAAAGCTGTTTGACAAGTCAGGCTTGGTGGCACACATCTGTAATTCTAGCACTCAGGAGGCTAAGATAAGAGTATCAAAAATTTCAAGCCAGCCTAGCCTACATAGCATAACCCTGTCCCAAACAAAATCAGCGAGTGATACCTATTTGAAGAACAGAAGGATCTGTACATATTGGAGAAGGAAGTTGGGAGAAGGTATCAGGTGAGTTGGATACAGAAACTGAGGCCATTGGACAGGGTAAGGCTTTGGTTTTGTTGTGAGTTCCAGGTAGACTTCAGCTGTAGGCTGGGACAATAGAACTGAAGTTTGTACACTTAAACCTGGCAGACTGTTGTTCCCTGGGTGATGTTGGAGGGGTGCGGATCCTATGCATAAGCCCCTGTTTGACTGTCATATTTGCCATAAGAGATCATGAAGGGATGCCACTGGGTCCATACCCAGAACACGGTGTCTCTTTCTAAGCCCTTACCTCAGCATGAGACAAGTGATAAGAGTTGCGTACATTGACATTGTTACAAAAGTACATATTTCCTAGAAACAAAGCTCCACTTAACAAAGAGCCTTCTTATCCATTATCTCATCTATTACTAAATTTATTGATCATTTTGACAAATGATTATTGTGCAGTTTTGCCTTCTGGTCCAGGGAAGAGGACAGGGTCTGTTTCTGAGAAATGGCTCCACAGGTGAATTCTAAATGCCTGAATCAGACAGTACTGCTGACTCAACAGAGCCTGTCAGTGACAGCGCTGAGTGAAGGGACAGCGAAGAAGTACGGTTGCCACTGGTTCTCTGCAGAGCACTAGTTTCTGAACCTTCTTCAAGTACAAAAGTTCAAAGACGCGCAGCCTTTCATAAAAAATGATGTGGTATTTGCATATAGTCTGTGGTGGTTTGAATGAAAAATATTCTCCATAAAGTCAAGTATTTGAGCACTTGGGATATGGTCCCCAGTTGGAGGTGCTGTTTGGAGATATCAGTCGTGGAACCTTTTGGAGGCGTGGTCTGGCTGGAGGAGGCATGTCACTGGAGGTGGGCTTTGAGAATTTATAGCCTTGTCCCATTTTCCATTGCTTTCTCTGCTTCCTGTGAGCGGTTGGAGATGCCTGCCCACCATGATGGACTCTTATCCCTTTGGAACCATAAACCCAAATTAGCTGTCCCTGTGTAAGTTGCTTTTGTTATGGTATTTTATCACAGCAGCAGAAAAGTAACTAATACACAGTGTAAACACATGCTCTGTACGTTTTATAGCCTTTCTAGATAACTTAAAACATCCAGTAGAATCTAGATGCTGGGCCCATGTTCCTATACTGTCTTGTTCGGGGAACATGGAACTAGAACTTCTGTGCATGCTCAGCACAGATACAATATTTTGCCTCATCTTTGGTTGGTTGAATTTGTAGCTATGGAATATGTGGATATGGAAGGCCAGTTAATTACAAAAGAAGAGTCCAGGAAAATATTTATAAAATTGAAATGTGCCTGTGCAAATTATATTTGAAACACGTATTTTAGGATCCATTGATTTTGGGGGTTTTGGTTTTCCTAGATCTGTGTACAATGTTTGTGCGTCCCTCAATCCCAGGGTGATGATATCAGAAGGTGGGTGTTTGGCAGATAACTGGGTTGTGAAATTCGAACTTTCATGAGTAAGATCGGCACAATTAATAGAAGAGGCCAGAGCTTTCTTTAGGCAATGTGGGGATAGAGCAAGAACTCAGGTGCCGGCAAACCAGGTTCTCACCAGACAGAGGATCTGCAGGCACCTTAACTCTGGAATTCTAGTCCCTAGAACTGTGGGGAATAAATTCTTGTTGTTTAAACCACCCCATCTACGACAACTTAGTCCAAATGACTAAGGTCCAATCAGTTTATTATGATGGTATGACTGGAGTTAAAGACAGCACTTTTAGAAGGGATTTTGGCCAGTTTGTGTCTGAATACTGCCAGACTTGATGAAAGAATGCCTGAGAAGCCTGTGAGACAGCACGTTTATGTTGTTTGCAGATGATTCCTCAGTTTATCGTTTGAGGTGGAGTTACTGGACTTGACTTATGAGTTGTCCTTGTCTTTTCTGTTGAGATGCCGAACCTCTTGACACTGAATTCACTCCCTGTCTGAGGTCAGCAGTGGAGTTGCTCAGGCACTGTTACCAGAATGTAGTCCAACATAGCCACAAAGCACAGCACATTCCAAGGCCATAATTATGCCTCCAGGCATTGATGCGGCGTCCCTAATTCTATTCCCAGAGTTAGGGAGCGGGGAGAACTTGACTGGAAATTCTAGATGATGACTCTTAGACACTAGACACTTTCTTGCTTGCATTTTTATTTGATGACCTTCGACATCTCTCACTGTGCTCGAGGGGGACGGGTATCATCCAGTCTTGGTGGCTGTCCCTTCAGGCTCAGCCTCTTTCCCTAGGTGCCATCTCACCTGGAAGTTCCAGAGCAAAAGGTTAGCAGAAACCCACCTCTTCTCTGCCACATCTGGGAGCTTTCAGGGCATTTCTTGCATTTCTTCCATAGGTTTTATAATTTTCCATTTCTCACTCAGGAAACTGACATTTAGTGACAATAACTAGGTTTCTTTGGGGTATAGCAAAAAACTAAAACAAAAACAAAATGAACAACAACAACAAAAACCCCAGAACAATAACAAAACCCAGAAAAGACCATGGGTCTCCTGAACTCCCCAAATTCTTTCTGTGTCATTGCTGAAGTCCTAAAATAACCCAAGGAAGGAAAACACTCATTTATGAAAGTTTTTTTTTAAAGAAATATGAATGCTTTTTGTTTCATACTGGGGTTAAAGTCTGAAAACCTGAACATAAGTTGAAACTATTAATGGAAAATACACGAGATTTACTGACCCTGCCAAATATTGCTTGGAGCTTGGCACACTGTAGAGTGCCTGTTATTTCCCCACGTGGTCACATGTCCCACTGGGAACTTTGCTGCTGCTGCGTAGTTTTAGTGAAATAGAATACCACAGATCACCAGCCTGGGAAACGATGTGAATTCAACATTCAAACTATGGTTTCTACTGAAGGAGTCTCATATATCATCAAACAGCCTGAACTGTAAGCTGGGCCACTGTGAATCTGGGTCAGAATAGATTCTGCTGGAAAGTAGGTGGGTAAAACCTGTTCTCACAAACAACATCATCTGTCTCTTATGGAATAGTCTGTAAAAGCACATGCCACAGTTCTCAGGATCTCGTCCCTCGAGGGAAAATACATGACTGTACTCAGCCCTGATAGGATGTATATTGAAACTTGTTTGACTTAGAACAGTCTCATGTGAACTTGCTGTAACTACCTGTTTGAATAAATTTCTCTCAGGGTTTAAGTATTTTTCTATATTAGCTCCTGAGTTGACTCAGAGGGAGAAAGGGAGGTCACAGCTTTTGCTACTAGTGTGGGGAATTACACCTGGCATCGCTCATCCTGCATACATAGATCATCAGCCTCAAACTGAGATTTGTTTAGCTGTGTGATCAGAATTCTAGACTCTCTGCCCCGGCCGCATCGCTGCTTCTTAACAATCTGGTAAGGTCATGTGCCGTAGCATATAAAATCAGTGTTACAGAATGTGAACTGCACTAGGAGCTGACAGAGGAGGCAGGCACTTCCTTTTGTCTGGGATTCACATCTAGATGGTAACTATTGTTCTAGGGAAACTTGCTGAGTATGAATAAACCCCGGAGCAGGCACTCTCGTCCTTGCTTGAATGCAGTCTGTGAAACAAAGTATAGAAAAAGACCCTTTCAGAAGACTGAAGCTTGGTTCTCAGCTTCCAGGTTGGGCAATTTATAACTACCTGGAACTCTAGCTCCAGAGACATACATACATTTAAAACGGGAGTGTGGAAGAAAAAGAAAACAGTCATCGTAGCCGTAGCAAACCACTTAGTTACATGCAGAGAGGGACAGATTCTGGCAACAGTCACTCTGTGTCATAAACACAGAGTTTAGTGGTTTTGAATCCTGACTGAATCTTTGAATCACTTGGGGAGCACTGGCAATGTTGATGCCCGGACTCTACCCCTAAAGGGTTTAGTGAGATGGGTCTGGTTGCAGCTTGGGCCTTCAGAACTCTCTAGATGGTTATGCTGTATAACCAGCACCACACAATGTGGGAAGTTACAGCTATCAAGTCAGTAAATTATTCAAGTAAACAAGCAGCAGGCTAGATCAAGCGTGTCTAGAGGGATTGCCAAATACTGCCTGCTGGGAGTGTTTAGGTCCCTTTCTCGGAAAACCTCGGGCCTGGAGGTTCTGGAAGGTCCTCTGCCTCCTAGGTGTGCGCTCTACTTCCCCAGGCACTCTGGGCATTAGTAGTGTAAACAAGGTCACTTTCATTCATCGGACACATATTTAAACATCTGCTGTGTTCAAGTTATCATCTGCCAGAGACAGAGCACATCTGTAAATGTCTTAAGTGAGCAGCAGGGAGGAGAAGAACCGAAGCAATGCAAAACAGGGGCTGCACAGTGCCACAGGACTCGGCAGGGCAGGGGTGTGACGCAGCCTGGCTGTGTTTCAGAGGACACTGCTGTTTCTGCTGGCAGCATGTTTAGAGGTGTCTGAGATCCCCTGCAGGAGTAAGTGGTAGAGTATTTAGAATGAGTCTCCCTTGAGAGACTCATTAAGGGTGATGGGAAGTGGGTCAGGGGAAAACAAAGATTATTCTAAGAGGAAACTGCAGAAGCAAGAAAGGAGCCAGAGGCCCGGGAAGCTCACTTCAGCCTAGCTGTCTCCAGGTCAAGGAGACAGACTTGCTCTGAGAGGAGAGGTCAAGGCTGAGCGTTGGCTCAGTGGGAAAAGTACTTGCCATGCGTGAGGACTTGAGTTTGTCCCCCAGAACTGAGGTACATCTGAATATAGTAGCAAGCATCTGTGATCCCAGCATTCCTACAGCAAGATGGGAGGCGGAGACAGGAGAACCCCTGGAAGTTCACAGGCCAGCCATACATATGCAGTATGCAGCAGCCAACAAGAGACCCTGCTTCAAATAAAGTGGGAGGGGAGACTGGCTCGGTGGTTGTACTCCAACCTCCACATGGACTTGCACACAGGAACCACCCCCCCCACCACCTGCCACACATACTCGGGGGTAAAAAATGAAAAAAGAGAAAAGTCAAAGGGAGGTAGATCTGGGTCTGTTTGGGCTAGATGGCGTGGCATGAGTTCTATCTGGGAGTCAGTAGGGCGCTCAGGATGGTAGGTTTCAACTTTGAGGTTGAGGCAAGTAGGGACATACTCAACACTGTTTATCCAGCTACTTGGAAAGCTAAGAGATTTGGAGGTGTTCATCCCAGTTTAACGAGGAGGAAAAGTCAGTGCAGTTACATAATTGCAGCAACTCTCGGCTTTGCATAGAAAAGGCAGGTGGATGGTATAAGGTTTGGTTTGGCCTGTCCCCTGTCTGGGCTGCCTTATTCATCTCTTCACCTCTCTCCTTTTTCTTTAGCTTCTAACATTTCACCCACCCTTAACCCTACTCCTGAGAAAGAGGCATGAGAGCTTTACTTTTGCTACCACATCATCCTGGTATTGCAAGTGATGACAGTGGAACCCTGAAGATAGGAAACAAAGTGCAGTAATGGAACTGGATGGTTAGCACCCCGAGGACTGTGCAGCTCTTTGGGAAATACAGCAACTGCTATTAACTTTATTTTTAACATATAAAGAATGTAAGAGTCAGCCTACAGTGTGAACAAGGAGTAGAAAGAGATGAGCTCTCTCCAGTTGGGTCTGATTATCGATGGCTTTGCCTTGTATTAAATGTGTTTGAGGACACAGAAAGAAAAAGAAGAGGGGAGTGTTCTTGAAGCCTCTCTCCTGCTTGGGTTTGCTTTTCTTCCCGTTGGGAAAAATGCTGAAATCATGTCGGCAGACCGTCTGGACTTGTCCTGGGGTTTTCTTTATGACAAGGCTCACATTTTTCCTACATATAATCTGCTCGTCGATGGCTTCTCTGCTCTGCTTCCTGGTGTTCTGCTGCTCATTCCTAATTCTCGTGTGTTTCCTGTTTGGCTGGATCCAAAGAATCTCATATAAATGGAAAAGAAAACAGATCACTTTTAAGAGGATGGTGTTTCATGGCATGTGGATTTCAGATACCTGACTTCTTAAGAAAGCAAAGTATCAAAAGAGCCCAGGTATCTCCCCACCGCCTGCTTAGAAGGCTGTAGTTTTAATGTGTTGGTTTTAACTGTTGGGGGATACTGTCTATCATATTCCCAAAGACTCCTTTCCTTTCCTTTTTTACTGTTTATGGCACATGCACATTTCTTATGGGTGTGTGTACAAGTGTGTACAAGTGAACGTTGGGTGACTTCTTCAATCACTCTCCACCAGATTTCTTCAAGACAGTCTTTCACTGAAGCTAGAACTCGCCAACTGGGCTAAGCCGGCTGGCCAGTGAGCTCCCAGGACCCACCTGTCTCCACCTCCCCTATGCTGGGATTACAGATTCCTGTCATTGTGCCTGTGTTTTTTTACATGGGTGCTGAGATCGAACTTAGGTCCTTGTGCTTGAGAAGCAAGCTGTTTACTGACTGAGCTCCCTGGTCCCATCTCCATTCATTTTCTCATCAAATTCCATTTCCAATTTTGGATAAGTAGTCACCCTTACCCTATTTGTGGTGTGTTTGAAATCAGCACCTTCTCTGCCTGTCTTGGGGTAACTGACTAGTCCCCGCAGCAGCGTGTGTGCTCTGTGCAGCTACCACGATCAGCACTTCATCTCTGTATTTTTTTTCTCCTGAATGATGGGCATTGCTATCCCTGTGAGCAGATGAGCAAACTGAGGTTGGTGAGGCACATTGGGCAGTGCTGGCCATCCCCTTGGACCCCTCCTAATAAGGACAGTCCAGCTGAAGGTTTCCATGCGCAGGGGCATTTGGTGCTTGACTGTTTTGTGGACATCACACAATAAAATGAATGCAAGCATCGTTGTCTAGTTTCCTCCAACTTCCTGGGTCGTGAAACAGCTGCCAATGTCAATATGAAGTTATTTATAACTCAAAGAGCTGCTTTGAATAGCCATCCTAATGGTTTTCTGCTTATTTATTTTTTTAGATGTATCCCAAGCCTCAGCAGTCCTCTTAGAGCAGTCTTGATTTCTCAAAAATGGCATTTGAGTGTGGAAACTGCTGGACAGAAAACATTCACTGTGTCCCGTGTTCCAAGCACTTGAGTTTTAAGAGTTAGCCTCCTTTATTCAGACTTTGGAAAAGTACCAGAGTAGTTACCTTCTGGAGTTTTCCAGCAAAATCAGTCCCTTGGCATGACAAAGCATGCTTTTTAAAGTATCCCACAAGAAACTGATCTACATCTCCACATATGCACAAATAATTTCATATTAACATAATTTTTACCCCTATTTACAGCAGTGTCGAAATTCTGAAGCCTTAGAATTTCTTGGCTGACTAAAGCATCTTTGTTTTAGGAGACATAAGCAGACATTCTTACTCTGTTTAAGGAGCATTGGTAGCCAGGAAGGCCAACCTGCAATTAGAAGTTTGAAATGTTTAGCCTGGCCCCCTCGCCATCTTCTGGCAAGGGGAGATTGAGTTAATAATCCACCATGCCCCATTCTGAGCTAGGAATTGGAAGAGTTTCTGGGTGTTGACTATGTCACTGGTAGACTGCTTGGCAAGGAAGCTTCAGGTTCCTTCCCACATCCATCTCATCATTTGAGTTTGTGTCCGCCGCCTTTATCCTATCCCTACTGTGTGAGAGGTGACCAAACTTGATTTCCTGTGTTCTGAATATTTCCTTACAAAGTGTGGAATATGATATGAGGGTGTAGGAACCTGACTTAGAGGCAGCAGAGGTGACAGCCTGGCCCTGTCAATATCTGAAGCAGCAGTCTTGTGTGACTGTCTGTGAGGTCTGCATTAATGTTTGTTAGGGTCAGGATTGAATAACAGAACATCCAGTGGTGTCAGAGGATTTCTCTGAGTCTGATCAGAGACATGTGCTGAGTGGAGAGAAGGGCAAATACTTAAAAAAATCTGTTTCACACGTTTGCAGTTTGATGATAACATACTGAGGATTCTGTGAGCAGCAAATTGAGTATTTATGAGTAGTAAGGACATGCTAAGATTATTACAAATGATACCTTTCTTCTAAGAACTCAAACATACCTTGTTAAAACATAAGTTCCTTGCTGTGCTTCACAAATACTGCTTTGTGTGTGGAGAGACTTTGAAAACCTTCTGTTGCCCTGCGACGCCCAGCTACTCACGGTGGAAACCGAATTGCACTTCCTTTGCTTTTCCAAAATTAGTGAATCAATGTTGTGCAATCAATGGCTTATTGTTTTACACTTGAGTACATGAGGTTAACTTCTAGAACTGAGACTCTGTGTTAAAGTTTCAGAAGGTAATTCAACATTCATTTAACATGTTGGGAATGATGTGGCAAGCCTGGTGGTGCAGGTGGCTTTCTCTCTCCAGCAGGGATTTAGTTGCAGGATTTAGTTTGAAGAGACTTCACGGAAATGACGCAAGTCCAGACCATTTAACATTTAGTTGAATAGTTTGATTTTATTTCTTTTTATTACCCAGCTGGATTGAGGTGTAATTGACAAATAAAACTGCCTTTATTTAAGGTGCACATCAAGATGATCTGATAAATGTATCCATTGTTAACTGAGTACAGAGATCAAACTAACTGACATTTCATCTTACAGAAGTTGCCTGGTTTTGCTCATGGGCAGAACATTTATGGTCACAAATGTTCAATGAAATGTTATTCATAATAGATGGTTTACATCTGGAATAACCCAGAGGCTCATGTTTTAAGTCCCCAGCTGTGGTGCTAGTGACTATAATTTTTTAAAAACTGTGTATGTATATGTGTATGTGTGTGATGTATGTGTGGGCACATGTGAGGATGTGGGTGTGTTCTCGATGCATGTGTGTGTAGAGGTGGATGTCAGGATTCTTGTTTTATCACTTTCCACCGTAGGTTGTGACACAGGATCTCTCACTAACCTGGAATTTGCCGTTCTGTCTAGACCAGCTGGCCACCAAGTCCCTGGGATTCTCTGCCTCATTCCCCTAGCATTGGGATTGCAGATACAGGCCTCAGCACCTGGTTTTTACATGGGGAGCTGAATTTAGGTACTCACACTTTCACAGCAAGTACTTTACCCAATGAGCCATCTCCCCAGCCCTCGAGGTGCAATTTTGTAGGCTGTGGAGCCTGTAAGAGGCCCGGGCTGGTGGGAAATAGGTCATTAGGGGCTTGCCTTTCAAGGTGATACATGAACAAAATTTATTATTTACATTTTGACAGATCAAAGAAAGACAATATGTTTTACATAGCAAATAGCTCAACTTTACGAGGCAATACTCAGGTTAACTCCTGGCTCTGGACTTGCTCTCTCTCCTTGGTCCATCATAGCTCAGGTCATTCTCTTCGCTTTGTCTTTTCATCATGATGAACTGAAGTCTCTCTGGAATCATGAGCCAAAAATAAATTCCTTAACTTTTTTTCATCTGGTACTTTGTCACAGCAACTAGAAAAGTACCCGAAACCAAGATGTAGTCTGGATATCCAGAAATTATTTGACTCAAAAGTGCAAAGTTATACCCTTTGCCCGACATCTCCCATGGTCTCCCTCCGCCCACCCAGGCAATCTCCTTTCTATTCTCCATGCGTCATCTTCCTGTATTAATCCCTGTGGGAATTCTGCAGTGGCCCCTTTGTAAACTCATGTGGACAAACAATATTGTCCTGGAATAGCTCAACCCCTAAGACTCCCCTGGAGTAATAAACTTTTATTGACTACCCCACAGCACAAAATTAGCCAAATAATGTCAGTACCTTCTGTCTATACCAGCCTGCATCTCTCAGAGGTCTTTAAAAGTGTTGTAGTATTCAAGCTTTGAGAACTGCGTAAGTGGATGTTATATTTATTGTGTGTGTACTTTTGGGGTACTGTGTTAATTTGTATGTGGTATGTATATTTATTATGTGTATTGTGTGTCTATTTTATGTTGTGTTTCTTTTGTAAGTATGTTCTGTATATATTCCATGTGCTTCAGTGAGAATATTGCATGTGTTGTGCATGGGTCTGCTCTGTCATTTGAGTATATGTGTTGTGTGCATTTTGTATGTGTTGTATGAGTTTGTTGTGTGAAGATGCATGTTGTATGTACTAGAGAGTGTTTTCTCTGTGTTATGTATGTTTGTGCTATGTATAGTATATATTCTATGTGTTATGTGTACAGTGTATGTTAATGAGTGTGTAGTGTGTACGTTGCAAGTATTGTATGTGTGGTGTGTGCTGTCTCTGTGTGTGAGTACTCAGTGCCTGACATACAGCTGACTCCATGTTTGGTAGGTATTTGTTGAATGGAGGAAAGGATACCATTCTGCCCACATGAGGCCCATGTTTATACTCCCAGGTGGATCATCAGCCCCTTGAAGACCTATTTTGTGTTCATCCCTAAGCGTCACGTAGAAGGAGGCAACACTGACAGACACAGAGGGGCTCAGGTGGGGAAAGTGTCTTGTGCACCTAAGTGCAGTCTTGCTCTCCAGCTCAGGCTTTGCTCCTTTTTTGTTGCTGTGATAAACACCATGACCAAGTCAACTTGTAGAAGGAAGCATTTATTTGGCTTATGGTTCCAGAAGGAGAGCCCATGACAGCACAGCGGCGAGAAGTGGCTGGTGCAGAAAGCTACGTGATCACATCTTTAAGCAGACACAGGAAGCAGAGTGAAACAGGAAATCCTGTGAGGCTTAAGAACTCTAAAAGGCCCCTTCCCCCTCTCTGGAAGTACTTCTTCCAGCATGACCACACCTCCTACAGGTTTCATAACCTTCCCCAAATAGTGCCACAAACTGAGACCAAGTGTCCAAATACATGGAGCCAATGAAATACAGTCATTCAAAGCACCACAGGCTTCCTGAACCCGCCCTTAGTTTCTTCCACATTTCCCTTTCACCCACTGCATGATGTCCTTCTTTTTCATGCTGCCTGTTTATTGTTTGTCCACACTGTGCAACAGGTAGGGATTTTGTCTGATTGTTTCCAAACACACTGCCTGGTATGTACTATGTTCACAATAAAAAATGCTTAATGATTAACCAAACTTGTTTAAAGATAGAAATATGTGATAGAGCATGAGTTCTACTGTGTCTAGTCCAAGTCAAAGGTTTTAGGCAAATGCAGATGTTATGACTGAGGCATGGTGTACTTAAATATCAGTAAGTCTTGGTAGATAGCCTTCCAGGTTCTTCATCTTGCTGCTCTTTGACTGAGTGTCCCCTAGTGTCTTGCAGGGATTGTGGAGTTGACTTTAGTGAGATGTTACATGTTGTTGGTCCGTGGTGATCAAGAACACTTTTATATTTTGTTCCATTGGATGCTGGCCATGGCGTGACAATCTCTCCAGTGTTCTGGGCACCAAGCTGCCCAGTGGTAGCAACCATGGACCTTCCTTCCTATTGCCCACGTATGTGGTCCTGGACTCCAGCCTCCTCACCCTTCTCCCAGACTCTTCTGGTCCTCTCAGCAACTTCATTCCCCATCCTTGATCCAGGAGCTTCAGCAGATTCTCCCTTCCTGCTGAAAGCAGCCCCTTAGCTGTGATCACTGGCCTGTTGTAGCTGATCTCACTGAGGCTGCCTTCTCTGAGGGGTGGACTCCCACAGGCTCCTACAGGAGAGGAGGAGTCAGTCTGGAGGCAGGGATCTGCTCTCCCTCCAGGCTTGAACATGAGAGCTGAGCTCTTGACTTCTTTCTCTAGCTCCCTGTGTATTCTTCCTGTCAGTCCTTGGAAAGACTTTCCTGGATGGTTGTGTGGCAGGCAGATTTCCACTGCCCTGGCCCACTTTATGGTCTATTCGTCCAGGCTTCCTCTATGGATTTTGACATATAAAATACAATTTGACATATTTAAAAGGCATCCTTCGGAGAGATGGATTAGTCAGTGAAGTACCTGCCATACAAACAAGGACACGAGTTCAGAGCCCCAGAATCTACCTCAAAAAGCTGAGCATGGCAGTGCACGAATCTAATCCCAGTTATGGGGCAGAAGAGTGTTGGAGAGAGGTGGATCTCTGAAACTCATTGACCATCAAATGTAGCTGAATACGTGCACACACAGATATGTACACACACAGTCACACACGCACATGTGCAAAAACACAGCATTCCCTTTATTTTTTAGCAAAACCTCACACATCTTAACACCTCATTTTAACCTAGTTAGTATCTCATTTTAATTTATAGACTCTCTGAAGTTAGACTACATCTCAAAATAGATATGTTGTAGTCACATAATAGCCTCTTCTTATCTATGGCAATGCTATCGGCAATGACATTTTCTTTTAGACTATTGTCCTGTTGGGAATTTGAACCCTATTCTGGACTTCAGAGCAGAGCAATACATTCCGTTCTAGTCAATTTCAAGTACATGTAAACCTGTGTTTTGTATTTGCTGGAAAAAATACTATGAAGCACACTTTGAGAAGCAAGGTGAGTTGTCCTATAAATATTTATCTAGTCAAAATGAAAATTTCCTAGAGTTCCATACTTACTATAAAATTTTGGCAAATCGAAGCAAAATTTACCATGAATACTGATGGAAACATTATTATTAATAAAATATTTTACTAGCATTAAATGGTAAGTTAGTAGATGAAAGGACTATGGAAAATGCTTCCTCAGTATAGCAATATTCTACACACAAAAATAAAACATGGCAGTTTAAAGTAACATACTTCAGTGCACATCTAAGAACATGTAGATATATGTACCATGCCATTTGTAGATCTTTCTTGGTTGGTAGAAACAAATGAGAATGAGACTTGGAAGACATTGTGGAGGGAGATGGGAATGCCTGGGATTGGGGAAGAAGAGTACGAAATTGAAAGGGAAAGAAGGAGAAAACCAGCTCTGTCAGGTAAGATCACTGATGTAATTGCTCAGATGCTACTTTTCTGTTCTAGAAGCAGGAAAAGGTTAGACAAAGACACTAGGGTGGTTACGAGTCTCCCTGTGGCTCTCGAGGCTGGTGGCTGGGAGGCTGTCTTGGGGACTCTCTCTATCATACAACCGTCCGGAACCCAGGGATGTTTTATCCACAGGGTTTCTCCTCTGTGCCCTGTGTGTTAGTAGGAAAATCTCATGAGAAGACTTCTTGCACGCCCTTCATTGTTTCAGCATCAGGAATGGTTCTTGGCTTAGATTTATTATGGTGCAAACAGGATCTGCTTTCTCCTTGGGCATCACTCTTGATAATCTTGATAACCGATTGTTTCTCGATTTTCCAGGGAAGTGAAGAGCTTTGGGCATGGTTTACCAACATAATAATGATATATTCAGAGTGATGCCACATTGAAAGTCAGAATGTCCACCGTAGCACATAAAGGAAAAGATAAGAGGGAGATATAAGAAAGGAGCACAAGTCATCAAGCCTCCCCCATCCACTGTGATCCTTACTGTTGAAATGTCTATTGTTGTGGTTGGGTTAATTCCTCCTTGGAGTCTTGAGTAATAGTTCAAAGTAGGGCTCACAATAATAAAAAAGGAAGGACTCATGAGCAAGTTCTAGTTATCGGTGCTTCAAAAGGAAAGATGAACAAAACTAAGAGGGTCTGTAATATAGTATTTCCCAAGAGCCCCATCCCCACTCTCTCTAGAAGACTTTATTGATCACAAACCCTGGATGAGATGTTGTACAAACTGGGTGAACAAAAGGACAAACAGGATAAGTCAAAGAAATAGTGTCTTCTCCATGTTGTTTTAAGATCCCAGTTTAGTTGAACCTTACTGTTCTCTTTTCTTACATGTTTTATAATATGCCCTTTCCCATGCTATGATAACATACCTATGCATAGTAGTAAAATGTAAATATATTACCCTAACCATAATATACATAGGATATAAAAGTTAACTGCATGTACACATGTGTGGATGTGACTGAGGTAGGAGAAGCTGTCAGATGGTTGTGGCCACACACAGAGAAGTGTGCAGTGTCAGACCAAGTTGCCTGTGCCTCATAGGACATTCCAGTGCCATGGGCATCAGTGTGACATCAGTTTTGTGTTTTTCTCCTGTGGTGAAAAATCTTTCATAAACTTCCACAATTAATCCAATTCAACTTCCCCCTTAATTTACCCAGTAGCTGTTTTTCGAGAAACTTTAGCACATACTAAAACCATACCTCTTGTTTAGATGACAGACTCAGGTCATACCTACATTCAGTTCTAACAGGATAGCTGAAAATTTTGTAGGATGGAAGACAGTTCGTTATACAGTGCTGCTGTGTGCATCGTGGAATGTCTAGAAGCCCAAATTCTTTCCACTAAATGATGTCCCCTCTCAAACAGAGATATACAATGGTTACGTTTTCATCAATGTAACAAAATACCTGACAGAGACAACTTAAAAGTAGGAAGGATTTACTTTGGCTCATGGTTTCAGAGGGTTCAGATCACATGGCAGAGGGCCTCAGTTCATGGCAGGAGAAAGGTGGCGGGGGCGGGGGGGGAGTTTTCACATCACTGCAGACCAAGAAGCAGAGAAGACACAACAGCCCCTGAGAGCTGGATATAACCCCCAAAGGCCAGCACCCAGGATCTGGGTATGACCTTCAAAGCCTGCCTCCAGTGACGTATATCTGCCACCAAGTATCCCCCCTCTGAAGGTTCTATCACCTCCCCAAATAGTGCCGCTAACTGGGGACCAGATATTTAAGACACGAGTCTTTGAGGGATATTTTAGATCCAAACTATAACAATAAACAACCAAAAATCTTCCACAGACATGGTGACAATTCCCTTATAGCACAACCCACCCCTAGTCTCACTATCGCACAGTAATAAGAATAGAGATACTCAATCGATTTTCTTACCTTGTTCATTACCAAGTTGGCGCAAGAAGCAGAAGGAAGCTTTTAGATATCCAAGTCCTGTCTTCAGATTCTGCCCAAGTAGGACTTCACAGTGTCCAGGAGACCCAGCTGTTCAGCTATCCGTCCCATCTATCTCATTCACCACGTCCCTTGCCTTTTCTGAGAAAGGTGGCTGTCTAGTTGAATTTGAAGGAGACATTCTCAGTGTGCAGTCAACAGTGTGTCTCTTCCCAAGCCTTGCTATACAGAGGCTCACGTGAAAGCCTACATACAGTCATGCCTTGCGTGGCTGCTCTAAGAACTTGTGTACACCTCGGGAGGTCCCCCCCATGGATCAGTCCTGGAGACTATTCACCATACTCCCTTCTCTGCTCCATGCACTGTCACACTCAGGCCACCTCTTAGTCAAGGGTAAGAAGCACCTTGCTCTAGTTCTCAAAACTATGAAGAGCAAATGACTGTTAGATCCTACTTATTTCAAAAGGTTCCAGGTCAGGTGAGTACCCTCACACGAACACTTACATGTTCATGAACAAGCGTGATGAAGAGTAACAAGAATAGCTGAAAGAACCATAAATGCTTGTCAGAAATAGTTGGAACAGAGAAAATAAAATAGTAAAGAAATAGGACTGAAAAATGCTGAAACCAATACAAGGGCTTTTAATGGAAAGAATTAAGGAATCCGTTCTTTCAGTCAATAAGTATTTTAAATGCATGCACCGAGCTTTGTTTAAAATATCAATGATACAACAATGAATAAAAAAGACCCAAAGCCTACCCTCATGGTACTTAAATTTTAGTGAGGACAGAGTGTGAATTAGCTAGGTCAAGTTAGATGGTTACATGTGCTAAGAAACACAGTACGGATTGAGTGACATAGGAACGTGTGCATGCGCACACATGTTCATGCACATGTGCAGTTTCTAACAGCAGCAGGCACCTAATATCTTGGGAGATATATTTGGCAACAAAGGAGGGGGATTTTTTTGACAGGAGTGATTTCAACGTTAACAATGTAGGAGGAACAAGTAAGACATGTTGCAGTTATTAAGGCAGGAAGTGACTCAGGTTTGGCTAAAACTTTTCAACAATGAAAAATGAAAAGAAACAGAACCTCTTTGGCATGGCAATAATTAAATTTCTAAGTTTACGTAAAGAATGTTGTGAAATTTTTTAGTGCGGGATGACCTTTGTTTTAGGCCTTTCTTGTTCCCGGGTAGTGAATGTTTACACTTCAGTCCATAATGGTTCTTCACAATACTGACCAAGTTCATGGTCCTTCTCTCACAGAGATCAAGTTATTTATACATTTCCTATTTGATTACTTTCAGATTTCAATGTTTATGCACAAATGCTCTGCTTTCTAAATGTGGTTTTGGTTGGTGTTTTTGGAATGAGGAATTTATCAGTTGTGGTGATTGGTGCCTACTCTTTCAACCAACAATATACTGGTGCACTTTTTAACCAGAAAACTCCCTGTTCCAAAATGACATCACACTTTGAGTTTATACCTCAGAAAGCCCCAGTAATGTTTACTCATTTGCATAGCATGATTTGGTTAAAAATAGTTCCAGGAGCACTTTCTGTAATTTTCTCCCTATTATATTCAAAGGCTTGAGTAGGTAAACTACTGTAAGGCAGGTCCAAGTACTGTAAGGCCGCTAAAGGCCATCTCTGTCACGGAGTATGCATCAGACAATGTGAATTCTTTTATGAATTAACTTAGTCTTCTTAGTGACTCAGTAAAGTAGGAACTCTCACAATACTTGTATATTTCTTAATGATGGGGAAATGTGCTAAGAGTGTCCTTAGGTGGCTTTTGTCATTGTGTTAGCAGCACAGAGTTATACAGAGATGACTATGTTGTTGGCCAGGTCATATAATCTTATGGGACCATCTTTGTATACAGGGTCCATTAGTGACCCAAATGCCATTATGCAGCACTTGATTGCAAGAACAGCCAGTGCCCTTAACTGCTGAGCCATCTCTACAGCCCAGAATCTGCTTTTTAAAAAACCCAATATTTTAATTTTTTATGAGTATGAATGTATTGACTACATTTATGTAAGTGAACCTGTGTCATGCAGTGCCCGTGTGATCAGAAAATGGCGTCAAATTCCCTGGAACTGGAGTTGTGGGGAGGTTGGGAGGGGTAGTTGTTAGCTGCCGTGTAGGTGCTGGGAATCAAACCTGGGTCCTCTGCCAGAGCAGCCAGTGCTCTTAACTGCTGAGCCACCTCTCCAGTCCCCTGGAATCAGCCTTTTAAGCTTTCATGTCTAAGTGAGAACATGTGGTAATTGTATTTCTGTGCCTGATTTTTTTTTCAGTTAGCAGTGTATTCTAGTTCCATCTACGATGCTGTAAATGGCAGTATTTCACTTTCTCTAATACTGAATAATACTCCATCAAACACACACACACACACACACACGTTCTCTATCATCTATTAGTGAGCATCTGGATCGATTTATTTTCCTCTGTGCACAGAGCTCCAGACTTTAGTAACTTTTGAAACCTCAGCATCCCCTTTCAGATTCTCCTTTCTTATACCCATTTCTTTTCCAAAGGGCGACATTAGTGATTCTTCCTTCAAAATTCTTGGATTTGCCAGATAAGAAGAGAGCAGGCTGGTCTCTGCCCTTCAGCTATCCACTCTTCCTTTCTTCTTCCCTTCTCTCTGTTTCTTTATAGCCATTCTTTTCTTCCTACCCCTGGTGGCAGCCTTGGAAGTTTTCCCTCCTGGCTGGAGCCACATCACTGCTCCCTGTTTCCTGGACCCAACAGCTGCTAGAATGTTCTGACCTTACATCACTCATGATTTATTTCCTTCCTCGAAAGCCATGGCCTTGATGTGCATCCATCAGTTCTTCTCTATGGCTTATGTTCTATGAAGATTTCAAGAACTTTTCCAGCTTAAATTAAACCAAAAATACTTTGACATGGGTACAGACTCCCAGGCAGGTTCACTAATGAACTTAAGAAGCTCATAGCAGATTTCTGCTACCAGTTGGGATGGAAAAGTCAAGCCTGGATTTACTTTCTCACCAGAAACATCCAAAGAACTAGACAATACACATGAAGCCAGGGTTTTAAAGATACTAATGCCAATGGTTACAGGCCCAGGAGCCTAGAAGATAAGAAGTGAAAGGGTGAGCCCTTGATAATTCCTGTGTGCTGGCCTAAGTTTCCAGGCCACAGTACAGGGAAGAGCAGTCCAGGCACGGCTCAGCAACTTTCCAGATGCTGAGATGGAGCCAAGAGCTGAAGAAGGCCGTGGTGGCTGTGGGCCACTGAAAGGGAATGGCTGCCGAGAATGGGTGTTTCACGGACCACTAGCATCCCATCCAGGAAATCAGCAGCACCCTGACTGGTGTGAGAGAAACAGCAGAGCCAGGAAAAGAACAACTCTAAAGCACTAGATGAAACAGTGAACACCAGTGGGAATAACTGTTTTCACCCTAGTTAGACTGGAAAACATCCTTATCAATAGGCATTTGATAGAGGACTCAAAAGGGTCAAACTTCAGGAAGGAGAAAACGTGCTACTGCTACAATGGCCCTACCTAACAAGTCTTAAAAGAAAGACCCCTGAAAGAATTAAATAATCGTCTGTAACTTGAGTGTATCCTGGATGCAAAAACATCCAGTGTCTAGAAAGCAAAATTCCAGAGCGCTTAATGCCCAACCAAGAGCAGGAAAGCTAGTCAGAACAACCAAGGATTCACATAGATTAGCAGACAAGCACATTAAAGGTTAGTGTAACTGCATTTAATGTGCTCAAAGAGGTCTGCAGAGAAATGAAAGTTTCTTTCCACACAGACAACTCCAGTCCCAAACACTTCTACCCAGCTTTTAAGGAAGATATAATATCAGTTTTACTCAAACTCTTCCAGAATACGAAAGAAGTGTCAACCATTCTTAGTTCATGAACTCAGATTCCTAAATCTCTGAGGCCATCATTTCCTGTACATCAAAACTAGAGAGAACATTACAATAAACTACAGTCCAGTGTTTCTCATGAACACAGGCATAAAAATTCTAAACAGATACTAGTAAATAATATCCAGCAATATGTAAAAAGGCAAACACATATGTGGGTAATGATTAAGTACCCCATAAAGCAAGATTGACTCAGAACTGGAAAATCATAAAATGTAATTCAATACGTTAATAAAACTAAAAGTAGATACTGAAGAAGTATTTGACAAAAATCCAATTCCTATTCCTGGTGAAAATTTCCAGCAAATTAGCAATATAAAGTTCTTCAACTTTATACTCTTTAGTTCTTCAATTAAAAGGACCTATCACTTGATGAAAGCTTTTCTCCTGAGACCAGCAAGGCATGAATGCCTGATTCCTCACTTCTGGTCAGTACTGCAATAAAGATTTAGCTGACTCAAAAAGAAAGAAAAGTGAAGTAAAAGAAATATATAACATATAATTTAGGAAAGATAAGATGTACAGATGACATTGTCTTATAGATAACCTACAAAAATGTTAACAGAACTAACAAGTTAGGGTTTGCAGGTTACAGATCCACATACAGTCATACAATATACAGAAATGTGTCTATGCATTAACAGTGAACATTCAAGAGCTGGACTTTAAAACAGTAACTTTTAGGGAGCATCAATAATATGAAAAGCTAATATAATTCTGATGACAGATACAGGTTCTACATGTACGGTGGTGGTGATGACAAGATGTTCTGTCCCCAGGCCTACAGAATGCCTGGTGGTGTCCTGATTGCTGTCGTCTCCTCTGTCAGACCTGGATTAGATCTTCTCTGAGGAGTCTGTTTCAGGATCATTCCCAAATGGCTGGATTTTATTGTATCATGAGGGTACCTGTTCCACTGTTCCATACACAGCAGAGAAAGAAGAACCCTCCCTTCCCTCCCTCCCTCCCTCCCTCCCTCCCTCCCTCCCTCCCTCCCTCCCTCCCTCCCTCCCTCTCCCTTCCCCTTCTCTTATACTTTCCCCTCTCTCCTCCCCTCTCCTTTCCTTCAAGTTCTTCAATTTGGCTTGGCTGTATAGCTTAGGTATGTTGGCATGCAACTTACTATGTAGCCCAGGCTGACCTTGAACTCATAATCTTCCTGTCTCAATCTCCACAGTTGCTACGATCACAGGGATTTACTATGCAGCACCAGGCTATTCCTTCTTTTCTAAAATTGCTAAATAATATATATGTATAATATATAGAGTGTATTATCTTGTGTTTTATAATATATTTTCCTTTATTTTAACTAAGGTGTCTTTTGAATTATTTCTAGGTTTTTATTTATTTTATAGTAGTTTTTGACAGATTCTTGTCTACCTGGTATTTTATCATATTCCTATCTCTGTCAATTACCTTCTCTTTTCACTTTTAATTCCTACTGACTCCTCCTTCTTGCCAACTAGTCCTCTTCCTGCTTATATGTCTTCGTGTGTGTGTGCACCTCCTGTGTGTTCACGCTTGTTATGCTTGTTATGGCCGTGTTGAAGCCGTATCTTCTTGATTGCCATTTACTTTTTTAGACTCTCTTCTCTCTCTTTCTCTCTGGAATGACTAGCTTACTTAGGAATTTGCAAGAATCTAGGAGGATTCAGTATCCTTTTGGCCTCCTCTTTTCTTCATACAAGGCAGAGAAGTTTCCCAGATCTCATTCTCCCTCAGGTCAGTCATAGATAACAGTAATTATTCTGGGATTGCAGTTCTCTAGCTGAGTCATCGAAACAGATGTGGGTCAATGTAATATTTGAACATTAGTGAAAAGGTTAAAGAAATATGACACACCAGAGTCATCGAAACAGATGTGGGTCAATGTAATATTTGAACATTAGTGAAAAGGTTAAAGAAATATGACACACCAGAGTCTGCACAGATTTTATTTTCTGCTTCTACTGACAGAAAGAGTTACCTGCTCTTCAGTCCTCCAGGTTCAAGTTCCAAGCGCATTATGGAGATTTACTTCCTACGGGATGCACTGTTTCTTAGAAAAATCACTGACTAACCCTAGAGATGAAATCATTCTCGCGGTTAGCAGTTATCTAACGGCAATAAGTCATAGCTTTTCCTTTTACTCAAAATAATATATATTCAAAACTAAACTATGTGACCATCTCATAACTCTCATTTTAACTTAGTGTGCTGGTGAGATTTTCATACTGATAATCTTAAGGAAGTCCTCTGTCATTCAGAGGTAGCATTCCGAGATGCTAGAGAAGACAGGGAGAATGTGAGTGCTGTTGAGATTCTAGTAGGCCTAGCATGCTCAGCTGAATGTATATGGTGTGGAATGAGCCATGGAGTACCTAGACATGCCACTGAGTGCGATCATGGTTTGCTTGTCTATCATTGTGCTTCTCTTGACCCTGAAACTGTGCCGCAGAACAGGTGGTACTCATTTGGGGCTTCCTGTCAATGTTATCAGATTAGAATCGACTGGCCTGGCAACAAAGACAGTATATTTTCATGACTGGGGTTGATTGAGGTTTACAGCTCAGGCTGTGGCTGAGAGCACCTGCACACAGACTCCACGTGGCTGGAGTTTCAGATAGTATGGTGGCCTGAGGACACTAATGAATCTTCCCTGGCGGGTCTGGGCACAAAGGATCCTAGCAAGAGCCTGAAAAGTTTCTATGATTGGGCTCAGAGGATATTTCTCCTCCTTCTATTGGTTGAAATTGGTTAAGCAGGTCACTAAAGTCAGCCCAGGTCCAAGGGGAGGTAAGGTAGACTTCATCCACATATTCAGTGATGAACAATTTAATACAGCTCTCTAAAGTTAATGAGCACTATCTTCAGTTTACTACATTTCATTGTATTAAAGGGAAATTCCTCAGAGAAAATATGTTTGTTAGAAGCTATATCTGGAAGGGATCAACAGCCTGAAAAGCATCAAATGAACATGTGGATTTCTGAAGATGCTTATAATGGAAGGGAAAATTGACATAACTTAGAGACTAGTTACAGACAGTTATAAAGAATCAAAGATGATGGGACTGTTAAATTACAAGGGAAATAATCCTTGATTTTAAAAATGAATTTACAGGCTTGGGGTAATGCTTGTCTTGCAAGCACAAAGACCTTAGTTCAATCTTCAGATCCCATGTTAAAATAAAAAAAGGTCAGCTGTCATAGAGCACACTTTAATCTCTGCCCTGGGTAGTCAGGGACAGGTAAGCAGAGCTGAAGGAGCAGCACTTGAGTTTGCTCTGACCTCCACATGCATACACACACACACACACAGGCATACACACCCCCAATGCAAATGGAAACACATGAAACACACAACAAATAAATAACTAATTAAACAAACAAATAAATGAATAAATAGGAATTTAAAGAGAACCATACTCTTGTTATGTGTCTGGTATATGGCTGAATCCGAAAGTTTCAATAGGCACTTCTCCGGCAACAGGGAGAAACAAGGGAAGTCTGTCTTCTGGACAGCAGTCGTTCAGTTACTGATGCTGTAGGTTTCACATGTTAGAGAAGTCATGAAACAGATGTAGGGAGAGAAAGGGAGAAGGAGGAGGGAGGAAAGGGGAAGAGGAAGAAGGTAGAGAAAGGGAGAGAGAGAAAGAGAAAGCGGAGATCAGGAAGAAGGAAAGAGGTGAGAAGAGAGGGGAGAGGAGGGAAGGAAGGAAGGGAGGGAACGGGAGGGGAGGGGAGGAAGGGGAGTGGAGAGAGGGGAGGAGAGGGGAGGGAGGGAGGGAGGGAGGGGAGGGAGGGAGGCCTCTGCCAGTCTGGTGCTGTTAGGTGCAGCAGTACACGGAAGTACTTCTCTGTCAATATGTGATGCAAACTAGGCACAAAACCTCTTTCAGTTGTTTGCCTCCATTGAGCAAGATCAAATTGCAGTGGAGCAAATAATTGGTGTGTCACGTCTGTCCCTTTTTCCTCTCCTTATGATATGAAGGAAGTTAAGAAATGGCTGATTGCCTTGATGTTTGCTCCACCTTCCCATCAGCTCTCATCTCTAGTTCACTTGTGACTTTGCACTTAGTACAGGGCTGACAGGATTAGAGGACTAGAAAGATGATCATAGAAGCCCATGAATAGATGTTAAGAGAAAGGGAGAAGGTTGAACCAATTAAAACATGTCTCAGTGATGGGGGTCATGGGAGACACGGGTACAGAAGTGCTTGTTTGGAGGTTGTAGGTGGAAAATGTGTGACGGGAGCAGAAAAACTGGGCTGTGCAAGGAAGTCCATCTGGGACAGTGGTTTTACATCTATGTTGTGGTTCTGTGAGAGAGCTTACTGGCAGTTCCATAAACAGCAAAACTAGGTGTAACAAGTCAAGAATCACAGAAGTCATGCCTATGAAAACATAATTGTCTTAATTTCTCTATGACTGCTATGTATTTCTCTTTAATTTGCTTGTGAATTCTCATTCTGTCTGGTTTCAGGGAAGTTACTGATGCATAAGTGTTTCATGTTTACTGATTAAGAGTCAGCATCTTTGGCTTTGGTGGGTGATGACACACCTTATTCAGAATTATCTTCCCATTTTGTTTTAACTGGAAGTCTTTAGGGACAGTTGGGGTGAAGGAAATTAGAGGGGATTAAAAGTTGTCCTGGTCCCTGGGGAAGGGTTCTAGTACACAGATCATCCCTTGCTCTTACAAACTTCAGCTGAGTTCATGCTTGTCCTTGCAGACTCAATGGTAAGGGCTTTCCAGGTGTTGACTCTTCTGTCTCCTCAGCCCCCTAGAAAGATCTAGAGACTCCTGGATGTGTTATGGAACTCTGGGATGGCCTGGGATGCACTTTGAAAGCAGCCTGTCCGTAGATCTAGTCTGTTGTGCTGCCAGGGCCGGTCCTTGGCTACGGCCATGCCTAAGCAGGACACGAGACTTTGCCATGACACTTGTGGCTCCCAGAGCTGTCTTCAGTGTACAGCAGCGTCAGAGTCGGTGTTGTGTCTTACGCTGAAGCATATGAACATGTTCCAGCATTTGTGTGTTCCTCATAGCTGAGCATAGTGCTGTGTGGGTGACAGTCTCTGTCTTACACAGACTCCAGGCTAGGAGGTGAAAGGGAGCGGGTGTGTGTACAAGTCACCTACAGAGAGGAAGCAGAAGGAAGAAGTTAGGGAACGTGTATCGTGTGGCTGAGGGAGGGAGGAGGTGACATCAAGGTTCTACATGAGGACTTCAGGATCATAAGGTGAGAAGAGGAACTTTCAAACGCCGTTATTTGGAATGTGCATTTGAGAGTCCCACCTGTGTGGGACGCATGTGTCTAGAAGAAACAAGTACTTGTACCCTGTTACATGAAGGGTCTATACTTGAAAAGGGAAAAGTCCTAGGGCTTTGTGTGGAGTCCCTGCTACTTGAAGGCCTGAGGTAGGTAGAGCACTTGAACCCTGGAGTTTAAGGCCATCCTGTGCAGCATAATAAGACCCCGTCTCAAGGGGGAGAAGAAATATAATTTTTATCTCTACATAATTGCTCAAATAAATTTTGCTACTTGTAAATTGCTTAAATATCTCCAATATATAAATTTTAGGGCAAGTTTATGTTCACCAGCATTAGGGCTTCTAGGCTGATTCTTGCTTTATTTTGCTTGTGGAAGTGGGGATGGAACCTAGGACCCAGCACATGCTAGGCAAGTGCTCTACCACTGAGGTACAGCCCTAGCCCCTTCCATGTTGATTCTCAAACATCAAGCTGGACCTGCCTGTTTTAGCTTTCATGAAACTTCTGCTAGCAATAAACTTACTATACAATCCTTTTCTCCTTCTCCAGGACATATTCCTGAAAGAATCTAAGTCAGTATACAGATAATTGCATTCAAGTGTTTGTTGATGTGCTATTCTTAACAGTCAAATCATGCAATCAGCCTAGGTGCCTTTCAATGAATGAATGGACAAAAAATGTAGCTTATACACAAAATGAGTGTTATTTAGTGTCATAAAGAATGAAATCATGCCTTTTTAAGGGAAATAAATGGAATCGGTAATACTTATCTTAAGCAAAATAAGCTAGACTCAAGAAGATAAATAATAAGTTTCCTCTCATATGTGAACTGTTAAAAGAAATAAAGAGCATAAAAACAGAAGGGAAATAAGAAAGGGTAAAGGGGGTTAGATATAATCAAACTGTGTTATGTATATATGAGTTGACGTAATTACTTATAATTACTGTGTGTTCTAGCTTGCTTTCTGTTGTGGTAAATAGACACCATAACCAAAACCAACTTGTGGAGGAATGGTTTATTTGGCTTATAATTCCAGGTCACAATCCATTGAGAGAAGTCAGAGCAGGAACTCAAGCAGGAGCTGATGGAGAATCCATGGACAAACACTTCCTACGGGCTCACTCACCAGCTTTTGCTCAGCTAGCCTTCTTATACAGCCCAGACTCACCTGCCTATGGATGATGCTGCCCACAGTGGGCTTGGACCTCCCACATCAATCATCATTCCAGACAGTCTCTCAGATCAGACATGGCCACAGGCCAGTCTGATTGAGGCAATTCTTCAACTGAGTTTTCTCTTTTCAGGTGGCTCTGGGTTGTGTCAAGCTGACAATGAAAACTAACCAGAGCACTTGTGCACAATTAATAAGTAGTTAGAAAAGAAAAAAAAAAAAAAGGATGGGGTGGGGTGGGGAACTACCCTTGTACACCTCTATTGAAACAGCCTTGTGTCTGAGAACTAAATCAGTGTGCCTGCGTCATGGTGGGGGCTGAAAGGGATGACACTTGCTCATAATTCGGACTGCACAGTGGAATGACCCCGAAGTTTTACAAACACTGACTCTGGGCCTCAGTGGTTTTGACATGACCTACCAGGCCATGAGGGGTTCAAATCTCCCTGTGAGTCAAAGCAGAGAACCATCTCTAATTGAAGGAATAGTGACCTATGGAACAGTTAATGAATTTACATAATAGCATACCACTGCCAGATTTAATTAAGCCTGCTTCTCTGAGGGAAAGCAGTGATCCAAACCTCTGGAAACAGATAAATAAGAACCTGCCACCATGCTGGGTCACAGACAGAGTCTATGATAAGCCGTGGCTGGTCATTCTGTTCCTCCATTCTACATTTGTCTTCAGCCACTGATGCCCAGGTTATCTCAAGCCTTGGGGTTCTGAAGGTGCATATGGGGAGGTGGCAGGGAATCCAGAGCCTGCCCAGCCTGGAAGGAATGCCGGAAGGAAGGAAAGGAAGAGGCAATTATTATCGTCATTTATTAGCAGTCCCATTGCAAGGTGGCCTATTATGACTGGAAGGAAGGTGGGACCCATGGGATGAAAGGCCAAGGGCGTGTTTCAAGTTCTGGAGTCCCCCCGGCCCCCCGCTGCTGTTGGGACCACCACAACCTACTTTTCCCATTCACTCCTCCCTAGTCCCTCCCATGCCCTGGTTGTTTGATTTCGGCTACTCTTGCATTTTTCTGGGCGTGAATTCAGATTTGCATAATGAACCTCTGATAGGCAGTGGAATTTAAGTTAAAAGAGTACTTCCTCTGGCATGGAGACGGTAAGGCGAGGAAAGTGCCAAGGCACAAAGCGTAGCGATAAAGCGAACAGAGAACGCCTGGCCCTGCTTTAAAGGTAGCAGCGCATTTACTCTCCTCGCCCTTTCCACTTGATGATACTGTTCCCAGCTTTTGTCATAAAAGAGGAAATCAAAACATCAAAAGCTTAGTGACTTCTAGTTCACAAGTCACTTAGAGAGACCTGGCGCCAGGCTCAGAGGCCGTGCTGGCACAGAAGGATTAGTCTTTGCCTCGGGATCGGATGCCCGGTGGGGTCGCCAGCTCAATTCTTATTGGGTGGCCAGGCCTGGCTGTGACAGAGAGGTGAGTTGTCTCAACTAACTTTGGCGGGGTCACCGCGCCTGCCCGTTATTAGCTGGCCAGTGTTTGGGAAGGCGTGGCAGGCTTTGGGGTCTCCAGCACGGCGGATCCCCGGACAGGGACGTGAGAACCCTGGGATGCGGGTTGGGGCCTCGGGGACCCCGGGATGCCGGGCGGTCCGGCCTCTCCAGCTCCCGGGGCGGGGCCTAGGCATCTGGCCAGCTCGCTGGCGTCGGAGCCCGGCGCAGCCTGCAGTCCCCGCCTGCCGAACGCCCCCGCGGGGCCGGCGAGAGAGTGGGAGCCACGCCTGCTCCGGCGGAGTCTGGAGCCTCCTGAAAGCCTCGGCGGCGCGGGAGGGACGAGCTGGAGCGAGGCCGGGCACAGGCAGCGTGGAGCCCGCCTGCCCCGGGCCCCTCTAGGAGAAGCAGGAATGTGACCCACGGGCACCCATGCCCTGGAGCACTGCTCGCGTGGCTCTAAGGGCTCTGGCTGCGCCGGGCTAGGCTAGGAGGATTTGGCTCAGAGCTGCTGCGATTCCTGCACACCCTGCTGGGGCACCCGGGCACACCCAGGTAGGAGAAAACTGCAGAGTTCCGGGATGGGGCGGCCCTCTGGATGGTGGCCTTGACTCTGACAAGGATTCTAAGTTACACTTGATTATCATCGTGTAGCCATTCGCTGTTGGATAAAGGTAATAGTAGTTCAGTCTGTCTCTCTGTGCATCCCACCCCACGGAAGCAGGAGTAATGGTTAAACTCTTCAGGGAGCTTACTTGACTTTCTCCGTGTTTATTCTAGGTAGGTGTGTCTTCTTCTGTAAATTGCTCCCCCGCATTGAGATTTGACCGAGTTCAACAGGTTTAGGAGTGGCCCTTTTAGGGGTTTAGGCTCTGAAGAGAGGTCTTAGGGAAGGGGTGAACGTCATTAAATCACAGGGTGTGATGTCCCCTCTCTCCAGACAGGCGGATGCTGGGCACTGTAGCTACAAATGAGTAGAAAGCAAGAGGACAGACACATGATTACAAGTGTGCCCAGCACTTGGCAGTTTATAAGGCCCTTTATTCCTACTGCGTTGGTATTCTTCCAGCAGTCCCATGTGGGGGGTGCCATGATCACCCTTGTTTTATTGCTGCTTAAATGGGAGACTGACTTGAAGGACAAACTCTATCTGGGCTTTAAATCCTTGTCTAAAGCCTTGGGGAGGGAGAAGGAGGGCGAGAGGTTGCTGAGGATGATAGGTAGATTTCCTTTTCTGCCAGGGCCAGCTCTCTACAGTGTTTGAGGTGGTCATCAGATGGACATATTCCGTAATTTCATTCCTAGGAACCAAGTCTCAGGATTCCATCACTTGGGCCACTGATGTTGTGGACAAAAAGGAGCTAAGGTTCATCTATCATTGAAACTGGTGCCTGGATCACTTTGGCTTAATGCCAATCTTCTGGGAGGTGGTTTTACTACCTGGAACTCCTTGATGATTAGCTAAGCAAGTCAAAGTGGTTCTGGGAACATTTGCTTAACTTCTGAAGCAGGTGGCATCTTTTTCTTCCTTAATAGCTTTTTGTCCAATATCCAGTACAGAGTTTTATTTAATATTTCAGATTCACATCCTAAACTCTTTTGCTAAGTGAAAACATAATGCCTTTGAGATGGGATCTTGATGAGGGTAGAGATGGGATCTTGGTGGGGGTAAGGACTTGGATCCTGATTTATTTACTGGACCGGATACATTCTTGTGCAAAGAACATACTTGCAGGTGGGCTCATCCTGGTGTGGCTACTGTGAAGTTCAACAGATGGCAGTGAATGTGAATTCTCACATGACTTTGACAGGTCAGAGCTGAACTTCTCTTTCTCACAGGCTCTGCAGAGCCCTTTGTGTTGTAATGCAGAATTGAGATGCCCTTTATCCTGCTGAAGCTTAGAACCTCTTTTGAGTAAATCTTTCATTCTGATGAAGTACACTTCATATTATCTTCATTCATTCAGCAAACAAATATTTATTGAATGCCTGCCACGTGTCAGGTGTTGTGACAAGTACTAGGGAGAAATAAATGGAAATCCCTGGTTTCTCATGTTTGGAAGTCCACTTGCCAGATTATAGATATTAAAAGGGCTCTTTTATGCAGTGGTACTTTGAAATTTGTCTCTTTGCATAGAGAATGTGTCTGGGAAACCTGACAGTCATCTTCAACATGTCCACTGGAGGATATGGAGACAGTGTTCATAAATGCAGCTGTGGTTCCCTAAAGAATAGCAGAGGTGCCAATATGCACTCCATGGGCTGGTTGTGCGTGAACACCAGGGCAGATGGAAAGCATGCAGGTGGGATGTGTCCACAGGGGAGCGTCTGTCCACCTGCAATCAGAGATTCTGCAGAAGGAATATCTCGATAGTGAGCAGGGCAAACCTGGACCTTTGCAAGTTGGACAGCCATGGCGAGGGGTATGAGGAAGAACATTCTTATGCTATATGGTGGACCCATTATGAATCTGGTGCTTCAAAGGAGAGAAGTTACCGGGGCATTGACTCATTGGCCATGACCCAGTCCACAATGCTACCTATCAGTAATTATAAGCAAAGGCTTGGTTTGTGTTTTCCTCTCTCTGTGGTTGTGAGGTGGCTGGTGCTATAAGAGGGGAATCTGCCGTGGCAGCGTCTTTCTTCTCCTCTGCTAGTCTGCTACAGCCTCTGGAAATGCTGCAGCCTCCTGCCATCCTTGTACACGAGAGGCAGCAGAGGGACCCTGTCACCAAGTGATAAAAGTTGCTGAGGATATTCTAGGTCGCTGGCCACCAGGACACCTTTGATTCAGTGCTGTCTCCTCATGTGTGTTCATTGGCACACATATGACAGAGTCAATAAGACATTATTCTATACCATCTGTTTTGAAGGGATTTATAAGATGCCCTAAGTTAAAAAGTAGGAGAGGAAAGCAAGGGTAGAGATGAAGCAGAATCTGTAGACTGGAAATGTACGAAATGACCTGGAGGCCTGAAAACGTGCCTACAACGGGCTGAAAATGCCAAGCAAGCCATTTTGCCAACCGTGCCTATGCCTTGTCAGATACCTTTGAGAAGTTCAAGAGAATGTACTGAGCAAACAGGGTAGGATCTCTGGGGTGCGTCAGGTGCTGGCGTTTTCTTTTAAAGTCTTCAGATTGTTCGAATGTGTCGACGAGGCAGCTCGGGGAATGAGCCTGGGAAGCCCCAGCTGTCAGTGTCTTTGAGATAAAAGTGAAATGCTTAGAGAAATAAAAGCATTCTTGGTGCAAAATCAGGTCGAAACTTTCTTCTGGTTTTCATTAAAGAGCTGGGAAGAGCAAGGTTAAGGTGTCTTGAAATGATCTATACCCAAAGTGTAGGTTGGTAACCACAGTGCAGCCTGGTTTTGGAGAGTCTGACTCTGCACATCTGGTTACTTGAGAACTTAGGACACCTGAAAGCACAGCGATGACTCCTGACCAAGAGTTAAGTGGAAACGTAGATGTCGTCACTATGATCATGGCCTCTTACCTCATTAATTACCAAATATTTCTCCTATATTCAAATATTCTAAGCAATCTGTTTGCAATTCCAAAGTGACATAATAAAATTTCAGCAACATTATTTTTAAAACCAAGTTAATATCTAAACATGAAGAAGAAATTAAAAGCAATTTGTGTTGATATTATGTATTTTAGAACTTTCATGCTGGGGCTGGAATCTAGTGAGGTTGTGCAGTCTTCATATAAGCTGAACCAAGATAGCATAGGACAAACCCACGTATGTGATGGATACATGAGATGGTAGTCATATGGATACTGTTTGACACAGTTAAATCTAAATGTCATCAGAGGTGGATCTTTTCAGTTGCCACAGTATTTATAAAACATTCCTAAAAATTTTAGTATACATGGAAATTGTGCCAACTATGTACATTGCATATAACTGTGGGATAGAATCAGGGTTTAAACTCAAAATTTAAAATATATTTTCTGTTGACATGATGTCTATAGACTACTTGGTAATCAGGAAGGACAGGAGCCAAATCTTCATCAGCAGAACTGCCTTGCATTGTTCTAGATTGTAGCAGCCACAGCTTTTAACACTCACTAGATATATCATGATCACCCAAAGTGCCCACTTCTAAATAGTTTGTGGACTCTTCTCCCAGGGACCTTGGCCACCTTGCTGAGAGCCACTGCCTTCTCTGCTTGACTACAAGGTAGTAGTGATTAAAGCATTTGTGTGGATGTACAGCCTGACATAACCCATGTCCTATTAGATGAATAGTAGTTGTAGGTAGTAGAAGCTTGCCATCTAGGATGCATTGGTTAAGGACCATGTATAAAAGTGGCAATAGACACCAGGATAATGTGTCATGTGCCTGAGGGTAACTACTAAAGAAACAAAGTAACTTTTTTGGCGGGGAGTGACATGAATGGTCTATAAACCTATGTGGTATCCTGTTGCTTACAGTTGTTTCAACCTGTAGACTTGTACACCTAAGATTTATGTTACTCTGTGTGTATTTCTCCTCAATAAAAATTGTACATGGGAAAATGATATGAAAAGTCTTGTGGCTGATGCTATGTCCTCTGGGACTGTCTGTAGATCCTTGTTTAAGAATCGGAGCTGCTCTGACCTCACTGGAATGGCCTGCCATTCTTGATTTTTTTTTTTTCTTTTCTTTTTATGACAGTAGCTTTTCTCTGTGCCTTGCTTTCTCCCCTTTCCCTAAACTCATGTGCCTTGGTTGAAACCAGCCATCTTGTAGCTTTAAGTCTTGTGATAACTGAGTATTTACATTTCTTTGTAGCATGTGAACCTCTATGGTAATATTTTACCTTATTCATCTTGATCCTTTGTGATGTCAATGAAAGTTCCTTTGCCTGATTTGTATGGGAAAATATGTCAAATCAATCAGTCTGCTATGAGCTGGGCTTTGGATTCGTCTGATTGAAAATTTCAGAGCTTGGTGTTCTTCAGGCTTTCCAAGAAGTGAGTTTCTTTTGTTCCTTTGTGTGTGAGAAGTTTTGCTGCTCATTGTTTTGTAAAGCCATTTCTTTGGTGGAAACCATGTTTAGACTATCTGAGTGACACTGCGTGTTACTAATCTCTGCAGAATGGAAATAGTTTGGAGCATGTCATGGAGTTTCCAGGAGCCTCTTTGGTCATTCCTGCTATCTCCTCCCTCAGCTTGAATTTGGGAGACCATGGATGGTTGGAATCACTGGAAGTTATGGTTAGATAACATTCTTGCCCTAGGAGTGTGAGTTTTGGGGACCTGATGTTTCCATTTCTCATGATTGGAGTTTACAGAGATGACATTTACTTAAGATAGCTCCACTCAGGTCTCAACACTTAAAGACTGGGCTTGAAAACTGCAAAGTGAATGCCCAACCTAGCAAACCCAGCAATTCAAAGTTCTTAGCTTGCATGATATGTCTCAGTTGCTTCATAATTGTTCCTTAGAGAGATCATGGAGATTTTTTCCACTTAACCATATATCCCTGTTGGTTGCAATATAAAAATAATAACTCCCTCTAGACTTTTTTAGCGTAAAACAGATGCCCCAAAGGGATGGATTTGGAGTCCCTTTCCTGCCTATAGATTCTCCTTCAGAAAGTGTCCATTCTGATTTAAGAGGCAAGGGCTGGTGTTAAGTATAGAATTCTAAAGCATTTTCTATAATTCCATGGTTTTGTGGCTTTTAAAGTTCCTTTTAACTTTATCTCTTAGCTGACCTTTGTGATTTAATAGCTGTGTTAATCCTTATAACAGAGGGCAGTAGGAGAACATGGTCCTTATGAACTTATTAGTCTCAATACCAGGACCTGTTCCTCATATTTCTTCCGACTTTCAATAGAACATGTAGGCTGAAGAACATGTTTAAACTCTGGCTTTCTCCCATTGGCTCATCCATATTTGTCAGTTACGACCACATTAACTGGAATTTAATTGTCTAGATATTTCCCATGACCTTAAACCTACTCCCATATGCCTATGGGTTAATGTTTGGGGTAAGAGAATATATTAATAGATGATGTAAATATATTTATGAAGCATTGCATTGACTGACAGATGGTATACTAGATGGGATGAAAATGTGGAATGAGTGTGCTGTGGTTTAAATGTATCTTCCAAAGTTCACAGACTGGAAACTTAATCTCTAATGTAACAATGTCAGGGCTGGGACACTAGTGGAAGAACAAGGGCCCTGTTCTCATGAATAGATTAATGTTATTATTGGGAAAGTAAGTTCATTATTGCAGAAATGAGGTTGTTATAAAAGCGACTTCAGCCCCTTCTCGTTTGCTCACTCTTGCCCTTCCACTTTCTGTTCTCCATATTCGACCATGGATGTCACAGCACAAAACCCCTCACCAAATTCTAGCACCCTGCTTCCAGATTTCCCGGCTTCCGAAACTGTGAGCCAAATAAATATGTGTTCGTTACAAATTTCCTAGCTTCAGTATTTAACTGTGATTAAGATTTCCTTTATGAATTTTTAACTGCGAGGGTTGGACTTCGGGTCTCTGGGAGGAAGGAGAATCGCTCCTGGGGCTCCTTGCTGTCTACTCTCTCTTCTTGGGTTTCTATTGAGGTGTGACTTCCTTAGAACTTCCCCTAGAACTTCCCTAAGCCCAGTGCTTTTTACAGATCTGCAGTTCAGGAGCCAGGTCCCTTGGCATGACAACTGAACTATAAGGACAAAAGAATGTGCCCAGAGGGAGCATGGCCAGTAACCCCCTCTTGGGCGTGCTTTGGTGCTCGGATATTCTGGAATTCCCTGTCCAAAATGCTCAGTCTCCAGCTACACGACTACAAAATGCCATCCTTGGGGGCCTTGGAGGACTACACTGGGGGACTTTAAGAAGCCCACTAGCCTTGGCCTCACTGGCTTTTTATAAGCACAAGGAAATGACTCAGACATTTAAAAAAAAGTCTCCAAAATACTAGAGGAAGCTGCAGAAATAAGTAATGAATAGTGATCTATCTGGAGGACATAACGGTAATGCGATCACAAACCAGCTGCTTGAAAGTTATTTAAATTATGTATTGTAGAGTGCAGGCATATGATTGTGTTTGGTATAAGGAAGAATGGAAAATAAAGCAAACGTGTTTGTTCTTAAAAGGGACTTTTTGTGTATTTTTCTTCTGGCTTATGGCAAAGCCCAGCCCTGTTTGCCATTAGCACTGAGCCAGTCATCTCCAGATGGAGTTTGCTCTTTTCTGCAACCCCTTGCCTGAGAGAGGGAATGATATCATTTAATCATTTGCATGTCAAACTCTGTATCTCCCACCCATATAACTTGATTTCTTAAAAGCATTCTGCCCTAAAGGACTGTGGGACATAGACCTTGACTCATTTTCAGAAGCATGTAAAAACTTGAGGACCAGTCTTGGGGTCCAGAAGGATGTTGGGTGCCTTTCAGCCTCGTAATTCAAATTTTATGCCTGTGCTCTTTCTTTCCTAGGTAGATACATCTCCTAAAGATGGTGACTTCCTTCTGAGAAGCAGGACCACTTCATGTAAGAAAAGATCTTCTCCTCTGAGGTAACTGGTAACAGACTGGCTGGGTCACTTCAGGGTTCCTTAGTCTTTTCGAATGAGTAGTTGAACCCTTCCACCCTCAGCTTCACATGACCTTGGGAGAGCTCTCCTATATGTAAATACATATGTTAGTTCATCATTCTTTGGGGGAAATTGTGTGTTTTTATCATATTTATTCTTATTTTTATTTTATTTATTTATATTTTAAAATTACATACATACACACATACATACATACACACACATACACACATGTATAGCCTGCATGCTAAGTACACTCGGATCATTGTGTAATACCCATGGAGGACAGAAGAGGGCATCAGACCCCCTGGAACTGGAGTTGCAAATGGTTGTTAGCCATCATGTGGGTCCTCTGCAAGAGCAGCCAGCTCTTTTAACTGCTGACCCATCTCTCCAGCCCCCTCCTCCCGTTTTCATTTTTTTTAACCGATGCACAGTATTTGTACAATTTAGTGAGATTCTGCCATTTTGCAAGGTGGATGGAACTGGAGGACATGATGTGAAGTGAGACATGACAAGTACCATGTGATCTCATGCGTATGTGGAGGTTCAACCAGTTGATTGCAGAGAAGAAGAGGGCGGAACAGTGGATGTCAGAGGCTGGGAAGGGAAGGAGGAGGGCTGGAGAGAGGTACTCTCAGATTTTTGAAGAGGTTTGGCATCCTACAGAGGGTCACCGCTGTCCCTCTTTCCCGGGGCATTTGACTGACCCAGCATCTGTGATACAAGTGAGTTCCCAGTCTGGGATCAGTGCCCTCCTAGCACATGGCAGGCCTCTTCTCTTTCAACTCACATTCAGATTCTTAATTTCTGTTGGAAAGAACACTGCTTGCCTCTTCCCAACTTCCTCAGCCTGGTAGTCCTGCAGGGAGCACAGTCTGATCATCTCAGAGCTGTCTGCGTCTCAACCTAACTTGGATATAGACTCCCCTGGCCCCACATGAGGAAATGTGGCCATCATCCAGTCATCTGCTGAGATGCCTGTCTTTGTCTCTCTTCCTTGCACTTCTTTCATTCTTTTCATCTGAGTCCCCAAGCGTGCTCTCTCCTCCCTGCCATGGGCACTGTCAGCCTCTACTGCCATCTGTCTTTGGTTTATGTTCCAAAATGAAGATATTCCTTGACATTCTCCTTCCCTCCTCCAGGTCAGTTAGAGCCCTGTCTTCCCTCGCCCTGGTGCAAGTCTCCTCCTATGGGCACTCGACATGGCAGCATGACTGTGGGTGAGCCTAGCTTTCCCTACAGCCACTGAGTCCCTTGAGCCAGGTTCCGGGTCATTATGCCTCTTTTTATTCCCAGGACCAGATGTGAACATTAGTACAGTTGTTCAATGCACAGCGGAGTGTTGAGTGAAAAAAGAAAGGAAGGGTCACGTAACTACAAACATTTCACCCAATCTTGCCATTGGAACATGGGTGTTTGCGACAGCTGACAACAGAGCGGGCGCTGTTACCACACACAGTTTCTGTGTGGCGACTTACTTTATCCACAGCAACAGTCTCTGTCAGATACTGTTATCAGCTCTGCTTTGTCGCATGGGGGAACCGAGGCATGGAAGCAGAACTTCTATCCAATGTGCCATCTGTGTGGGAACTTGATTCAGAGAGCCTTTCAACGACTGGCATTAATGATGAGGTCTAGGCAGCTCACATCTACCTTGGAATGTCTGTTATTTGGGGACATTGAGGCATTTGTGGGTGACTTTTGCTGTTGCTGTTTGCTTGTTTTGAGTTTTGTTTTGTCTTTGTTCTTGTTCTGGGTGTTTGTTTTAAGATACATCTCTGTGTATCCCAAGTTGACTGCAAACTCATGATCTTCCTGCCCTGGTGTGTGTCACCACACCCGGCATTTGTTGGGAGCGCATTTGATGTTGCCCTAAGTACATGCCATCTCTCTCTGGTGTCCTCAGTCCATTAGTGCCCATCCTGAAACAATGTGGACCCCTCGCCTCAGGGTCCTGATGGTAGAGACTACTCCCATATCCTACTTTGTTTTTTCCTATAGGGGAGAGGGAAAACTTGTCCTTCCTCTCCCCTCACCATTTAGTAAACTATTAGGGCAAGACATGAATTTTAATCAGTGACCATGGACTTGAAGTGCTTAAGGATTTTTCATTTACTATTACCCTGAAATTCTACCGTGAGAGTCACGCGCTATAAAAGTCCATCTGGCATCTTTCTTTTCTGCCTAATAATCAGGCAAGCCTGATCTTGTACCTAAGTGAGCTGACAGCCAGCAGCGTTCACATAATTTATTTCAAAATATACTTGCTGATGCTAATACGAGTGAGTGAGTATCCAGGAACTGGTACATTAAGCCTTTCTTTTCCTCCTGTCTGTTATAAAGACTTGAAACACACTTCCACGGACTCACTGAAGGAGATAAGAAGCTAGACCAGACCGCTTCAATGCCTTCTATCTCATTTTACAGTCTGAATATAGTTTGAAGTAAAAATAGTCATTGTACTAATGATCTAGATTGTGGGAGATGACCAGTTTACATGGGTAAGGTGTCAGATGTACAGCACATTTAAGGAATGCAGTTATACCACTCTAGGGTAGGTTTCAAGGCCTAAGCCAGGCTTAATAATCACCATCCTGCTGCTGGGGGCAGTGACAAGAACTAAATGGGTGTCTCTCACATGCTCAGAAACCTTTTATCCTCAGTGTTTGTTCAAATAGCATGTAGTAACATTTTTATAGCGTCTGATACGATTTCTCAAGTAGAACATGTTCCCAGCAACTCTTCAAATCCTTCTTCACATCTTTAGCCTGAAGGAGTTTCATCCTAGCTAAAATATTTTATGTTACATATTTGCTTGTAACCACAGATAAGACTACAGGCAAATGCAATTTCTTACACAAATTAAAAGGCAGGTTTTAACATTTTAATTTTCTATTTTTATTTACGTGTATATGAGTGTTTTGCTATACTTAAATGCTGCATGCTTAGTGGGTCTGCATGCTTAGTGGGTCTGGAGTGTTGTGTCTTGTCACTGAGGTGGAAAACACCAGACTGTGAATTTGTTGAGGCAAGAAATGTTGCTGTACTTTTGAGATTGAGTTACTCATGGGTCCTCAGTGGATTTGTGCAAAAGCTAGCTGGAGCTATGAGACTGGAACTTACTGCATGTCACCAGAAGGCGCCTGTTGAGGAACATTCACCAGGACTATGCAGAAAGAAAAGGAGGCTTTAATGGACATTTTTTTTTTTTCGTTTGGACTTGAGAAGTTTAGAAAGATAGGCAGTGTTGAGGTTTGGTTTTTTTCCTCACATTCATTTGATGACTTCATTTTGTCAACAAAGTGATAGTCATGTCCCTCCTGATTTGTTGCCTTAGGCAAATACCTATCTTGTTGAACTTTCTGCTTTACATATGGATAAAGCCCTGTGCAACTAAAATAGCCAAGTAATGAGACTAGTGTAGGTGTCTATCAACAGATAAATGGGTAAAGAAATTGTGGAACATGTACACAGTGGAGCTTTATTCAGTCATAAAGAAGAACAAAATTATGTGATCTGTAGGAAAATGTAGGGACTTAGAGATCATTATATTATTAAAACAAGCCAGACACAGAAAGACAAACATCTTTTATTTCATACATGGAGCCTAGAAAAGAATCCGTATATTACATGACAGGAGAAGGGGTGATTTGGGTAGGACTGGGAGAGAGACAGGCAAGGATAATAAAGGCAAAATATGGTCAAAGTATATCATATACTTGAAGGAAAATGCCGTTATGAAACTCGCCACTTTTAAAATGAATATATGGAAACAGAATTTAAAAAGGATAATCAGTCATCAGGACCTCAGTGTAATCCACAGCCCAAGTGCCTGCCAGTGTCTGTTGTAGCAAAGGCTGTGCTGATGTGGCCTTCAACGCCACACAGAGAGGCGATAGCATTTTTTCTCTTTTTCCTTTGTAAAAAGATTTACACATGCTTATCACAGACCTTTTGGAAAGTTAAAAAAAAAATCTCCAGAGAAGGGGAAGCCCACCCAGCCTCAAGGATTACACAAACCAAACTTTGGTATATTGATTTGATTTCTTTTGGTCTTTGTTGGGTACGTTTGCACGTAACTGTATTGCAATTGTGCAAGCAACTTAAGACTGAATTTTTAAAACAAGGCCTGACTTCAGAGTTGACCTAGAAGTGTGAGAACACTTTGGCAAGCAACTCTTGGCAGCAGGGTGCATTCTGTGTGGGAACAACTCCACAGAAGCAGAGGCAAGCCAGTTTAAGTCTTGTGGATACACTTGTCCCTAATCCCTGAAAGAGATCAGTCCCAGAACCCCATGGATGCCAACGTCTGCAGGTGCTCAAGCTCCTTCTGTAAAGTGGTGTAGCATTTCATAGAACCTGCGTACATCTCTGGGTCATTTAGGATACCTAACAAATCTTGGTGTGCTGTCTTGTGTAGAGACTGACCAAGGGGAAAATGCCCACTCATGTTCAGTATAGAAGCAAGTATTTCCAAATATTTTAGAATGCAGCTGGTTGAATCTACAGATGTGGGACCTATGGGTGTGGAGAGCTGTTTGTAGTCCACTTTGGATGGAGACTGTATTCTGAGGGGAGTTAGGTGAGAAATAAACTAGAAATATATATTGGGAGAAATGATGGCAATGCGGTAAATCTTCAAGTTGTCGTTTGCTCCCAGTCGTGCTTATGTACTTAGAGCCCCCACCCCATTTTCTAATCAGAGAGTGGGCAGACTGTGTGAATGGTGAGGAACAGCATGACAGCACGATGCACGTGGAGGATGGGGGGGTGCTGGTAGCGACCAAGGGTAGGGACAGGTGGAGGTTGCGTTGCATAAAGATTTGCGGGAATGACATTGCCTTTCTTCCCCTTTCCAGGAGAATATGAAAGTACTTCTCGGGCTTGTTTGTTTCATTGCTTCACTGATTTCATTGGCGGCTGGTAAGTTAGAAACTTCCTGTGTTCTTGGGGCTGGAGAGATGGCTCAGTGGGTAAGAGCACTAATGGCTCTTGTGAAGGACCTGGGTCTGATCCCCAGCACCTACATGGCGGCTAACAAGCGTCCATAACTCCAGTTCCAGGGAATTCACACTCTCTTCTTACCTCTGCAGGTATTGCATGACACAGGTGCACTTACACACATGCAGGCAATACACTCATACACTTAAAATAATAATAATAATAATAATGATAGAAACTTCCTGTGTTCTCTTCCGCTAAGGGTAGTGGTGATGGAGAGCACACACAAGCCTTCCTTTCCATTTCCGTTACTACTAGGACACAGAGCCCCCTGATCCAAGAAACCTTCCATCTGATAGTCCTTTTCAGCACCTTCACTCCCATTCTATACCTGGTGGGTTAGAAAACTGAGGCCAGTGAAATTAAGAGCCCAGGGTTATGTTGTTAACTTTGGATGACAGCTCCAGGCTGGGTCCCGGGGGTGTGTGGTCCAGGCTACCTTCTGCTTCGTTGCTGATGGGACTGTGGACAAGAAATCCTATTTACCTGGAGGAGGCACTCTACAGTTTTCATGGACCCATAACTAGTTGTTTTCTCTTGGAAATCTTTCATTTCCTCTCTCCCTTCTCCCTTTCTTGCCACAAACATATTGGGCCTCTATAATGTGCCACTATGAGGTGATGAAAAATATACTGGTGATAATCCACATGGAAGCAGCTGCTTGCAGGAAATTACATTCCTCAGGGAGAGACAGGACACATTAAACAAGTACATCTGTATTGTGCTCTTTGGTGATAAGTGTGGAGAGCAAACACTAGCAAAACAAGTATTTGGGGGATTTGAGTGAACAAGAAGTTAAATCTGTGATATTATGGTTGACCATAAAAGTAGCTCACTGAGCAGTTGGTGTTCGAGTTAAACCTGAAGGAAGGGAAGGAGAGAGTTAGATGGATACCAAGCTGTGAGAGCAGAGTTTCCATGGCAGCATGTGCAAAAGCCCAAGACTGAAAATATCTAGCACATTCTAGGACCTAGTTACATAGCGTAGTGACAGATGAGGCGGCCACAGAGGCAGCATGATTTGGCTAATGGAGAGATGATGGGGGGATTGTGGAAAACCTTGAAGGCTTTTTGAAGAATTTTGACGTGGAATGACTTGAGTTTTTGGTTCAAAGCTAAAGAAATGGGGGCAGTGATGGGAGGTTTGGGTGGGTGCTGAGGTGATGACTTTGTTGGTAAGAGTGCTTGTTGCACAAGCGTGAAGACCTGAGTTCAAATCTCCAGCACCCATGTACAAAGTTGGGCATGATTATGCACGAGTCTGTAACCCCAGTGCTGAAGGGTTGGGGATAGGGGGATTGCTGGACCTAGTCTAGCTCAAGGTTCAACGAGAGACCCTGTTTTATTGGAATAAAGCAGAGAGTGACAGAGCAGGACTCCTGGCGTCCTCTTTGGTCTCCTCAAAAACATACTTGCATAGCATCACCAAAAACCCAGAGAGGTGATCTGACTTACATTTTGACTGGCTCATTTTGCTTCCTGTTATGAAACTAGAATCTCAGGAGACAAAGGCAGAAAGAGATAACGGTTCAGAGGTCGATGGCAGTGTGTTCTGGACAGGAAGGGATGACGACTTGACCAAGAGTGGAAAGAGGACAGAGGCCTCTGGGGTTTAGGTGTATTCTGAGGCTGGTGGTGGCAGGGTTAGAGAGACAGTGCTTGTGGGATGTGAGGAAAAGAGAATTAGAGATGAGGCTGAGGCTTTGGCTTGAGCAGACTGTCGTTGGTGGGATTGGGGATGGTCAGATGTTTGCAGTCCATACACTGTTATCCTTCGGGTATCTAAGTGGCAACATTGACAAGGTATTGTGGAGCCAGAGAGACCTGTCTAGGATAGAAAATATAAAGTTAGAGACTTCAGAAACAGCTGGTATGAGCGCCGAGAGGCTGAATGAGGTTATTGAGTGTGGTAAGGAACGATAAGGCCAAGACTGAGCTCCGAGTCCCTCCAGGGTGATGATGGCCAAACTTCCACTGTTCAGAGAGCCAGTAAAAGACCGATTTGAAATTTGGAGATCCAAGTGTCTCCTGGTGAGAGAATGTTACAGTAGGAACATAGCAGATGCAGATATGCCAGGCGAGGAGATGGCACTGGTTTAGCAACTTCACAGTCGTTCTTTTGGTGGCATGGGGCAAACCTCGGATACACGGAAGAGAGGCCTCCTGGACACTTGCATCGCTGCTGCTGCTCCTACTGCTCCTCATAGCAAAGCATTCTGGACTCAGCAGGTCCCATTCTGAGCTCCTACTCACTCCTAAGTCAGTATGTTTTATTGAACACCTTTATTGAGGTTGAAGTTAACTGATGTACGATAAACTACAGATATTGAAGTGTGTAATTAAAAGCACACACACACACACACACATATTCCTGAAACCATAATCAAAATCAACATAAGTATATCCACCACTCTCTCATTTCCTCTTCATTCTTAGTAATCCCTCCTCTCCAATCCTCATCGTCTCATCCCTAGGCAATCACTGGTGTTTCCTGTCACATAGATTGGCTTGTGTTCTCTCAAGTGTTAAATAACTCAATTTATTGGTGTGTGTTCTTTGTGAGGGGCAGGGAGGTGTGATTTCTTTCATTCGAGCTACTTTTGGGATTCATTTCTGGTTCATAGACTGGCAGTAGTCTGTTGTATGGCCACAGAGAAATTTGTTTATTTATCAACATATTGATGGACATTCTGACTGTTTCTGGTTTTTGACAAAAGCTGTTCTAAACACTGGCATTAGAAGTGTATTTACAGTCTCCTGAAATTATACGGATTTACATTGTCCCCAGAAATGTCTGAGTTCCTTCTTGGTTTTCTCGGTCCTTTTTTTTCCCCTTCATTTTAATTCTAATAAATGTGCAACACTATTGGAAATATTGGTCTCCTTTTGTGTGCTTGTTTCTTTTTATATATCTCCTCCGGTGAAATTTCTGGATCCTTTGCTTGTTTAAAAAAACATTTTAGCTGTCTATCTATCTATCTACTATCTATCTATGCATCCATTTATCTAATTATCTATTTTATGTATATAAGTGTTTTGCATACATGCATGTAAGTGCAGTGTGCATACAGTGCCTGCAGAGGCCAGAAGAAGGCTTTGGATCCCCTGGAACTGGAGTTAGAGATGGTTGTTAGTCACCCTGTGGGTGCTGGGAACTGAATCCAGCCAGTGCTCTTAAAACTGAGCCATCTTTCCAGCCCCCTTTGCTCATTCTTAATTAACATGTTTTCTTATTTTTCAGTTTTGAGACTTCTTTATATCTTCTCTATATAGGTTCCTTATCATATTCATGATTGGTAAATGTTTGCTTCTACTCTGGTTTCACTTTCCATTTGCTTATGATATCTTTTCAGGTCATAGAATTTTTAAACTGGCGAAGTCTAATTTTATTATTACTATTATGGATTGTGCATTTGATAATTATTGTACCTCAAACAAATTTTTACTTGATTCTATGCCACAACAATTTTCTTCTGTGTTTTCCTCCAGATATTCGATAGCTTTACATGTAGGTCTGTGGCACTTTGAGGCATTGCTTTATGCACCTCTTTAAAACTGGGAAAATCGAGATTGTAAGTTAAAATTACCAATTTAAAAATTACTTATTTGTTAATCATGAAGAGTTTCTTGTTGCCTCAGCTGTTTATTTGGTTAGTATTCCCTGTTTCTTTGTGTGGATAATAGTTGCTGTCAAGACTGGGTTATTTTGGCCTGAACGACAACCCCCTCGCCAGCATGTAAATTTGTAAGGCAGACTGGTTTGTGATGAGATGTCCTGGTTTTGGTTCATCTGTGAATGTTCTCATTTCTCCATCACTCTGAAGTGCAGTGTCTTAGCTGGCAGTCTTAGCCATTCAGCCTTCTCAAGTCTTCACACTCCTCCTGGCCCCCATGGATTCAGAGAACCAATTGCCACACTTACTGAAGTGTATACGAGACATATGTGTATAATGAGACACTTACCGCTTGTGGCTTCTAAACTTCTTTTTCTTTCTGTGGTTTAACTATACAATAGCAAGTTGGTGTCTCTTTTAGTTGATTATATTTGTAGTTTTTAAGCGTATTGGATATGGAGATTAATGTTTTGTGGGGATAATTGGATATTGTTTCTTCAAATATTTTTCCTGGACTTTTCTCTCTTCTTTCTGGGATTCCCATTACATGAGTGTTAATATGGGTATGGTAGTTATGTATGTTGGCTCCCTGAAGTGCCATAGAGACTCGGTTGACCTACTGTCAAGTTTACCAGTTCTTGTTTTGCCAATCCTTATCTGCTGTGGAGCCCCTTTAGTGAATGGTCTTCATTTTAGTCATGGATTTTTCTACTCCGCAATTCCCACATCTGTTCTCTTTGATGGCTCCTGGGGTATTCTTTTACAAATTGCTATTCTTTGCTTGTTAAGACATTGTTGTGTTATTTTTCCTTAAGTTTTTAGAAATAGTTTTTCTAGTAGTTTTGATTTATTTTTAAGTTATCTTATAATCTTTATGCAATAAGTTTAATATACTTCTCTGAAACAATTTATGTTAGTGTCTTTGTTCACCCTGTGTATGGACCGAAGCTCCCTGTTTCTTTGGTAATGTTTTCTTGAAAACTGGACATTTTTTATAGCATAATGTTAAATTCTGGAAGTCAGATGTCTCTCTTGTATGTCCTAACAGTTTGTTGTTATTAGTGGTTTTTAAAAACAGGTTTATTTTATTTATGTGTTTATTCATCTCTGTATGCTTGTATTCGTGTGTGTGTGTGTGTGTGTGTGTGTGTGTGTGTGTGTGTAAGTGTAAGAGTGCCCAAGAGGCCACAAGGGGATGTCAGATCCCCTGGACCTGGAATTCTGGGCATTTGTGAGCTGCTGGTGTAGACTCTGGGCCTCTGATTGAGCAGTAAGCATACTCAATCACTTAGTTATTTCTCCATTCCAATATTACCAATTTTTACATTTTTGTAATTGTTGTTACTTCTGCTTCTGCTCGTTTGCTTAGTGGCTTTCCTGGACTAATCTTATAAAGTTTGTAGTGTGTGGCCCCTGAAGTTACTGGTGAATTTAGTGATCAGCTAAGGATTGGCTAGAGGTTTCCTGTAATTCTGTGACTCAGTGCATTTCTTCTCTTTGCAGAGGGCCTTTGTGTCTGGCCCTTCAACACTAAGGCTGTTTACAACACTGCCTTTGCCTTCACTTCCTGCCTGTGTTGGCCCCAGAGTTTCTCAGATGTGAGCTGGGTCCTCTTCTGGGCATGTGAAAAGCTGTACACCTGTGTGGAGCATCCCCCAAGGAAAGTCTCAGGGAACAAATGGAGCCCTCCCAAGAGAGAGGCTTTATGGTATTGCAAATTGCAAGGCAGAATGGCTCCAGCACCGCCATGACACCATATGCCCAGGTGCTGCACCTTGGTATTTAATGCTTTTTCTCCTGGGTTTTGGTCTTTTTGAGGGCCTCATTTCTCTTGTGTATACTATTGTTTTTCCTTTTGTAGCAGGAATGCTTATTTTGTGATATTGTGTTTTGGAAACATGCAACCTTCTTCATTATTTTGCAGGAGCTTATAGAGAAGAGATTGTCTTGTGTCTCAGTAGGAACTCTAAACTTACGTCCTTGAACACTTCTAGAACAATTAAAACCTCGAGTACTCTTAGAGATGAACTGCAACCATTTTGCATTATTAGTAGCCATGAGCCTTTGAGGAATCTCAATGGGCATTTTGAATTTAACCAAGTTAGGTACCAGGGAGTTTTGTATTACCAAAATGTTCTTGAGTTGTGTTCTGCCGAAGATCTCTTATTTGGAAATGATTTTATCTTCTCAGAGAATTCTCTCTGATTCTCTTTATGAGAATCAGAAAAGGTTATATCCTGAGTCTCATTTCCCTAACCACAGCATCAGGATGCTTTTTGGGTCTTTTATTTGATGTGCCGTGATCAATGAGGTTTTCTGCCTGTGGCCCCCAGCCATAGGCAGAATCTGGGCATCATGTCTTCTTATTCTTTTGGTAGTTCTAGCTTTGTGTGACTTTCTTCCACTCTTCCACTGATTAATGCTTAGCAGAAAACCTGTCCCTCTTCCTTCGTGTCTTGAACAGTGTTGTTTCAGGTGCTCTGTCCAAGTGGTAGGGTAAACCTTGTCCTCACTACTCCCTATTAAACAGAAATGAATGACTCTCCTCCTACATTATTCATTCTTATGGATCAACAAAGAGAAAGTAATAGACAATAAGTTACCCAAGGATACAAACTGTAGGTAACATGTGACACAGCTGGAAATGAATGTAATTATTCCAGACTCTGAAGATCATGCTCTTAATCACACAGTTGTGACTCTTTTATTTATGGTACAAACTGGTGTCTTTAATAACTGTGTTCAGATGTGTTCAGATGTAGATATTACATTAGGAAACACCTGAAAATTTTCTTATGGAAATTGTTTCTCCCTTTTCTCTTTCAAAGATGAATGTGAGGAACAGCCAAATAAAATAATTCTGTTTTCATCTGCAAATGAAATCGATATTCGTGATTGTCCTCTTAGTCCAAATGAAAAGCAGGGTACTATAATTTGGTATAAAAATGACAGCAAGACACTTATATCAATGGACCAAGACTCCAGGATTCATCAGCGGAATGAAAATCTTTGGTTTGTTCCTGCTAAGGTGGAGGACTCAGGACATTACTATTGTGTAGTAAGGTAAGAAGGAAATCAGTTTGACACACCTGCCTACATTTAAGTCTCTACAAGAGTTAAGGACATAAAAATCTTTATAATAATGTTCAATTTTCATATTTTACTTTATTTTAGAAATTCAACTTACTGCCTCAAAACTAAAATAACTGTAAAGGTTTTAGAGAATGATCCTGGCTTGTGTTTTAATACACAAGCCACATTTATTCAGAGACTACACATGGGAGGAGATGGAAGTCTTGTGTGCCCTTATTTGGATTTTTTTAAAGATGAAAATAATGAGTTACCCAAAGTTCAGTGGTATAAGGTAATTTTATTTTAAGTATGATATTTTACTTTTACTTTTAAAATAAGCTAGTTTTTTTGTGTTGAACAGTGAAACAATGTATCCAACAAATACTTGTCTGTTTGCATACTGTTTCCTCTTTAATGGTGAAACTTGATAGAGAAGTTCAAAAATACTTGTAAGAATGCAGTCATTGATTTTGAAGCTTACTGTCTGTAATCTTACTTGCTATCTTTTCTATTTAACTTAATAAGACATAGTTTTGAGAAAATAATAGGAGGCAAACATGTTTGAGAAGATGGATTGCATATTTAAGCTATTTAAGAAGGAATTTTTTCATTATATTATTTTGTGTTTTATTTAAAACTAAGTGGTAAGGCTGGAGAGATGGCTCGGTGGTTAAGAGTCACAGTGCTCTATTAGAGGACCAGAGTGTTCAGTTCTCAGAACCCTCATCAGGTGCCTTACAACCACCTGTAAGTCTGAAACTCCAGACCAAGGGGATCCAATGCCCTCTTCTGGTCTGTGTGAGTACTGCACTCATGTATACAAACACATACACAATAACAAATAAAAACTAATCTTAACAAATAGTTAAAAGCTGGGCATGGTGGTACATGAGGCAGCTTAATTACAGTGGTATTGAGGCCAGCTTGGCCTACATGGTGAATTTAGCCCAGCTGGGGTACAGGGAGACCATGTCTCAAGAGATCATAATAATAATAGTAATAACAATAACAATAATAATAATAATAATAATAATTAGAAGGCAAGTGCTCCACAAATAGCTTCATAGTTTCTGTAACTATTTGAAAAGTAGGTTGATTAGCATTTGGTGGAACCTAGAATACTTTAGTAACTTTCATTTACCTAGTCTGATGGAACTTACGTGGGGAAATCTGGGTTGAAAAATATAAAATAAATACTATTAGTGCAGGAAGGAACGGATATGATAAGTTAAATAAACTATAGGTTAATATTCTTTTTTTAAACATATGTTCTTGCAACATAAATCTGTCTTTACTTGCCTTCGTAGCAAAAGCCTCTGGGCTTATAGTTTTGGCATTATAGCAGTATATTAACTCTTGCTTTTCTCAAACAGAAGGAATACAGTAATAAAAAGTTGTTGTATCCAAGCAACACTTTTAGTCACTTTTTAAATTCATGAATTTGCTAATGTGGAAAAGTGAAGTTCCTGTTCAGGAACTACTGATATTTTTCAATGTTGTTTTTCTCTCCTCTTATCTAGGATTGTAAACCTCTCCTTCTTGACAATATAATCTTCTTTGGAGTCTCAAATAAACTGATAGTGAGGAATGTGGCTGAAGACCATAGAGGGAACTATACCTGCAGTGTTTCCTACACACACCTGGGCAAGGACTATCCAGTTACCCGAGTAATCGAATTCATCACACTAGGTGAGTCATAGCTCTAATCCCAGCAGATCATGATTATAATATTGCTTCCATTGGCGACATAGGAACTAAATCTAAGAATTGCTCAGTGACATGGATGTGTATTAGGTCCTTTTCTCTTGCTATGATGGAATACTTTGATAAAAAGCAAATTAGAGAAGAAAGGGTTTATTCTGGCTGACAGTTCAGAGAAGATAAAGTCCATCATGGCGGGGAAGGCATGGGAGTCAGGAAAGAGAGTGATTACATGGGAAGGAAAGAACTAGAACAAGGAATGGGGCCAGGATATAAAATCCAAAGCCTTCACCTAGGCGTGAACTTCCCAGAGATTACACAATCTTCCAAACAGCACCGTCATCTGGGAACTAATATTTAAACACATGAGCCTATGGGGGGCATTTAATAGTCAAATATCGTGTGAATACTTTTCATGCCTACTTTAGTTGCAGCACTAATTAGATAGAGACATTATGAGCTATGCTTTCCATTGGGTCTAGTAGGCATCTTAGATATGAAGAGAGCTCTGTGGCTCCCCCTAGCTGTTATATATGAACGTCTGAGAGCTTGCCCTTGGAGAGCTTAATTATCTTAGCAAGAATCACTTGCACTGTGGATGTAGTTTGGTGGTGGATTATTTGCTTGGTATGTTTGAGACTTGAGTTCAACCCCCAGGACTGCAACAAACAACAAACCCCAAACAAGAAGAACAGAATATTCATTGGCATGAATGGAGTGGACCCCGGTAGGTTGGGGGATGTTACACTCCCAGAATCCACTTTCTATGCATTCTGTGTGAGCTCAATCACTCAACCTCTCTCAGTGTTTCTTCCCCTGTAGGAAGATGATATGACTTCCTTAGGCTATTGGGAAGATTAGAGGTGAGGTACGCTCAGCTTGTGGTCTTATACTTGATGCAAAGTAGACCTTGGTACAAAATAGGTGTATACTTAACAAATGTGTGATGATTGTTCCTAGTTTTTCCGGGGCTCTTAATTCTGTTGTAGTCATTTATCATATTAAAAACTTTGTCACAGCAAAATTAAACAAAATATACTTCCAGAAATTGCCTGGAAATGGGCATAATATTTAACCTTTCTGTACATGGTCGCTTCCAGTAATAAATTAACCTAACCAGGATACTTTTTGTAAGTTAAAGGATCATATGTGTATAATTATGCTGAGACATAGTTGGTACTGTCTCAGGCAAACCCAGAATATGATTGCCACACATATAGCTATATTTTTCACTTCTTTTAGTAATTTTTCTTGTTTGTTGTTTTGTGTTTTTAAATATTATTATTCCTTATTTTTATTTTTTATGTGCATGAATGTATGGCTGACGTGGGTAAGTGCACTCGTGTCATACAGTGCTCATGGAGGTCAGAAGAGGGCATCAGATCCCCTGAAACTCGAGTTATGGATGGTTGTTAGCTGCCATGTAGGTGCTGGGAATTGAACCCTTGTCCTCTGCAAGAGCAACCCATGCTCTTAACCACTGAGCCATCTCTCCAGTCCCATCATCTGTCTTTTCAGGATTATTTTTTCTGGATAAAAATTAACCCCTTACCCATGTTCTGCAAGTATAATGGAAAAATAAATTTCAATAAATTAAATTTATTCTAGTGTTCAGTATGAATGATGGTGACCCAGCAACACAGAGACTGAAGTCACTGCAAAATTCCATGTTCCAGTGTGGAAGCAATTTTATGAAGTTTTTGTAGTAATGGAACAAAGTCAGAAATCAAGGCACTTTTCAAATACATTGGTAGAAACATTAAGTAGGTAGACACATTAAAAGAGAAATCTCTGTGGGCTTCAGGGGCTGTCTCATGACACTTAGTGTTTTGATTGATGGAAACCAGGGTTTGTCAAGTGCACAGAGTCCGAAAGGTTTTTATCCATTAGTCACAGCAGATTAGGTCAGACACAGAGATGAGCAAGGAGTGGTTATTTAGGGGCTACAGATAACCCCAAATAAATTGTAATTAGGCTCTTGGCCTGCAACATTCCGAACTCTCTGCATAATTGACATTCAATTGATCAGTCTTACAGAAGATTCAGTTTGAAGTTGTACCTTTGCTCTGGGAACTTGCATTCGCAGTTCTGACTTTCAGTGGTCCATATTCTAGGGTTTTAATAGTTTTTTTTCTTGTAGCTCTGGTGTGTGTTTCTTGAGATACAATAATCAAACGCCTGGAAAGAATTCTAGAGAGAAGTGGATACTGGGGACATTTTAAAATGGAGGAAGTGTTGTTTAAATCATCTGACTTCTTTTCTGATCTCAATTATAGAGACAATATATTTTACTCAGGAGTCAGGGGATGTTTATTTTTTTCCTCAGGCCTAGCTCAATGGTGCTTAGTGCCTTTTGTTCATTCCTGAATCCCAAAATATTTATTGAACAGACATTGTGCTCTCTGTGGCATAGGAAATGCAGAAGGCAACCTCCTGTCCTCATGATGTTTATGAACTTGCTGGTGGTGGAGTCTTTGGCTTACAAGTCTGTTAGCTTCTTATTGTTTCCTTTGGGCCACATATCAACCCTGGAAGCTGATCTTGGAAAGAAGCATCAGATTGATTTCTGGGGATGTTTGGCCGTTTTCTGTCTGTTAATAAATAATGCCACCTTGTTCAGCATTCACCAGGAGCTGCTAGGTTATTACCACAGTTATTTAGCACAGCAGGTCTGGCAGGGCCTACTTCCCCTTAGGGAGCGGCCGCTGTCTTTCTTGATTTGCGGTGAGAAGGGTGCCCACCGACTGACCCCAGGGTCCTGTCCACATGTGTACTGGGTATGGATGGTCCCACCATGCTACAGGCGTTCACTTTGCTGTTTCTGTTGGCTTCCTCCCTCTCCTCTTATCCCGCATCTCCCGCTGTATATCTTTCAAGCACTCAGGGCACCATCTGGCCAGATGTCATTGATGTTGGCTGAGTGTTGGTATCACTTGTGATTGGGCTTGGTGATAGACTCAGGAGCTCTGTGCATTTTCTTCTTGCAGATGAGATCAAGCCAGAGAGACCTGTGATTGTGAGCCCAGCAAACGAGACGATGGAAGTGGAACCAGGTAAGTAGGCTGCAGGCAGGCATGCTGAAATCAGCACTTTGAATTCAAGGTTCAACATGAACCTTATTATACATACAACATAATCCAGGTACTGAATATGTCTGTAAAAGAACAGTGGCACAATTTATCTTTCAATTACTTATTTTTTAGTTTTTGGATTAAAAAAATTATTGTCACAAGCTTGAAATCTTTGTGTTGTCTTGCTTAAAAAAATGCTTTATCATTCCTTTATGTGTATGAGTGTTTGCCTGTATGTATGTATGTATATATGTGTACCACATACACACCTACTGCCCTCAGAGACCAGAAGAAGACATCAGATCCCCTGGAACTGGAGTCACAGACAAGTTGTGAGCTACCATGTGGGTGCTGGGAACCAAACCCTGGATCCTCTGCAAGAGCAACAAGTGCTCTTAAATCCTGAGATATATCTCCAGCCATGTATGTATGTATATATGTATGTATGTATGTATGTATTTTGCCTCTTGTGGCAAAAACCTAGCCATGTCTGGTTTTTACTCACTGACTTTCCTATAGAGACTTATTACCCATGCAAACACCAGCCACAGACCAAGTTCAAAATGTCTAGGAAAGAGATACAATTTATCTGACTGGCACAGAATTTCTTATTACTGCAGCTAAGCTTTTAAGCAGAAGGGTGAGACTACAGGACAAAAGTTGAAAACTAGTCTAGAAAAATTGCTTTTCCAAGGTAGCCATTTTTTTTTTAATTTAAGGAGAAAAGGCCCATTTTTATTTCTACAGTAATAAATATACCTTCCTATCCTATGGCAGACCTAGGTTTGATTCCCCCAATGGGGAGACAGCGGTTCTGGTTCTGTGGTGTCGTGGTGCACATTGTAATCTCAGTAGTCAGCAGCTTGATGACCAGACAGGCTAACTGGTGAGCTCCAGGACAATGAGAGACCTTGTCTCAAAAGAGGTGGACTATGTTCCTGAGGATGATACCCAAGATTGTCCATCAGCTTCCATACACGTGTACACAAGTGTACCTGCACCTGTTCGTAACGCACATATACACACACACATATACACACGCACATGCACTCACATACACATAAAAATGAGGAGAATTAGTGGAAGTACACATACTCATCCCTACTGAAAAATCCAGTGATAATGAGGATTTATTTTATACTAAACGCAGCATTATAAGTTAGTGAAAAGGAACTTAATATCAGCGAGTGGTTCTGGAATTAGGTTCCACTACTTAGATAAAAGTTTTACTTAATTTTTAGCTAGAAATGTTGGTACATGCCTTTAATCTCAGCCCTCAGGAGGCAGAGGCAGGTGGATCTTTGTGAGACTGAGGCCAGCCTGGTCTATATTATGACTTCCAGGCCTGCTGAGGTTACAGAGTGACAGTCTCAAAACAAACAAACAAACAAACAAACAAACAAACAATCACTACCAAAACCCCCTTTATTTTAAAGCTTTCCCAGACTATCACTATAGTCTGCATACATTCCAGAAGAGTAACAATGGAAACCTCAAACACCTTAATAAAATATACTTTGACATTTTCCTGACTGCAGGAGAGAAATTTTAGGGAATAAAAAAGAGTGAAGATAGACACAATAAAGAAAAATGTTTATAAATTTTCATCATGGAAAGTAAAAAGATCTACATCAGAGAATTTCCATTAATAAAAATATTCAGCTTTATTCTAAAAGGCAGCTAACCTGGAAGGTTATCCAGAAAATTTTCATATCTAATAAAGAATTAATGTTCTTGATTAATAAAGAGTACCCAAGACAGGCATGGTGGTGCACACTGTTAGTCCCAACACTCTGGAGGCAGAGGCTGGTGGATCCTTGTGAGATTGAAGCCAGCCTTGTCTACATAGTGAGTTCCAGGCCAGCTGGGGTTATAGGGAGACCCTATCTCAAAAAGACCAAAAAAAAAAAGTGAAAAAATAAAAGGAAATAAAGAGTGCCCTACACCAGCAGGCTTTAAATGGGAATGTTGGTAAATAACGGGCATCCCACATAAAGAGCAGTGAAGAGCCAGTGGGTTCTAAGCTGAAGAACATGTATTCACTCACCCTGAGTTCAAGAAATGCAGGAGGACTGGGTTGTGTTGAATGATCTAGCATGCTCCAGGTTACCTGCTAAAAAAATTTAGTGGGCTGGAGGGACAGCTCAGTGGTCCAGAGGACCTGAGTTGGCTTGCAAGCACCCATGTTGGGCAGCTCACAATTACCTAAAACTCAGATATCTCTAGCCTCTATGAGCCCCTGAGCTCACCTGCACATACCCACACACATACACTTAATTAAAAATAAAAAATTTAATTTTTTAAAAATCAGGTGAAAATTGAAGTCTTTTTTTTTTTTTTCTCTCTCTGTAAGCAATCCTCAATCTAAACCCCTTGTTTTCTGGTGGTTTGGGGTAAAATGATGCTTGTGTATATTACTGGAGAACGAGTGGACTGATACCATCTCACTCAAGAGGGGTTTGAATTGTGTGTCTTCTTGCAAGGACTGGGGATGTGGCAAGGCCCTGGGTTTGATCCTCACCACTACTGGAAAATATATACACTTTAATTTGATTCTATTTCCAGGTTTTTATTAACGTAACACTTCCAGATATGTAAAAGCAGTGATATGAGCAGAATGTTCTTTGGAATATTAATCATAATAATGAAATATTAGAAATTCTGTGTAGTTATAGGTAAATTGTTAGAATATAGCTATATTTTGAAATTTTGCTCAGCCTAGTACTAACAGTGTATCTTGGGGGACTAGTCATGGAGGCCAAAGTTCCCATTCCACTGTAACAACAAAGTAGTAGGCAATAAGGTCCATTCACCAGTTGCTTCTGTACACAGAGAAGGCCAGGGATGAGATCCATAAAGTGACTACTAGTGGTGGTGTCTGGGTGATGAGGATAAGGAAAATTCTAAAATTTTTACTCAATAGCCATTTATAAATATAAATAAATTGAAATAAAAATCAGCTTATCTAGCCAGACATGATGGCCCATGCTTTTAATCCCAGCACTTGGAAGACAGAGGCAGACAGATCTCTGTGAGATGGAGGTCAACTTGGTCTACATAGTAAGTTTCAGGCCAGCTGTGGTACAAGGGAGCCCCTGTCAAAAAAAAAATCAGCTTATCTTATGGCTCAAAATATATTGCTTTTCAGGATCCATGATACAATTGATCTGTAATGTCACAGGCCAGCTCACTGACCTTGTTTACTGGAAATGGAATGGATCAGAAATCGAAGAGGATGACCCACTATTGGTAGAAGACTATCAGCAGTAAGCATGCCAGACGATTTTGATGTTAAATCCCATGTGGAAAGTTTTTCTAGTCTTTGGTACCCATTTTGAGCTTGGTCTTGCTAACAGTGTTAAGCCTATGACTGGGGAAGGTGATTTTTCAGCTGCAACTTATGTTACAAATAAAGAAATAAACTGGGTACATATGTCTTATTTGTAGTGATACATCTTAACTACTGCGTTTCATTTCTCCTTCTCACTCTCTCTTTCAAACAGAATGGGAAACCTTGCAGCCAAAAGAAAGTATACGCACATCACAACACTTAATATTTCAGAGGTCAAAAGTCACTTTTATCAGTACCCATTTACCTGTTTCGTCAGGACTTCAAATGCATTTGATGCAGCATATGTCCAATTCATATACCCAAGTAAGTAACAAACGTTTGGTTAGAGAGTCAGTCTTGTTTCTGTTTAACTATAGAATATTTCATAACCTGGAGTTGCCAATTCTGTTTCCTCTGTCTGAAATATTCTTCACTCCTTCAGTGAACAGCTTCTCGTCCTTTTCATTTCTCAGTCTGAGCTCTCCATTCTCAGGGGGCTGTTTTGACCTGCTTCCTGGCCTGAGCCCAGCTAACTGTTTGGTGGCACCATATGCCCCTGGCATAAGATCTCTTCATTTCTTTGACTGAAAATTCTGTGATGTTGCCAGCCATTTATCTTATTAATTACTCTTTATCCAGAGCTAGTAGCTACTTTTTTCCTATATTGCAAGAACCTAGTGGATTTTAAAAATATATACTATTTTTATTTTATGTGTGTGAGGATAATTGCCTGAATTAGGTAGGTGCACCCATGTCATGCAATGCCCTGGAGGTCAGAAGAGGACACTGGGTCCTCTGCAAGAGCAGCCCATGCTCTTGACTGCTGAGCCATCTCTCCAGCCCATGAATATTTTTTTCAATATATGTTTTTATGGAATTTTTGTACATTTCATACATCTTAATAATATTTAGATAACCCTCCCTTGTCTGCCCTTCCTTTATAGCCCCCTCCACTGGATTTCGTGTATTCTGTCCTATTTGTTATGGCCTATCGAGTCAAGTGTTGTCCCCAGATGGCCCTCAGTGTGGTATGAGTCCTTCCACTGGAGCCTTGTCTGCCATCTAGTGTCAATCTCTTAAAGACTGATTCTTCCTCACCCAGCAGTGATCAACAGCCAATAGTTCCCCAGTTAAGGTTGGGGCGTCTTGCCCATTTCCTCATTTCTTTGCTGGGTTTTGTCTGGTTGAGTTTGCATGGGTCTTGTGCATGCTGTCACCATTGCTGTAAGTTCATACGAATAAGTTCTCAGAAACCCGGAAAACCCTTGTTTTCTTATTGTCATCCACTAACCCTGGTTCTGAGATGAAGATGGAAATGACCAAGAATCGTTAAGATGGTCTTAAATAAGAATGACCATGTGGAAGATGTATACTAACAACATCTATGAATCCACAGTAATAAAGACTGTAACTGACCTGTCTAGTAAACCAGTTGTGCATCAGTCTGGAATATGCCACTCTTAATTTCTACCTTGTATCAAAATCAATTCCAGACGGATCAAAAATATAAATGGCAAAGCAGGGGGCTGGAGAGGTGGTTCTGCAGTTAAAAGCAAACGATACTCTTGCAGAGAAGCCTAGTGCAGGTCCAAGCACCCATATTGGGTGGTTCACAACCACCTGTAATTCCAGCTCCAGGGGGCTCAGACATCTTATACTGGCCTCTGTAGGCACTGTGCTATGTATCCTATAGAAAATATTTTTAGAATATTTGCACACACACCATTAAAACTAAAAACTAAAAGCAAATCAGAAAAGTTAGATAAGGCCTTTAGATTTCTTCTGGATGCTACCCGTGTTCTGACACTGAGACGGCGCCTTCTCCTGTCCTCTGTTGCATTCTTCAGCTTCTTTAACCTCCAGCTTCTGGTAGCATCTCTCCCTGACTTCTCCTCTCATTGTTGCATGAACAATTAAAAGGGGAGACCAAGAGGCTGTGGAAATGTCCAGAATTCCCTGTGTCTCTATTCTTTTCTTTCCTACAGCTCTTGGTTCTTTCTAACGGACTCTCCTGTCTCAGGGAATCGTGTAGGCTTTTGCATGCTTTTGACTTCTCCCTGTTGTGCTGTGGCATACTCTATCATTATGGTCTCCAGTAGGTTTTAACTTATTGTTCATTTTTCTATTTAGGTGAGAACTTAAAAGAATGCACCTTAGTTTTATATAGTACCTATGCTAGCTTTGCACATCGATGTCCACTACTGACAGGAGTGAATGAACTGACATGATGCAGATACAAGGCTGTTCCTAAGTACACTTTCTCTGCAGAGAAAATACTCAAATCAGTCTACCCAAAGTTTTTGCTCTTTTGGGTTCTAATTTATTTCTCTTCCGTTGTTGTTGTTGTAGCCCCTGATTTCAAGAATTACATGATTGGGACCTTTGTCATCTTAACAGCTGTTATTATATGCTGTGTTTTCATCTGCAAAATCTTCAAAGTGGACATTGTACTTTGGTACAGGGATTCTTGCTCTGATTTTCTACCCCCTAAAGGTATAATTTTATGAAATATTTTCTTTAGACCATTAGAAAATGATTCAGAGTATTTTCACTAAAGGCTTATAATTGATGAATATCTCCTTATACAAGAATAGTATTTATCTCATATAGTTTATAACTGGTTAGCCTTAGTGCTGCTCCTTTAAAAAAAGATTTATTTATTATTTTTTATTTTATATGTATGAATGTTTTGCTTGCATGTATATAAGTGCACCATGTGCATGCAGTGACCTCAGGGGTCAGAAAAGGGTATTAGATACCCTGGAACTGGAGTTAAAGACAGTGATGAGATATCATGTGGGAGTTGGGAATCGAGCTCATGTCTCCTTTAAGAGCAGCTAGTGTTTTTAACTTCTGAGCTAGTTCTACAGGCCCTTAAGTTACTTCTTTGACTTGAATATTAGCAGGATCTACATGTTTAGAACATCTGTCTGTAAGTTGGTTATTCAGAATTCATTGTTGAGACATGCTCTGTGCTGCAAATGCCCTAGAGCACCTCATGGTCCATGTTCAAATGAAAGAAGTGAATATATTTTTACCTATTGGGAAGACTCTTTCTCTTTCACTAATATCATGTTATATAAAAAGAATAGAATTTAGGTTTGAGATGTTGGGGAATAGGATAAGAAAAAGAAAGAATGAATACAATTTAGGTTTGAGTTATTGGGGAATAGGATAAGAAAAAGGTGATAGAGATAGTGTTATAATCAATGTATGTGAGGTAGTCATTAAATGCAATATGAGAACAATTTTGTGGTAAAAAAAAAACAAAACACCAAAAAAAAAAAAAGACCTATAAGACATGGGGACTTTGAAAAGGCATTGTGCTGAGTGGTGACAAGAAAAGATAAGTGGAGGGGAATATGATCAAGGACCTTATATACGTGTATGAAATGTGATGTAACCTGTGATTTTTTACAATTAGTATATTAATAAAAACAGATACTGAAGTTAGAAATCTCATCATACACAATTTGTTTCTGAAATGTATTAAAAACTTTCAAATGTAACAAGCAGAACTCTATAAGTAAAGCAAAATGGAACTACAAGGTCAAGGGGAAACAGGAGCAGTGTGCCATTTGTTAAAGTTAGAAAAGAAGTTGTTCCTCACAGCTGTTGTGATTGCTTGCACACACCATATACAGGATGAAGCCAGTCAACATTCAGTCATGGATAGGGAGTAGCTCATGAAGCCGTAGTCCTGGTTGAGGGACTACCGGCAGTTGATGGCTGCTGGAAGAGAGGGAATCAGTTTTCCTTGGGCCATAGTCCCTGATAGGTCACCCATTCTCCAGCGGCTAGCTCTACAGCCGTGCACTTACAAACAGCACAGTTGTACTAAATGGGTTATAAATAAAGGACATAAAGTTAGGAGAGGGATATGCTGGGGAGGGTCTGAGAGGAGTTGGAAGGGAGAGATGGGGGGGCATTGATCCAAATACACTGTTTACATATATGAAATTCTTAAAGAACCAGTATTTTTTTTTCAAAAAGAAAATAAATTGTGCATATATTTTAAAAGTTAGCACATATAAAATACTTATTTATATTATATTTTACATATTGAAAATTTACATATAAAAGTTTTAAGAGTTGAAATTTACAATCTGATCACATACTTTGTGATTATTTAAATATATAAGGAAAAATTTAAATGCAGACATAAATATTGTGAGAAGACCTATTATTCCTATATTCAAAATTATGTTAAGGCATATACAAGAAAAGATAAAAGTAAAAAGCACTATGACATTAAATTTAAAATGGCATTATACTTTCAGAATTGTTCTTTCAGTCATGCAATTATACAAAATATTAATGATTCATCATGAAGTGAATGTTTGTGATGGTGACCATCAAATCTCTTATTTTTCCTCATGATTCTAAATATATTTCACTTTCCCTTTAGCTTCAGATGGGAAGACCTATGATGCATATATTCTATACCCAAAGACCTTCAGGGAAGGTTCCACATCAAACCTAGATATTTTTGTGTTTAAACTCTTGCCTGAAGTTTTGGAGGACCAGTTTGGATATAAGCTGTTCATCTATGGAAGAGATGACTATGTTGGAGAAGGTGTGTATAGAAAGCCAAAAAATAGAAGCTTATTGTGAAATTAATTGCTGAATTTGAATTCTGCATTTCTAGAAGATTGGCATAATTACACATATTCATCAGTGATGTATAATAATAATGTTATACCAAAATTTGCCAGATCAATATTTAATTGATTTTTATTCCTTTGGAAATGTAATGAATAGTTAGACCCAGTAGTTACTTTGCAACTGGTACAATAAGATAGGAGTGTTGTGATTTAACAGGAAGTTCAGAAAATTTTATACTAAAGGTGTTCTGAGTTGTAAGAGCAGTGGCCATTTTTTGAACTGGTCTATAAATGAGAACGTCTTTTAATCTTAAGTCAAGGAAAAAAAAATCAAAATATTGAGAGCCATGTTAGAGGGTGTGGGGAGAACTTTGAGTTTAGGGTTCTGGGAAGAATGTACAGATTGCAGCTTGACTTACTGTATTGTGTTCCGTATCTTTCAGATACCATCAATGTCACTAATGAAAATGTAAAGAAAAGCAGAAGACTGATTGTTGTTCTAATGAGGGAGATGGGCGGCTTCAGCTGGCTGGGCCACTCATCTGAAGAGCAAATAGCAATGTATAATGCCCTCATTCAGGATGGAATTAAAGTTGTCCTGCTTGAGTTGGAGAAAATCCAAGACTATGAGAAAATGCCAGAATCTATCAAATTCATTAAGCAGAAACATGGGGCCATTCGCTGGTCAGGGGACTTTAAAGAGAGACCACAGTCTGCAAAGACCAGGTTCTGGAAAAATGTAAGATACCACATGCCAGCCCAACGGCGGTCTCCTTCGTCCAAACACCAGTTACTCCCCCCAGATCCTCTGCCAGACACTAAGGAGAAGCTGCAGAATGAGGTTCACTTACCTCTGGGCTAGGATGGCAGAACTCATCGTTGCTTCGTGATGTGTCCTGTCCTACGACATTGTGGGCTGGGCTGTGCCTCCCACTGACTTGTGCGGTCACAGAATACACCTGTATAATCCCTTATATCCAGGCCACCTGGAGTCAGATTGTTAAGGGAACAGGACTTGGTGACAGTAGCAGGCCAGGGCAGTTCAGGACAGAGAGCTTGGGAGGCCCCTGGGCAGTGGCTGCTCTCTGAACACTTAGCTAACTGCTAAGACAGTGAACTGGAAAGAAGCTTGCAGGAAATGACCACCATCTATGGGTGGCTGCATTAAACCCTGTACAGCTGACAACGGGACTACAGTTGTCTCTGAGGACACTTAGGGGTCAATGGCCCAGAAGTGGCTCCCCTGAGTAGTGCTGTGGATGATGTGTACTGACTCCCCACAGAAGAAGCAAAGTTCCCATTTGGCTTGCATTTTTCACATACACACACGCACGCACGCACGCACGCACGCACGCACACCTACCACCAGAACATAGTTTCCAAAGACAGAACTAGATTCTATAGTCCTTGAAAACTATCATTTCAATGATAAAGGATGCTCTGAGATTCCATCATTGCAGTCCCCTTAGCTTTTTCCAGAAGAGAATGAATCTTGAAATACCAGCAGTAGGAAGTGACCCATGCAGACTTCCTCCCTGGGATGACTGATCTTTCTTACCCTTCTCGTTTCACCGTGCACGTTGTTTCTCTGGAAGGGCAGCCTGGCAGCGCTTCCTCCCTCTGCCCTGGCCTAGCACAGCCTGCAGATTCACTGTCCTTAAGTTGTTACTCTCACCTCACCTGGACGCTGTGGTGCTACCTCTCAGGGGATCCTCCTGTGCAGCAGCTGAAGTCTGCATCCCATTCCTCCTCAGCTTGGCCCCAGCCCCAGCCTCTCTTCCCATCTTTTTGAACCTCACCATCCTATTAGGTGACTCCTAGATCAGCCTCCTGAGCCTTCACGCCTGCCTGCACTCAGCACACCTTCAGAGCTGCTGTGCGTCCTACCTCCATCTCCGCTGACTAGAATCCCTTCTTGGATTTTCTCCATCTGACCCAGAATTTACTAAAATTCAAAGTTCATTTAAACACCCAAACCTCCAGGGGCCTCACGCTAAGACTGCCACTCTAACCCGCCATCGCCGGGTTCACTGTGCTCCTGCTGCCTGCTGGTGGTTGCTTCAGACGGTGGTTTCCTTGCTAGCCTGAATCTATTCTCTGAGGGAGAGGTGGTGGCTGTGTCTCTGTACCTTACTGCCTTCCACAAGCAATTTGCACATATGGTATAGATTTGTGAAGACTTTTATTTAAAAATGTACTCGGATGATCATATTTAAATTTTGCAATTATTCTAATTTTATATAGAGAGAAAGTGACCTATTTAACAAAATCACTCTTTTATTTCTACTGGACCAAAGACCTGAACCTGAACTTTGTGGCTTCTATTCCAGTGCTCTGAATACTTGATTTCAGGTTCATGTCCCCCTCATCCCTACCTCAAACCCGAGGGAGAAGACATGGGTGTTTTCTCAGAAGCATCTGAGTCCAGGAATGTTTTCATGTAAGAAACAAACCCAGTCCCTTTCAGGTTAAAATTTATAAAAACTAGGTTTAGAGTTTAGGCACAATGCTTTTATTTTCATATATGAACTCCCTAAAGGTCAGTATTTCCAAGATATATATTTTTAATTTGATGACAATCCTCAGGATAATTAAAATGACTATGGAAAATTACAAAGCCAAGTTCATTTGCCAAGAACAAGCAACATGGTTCTAAAAGTTGCATGAAGACAGACAGACACGCCTTCTGTCTTTAATTTGAATATGTCATGTTATGGGTGCACACAAACATTTATTTGAAGGGCTATCTTTTCACTTAAACAGAGATGGGCAAAAACCTGCAGTGTGGTATTTTGACCCCCACTTTCTACTTCCTCTCTCTGGGTCAGTCTGACAGCACTGGACTGGAGTGCTGGTTTGGAGCTCCTACTTAAAACAAAGGGCTACATCTTTGTTTGGTAATGCACGCAGACTGCAGCCAGAGGTCTGATGGGGGTAAGGTCATGTTATGACCACATGATGCTTTAAAAGCTTAATATTGCTCATGATTGTTAAGATTCGCCTCTAAAAACTATATTGGTGTGCATACATATTATGCATGAGTTAAAATTAGTGGAGAAATTAGCCAGAGAGTAAAAGAACATAACAGCACACTCACAAGTGGTGGGACTCCCAAGGATCAAGAGGCACACAGAGCCAAGGGATAAGCCTGTGCCAAGAAGGTCTGGAACATGGAAGTGATGTTACTCCTGGTCCCCCAGGGAGGGTAGCAAAGGATGAGGCTACTCCCCACCAATGGGAACTCCCCTTGACTCATCCTCCTCCTCTCCCAAAAAACGCTCTTGTCTAAGCTTTCTTTCATAATTCCCCCATTACCTACATTTCATCGCTTTCTGATGGGGTTTTTAAAAAAAGTCAGCCAAGTGTTGCAGAAGTTTGCACATGTAATAGAGTATTTCATTATCAGTGTTTAAAACTGGTTTAGTAGAATTTATGTTTTCCTTCTCTTGCCTTTTGAATTTTGATTACAGTGATGGAAAAGATATTGAGCCATTTTTAAAGACATTTTTTAATAAACTATGTTTTATTGATCAATGATGAAGGGTGAATTTTTTATCATAACACATGTTTGTTTAATTCTTCAACAAATGCCAAATATTATATACAATGAACTGCCAAACTCATGTACAGCATTATTGTGCCAATAGACTGAACTTGTTTTCCAATAAAATGGCTAAGCCGTCCATTGAGCAGCAGTGAAAATCTGTCCTGTCTTCAGTGTACTAGGCTCCCAGGTTTGGCGTAGGGGGAGGACGCTTCCTGAAGTTCTTTTGAAGGTGGGAGAGTGGAGGTCAGAATTTACTGGCCAATGAATCCATGAGTGTGACTTCCATCTTGTAGCCCTGTCTGTATTCCTCCCATTCCTTTTTTCTAGAGTAGATTAAGGATTGGGGTGTTGCTCAGTGGTAGAGTGCTTGCCTAGCATGTCTGAGGCTCTGTGTCTGAGCCCCAACACAGCAAATAAATAAGTAAAAAAATAAGGTAAATCTTATTGCCTATTATTTTCACACTGTTATCACACTTTTTACTTTTCATAGCTCATGAAGGTTCTCATTTATTTTCTCTTTGACCCAGGAGTTGCACAGTTGGGACAAGCTATGCCTTTAGGATGCATACACCAAAGCTAGTGAACTTTGATAATCAGAGAGTGTTCTTTTTTCCATTGACCAGTTGGTCACAGACATTAAGGGATATTAAAATAAAGATAAAGAAGAGGCTAGGACATGACGTGGTGGTTAAGAGCACTTGCTGTTCCTGTGGAGGACCTGAGTTTGATTCCCAACATCCACATGGTAGATCACACAACCATCTGTAATTCCAGTTCCAGGGGATCCAATGCTCTCTTCTGGCTTCCTGGGGCGCTGTACACATGTGGTGCACATACCACACACACACACACACACACACACACACACACACAGAGAGAGAGAGAGAGAGAGAGAGAGAGAGAGGAGAGAGAGAGAGAGAGAGATGCAAACACTTGTATATAGAAAAGAAATCACCAAAAAATAAAGACAGGGAACAGAGAACAGTACAGAGACCTGGAGCCTTCTTACTGCTCTTCCAGCCCCAAACATGAGAGCATGTTTAGGGGTCTAAAAAAATAATACAGATTTGTTCATCTACTCCTAAACTATGTTTCTATAAATCCCCCAGTAACAATCTAAAAACGTAGGAATAGAAAAGTCTAGCAATCAGGTATCTAGAAAGCTTGTCTTTCTCAAATTTCTCACCAAAGGAATTCAGAGAACATGCCATCATTTTTGTTCTTTTACCAGTTAATGTTTTTTACCAGTATATTGTTGAAAGAGTAACCCTAATCACCATTAAAAATCAAGTTTTAGCCAGGCATGGTGGTATACTCCTTTAACCCCAGCACGGGGAGGCAAAGGCAAACAGATTTCTGTGAGATTGAGACCAGCCTGATCTGCATAGCAAGTTCCAAGCCAGCTGGGGCTACAGGTTGACCCTGTCTCAATCCCCCTCCCCACTAAAGCAAAAATGCAAACCAACAAACACAAAAAATCATATTTTGATCTCTCTTTATCAAAATACTTTGACTGAGTTTTTTCCTAAATAGCTTCTTTTGAGGATGTGTTTCTCCTGAATTATTTCTCCATAGGAGATTTGTCTGTTTAAAAAGACCAGCCAGATAGGCATTATGAATTCCTAACCTGTCACAATTCTGAATGAGAACAAATTATCTGTCTGCTTTAAACCCCAGTTTCATCTTCTGTGTCAGGACTTCCCACATGACAAAATGTTTACTTGTGGAGAGCCTCCACCCAGTAGCTGGGATAGAACCTCAAACTCTACCTGCTTAATGTTAGCCCTAATAAATGACATAATGAAGTTTCCCCACTCTCATTAAAATAAAATGCAGAATGAATCACTACAGTAACAAGAATGTACCAAGTATGAAACAGTAAACATACAAGAAGAGACAAGTGGGAGAAGAATTTAGAGGGTTTAATATTTGCTTTATTACATAATTAAGTTTTCTTTCTGTGTGTATGTGTGTGTGTGCATGTGCATGTGTGTGTGTATGTGTGTGTGCACTTGCACAGTGCACACATGCCCAAGTGAGTTGTAGGGAAGGGATATATTACAGGATATGAATGATATTATTTATGTATTTTTATTTTATTTTTATGTGTATGAGTGTTCTACCTGCATGTATGTAAGTGCAGCTGTGCAGAGTTGAAAAGAGGATGTCAGAAAACTTTGGCTGATTCAAGTGCATAAGTCCTGTAAATTCACCTTAAATCTTCAGATGAAACACTGATACACCATCTCTGAAATGTGCAGCAGTTAGACCAGTTGAGCCTGTATTTCCTGATTCTAGGCTCATAGGCTTTGCTGACTGACTTCTCTCACTCTGTGCACAACCAGATGGGAGCCATGTTCTTTTACAGAGTGAGTCTAGCCAGCTTTTTTTCCTTAGAACATTTTACCTGGAAGTGATTCTAATCATTTGGGTTTTGCTTCCCAGTCTAGGAAGGTACTACAGGGCTCAGTGAAGCCCCAGGCTTTGGTGAGAGGTATTGCTTGGCTTGTGGCTCATGTGGAAACCTTCCTCTGCTTTTCCACATGTGCTTGATTCTGTCTGGCTGCTGCTCCATTTCCTCTCCCCAGCCATATTATTTGCTTGTCTTCTTAGCCTGAGTCAGATCTGACTCCTCCTTTGCCTTCAAGGCTGTGGAGAGCAGTCATCTCTTTTGAATGTTTTTTTGTTAAATGGCATTCCTTATTCTACTTGACTGCTTCTGAAGTCTGTGTTTTCTTTAAAACCAGATTCCTGCCCTTCTCTTGATTTCAAAGCAAAGGGGGTGTGCTTTCTCTCAAGCTTTTATATCCTTATAAGTATTAAACATGTGTCTAAGAAAATTATAAAATAAGAAAAAACCTTTCTGAATCCAGCTCCAGGGAATGTGTGAAGGAAAAATTGTATGAGACACAAACGCATTGTAACTAACCAAGTGGTTGGGGTTCGTTTGGTTTCCCAGAATAGAAATTGTGAGTAAGCAAGGAGAAGTTCTTCAAGTGTTGGTCTTTGGTCATTTTTGCAGCCCTGGGTGCTTGGCAGTAGTCAGTGGCAGCAGCAGGCAGGAAGGCCAGCAGAAGATACTTTGCTTAAATTTACACTGGCCTCAAGTACTAAGCACTTAGTTGTACAAGTATTACAGCTTTGGACATGTTGAGGAAGTCAGGACTCTTTAGTCCTTAGCAGCAGCTAGCATCTCAGCTTCTAAGCTGGCCCACATATTGGGGTTCCTCCCTGGCATCAGCCAGCGTTACCGATCCCAGGCCTAGGGTACCTGAGATCTATGGTGGCCCTGAAAATCTGAGAGCTTTCTGAAACTCTTGAAGTGACCAGAGCCTGCAGTTGGCCTGCTCTGGCTCTTCATGTCCTTTGGCCTCAGCTCTCCATCCTTTTGTGGATGGCATCCCGACTCCCTCTGTCATGGCCACTCTCCTGAACTATTCTGCTGCCTCTTCTTTGTTTTTCAATGTATATTTTAATTGAATTTTTAGGCATTTCACATATTAGATTCCCTCTCCTATCTGCTCTCCCCTCATAGCCTGACCACAAAATTTCATGCATTCTTTCATATATGTCAAGGCCCCTGGAGTCAAATTTGTGTTCCTAGATGTCTTTGGTGTGAGTTCATCCACTGGAGCCTGTTTGGCCTATCTGGTATCACTCCCTTAAAGAAATTCAACTCTCCTTCACCCAGCAGTGATCAGCTGTCAAAAGTTCCTCAGCTAAGGTCAGGGGCTGCTGCCCACTTCCCCGTTCTGTGCTGGGGTTTTGTTTGATTAAGACTGCATGGTCTTGTGAATGCTATCACCATTGTTGTAAGTTCATATGTGCAAGTTCTCAGAAGTCTGGAAGACTCTTGGTTTCTTAATATCATGCACTAACCCTGGCTCTTACAATCTTTCTGCTCCCTCTCTTCCGCAGTGGTTCCTGAGCCCTGGGTGGGTGAGGTTTAATATCAGAGTCCTATCCAGGAACACACATTCTGTAGTCTCTTATTTTATACAGTTTGATCCATTGTGGCCTCCTGTGTTCATAGTTTTCTGTTGCATGACTTCCTGTTCCACTATATTCCCTGAACGTTAGGTGTAGAGGTTCCATTGTAGATGTGTCTCTTAGGACTGGGCATCTTAAAGACACTTTTTCTCTATGTGTGATCAGTTTTAGAACTTTATCTCCATCTGTTACAAAAAGAATCTTCTTTGATGAGTGGCAATGGTATACTTGCCAGTAAATATAAGGATATAAGATGTTACATTTTTCTAGGGATGTGACAGACTTGGAAAGTTCTCTAGGATCCCCAACTGAATGTATTTTGCTAGGTTCACAGCGCCACCCGAGTTTCCTCCCATTGAGCAGGCTACAGGTTCAATTAGCTGTTGATTACCTGCACCAACACAGTTTGTGGAGCTGGGCGCATTGTCGTGGTTATTAGGCTTCAAAGCTGGGGTTGGACCAATGACTGATCTTCTCCCTCAGCATCTGCTGCCTCTTCATCCATTAAAGAGTCAGACCCCTTGCCACTTTTGCACCTTGGCCTGTCAGTAGCTCAGCATTCCTTCTCATATATCAAGCAGCCAGCGTCCTTGCCACTTTCATGGCCCGGCCATACTGACAGTGCAGCTATGACTACTGCTGCTGCTCTGCTGCGTCTGCCAACCTTGCCACCCTGCTCTCTCTGCTGCTTCTTTCTTCATGTTACCAGCTCTGCCCACTCTCCTAAAAGCAAGCAGGAAAGGACCACTCAGAAGAGGACTTTTATTGGGCTCACTGTTGCAACAAAGAGGGGAGGAAACGTAGGGAGGTTTCCGCCAGCCACCTCACCTCACCAGCCCAAACAGCCTGCTTCCAAAGCCAGAAATAGGGTGTGTATTACTTAAAAAATTTTTTATATTTATTATTTTTATTGTACGTGTATGAATGTATTGTCTGTGTGTATGTAAGTGCACCCTTGTCCAGTCTAGCAATACTGCAGAGGTTGGAAGTGAACATTGGCCACCCTGGAACTGCAGTTATGGACAGTTGTTAGCTTCCATGGGAGTGCTGGGACTCGAATTCAGGTCTTCTGCAAGAGCAGCCAGTGCTCTTAATCGCTGAGTCATCTCACCGGCCCCTGTAACTTTTTGTTGCTGTGATAAAATACCATGGCCAAAGGCAACTTATAGAGGCGAGTTTATTTGGGCTCACAGTTCCAATGGGAGAGTCCGAATGGTCTGGGAGGCATGTCTGCAAGTGGGTGGAGCAGGGTGCTGAGAGATCACGTCTTTAAGCAAACACAAAAAGCAGAGCGTGAACTGCAATAGGTGAGGTGATAACTCTAAGCCTGCCCCAACTGAAGTACTTCCTAAAGTTGCACCTCCTAAAGGTTCTATAACTCCCCTAAACTCGCCACCAAGTGTTCAAGTCCCCGAGCCTATGGGAGACATTTCTCATGCAAACCTTCACAGGGCTTTTGTATGAATCACAGCATACCTCATATGCAAACGATGGTTTGTGCTTGCTCCAGTGACAACACATCTCCATCTCACATGCAAATGAAGACTTCTGCGTATGTCAATCACAACTCCGTTCCTATTATACCTCATGGAATTAGGCTACCAGGGCAAATGCTCCTCTGCTGACCTAGGTGGGAGAGGCTGTAGATTCATCAGGAACTCATTGAGGCTTGTGAGGGCAAAATAAGCTTGGTACAAACTGTTTGAAACAGCCTAAATGAAACTGTACCTTTAGAGGCCAGAGCGATTAGCTGAATCTTGTATCATTTTCTCAAGATATCTGTGCAGAGTTCAAAATGGCCAGTATTGGCATAGAGTTTGGCTGTCTGTTTTACAGGAAATTGTTTTCCTGTCAGTAGCTGAAACAGCAAGGGAGAGTCTAGCATTAACTAACTAATGAGTCAAACTGCACCACCAAACATCTTTGCTCATTTACAGGAAAATGACCAGAAGGAGTGCTTACAATAAGAACAAAGAACTTAGCATTAACGACAATATTAATTTTTAACAGAGTTTAACAGTGATTTAACAATGTTTAATACCAGTCCAGAGCAAAGGGAGAGGTGAATTTCACTCAACCATCTCACTATAATAAAAAGTCTAATATCCCTGACCCGAGTATTTTGACTTTATCCTTTGGAGTAGGTATATGGGAGCTTTTTGGGACTATTGGTTAGGAGGATATTAGGGCAGAAAAAAAAAGTAAGGTGATACTATCGTGAGTGGAATTAGAAAGCTCAGTCATACAATGTTAGCATGCACAGGCACCCACCACTATCATAAGACCACAAAAAGTGACAGAGAAAAGCCATTAGGTAGTGAATATAGTTCCCTCCCCATGTACACTGTATTAGTAATGTTCTTTTCAAGGTAAATTAGAAAAATCATGTTTGTGTTGCAGAAGTAAAATTGAAAGAATGCAGAAATTTCTGAAATACGTAATGAGGAAAAAAATCACAACCTCCAAACATTTATTGACATTTTATTATCTTCCTATGACTATAACTGAGATCTCACATGTAGCTTAATAGTCTAAACTTTTAAAACCTCAGGGGCCAGGAAGATGGCTTAGTGGGTAAAATGCCTGCCATGTAAGCCTGGGGCATCCTAAGTTCAATCCAGGAACTCAAGTGAAAGCCGAAAGCCAGCGTGCTCACCTGCAGTCTCAGCTCTCCTAAGGAAAAGAGGACAGGCAGGAGAACCTCTCAGAACCCGTGGGCTAACCAGGCTGGCTTATGCACTGGTTCAAAACAAAGAGGAGGGCTAGTGAGGTAGCTCAGCAGCTAAAGGTACTTGCTGCACAAGCCTGAGGACCCAAGTTCAATCCCTGGAAACCACATACAGGTGGAAGAAAAAAACTAAGCTCTACAGAGTTTTCCTCTGATCTCTGCATATGCATTGTGGCACATGTGTCCCGCCACAGCCATCAAGCTCTCACACACAAACACGCACTAAATAAATATAAATACGTAAATAAAGTTAAAAATAAGGTAGAAAGGCAAGGACTTGTCTTCTTACCTCCATGATATGGCACGTACACACTGGCACACACAGGTCGTACACGCACACATCCATCCACACACACACATCCACATCCAAAAACAACTTAGCACAGACCTTTACTCAGATTATTATTACTATATTTCAAACATGCTGCATAAGTTGCAATTAAGACTATCAAATGGATGGCTTTTTTTTGCTTTTGTTGGCTATATCATAGCCAAAATGACAAACCATCCTTCTCCAAGTAGCTTTGTCCCTTTCCCTGATATTTACATGGTGTAGTTTCAGAATGTGATGGGTCTTTTGGGGTTCTTGACTGACTATATTCCACAGAGGCTTTACTCTGCTTTCTAACCTGAAGTGTGGCTGTGAGAGCACTCCTTTGTAAATCATTGCTAATTTGATAGACAAAAAGAATGTCACTTGAAATGAACATTTCTTTGCTAGTTAGATATTAGTATGATTAAGATTACTTAAAAATGCCTGATCTAGGGACTAGAGAGGTGGCTCAATTAAGAGTACTCCCTGTTCTTGCAGGTTTAGTTACCAACACCCACATGGTAGCTATCAATGGTCCATAACTCTGGTGTCAGGGAGTCTGATGCCTTCTTCTCGCCTCTGTGGACATTGCATGCATGTGGTGTACTTACATGCATGCAAGAAAAACATCCATATGCATAAAATAGAAATAAATTTAAAATATATTTTAAAAACCTGGTTGAGGAGGGTGGAGGAAGTGGCAGCCCTTGCTCTCTAATTCATCCCATCCCTCTCCAGTGAACAGGTGTGATGAGACAGGAGACAAGCTCCAACTCTCTGATCAATAGTTGCTCTTTCTGACCATCCCCTTTTACCAGATGACATTGACTAGGGATAAATATGAGACCTTTTGATTTTGTTGAGGAAAGTATATAAGAGCTTGTGGGAAAATTTGATTCAGCAGCAGTAAAAATGAAAAAGTATTTAGGGTGTTAATGTACAGGAGAATGAGTGTCCAAGGTAAGACAAAACTAAACTGAAGAAAGTGCTGCAAACTCCGCCAGCCCTGGGCCAGGAAAACAGAAGTGTCACCTAGTGTGTCAGGGCTGACAGCTACCTGCTCCCTGGGCCTGAAGGAGGAGACATGGCTAGCCCGTGAATGGCTCTGAAGCTTGCTCACACCTCTGGCTCCAGGTTCTTGGTCTGGAGAAAAGATCTTCTGAGGAACCTGCCAGCATCAACTGTACAGTTGTGTGAAAAACCAGATTCTTGTCCCTATGGACCAGAGGATATGACGCCATAGCACAAGCCCTGAGGAGTATAAAGAGGATTATCTTTCAGTTCTGATGTTAGGGGGAAATGATAAAGATCTCCACTTATAGTTTAACTTAAAGGACCTCAGAGTGGGAGTCTAAGGAGCCTGGAGACCCTGTAAAGAAGTCTGTGAAGTCAAAGCTATTTTCAAAACCATAGCAACACCATATTTGCCTTATACTATTTCTCTCACTCCTGTAATGGAGCCTTTTTTCTGATACAACGTTATATCATAAGAGACTAACTGCAGATGTCAATATGAGAATCCTTTTATTTGCAAAACATATAGAAACAACATTACTTTCTCAGTAAGTCTCTCTCAGAAAGTTACTGCTATTTTGCTTAAATTGTATGGCATGTTAATAGGTAATGAAGTTAAAAACATGTACAATTAATAAGAAAGATGCAAAAACAAAGTTTAAAATCTTTAAATCTTCTTTAAACATTTTAACATTCCTGTTTCAACAGATATGACTTAACATAAAACAAGCGTTTTGGAATTCTCAATACTTTCTAAGAGTGTAGAAAGTGGCAAGTCCCTGACCTGCCACAGAGTGTACTCTTTTTAAGTGTAGTCCAGTTACCAGTCCTTTCTGCTCCCATGACTGCTTTTGTTTCGCGGTCCCTATGTCCATAGGACCAAAAGGAAGAGCCCCACTAAGAAGCCCCTTAACGGAGATTAAACGTGCTGTCTTTCTCCATCTCAGTGCCCAGTGGGAGATCCCAGGTGCCTCCGGACCATCAGATTCCAGCGGATAGGGTTACTGCGGGTTTAGGCACGAATAGGGTTCATCCTGGGAGAACAGCCATCCAGTATCTGCTTTCCAGATGCGATCTAGCAGGGCTCCTGCGTGTTAACAGCAAACCACAAGCCTTGTGGAATGGCCTCTACTTTGGGGACATACCATATTAGGGCAACGCCAGGCATGCAATAACTCCTCAAATGGGATTTGGGAAAGTATGAATAATTTATTTTTTAGGGACAGTCTGGAGGAAATGTAAGCAGACATTCCTAATGATGAACTAGTTAGCAGCCTGGAATTAGGCAAAAAGAACTTGACGCCCTTCCTTCTGCAGTGTGGGGTTCGTTCTTTCCTTGGGAAGGTGAGTCTGCCCCGCCCACGGAAAGGCAATGCCCAGGCCCGGGAATGCCTTGACAGCGATCAGGTTTCTGGCGGGGTTCTCACTCTGCTCCAGGAGATTCTGCGCACTGGGATTCCCGGGGACCCCCCGCAGCTGAGCGGGGCCAGGGTGCCCGAGAGGGGTGGAGGCGGCGAGGTGGCGAGGCAGAGATTTCGACTCCGACTCCGAGGCGGCTCGGTGGGACCCAGAAGGAGCCGGACTCTGTTCCCAGAGGAGTCGTGGAGCCCGAGAGTGGGCTCGGATCGGGTGGCTCTGTGGCATCATCGGTTCTTTCCTGCCTGCCTTTCCCAGGTAGGGTGTCTGGAGCTTCGGACAGGAGGATTCAGGTTCCCAGGCGCGGGCCCCAGCCACAGGCTGCGCGGGCTGGGATGGGGTGCCTCGCCCTTCCGCAGGACTTCCACCCTGCCTCGTTCCAGGTGTTAGAGTGGGATTAGCAGGGCTGCCCACTACTCTTAACCTCCGCGCTGAGCCTCCTCGAGGGTAGGCGGAGTCCCCGAAAGGGCGGGGAATAGGCTTACCTTAGAATGGCGAGGCCCAAGGTGGAGGGCTCACGCAGAGGGGAGGGCGGGTGACCTGGGCTGGGATCTGACATTCCAGGGTCTGGCCCCTGCGTCCCGTTTCTGTCTTGGGGACGCCCCTTCCTCCTATCACCCTCTGCTGTTTTTCCTTGTAGCCCAAAATGGGGATGCCATCCTTGCTGCTCTGTGGCGTGTCTATCGCGCTTCCGCTTCTTGTGACAGCAGGTATGTTTCTGTGCGTCTTTGGGTTCAAATGACCAGCCACCTTTCTGGAGGCATCCATTCTCTGCTGCTCATCTCCAGGTCCCTAGCCCACCTCTTGTGTTATAGCCTATTCGCCAGCCTTGCTAATTAAACTTTCCCCAGATGGTCTGGCAGGCAGAATTTCGCGAAATAGAAAATTTCAGTCCCAAGTTCTCAGAGGCTCAGCTCCAAATATCACCTTGGAATTTTGAAGTGATTTAGGGACTGGGGAGAAGTTCGCAAATATATAAGGGGACTGAATTTCCAGCGCTCCAATGAATTTATTAATTGCATTGTTTTATGATCCAGAGCTACCAGAATCAGGACACATTTCCAAGAAAAACTAAGTGGGCAGAAATGGGTTTTAAAAGTAAGCTGGTTTTAAAATTGTCCATTGTGGGGTGAAGATGCTTTTTATTCAAGACTTGGATATCGAATTAAAATGATACCAGGATGGCGTCTTTATTGTGAGGAGGAGGATAAATAACTAAAGGAAGAAAAACAGAAGGAAAGAGAAATTACTGCAAAGGGGAGGGTCGTTTGTGAGAAGGGATCTAGGGAAGCTCTGTCCTCACCATGCCTTTGAAGAACTTAATTATGCTTTTAAGTCACAGGGAGGATTTTAGCAAACTCTCAAACTGATCAGACTCCCAAATAAAATTCCAAATTGCCAGAACAAGATGCTTGTTAAATGGAAGATAACACGTTTCTTTCATGACGATTCTTTAACTTTTCTTTCCCTAGACGAGTGCAAGGAGACCGAAATGTACAATGAGACCAGTTCAGAATATCAGCCTTTTGCTTTCAACTGCACATACCCTTCACTAACAAACAGGGCGGTAAATCTGACGTGGTATAAAACCTTTAGTAAAATCCCAATATCCACAAGCAGACAGTCAAGAATTCACCAGGACCAGACCTGGATTTTGTTTCTTCCCTTGGCACAGGAGGACTCAGAAATCTACCAATGTGTTATAAGGTAAGTTCCTCATTTCAAAATAGAACTTAACCCACATGTATCTTATCTTTATCTCTCTCTCTCCTCTCTCTGTATCCTTTAAAAGAATAATCGTTATTATTAATCTTTTTTTTTTCTTCTTTTGAGACAGTGTTGCTCTGTAGCGTAGTCTAGACTGCCTTTAAAGTTGCCTCTGTCCCCAGAGTTTTGAGATCACAGGTGTAAGCTTCCTGGATGAACAAGAGCCTTCTTAATAAGTACAAGCCCAAGCAGGCAGCAATATACTGCATACACTTTTCATAAGGAATCAGCTTAAAGCAGGGATGTTGAAGTTAGTAAGCACAGACAAGTTTTCAGAGCGTACTTGGGGCCTTATGCCAGGGCATAATATCAGTAAGTGACAGGGCCTGGTGTTCGACTTTTGGCTACTAGAAATTAGGTGCATAAGAGACAACTGAGCTTGGAGGGAACTATGACTGTGGCCAGTTGGAAAGCACATGCCCCACTGAAGGCAGCTGTGCATTTCTCTCCTCTTTTTCCCTCCCTCCCTCCCTCCTTCCCTCCCTCCCTCCCTCCCTCCCTCCCTCCCTCCCTCCCTCCCTCCCTCCCTCCCTCCTTTCTTTGTTTTCTCCCATCTTTTCATTTTGTAAAGATTTATGAGACTTTAATAAAACCCACCTGTTAGATTAAATTTGGCCCGAGGACTATAATTCTGTGATTTTTCCCATCTTAGCTTGCCTGATCATAACATGTTATTTTATTTCTCTGAACTTTAACTTTATTTTAATCTGTAAATTGAGCATGTTGCATAGGTCTTTAATCTCTTCCAATCTTGAGTGATTGTTCAGTCTTTTAAAAATTTATTTATTATGTATTTTTATTTTTGTGTATGAGTGTATTGCCTGCAGGTATGTAAGTATACCTATGTCATACAATGCACATGGAGATCAGAAGAGGGGTTCAAATGCCCAGGACCTGGAGTTATAGATGGTTGTTATCCACCATCTGGGTGCTGGGAACTAAACTCAGGTCCTCTGCAAGAGCAGCTAGTGCTTTTAACCACTGAGCCATCTCTCCAGCCCAATACCCTTTAAAAAATATTTTATTTACGATTGTTAAGTCTTTGATTGCCGTGGCCCTGCCACTTTGAAGGACTATAAGCAGTCATTTTATATTCAGCCATTCCTTTGAGTTATTAAGTATTTCTTTGTGGTTAGGTTCAGGTGAGCTGTGGCTTTGATGCAATGTAAACACTCTGCATTCTCTTTAGAGTAATAGCATCAGAGGCCCACGGTGTCCATCGTCCCCTCCGTGGACATGTTTGTTTGTCACATGATTAAGATCCCAGTTTCTCCTCTGTAAATTCCACTTGCCTTTTGTTAATGTGTGGTTTGCGGGCTGCACATTGTTTTGGTGGCTTGAAAAAAAATTTGAGAAGACACAGAAATGAATCATTGCATTTTAGGATTGCTTAAGAGTTTATCGGGTTCTGTCTGCTCTTTTCCTACAGGAGTACTGATGGTTGCTACCGGTTGCCTGTAAACCTTACTGTTTATAAAAACCATTCGTGCGACTCTTCCATAACAAGTCCAATAAATTCTTTAGATGAGTATCAACAGACATTACCTATTGGGAAGTCTGGCAGTCTGACCTGTACCTTGTATTTCCCAGAGAGTTGTGTTTTGGATTCAATAAAATGGTATAAGGTAATAAAATCCCTATTGATATCTTTTTCCTCCTTTTATCTGAAATCCACATTGCTTTCCAGGTTATGTCCAATCCTTCAGGGTAGATTTGATCAAGAAATTTGTGTACCTAAGATAGATTTGTTCATTGTGACAGTTGATAATCCTGCCCTGCTAATTGTTATTTTAAACTGTATGGTTATTATTACTTTGTAAGATTTTAGTATTTGTATCTTCTCCATCCTTCCAATTGCCTGTATTTTCCAAGCTATCCTGGAACATCCTTTTTCACTAATATTGGGTTGTTTGAATGTCTCTGTTATACTCTGATAGTGCTTCAGAAATTCCATATTATACAACGTCACGCCTAAGAAAGGCTTCCTGACACTCCTGTTGCATGCTGTCTCTGGGACCACGTCACCCTTACCCTTAAGTCACCCTTCCCAGTTTGTGGCTATCACTGTCCATTCCCGTAATGTCCCTATATAACGGTATATCCAATAATTAAAATTTATATTTTATTCTTTCCTTTTTTCTTGTGAATGGAGCCTCCTGTGCTCATCCTACATCTTACGTTTTTCCTGACAAAGCAAACATAATTTAAAATTAGAGCTCACTTGACCCTGGCTGCTTCTTAGTAGCCACCAGTCTGACCACGTGGGTCACAAGTTTTCTTTATGAGTTTTCATCTCTTGATTCCCCTTTTTTCTATGGTGAAAGATTGTTCAAATGTCATACTTTCTCTTGACTAAATTTTGGCAGGATTTTGTTTCTTAAGAAATAGCCCATTTTATTGAGGGTCTCATCTGTGCTGGCAGATGAGCTGTGATCTCCATTCTGTGCTTCAGCAGTGAGGCTGAGGTCCAGTCCTCATTACAACGTGTGCATTTGTTTCCGACCCCTCGCTTCCCGGTCTCCGGCATAGCCACGTTTTCTTGATAAATCACACGAGACGTTCCGTTATTCTCTTCAGCAAGCCCCCTTGCTCCTCTCTCTGTTCCCGTTTCATGCTCAGTCAGGCTCTGGCTCTTTTTCTCCTAATGTGGAATGTGAAATGGTGTCCCTGCGTCTTTGACAGGACGTGGGTTTCTCGAGGGCACATGACCACCCGTCCTAGAATGGCTAGGTGGCAGAGACACAGATAAATAAAGCGTTCTGCTTCTCTGACGTTGTCAAGTTGCTCTTCAAAATTTTATATTATTTTGACTGTCAGGAGTTTCTGAGATTTCTCACAAGTTTAGCGTAACTTTGTATTGTGAAACTTTAGTGTTTAAAAATCAACCTGGTAAGCTTGAAATTTTGCCCTGTTCTTGATGTTTTATTTTCTTAATTATTAATGAAATCGACCACTTTTTCATGTTGTTGTTCAGTTCTGAACTCTCCTCAGAACTGCTGGATCTTTTGTTGTATTTTATGGCTCATTTTTCTTGCTAACGTATAGGAGATCTTATACATTTCGATGTCTCTGGAACCAACTGACATGCATTAAAAGTATTTCCATTGAAGCTTGAAATATACACTAAAAATGGATAAATCAGGTGGTGGACACATATTAATGGATTGTCAGAAAGTCAAACATACCTTTTCATTACTCTTATCACCAGGGTCAAGGCACAAACACTACCAATAGCTCCCAAGGCCAACTCTGTTATGCTGAAAAAAATAGACCTTCCTGACTCCCAGAGAGCGTCACTTTCCCCATCTATATTATCACAGATTAGATTGCTTGGCTTTGAACTTTATTTAATTTGAATCATCTGTGCATAGTATATTGTATTTATTTATACAATAGTAACCCTATGAGAAGACCCCTGCTGCTCTCTGGAACCCTCCAGCTCATCCCATTTTTAACTGCTGTGCGGTAACTCATTATCATTAGCAGACTTCTGAGTTGTTTCTAGTTTTTGAATGTTAGAAATAAAGCAATTACAGACAATCTCGAACATAACTTTTGGTTCACATATGCTTGCAATTATTGGAATGTTTTGAATAAGAATGGAGCAGTTGTGTCATAAATAATATGATCAAAGTTAGTGGAAAATACCAACCATTTTCAAATTGGTATATCAATGTGCAGTTTCACCTGCAGTATATGAAAGTTATTTTTATTCTGTATCTGATAGCACATGTTGTGATTAGCTCTTCTTCCCTCCCTCCCTCCCTCCTTTCTTCCTCGTCTCTGCCCTTGCTCTTCCTTCCTGCCTGGGTTAAAGCCCAGGGCCTTGCACATGCTAGGCAAGTGCTTTACCACTGAGCTGCCTCAACCCTTTTAGCTTTTCCAATTCAGATGACAAATTGTGTCCTACATTGGCTTTGTGCCACATTTTTTGATAAGTAATAATACTGATTCTTTTTTAGGTTTCCTTCTTGGTAAATGAGTGTGTGTGTGTGTGTGTGTGCGTGCCTGTGTGGGCATGCCCAGGTGAATGTGTATTTTATTTCTGTGAAGTGCTTCTGAAAGTATCTTGCCTGTTTCTCCATTTTGTTTTCTTGTTCAGAGATCTTCCATCTCTTCTCTGTAAAGAGCCAAATATGGCCATCTTGGCACTGGAGTTGAGGCAGAGTCTGCTCCAGCCACTCCTTTGTGCTTGAGAACACATTTGCAGACAAGTTGGAAGGTACCAGTGTTCTGAGTTCCAGTAACATCTTTTCTTTAAAAGCAGTTGGTGAGCTAGACTTGGCTTAAAAGTTGTTTGCAATAGTTCTGGGTATGAGAAAACTATTCTTTATATATGCTTATTATATATGTCTTTGTAGTCAGTGACTTGCCATTCCCATTTTAATACAGGGTGATTTATTGATTTTCCTTTGTGACCAGGTATTTTCCTATGTTATCCTCCAGAAGTTTCATTGCTTTTTTCCATTTTTCATTGATTGATGTGTGTGTATGCGTGTGTTCATTTTAAAGTGTGTGTGCACCTGTTTCCATGGGTGTGCATTCATGTCTACTTATGGGTGTGTATGTGTGTATGTGTGTGTGTAGGCTAGAGGCCAAAGTCAGGTGTTTTCTCAATCACTCTCCACCTCTTTTCTGAGACAGGATCTCTCACTGAGCCTGGAACTCACCAATTAGGCTGGACTGGGTGAGCAGCAAGCCCCCAAGATTCTCCTGTCTCAACCTCCCTAGCACTGGGATTACAGTGCATGCACTTTGCCTGGCTTTTACCTGGGCTCTGGGAATCAAAGTCAGGTCTTCATGTTTGCATGGCAAACACTTTACCAACTGAGCTATCTATACTGCGCCTTTCATTTATTTAAAAATAATTTTAATTACATTTATGTGTGTGCATATATGAGCATGTATGCCTACGCCGTAGCACACGTGTGGGAATCAGGACATCTAGAAGTCAGTTCTCTCCTACCATATGGATGGTAGGTAATGAACTCAGGTCCTCACACTCAGGAGTAAACTCCTCTACTGCCAACCCATCTCCCCAGTACCTTGCATTAGTTTGCTTTCTAAATAGTGTTTGTTGGGGACAAACTTAATTCTTTTCAGTTTGACCTCAGAGCTCTCCACCTTTCCCACCTTGATTTACTTTTTAATGTTTGTGGAGTTTTTCATGATAGTTCCATTTTAATTTCCAGTGTCTAGAGTCTCTCTCTCTCTCTCTCTCTCTCTCTCTCTCTCTCCCTCCCTCTCTCCTCCCTCCTTTTGGTTCATGTGCCTCATGTGTTGCTGTCGTCTGCCCCTTTGCTGGCGATTTTTGATTGCTCACTCCTGATCTAATTCGATCCTATTCCGTTCCTTCTTTCGAATCAAGTGTTCACTTTAACAGTTTTGTGAATTTGATAGTATACTTCTTAAACAATTATTTACTAGTTATTTCATCAACATTCATCCTTGATGATTGGAATCTAATATGAAGCAGTATTTTAATCACTTCTGAATAAATTAAGAACTGTATATATTTTTAAAGTCTCTTTAGTAGCTTTTTTACTTACTTGATATATTAGCTATTTTCTAATAACTTAAACACCGCATGACATTACTGTTACATCTAGTAAATAATCTTTTAGGATTTTTCTGTGTATTTAACTTTTGCTTTGCCTTCCATTCTAGTCAGTTTCCCTGGGCCTGAGTCTGGAATACATTTTTATAACTGCCTGACTAACAACATCTGTTAAATTTTTTCCTTCATGTGGATTTTCTTAGTATGAATTATCTCAATTGTCTGAAAATGTCTTTATTTCACCTTAATTAAAAGTATTCTATTTATTATTTTTATTTTGCTTTGTACCTAGCGAGTGCATTGCTTGCATGCATATAAGTGCACATGCGTCGTGCAATGCCTGTGGAGGTTAGAAGAGGGCGTCAGAACTCCGTAACTGGAGCTACCAACTGTTGTTAGCTGCCATGTGGGTGCTGGGAACTGAACCCAGATCCTCTGCAAGAGCAGCCAGTGCTCTTAACCACTGAGCCATCTCTCCAGCCTCTATTTCATCTTAATTTTTGTAAGCTGTTTTTAGTGGATTGGCATTTGTTTTCTCTCTGTGTCTGTGACATATTGAAACACTGAGTCAGGAGTGTTCTTTTTGGTGCCTGGAGGAGAATAAAAGGCACTCAAATGTTGGCTGCTATTACTATTCATAGTTTAATTTTAAATCTTTATAGTGAGGAATCACCTTGAAATTTAAAAATAATAAGTCTAGCAGAGCGTTTTACTTTTCAGTAAATTAGAAAAAATATACTCCTCCTTACTGTAAATGGACAGGTTAACCCAGGTTAACGTGGTTAATCATTTCTATATAGGAAAGAAAGAGTGTTCAGCCATGACTGTGCCTAGTCAGAGACTGTCCAGTGAAGTCTACCCAGGAGTGATTTCTGAAGTCCAAGGATTTGAAATTTGTGTGTCTATCCTCTGAAGAAGAAGACACTGTTATGATCATCTGACTCAATGTACTGATGAGAAATTGTCAAAGGATAACTTGGTTTCCCTTTCTAAGTGTCTATAGGAACAATGTAAGATGCTTAGCAAGCTGTATTGTACATTGTAAATAAATAGATATTCATTCTGGCATTACTGAGTTTCAGCAAAGTAAATGTATTCTCACTGTTCAGGAGTTGAGAACAAGGAATGAACTGAGCTGTGGCTGGCCAAGTGAAGAAAGAATGTTAACACCAGGGAAATGACATTATTTTTATTTAATTAGTGGTTTATATATTTTATCTACTAGATTGTGAACTTCTTGAGGATAATAACTGTGTCTAACTCCCCAGTGGCCAAAGCCTCTCACCCTTTGCTAAAGAGCAGGAACTCAAATGTTTGAATAAGTAGACTCAACTAGCCAAGCAGACCCTCTGTGGAGAAGGGTTTCCTAAGGAAGGGGAGCAGATCTGAGAGAATCCAGAGGTGGGTCCAAGAGATAGTGATTCACTTGAAAAGCTTTGGGGTGTGGGGAAGATGGCTCAGTTGATAAAGTACTTTCCTTGTAAACCTAAGAACCTCAGTTTGGTTCTAGACACATTATAAATTGGGTGTGTTGGTGTACCAGAGATAGGCAGATCCCTTGGGCTCATTGGCCAGCCAGCCTAGCCAAATTAGTGATCCTGTCTTGAGAGGCAAGATGAAGAGCAATTGAGGAAGGTATCCAAGATTGACCTCTGGCCTTTACATGCATTCACACACATGTGCTCATGCACCACACACAAGTATTCACATATACACACACAAACACAGACACACACACACACACATGGGAATAGAAAGTGAACCTCTTCCAGGACCCATGAATATGAGGCTTGCGTTCTGCATGAGTTCCTAGGAATGACGAGAGGCAAAGATATTCCTTAGACTAGAAGATCTTTAGTTGGTTGAGGTCTGAAGAATTTATGTGAGATGTATTCTTCACAGCCTGATCCATGTCTTTTTCCATTGCTTAGGCATCCAAATAGGATGTAAACAGCTATACTGAATTCTATAAAATAAACTCTCCTAAGTTAGTCTGTAATGCAGTGGAAACAGCCAGTAGTCATCGTGCTTGTGATCCTGGCACAGGCACTTTGGCCTCATGGGATGGGAGTGGATGGAAGGTGTGAACCTTGTGACGGAGGACATTCCTTAGCTACAGCTCTTCTCCCTCCGTGTAACCTTTGTAAGGTACTCAGGCTTCTTTTCTTTCAATTCCTATTAGATTTAAGTTTTGTATTGCTCATTTTAGCCTGTACAGTATTCTTTATCACATTTTCTAGAGATAGTTGGAAATATACAGACAGAAATATTTTCGTTCACTCTCTTATTCACATATCCATATACAAACTGAGAATGAAATTGTCTGCCTGTCTCTCTGTCTCTGTCTCTGTTTCTCTCTCTCTCTCTTCTTTGTCTTGATTGTCAACTTGATTTTACTGAGAAATGCTTGAGAATTTGAAGCACGCCTCTGGGTATGTCTGTGAGGGCATTTCTAGATAGGACTAACTAAGGGGGAAATACCACACCCTGAATATAGGTGGTACCATCCCTTAGGTTGTGATCTAGGTGAAATAAAAAGGGAAAAGGAGAAAGCCTAAACCATAGGCATTCTCCACCACACACTTTTCAGCATGATGGACAGAAACCTCGGAAGCCTTGAGCAAATTAAATCCTTCTCTCCTTAAGTTGTTTCTATCAAGTATTTTGTCAAAGTGACAAAAACCTGAATAGTACACTAACCTTCTACCTGCCCATTCACCTCTATTCTATGTATCTGATTGTCTGTCTGCCCACCTGTTCACTGCCCATCTGCCCATCAATCCATCATCCATCCATCTGTCCATCTGTCAGCCCATCCACTTGTTCATCTGTCTGTCCATCCATCATCCATCTATCTCTTTGATCTTAGACAAAAGGCCAAGAAGTGTTATCTATGATTATCTCTCTCTCTCTATCTATCTATCTATCTATCTATCTATCTACCTACTTGATGCTAGGTAAAAGTCTAAGAATCAATTATCTATCCATCTAATCTCTCTATCATCTATTATGTATGTATGTAGATATGTATGTATCTTCACTTGATGTTAGGTAAAAGACTAAGAATCAGTTATCTAACTAATCTCTCAATCATCTGTTATCTGCATATCTATGTATCCATCTATCTGTCTCCTGTCATCTATTGTCTTCTACATTAGATTGTAAATGATATAAGCTCTGGAAAACCATGAAGACCTAGATATCATATCTCCTAATAGATCCTAGGATTGATCCATTTTCAATACTCACTGGATTCTTTTTGTGTTTGTGTGTTTAGGACTGTAAAGAGATTAAAGTAGGGAAGAAATTTGCCCCTTCAGGAAGGAAGCTTCTCGTGGACAATGTTGCTGCAGAGGACCATGGGAGCTATGCTTGCACTGCCAGACTGACACACATGGGGAAACAGTTCATAGTTAGAAATAGCATTTCCGTGAGTACCAGTAAGTTTATTCACATACTGTTATCTCTGTCTTAGCTTTATGTGAGCTGACTGACTTCAGGCTTCACGGCCCAGAGTTCTGCATCTTGCTTTTGCTGAGGATTAACAGGCCTTCCTACATATTAGACCAGAGGCCAGAGAGTGAGACAAAAGTGCAATAGCTTGGTTTATTCCCCAAACGAGATTACTCAAAACCAGCTTGTAGAGAAAGTGGAATGAGATTGTGGAATAGGAGAGTTACCTGGGTACCTAATGAAGAGTAAGCACTTTTCAGTATCTGGTAGACATGGTTAATATTACTCCTATTTCCTTTGGTTTCACTGTTGTAACTTGCTGGCCATTCCAGTCTTGTTTTCTGCTTCCTATGCCCCAGGTTCTGTAAAGTTCAGGGTCTCAGATAAACTAGTGTTCATGAGGTATCAGATCTCAACCTGGAATAGCCAGTTTTCCTGAAAGAAGCTATGCTACTCAGGATACCACCAGCACCCTGAGTGCTTGAACATATGATGAGCCACAGATTTGAAAGCAGAATCTTAAAGGTAGAGGAAACTCCTAAACTAGTTACCTCAACATTTAGTTTTATATAGTTTCAGGAAGAACCATACTTACCAACATTCACAAAGCTGATTAGGGTCAGAATCAGGGCCAGAACTTTGATGCCCAGGTAAATACTTTTCCTTCTGAAAACACAGAATGACGAACTCCTCGGCCTCCTTTGGACCTTCATGTTTGTTACTGATTTCTAGCACTTGGGGACGCATGGCTATCCTTTAATGACATTGCTCCTTTGGGTTATCTGTGCCACCTGGTGGCTTCCTGCTGTTCCCTAGGGACTGCTCCAGGGCTATGCAGGGTGAGTGGGGCCATTACTGGGGAGGTCCAGCAGAGGTCCAGCATTCTCTGCCACTCAGCGGCTTTCCCCAGCATGAGGCTTCCTTCCTTGTTTTTTGGAGACAGGGTCTCCTTACAGCCCCAACTGGCCTGGAACTCATTGTATAGACCAGGCTGACCACGATCTCACATAGACCTGCCTGCCTCCGCCACCTGAGTGCTTGGATTAAAGGCATCTTCGACCATGCCTGGCAACTCTTCCTTTCTTACTTTTCACTGTTCTTTGTGGAAATTGCTTATGGGATTTAAATAGTTTGGGATGATCTTCAATTTTGGTTGTAGTCACTAAGTGCCCTTCATTAAGGAAACAAATTGGAGTAGATTTTATGATTCCCATGCTCCTGCATTTGCCTGCTGATGGTTACACCTGAAAGTAGTTCCTCCTCTTGTTCATATTTGGACCCCAGTATCTCTATAGGGACAGATCCACTTACTGAATACTTGACGGCTGTAGTGCTTTAGTTTTACATGGGTAGCTGAGGAAATGTTTTGAAAGTTGAAACTTCTAAGAGGTTGCTGGATCCAAGAGTCTGTGCTACACGTCGGTTCAATCAACATTTATATGTTCAGTTCAATAAACTGTTATATGCCAAGAATTATGTTTCAACTTAATTTAAAATGATGTATGTAATTCCTTCTATAGGGAAACTGCTAGCTTCATGGTAGTAAACTTTGAACTGCAAATGGGCCATTTTAGCATCATAGGCTAAGGTTAAAGTTAGAGATCATACTTAAAGGAACAGAAAACACCTGGAAGGGGTTGGGAGTGTGCCAAGCAGGCATGCTGGGTAGGTTTCCCCGAAGAAAGGATTCTGAAGAATGAGTAGGTTTTATAGTCATAAAGAGAAATGAGAAGGGATCTCTAGACACAGAGAACTCATGGCTGAGAGTGTTACACATCATGGTTGATATTGGATCTGTACACTGAGTTTCACTAGCTTGTAAGTGTGTGTGGCATGAGTCGGGAGTAGGGGTTGAGGCCACAGTTCAGCAGGAGCAAGCACAAGGCAGCCACTATATGTGGCCTTTACTCTATGCCCACTGGAGGACTCTTGGGTAGGTGTGGGTGCAGAGGTATGAGGTTTGCTTTTTAATGGTCTGAACCAGGAGAGTTTGAAGAGGGTCTTGAAGCTACTTAGGAAGCTACTATAGTGTTCAGAAGAGTAATGACAGTCTGAGCATGGGTGAAATGACTATTTGGTGACTCTTCACTGAGTGCGTGTAGCAAGGCTAGTCTGTGTACAAGGCAGACAGAACGTGATGGTGAGAGAAACAGCTGTGCCCACTGTCTGTATGAAGCTTGAAGACTGAGAGGGAGTGGAGGTAAAGACGAATGATAATCTACTCTAAAATGTGTTATTCCAGGGTAGATTAATGCACACTGATAGTCAGGAGGTCAGGAAGCATTCCTAGATTAGTAGCATGGTCACATACTTGCAGACTAAAGGAGGAGAGGTTGTGGAGGCCCAGATCAGGAGAAACCATGCTATGTCTGAAAGACGGAAACCAGACAAGTTGAGCTGAGTTGGGGAGATCATGACAGGTGATACTGTTAGAGAAATAGTCAGGAGAGGAGGTTGGATGGCTTCTGAAATTCAGTTAGGCAGTATAGACTATATCCCCAGCACTGTGGCGAGCATCCAGAGGGGTTGATGATAGTAGGGCAGCATGTGATTTTCATTTCTGAAGCAGCAGGTTGGCCACTGTGCAGAATGTTCTCTCCAGGCAGACAGTGGTTAGGAGGCAGCTTTAGAAGTGAAGGTGAGATGTCATGCAGATACAGACACAGTGGTAAAATGGACAATGGAGAACTATAGTTGTGTTGAAAGCATCTTGGGAGAGAAAAGCTACACGTTAGTGCCTAGAATAGGAAGAAACAGTCACGAAGTGGAAGGTGATACTAGCCAATGAAATAAGACAGTTCAGGGAGAAAATGGGTTCAGGAGGGAGGTCATGAGCTTGACTATTAGTAGATTCAGTATGAGACATCCAAGAGGGGATGGAGACAAGGCCATGGCCTGACTGTGTTTGGAACTCAGAGGAAGTGCTGGAATTAAGACTCACAGAGTAATTGACCTTTAGATGGTAGTTAAAGATGTGAATGGGTAAGAATGCCTGGAAAATAGTTGACTTAGACATGGAGACAGGAGCCAAGACTCTGGAATATTAGGAGATAAAATGAATTGGACTAGATGGTTAGTTAGGTGACGAAGATGAGAGAAAGCTGTTGTCCAAAATGACTTCCGATTTGACACATATGTGATCTGGTGAGTTGTGGTCCATTGATTAATTGGTGATACCTTCTACCAGGAAATATGAATTGGGGTGCTTTACAGAGCACAGCAGTATTATGGCCCCCTTAAAGAACGCGTTTTTCTACATTTTTCCTAACTTCCCTCTTACAACTTTTACATATCTTACCCCAAGTATATAGACGAATATGGGACTAAGCAGGTAATTTCTAAATTTTGGTGGACAGATGGAGAAAGGAAGGACCGGAGAAAGACTAAGAGGGAGCAAGCCACTGATGAAGTGAATGGAGGGAGGAAGAAGTGGAGAGCAACAAAAGAGAAAATGGTGTGAAAGGACAGAGACATAGAGTAGAAGATGGGAGGATGGAGTGGGACATAATGATAAGCTATGATCATCGTTTTTCTCTACCTAAGACTGTGGCCAGAGATTTGTTGGGCAAAGTGTATGTGGACTATCAAGCAATGAGGTTTTATTATGTCGCGTCATGGTCTATTTATACTACATAATCTTATGGCTGATGTGAACTCTCTCAGTGGCTCAGCTTTGGGGATTTGTTTCCTCAGCAACTCAGTTCAAACCCTGTGTGCTCACGGTGTGATTTTGTCACACTCCCGGGTTTTGACTTTTCTTGAGCAGTGTTTCTGGAGGTCTGCCCTGTGCTGTGCTTCATGCTATTTCATTAACTTTCTGAGAATGTGTCGGTTGTGATTGTAATGCAGTTTCTTGTGGCTATGTTTTCTTATCAGAGGAAGTTGGATCTGGAGGAAGGATCCCTAATATCACTTATCCAAAAAACAATTCCATCGAAGTTCAACCTGGTAAGTAAAGCTGTGGGAGCCATTCAGGTTACCAAGGGTGGAGCTTATTTTACCCACAGGTTCCAGGGAATGCATACATTAGATATCAGGGGTGGAGACAATCCCACAGACCCCATACACACCCAGGTTCCAATGCTGGGTGTGGCTGAGTTAATGAGGAGATACAGCACATTAAAAATAGGAACTGAAGCTTGGGGAACTGAGGTATTGCTGCTGTGGCAGGAAGAACTACAGGTCTCACTGAGTCCTGTGAATCTGTTTATGCAAACGCAATGAAAACATATAACCTATTCCTGAACATAGACATAATTTAAAACTACTACTACTAAATACTCTGGATCAGAAAGTTTGGATTATATGATCTCATCCTGGAAGGTACCTTCAAGGAGTAGAAGAAAAGACCATGTTATATTCTTTCAGTCATACAGTAAAAGACCAAAAAAAAAAAAAATCTTTGTTTCCATTTGTAATCTATAGAAAGGGGACACAAATTATTTGCTTTTAAACTTGAAGATAATCACTAGTAACATAAACATATTGAGTGTTTCTGGAAAAAGAAGGCAAATTAAGCAAAGTCTCCGCTAGAATATAGCTCCTCAAATTCAGTCAACTATTCCAATCTAGTTACGATTGTTAACAACCCGATAGAATTCTTTTCTCAAAAGACACAAGTGAAAAATACATGATATAAAAGATAAAAAAAAAAAAAAGAACAGTTTCAGGAGCAAGGTATCATTTGCACAAATTAGCATAAAAATCAGGCAGGGTGATTCAACATGATAATAATCTTTCAAAACACACACAAAACATCAAATAACAAAGTGAGTCATTTTAATCAAGCAGAATAAAAGAGATTGGATCTAGGGCCTTGCACATGCTAGGCAAGCACTCTATTGCTGAGCTATAACTTCAACTCTACTTTTACTTTCTATTTTGAGACAGGGTCTTAGTAAATTGGACTCATTTATATCCTAGAAAGGCCTTGAACTTAAAATCTTCCTGCTTCAGTCTCCCAACTAACTGGTCCACCAAGCTTGGAAAAATCTTTTGATTGCATACCAATATTTTCATTTTTAAGGGTGTTCCAACTCTTTTTACCTTTTATGGGGTATTTCTTCATTGTTTTTATGCTTAGAAACTACAGCATTCTGGTGTTTGAGATTTCATAATTCTTATGACTAAAATTTACAGTACGTAAATACATAAAATAAATATGTCAATGTATGTGAAAACGAAAACCCCAGCCATGTTAAATACTTCCAGGAGGACAAAGCCAAGTGTACCCTCACAAACGGATTTTTGTCATCTTGGAGGTGGGTGATGATAAGTACACTCAGTAGACAGACATTTGCCAATATGTGAGTTCCTATAGTACGGTGTCCCAAATGAAAAGAGGCTTTGCGCAGACCTGTGGGGTCATTAAAAAAGTCAAAAGAAAGCATGTTGACCCCAAGATACTGCACTATTATTTCAGAGGTTCACAATGACTTTAAAATCTTATCTTATTTTGGGTAAGCCTTAAAAAAACAATGACTAGTGGTTATGGTATTTTAGATAACTTTTTATAATTTCTAAGTAGATATCCATAAATCCTGGAAAAATAATTGTTTACCCTCCTCCTGTAAGACTTCAGTTGCTCGATCTCTCTTTCTCTCTCTCTCTCTCTCTCTCTCTCTTCCTCTCTCTGAACCCCTCTGTGTGTCTATGTATGTGTGTATGTGTGTGTAGAGGCCCAGAGGTCAAATTCTAAAGTCATTCCTTAGAAGCTGTTCAATTTATAATCCTTATAAATAAAATCTTCTAGATGAAGACTTGTAGAGATGTAGATAGATAGCAATACACAGATTACACACACACACACACACACATGAGAGGGAGAGGGAGAGGGAGAGGGAGAGAGAGAGGGAGAGAAAGAGAGAGAGAGAGAGAGAGAGAGAGAGAGAGAGAGAGAGTTTTAGAAGCAAAGAATCGCAAGTAGGAAAAATAAAAATAAAAGTACATCTGTATATAGCATAGTGGAACTACATAAACCTACAACCAGGGAACGATCTAAAAGGTAGAGGGGAAAACCTTCTATGTATAGTATTCAGATGGCTAATTGACGTTTTAACAGAAACCTGAGGCTGTGTACTTAAACAACAACCAGCACCTGTTAACTTTATAACCCATCAGAAATGACAAACTAAAAATGACAAGATCAGAGACTCAAACTTCCATACTAAAGGAAATACTAGAAAGCTCTTCAGGCAGAAGGAAACATGTTCCCAGAAGGCACAAAGGTGGACCTGGTTGAGCTAATCTCAATGAATCTTTCTATATTAAGCACTGGTGATTTTTATAGAATTTAAAATATATATGAAACTAAAATATAAAGCATTTGCTCTATTCAGGACGAAAGACAAATGAATTTATTCTCAAAGGACTTTGTATTGTCTAAGAGGTAAAAATGTCAACAATATCAGGCTCTGATAAGTCCAAGGACATGTGTTTAAATGTTATGACTTTTCTAAAAGAGTAATTACCCAGTTAATTGCAATACTAAAATATAATTTAAAAGTCATTCAAGAAGGAAGAGACAAATCCAGGGCAGAAGCAATACACAGAAAATACATAACAATTTATTTAAACTAATATATGTCATTAATTATAAAATGGGTGAAAGGCTTCAAATAAAACATTTGTAATATATTAAAAACTAAAAGCAAAAGTTCTCTGTGTGACTTACATGAGGCTTAGAAGGATAGAAAGTGACATATAATGTAAACACTAACCAAACTAATGTTGGTATAATTACATTGATATTAAGATAGATTTGAGGCAAAAAGCATGTTAGAAGTCAATAGATATGGAAGGATGAAAAATCAATTTTGAATCTGTAAATACATAATATAATAATGTGGCCTAATGTTTGTACCCAGAGGGAAAATATTCAGTAGTTGAAACTGAGTATGAGATTTCTGTGGGCACTTTAAAATTGATCATTGTAAGATTAATGTGCCCTCTTTTCTAACAGTTTTCTAGTTTTCTAGGAATCAAGGAATTATAATGTTTTATTTATTATTTGTAGTTTATTTTATGTGTGTGAGTATATTGCCTGGATGTATGTACTGCACCTGTGTCGTGCAGTATCTGTGGAAGTCAGAAGAGGACATGAGATTCCCCTGGAACTGGAGTTACGGGTGGTTGTTACCTGCCGTGTGGGTGCTGGGAATTGAACCCTGGTCTTCTGTGAGAGCAGCCAGTGCTCTTAACCTCCGAGTCATCTCTCCAGTCCCAGAATTAAGAAATTTTATATGAGAAAGAATTAGATGGAAGGACTACCAGATTTCAAAATATATTAGGAAGCTAATAAGTCTATACAGTTTTGAACTGGTATAAAATAAAAAGTGCTGATAGACCAGAAACATCAGAAATAGAGCCACACATTTAAGGCATTTTGGTTTGATAGCAACACTACAGAAAAGTAAGGAAATAATCATCTTTTTTTGTTACAAGACAGCATTCCATGTAGCCAGGTGGGCCTTGACCTCCTGACCTTCTTGCCTCATCTCTGAGTACCGGGATTGTGGGTATGTGCTACCATGCCTGGCTAGAAAATCACAATATTTTTAAATTTTATTGTTTATTATTTATTTGTTTGTTTTATGTGTATGAGTGTTTTGCTAGCATATATGTATCATGTGTATGCAATACCCATGGAGGCAGAAGAGCACATCTATCTGGTCACCTGGAACTGGAGTTAAGGATGGTTGTTAACCACCATGTGGGTGCTGGGTAATGAACCTTGGTCTTCTTCAAGAGCAACCAGGGCTCTTAACCACTGAATCATCTCTTCAGGGCCAGAAATTACAATCTTTTAAACAAATGGTACTTGTTAATTAGAAATAATATAAAATAAAATGAAATTTGACTCCTCTCTCACACCATATAAAAATAATTCCAGGTGGATTGTAGACCTCAATGTGAAAGTCAAAACAATATATTTCTAGGAAAACAGCTTCATAATTTTGCAGTAACAAAGGATATTTTTAAAACTGGAAGTTATACCACCTTAGTTTTAAAGGAAAAGTGCATTTTATTATGGATGACATCAAAAGTAAGTTTGTGTTTATTAAAATTCAACATTAAAAGAATGAAAAACTATTGAGTGGAAGAAGATTCCTGTCATGAGTGATTAGAAACTGTCGCTCTTCACAAGGGGAAAAGTGACCTAAAAGTAGAGGTTGGATAAATGACCATCCACAATAGAGGAGAAGATGGCTCCTTGCTCATGTGCAGTGCAGGGAGACACAAATTAAATTCGTGAGCTCTCCTTGAAATGTGAAGCAGGAAATGAAAATGCAGATTTGGGGATGTGTGTTGATACAGTATAGAAGAAAGAGCCGAAAATGTACAGGGTCCATATTTTCTCAAGTAGGAATACCACTGGATTTGAACAAGGACACGTAGAGATCATGATGTACAGGGGTCATATTTGCTCAAGTAGGAATACCACTGGATTTGAACAAGGACACGTAGAGATCATGATATACAGGGGTCATATTTGCTCAAGTAGGAATATTACTGGATTTGAACAAGGATACTTAGAGATCATGATGTACAGGGGTCATATTTGCTCAAGCAGCAATATCACTGGATTTGAACTAGGACACTAGAGACCATGTCTCATTTCTCCATACAGTCTTTCTGAACTTCAGGTTTCTAATGCATCGCATGCAGAGCACATAAGACCTCAATTTTTTTTTCTGCTTTGCGCAATTGTCTCAAAGGCTATACAGTCTGGGGGAGAAAACATACAGGAATCCTGTGTGTAACGACTCTAAAGTTCTTTGCTGACTGTCACAAGGAGTGGAACTAACACTAAAGTCTCTGAAATTGTGGAGACATTCCTGAGAGGTGTGGCTGTCTGGCAGTGAGTGCAAATCTCTTTATAACACATAGCATGGAACACCTGCTCCCTCCTGCCTTCTGTACAGAGAGAGGATCACATAGATTGACAACCACCTGGGGGGTATTTGTGATAATTCATATTCCAGGTTCAAAAGTAAGGTGTCTTTGACAATCGGATGTCATCAGTTTGACAAATGAAAACTTCATAAAACTTTCATTCAGCCTTTCTAAATTTGATTTCTACAGGCTCCACCCTCATCGTGGACTGCAATATAACAGATGTGAAGGAAAATACCAACCTGCGGTGCTGGAGAATGAACGGCATACTGGTGGATGAGTACTACAATGACAGCAAGCGTATCAGAGAAGGAGTCGAGTAGGTGCTGCTCTTAGGGCATTGATTTGCTGTTACTACTGCTTTTTATGGACAGTTCCAGCTGCCTCCTCATTTCTCCTCTTGACTTTGCCTTTCAAAGATCCTTATGTGCTATGTGGGCCCAGGCATCTGCTCAAACAAGTGTGAGATGCCTATGCTATCAACCCAATCAGGGACATGTGGCAAAATCTGAATCGTGCCTTAGGGAAAAAGCATCTATGCCTGTCAAATGATACTGAAAATCATCCATTCCATTCAGTTAGTCACATAATGAGCCACTGGCCTTCAATGTGGAAATTGTGAAACAGTCTAATGCAGGTATCTTGGGGGAGAAAGTGTAGTTGGGAGTGAATGAGTGATTGAATTACAATTTATGGCACTGTAATTTGAGTGGTGTAAATGAAGTCAGGATTAATGAACCCAGAGGGTATAACTTGTAGTGAGAGCCTTGCTGCGTGGACAAGGGATATAAAATGCTCATTAAGACTGGAGAAGGGATTATAGTTAGAAGAGCAATACTTTCTTGTGACTGTCTAAAAGAAAATGCTAAAAAGACACAATTTCTGTCTATAGAGCTACTTCAGAAAGTATTCTTAGGGGGAAAATAATGGTCTATAGAGTTCTCCAGGAAAAGCGAAAAGCAAAACAAACAAAAAACAAAACAAAAACTTATCTCCAGAGTAAATCTGGCTCATGTTAATTTGATTCTTTTTCTTTCTAGAACGAATGTTTCTTTGAAGGATCACATATTTTACACCGTGAACATAACATTCTTAGAAGTGAAAATGGAAGACTATGGCCTGCCTTTCATGTGCCACGCTGGAGTGTCTGCAGCCTATATCATTCTGACGCTCCCAGGTAATATGCAGTGTGTCACACGGCACACAGAGCACTGAAAACGATGGCCAGGAAATGCTTATGGAAGAGAGTAGCGTCACATGCTTGGTAGGAGACAATGGTGCTGTTCAATGCTTCTTTTCTTCTGTGTCCTCATCTCTGACAACCTCTCTCCCTCTGTGGTTCAACTATCATCTCACATGCAGAAACAGACATGTTCCGAATCTCCAAGTGTGTTCTCTCTTCCTTCGTGGCCACCCTGTCTTTCCTTCTGTGTACTGGACCACAGATACACAGGCAAAAGTTTGAAAACATGTTTAATCTCTTAAAACTGCTTTTCTTACCTTTGCTAATTACACCTCATGTCTTCCACATCCTTCAAAGTCTGATGTCATCTCGATTTCTTTTCTTGTCTCATGACAATGACCAACTACCTGCCTTGTTCTATAGTCTTCTACAAGTCTGCCCGCTGCGTCTGCCCACCTGTACACACCACTAGAAGCTGGACCAGTAAAGTCATTCCAACAAAGGCCTGAACCATCAAGGTTTACAGGGTCAAATTCTGGTCTTACCAGTTGTGACCTGTATGACTGTTCTGTCTCCGGGCTTCCTTCCTTACCTTTAGGATGAGAATCATAATCCTACTTTCTGTACTATCATGAAAAAAAGTTTCAAAGAACAAATTGGAATTTTATTTTTTTTAGTTTTCCTGTGAAATATAATGGGCATATAGGAAAGTATGCATAAAATATACATATCACATAGCAGTTATAGTGCAGATGAAATGCATCAAATACCACTACCTGGTTTATGAAAAACATATAAGCATTGTGAGACCTGAAGACTGTCCATCCTGGCCAGAGCATTCCTCCCTGCTTTGATCTACTCTCCTCCACCTTTTACAGGTCTTTGCTTTTTCATAGACATTGATATCCTTTAAAACTGTGGCTTAGTTTTGCCTGTTTGGGGCTTTATATTAAAGTATTTCTTCTGTGACTTGATTGTTTTCTTAGATATCTGAGACTGATGTGCTGATAGCACAGCACGTAGCTGTTCCTTCATTTTAATTGCTGCAGTGTAGTCCCTGGAAAAACTAGGTCACAACTTAGCAATTATACAATAAATATGCAGTCTTTTAGGTTGTTTCTAGCTTGGGACAATTAACAAGCAAGGCCACTGTGGAGATTTCTGTGCATGTGTCCTGGTACCCAGGTAGAAGCATTCGTTTTTAACACGTTGTTAAGAGAACTGCCCAACAAGAGTCATTTCTTGGCTTTTCTGCACAATGCTGTGTCATTTTGCATAGTGATTGTACCACCTTATACTCACGCCCCACTAAAGCATGTATCAGAGAATCAAATTGGATACTGTTGCAAAGCAAACACAGAACTTTATACTCAGTGAGGTCTAAAAGAGTGGGTTATTTTTATCAGTACTATTACAGTTTGGACCAATGTTCTGTGCTATTTGGATGGTTGTCTCAGTTTTTAAGATGATGACTTGACCTGGAGAACTTTCTCTGGTCCAGTGTAAGTTATTCTCCAAAAAAACAGCTAAACCCGACTGCTCACCTGACTGGACCTTAGTGCCACCTGCTTTGTCTGGTATGAAGTCAACAGCTTTGGCTTGGCTTTCTAGCCCTCCCTGATCTCTTCCCATTCCCCAACCCTCCCCACCCCCAACCACCTGCCATTTCCTTGGACTCTTCTATAGAAAAGATTCAGACTAGAGCCAAAGAAGCCTCTTCTACAGGGCCTATATTTTAAAGCCAGTGAAGACAGGATCAGCTAGGGACAGGACAGAACCTGCAGGCAAGTTCTTCTATGGCACTCCTGTGGCTTCCAGCAGAACTACAGTCTGATTTAGACCAGAGAGGAGGCACTTGGGGTTAACTCCAGAGAAGAAAGCAAAACATGTTTTAGGACAAACCTTAGAGACTCCACAGCACCTAAAGTTACTATTTCCTCATGCCTTAACCTTTAAGCTTGAGTGCTTTCTTTAGTAACCGAGCCTGAAGCTGGCAATACATACTTCTCTGCCAATCCTGACTTGTGGGTGTGGACTACCTGGAAACACTGTTCTTGGAAGCATTTTGAGGTCAAGCCCAGGCTCAGAAGGGCTGATGTTGTTATCAGTTAACACCTGTCAATCATGTGGGAGGGGCAGGGATTCTTGGTTCCCTTTGTTTTGGACCCCTACTTAGGAAGCTTTTGCTAAATTTACCTTAGTCTATCCCAGTGCTCATTTCATAGCCCACATGCAGGGTTTTTTCAGAGATGAGTATATTGTTTGTTTTGCATTTTTAGGAAGCCCACCTTCCTAAATCCAAACTGCTTCTTGGTTTATCTGGTAGAAGCTTCTTCTTTTAACTTCCTCCTTTTTTGTTGATGATACCTCCAGAGTGGATTCGTACTTGATTCATCTGACATAGGCTTGATAGAAAGTTGTCTGGGTAGGCTATTTTTCTGTGAGCTTTTTAAGTTGCTTACCTTCAATTTGTATCTCATTTGAAAGGCTGATAGCAGCTAAATGAACTCAGATGACAGTACCATTCTTAAAAGGGCATCTAGTATATCATCAGCGAGTTTTCCACTTATTTCTACTTCAGAGTCTCTAAACCTTTGACATATTCACGAATAACACACTCCACTATCACACATAGCCTTTTACACTTATAGAACTAAGGTGTCAAGTCTCCTGAACATAATGATTATTAAACTCCAGAGTTTCAGATCCTGTCTGGTTGCAGGGCTTTTTGAATCTCCTAAGTACTGTGGGCCTGGTACAGTCAGATCATGGTTTGCAATTCCAAGATCTCTATCACAGACATTAACATCCCAGCCCCAAAGGAAAAGGTGATATTGCTCCCCCAACTGTGATAAGAGCTGGCAAAGAGAAGCAGAGGATGGGCAGGAAGAGAGACTCCATCCATCTCCTACTCAGAAGGCAGAGGACAGAGGTTATAAAGAAGTGCCAGGAGCAGATTAGGCAACAGCCTAGGGAGAGCTGGGACTTACTCCGTGGTCTGAGGTTTTTTATTATTATTTATTTATTGATTTATTTTTATTTTATATGTATGAGTGTTTTGTCTGTGGACCCATAGAAGACATCAGATCCCCTGAAATTGGAGTTATAGACAATTGTTAGCTGCCATGTGGGTGCTGGGAACTGAACCTGGGTCGTGTAGAACTGAACCTGGGTCATGTAGAACAGCAGCAAGAGCTCTTAACTGCTGAGCCATCTCTTCAGCCCCATTTTAGTGGTTTTTTTTTTTTTTTTGGTGGGTATCAAGCATTTACAAGATGGTGTGATCTGGGGCAGGCTTTGAGAAGCTCCTTAATGAAGATTTTAAAAGGTGAAAGTGCTTGCTCTGGGGGTTCCAAACAAAAATCTCCTCTTTTTTCTCACTCACCACCAACCCTACCATCCAGTGCGAGTGGGAGGGACTGGCTGGGCTGGTGAAGGAAGTTGTGGCTGCGGTGGGTTCTAAGAATTGAGGAGAAGGCTCTCTCTTCCTCTCCCTTTGTTCTCCTTTTCTCTTCCCTCCTTCTAGACACTCCTTCTTTGGCAGCACAGGTTTGGGTTGTGGGGACCAGGGAGCTGCCCGGTTCCTCTTCTTGGTCTTTGGGAGCTGTTTCTAGAACCAGGACTTCCAGAGTAACAGGTTCTTCTTCCAGCTGTCTCCTGCCCACTTGCCTCACCTCATAGTTGCTATGCAGAGTATCCAGAAAGCAGAGCAGGCAGTAGGCAGGCACCTTGTCAGGGACTCTCAGACAGGCACCCAACCCTGACTCCAGGGGCCCTGAGAGGACTGGGTGAGGTCAGTTCATGGTTGGTCTTGTAGAAACAGTGAAGCTAGTTTTTGGAGAGAAAACCAATTCTTTATAGCTGGAGTCCTGCAGCTCAGTTCTGAGGGACTGGAGAGGCAGTATGATAGGACTGTGATCAAGAACAGCCAGTGGAACCCCCTGGGGTCATTCCAGATACAGTCAGGCTGTACCTCAGAGAACACCCTGACCCACATGCAGCCTTCATGCTGCTGGAGTCCTGCTGCTCCTGCATCTGTACCCAAGACTTCGTGGCATCCTGAGAGTCCAATTGTTGCTAAAATTGACAGTTCAAATCAGATTATTCTATTCCTTTATTCACAACATAACTTTACCATGTAGGAGCCTCACAGTTCTCACCTGACTCTCATAAGGCTAAAACTGGATAAAACTGACTCTGCCACTATTTTTCTTTTCTTTTCATTTGTAGCTCCAGATTTCCGAGCTTATTTGATAGGAGGGCTTTTTGCTTTGTTGCTTTTGGTCCTGTCTATTCTGTGCATCTACAACAGTTTTAAGATTGACATTGTACTTTGGTATCGAAGTGCCTTCTATTCTACCCAGACTGTAGAAGGTAAGTGTGTACAGTCTTTGAAAGCTGCTTCAAAATGGGTGTCTACTCTGTGTGCATACGCACCTTAAATGCACTTGGTCATATTTTACAAAGAGTGGTTTTCTTGTTGTTGGAAAATTTAGTGACCAGGTCTTCAGTGAAACTCCCTGGGCTTCAGAGAAATGATATTTTTTTCATGATTAACAGCCTCATTTGTCAGTAAGTAAGTAAGCTAGAAGGCTGGAGTCCAGTAAAGAGTCACTAGGCAACACGGCCAGGCCACTCTGGGTCTCGCTACACCTGAGTAAGAAAGGTGAAAGGAAAATATCTACAGGGGCAAAGGGCTGTCTGCCATGATGTGCCCTCTACGTAGCACAAGCTCAGCAGGGTCATACTGTGGACAGTGACGTGTACCTGGAGGAATTCACATCTGCAGCTCTCAGAGGAGACCTGCCTGACTGGAATTTGAATTCTCCATTGGTCTGGGTGGCATTAGAAAGATACTTCATTTTCTTCTATTTCTCAGCTATAGGAAGGGGCGAAGGAAACAGGACGATTGGGAGGGAGTCAGAGAGGAGAGGAAGAGTGGGGGAAGGAAGTGGGGTGGGGGGAAGGAGGAGGGAGGGCATTGAATCCTGCCTTTAGCCAAGCAGAGGGAGTCATGGAGTTGAGGATGAGGAGAACACTCTTCAGGAGCCTGAGGCACAGTGGCCCTTTGCCCCTCAGGAGGTTGTCTTAATGGTGACTGTGCCGTGCTGCCATTATCTGGCCCAGAAGTACCTCAGCGTGTTCCTGGCAGTGCACCAGCAGCATTTCCCTCCACTGGTTGCAATACAATAAAATGCTGGACCATTCTAATCTCAGGAGGAACATGATCTAGTAAGACCCTGAAAAAAAAACAATATTTCTGCTTTAATGTTCCCAATTTGCCTATAAAAATTAATAAAAAGGCAAGCGAAATCCACACAACTGACATGCATGGAGATGAATACGTGTATGCCTTTCCAGTCCAGAGGTTTTTTTTCTGCCAACAGGAGCAGGATGCTGGGGGCATGCTGTATTCAGGCACATTTGACGAGTGCCTGATGCACAGATAAGTGTCTGCTTTCACATAAAAATCACTGCAAAAGTTACTGCCTGCATTTGATAGAACACAGATGCAGTAACTTGAACTGCATATTAAATTAAATGTCAGGATTCAAAACTGACAACCCAGATGCTGGGCAGTAGCCGTGTGGTAGAACATGTGCTTAGCATGTGAGAGTGTCTGAATTCAGCCCTCGGGTGACACGGAACAAAACAAAAGAACAACCACAGATATCTGTAACCCCTGAGCCTGGTTACAGGCAACATGTCCCTGGGTGACTGAGATGCAGCCGTGGCCATCACCTGCAGCTCAGCACAACCTGAGGTGAGGCAGATCTTCACACTGAGTATGGTCACTGCACAGGCCACCTTGGCTCCGCCCCGTCCGTGACTGTCCCTCTGCCTGCCTCTTTGTGAGAAGTGGATTCAGTTCCATACCACACAGAAAGGAGTGGCTTGAATGCTTTCTAGTTTTTTGACTACCATGTGTTGCTTCACATGGTCTTTCGGGAAGCTCCAGCCTCTCTGGACCTTCGGTGTCTGTGCCTCTAACTCACTGAAACTCCCAGGAGTGTGTGTGACTCCAGCAGTGACTTATCTATGTGTGTAGAGAGCACAGTAAAGCTGGCTCTCAGTGAGGCTGAATTCAGCAGCAATAGAAAGACCGAGTGACTCACCCTAGCCTAGCAGGTCGTCCAACAGATGAGACATCAAGACCTTGCGGTTCTGAGACCAGCATAAGCCAGACTACACAACCAGAGGGCAGGGGCTTTGAAGATTAGAGTTTGGCCTCTAAGGTATTTTTTTTTTTTTTAATTCTGGAAAGTGTGCGTGCTCTAAGTTTTCAATATCTCTATCTGTGAGAAGGACCTTGTAATAGCACTTTGAATTCTGGCTTGAAAATGAGCTAATGTTGAGCCTCTGAGGTTAATCTTGAGATCTGTTGGCAGCTTGGCCTCTCTTAAAGAGATTTTCCAGAAATATATAAAGTATTCTAAATATAGATATGAAAGAGAGAGAAATCACATTCTTTTACTAAGGTTATTTATGCCAACCAGGTGGGTTAAGCATTGCCGTATCATTCGTAGGTGAACGCAATTCACCTTCAAGTTATACTACCATGTCATTCACAGGCCTGGCAGAGGTCAGGGAGTTTCTGTTGTTATGCAGTCATGGGTACTTTCAGAGCTTGCCTATATAGGTGTGCCTGTGTGAACAAGACTGGAAGGGTCAGTCAGTCAGTCACAGGTCTACTGAGATCTCTGTATATACCTGCTCTTCATCCATGAGATTATCCTTTTTCCTTTTCAGATGAGAAGCTGTATGATGCCTATGTCTTATACCCCAAGTGTCCAAGAGAAATGCAGGGCCATGACGTGAACACACTGGTGTTAAAGCTTCTGCCTGAAGTGCTGGAGAAGCAGTGTGGATATAAGTTATTTATTTTCGGCAGGGATGAATTTCCTGGACAAGGTATGCTTTAGCTGAGGCACCAGACAGCAAATGAAAAGAAAAAAGGGGTCAGATGTGGTGTACATGCCTATAATTCAACACTGGGGAGGCTAAGGGAGCGGTGCTGGGGGTTCAGGACCTGTTTTGATTGTATATAGAGGCCATATCATGAACAGACAGACAGACAGACAACGAAAAGGAAAGGACACCTCACTCCTGTTGTGTTACAAATGTCTACCTTCCTCATGAAACTTTCAGAAGCCTATGTACAGAGCCTCCCAGCCCCGTCAGTTCCTACACTCAGGAGTTTCCTTTGCTTCATCAGGCTCATTGCTACTGCACAGTGTTCAGGAATCCTGGTTTCAGTAATGTGAGCCTTTCGTGAAAGGAACACGGTTGACTCGTGTACGAACAGGTAGCCAATGATGGTCTAGGACAAAACACTGAAAAGATAGGCAGTCACTCATTATCCCATCACTGTGAATAACTTGTGTAGGTTTCCCATTAGAATATTAGAATATGCAAATCAGGTCATGTTTAGAGCTGATTTTATAAACCCCAAGTCCTGTCTATTTTAAAGTCCCTTTCCCTTCCCAGTGCACATTTCTTGTATTTCTGGGAGCATTTTTATTCTGTTGTTTTCACACTGGGGTTTTCAGAATCTTCTCTTTCTATTTCTAGCTGTGGCCAGTGTCATCGATGAAAACATTAAGCTCTGCAGGAGGCTGATTGTCATTGTAGCCCCTGAATCACCCAGTTTTGGCCTGCTAAAGAACATGTCAGAAGAACAAATTGCTGTCTACAATGCCCTCATTCAGGATGGCATGAAGGTCATTCTGATTGAGCTGGGGAAAATCAAGGACTATAGCACCATGCCGGAGTCAATTCAGTACATCCGACAGAAGCATGGGGCCATCCTGTGGACTGGGGACTTTGCAGAGCAGTCACAGTATGCCAAGTCCAAGTTCTGGAAAAATGTGAGATACCATATGCCACCCAGAAGATATCCACCATCTTCCCCGGTCCAGCTGCTGAAACACACATCCTGCAGTTACATAGCAGGCAAGTGGGATGCGGACACGGAGCTCATCACCCACTGACAGAGAGTTGTTGGCATGTGGTGGCTCACAGCTACATGAGGATGCATCTCCTTTGGACTGTCTGCCCCTTCAGTTTCTGTTCCGTGCTTGTGAGAGAGCTCGTCTTTGTTCTTGTTACTGGGGATTGCTTTTGCTCAGAGCTACTTCTTCAGGCTAAGTGTATCACGCTTGTCAGCTTCATGGCTCCTAATGAACATACGGTTTCCTGAGCATGAGACAGCTATGGCATTGGCACTCCAGAGGTGTGGGATACAGAGAGTTGTTGAGGTGACAGAACAGGTGGTCAGGATGTTTGGCCCAGGTCTGAGATGGGAGGCTGGCCATTCTGGGGATGCCAGGTAGGCAGCCTTGGGGAAGGCTGGCAAGGATAACCCATTGTCTGTGTCTGTCCAGTGTCTGCTGGGCTCTGGTCCTCAGGCAGTATTGACTGGATCCACATCTCCCTGAGTCTCCCACTGAAGATAATTCAAACTATAGTCTTTGTATGATGGATGCCCTTGGAAACCACTTTAAGTCACCTGGACTGGTGGGTCCTACATTTTGAAAGATTCTCTGTCAAGCTGTATAAACTTTCTTTCCTTTTTTTTTTACTTTTCCTTTAGAGATACGTACCTAACAGTATTCTGAGGAACATTTGAGAGATACAAATTACCAAAATGGGGAGATGTGATTCCAGCTCAAGTAAATCAGTGTAAGCTTTTTATTAGTGAGAGTGCCTGCATCACAGATCAGTTTATGATTGACTGGTCCATCAAGTGTTTTACTGGTTAAAACAGCTGTCAACCACTATTAGTCCTTCCCAAGGCTCTTTTGCCTTAACTCAACAATCCAGTCTTCTGATTATCTGCATCAGATTCCCCACTTGGGGAGGCCTCGGCCCTGGATTTTACACTCCAGGCTCTTCTTCCCTAGTTCTCAGCTGACTAGATGCACTCACCTAACTACCCCAGGAAGGCATGGCAAGACAAACCCACACAACATCCCTCAGAGGCTTTCGGCTGGGAATGGGAAATTTTCTGCTCTCTGGCCCACCTCCCACCATCTCAGGAAGGGAGAAAGCCTCTGACTCTCCATGTCAGACCCCAGCTAGGCTCTGAACATTTGAGCCCACCTTGTTTTCACCATCTCCTTTCTCATGTACTTCCTGTTTTCTGCTGCAGAGAGGGGCTGGGTTGAAACTGTGGTCACCTAAATGAGCTTCCTGGAAGCCATTGTCTCGATAGGGCAAATCCTCTGTCAGGACAACGTGGGATGTGGGGCATCACTCCAGCCATGGAGGTTGAATGCAAGGGGAGCCTGGGGCTGGGTGGGTTTGCTTTTCCTCGGTCTTTCCTCAGTGCAAAAACTGAGCTGTAAGTGTTAGAAATAACAGAAGCTCCTGAAATAAGATTCCATTCTCAATGGGGAAGCAGGAATCACAGAGCCATTTGTTCTGCACCCACGTGAAAAAAAAAAAATCACAATTTTTTATCAGTCTAGCAAATGAGAGCCTGTTTCTAAGCAGCCAAGTAATTTGCTTGTCAACATTCAGAGATATTTCACCTGGATTTCGCTATCCAGAAGGTGGTGCAGACTGAAATGCTAGACAGGATAAAAATATGATTGTACACTTGGGAGGCAGAGGCAGGTGAATCTCGGTGAGATTGAGGCTGGCCTAGTTTACATAATGCGTTCCAGGCCAGCTGAGGCTACAAGGAGACCCTATCTCAAAACAGGAACAACAACAACAAAAACAACAACAAAATGATAGTGGTTATGGGAAAATGTGAGGCTACCTCCCCTGGGTGCATATCTTCAAGAATCTAAGTCAGCATACCATAGAGATCCGCATGTCTGTGTTTACTGAAGCACTGTGCACAGCAGCCAACTCCACAGCCCGTCAATAGCAAGGTTCTAGAATGTGGGATGCCACACACAAAAAGAACAAAATCATGTGATTTACATGAATATGAATGGAACTGGAGATCATCATGTCAGGCAATAAACTAGACTCAGAAGGACACATCCACAGATCTCCTCTCTGGGAATCTAGATTTTTAAAAACGATCTAAAAGTAAAAAAAAAAAAAAGAACCTGTGGGATGAGTCACAAGAGAGGACAGGAGTTAATGTGATCAGAGCACCTGCTATGTGATGGAGAGATGAAGATCTTGTAAAGAAATCCATGGAACAAACACTAATAAAAATGAAGGAAGAAGGGCCTTCTTTTCCTCTCTGCAGGGGAGCTGTTGGTCTTGCTGGATTATTCATGTTGCTAGGTACCTTTAGACCCTAAACACTCAAGACCAAAGCTTATACCTCCAGGTGGTGTCTGAACCCCTCATTTTTATTTCCACACCCCGCCCTTTATTAGTGTCATTAAAATTTAGTCTCTCCCACTACAGTAAGCATCATTCTGAAAAACAAACAAACAGAAAACATTTCTGAGTAGGACGACTTGACGGATTGATTGTAGTCAGGCCATAGACCACTTTCTTTCTCTTCTGATCCAGAACTCATAGACAAGGCAGGGTTAAATTGCAAAGCCCAGACTCCAGATTGGAGTGGACACAGCTTCAGCACTCATCAATGTGATCTTCACGTTTCTTAAACTGTGAAGAAATGCACAGAAAAAAAACACAAACCGCATTTTATATTTCAACTCAGTAAACACACCCAAACACAGGGCATGAAAAAAAACTGGTTCTGTGTTTTTTTGTTCTGCTTTGTTTTAGTAACTTATTTTAACGGCCAATTTCTGCTTTTCCAGTATTATGTGTAACCTTTTAATTATCTGACTCTGGGCCAGTCAGCTTTATTGTCTTCCCAGCCTCAGTGTTTTCAATGAACACAATTTCCTGCCTGTGTAGAAGGATGACATCAAGAGGAAAAGAAAGTGGTCCCGTGGGTGAAGAACCTTGAGAAACAGAAAAGCCTTTCCTCTCCAAAAGGCCAGGGAGAAAATTCACGCCCTAACCTGGCAAAACAGAAAGTCGCGTGTGACGCCTCCCCACGGCGCCATGGCCCCCTCTCGTGGCTATCACAGGAATGTTTTCCCTCCTGGAGCTGACTGAGTTCACCCACTGGGCAAGAGGCTGGTTGGCTTCTAGAGAGCTCCCCAACTTCAGGCTGGGCAGGTCTTTCTTATTATTTGGTGGAGAAAATAGAGCCAGTTCCATTATCTGAGTATGCCACTGTTTCTATCCATTGTGCATCGAGACTGTATTCTTCAATGCAGGGGTGATGAGCCCACTGGTTCTGCCCAGAATTAACTCACAACAGAACTCTGGTCACAGTGATTCCCAGAAGGTGGCAGTAGACTCCAATCTCAGCTCTTTTACCCTCGTGGTAACTGAGCACACTCTTATACTTGACTTCGCAGGAAGAGACACATTCTGTGTTTCAGCTTCTGCCTCTGTAAAAATTCAGACACAATTCGGACCAAATGAAAAGGGGAGAAACACTGCAAATGATTCAAGGACGTTAGGACATTTACAGGGCCCAGGCTTCTTTGCCTGGCTCTCTAAGTCTATGGACTCATTAAAACACTCAATTATCCTACATTCTCCCCATTTTGAAAGCAGACATTGAATATGTAAGAGACTCAAATTTGTAGGATTTTTGCTTAGATTTCATTTTTTTTAATTTTGTGTGTGCCTGTGTGTGTGTGTGTGAGTCTGTGTGTGTACTCATGTGCATGTGGGTACCTGCAGAGGCCAGAAGGTGGTTGTGAGTTGCCTAAGCTGGAGACACCTGCAAGAGGGAGTCTCAGCTGAGGCATCCCCTCCATCAGGTTGGCTGGTGGGCATATCTGTGGGGCATTTTCTTGACTACCAATAGATGGAGGAGGGCTCAGCCCACTGTGGCAGTACCACTCCTGGGTTGTGTAAGAAAGGTGACTGAATGTGTATCTGGGAGCAAGCCAGCAAGTAGCATTTCTCCATGGTCTCTGCTTCCGTTCCTGCCTCCAGGTTCCCGCCTTGAGTTCCTCCTTGGCTTTCCTTGATGGACTGTGACCAAATAAAGCCTTACCTCACCGAGTGGCTTTTGCTTATGGTGTTTATCACCTCAGCAAAGAGCAAACTAGGCACTGGCCCATGTGGGTGCAGGGAACCAACCAAAGTTTGTTTGTCTGCAAGAGCAGCAAGCACCCTTAACTACTGAGCAATCTCTCCAGCTCCTAAATATGGAGGATTTTTTCAGAACAAAAGGCAATTCAGCAACCTATTCAGGGACAACACAGTTCTCAGGGTCATGTGTCCCCGATAGATATTTCAGGGTGCTGTCGCACTAGTATTAACATTTTAAGTGTAGTAATGCCACTACTGTTATGTTTGCAAAAGCATCCATATGTTTCAGAAGTGAGACCCTGGAAATGTTACCAGATGAAATACTGCATTGTCTGAGGTTTACATCAACACAATCCAGTGCAGGAATCAGGGCAAACTGAAACAGGACTGGCCATGAGTGAGGGTCACAGATTCATAGTGTTATCTTTGTATTTTCCTGATTTGTATATGTTTAAGTTTTTTTACTTTAAAAATGATTACAGGGGTTGGAGAGAAGGTTCAGTGGTTAAGAGCACTTGCTGTTCTTCAAGAGCACCTTGGTTGAATTCCCAGCACCCACATGGTGTCTAACAACCATCTGTAACTCCAGTCCCAAGGGATACAACACCTACTTCTGGTTTCTGCAGGCACTGTATACATGTGGTACCCTTACAAACTTGTAGGCAATACAATCTTATGCATAAAATAGAAAAACAGAATATCTTTAAATTATTGGAAAAAGTAGTTAAGAGGAAAATTGCGAATAAAAAGAAACAAACTAAAAACCTAACCCTTAAACATTTGAACAAATTTGTCTGAATACAAACCCTGGGTCCTCTGAAAAGCAGGTTGCAGCTAGAGAAGGAAGTTATTTTTATTTTGTTTTAAACATAATTGGCTTTTCCTATTTGAACATTTTCTCATTGGAAAATTTCAGAAAGGGAGGAAATTATTTTTAAAAAGCATGAGGTTTTTGTTTGTAGATGAATTTTCAAGGAGATTTGATTTGATCCTGTAAGACATATCTAATTTATTTTAAACAATTCTAGGTTTATAGATTGCATCAACCATGTTTTTCCAGAGAAACAAAATCACTAGGAGGTTTTAGACACACACACACACACACACACACACACACACAAACACACACACACACACACACACATATACACTGATGATTAAGGAGTCTAAGGTCCCCCACAATGTGCTTTCTGCAAGCTGGAGACCAGGAAGGCCGGTGGTGTACTTTCTCGAGTCGGCCTCTGAAGGTTGGACAGTCAGCTGAACTGATGATGTAAATCCTGCCTGAAGCCAGAAGATGAGGGGATTTGCTTCAGTTTTAGTCATGAATGCGACAGGCAGAAGAGGAGCAAATTATTTCTTCATCTGCTTTAAAAATATATCTACGTGCATGTGTTTGTGTGTCTGTGTCTGTGGAGGTCAGAAGATGGCACCTTCAGGTGTCATTTTTAGGAACACTCTCCACCTCCTTTGAGACAGGGTCTCTTAGTGACTTAGCCCACATTAATTCGGCTAGACTGGCTGGCCTGTGAGTCTCAGGGATCCGGATCCTCTTTGTACTGTTTAGGTCCTCAACCAAGTGGACAATGACCACTGAGACTGGGGAGGGACATATGTTTCAATGAGTCCATTAATACAAACTTCATGCAGAAATATCCTAGAGACACTCAGAAATAATATTTAAACTGGGCACCCAAGGGCCCAGTCAAGTTGACACAAAAAAAGAACCATCAAGTAGATGCTTGTTCTATTGTTACCATTCTGTTGAGTTTACTAACAAAGGGCATTTCTCAGATAATACCCCTTGGATAAACAATTGGTAATAGGATTTTCAGATTAAGGCATCTCATACATTATTCTAAATTGCCCTCTCAAAAGTTCTACAGTTTTGATCCCAACCACCATTGACTGAAGATGCTAGAACTGGAGTATTTCCTAAGTGTCTCAGTAAGGAATTACAGACTCAAGTTTGAGTTCCTATTTTGTTTTGGTAACAACACTGGGAAACATTATTTTAAATACATTTCAAAAGTATCCATATCAACAAGTTGGGATGGATTCTTAGGATCTTGAATGTTCTAGTAACATACTTCTCTGTTTCAGGGTTGATTGTTTCCTGGTCTCATGCACTTACCAGTTTGTATATAGCAGGATTTCCCCAAGGGATTAGAGACATTGCTGAAAGTCTATGTTCTTCCACTGTTTCCATGTAGTTGGGGACGTTATGCAAACCAGATAGGCTATAACACAGGGCAAGGGAAAGCCAAGGATTTTAAAGAGAAGTGGAGAATTATCTTGCCTTTTCTAGTAGAGAAAGTCACTTAACAGTAACAACCACAGGGCCCAGCACATGCTTTTAATCCTAGTCGTCAAGAGGCAGAGGTAGACAGATCTCTGTGAGATGGAGGCCAGCCTAGCGAAGTTTAAGACCACCTTGGACTATAAGGAGATCATGTCTCAAAAACAAAAACAAAAAGGAAAAAAAAGAAAAAGAAAAAAATAAAACCTAATAGCAACCACAGCCTGATTGGGCTGCTGCCTTTCATCCCCCTACTCAGGAAAATTCTAGAACAGGCTGAGTATCCTTTATCAGAAATGCTTGAGACCAAAAGTGCTTTAGATTTCACATGAAGTGTTTCAGATTTCGATTCTTTTGGAGTATTAGCATATGTAGGATGAGCTACTTTGGGGATGGGACTCAAATTTATAATCTACCTACCTGTGTTTCATATATATTTATATACATAGTATGAAAGAAATTTTATAAAATATTGTTACATCTATGTTTTGTTGTAACATGTCACTTAAAGTCTAGTGTGGAATCTTTCACTTGTAGAATAATTTTGGCACTCAAAAATCTTCAGATTTCTGAACAGTGACTGTGGAGACTTTGCAGACCCAGACCCTATTTACAATTCATCTTGGACCATTTTTAGCCTGTAAATTGCCACTCCTTGCCCATCTCTGTTTCTGACATAACATCTTGTTGCTAACAGATAAAAAACCTTTAGGGGTATATTAACTTAACCAAGCCCTAGCTCCCACCAACCAAAAGGCTAAGAATGCCATCAGATAGCTGAGATTTCTCTTTTAGTGTATCTACCTACTTAATGTTTCCATCAATGTATTTGAAAAGTGTCTTGATTTATGACTTTTCTTTGTTCTGTTGCTATAAAAACTTCATGAAACTGTTTCCACTTTGGAAAATGGAATTTGGGGTAACCTGAATCTATCTATATTCCTGGGTCATGGTTGCTCATATTTGGATCTAGAATAAACTATGTCTTATCCCCTTTGAGATGAGAGTTGTGCTTTTGCATGGACACATATTATTATGGGAGGGATGACTTATTTATTCTTACAACGATAATTAAGTCTTGGCTGAGTATTTAACACTGAAGATGTAAAGCATTTTCAATGCTTTTCAGATTTGGTTATTTTGATTTTATAATCACAAATACTAAGGATTCTGCTTTGAATGGCCATTTCAGAAATTGTTGGAAATTCTGTCCTAATCCCCAATCAAAATTACTTAATGATTTTTTAAAAATGAAACTCAAATCAGCAAACCAAACACTAATTTTTATAATCAAGTATTCTTTAGGAATGACTTATTAATGGACATATTCTGGACTAATGACTTTTAACTAACCCTAGTAACACCATGCTTTTGAGTCAGATGATCTGGGAATCTCTTTGGCAACCTCAGTTTGGTACTCCACACAAAAAGATAATGAATGAATGTATGGGTATGTTTGAAAATTAACATATCAAAGTGCTGTAAGCTATGTGCCCACCCACTAGAAATAGTGGAACTTAGGAAGGACAAAGACCTTGGGCAAATGAGATGCTAGGAATGAAAAAATCAGATACTCTGTGAAGATTAAGCGCGGAGTTGAACTTGTACTCCCCCAATGAACCTGGATAAACCATTCTGAATAAATTATGGGGATGGCCTGACCTAGAGAAACAGGGTCCAGAGATAGCTCCATGGCACAGGGTGAGGACACATAAAGCTCTATCTGCACAGGTTGAAGGGACAAGAGAAATCCATCAACCCAATTCTGGAAGTCAGATGGTTCTAATAGATAATTAGGAAAACTAGTGTCTTCTGAGTTCGAGCGCATTCTTAAAAATTTAAGAGTCTTTCTATTTGTTCAGGTGATTATGATACCGGCCTAATAATAAACTCTATAGTATTGTAACATAATATAATCCAAAGATACACTAAATTGATACACACTGAGGAATGTTAGTAGCAAAATATTAGAGTTTCTGTAATAAAACCATCTTGTTCCTGTAAGATTTGGTTCAAGGACACAGCAGAAATGGATGAGAGACTCCTCAGGGGAGTTAAAAGGACCAGTTTATTAAGGCCCCAGGGCTAACTTCCCAGGTTGGGAAATGAGGAAAACCAGCCAAGGCTACCCACCTCAGATTTCAGGAGTTGAGGAAGCTAGCAAAGCCTGGCTGGTCAGTAGGCCTTTTCATGGGGAGGGGATCCCCATAACATCTGATTGATGTTCAGAGGAGATAAAAAACATCTGGCAGGAAGATGTTTGTGGATTCTGATGCTTGTGGATTCTGGAAGTTTGGCTGGAGTCACCAGGTGTCTGTCAGTCCTGAGTCCTGGAACTGCTGGGGGTGGGAGGTTCCTTTCAGTCACACCTTACAGTTCCTATAAGACTATAAACTTTGTATGGAGGGTTAAAAACTGCAATTCACAATACCCAATAGCCTCCAGTCCAGGCTGAGGTGTTTAGGGCATCATTCGCTAGCGTTGTGTGGCATCACAGTTTGCCCGGTGCAGGGTGCATGCTGTGTGTTCAGAACCAAGGCTGCACTGAAGTCATGGAGGGCAACACAGGTGAGGGCTGCTGCCGGGAAGATCCTGGACTCATTGGGTGTCTGACTTTGTGTTAAGTTGCTGTCCTTGTGTGTTTACAAATGTTTAATGCCTCCAAATTACCCCAAATTCAGCCACTCCACCCACAGTTTAAGAAGCAGGGCTGTGGACACTAAAGGAGGTCAGGAGACATTCCCATGTGGTCCGTAAGTGATGCTACAGCAAGTGCCCCACACTGCATTTCTTATTGTCACCGTCGTCTTCTACCGGTCACTGAACATGTCTCTACTGCACGCATGGAAAGAGGATCTGTGCGAGCGCACTGACATCATGCACTCAAGGAAGGCCCTGGGTGGGGCAGGGATGCAAGAGCTCAGAAAAACTGGAACAGAGAAAACCGTGGGCGAGAAAGCAGTTTGACATCTCTCTCATCTTAAAAAGGAGCAGCAACAAATACTTCACAGTAGCCACCAAGGGATGCGGCTGGCCTGAACTGACCTGCCTCAGGGAGGGCCAAAAGCACCTCTGTGGTTTTGGTGGAAGGGTCTGATGGAGGTCCGGCTCCTCATTCTGTGAGGCCTGAGCGTGAGAAAGAGCTGCAGCTAGAGGCCATGTGGGGGTTTAGAACAAAATGCTGCTCCCTCCCAGGCTGTTGGGTGAAAGATAGGCTCAATACTCTGCTGAGTAAGCTCTGTAGACTGACCTTTCTCCCCTTGGTGCTTGAGGAAATTGTCACTTGGGTGAAACAGGTCTAAAGTGAGTCCAGCAGACATGTTTAGGCATCCCTGGTCTTTGGAGTGGAGTAGTGGAAGTTCACCTGTGGCTAACGTTCTTGTGTTGCTGAGATTGGAAACTAGCTAGGAAATAATGGCTTTTCCTCAGGACAGCTACCCCTACCTCTCATCTTGAACCCCTGAGGGTGGACTTTCCGGTGTAAACCCTTCTAACTTAGCTTCAGATTAACTACAAGTCTAATTTTAATGTCAAGTTTGAGACTTTAAAACCCCAGCAGAAGAGCAGCTGGTAGATAACAAACCCACGCTCCTCCCGAACATGCCACACGGGATTGCTTCTCTTTTCCTGCAGGGGGCACTCTGGTGCTTTCACTTCTGTTTCTTAAAAGAATCTATTTAGACATAGAAGGCTAGTTTTCATAGTGCTGGAAGGTATTATGCACACTACCAGGGAAGAAAGCATTCATTCGTCTTACCCAGCATTGAACCCCACAAGCTACAATAGTAAATGGCCTGGTAAGATATGCCCACGGATGCAGTCATAGCCCAAATGTTAACAGAGTAACCAACTACTTTACGATTGAATTTAAGAACTGTTCCACAAGATGGAACTCATGTCTAGAACCTTTAACTGGGCCAAGAACCCGTAGCTGGGTAGATCATAGGCCTTAGGGGAGAGCCTACTACTATTAATCTGTTGAATGAGCATAGTGTTAAGCTGCCCCCTAAGCATTTGTGCGTAGATTAGTGCGTCTTTCTCTCAACTTGTATCAGAGAGACTTTTTGTTGTGGACATGGCAATTAATACAATGCTGCAACCCACAGTTGGTCACCTGCTCCTCCCAAGGTTCAGGGATCATCAGGGAAGACGGGGATGATGGAAATATTTTAAGTGCCAGGGCTGTGGACACCTGCAATAACACAGTGTTTTCCAGAATGACCAGGTCACTGAGTGCATTAACTTAGAGCAGCTGATATCTCATGCATAAGACCTGTAAAAGCTCAAGCCAGACAAAATCCCAGCATGGCTATAGGAGGGCCTCATAAAGTTCCATCCCTCACTGAGGGGTTCTTGGCAATTGATGGCTGCTCGGGGAAGGGATGAGGGTGGGATTCACGAACACATATTGTCATGTGTGCAGTCTACTAACAATTGAAACTAATTGAAACGGTAAGGTCTGATTCGGAGTGAGACCCAGCAGAAACAAACGAGAGACTCCAGCATAGGTGGGATGGGACCGGTTTATTAAGGGGTCTGGGGCTAGCCTCCAAACTTGGGAGTGGAGTGATCAGCAACTGCTTGCAGCTTGGTGGGTTTTTAAAGAGGGGAGACAAGTAGTTTGATGATATGGACTGGTAATTGATGTCCAGAGGAGGTAGTTAACAAAAACGCAGCAGGTAATTGGTGTCAGTAAGTTAGAGAGAAGGTTATCTATTGGTGTTAAGGAGCATCAGTAACAGTGGCTATCAGTCCCCTCCTGCAGATGGCAAATGCAAGTCCTGGAATGTTTAACTGCTGCTGGGTTTCTTTTCAGTGATATCTTAAAGTATCACGTTAGCTTGATTTATCAGAGGGCAGTGAAAGCACAAACTGAGAACTGATGGACCCAGTGAGTCTCCATTTCTCCAGGTAAAGGAGGAGCGGAGACTAGAGAAAAAGTAATCAAACTTTTAAAGGTACAAAAGTACAGCAAGGGTCCACCTTTCAGGAGAAAGCAGAAGACCTGGAGCGCAGCAGCCTCACGAGCCTTGCATTCGTTGTAGCTTTTACTGAAGGTGAGGGTGAGTCAGGCTGACATGAACCTTTGTTATCCTTTACCTTTCTGGGCCTTGTGCATGCTTACTCAGTGCGGAAAACATTGGCCTGTGCCGTGTGGGGTATGGGAGTAGGCGTATGCACACAGACCCTATTTAACCAATGTAGGATTGGTACAGCCTGCCAAAGTCATGTAGTGATTGTTTGTGTGGTGTGTACTCCATCAGGTAGGTAGGCACATGTGTGGCCCAGGGTGAGTGCTCTAGCTAGACAGAAGTAGTTAGATTTTGGATGGGGCTGGTGGGTCAGATGGACACTGAGGTGGATTACTGGATAGTAAGGAGTGTATTAGAAGAGTTACTAACACTATGGGCAGACAGAAGGGCCACAGCATGGTCGGGGAGAGTTCAGGTCCCAGCTCCAAGACAGACGACATGGTGCGGGTCCCTGATCAGAGTCAGAACCCAAGTGTTGGGTGGGGGTTGGGGGGCACAATAAGAGTCTGTAGCCAGGCTCTGTGAGTCTTAGGCAGGAGACAGGAAAGGGGGTGGGGAACCCGGATGGTGCACTCCCAGGTCTGCAGGTTCTGGGCTCAGGGACAGTGTCCCAGTAGGGTGCATATTCTTTTCTGTGACAGGGTGTCTGAGCAGAAGCTGGATCCTAATGTCACATTCTTATGTGTCACATGCCCTATAGCATGTTGCTGATGGGATAAGGTGCCCCTGAGTTTCTGTTACATAATGAAAGGTCAGCATTTGAATGTTGGCCGGCCTCCTGGTCCCGTAACTACCTACACGCCCTTGACATTGCTTTATGTTATACTTTGAAGAGCTTGTTGAAATTTGACTGCAGAACCAGACTATAAATATCCCTAGTAGAATAACCAGTTTGGGTTAACAAATATTTTGAATTGAATTCGATGAATTGTCTTACAAAAGTTTTAAAATTATGTATCTGTTTGGGTATGTGCTCAGAATGGAATGTGGGTCCTCTGCAAGAAGAGCAGTCTGTGCTCACTGAGCCATCCCTCCCACTCAGTAAACTAGTTTTACATCCAAGGCCTCAAAAATGAGTAAGACATGAACTTTGGGAAATAGGTCGAACATAAGAAAATAAAATGTCAGTCAGATGTGGTGGCATATGCCTTTAATCCTAGTACTTGTGAGGCACAGGCAGGCAGATCTATGTAAAATTGAGGCTATCCTAGTCTACACAGTGAGTTTCAGGCTAGTTGGGGCTAAAGGGAGACCCTCTCTCAAAAAGACAAAAAAAAAAAAAAAAAAAAAAAAGAAAAGAAATCTGTCCCTAGAGAAATATCATCTTTGATCTCAATGTCTTTCTTTCATTTCAAGTCCCTTCTGTATAATTTTCATAAAATGTAGCAAGAATGAAGAATGTAGGACACAAGATGTCAGAGGGAACTTTCTGAAGAAGAGGACTCTGGTCCAAGTAGAATCACAGGGCACTAGTGAGTGCCATGGGGATGAGGCAGGAAGGAACCCTGTGAGGAGAGAAGCCTCAGATCACTGAGAGCAGATTACAGCCACTGTAGGATGATCTGTAGGATGACAACGGGATCCTTGCTGGACTGGCCCTGAGAACAGCATGAGTAGATTCGTACGTAGCTTTCTGGACGTCCTCCTATAAACACAGATGGAACAGCCTAAAGATCACCACGCTGTGTGGTGTTGCCCCATTCTATAGGCGATGCCTTGTTGCCTGAATTATCCTGAACAGGGCAGGACTGTAGTTCGGATATCCTGCGGCAAAGAGCCCAGAGTGATTGTGCCCTTTCCAGAACCCTGGCAACAAGATCTGGACCTGTGTCTCCAGTTGGGTTTAACTGCTTGTCAGTATCTGGAGTAAAGGAAAAAGGTTAAAAATAAAACTAGCTATTGAGATGGCTCGGAGCGTAAGAGTGCTTGTTCTGAAAGCCAGACGACTTGAGTCTGAACTCCTAACACCTGTGTGCACAGGCAGGCCTGGCCCGATCCCCTTCTGTTACCCGGAGCTGTGGGTGGTGGTACAGAGACGGAAGGATTGCTGGAACTTGCTGGTAACCCGATGGACTCCAGGTTTAGCGAAAGACCTTGTCTCCAGAGACCAAGGCAGGACACCCTACATCCTTTTCTGGTCTTTGAAACCCCTCCCTGAAGGCCTGCTCATTCATGTGAGCCACACACATACACCGTGCACACACACAGACACACAGACACACACACGCACACACTCACTTGTTTGCAATTTCATCAAATCCACTGACCTGTCCTTTTAAGACTTACAGACATTCATAGGAGGGGTCACTTGCATAGAACAAATGGCAGGAAATACACATTCATAAACCCAGCCCTGGTTACCAGCTGGTGACCGCAGAGAGAGAGATGTCGAAACTGGCTCTGTGATTTCTGTGGCTTCACTCTGGACGCCAGGGTTCCTGCTAGGCTCTCAGGTGATACCAACTTTAATTCCCAGCCAGTGTTGGAGAATTACCTTGAAAGTTTTGTAGGTTATCAGAACAAGCAATTGTAATATTTTTTTAACCCCTAATCGAAGCGTTCCCTGTTGCAGTGGGTCCGACACAGAAGTGGGAGTGGGAAAGGGACCAGCTTAGGAGAGAGAGGGAAGAATGTTCTCAGAAGCCTTGAGCAGGTCTGGATTCAGAAGGGCTCAGCGTCTTTCATCTGTACAATATTCCCAGTGGCTTTTCTGCCTGCATATACTTCAAATACATTTTGAAAATGAGAAAGAAAAACACAGAAAGAAAAGATACTAGCTTGCTCCTCTTCCAGAGGATCCAGGTTCAGTTCCCAGCACACACAGTGGTCAGCTTACAGCTGTCCTTAACTCCAGCTGTAGAGGATCTGATACCTTTTTCTGGCCTCTGCAGGCACCTGTACACACATGTGCACACACAGACACACACATACACATAAATAGTAAAGACAAAATATCTTGAAAAATATTCTCCATAACCCTAGCACATTGCCACAGACACTCTTAAAGCTTTATAATGAATGTGTTTCAGCGCCCAGTGGTACATGCCAAATACATTACATGTTTCCAACATTTTCCTGAATCTTCTTGTTTACATATTAGTTTCTTGAGTCAAAACAAATTCCTCTTGGTGTTATGGTTTGAATTGTGTTCAGTGTATACATTAGTTTTTAATATTATAACTCTCTAAAAACATACAATATCCCCTAATTCAATATTTCTTCAATGCTTCTTAACATAAGTTTAATCCTTCTTTTCCACATAGATTTTGGAATAAGCTTTTAATAGAGCTTTTTATCATCAATTAATTTGTTTTTATTGCTATGTTTTTCCTAATAGTTAACCCTTAACTGTTGGAATTCTTTTAATTTTATATTTTTACTGTATAACTATCAAGCTCCTGTCAATTTCTATGGTTTTAGCAGATTAAATTCTTTTCTTTTCTTCATGGATTTCATAATTGTAATAATATACTTGTCTGTCTCAATAATTTCTAGTACTTGTTTCTTTTTGTTGTGTAAATGTTAAAATGCTTAGATTTTATTCAACAGAAATGAGAGAGCATATGTTTTATAGTATGACTCTTAAGAATAATGTTGGCTGCTCTTTGAAATTGTAAATTACAAGGGGCAGATTTAATCCAAAACACAGTTTTGTTTTTATGAAATTCTCAAACAATAACAAAAGTGTTCTCTTACCTAAACTCTACCAGAAGTTCTTGTGGGAGTTATCTTGAGCTATTCCCTTAAAGGGAATAATGCATGAGCTTATTTATAACCCTTGGACTATTTTCCATGAAATCTATGATTAGAACTATTTGTTGTCTGACCTCATTTTCAAATCAGCTGTTAGTTCCCTGTGGTCCAAGTCCTTTGGACTAGGTTGCAACACTTAAGTCAGCATTGCCTTCAGCTATGTGTCATAAAGTAGCTGCCTTTAGTCCATTCAGCTAAATTATGCTTGTATAATCCAAGAAAGAAAGCTTTCACTTCTAAATTTCATGGGACGGGATCTTTGCTATTCTTCTGGAACCCAGTTTAGCAAAGTTGGAGGAAAGGCTATATGTATATTATTTCTGTTCTTTTTTTCCTCTCTGTTTCTGTCTCTCTTTCTCTGTCTCTCTGTCTCAAAGGCAAACTTTTCAGGCTAAATAGTTGGACCATCCAATGTACAAATGATATCTCATACCTATGTACTCGAAAGTTCTGTTGAGACCACACTTGAACTTATTTTTGGAGTGACTGAGTAAAACCGGACAGCTAAAAAAAAACCTACTTTAAATTGTTATCAGTTAAATGATTTACACTGAGTTTACCAAAACTTTAGTGTTTTAAAATAATCAGAATATATATTGAATTCCTTCCCCGAGTCTTTGTAATGAATCCAGATACTCTGTGCTTTTTCTCCAATGACATCTTGATGCCATGTGTATGTTACTACCTTTCTGCTCATAAGTCACCTTTGTACCTGGAACACCAATGGTATTCATACCTCTGAATTGATGTTCTGTTAACTGCTTTATCTGGGTGGGTGCAGTGAACTTTATTGATGGTATTAAAAAGATCAGGCCTCTGTAAGCCCCTCCCATTCTTCTGGGGTTCTAGGATGGAAACTGTCAAGGAAGACAGTGTTGGGAGCTGAGTTGGGGCAGGGACTCCCCAGCCAAGGTCCTCTCTCTTCCTCTGGAGTTCTTGCTGGGGTGAGTGGTTCAAGACTTCTTACTCCTTGGAGGTCATGTGGACCATGATGTCTCCTCTCCTGTTGCTGTAGCCAAACCTTGTTGGAAATGTAGCCATACCAGCAAATGAGCTTGGCAAAGTGGTCGCTGAGAGCAATGCCAGCCCTAGAATCAAAGGTAGAAGAGTGGTTGACACTGTTTAAGTCATAGCAGATGACTTATTATATACTGGCCCTCAGTATAGCCAAGAATGCTCTTTAGGAGGCCCTCCCGATGCCTGCTTCACCTGATGTCATTGTATTTAGCAGTGTTCTCCAGGAGGCAGGTCAGATCCACAAAGGACACATTGAGGTTAAGAACTCAAAAGGCTGCAGCAGTGAGTTTCCCATTCAGCTCTGAGATGACTTTGCCTACAGCCTTGACTATGCCCCACGGAGGTAAGGCCAATGTTCTGGGTAACCCCATGACCATCATGTCAGTTTCCCAGAGGGTGGCTAGATGGGCATGAACTGTGGTCATGCATCCCTCAACAGTGCTGAATTTGTCACGAATGACCTTATCCAGGTGGACTGTGCAATTAGTGGTGCAGGAGGTGTTGCTGACAGTCTTAAGGTGATGGTCACACTTCTTGTGGTTCATGCTCATCACAAACATGGGGCATCAGCAGAAGGAGCAGAGTTGATGACTCTTGACTCCACCCTTCAAGTGATCTCAACCTTCTCAAGGTAGTGAAGACACTACTAGACTCAGAATACTCAGCACCAGCATCATCTCATTAGATATTGGTGGATCTCGCTCCTAGAAGATGGAGATGGCTTTCCCATTAATGGCAAGTTTCCCATTCTCAGCCTTGACTGTACTGTGGAACTTGCTGTGGGTAGAATAGTAGACCATACAGTTGAGGTCAATGAAGAGGTCACTGATGGCAACAATATCCACGTGGCTAGAGTTGAAGGCAGCCCAGGCTATGAGGTGCCCAATATGGCAAAAAACATTCACTCCAACCTTCACCATCGTGTCTTGGGGAAGAAGCCGGCACTGCCCGGGAAGACACAGCTGAGTCTCAAACAAGGGGAGGCAGAGAACCCGGTTGCCTGTTTTATTTGAAACTTTAACTTATACTTGCTGGTGAAATTGATGTTGACTTTTTCTAAGTCTGTCTTGTAGAAACTTTTCTGCTTTATTAAGAGAGCTTTCTGTCTTTGCACAGGCTATGAAAGCGTTTGTACAGCCTTTCACTGTTCTCTCCTTGTAGGTGGAAATTCTGTGCTACAAAACTGAGTCAGGAGTCATTTGGTGGGATTTTTATGTTATTTTTATTATTTCCATAATATTTAGGAATTGATTTGGATTTTTATTTCTTTAGGAATTTATAATTACCTAGAAATTATGTACATGCCGTAATTTTCAAGTTAATTATGGAGATGTATGAAGTAATTCTTCTAGAAGCATTTTATGTTCTAAAAGTAAGCACTATTGTTCTTTGTGTCTCTAACTTTATTTACTTTTGCTTTCGCTTCCCCCTTTGATTTAACCAGCTAAAGGTCTCTTTTACTGTCTATCTTGTATTCTACTTGGATTTATCACTGTAAACATTTTCTCATAGCCAATCAATTGATTTTTTAATAAAACTTTCTTGCATTTTTTTTTTGTGGTTGTCGTTGTTGTTGATTTGTGTAGAGTTTTTCCTGAGTTCTCAGGTAAGTGCTTAATAATTTATTAAAATAGCTTACTTTTGTGAATTAAAAAATGCTTCATAGTACACTTTTGGATAAATTCCAAAGGTTTAGTTACTGGGAAAATCAGGGCCCCCTGCTCAGTGGTCTTAGTCTGGTTAATAAAATAGTTTAAGAATGGACTAAGAAAGAAGGCTGATGATAATTTTATTAAAGCTTAAAAGAAAAACCTGAGGGCAGGCAAGCTATAAATCTCAGCAGTTGCCCAGAGAAAGGAGATGGAGAAGAAGGAGAAAGCTGTGCCTTTTGAGTTAGACATGGAGGTCAGCAAGTTGACACGTGGCAAGAAGAAGGTAGTTTCAGAGAAAGAGTGAAGAAAGCCAAAGCTCCAGAGAAAGCATGCTCTGAAAGAAGGAGCAGGCGAGAAATAGAAGGAGAAGTTATGTCTTTTTGAGCCATGTGGCACCACAGGGATTCCATCGGGGCGGACTCTCTGGGCAGGTAAAGTACATTATCTCAGTAAAGGGATAATTATTTCTCCCATCTCTTAGCATGTCACTAGTGGATCCACTCCCTGAAGGATGGTCCCTTGGGTGGCTTGGAATGTTAGGTCTCTTCCTGGGCTGGATAGAGTTCCTTCTCTTGCCCAGAGGAACTAGCTTTCCCTTAATGGGCCTCTGATGCTACTGTACGTTTGTTATGTGATGTTCTTCTGTTTTAATTGGATGAATATTGGGACACATAAGATTTGATGTTTATGTTTGATTTTCCTTTTCAACCAATGTAGGCATCGTTTGCTTGCAGTACTGGTTCAGCCTTTTTGCATGTCACGTGGACAATAATTTCTAGTTTGATTGTTTCATAATCTGGAAAGAGATACTTGGTCCATTTGTAATATAATGTCAATCAGTCTTTTGGCACAATTGTTGACATTCAATTAACATTTAGAAGCAAGATATAATTTCTCTCTACCTCAGTGTCTGAGTTGCACATCCTTAAATCACTTTGTTCACCATTTGCTAAGTCAAGACTGGGTTGAGCTTAGCGTAACTGGGATCCAGGGGGAAGTGCAGTCACAGATCTGCTGACAGGGGAAAGACATGAATGAGATTCTACCCCAACCCCTCACTACACAGGAGGAGCGAGCATGCTCTCCTCAGGGTTGTGTGGTGATGGGGATTTGGGATCCCATCATTTGAAGTACCAGGTACTTGGGATGGTGAGTGTTTCAAATTCCTTGGGGAGAGAGTCAGTGTGACAGTGGGCTACGAATTTCGGACAGGTGATAATGCCACAGACACAAGTACAGCTGTTGGGCAGACCAAGCTTAAAATATCATAGAAGAGGCTGATGGTGGCCGCCTGGCATCTACAGGGAGCACCACCAGGCCAACTCCTAACGTGTGTCTCTATCTGCCTTTGTTCCAAACCCTTTTAAGGAAGGAGCTGTCCATGACTCAAAGGCAATACCAGTTAAAACGGTGTCTGAAAGAACCCCCAGGGATTTCTTCTCCTCACTTGGAATATGGGGGAGGGGTCTTCTCTCATTTAAGAGGATTGCTTCCTACGCACACTCAAGTTCATTTCTGGCTGGGAGTCTCTGCAGTGGAGTCATGTATTATATAAGAATGAAAGAAACTGGTCACTTTCTATTTTCTCTCTCTTATGTTGAGTCCACTAGTATCACATTTATTTGTGTCTTTGAACTTCTAAAATGGACTCTGTTTAGGTGCTTTACTATCATGTACTCTTTAACACTGTCTGTGTTCTTCAAACCACCCTGGAAGATTTACATTCTTAGCCAAAGTCAACACTAATGCCTGGGAGATGAATGTCTCTTGCTTTTAGAAAGTTTGTTCCTCAGCTTGGCTCTCCAGGCCCTTCCTCTGACCTATGTTCCTGTCTCCCAGGACCCCCAACCCCGGCCCTCCTCTGTGTCATGCTGGGCTCAAAATACCACAGTTTCTGCCTGTTGTTATAGTCATAATGGCAGGAAGAGCATAAGCAGCCTGAGTTCAGACCCCAACCTGGTGATATAGTAGATGCATGATCTTAAAGCTATCTCTTAGCCTTTTCTCCCACAACCTGCAAGATATAATAACACTTAATGTGGAAGTGTTTAGGGTTAAATATGAGAGGGACCAGGGACACTGAAGAGTCGCCAAAGGAGCCATTGTTGATCCCTGTTGGCCTGGACAATGTGTTCTTTCTATAGACTTGTTTTTCCTGAGGATGATGTCCCTCTTTAAAACTTTCCACACGTGCGCACAGCCTCCTTCAGAGCACCGCTCTCCTCTCAAACAGTCATTCTCTACTTGGGCAACTGGATCCCAGTGGGCTTGGGAAGATCTGGTGATGTTTGAGGAACATTGTCACAGAAAAGGACATCGGGCAGACCTTAGGGCACTAGAGAGCATCCTAAAATGTGCAAGACAGTTGCCCACAAAAGAAGGTGTAGGCCCCCATATCAGTGGTATAGAAGTTGAGGAGGGCTGCTGTAGGTGATGAGGGAAGAGGCCTCTGGTCCAACTGAGGAGTTGCCAGGTGGCTCTTCTGATGAGCTTCGCTGTTGTAGCTTAACAGAGTAAGAACACCTCCTGAATGAAGCTTCTCTGACTTATGCAACCACCATTGGCCACTCTTTGCTCTGGCCTGATTTTTTTTTCTACAAGAGAATGACTTCTACAACTGAACTATTCTCCGGGGTTTCCTACTCATGGTCTGAAGGAGAATCTGCCTCATTACCTAAAGTGTGAGAGGCTCCATGGAATGGATCCATGTGTAACTTACTCCCTCTGTGTTCTGAACATTCTGGGACAGAGACTCTGTGGCATGCCCATCTTTCATGGCAGCAGGGAGGCCCTCACCTACTGGAATCTCCCATCCATTGACTAATACCAAGAAAATGACTCATTTCAACCTGGGAGCGCTAAGGTAGACTTAGTGACAGGCAATTAGACACTCAAAACCACATAGGGTACATCTCCTGAAAGCGAAAAAGATCAAGGTAAAAAGATTTTATTTTCTCTCTGAAAAAGTTTCCTTTCTCAGAAAAAAAAGTGTGAAAATCACTTTTTCTTGTAAAGTGGAAACAAAAACCAACCATTGGTCACAGTTGTTAATTCAGCTGCTCTGTGGAAGACACGCAGTTATAGACATTGATCCCTCTGCTCTTCAGCTTCTCCAACCTCCTCTCCATCACACGCACCCTCCCACCCCCCAGACAGGCTCTCCATGTGTCAAGCCTGGAGCAATGACTTTTTCTTCACTGTAATGAATGTAGTCTCCAATTCAATCAAAAGTGTCTTAGAGTGGAAGGTTGTGCAACGTTACTGCAAGAGACGTTGGCTATTTATTCTTTCTTTTTTTCAGAGAAACAGTTACTTGACTTGAGCTCTGGAGTTGACTTTTGTTTCACAGGTGTATTCTTGCCTCTTATGACATTTATGCTTGGTACATGTGTGGATCCATTCTATTTCTTTATTCTACTTTCTTATGATAATAGGCAAAAACCATAATTTTTTGTGCATGATTTTTTCATTTGCTACTAAATTATAAATATTTACCAGCATAATGTTAATGACTAATAATATTGTGAGGCACAGAATCATTTTGAACACACACACCCTTTTTTGAATATCTATGCTATGCCATTCCCAAGGCTGTGTTCTTTATCTTTTCTTTTTTGTGAATTTCATACAATATATTTTGATTGTATTTAGTATTTATATCCGCTCCAGGATCTGCACCTTCTCTCTAACTGTTTTGTGTTATAATATATATGTGTATACACATACACATACACATACACACACGCACACACACATATATACATATATATATATATATATAGAGAGAGAGAGAGAGAGAGAGAGCGAAAGAGAGAGAGGGGGGGTTGTGTCCCCAAATGCCCTTGGGTAAAGTTTATCTGCTGGAGCCTGGTCAACATACTAAGAGTCTCACCTCACTTGAGATCAGCACTCCCCTTCCCAGCAGTTGTCCTTTGCCAGAAGTTCCTCAGATAGGACTGGAGTTTCTTGCCCATTTTCCCAAGTCTATGTTGGACAAATGGTTATGAATTAATTTTCTAAGAGTGATTTCCCCACAGATGGAAGATAGCAATCTTTTTCACACTTTGTTTTCTGAAATAGTCTGTAGAGTTACAATGGGCTTTTATTATTTATTTATTTATTTATTCATTCATTCATTCATGTTTTTTTGAAACGGGGTCTCCATGTAGCTCCAGCTGGTTTGGAACTAACTATGTAGACCAGGCTGATCTTGATCTCATAGAGATCCTTCTTTCTCTGTCTCCTGAGTGGGATTAAAGCACCACCACGCCAAGCATTTTAAATTAATTAATTAATTAATTAATTATTTTTACCATGGGATTTTAAACACAAATGCCTAGTGTCTTACTGGTAATTTACTGTAAACAAATACTGCTTGATTTTCCACTGGAACACCTAATTTTCTCTTCCTCTATCTTTTAGATACATCGTTTTGATTTCTCAGTGGGTCATCATCTGTGACCCTTCTGTTTCCCTAAATCCTAGACTGAGGGGTTTGGATCCTGTTGTTGACTCTCAAAACTGTTTACACAGAATGGCTGGGAAAGTTTAAAGAAACACCTAATGCTAGGCTGGGTCCAGTGACAGCAAGTGTGGGACTCTGGGCAGAGATCATCTTCCATGTTATTTCCCCTATTAAAATTCTGTGCTCTGAAAGCAACCCTGTGGGTGGAGGTGATAGTTTTGGCAAGTCATTGATCTCAAATGGAATGTTGAGGTGGTGTGATGATTCTGGAGTCAGTTTAGTGACAATTATCATTAACTTTTGAAAAGTACCTAACTTTTGATCCAGCAGTCATATTTGTAGATTTTATTTATTTACTTATTCATTGATTTATTTGTGGTTTTTTTTTTTTTAGACAGGAGCTCTTTAGTAACTGGTCTTAAACTTGCTGTCCTCCTAGCTCAGCCTCTCAAGTCTTGTGATTATAGAAGCTCATCAGACCCTCTGTTCTTTAGCTATTTATTCTTAATCACAATTGTTCTTCTGTACCTACATGTATAGATCTATGAATTCAAACAACTGTGGATAGAAGTATTCACCAAAACATGGAGCCATACCGAACACATACAGATTACTTCCTGTCACTGTTTCCTAGTCATTACAGAGTAATAAACATTTTCATATCACCTTTGTATTGACTGAGGTATTATCAGTAATATGGAGATGATTTGAAATACATGGAAGTATATGTGCAGGTTATATGCATATACTAGTTTATTTTATATAAGACTTGACTTTCCATAGATGTTGGTTCCTATATTGGAATCCCAGGACCAGTCGTTCATGGATATTGAGGGATAATTGTAGTATTGTCATGATGATGTTGACCCCAGAATTATACAAAAATAGAGAAAAAATGAAAACCAGGGACTGTCCAAATAATTAAGGCACAATCATCTAATGCCATACTATGTAGACATTGAACTAATATGCCATAGAAAATCATGTTGCATTATGGGAAAATTGTGGAAATGCTCCTGGTATAGTGTGCAGAAAAATACAAAATAAAATAATCATTTTTGGGATAATCAGCATATATGAACTCCCATCTATAGGGCCAAGAAGTAAAATGATGACAATGTAACCATGATTTGAGCGGTAGGATGCAGGTCATTTTGATTTCTGTCCTTGCTTATTGAATTCTTCTGTGGTCATTGGGTATTATCACTTTAATTAGGCTTGTTTAACAATCATTCTCTAGTCCTGCTCCTTCAGATACACCTTCAGCCTGAAGTGAGTACAGTCTCAATTAAGTACAAGACTCTTCTTTCATAAAAGCATTTTAGGGCTAGAAGGCTACGATATTTTAATTTGCGGTTGGACTGCTTCTTTTCTCATAAGGAAACAATTACTTGACATGCACCATCCTTTTTCCTTAGGCTTTTATGTGAACCCTCTTTGTTTTCTGAGCTGCAAGTTCAGAAATCTGTGCTTTGCAATTCTGTGCTTTCCAATTCTGAGCTCAAACAGGCAACGGCTACAGTCTGCATCCTACCCACAGGTCACCCAGAGCAAAACGGAGAGGCAGACGACCAATAGAAAGTACAACCCAAACTGAAGGGAAATATGTTTACTAAACATGAAACTTGGACATGGGATTCAGGGGGAAGGTCTGAGAATGGGGATGTAGCTTAGTGGTAGAACATTTGACTGACATGTTTGAGGTCCTGGGTCTCATACTCAGTACTATGAGGATAAAAACAGGGAGGGATTCCTGACCAAGAGCATTGCAGAGTCTAAAGGTTTGCCCAACTGAGAACAGGAGAATTCCCTGGGCAAGGACAATAGGAACATGCACTGGGTTGTTAATAGATAGTTGAGAAAAGATGAATTTGGATCAGAGTAACAAAATTGGAGGAATATGTTGAGAAATAAATCCAGGGAAGTCCCAGAACTTTGTGCAGACCAGAGAAATGTGCTTCCTTCTCTGATCAGACTCATTAAACCCAGGTTGTGGAATTGATAGTGGTTGGAGGATAGGTTGGATAATAGTGTTTATTTGTTGTGGCAGCTGGGCCACACTCCAGACTCCAACCATTACAGCTCAAGCAATTCTCCCTACAACCTTACTATTAGATAAGGACACAGACTCTGAATGAAGGTAAATCATTTTCCTAAACTAAGCTCATTTGGTGTAGTGCCATGCATCTAGTGTAAAGATTCTTTTTAATATTTTATTTATTGTTTTTCTTTTATGTAAGTGTATTGCAAAGAGAGGTGTGAAGAATGCTCACTGGACATGTTGAGACCATCAACATTTGCTGGTACTTGGAGTTGTGGGATTCCATGAGAACTCACACAGGGAAAGAAGGCTTACACCTAGAAGAAAACAGCGAGGAAACCTGAGGAGAGCAATAAGATTGGTGAGAAAGAAACCAAGAATCTGGGGGAGGTCCTGGAAACAAGTGTGGAATAGAGTGTTAGGAGGCCGAGAGTGGAGCATTAAGGAGGAAGTGGTCACAGGGTCAGGTGGTACTAGCAGAGGATTAATGAGCATAAAGAATATTCCATTAGTAAGTCCATGCGGGCTATTCTGTTATCTTCAGTGAATAATTTAGTTCTCCTGCAGCAGTTAGACAAAGGACGTGTTCAAAGGGTAAGTGTGCATGGTGGGGTTGGTGAAGGCGGATGTACAGTTCCTTGGTGAAAAGTTGGGCAAAGGAAAAAGGAGGAAGGCTGCAGAGTCACACAATAGTGAAAATGAAGGTCAGGTAAGGATTCAGTTATGGTGCCGTGGTCTGGACCGTTTATAGAGATTGGGTGTGGGAAATAGCGATAGATATTAAGAACTGGGCTCCTTTAACAGGTAAGACTGCTCTGGGGTAAGCTTCATAGGTCGAGTGACTCTAGCAGTCTTTTTGCCCCTTCTTCCACAATGATCCCTGAGTCCTGGGTGGCAGAGGTTTAATACAGGAGTCCTTTCCAGGGACATGCATTTGGCAATCTCTTATTCTCTTCATTTTGGCCAGTTGTGGCTTTCTGTGTTAATCACCATCTGTTGCATGAGGAAGCCTCTCAGGTGAGAGCTGAGAGATGCATTGATATTTTCTTTGCTCTCTGTTCCACTACATTCCCTGAGCCTAAGGTGTAGAAGTTGCATTGTAGACATGTCACTTAGGACTGGGCATCTCACAGACCCTTATTGTCTGTGTTTGATTAGTTGTGGAGCTCTGTAATAGTCTCCATCTGTTGCAAAAATGAAGCTTCTTTGATGAGTGGCGAGAGGTACACTTGTCTGTAAATATAAGAATACATATTTAGCATATAATAAGAAATTAAATTTGTCTAGAGATGTGATAGATTTAGGCTTTTCTCTAGCATCTATGATCTCTTCACCTATATGTATTTGGCTATATTTATAGTACCACACATGCGTTCCTTTCCCTTGAGTGGGCCTTAAGTTCAATTAGATAGTGTTGATTACTCCCAAGGTAAAAGTGCCATTCCTGGTACCAATAAAGATAGCTTTCTGAGCTGGCCATTGTTGTGGTTTTAGGCTTTACAGCAAGGTTGGACCATTTTCTCCCTTAACAGCTTATATGTTATCCTCTGATACTATGAGAGTTAGTCTCCAGGGAGGAGGCTTCCAGGTCAGTTCTAGATCAATTGCTCCATGTCCTGTGTCTGATGTGTATCTTATCTTCAGCACTGGGTATTACTTTCTAGTTCTGGGAGGCAATTAAGGGCTGTTGTAATAGCCTATGTTGTTTTGGGGAGTCTCTTATACTACTCTGACCAACAACTCAAAGGGAAGTTTCTCCTGACTAGTACTGTTTCTTGTTATATAGCCTTCAGGTATGCACATCACTCATGTATATATATATTGCATGTGTATTTTTCAGTAAGTTTTTGAATGAATACATTTCTCTCTGTTTTTTTTTTTATACCACCTAAGCTTTATTTATTTTACTTCTCTCTCCTCATGTATCAACCTCTCTCCTTGCTCAGTTTTGCTGGGCTCACTTATATATTTCCAAGATACCTTTTGTGGTATGATTTTTCTAATGAGTCACCTCCAATAAACTGTGTATTCTCTCATTTCCTCTCTGAGAAAGGGAGGGTGGCCTTCTTCCAGGTGTCTCTGAGCCCATCCCAAGGCCATCAATTCCCTGCTCATCCTGGAGACTGCCTTTTAGGATTCATACTGTATCTTAGAATAAAACAAACAAACAAAAAAAAAAAAAACAAAAGGAAGAATTTTCCATTTGTTTTTCCAAAATGCAAAAATTACAGAGAAGTTACGGCTCCCAGATGTGATGATGTCAAGTACGGAGAAGTGTAGAATAACTCTGCATTTGTGGTCAGAGAGGCTTGCGATTTGAGGCAGGAGGCTGGCGACTTTCCTTCCAGGTGCACAAGTTCATATTTTGGGGTCATGTCACTTTCTCTGCGAAGTTTGTGTTCTTTCGGTGCCCAAAGCAGCAGGCTGGAGAGAAGAGATTCACAGGGGCTAAGGTACTGCGTTTCTGTGCTGCGGTGACAAAAGAAGAGAGAGAGGCCATGGAAAGCACCGTGTGCCAGTGGTTGCAGTGTTGCCTTATTAGAAGCAAAGCCACCCATTTCCTGTCCTGAAGGTGCCCTTGAGACATGCATTCCTCCTTATGTAATGCATGAATGTGGACTCCAGTAACTGATGGGTTCCAAGAAACAGAGAGAGGCCAGAAGGCAACATGAGTTCCCATCTGCTGACACAGAGACTCTTCTGTTCAAAAAATATTTTATTTTTATTATTTTTGTTTTATGTGTATGAATGATTGCCAGCATGTATGTGCATGCACCCATGTCATGCAATGCCCACAGAGGTCAGAAGACAGCATGGGATTCCCTGGAACTGGAGTTATGGATGGTTGTTAGTTGCCACATGGGTGCTGGGAATCAAACCCAGGTCCTCTGCAAGAGCAGCCAGTGCTCTTAACCACTGAGCTATCTCTCCAGCCCAGACCCCTCTGTGTCTTCTTAAGTGGCTATGATGAAGCTTTGTAGCTTGGGTGGCACATACAATAGATTTATTGGCTTATGGTTCTGGAGGCTGGAAGTTCAAGGTAGCATTGGTTCCCTCTGAGGAGTTGAGGGAAAAGTCTGTTTCTGGTGCCTCTCTGTCACTTGCAGATGGCTGTCCTCTTGCTGTGCCCTCCCATGAGCTCTGCATGCACATTCCTGGGCTCCCATTGTCTTACAAGGGCACCAGTCACACTGAGACTAGAGCCCATCTATATGTCCTTCCAGGACCCCCAGTGGATTCTTGAACTGGAATGGTACTGAATACTCTAGATATACTATGTATTATTCATTTACATATATTCTTCTGATTAAGTTTAACTTTTAAATTAGGTACAGTAAAAGATTGGCAGCAACTTATCATAGATCTTAGCTAGCTCAGCACTTGATTGTTTTTCTTTCCTTGCTGAAAAATTTCACCTTTTCTCTTAAAGGAAACACTTTACGGTTTCTCTTGAGCATATGCAAATTTCCAGTGTCATTTTTGCACTTTGGCATCATTAGTAAGTAAAATCAGGGTAATTTGATATGTCATCCTTCTGTAACTATAGTGAGTACCTGAGGCAATCAATTTATAAAGTTTGTTTTCATCACTTTGGATGATTTCATCCATGGTAGGTTAGCCCCCATTTCTTTGCGCCTGTTGTAGCTTAGAGCATCAGACTTAGAACCCCTTAAGACCATGAAGTAAAGAGGAAAAGGAACAGACTGGGGTGCTCAATCCTTTTCAAGAGCATAAACCAAGGGACCTAAAGACCTTCTACTAGTAATGGTTATCCAATCTCCACAAGGAACAGGCTAGGTACCAAGATGATAACACATGGCTTTGGGGAACACAAAGGATCCAGACTTCTACATTTGAACCCAAGCATTGTAATACTATATATGTCTAGTTACAAAGACTAATACTGAGTCATTCAGAATGGCATGCAATTTAAAGCCTATGAACTGTGTTTTTCTTGAATTTTGCATTGAATATTTTTGGACCATGGTTGACGGCAGGGAACTGAAACACTGGAAACTGAAAACATGGCTAAAAGGACTGATGTAACCTTATTTCTCTAAATGCAGTCACATTCCAAGGTATATGGTGGTTGGGACTCCATATAGACATTTGCAGGGACATATATCAATCCATACACTGTTCTTAGTGAATTCAAGAACACAGACTTCGGCAGCAGAGCAGCATGGTTGAGGAACGTTAGGTCCCAACTCAGAAGCTGTGACATCGAAACTCCTCTTTCATGGCTCTGCGTCATCTTGGGGACGTTATACAATATGAAACAAGCCAGTCACAAAAAGTCCAGCACAAATGATTCCACTGATGTCAGACAGCTTGAGTAGTCAGTCAGATGAACAGGAAATAGAATGGTGGTTGTCCCAAGACTGGGGGAGAGAAAAGTAAGGAATTAGTGCTGAATGAGTTCAGAGATTTGATTTGGGATGATGGAAATGTTTGGTGATAGGGTGTGGTGAATGTTGCAAAACAGGGTGATGTCCTTACTGCTACTGTGTGCTTCAAAATGCCTGACTTGGGAAATCTGTGATTGTCGGAATGAAAAAGGTGTGAGCTGTGGAGTCAGACCCGAACTTTAGACTCTTGTCGCCCTATAACATACACAGCTTCAATGTTCTCTTCTGCATCTCAGATTTTGATGGGCAAAGTAGGGGCAATCATCTTCCCCACTTGTTGATTAAAGGAGATCATGAAGCAGACATGTTAAGTAAAGACTTCCTTGTGGCCTTGACATGCAGCAATGGCAGCTGGCAATAGTCACAATGACAGATGAAGATGCTCAGGTAGACAGGAGAAATGTCTTTAGAGTGCTTTGTTTCTCGGTGGTGTCAGAGACTTCTAGAACCTTTCCTGGGCTCAGAACACTAAAGACTGACCTCCTTTTCACACCAGGCAACTTTGGGACTAGAATGTCCTGGCCAAACATAAGGGAGGGACTTCAGTATCTGTAAAGAGTGGACTGCTTTAACATGTACACAGCAAGCCAGGGAGACCAGAAAGGATTTTCCAGGCATGGTGACCTTGATTCTCTGGCTTTAACTTCTGAGGCTGCTGCATGGTAGCTTCCAGGCCAGCAGTATATATAGAACTTGGTTTTGTGATCAGACACATTGCAAATTTCCAGTGTCATTTTTGCACTTTGGAGTGAGCAAAGTGACTCTGCTAACTCTAGATCTGGGCTTCATGATGCTCTGGCTCTGGCCATCCTGCTCTCTCCCATTTTTCCTCCTTCTCTTGGGTGGACCAACTCCTGAGCCTTGAGTTATCTTACTTTCTATGTCTTTCCAAGCCACTCACAGTTTGCATGGGGCCTAGGCACTCTTGCATTGCACAAAGCATTGATTAAGATGTAAAAAAATTCAATTCATAATCTAAAAAAAGCAGGGGTGCTTTTTGAATACTATTGCAGAATCAAGAATTCATAGACCGTCTTCATCTTTCCCATGTCCTGACATGGGGATTTGGTGGATCCTAAAGAAGCTGAAGGCTTCGATCACCTTGGAGGAAGTAGGTGGAGAGCTGGCTCCCTCGGTTGGGGTGTTTCTGAGACCCACATTGCTGAGGAGTTTCTTCTTGGCTAGACATACCACAGTGTCCGTCCACCAGCTGTTCCAGAGCTACAGCCATAGCATGCCTCCTGAGAATTCAGATGAAGCCTGTGGTACTGAGTTTTCAGGGGACACTCCTTATTCTTTTTAGGAGCTTGTTGTGACCATCCTGGCAGTTACAAATTTGTTCATTTAGGGAAATACCCAGCTTTCTCCCCCAGTATCACATGCATCATCTTCTTAGGTCTGACGCTGCAGTTTCCGTAAGGCAATTCACGGTTTCTTTACTGGCTTCTTGGATTTGGTGACATTAGCCAGGACTGTAAAGGCATGGCTGCTTTGAGGACATTATAGAAGGTTAACCTCTTGACCAATCATTTCCATTGACATCTCTGGAACCTTATAGATGAATGGATCAATTGTTTTCATTCTATAAGTTAATCACTGCGGTGTCATTATGTGGGGATAGTTCATATAGTAAATACATAGTAAATACAGGTTCTGGGAAGCTGGGCCGAGGGCGGAAAGGACAGCGACAACGATTCCATTGTAAATAGGGTTTCTTTACTTATTTATACCTATACTTCCTTTTATAGCTCCTTGGCTTACTTGGGTGTGTCTTCCTGGGAAACACTCTCTATGCTCTGGGGGTTTCTGATCCCCTTTTTGTAATTGGGAAGAGAGAGAAACTGTCTTTTCAGTGCTATGTCCAGATAGCCAAGGCTCAAAGAACTTGAATCAATGTGCTTTCTTCTATCATTCTTCTCCCATCTCTGTACCTTCCCATACCACTCTCTGTGTCTCTAAAATCACTTTGGATAAGACCATTAGTAGTATCCTTTATTGCTAAAGAACATGTCACTGCCCTCTACCTTGCCTCTTGGTACTTATATAGGCAGTCCTCCGTAACTGTAGGTTTCATGCCTGTGGATGCAAGCAACCACAAGTTAAAATATTCAGACCAAAAATTTTTCTGGTGCTGGGAGATGGATCGGTCAGTAAAATGCTTGCCATGAAACCTGAGTTCTGTCCCCTAGAGCCCATGTGAAAAAGCTGGGTGTAGTGGTATGTACCTATAATCCTAGCTCTAGGGAGTTCAAGAGACTAGCTTTTTTGGTCAGTTTAGTTGAACTAGGTTCAGTGAATGACTTTGTCTCCAAAATAAGATGGAAATTTACTCAGGAAACAATGTTGACCTCTGGCATGCATATACATGCATGTGTGCTGTGCCTGTATTCTGAGTGTATACAGAAATTTTCCTTGCTGTCGTTCTCTAAACAACATAGTATATTGTTTTACATTGTATTATGTATTACAAATAACCTAGAGATGATTTCGGGTACCAGAAGAGATGTGTATAGGTTGTATGGAAATTCAATGCTTATTTTTAAAATTGGCTTTGCAATGCTATTTTAAGGAACTTGAGAGTTCAGAGCTTTGGCTTCTGCGATGGCCCTGGACCCAACTGAGAAAGACTATTGGGATGGTTTATCTTCATTGTCGACCAGACTGGATTTTGAATTAAACTAGGAGACATATCTCTGGTCATGTTTGTGAGGGCATTTCTAGAAAGGATTAACTGAGGGGAGAATATCCTCCTTCAAAGTGAGTGCTACCTTCCGGTGGGTGGCCCAGATCCACAGAGATCCTAGGGAGAGCAGTGTGGACAGCCTGCCCACTCTACTTCCAGAGTGAAGGCGTATATCACTTCTGCAGCCATCCTCTGCTTCTATCAGACTCCAGCTTCTTCAGCTTTCCAATGTGAACTGAGTAAAAACTCTTCCACGGAACTCGCAGGCCTTTGGTGCTGGATTGGGACCGCTGTGAGACATCCAGGGCTATAAATCGAGCCACTTTCTAGTTACTGGCCTCTCTAGCACAGATGACCATTATTGGCACTTGGTGGTGTGACATTGTTCTTGGGAAGTCATGAAGAAATGTTTACTTACCCCAGGATAGGGAACTGATTACAGACCAAAGTAAGGATACCAGTGAAGTCCAATTTGGTGAACCAAAGAGTTTTATTTGGGTTACTTATAGGAAAATGGGGAAGGAGTTACTTACAGGAGCAGAAATATCTCAAAGACGGCCATATTACTAAAAGCCCATCCCAACATGGGTGACTGCTCACTAAAGCAGGAAGCCTGGAGCTCACTGCACAACCTGCGGGCAGCTCAACAGGATGGAGAGCTTTTCCCATGTAGGTCAGTTGTTTTGAGCCTCTCCAGACAGCTCAGATTATCTAAGAGAGCCTCTTCAGCAGTCCTTTCTGCTTATGCATGCCTGGAGAGGGAGGGGCCAGAGTCTCTGGTCAGTTTCAGGGACATCCTGAAGCTATGGAGTTGCTTACTTTGTACGCCTAAACAATGACCCTTCAGGATGGAATATTTCACTTTCCTTTAGAGCATCTTGTGTTTTAATAAACTTCCCTCCAAATGGAAATGTTTTATTTCAGGGGGATTGCTACACAGCACTCTACCTCTTTCTCTGGCTCTTATGTTCTTTCTGCCCCCTTTTCTATGCTGTTCCCTGAGGCTTTGAGGAGGGAAGCATTTGTCTCTCTAAAACTAAGCATTGGGTCAGTGCCACAGCTGCAGCCACTTGCTCATGGGAGCAGCTCCTGTGGGTAAATCTCAGGGCTATACCATCATTTGCCAAAGAAGTTTCATTCCGTGGCCAATTGTGACTGACAACGGTCATCTCTGGCCATTCTTTCCAGCACCCTGCATGGCGTCTTCTGGCAGTGTGCAAGCTAGCCATTGGGGTAGGGGTTTCCAGTTCAGTCTCAGCTTGATTTCTCCATGTCGTGCAGTCAATGTTTGTGGTGAATTCAGCAAGCAGGTCTCGCAGAACTGTGTAGTTCTGGCATAGAATCAACAGCATGGCAATATCCTTTATGATTTGTGGGGTCTCAGGGGCCTCTCTGGCCCATAACTCATAGGAAGGTAGCCCACCTGTGGCACAGGGATTTTCATTTTACAAACTTATGTCCTCTGGGAGTGTCCTTTTCCACTTATGTAGAGTATCTTTTGGATTTAAACTCTTGGGCTGTTGTTTCAATGATCCTTTTTTTTTCTTTTGATTAACCTAGCCCCATTTAGGGCAATAAGGTAGGTGGATGTTCCAACACATCTGGTTGTCATCAGCCAGGTTCTGTGCATCAGTGTTCAGGAAGTGTCTGCCCCTATCACTGTCCTTCTCCATGGGCAGCCATATATAGTACTAGTTGTCTGAGACCTTTAGGGGTGGTTTTGCCTGCTGCTCACTTGCATGGCAATGCTTGTAATAAGCCTATGGCAGTGTCTACACAAGTGAGGCATATTTGCAACTCTCACTAACAAGCATAGGCTTTATGTCATACACCTGACAATCCCATACAGGACAGGTGGATTTATTTACATGCCCTAACAGAGAATCTATTTGCTGAGGCTGTAATCAGGAACAGTCCTCACATGTTGGACAGCATGCAAAATATCTGATTATTTCATAGGAATTCCAGCATCCTTATCTGCTTTCCAATCTGTGTTGGCTTTCCTATGGTCAAGTATATATGAATCCATTGAGCATCTTCTAAGGGTACCTGAGGTGAAGTGACCCATACTTTTGTAAGGTACCTGCTTCTTGATTTCCGAGGGGAACTCAGTAGTCTGTGGGCTGTCAGGAGGAAAACTACCAAAGATTCTAATTCTTGTTGAATGCTATTATATGCTTCTTTCTACATCTGTTGGCCTCACAGTGGCAGATTCAGCACCCGTCAGTCCTACTTTTCCCGCTGGACAATCCGTAAAGTGAGGCCTCTGAATACAGCATGACTGTCAGTACAGATCGTCATAGGCCAAGCCTCACAAGTTATTACCATCCTTACTGCTCTTAACTTGGTTTGTTGTCTCCTTTTCTTTCTCCTTTCTCAAGCTACATGGTGTCTGTGTTCATTTGCATTGCTACGGCTACAGGCATCTACAGGGATGGGTGCTCTTTTCAGCACTATATCTGGCTTAGCTATTGGTTCAGTTACTGGGGGATGCTCATTGGCTTTTAAGGACAATGGTTCTAGGAAAGCCTGCTTGGCATTGGTAATGGAGCTTGCAGATACCACACCGTGTTGCTGTAAATACGCATGCCACCTTTAGAGTTTGATCCCGTGCCATACCAGAAAGAAGTTTGGCCAGAAGCCTTCAATACAATCCTTTATTGGATAAATCATTTTCATAGTTCCTGAGGTAGAACAAGTTAAGGATTCCACCTTCTGCAGTGCTTTCTATACAACTAATAATAACCTTTCTAGTGCTGCATACTGAACATCTGCCTCTTTCCAGGACTGAGCCAAACCCTTATGCAACTGTTTGTTTGGGTTGTTTTTGTCATGTTCCCCAGGTATAGCCTTCTGAACCTCTGGTGAGTTCTAACAGGAAAGGGCACTGGGGTAATAGGGTACATAGCTGTTTAGCCTGTCTTACCATGATCTTACCTTGCTCAAAGGCCTCTTGAACCTTTCTGTCTCAATTCTACATGGAACCCTTCTTTATTAAGTTCTAGAGAGAATGGGCAACTTGGATTAGATTGGGTATGAAGATCTGCCAATATCCCAGGGGCTCCCAAGTTTCCTACAGCTCTTTTTGCATTTGTAGGCACAGATTGTTGTAGGATATTTTCACTTATGTTGTCAGCTATCATATGCATGTTACTGGGCCTGATTTTCCCAGGAGTTTTACAGCTGTGCCTGGCCCTTACACCTTTTGTGAACTGATCTCCTATCCTCATTCCTATAGCTGCACTTGCATGTCTTTTAGATTCTTTTCTAATTCTGGTAAATTCTCAGAGGTTAGTATTATGTCATCTACGTAATGCAAGCTTTTTGCATAGGGCAGAGAGGGCAATAAAGTGAGGTACCCGGCCAGCACCCCATGACAGACAGTGGGACTATGAAGGTAACCTTGGGGAAGTACTCAGAAGGTTCGCTTTGCCTCCAGATGAATGCATACAAATCTCGAGGTTCATCAGCTAAGGGAATACTAACAAATCCATTAGCAGGGTCTAATACAGCACAGATAGACCTCAGCACTTGTATCGGTTCCTCAGCCAATAAAGCAATATTGGCCACAGTGGTGAGGACTGGGTGAACTACATTATTTAGCTCTCTGTGGTAGTCCCAGGAGCTATCTGGCTTCTTCACAGGGTATACCAGACTATTGAAAGGGCTCTGGGCTGGGCAAATAACTTTTGCCTTTTCTAGCTCCATGATGGTTTCTGTAATTTTATCATATGTCCCAGGCAGCCTATGCCATTTGGCATTCACTACCCTACCAGGAACAGGAATCTTTGCAGGTTCTCATTTGCCCTCCCATGAGTGACTGCCTTCACAATTTGCACTCTCTGGTCACTATCTCCCATGATGGTGGTAGTGAGTCTTGACAGTACATCGACCCCCAGAATATTCTCTTTAGTGGTGAAATGCATTCCCTATACTTATGGGGGTAGGAGGTATAATAATAATAATATAATAATAATTATATAATTATAACATATAATAATAATAATTACCCACCCTGAGGACAAGCTTATCCCGTTTCCCCTGTACTGTAGCATCCCCATATCTATTCACTATTCACCACTGCTCCATTAAATAAGGTAAATTTAGTTCCTATATTCACCAAAGCCCAAGTATTTCCCACATCAGTAGGGGACCAGTAATCAGTAAATCGCTAATTCAATATAGGGGCTCTAGTCACTATATATGGCCTTTATTTGCAGGCAACCTTGGTCATCCCATCAAAGAATTGGCAGAAGTGGCTCTCACTTGATCTTCGATGACCTCTTTCCTCATAGCAGAGGTCCCCTGGAGATCACTTGTACCTGCCTGCCTTCTGTTTCCTTCACTCCTTTACTGAATTACCGATCAGGCGTTAAAACCTTCTGAAGGCTCACAAGAATGGCATCTGAATTCAAACAAACTTTTTTACCAGGAACTTTGACTCAGCATAAATCCTGCCACATTGGCTTTAGAGTGACTCAGACAGGACTCACTGTTTGTTTTTAATTTCCCCCATCTATTGCTGAGTGATTTAGCACCTTAACAATCTGATTTTTGTGATGACAGTGTGAATCATTCACGTCTGTCCAAGTTTTTTCTACCTTGTAACGATTATGTCCTATCATGGCACTCAGTGAAGTCACTAAAGCCCCATGCCAATCCCACAGTCCCTGTTGAATCTTCTTTAACTCCTTGGTGAGCATAGTTCTTCTGGCCCAGTGAACTAATACCAGTTCATAATGTCAGAGAGTTCACATAATGTCTCCTTCACGCCCAATTCTCTAAATAATACCTGTCCTTTCTCTATTCTCCTCTAGTCCACAATATTCCTGGTAACTTCAGCTGGCTTAGAATTTACTATGTAGACCTAACTGGCCTCTAACTCACAGAGATCCACCTGCCTTTAAAAAAATAATAACTCAGAGAAATTAGAATGCTAGAGTGCATTGCCATGTAAAACCTGTGCTTCCATAATGGGACAGACTAGAAAATGTGCCTTCTCCATTACTAGAAGAACCAGAGGAATGCCAGTATACAGAAAAAGTGTCAGGCCTTACAGTGGTAGCCACAGTCACCTAGTTGAGTAACTTAAATGCATTGGGTCTAACTGGACGCACAGATGCAAGTTGCAGCATTCAGTTGTAAAGGCAGGCTTAGCATACCAACCATAAAGGACAGCAGAGTCAAATTCCTGATCAGAGAATTTGACTCATGTAACCTATGGTGTTGGCCACTGATCAATACTGGTGTTCCCAGAAGTAAAATAGATAGGAAGCCTTCTAAGGTCTTTCTCAATATGTATAAGCAATATGTATATGTTCCAGAGTAAATGAACCAAAGATCACCTTGAACCATAATGACAGAGAATCACATCCCCGTCTCTAATCCCAGACTTGAGCTAGGCATTCATCTGTGTTATGTGCTTGAATCTCCCAAACTGTGAGCCAAACAAACATCCAGGCTTCATAAATTACCTGGCCTCGGATATTCAGATATAGTATCAAAAATGCATGAAGAGGTTGAAAACATCTCTGGATGATCAACATATATTCCCACTACATAAAAAAGATTAGTTAATATTGTTGATACTTTCTATATGGACCAAGCATTTTATACACATTTCTTCATGTATCATTGCAATTACCTTACAAAGTTATAATGGTGATATCTATTTTATAGACATGAAAACTAAGGTTTCAAAGAAACTAAATAACATATCAGATATGATACTTCTGATAAGCCTGAGAAAGTTCTTGCATAAGTCATCTGGTGTATTAGTCAAGATTCTCTTGAATAACAGAATCAATAGAATGAATGTATATATAAAGAATTTATTAATTGACTTACTACAAGACAGTCACAACAGCTGAATCACACCTGAAAACTGACAACTCGGTGGTTGCTCAGTCCTTGAGGCTGGATGTCTCATTAGTCCCAATCTGGTGCTGAAAACCTGGAGGTTTACTGGAGAGCCTGGTGCTTAGTCAATGATGGACACTTGGGAACACTGGGTCTGATATCAGTAAAGGAGTCAGCAGCTGCAGCAACAGGATAAATTAACTGCAGTGAGAAGGAAGGCCAAGAGAACAAAAGGGAAATCCTGTTCCTTCTGCCCTGCTCCTTTTATTTGGACTGCAACCAGAAGATGTCATGCACAATTGCACACTTGCTGTGGATCTTCCCACATCAGTTAAGGTAATAAGAAAATTCCTCCATTGAGACTCCTGGGGATTCTCATTTGTGTCAAGTTTCTATCAAAAACAACCATCACATCTGGCCTCTTAGACACTGGATTCTAGCTCCTGATGAGGGTAGCCAAGAGCTCAAGTTCCCTAAGACATCTCCTGTTTGATTCTGTAGGAGATTCTGTTCCAGCAGGCAATGCATGAGGTAGGTGGAGAACTGAATATCATATAATAGAATTTTAATATTTATTTTTATTCATGTGTGTGCACACAAGTTTCCTTGTGTATATGTGTACTATGTGTGTACAATGACCCTGGAGCCAGAAGAAGGCACTGATCCTCTGGAATTGGAGTTACAGGTGGTAGTGAGTTGCCCCCATGTGGGAGCAACCCAGGTCCTCTAAAAGAGCAGTGTTTCTAAATTTCCATGGTTAGGGAATATAAACAACCTTTACACTTCCTCCCCTGGTCCCAGTGACATCAAATTGAACTCTGTAAAGCCAATGTGTTTATGGGGTTTACTTACAGAGCAATGGGTGAGGATCCACTTACAGAAGTGTGAGTATTGCCCCCACTTAAGGTTACACTAGAAAGTCTCTACTCAAGCATGGATCATAGCTTTTCTTTAGTCACATAAAATGGCAAGTTGGTCCCCACTAGTCTTCCCCAGCCTGTATACTCTAGTCCCTCCCCCAGGCCAAGTGCAATTAGGACTGAATTGTTCAGCTCAGGTTGTCAGGAGAAGCTGGACTTTCCAGTGAGAGACCTGTGACTCTCCCTGTCCACTTTCCCATGCGTGGGTGTGAACAGTCAACAAGCCCAGATGATGATCATTGCTACAGGAAATCAACTTCTCTAGGTATTTTTCTTAACTAGCAATGTAGAAACTGCTTGTATTAAAACAAATCCATATCTATATATGCACATAAGTATTTCAAATAATATAGCCAGTGAGATTTAAGTCTTTGTTTTAGTTTTGGAATGCATGCACCATAGAATTTCTGTTCTTAGAGAAGCAAGTAATGTAGCCTAAGGAATTCTGGTTATGCTTTCTTCCTTTTTGTTTTTGTTAATTTTTTAAAGCAATATTATATGTATACACTTTGGGAGACAGTCGTCCTATCTGTGTGGTTTAGGACTAAGTGTTCTCCTTGATGCTCAGGGATTTGTTGCTTTCTTTTAGGACCTCATCTATAGCATCTGGGCACAATCAGAACACATGCCAAGATCAATTCTACAGTCTCTGAGAATGTGAAACCCACCCAAGGAACTTTAGAATATTCTGTTGTAACGCTTCTAATCCCAAGATCACTTTAGGTGCTTATAAACCACCTGTTATGGCTTTAAGTGGGAATTGCCTAAACACGGTTGACTGAACTCATGTTCAGGTTAGGAGAGCACCTCCTGCCATGTTTTGCTGAGTTCCTGCAGGGTGTTTATCTCAGGCCTTTCTTCAGTCTTTATTTCTTTCTCTTCATTGTCTGGGAGCCAAAGGTATTGACCTGTTATGTCTGATGCATCTTCCTTCCTTTCTTATAATTCTGCTCTGCTCTTTTATCAAAATGCTTTCCTCCTGTAAAACCTGTCTATTCTTTACACATATCCAGGAGACCTCCTTCATTTTAAAAGAAAAACAAGCATTGAAACAAGCATTGTAATGTTATCTGTTTTCCAAATCTACTATTTGTTTGTTTGTTTATTATATGTATGTATGCACATATAACAAATGTGCATGCCCAGGCATGTGGAGGGCAGATGACAACCTCCAGGGATATCTACCTTTTTTTTTTCTTTTCTTCTTTCTTCCCTCCCTCCACTTCTCCCTCCTTTCTTGAAACAGGGTCTCTCATTAGTCTAGAACTTATCAAGGAGGCAGCTTTAAACTGGCTGGCCATGAGTCCCCAGAATCTGCCTATCTTTGTCTTTCCAGTGCTGGAATAATAATTGTGTGTCACCAAGTCCTTTTGATGGGTTCTAGGGATGAAACTCAGGCCCCTGAGCTTAAATTTACCAACTGAACTATCTTAGCTTTATTGACTCTAAGATTGTTTAACAACCCCAATATATTTTAGTGTTCAGTCTACCACCATTCTAAGAAATAGTGCGTATCTTTTATAATTTCCTTTCGGGTTCAAGTTGAGGTTTTTTGCTTTGTTTACATCTTGACCCCAAAAGATGGTTGACTTATCCTGTGATAAGGTCACCATACTCTTTATCTGTTCTATGATAAAACAATAACCACCCCTAGTGGCTGAAATCAATCTTTACTAGAAATTATGCAATTGGTGATCTAGAATTAACATAGAAGCTAATAAGCACAGGCTGAAGCCTCTGGAACTCCCCAGAGTATCACCCAACAGTAAGTCCTCCCTTTCCACTATCAAGAGGAGCAGAATGGAGGTAGCCCACCCAGCTCCCACCCCATGCCCCACACGCTGCTCCCAATAACCACAGCAAAAAGCCCGAGGCAGCGTGCCTATGGCTTTTACAAATATTCCTAAATGAGAAACAGAGTGAAGTGAAAACTAAAGGATACCTGACCAAATATCACACAGCGTTGACCTCCAAGCTTTGTCTTTTGATCCCTGGGCAGGAGAGCAGGCCACAGCACTTTGGGAGATGTCTACTCATTGTATTGTGTTTGGCGTGTGTTGATTTACAGGAGGAAGTTTAACGGGGACACCTCTATGGTCGGTTCCCGAGGCCCTGCTCACCCAGGGCATGGTGTCTCCACAGGTGTCTTTCTCTCAGGCATCTCTTTTGTCACTTTCCTGGTAGTTGTCTGGTTGGCACAGTTTGTGTTCTACATAGCTGAAAAGACTTTTGAAAAGCTCCCTGAGTTTAAAGGGATGATAAAAAAGGGGATTTTTTTGCCCCTCAAGGATGTGGTCAGCACTGTACCACAATCACCCACTTTCTAGAGGAGAGATTTCATCCAAATGTGATGAAGAGCTGAGGCCAAGAACAGAGAGCAAGGGTCACGACACTGATGTCTGGAACAGATTAGCAAGAGGTGTCCTCCTTTCCTGGGCATTTTCTGTCTATGTTCCTTTCTACAAACAAACAATTTTCTGAAAAAGAGTGATAGAACATGTTTCTGAAATGTGTGAGGTGCTGGGCTCTAAGAACATACAATTGATCCTCTTTATTCATGAATACTATATTTAAAGGTGTGTAAAATTTATTTATAACCCTCAAATCAGTAGAGAGAGCTTCCTGTGACTATGCTGGAACAGGCACAGAATGAGACTAATTTTGATTTGAACATGTGCATGTTCCCAGCTGAGAGTCAAACGAGTTCCTCTGCCTTATTGCTTCAGTTTCATACAATGAACAACTCCCCTTCTTGTCATCTGGTTAGTTTTATTTACTTTGCCTTTTTGTGCTTTTTCTTGGTGATTCCACTGTTTGAATAGCCCTAATGTAGCGCCAAAGGACGGTCTAGTGTTCCTAAGCCTGCTGAGGAAACATATGTGTTAGATGAGCTCCATCTGCACTGGCTACAAGTTCCATGTCAATGAATTAACAATATATAAGAACTATGAACAATGCCCAGCGTGGTGGTGCATATCTTTAATCAGCACTCAGAATGCAGAGGCAGAGTCAGGCAGATCTCTGTGAGATCAAGTCCAGTCTAGTCCGTATAGCCAGTTCTAGGGCAGCTGAAACTGCAGGTGGACCCTGTCTCAAATAAATAGATAAATAAATAAATAAGAATAGAAGCCGACAAAAAAAACAGTTTGTGTATTGATCAGTTAGTGCATGCATTGGAGCCAGAAGTTCAGGGGAGATTGGACTTGCATGCCTCCATGGAGTAACGGTTCAGCATTCACTTCTTCGGTGTTTCGCCCTTGTTATACGACATAACTGCTGTGAATAACAGCAGGTGAGAATCAGCTGTGTTTGGCTAAGAGAAGGGTTTTCTAACTTTCATGGGGATCGGGGGTTGAATGATGTGGTAATGCAGTGAGCTTGAGGCATGCTGGCAAAGTGGGATGCATAAAGAACAGGACAGTGTGACATAAACTTAACAAAGCTTTGGGTAGAAATGGAACAGACGGATGCTGAGGGAGCCCAGGGCTCATGTGGCTGACTATCTCAAGGAGATAACTTGGGTCTTTGGTTTTTAATACGAAGTAATTTCACTGACAACTTAAATTTCTCCTTCCCATTTTAACAGTGCAAGAAAATTTAAATGAGGGCTTTTGATGGGAAGAGGATATTATTACACGGTCATTGAGGTTTGATGTTCGATTTCTTTTGGTGCATTTGGATATTGCATTCAGGCATCACTGGCGATCAGAAGGGTAGGCTGTGAGATTTTGGTCTCAGTCAGGGGACTATATTTGATTTGCACTGTGTCAACTAATATTGAGACATCTGAGGAGCAGAGCTGGGTTCTTGTTAGCTTTTGTGAGGAATGATCTCTAGGCATGAGCATGCGCTCCCCAGTTAACTGCTGCCCTCTTCTCACAATGAGGACCATCATAGCCAAGTAAATGAGAGTCTTGCCTATTAAGCCTGATGAGTTACAAGAGCTAGCAGGTGGGGAATGTCATAAGGTACCTTAGCTCTGCCTGTTGCTCTTCCCTCAGGAGACTTCTGCCATTTGTGGGACTGGATGGGCTCCAACACTTAAGCAGCACCTTACTGAAGTGGTGGGGATATTGGTTCCCTTTCTTTAGCTTTCTGCCCATTTTATGTGTTACTAGTTTGCTCCCTTTTACCATTACAAACACCATGACCCAAAGCAACTTGTAGAGGAAAGAGTTTATTTAGCTTACAGGTTACGGTCCATCATCAAGAAAAGTCAAAGCAAGAACTCAAGGCAGGAACTTGACGGAGAAACCATGCAACTCTGTTTACTGCTTTAATTCTCTGGCTGGCTCAGCCACCTTTCTTATATAGCCCAAATGTACCCGCCCAAGGATGGCACCACCCGCAGTGGCCCTCCTAAATTAATAGATAAGAAAATGCACCCCCAGACATGGTCACAGGCCAGTCTGAAGGCAGGAATTCCTGAATTGAGATTCCCTCTTCCCACATATGTCTAGGTTTGTGTCAACTTGACGGAGACTAGCCAGCACATTATAGAATAGATGTAGGTTTTCCTTGTGCATATAATCAAGCATATATATTAGGGGCTTATAGTTCTACACTTGTGGTTAAGGAGGTAGGCAGGAAGTTCTGCTTTTTTCTCCAATGCTGCCTTATTATGAATATCGTCTATTCATTGACAGCAGATACTTTATATTTGCAGACTAGCCAGGATCCAAAGAATACTGGTACTTTGAACCCACTGGATTGAAGCTCAAGGTTGTATAGGAAAAGAAATGTCAGGGAAGATGGTGAAGCTGGTCCAAGGAATGTAATAGGTAGAAGGCATTCTCAAGTTTAAGACAAGTGTAATTAACTTCAAAAGGAAAATCAGAACTGTAGAGATGATGGAGAAGCTTCCAGATCACTGAGTTCCTGCTTTTCGTTTTTCAAGAGAACATCTGCTTTAACATTTCATGGGTATGTGAGATGCCAGCCACAATGCCAGAGAAAGGGAAGACAGAGTGGGGTGCAGCTAAGATTCTATAACCCGATGTGTAGGTGGAGAGTGCGGCTTTCTCTGCAGGAAGGAAGGAGCTGAGCAGGACAGGCCCCAGGGCTGAAAGTCCGGCACGAGGGGAATGCTCTAACAGAAACTCCAACCTGATGTTAATGGAGATGATCAAAGTCTACTTCCAAGTGCAAACTCACTGTGCATGGGACAGAGGGTATTTCTAGATCCTGTCTATTAGGCAGCAGATACTGTTACACCATATTAGGTCCTCTTCAAGGCTGATTTCTCAAAGGGACAGACTCATGACCTTAGCCGAGGCTGAGCTGGGGTAGGTAGATCTCACATTTAAGCTGTTTTCAAACAATCATTACCATGGAACAGAGTGATGTGGATTTTATTTCCTCTTTGTATGTTTTTATTTGTGTAAATATTAGTGTAGAGATATTATTATATATTATAATAAGTATCATATATATGTCATGTTTTATCATATGTTATGGTTTACATTTTTTATATATTGTGGATATCATTTTGTATTCAGAAAAGATATTTGATTCAAAAACAAACAGAAAATAATATCTGGGATTTTACAGAAAGTAGACACTTTTGGATGTGTAGACACGTTTTTGTGATACTTTGAAACATTTCATGGATAATAAAAATTTTAAATTAGTGGTCTGAAGTTTTCAGAGAGGGAGAACAGTTGGTCTCTGCATGGACTCACTGAAAAATTAGAATCAAACCAAGTCCAGTTCCCCAGTTTGGATATCACACAGACCATTGGTGTCACTTGACTTTCAGTTGACCTTCAACTCTACAAGTCAGCAGTTCTGGAGTCCCTGAGCAATTTAGATATCTGCAGTTCTACCTGGAAGAAATCACAGAGCAATTTACTTACTTCCATGTAGATTTTTTTTGTTTTTAAATATCCTTTGTAAGTATCAGGTTTACAACAATAAACACTTCATGTATAAGGTGTTCTGTAGTGACCTCTTTCTAGACCACACTGCAACATATCAGAAACTTCTAGGCAAAATACTGGAGTAGCCAGAGGTTCTGGTAAATAATAATTGATTCATAAAGATTCAAATATTTGGGGTTAGGCTTTCCTTTTAAGAGCTCTTTGTAGCAGCCATAGCTCAATAAACCAAATATAAACCTATAAATAGCACAAACTAACAATGAATTAGAAGCAAAAGAGCAAATGGTAAGTGTATTATTTTCCAATTACTTCGTCAGACTTTAGAAATTGTCAGGGGATGTCTTGGTTATTTCTAGAATTAAATGGCAGACCTACTGATATTCAGTCCAGTGTTGCTACCAAGGCTTGAACTTGACCTAGTTGGGCTTCTAGTCATACTACCTAACTTACAACACATAGCATCTGTTGATCATGAAACTCTTACGTCACGTTTGGATGGAGTTTTCAAAGCCTTTTCAACACAGTGCTCCAACACATTACTGCCAGAAGATCAGAGTTGGACATAAGTTGGAACTTATTAGTAAATTCTTTATTTTCTCTCGTCTTCCCTTTTCTATTCAAATCAGCCTACCACACTGAAGTACAGTAACATGGTAAGAAGACAGCTTTGAGGAAATGCATTGAGTGAATACTGATATGGTGGTTGAGACTATCCCAAGGCAGGATAGTGCAGGAGGCTCGAGGCTCGCCTGTGTGGGTACATAGGAGAGGAAGCTGGGTGGAGAGTCAGGGAGCAGGGAGGTAACAGGAAGAAGATGACATCAGCTGCTGAGATAGGGAACTAAAACAGAAGAACATGGCAAGTATATAGCAATGGTTTATGTTAGCATAGCATTCTAACTGGCTAACTTCATCAAGAAGCTCTGTATCTGGCCTTTAAAAGAGCCAGAAATGGAGGCTGGAGGAGGAAGCAGCACTCAGGATGAAGACATGCACAGGGGAGTGCCTGCCAGGCAGGTAGGGGTGAAATCACAAAGTAAGGGTGACTGCCTTGAGGACAAAGAGTCTGTGGAGGAGGGAATTGGACTGCCACGTGGACAACGCACTCTGAAGGAGTCACGACAGACACGCACAGGTCAGTGGTAGGTAGAGGAAGCTATGAACCAGAGGAGAGGATCCTGGGAAACATTTGGTTGCAGGGACATATGAAGTGTGAAATGGTCACAGTCTTTAGTGAGGGTAGAGTGAATAAAGTCAGGAGAGCAGACAAAGCACTCACAGGATTGGGCCGAGTCACTGGTCGTGATAGGGTGAAATCCTTGGGCCTCTACTTCCCCTCAGACAGGCTCCTCCATTTCTCACTTTGCCCGTTATGCCAGGATAGACAACAACAGTCACCTTACTGCGCTCCATCTTCAGACTTCTCCAGCCGCTCACTGGCATTTGACAGGGTACCGCTGTCCTTTCTTTAACTCTTCTTTTTCCTTCTCTCTGAGGTGAAAGCCCCCCTGGTTCTCCTTTAACTCCCTCTCTGCTCTTCCTGGTACCTCCAGCCTATTTTCCTTTGCCATTTCTCCACTAGTGTAAAGTTGGGCAACCTCATTTTTTTTTGTTGTTGTTGTTCTCTTACTTTATCCCATTTACATGTGGGTTAAAATTACTACTTAAACAGGAACAGCTAAAATATTTTATCATTTTGTGAGTGTACTGTGTATGAGTATGTTGTACAATGTTCAAGGAGGTCAGAAGAGGGTGTTGGATTCCCTGGAACTGGAGTAATGGGTGGTTGTTAGTCACCAAGTGGGTGCTGGGAATTGAACCAGGTGCTCTGCAAGAACAGTCAGTGTTTTTAAGCTCTGAACCATCATTCCAGCCCCTTTAGTTCTAGATTTTGAGGTCATATGTTTAGCTCCCTACTAGACATTTGCTATGATGTCCTCAAGGTCCCAGTTCAACATTTCCCAAGCCAAATTCAGGTTATCCTTCCCACAAATTACAATCTCACTGTGTGCATTTCTGGTTGGCCTGGAACTTGCTATGCAGACCAGGCTAGCCTCAAACTCAAAGAGATCCTCCTGCCTCAACTTTCAGAGTGATGGGATTAAAGGTGTTTGCCACCAGGCTGGCAATATCCACCCTTGATAACACTTACAAGGAAGAGAAGTGTCTTTACATCCTTTGCCCGTTGGAGGGAGCCACCCACATAACCCTTTCCCTGAATGTCTTCTCACCAGTTTTCCAATCATGTTGCTTCCAATTTCTGGACCATCCAGTCAAATCACTGGTGACACGTCATGAATCACTATATAATTCCACATCTGGCCATTTTTCTGAGAGACAAAAGGAGAGTTAAAGTGTACACCAGACTCCCACAGTTGCCTTGAGGGAAGATCCACGGGGATACGACTTCCTCCCTCTGCTCCATGCCTTTGGAAGATTTCCACCACCTCTTCACAACGCCAGCAGCCAGCTAGTGTCTGAGCCTTTAACACAGGCGACTCTGGGGGACCCGAATCTAAATCATAGCATGTTTTTTGTTTATTTGTTATTGCGAACATTGGATTGGTGACTGTTTCTCAGAGTAAACTGTCAGCATCCCAAAGGAAGAGGCCGTGCCTATTTTTGTGTTGTTTCTAGTAATGTTCTTGCTGTGTTGCAAGAGCACATCACACATACTCAGTATTTGTTTGTAGAAATAATAGATAAGACTTGATGACCTTCTTAAAAGGAAACCATTCTTAACTTTTTGGACCATATTTGGTAGCTTAAGGGAATGGGAAAGATTGAGAGATGGAATAGTTGTAAAATATCTTCTTGAAGAAGTTGCTGTCTTGTTGGAGAAATAGGATAGATTTTTAAATCCTCTAAAGGTTAGTCAAGTTCCTATTATATTATAAACACTGTGCTAAGTACTTTAACTGTTTGATTTGTTTTTTAAACCCTAATGAGAGAAAAATTGTTATAATTCTTATTTATCCCAATTAGAGAACCAAACCTTACAGAAATGAAATAACTAGTCCAAGAGTATATAGTTAATAAGTGACTTGGCATGATTTGAACTAAAGACTTTGTAATAACTGGGATGTAAACATAGTGCTATTTTGTTAGATAATATTTGGAGAAGAATAGAATTAGGAAATAAATAGAATGGATCAAATTTCAGGATGGGCAAGTTTCAACATTTGTATACAGCTGTGATCTCTTAAACAATCTTGAGGATACAATCATTAAAATCCATCCCGCATCACTTATGGTACAATAACTGATACTAGATTAGACCCGTTACTACAAACAGCTGAAAAACTGAATAGTATTCACAAAAATATTCTTCTGGGCTTTGGACAAAAGACAGTGTCTAAAAGAAAAGAAAGAAAATGAATAGAAGTAACTCTGAAATGATTCTAGCTTTTTCCCTTGTGACACTGTGAGGAAGGACAGAGCGCAAACATTTCGGTAATCGTGATTAGTTCAGAGGAAAGAAGTCTGCTTTTGAGATTACAGACATGGGTTTTATCTTGAGGAAAGGAGAGTAGAGAAAAGAAAAGGATCCTCATGAGTACTAGAAATCGGTCCAGGTCCTTTCAGAGCTTTGGCTAATGTGAGGTTGCACTTACAGGTGTGAGTAGCCATGAGGTTGGACAACATCCTACCGTCAAGCTATGAATAGCTGTAAGAAAGATCTGAGCTAAAAAATAGAGGCCACAGACCCCCACTGTGAAGAACGACTCAAGTTCTGATCAGAGAGGAGAGAAAGAACTGAGACTCTCAGTGTTATGAAACTTCCAACTAAGGTGCACTGAGGAAAGTCTGCTCTAGACCCTGGAGCAGCTCTGTGATGAAGCTTTCAGAGGTCCAAATTGATCCACAAGTGAAATACTTTACTAGACTAACATCCAAAATTCATGGAAAACAGCAAAACTCAGAAACATAATAAATCTGCATCCAAAAATGTTTTATATGCATTTAAGATTACTAGATTACCAAAACGCAGGAAAATATGACCCCCAAATAAAGAGGAAACCTGTTAAATGGAAATATACTCAGATTACAGAGATAATGGAACCAGGAGACAAATATTTTACATACTTATTTTAATCATCTTAAGGATTTAAGAAAAGATAGTGAAGACTTAGTTAAGGCAGAGCCACAGAGAAGGAAGTGAAATGGGTGGGTCAGCAGATAAAGGATCCTAGGCAGGGCCCACTTGCCTGACATCTGCTCAAGTGTTCCAGGAGGGACCCACAGGCATTCTGGGTGATTCTAGAACCAGTTCCTGTAATCAACACTGTCCCGCTCTGTGCATATGAGGATTCCAGGGAGAACTTTACTTTATCAGGGAAGAACCCAGGGTATCTTCTGGTGAAGGGGAAATGTCTTCCAGGCTTTGGGATACCAAGTCTGGTGCCAGCTAACAGCAGCAATAGAAATCTCAGTATCACTCCCAAAGCTCCCAGTGTATGTATCAGTCCAGGGAGGATGACCATGCTTCCAAATAAGCCAACAGGAATAGAGACCTAAGGGTTTGTAAAGAGAGGAAGTGGGTTTAGCTCAGTGTTTTCTTTGAAGTAACATTGCAGCTCTAAAGTCTGAAACCTCCTTTGATCATGTTTTGCATTTGCATCTGACAAAAGTGTTCTATCCCTGGAAATGCGTGGTACAGTCTTGAGGTAAAGTTGTAGAGAAGTTTCCCAGGAATCTTCTGTGTACATGCACTAACTGGCAACTCTGATTTGGCCTGGGAATATGTTGAACAATATCCCTCTGAGAGTCCATTCCACCAATGCCTTTCTTATCTAGACCTTGGACAGGAAAACAAATGTGCCCTGCAGAGCTATTCATGCTAGAATGTGAACGTGAAAGGATTCTGGTCAAACCATAATGCCTATTTCTGTTTCAACGGGGATGTACCGTAATCCAAAGGAATGGCGTTTCAGAGTGTTGAGGTGCTGGTGGGACATCATCTCAGGTCCTTTCAAATCATATCACAGGACACAGAGAAGAACTCTGTAAGTGATGATAAAGAACTGTTATCTTTTTTTTAAAGAAGTATTTTATTTATTATTTTTATTTTATGTACATGAATATTTTGCCTGCATGTATGTAAATGTCCTGTTGTCATCCAGTACTCTTAACTGCTGAGCCATCTCTCCACTCTCTAGAACAGTTGTCTTGAACATTAAGAGTTTATATGGGTTAAAGCTTCTCTACTACACCAACATCAGTTGTTTACTTACAGTTCTTGAAAAGACTATTTTGGTCAATGAGATAGCAGCCATGCCTTATGATGCATAACTCTATAATTTTACAAAGTGTTCTTAATACTGGATGTCACTAAACCTTCTCTGCAATCTTGTAAGTCGCATCATTATCTTTCTCCTGAAGATTTAGGTTCAAAAATATTGCTTTGCTTTAGTAGGTGATAGAGTCAAGGCCCCAAGCCCAAGTCACCTCATCTCAGCCCTAAACATTTTTGGAACTTCCAAATTCCCTTGAACTTGATTGCTTACCTTGTAAGCATCTTCAGAATCATCATCCTTCATCATTCTGGTCTATAGACCACCAACTTTAATCCATTAGGTGTTTTCTGCTCCCTGGAGACTATAGTCTCAGAGTTTTAAAATACCCAACTAAATTTGTAGTATATGTCTGAATTCATGGTGAGAGATATTATTTTGTTTTTACCGGGAAAAATATGATTGAGAGCAATGATAAGTGATTCTGTCAACTTTGAAAAATGAGATAGGAACTTGGAGAAGGGGAGTTGGGACTGTGGGAGTGGAGGGAGGGGACACTAACAACAATGCAGGAGGGAGGAGAGGAGAAGAAGCGCAGAGAATGCATCCAGAGAAAAGGTAAGAGAGGGCAGGGGAGCCAAAGGGAGCTGTGGATGGGAACCTTCTGTGTGGTGGGGCCAGGCCTTAGGTGACAGGTGTAGTCTAGACCCAAGGATTCTAAGCAAATTCATTACTTCTTAGGGTACGTAGTCACATGCTATGTGTTATTTGGGAAGTGTTGTGTGACACCATCAGGAACAGATACTTCCTGTTAGTAGAAGCTTCAAGCTTTTTTTGTGACTTGGAAGATGCTTTATGAAAGAAGACCTCTGCACTGAGAGTAAAGAACATTGGCTCTGAAATGCAGTACATGCTAACTCCATACTCAACAGGAGCTGTAGCAGTTGGGTTAAAGGAATAAAAGGGCATTGAAGCCCAGCAGAGCGGCCCCACTCAAAACGAAGGAGGTAAGAAAACGAACCCTGTGCTTAACTGAGATAGCTCTGTCAGATAACCTCCCAGTTCCTTCAAGGGCAGACCTAGAGGATTTATCTTAGTTTTAAAATGAATATTTAATTCATTAAAGTTGTCATTTTAAGCTAAAGATTGGTTTGACATAATATCTTGGCATTTGTTAAGTCTAGCACATCTAAAAACTTTAATGCAGTTATTCCATTTACAAATTTAACAGGTCAAATATTTTTATTTTAAACTGTACTTAAAAATTTAATATCTTTGAGTTTCCTTCTTAAGTGCTTGACTAAAACCGTCCCAGCTAATTAAGTGTTTTTAAGAATTTCAGTGCTTCATATAAGCTTAAAGTTTTTATATAAACTTAGTAAGGATCGCTTAAAATTATGAATCTAAATCAATTACTTGAATATGATTTTTTTAAAAAACAAGAAAACAGAGCAGTGCAAATGCTCCCTTGGTTAAGAGGATTTACTGTTCTTGAAGAGAATTTAGGTTCAGTCCAGCACCCACATGGTGGCTCACAACCATCTGTAACTCCAACTCCAGTTCCAGGAACTCAGTACCCTATCGTGGTCTCCACAGGAAGAGGAGACTTGCAGGGGTTCTGGGGATATGTTTCACTGGTAGAGTACTCTGCATTTGCAAGGCACTGGATTCAATCCTCAGTACCATCAAAAAAAAGTGAATAAATGTTTCAGGACTTTTATTCTATGTGTCAATTTTTAAGACACTACAGTTGCAAAATTTCAAATATATGCAGATTTGTTAACACAGAACAGCAAGCTCTTGATTCTTGCTGTTCAGGTGTGTATAATGATGTGAATACCACAGAGCTAGCATCAGTCATACAGTTTACCTACTTTAAAATTTCTTTTTAAAATTTTTTTATAATTTATTTTTATGTGTATGTGTTTTTTTTGCCTGCATATATATAAGTGCAACTATATGATGCCTGTAAATTTAGGTAGAGGGGGTACCAGATCCCATGGAACTGGAGTTAAGGATGGTTGTTAGCTGTTATGTGGGTGCTGGAAATCAAACCTGGGTTCTCTACAATAGAAGCCAGTGCTTTTAAGTGCTAACATAGTAAATGACACATGCTTCAGTTTTCAGACTTTGTTAACAAATCCCCCTGAAGTCTGCAAGATATTCTGTTAGGAAAGCCCCACCTGCTGCATAAGGATGCTGATAGATATTCATATCACATGGATCCAAGGACCACAGTGCTAACATTCAGAACAAGCAAAATGAGGAACGTGGACTTTCATGCAACATGTCTTGGGGTGTTATAAACCAAAGCAGCATGACTTATGACATTGTCTTGCAAAGCTTCCACAAGTAATAATCGTTCATAAAGGTGGTTTGTACTGGGTATGGTAGCCAGTGTAATCCTAGCACTCAGGAAGCTGAGGTAGGAGGTTCTGGATTTTAAAGCCTGGAGTATATTGCAAAATCTGTCTCCAACAGCAAAGTAAAGAAAACAAATAAAAACAAAATGCCTGATCTAGCTGTGAAGGAGAATAAAATAGCCAGCAGAAAACAAGACAGCTATACATCAACCTTATCATCTCTGAAGTCTCAGTCTGTACCTTCTGGGGCATATAACTGTGGAGGAGATGGTAGGTGTACCCTGGACAAGCTATACTTTGTATTGTCAGTCTGGATCAATAGCCTTTAGTCACTGTATACGTGAGTCCTTCTCCATTACTCAGGGGTAAGAAATTAGCTCAAAAGCAGCTGAGTGACTTAAGCAAGATCTAAGTTTAATTCTCTATTCTCAGGTAATAGTGCCTGGGTGAGCAAGTGTTCTAAGAATGGTAGATGGTTATCCATCATGAAGCCACTGAGAATTCCAGGTTCCTGCTATTTCACTGTCCCTCCCTCCTCTTGAATGCCATCCTCATTGTCTTGGTTGGAACTGCCTTGGCATGGACAACATGTTGCAGTGCACTAGAGGTGAATTTATCCAGTTCAAATTTTGTTTCTTGAATAACTTCATTATTAGGATAAACGTTTAGCTTGATGAATGGGGAATTATCATGTGTCTGGCCAAATGTGCTCCATGTGTAAGCATTGCAGTGGGTAGCATAAAATCTTAAAATCACCCTTTACAATCCTACTATTAACTAACCCTCCTTCAACGTTACTGTATTTGTTACTTTTGCACCACTATGAGCTAACAAGCACCCAGTAAAACCAACTTAAAGAGGAGAGACTTACTTTGGCTCATGGTTCTGAGGGTTCAATCTATGGTTGTTTGGCTCCATGTGCTTGGGCAGAAGCTCATGGTAGCTGGCATGTGTGGCAAAGCATTTGCTTCCTCTCATTGTTAGATACAAAATAGGGACAAAGGAAGTGGTTCTGAGAAGAGACAGCATCAAGGACATCTCCCAATGACCTACATCTTCCAAAGACCCCGTATCCTACTTTTAACCTCCTTCTGGTAATGCCATGGTACTATGAAGCCACAGGGTAATCGTTGATTCGGTCAGAGCCCTTGTCATTTCATTGTCATTGGGAAGGTCTCCAAAAACACTGCAAAAGGTGTCCTTCACCAGTCTAGCCATTTCTTAATTCAATTAAGTTGACAGTCAAAATTAAACATCATATTTCCCAACTTATTTCTTAGTTCTTCTATAGAGGGACTATATGTAATTAACAACTTAAGTAGTGTAATTCTTGTTCTGAAATTGTTAGTATACAGTAAGATGGATATAATTTCTTATTAAAGATTAATAAATTGCTAGACAATTGCTAGTGTTTGCCAAAATATTATTTTATTCATACCACTAAAAAAACTTAACATACTTGTCTGCATGGCTTATTTAGAAATTAGGTAATTTCCCTAATGATTGCACAGAAGTCTCCTGGGTAGAGCAGTCGTCTTAGGAGGGAACTGGGTTGAAAGACAGTTGACTATTAGGTAAAGGCCTCTTCTTATCTCTGGACTGTGTCTGAAATTATTGTGAATGAACTGTGTGATTTTGATCATTTCCAAGAATCAATGTCACCATTGGTGAAAAGAAGGAATTGGGTGTGGATATTCTTCAAGTTGATCCTCTGTTCAGTTTCTGCTTCTTAGCTCTCTCCAAGTTGACTTTTGCTGCAAATTTTGCACTAGCTGATAAAATCCAAGTTACCAAGAAGCTTATCTTATCTGGTGACACATAAGCTGACTTTGAAAAGTACAACATGGTCTTCTTGGCAGGGTGCTATTTGATCTGTGTATCTGGCCTTTGACACCCTTTGACAAGAGAGGTGCAGGAAGTACAGACTCTTAGCTGATGTCACTAGGCTAATGGGGCCTTGTTGAAGAAACTCAGACTTCCTCTCTGATTTTACCTTCCAGACAAACACAGGACCTATAGAATTGATTCATTTAATTAAAAGCTGAACTTGAAATGTTTGACTTTTATCAATTTAGTACCAAAAAAACCACAGTAAGAATTCAATCTAATTGAGGGTGCATGTGTTATTTCTTCAATTCAGTTCAAAATCTGTCTTCATTTTCCTCTTGAGTGCTTTGAGGCTCAAGGTATGTTATTTAGTTTCCAAATATTTCCAAGGTTTGTTTATATCTTTCTGTGACTTATTTGATGACTTAATTGATTACTGTCACCTGTCATCCAGTGCTCTTTCAGTCCTTTTAAACTCACGGAGACTAGTTTTATGGATCAGAATATGGTCTAAATAGTAAATGCTCCACATGAGCCTCAGAAGCTCATTTTGCAATTGTTGTATGAAAAGTCCGTAAATGTTGATTTTGTTCTACAAATGTCAGTTATGACAAACTGATTGACAGTGTTTAAAAATTTTCCATGTCATTAGTGAGAGTTGTCTATTCTATTGGTTATTGAAAGAAGGATGATAAAATGCCTGTTTTTTAAGATTCCTGAATCTTACTTTGCACTTTCAGGTTTTCTTTTGTGTTTCAAAACTTATAATTGGAAACATAAAGATTTATGGTTATTATAGTCTTAGGTAAATTGACCCCTTTATCATTGTACAATGGCTCTCTTTATTCCAAATAATATATATTTTCTTTTGTTATAAAATGGACTTTGTAAAAAATTGATATGGTAGCCAGACATCATGACTCAAATTTGTAGTTTCACCATTTAGAAGGGTGAGCGAAGAGGATTGCCATGAGTTTGAGGACATTTGGGCCACACAGTGAAATCCTGTCTCAAAACAAGGCAGAACCAAATACTTATAAGATGAAATAAAAAATAATCAATAGTCCTACATCTATGCTTTAATTGGCGTTAATTTGAATACCTTTTCCTTTCCTTTTAAACTATTTGTGTCTTTATTTTTAAAAATGGGTTCTTGGCAGCCCATTGTTGGGCTTTCTGTTATGATGCATTCTGACAATCTCTTCTTTTTTTCAGATGTTCAAGGTCATTTACAGTTGTGTAATCCTTTCTATCATTGCTTCCAAATCTTACCTTGCAATTTTCTATTTGCCACATGGTTTCATTTCTCTTTTCTGTGTCTTATTTTAAATCTTTTGCATACCTTTTTTTAAAAATTGTGATCATGCACATGTTTTATGGGTGCTGTGTGTGTGTGTGTGTGTGTGTGTGTGTGTGTGTGTGTGTGTGTGCAGAATCCAGAGGAGGACATCAGGGACCCTCTCATATCACTCTCTGGCTCATTGCCTTTGAGAAAGGGTCTCTCAGGGCAGGGCTGGTGGCCAGCAAGCCTCAGCAGTCCTCTTGTCTCTGCTTCACATGGCACGGGGGTTTCAGATGTGCACATGATCACACCCTGTTTTTTTAAGTGGGCACTAGGGATTTTAACTTAGGATCTAATGCTTGTGCAGTAAGTGCCCTTAACCACTGAGCCATTTCGCGTTTCCTGACTGCATACATTTTTCTAGTGCTTCTATGAGTTCAGTTGCTATAACTCCTTGCGATACCTTAGTGGCTCACTAAGGTTTAATGATAGATATCATTAAAATCACAGTCCCCTTTCAAATGACATTTTCCCAATTTACTTATAATAGAAGTACTTTACAAGTGTGGGAGAAAGCAGAGATATTAAATGTGTGGCTCTAAGACAATTTTAGGTTTAACTTATACATTGACATTTTAACATAAATGCTGTAAATAAGTAGAATAAAAACCAATTCCAGTAGAAAGTGTACTTTGACTTTTGGACTTGGATCTTTTCCCAGAATACTTGTGATGTAGTATAGGATCCCCTGGTGATACAAGGCAATGACATTGAGCCACAGCCCAGTCAACCACAAGAGACAAGGGCAAACAACCCATGTTGTGTACTTGCTGCCACGCTTTGAGGTCGGAAGACTGGATGCACTAAACAGACTTTCAAGTGACCTTATTCTTTACCTTAAGATAGATTTTTCTAGATATAACCTAGTCCTAGCTGAAGGGATGTAGAATTATGTATAATGTATTTTCCTCAGTCTTTTGCTTTTTTTTTTGATTATGAGACATTCGAATTTGATATAATTGATGTTTTCTTAATGATTTTGTCTTGATCATTGTCTTGGAAAGCCGGTATTGTGCCACCTAATTACAAAGTGAGTCTTTAATTCTTTCTACTTTTAATTTTACTGTTTACCTTTTCCTTTTAAACCCACAATCCATTTGGAATTTATTTGTTGTAATTGATTGAAATTTATTTTATTTTTTTTCTAATACATAATAATCTTATGTAATATATTTATAGTGCTTATAATAAAACCTTGTTAATGTATACATTAAATCTAAGCTGTTCTTAATGCCTTCTTTCTGGAAGGCTTGATAACACTGGCTTTAATCTTATGATAAATTCTTGTCGATTCTCCATCTGCTTTCTAGGTTTTCATTCTGTTCTGTTAATCTGATTGTGTGCTCCCATAACTGTTCCACAGCACTTTAATTTCTGAAACTGTTGGACAACAAGACTGAGAAAGAATGTCTTGAAGAGCAATCATACACCCCCTAAACCTTTCCTGTTTTGCACATTTTCCTGGTTAGTTTTGAGAATTCCTAGGAAGTTGAGAAGTGATGAAGATACTTAGTATTACCAGATATCATTCTCCTAGTACCTGTGTTCAAGTTCTGCCTTCCCAGGTAACTAGAGTCATGACCCAAAAACATTTATTTACTTTTCAGCGACTCGATGGTTATCTTATTTGTTAAGTGGGAATAATAACAATCTCTACTGCCATGCCTGGTGGTGCACGTCTGTAATCCCCAAACTTGAGAAGTAAATATAAGAGGGTACTCATAAGTTTGAGGTCAGCCTGGTCTACATAACAAATTCTAGACAGCTAAGCTTACATAATGAAACACTGTCTTGACCCTGACCCCTCCCCTGCAAATTCCTACCCTGGAAGTTTATGAGGAGCATTTAATAAAAAGTTTTGTGGGGGGAGTGGAGTTAAAGGTGTGTTGGAGATCAACCTCAGGCTCTTGATTCTGCTAGACATGCTACAACATGCAGCTAAATTCCCCCGTACTTGCTTTGTAATTTTATTCCTCAAGTATCTTTTGGAATAAGACTGTCAAATTCTAAAATTTTTCATTAAATTTTGTAATAGTCTTATGATTATTTAAAGATGCACACACTTAGAAATAAGACAGGCAGAAAATTCAGTGATTGTGAGTCTCAGGGTGAGAGAGTGTTTTCCTTTATAATTAACATATTAAATTCTTTCTTCACTGAGAATTCTTTGTGTATTAAGGAAAATGCTTAGTTTTAAAATGATTCTGGTGTCTGGCTATTCTAGCATTTTTGGCTTCAGACACAGTTAGATACTATACACTACATATTACACTAATACGTTGGTAACAAACTGTTCTTCTGAGATGTGTCCCCCCATTAGGAAAGCTGCTTTAAAAAGAAATGGACAGGATATTGAAGCATAATTTTGAGTGGATGACTAAGTTGGTTTCGTTAAAATGCATGTGTGTTCTCTCTCAAATCATGACTTTCCTTCCTTCCCAATCCTCTTTTGTTTCCTAAGTATACATTTTCATGCAGTATTTCAAAATATCTCGACTTAACCTTAAGGATAACCTGACATGCATGTTTACAGGTCTGGAAAATTTCAGCATTTACAAACATCTTCAAATTTTATCAGCCCGATGTCTGAGTTTCCACATATCTAAGTTTAAAATGGCTCATCACCACGAAGGAAAGTGCTGATCCCTATTAAACAGGTGAAAGGATGAGAGCAAGGCAACATATCAAGCATATAAATCTTTTCTCTTGTGTTTGAAGAGAGAGAGGAGAGAAAGAGAGAGAGAGAGAGAGAGAGAGAGAGAGAGAGAGAGAGAGAGAGAGAATTTGAGATACCAGAAAACTAAAGGAGCCCAGTAGGGAAATCCTGAGTCCATACTCTGCACACTGTATATATCTGTAGATGAGGCCATAAGACAAAGTGCTTGAGATTTCAAAGGGCATGACCGTCTGCACGAAGATCAGGCCATGTCCCACCATTCCCATAGTGTCTGCCTCTGTCTTGGCAATTTCTGCTGCCTGGCTATTGTCTGCCCAGGGGCCCCACTGTCCAGAGACCTGGGCTGCATGAGGATTCTCATTTGCCATGGTGCTCATTCTGACCTACGTGAACTGTGGGTAGTGAGGACGGTGTATTTCTTTCCATGATAAAGTGAATTTGTTTCCTTCTAATACAGGGCAAAGCTCTGCCAAATATATAGAACACACATGAAGCAGGAAAATTCTTTATCTGATTAGAATAGACATGATAGTTTTTTAAGAACGATGGAATAATCTCTTAAGAGCAGAAGCTTCCTGTGATAATAGAAACCTCCAAATGTCATAGGCCTACTGAGTGGGAGTAGAAGTTGAGTTTTTGACTGCTTTATAAGGAAAATGAAAAGAAAGAAAGAAAGAAAGAAAGAAAGAAAGAAAGAAAGAAAGAAGAAAACCATTCTGTCCTAACAAATAAAAGCATCTTTGACATCCACATCCTTGGAGACCCACAAGGAAAACAGCTGTAGGTTTATGTGGTAATACAGAGTAATCACCACCACAACAAAGTAGATTGCTCTGAAATTTAGCAACTTATATAGCAAACATTTATATCTCACATGGCATCAAGAATCGGAGGGAACTAGGTGGTATTTCTGCCTCAGGGTCCCTTTCTGAAGACCTGAGTGGACCGAAAGGATTCACATCTAAACTCACAGAACTACTCTAGGCTGAAGGCTTTTGTACTTGTTCATTCAAGTACTCCACTGAGCTGCTTACAACATGGCTTCTCTCAGGGTATGTGATTCAGAAAGGGAGTCCTCGATGATGCCATGTACCTGTCACAGTCACAACCCAGCTTTGAGATGATCAGGTATTCCACAGGGTGTTGGTCACATGGACCTGCCCTGGTTTAGTGTGGGGAAAGGTGACTGCATGAGTGAACCAGAATGCAAAGGTCATTTGGAGCTATCTTGGATGCTACCATAGCTATTAAAGACAATATTTACTGGGAGCACATTACTTAGTGCTCATTCTTTTGCTTAAACTGTCCAAGACTAGGCAGAGGCATATGAACTTTGTTAAAACGTAGGTAGCTTTAAATAAATTTCATAGAAACCCTTATCTAAAACTTTTCTGTTCTTTTCTTTTGGAGAATATAGATACCTATATCTATCTACTGTCTCAGGTCTCTCTCTGCCATTGTCTCTCTCTTTTCTGCTTTGTGTACCTCTATGTGTATGAGAGAGAATATAAAAAATCTAATTTTCCAGATTAAGATTTTTTTCCAAGTGAGCATGTTGATTTAACATAGCTCCTATTACACAAACCCCAAATCATTTACCTCTGTTGAACAAGACCTTTTCTGACCCTTGAGGCACGAGTGAGAGAGGGATGAGGAACTAGCTCTCTGGTCTGGTTGTGGGTTTTAATTTTATAAAGAAAGAAGAAAGAAAGTATTGAAATCCAGGGTTTATCTCTGCAGATCAATTAACAAAATAGGAAATCATGTCAGGGCAACTGCTTCAGTCAAAAGGAATTAAAGACAAATTCGACATTGAAACATAAGAAGATTTTTTTCCCATTATGGCCTCATAAAAGTTTTAAATGAATTTACTATGGTGTAACCATAAAATAGAGATTTTATTCCCTGTTAAATGTCCCAGAACAGCCTGTCATTAAATGGTGAGTGGTCACAGGTGCTGCTCTGCTTTTCTGCACAGAAATGCCTTTAAAATTATTGCATGTATTTATTTGTATGTGTTTATGTGTGTGTATATGTGTGTCCATGTGCATGCATGCCAGGACATGCCTGTGGAAGTCAGAGGAAAACTTACAGGAGCGTTCTCTCCTTCTACCATGTGAGTTTTTCAGACATGGTGACAAGTGCCTTCACCTACTGAGCTATCCCACTGGTCCCAGAAATGCCTTTGGTAGTTCTCCTTTCATCAGGAGAACTAGCTCTAATGGATGCAGTCATTTTTACCAGTTGGGAATAGAGCATGTTTAAGATTTGGGGTCTATCAGGCCTGAGGAGAGACTCTCCTTAAGAGTAGGACGCATCTGCAGCAATCTCTAAATTCAACACTTATACAAGTAGAAACTTCCTCAAGTTGCACCGGGCTGTTCAGGTCCCTCAAATATGTCTTTCAGTGTGACCGTTCTATTGCCAACCCTGGAAGACCTCCATGTCAATCTTTCTGAATTTTGATGAGAGCATTGAAACTACCACCATTTATTTTCATAGTTATCAAGTACGTAAATGAGGATGATTGTTCAGAAGATAAACCACCATAGCAGAGATCTTTCATTTTTCAAAATACTGTTATTGTCATATTCATATAAGGGTAAAAGATATGAAGAGAACTAGAATTAAGGGAGAATCATAGGTCAGCCACACCCACAGGAGGGGAGAATGTTCCCTTCATAAAGACTATAGTCTTGCCATAATCCACTCTGATTTTTTCTCATTTTTAAAGTTTATTTTATGTGTATGAGTGTTTTGCTTACATGTAAGTGCACCACATGTGTGCAATGCCAGACGACACCAGAAGATGGTGTTAGATCCCCTGGAACTGGAGTTATAGGTGGTTGTCAGCTGCCATGTGGGTGCTGGGAACCAAACCTGGGTCCTCTGCAAGAGCAGCAAGTACTGTTAACTGCTGAACTATCTCTCCAACTCAGTCTACTCTAAATTTTGCAAAAAGATTTTGATTTTTTTTTCAAATATCTTAGTTTAATTTCCAAGTTTTCAGATTTACAAAGTACTGTGTTTCCCCTTTATTTACAGTGTTATGTTCTATGAGGTCAGGAATGAGTCTCTTCCTTTTGAGCCTTTGATGCGCCTGACCTAATGCTGGGTGTATCAGTGAATACCACCAGGTTTATCACTTGTGTATGTTTTCTCCAGTTCTCTAGTGGTGGAGAATGAATCACAGAGGTCCCCTCATGAAATCCTGCTCCACGTGGAGTTTTTGTGGTAGGCAGCTGAGTTCTGCTGTTATTTTCTGCTGTGCTTTCATCTTTCAAGTAGGAAGCCATAAGTAAGGAGTTGATTTGACTCCACTGGGGTGACTGAGTTCTTAGAAAAGGAGGGAGATTAAAACCCAGGCTCTGCCTCAGGCTCGTTACTGACTTGCCACAGATGTGACTTTCAGATATGGTGCCATACTACCAAGAGCTCAGTCTGGTCAAATAAGCTTCTGTTTCTTTTCGAAAACATAGCTGTGCCAGGTGGAGTGTGTATGTATGAGGCAGAGAATAGTTAATAATATGTTAATGTAGATGACGCCTTACATAGGATATTTACTGAAGGTCAAGAACAGTTGACTTTTGCACAGCAGATTTTTGAAAAAAATTTAAATGCCCAAATTCATAATACAGTTAAAGGAAAAACCAAGTAGTATCTAAAGCTCACCCTTTCTCCCTATGGGATCACTTTGGGAGCTTACACATCCTGATTATTTAAAAGCCACTAATATTATGAAAAAAACAATTGTATAGGTAAAGTTTGTTTATTTACAAGTCTAGTACCCTAAAAATAACTCCATACAATTACAACCATTCAAAGTGGTCATTTAGAACCAGATGGAAAGAGTTCAGATATGGGGGCTTTGAATTCTGGCTTTATTTGTGCCAGTCAATAACTTGGGTCAGATAATTGGTCTTTCTGAGTATACTGTCAGCCTGTGAAGACTGAGGAAGTTAGCATGAGCCTAGCCAAGGCACACAAAGCTGATGTCCACTTAAACAACTGATAAGTGCCAGAGTCTTCCAAACCATGCCACTGAGGCATCAACAGTAACACTTGCCACTGTGGTTCTTAGGACACAGACGAAGGGAAGTTAATTCTGTCTATCTGTTCTCCAAGGGCAACAAGGAATCTACCACCTAGAAGGAACTGACCTGATTTCACCAAGGTCTCCACCAAGGAATGCAAAATATCCTTCAGATGATAAGGACTATCTACGGCATGGAGGTTAAAACTGGATATAAGTTTCACTAAAATCTTATGACAAACAGGTGATCTGGTGAACTTATAGTAGATATCTGCTATTTGTCAGTGTAGTTATCAGTTTTAGTCTATCAGTAACTGAGTTCCTGCATCTTAACTGATGAGGAAATTACAAGGTTTTTAAATACAGGGTGGCTACTATATTTTGCATAAAGCTATTACAGAAATTTCCTTTTAGACTTACCAGAGTTAAACTCTGGTGGTTGAAAGGTGAAGAAGAAAGCACTCAAGCTCCATTGGTTCATGGTAAGTGCCTTTGAAGTGTGTTATCAAAAATAGGTTTATTTCAAAGGAAAAAGAATGTTCCAATACATATTTAGCTTAAGAATAATAATTGCTATAATTTTAGCTTGTGAGGAAAAGCAAGTTTCAGATTGATGAGGTGGAAATCTTGAAATCTAATGTATCATAGGGGACTTTCGTCTAAAGTATTGGAAAAGATCTGATTGAGGGCGGGAAAAGGTGGAGACTTTATAGCATGCATCTAGAATGTTCATGAACTGACTGGCTCTCAAACTTCAGCACTGGGCATTTTCATATATGTACATTTAAAGAAGTGAGAAGTATACTTCTTTTTAGCTGCATGACTCTTAGCAAACTGTTGTGGTGCTATTGCTCCTGGTCCCACCTGAACATTCATATCCCATCTTGACTGTTTCTTAGATAATCATTGAAATAGAGAGCTCTGGATTTATGCCTACTTGCATTTAACCTGTTATTATTCTGCTGTTGTTGTTTTCCACTATGGGGAACTGAACTTTGTACCTCATGCATGCTAGCCAAGTGCTCTACCATGGAGCCACAGACCCCTAGCAGTTAGCCATTTTTGTACTTTTTTTCTGTAGGACTCTGTTAATTCTTGAGTTCTTCACCTAGAAAGCCAGCTTGTTGGTACAACATCGAGCTCTGTGGGTGGTTTCTAAAGATTACACAACTGTGAAATCCTCAGTGCTGCTCTGAGGTAAGAGTGAACATGGAACGCCGTGCCATTTCATCATTATTTTTTCTCTTTCCTGCTGTGGGAACATCTATCTATGTGTCCTGTGGCCTGGGTGCTGTGACTGCTGATTTGAATGCTACAGATTTCCCAGCAGGACATGGGGTTCTCTGTTTCTGAATAAGCTGTGTCTGGGCAGGTGGCTGGTCCCAAGGTATTACTACCTGGGTGCCTCTGTGTTTGGTGATTTGGCACCATAGCTCAAATGAATCTGGAGTGTCTATGGTTTTCTGAGTTCCGATTTCCTGTAGAATTCCACAGCCTTCAAAATACTGTCTTATAATCCTTGGCTGTTTTAATTTCTCTACCCACTTAACTTTTATCCATTTCTTGGAATATGAACATAGATAAATACAAAAGAGAGGGCTTCCAAGGCTTTGAATGATGTTGAGTCAGGCTTACACTAAGAATGGGGACATTGTGCAAGAGACTTTTGATTTAAGATACTGCAAAAGTGTGTGTATATATACATATTCATGTTTATATACATACTTGGTTCAGATACAGGAGAGAACAGAGTTTGGGGTCATGATAGGGACCTGGACAAGAGATGGGTCATGGACAACTTGCCTGGGATATATTCATCCTTAGATCACTTGTAATAACATAGAAGCAGCATCAGTAATTGTCTTCTGAGACTCTGCTGCCTGCTAGGTTCAGAGCCAAGTACTTCCATGCACGGTGTCCCGCTTTTCTTATAATAATTTATGTGAAATACAGAAGAAACCACGATCTGATTGGCTCTAAATCGATGCACTCGACTAATGTCCGTGAAGTACCCCTGGCTCAATGGCAAAACAGAATGTAGGCACAAGCACAGTTGGGTTGAGAAGCTAAGTGCAACTGATACCCAGGAGAGAGGGGGGGTGGGACCCTGAGGGAAAACCTCAGAATGAAGATGGTGTCATCAAAATGTAACACATTTAGACAACAGCTTGTAACCCATTCCCCAGGAGGTTCGATAGATTGCGTTTTAATAGCTACAAACCCTATTTAAAGCCAACCACATGTTTCGACAACTTCCTGACAATGGGATTAAGGCGGATATCAGGTGCAATTTCAAGCCCATTCTGACCTGGGCATTAAGGTTTTTCGAGGTCTTGTTTAAGAAGCTTGTTGGTCAGTGGCAGAGCCAGGATAAGGGCTGATGCCTAAGGGTAAGGAACGTTGTGGTGTGAATGATGAGACATTTGTGGCCACCCTTCCTGCTTCTCATTCTCCCTGCCCACACCGGGACCAGAGTGACAATTCTCCTGTTTTGTTAGGAGCTTTTGTTATTTTTTTCTTGTGTGCCTGCTTCCCGTCTGTAGCTGCAGGTAAGGAGTGCCTCCATCGCCGTCGTTCTACTCCTTTTTATCAAAAGTAAGAGACAGGTAAACTACTCTATTTTGGGCCTTCATGTTTCTATACTGAATTTAATTCATAAATTAGGAGCTTTTTATTTAATGCCGACAGACGGCAGTTAGACAGAGGTAGCCGAACTCTTGGAAAGGGAAATCTCCAGTATAAAGGGGACTGCTGTGATGAAGCACTCCCGGAGTGGACAAAGCCTATAAGATCATTCGCCCAAACAAAGAGCAATAAAAAGATTACAATCCAAGATAAAGATCCCAAGATAAAATACTTAAGAATATGTAACTGCCTTCAACAGACTCTGCATGCTCTGGCTTCCCGCTGATCAATCAGAAAGACCAGTACACAAAAAGTTCACAGATGTCCTCAGGGAATAAAACTTGCTACAATGTACGTTCATCTCTCTCTCCCTCTTTTTTTTTTTTAACTTAAAATAGCTTTTTAAATGAAAGAACCAATTAAAGTTCCTTGAAATTAGTGTTCCATGTAAAATGTTTTGCTCCATAGAGATCACTTCAAAACAGAGACTCTGCTTGATCACAATTATATGTCCTTCTCCCTTGCTCAGTAAGCACCAACTGCCAGAGCTAACCACAATTCACTTCTTCCTGGGAATCTATATCCTGTGCTAGGGAAATATAAAAATTACGAATACTATTAATAAGAATGGTTGCTAGAAAATGCGAGAAAACACAAAGAAGATAGGTGACACAAAATATAAGAGAATGTGTCAGACATTAGATTTCATATTATATTTTACAAAGAAATGAAGTGATAAATATGTATGTAGGTGTAGATTTATGGGCTGCCCTTTGAAAACGATTATCAAATAGTTATTAACCACATACTATTGTAAGCGAGTATGCGAATGTATTCCAACTCTTAAACAAACTTTTGGATGTTTATTTGGTGCCTTTTTCTTTCCTTCTTTCCTTCCCTAAACATCAATGAGTGAGATATTATCTTGAATTATTGTCTTTTATTCCATGAAGCAAATATATTTTGTGTCTCCACACTTACAATGTCCTCTGACCTCTATACATGTGCTGTCACATCAAATACAATTAGACACACAAAAAATTAAAACTGCAAATTAAGAAAATGACTCATAGGCCAAATAGTTCTTGAATTATTTTTTTTCTTCAAAGAGTCAACAGTTTCCTCCACGGATTATTTATTAAGAGAAATTGATGAGAAAATGCTGGCGAGGTCCCCAGTGGATCTTTTTCAGGAGTGACAGATCCCAGAAATTACTTTAGTGCCACGATCTTCTTGTCACATGTGTGGAAGAATGCCTTAATTTTCTTGTATTTTGCTTTATTTTCTGAGAAGTCGCTAGCCTCAATTTAGAGCAATGCTAGATGAATGAGATTCAACATTGTATCCACGTACTGAATCAGATCTAGAGCCTCACAGAGCACATCTTCTACCCAGGAAGCAGCCCCGGTCCGCTTCCTTTTCCAGTGAAATGCCTGCATGACTTCTAGGTCACCGTGATGAGTCGCAATCCCTACTGCCGGACTCCAGATAAATATAACAAATACTGTTCTGTATTTGGTTTCTTTTTGCTGGGATTATTTTTAGGAGGGAAGAACTTGTTTTTACTTGGAAACAAATTCATAGTTTCAGAACATGCTGTTTCTGAAATTCGTCATATCATTACATCTGTAATTCCTTCTTTTTATCACTGACTAGTTTGTACTTTCTTTCCTGAACTCATTCTTCTGTTGATAGATTTCCGAGTTGTTTTCAGACTTTGGTATTATGGATACAATATGTTCGTGAAGATGTGGTATCATTCTTTTGAACAACAGGAGTGAAATTGTGGGGAAATATGGCAGATGTTCTTTGACTTTTGTTCATTTTATTAATATATCATCTAATATTTGAAAATTTATATACTGTAAGCACAAAGTCTGATGTTTTCCCAAATGTGTAGTGTATGAACCCGTAACCTCAATTGAAATACCATCTCATCTACTCTTCTCATCTCCCATACTAGGTAATTGTTCCGCTCATCTTCCATACCGAGTTCCCTAATAGTTTTGGAACACTGTTTATAAGGGCTCATATGGCATGTATTTCTTTACCCATGCATTCTAGCTTGTCACCTGTTGCTGTACTAAACCACTGAACAACAACAACTTGGGAAGGAAAGCGTTTATTTGGTCAACAGTTTACAGTCAATTGTTAAAGGAAGAAATGACAGGAACTCAAAGAAGGAACCTAGAGACAGGAACTGAAGTAGAGACCAGGGAGGAATTCTGCCTAGTTGCTTGTTTCTCCTGGCTTGCTAAGCTACTTTTCCTACACAGTCCAGGCCCACCTGACCAGGTATGGTACAGTCCACAGTGATCTGGGCCCTCCTACATCAATTAGCAATCAACAAAATGCCCCACAGACATGCCTACAGGTCAATCTGATGGAGATAATTCCTCAGTTAAGGTTCCCACTTCTCAAGTATATCATGTTGAAGCTGCACTATGATACACTGGTTTCTTTCATTCAACATAAGGTTACTTAGTTAATTCATGTTACATACATTGGTAATTTCTTTCTTATTGCTGAGCCGTGTGCCATGTATGAACATAGATTGTTCTTTTGTGTACAGATTTATGAACATTGCATCATTTCCAGTGTTTGTTATAAACCAAGTTGCTATGAACATTTCTGAACAAGTCTTTTGGTGTGCATAAGTTTTTATTTCTCTTAGGAGAAATCCTGTGTCAAATGGGAAATATTGGATCAGAAACTGCCAAATGGTTTTAGGGGCTGTATCATTTTACACTCTCACCAGAAGGATATGTAATGTATCAGAGCCATGGTTGATGTAGCCAGTGTTTGGTACTGCCACTCCTCTTTAGATTGGTGATGACCTTCCTTAAAGTTTATTGTGGTTTAGTTATATTGCCTCTAACAACTAATAACTCTGATTATCTTTTCCATGTGCTTATTGGAAGCTGATGTTTTTCTTTGGTGAACCTTCACTTGAGATCTTATTTCTTATTTTAGAATTAGCTATCTCATTCTCTCTTTTTCTTTTGCTTAAAAGAGAAATTTATGAATTTCAGGCACACGTGTCTTTCTTCAGATATATGGATTGTATGCCTGAAACTCTGGCCCAGCATATTAAAATTTAAATATTTTTTGACAAACAGGTGACCTTAACTTTGATGAAGTCCAAGTTATTCATTTTTCTTTCAGGATTAGTGATTTTTGAGTCTGGTTTACATTCTTTTCCCATACCATGTTATATATATCTCATATTATAAAATATGATCCATTTCTATGTACAAAAATTTTTTCTATATACAGAACCAGTACTTTTTATCATTGTGTTGAAAAATATGTTTTTTTCTCATAAACTAATCTGTGTATTTATTAAATGACAATTCACTAAGTGCTGGGTCTGTTTCCCGCTTTCTTTTCTGATCTATCTGTACGCCATCACTGTTATTTTAGATTTATATTAAGTCTTAAGATCAAGTTGTCTATATTTTCCAGCTTTGTTCTTCTTCCTTTGAAACAGTGCTTTGGATCTTCTAAGTACCTTGATTCTCCACATTTAGAATCCTCCCCACAAAGAATGCTGGGAAAAATCAAAGCCACACTGACCACTTGATGTAGTCGGATGCACCTGAATTGAAATGAGTAATGATAAATTCACATCATATCAGTGGAACCTCTGAATGGAGTATGTGAGACACTGGCCACAGTGGTCTGACACTGAAGTCCAAAGGCCCTTAGTTTTGTCTTTACATGTGGAAACACTTAGACTGTTGGCAGGTTTTCACAGAACTGCCATCCCCATTTCTCTCAGTCCACAGAGCTCTTTCTGGCTTCTTGTTAATCATTCTTTCCTTGGCCAGGATTTACCCACAGGATCTTCAAGAGTAACTTAGGTCTTACCTACCCTAAGAAAGAGTAGAAAAGAGAGTTTCAAGGAAGAGATTGAAACATTAGATAGAGGTATACCATTCCTCTTCAGATCTATATATCAGAGCTTGATTTTTGTCAGAACCCAATTCTTCATCCTTGTTGGCTGTACTGGTTCATTAATTGAATATTTTTGTATCTTCTTTGTTCCAATCCCTAATTCACACATGTGAGCCTCATCAGTAATGGAACTTCAAAGCTATCTTGCCTTCTGGAGCTCATATTCTAGTGGGAAAAACAGAAAATGAGCCAACTGTGTTAGTGCAATTGTGGGAAGCAACAAACATTTAAAGAAAAGAAAGTGGGTCAGGAGACAAAGAACGGGGAAGAGGCTATTGCAATTCAGTGTTGATTGGTCAGGTACTTGGGAAGGACACTTGGAAATTAATATCCATAGCAGTGTTAGTCAAAATATTCAAAAGGCAGAAGGAGTCTGGATGTCAATAAATGGATAACTAGATGAACAAATCATGCTATATATGCCCAGTGGAGCATTAGTTAGCCATTAAAAAGATTGAAGTACTGATCCATGCTCACTACAGAGGAACCTTGAAACTATCATGCTAAGCAAAAGAAATGACACAAAAAAGATATATCATGTGACACAGTGTCGATGTGAAATATTCATAATGGGCAGCTACACGCAACAGAGAGAGGGTGGTGGTTGTCTGGGACTGTGGGAACTCTGGGAATGGGGAACGACTAGGAGAGTACAGGTCTAGTTTGGGAGTGATGAAGATGTTTTGCAGCTAGATAATTGATGACTGTACAACACTGTGAAGGTACTGTTATTGGGCTGTGCACTTTAAAATGCACATGTTTGTGTATTTCATGTTGTGTAAATCTGCGTCAAAGATCAGAAAATCACAAAAGAAAAGAAAATTAAACAGTCAAAAATATTAGAAGGGCTGGGACTGGAGAGTTGGTTCAGGGTTTAAGAGCACTGGCTGCTCTTGCAGAGGACTGGGATCGATTCCCAGCAGTTACATGGTAGCTAATAATTGTCAGTAAACCCAATCTAGGGGTGAACTTACATACATGTAGGAAATGCACTCATACACATAAAATAAAAATAAGAAATAAAATATTTTTAAAAGAATTATAAGGGGATGGGAGCTGGAGAGAGGGCTCAGCAGTTAAGAATATTGGCGGTTCTGGCAGAAGACCCAGGTTCAAATCCCAGTACCCACTTGGCAGCTAACAACTTTCCATAACTCCAGTTCCAGGGGATCCAATGATCTCTTCTGTCCTCCATGGGCACTGCATGACACAGGTGCACTTACATACATGCGGGCACAATACTCATACACATAAAATAAAAACAATTTTTAAAAAGCTAGAAGGGCTGGCCATGTGGCTCTGAGGGCGGTATTCTATCAGTGGGCCCATGAGGCTACTGTAGTGTGTTGGCTTTTCCTCTTGGTGAAATGTAAGAGGCGTTCAAGGACCTGAATCACTTCACATCAGTTCTTAGGGGTTCCCTGGAGCCTCAGCATTCCAAATAGATAGATGGGAGACTGAGGTGGAAGCAGAACAGTGAGCTAGAAGCTATCACTGAAACTCAAGTGCTAGATGACGGTGGCACTGATGAGAAGAATGGGAGCGGAGCTGGGAGGAACCATTGTAGGTTGGGCAGACTTCATAGACGAACTGGATGGCCTGTTCCCATGGACTCACCATCTGCCAGATATGTAAAGAAAAGTTGATCATGCGTTGGGAATTGTGCTCTGAACCAATAATGGTGTTTTCAGTACTGACACAGGAAAGACTGGAGAAGCCAGGCAGCTGAGGGAAGGAGGCCGAATGACATCGAGTACTGGGTTCTGCAGATATGAAGTCCTGATTCATTCCAGTTAGTTTCTCTCATATCTGGAGGGAAGAGGGAAGAAAGCAGGATGACAGGAAGGGACAGAGCTTGAATGGTCCTGGAGAATAGGCAAATCAAAGGATTCTGGAGAAAATGTGTGTTGCCCATGGTGACAGTCAGTAGAGCTGATCCGGGTGACCCCACGCTATGTCAACTCTGTTCCTCACTGATAACAGCACCACACACATTTTCAGTGGGAAAAGAAAAAGATGAAAATGCATATAAAATGTTCTCAAATTACATAAGGGGAAATAAGCATGTTGTTGTGATAATTCTTGAGAATTACTGAACCACTTAAATAAATGCGTACATATTTAATGTGACTAAAATTTCCTGACTGCTAAGGTGGGTTTACAGTAAGATCAGCATAGAGGTCGCTAGTTCAGTAGTATTTCCACATTTATAGCTTACATGTAGATGTATCGTGGGCAAAATTAAGTGAATAAGCTTTGCAAAATTTCTCCTGTTACAAAATATTTCAGTGTCATAGTCCAAATGGGAGGAACTGACTGCTTTCTGGGAATTAGAGTTATTTGACTTAATTTACGTTTTAGTGGAAATTTCAGAGGAGGAGATTATAATAGGTACATATGATGTGAAACTGAAACTCCCAAACTGAGAGAATGAGACTAAAATTAGATTGATTATGAAAACAAAATAATTAGAAGCCTTAATAAGAGTTTTCCAAAGAAATGGACAGACACTAGAAGGATTCAGATTAACTTGGATGCTTTGAATTTCCTGTTTGATTCTTGATTGTAAGCCCTTCTCTTTCACATTTGCCTTAAATTGTCATAAGCTGCTGTATTCTATGTCCATTTACCAGATTAGAGGCTGAAATTGTTTAGTGCTTCTTAAAGAAGAAGTGTAAGGAACTTAGTTTATTTTGTTCAATAACTCAGTCTCACTGATGTGAAAAAAGGAGATGTTGTTGTCATGAGACAGGATCTCACTATGTAACCCTGACTGACCTGAAACTTGTTATGTAGACCAAGTTGGTCTATAACTTATAGAGATCCTCTGCCTCTGCCCCTCAAGAGGCAGGATAAAAGGCATCATGGCCATCAAGAAGGAAGATTTTACTACTACAGTCTCTCTCTTTTCTCTTTGACATGAAGAAAAAAAGAAAGAGCATGGCTATGAAGTTCAGCAAGCCTGGCTTTAACCTGATCTACAACTGAGTGATCTCAGTTAAATTATTTAGCTAGATTTATTTGTGAGCTTCTATTTTAATCTGCAAAAATTTGAATGATGCTGATGATAAAGTACCATATAATATAGTCTTCTATTTTGTTTTTAAACTTTATTTATTAACTGATAATATTGTATTTTTAATGAAAAGACCTAATTGTCAAATGGCCAACTGAATTACTTTATAACCACAGTTAGACTTTATCAAACACTTCTGTAGTTTTGTGATTATTATGTCAAAATTCTGAAGGGCATCTTATTTTTAAACTATGAAACCAAATGTGCACGAGAAGTAGTTAAATTAAGATTGTCCAGTTTTAACATGACTTTCAAAGATACTTCAGGAGCCTGGTGCGATGGCACATCCGTAGTTCCACCATTTGGGAACTGAAAGAGGGAGGATCGGTTCAAAGTCATGCCTGGGTTGTTGCTAGCCTGCGTTGCAAGGGATCCTATCTCAAAAAAACAAAACAAGGACTGAGGAGATGGCTAGGTGGTTAAGAGCACTGGCTGCTCTTTCAGAGGCCAGCACCCATATGGCAGCTAAAAACCACCTGTAACTCCTATTCCAGGGGATCCAATGCCCTCTTTTAGTCTTCATGGGCACTGCATGCATGCGTGCACTTATACATTCAGGCAGAACACTGATACACGTAAAATAAAATTTAAAAACAAACAAACAGGAAGATGCTTTAGGACACAAAATACAAAAATTTCTGAATGTGTATTATTTTATTTAACAAACTTTTATCTGAGTCTTACTGAACCCCAGGCAGCTTTCTAACTGTGCTGACTCTTGAACCTGAGATCTCTTGCCCAGACTCATAATTTGATTGCAATAATAAGAATCAAGAATTGACCTGATTCCTCAAATTCCCACCAGACATCTTGGGCCAGTCTTCCAGCCAGCAAAAGTTTTGATACTCTGACTTGCTGAGTTTGTCACTAGCATCCGAGAGCTGACTAAGCTCCTGAGCAGTGAAGAGATGTCAAGTGCCTTTCTAGTCGCCATGGGGAACACAGACGGTCTGGAGTAATGCACTTAGCTTTGACGGCATCTTTGCTCTTGGTTTTCCACACTGGGGTAGTTTGACTTGGTGATTAATTTAGTCTTTGGAGCCAGCCTGCTTGGGTTCAAGCTCTCAGGGTTATGGAGCCTGGGCTCCATACTTGAGATCTGTGTCTCAGTGTCCTTATCTGCAGTGGTGATAAGGATAACATTAAAGCACTGGGTGCTTTTGAGAACGAGGTAGCCGATATAGGCAATTCAAGTGGAATGGCATAAGGCAAAGAGGAAGTTCTGCATACAGATCAGTTTTTTGTTCTATCAGTGTGCTGGTCTGGAGCTAGATCGCCAATCCTTCCTGTAAGTGGAGACTTCAAATTCTGAGATGATGAACTCCTTGAAAAAACTTGCTTATTTTTCATCCCAGTGGAGAGCCCTAAGGAGATTGAAATATGAAGAGTAGGACCATACTTTATGGGTAATCCTCAGTCATACTTTCCAGACTTGAACATTTCAGAGTACCCATGAAGTCCACTTACCTCTCAAGGCACATTCCCTATGGTCTGTGAAATTTCCCATACCATAAAAGCCCTCCGGAACTCCTTTCAGACAAATGTGGTGTCAGGGAAGGACAGCCTAAGGTTCCGTGATGTACAGATCTGGAACTGAAAGTGTTATATCGTTGGGGGGACGGGGTAAACAACTAGCATTGTTTATTTCCGCTGGAGCAACTGTGCTAAAACAGGGGAATGATTTAAGCAGTTCTTCTGAAAGAGATTATAATGTTGTCCTTATGTTTAAATATTTATGTGGCAAGTTCAAGAATTCTTAGTACATGATACATCAGTATGTTTTTTTAACAAGTCACAGATTTTGGCTGAAACTCAAATTTCATGGTGGGTGGAGTGGCAAGTTGCAGGATGTCTTTTGCATTTAAAATGAAAGGGAGTGTGCCCATCTGAGTAGTCTACAGGGAGGACGGAGCTACAGGGGCCAGGAACTCGTCTCAGGTCACTGACTGAGCTTATTCTTACCAGTCTTTCTCTTGGGGTAAGAATCAATCATTATCTGAAGTTTCTAATAAGAGAACTATCCATAATTCAAGGAAATGTTTCTTGAAAATGTTAAGGATTGTTATATGCATTCCTATGTTCACAGATTTATAAGTTCTTCCCCTGATGTTTGAAGGGAGAAGGGACGGTACTTGATTCTTTTGTTGAAAGGAAAAAGAAAAGCATTTTATTATTGTTCAAAGCTCTTCAGCTATTGTCAGAGGAACTTTGGTGACTCTTGTGAGCAAGCTGAGGTAGGGACAATTCTTTGAAAGCTTGAGATACAGTCTCAAAGTGTTATTTGAGTACTGTTCCTACTTTTCTCCCCTTGGTTGCTTTGTGATGGTTATTTGTATTGATGCCGGAGTATGTGATGACAGACACATGCATACTGCCTCCAGCCTGCTGGATGGCTGTGGTTTTATATTGTGTTTCTGAAGATTTACTGAATTTCATGGTTCTAATATATTGAAACATAAAAATTCATTTTCTTTTCTTTGAATTTAGCTTCTTTGAAAACATTCTCAAATGACTGGTAAAATATAACTGTGAAATAATCTGATCATTGTGAGTTTTGTCTGGTTCCAAGTTCGGTAGGAATAAATGCAATATTGGGTATATGAAAACTGCTATTATGCATAACTGTACTTAATGAACATGTATTAATTGATTCTCCTATATTGTCTTAAGAAAGTAAAAACTCAAGTCAAAATAAATATTTTGCTTGTGGTTTTATATGACTTATTTTACAGAAGCAACGTGGACCTCTCTCTTCCTGACTGTGTAAGTCAGACAGTACTCACCAACAGCTACTGGGCACCATCCTGTGTTATTGATCCATCCAAGTGACCTTAGCAGTCCATCCCCAGCACGTGATTCATAAGGAGAGAATGGGGCTGTGGACGTTGGTGATTCTGACAGTTCTGCTGTATTTCACAGCAGTGGAGAGTAAGTATTTTTTGCAGCTAAGGTTTCAGTCTTTTAATTAGGTAATTCTGGGAACATTTCATCTCATTTTCAGTAGTTTGCTTTCAATTATACTAGTTGAACTGCAGGCTGAAAAATTATTTTTTCCCCTCTTCAATTATTCTTTATCATAAGTCTCCGAGAAGCAATTATCCATAGCATACGGATTATAATTTTTGAGTTATGTTCATCAAGACTGATTATGGTGTCTGCCTATGGGAGACGCTATAGGCATTTCTTGACCAACATCTAATCTGTTCAGATAGATGTAGATAGCTGCTAGCCATTTGGAGTAGTATGTGGGATTAGCTCAAGTTGATTTATTAATCTGTTGCACCAAGTAGAACATTTCAAAAAAAAAGAACTTAATCATTGACTTATTCTTTCTCAAAGGGTCACAATGTATAATCCATTTAAATATTGAAAGGAAAGATTGTAACAGAAAAGAATTGTGGTCTCCTCACGTGCTCAACTCAGAGTCACGGTCACACTTTTTATCTGCAGGTAAACTATCCTGGGGCCTGGAAAATGAGGCTTTAATTGTGAAATGTCCCAAAACAGGAAGGTCTGTTTACCCTGTGGAATGGTATTACTCAAATACAAATGAAAGTATTCCGACTCCAAAAAGAAATTGGATCGTTGTCTCCAATGATCAGCTGAAGTTTCTACCATCCAGAGTAGATGATTCTGGAATTTATATTTGCATTATCAGAAGGTATTGTCCAGGGGACCATCATAATCTATGAATTTCCTTCCTTTTTATTAATGGTTGACAGTCTAGCAGCTTCCACTTGCTTTCTGTTCTATGCCTTTGTGGAATGTATAAAGCGATTTGAATAAAAGAGCATTTCTAGCACAGCCATCAGGTTGAAGGATGGTGGGATATTTGCAGATACAATTTCAAGGAATATGTATATATACATATATATTAAAAATTGGCAATCTGATTAGAAAAAAATGTCTAGGTTTTCTGATACGCAGAACAACAAAAATAACTGCTGACTTTTGGTTGGGAGTAAGAACAACCCAGAACACCAAACAGTAGCCTGGACATTTGCTATCACAGAGATCTATGTTGGAGGAAAAGATGCAGATATCAGAACCAGAGATACAGAGGTAAACTGCAGACAAATGTGTCTGTGTCTCCAGATCACTCAGTCAACGTTTAAATTGTCACGTTTTGATTTCATTCATATTTGGAGCCTACAAAGTGTCAGGTGACTAAAATGCAGGACTAGCTATAGTTTGGTGGCCAGGTTCTGAGACTACAGTTCAGATGTATGACCAATCACTAGTTAGCCGTGTATCGTCAGCAGTTTACTTCTCTGACTCTCAGTTCCTCATCTCTACAATACATAGAGTAGTATAATTAACGCCCAAAGCATCTCTGTGAGGATAAAATGAGGTAATGCATGAAAAATAAGCACATCGAAACTTACTAATGCATGGAAAACTTTCAGCAAATACTAACAGATATATTTATCCAATTGGAATCCTGGCATTATAGTAGATAATAGTGCTCGGAGCAATGCTGAGGGAAAAACATGTAAAGGTTTGCTGTACCTCAGGGGTAGTAAAAGAGGCATTTCAAGTTTTAGATTTTTGATGGTTATTTTACAATAAGAGACTATATATATATTTTAAAGAAGAAAAGCCACATTGTACAAGGAATAGAATTCGATTCAGATATTTCATCACAAGAAGTGCCTCTTTTTGAATGCTTGACTTATTTTAATAGTCCCAACGGGAATAGGATTGGATACGTGAATGTCACCATACATAAGAAGCAACAAGACTGCAACATTCCAGGTTATTTGATGTATTCAACAGTATCTGGATCAGAAAAAAATTCCAAGATCTCTTGTCCAACAATTGACCTCTATAACTGGACAGCACCTCTTGAGTGGTTTAAGGTAAAAGGAAATTGGGGGAGAAAAAATTGTACACTTAACACAGACGAAAGAGAAAAACTCACAAAAAGGAAAATGGAATTTATTGTTTCAGAACTGCAAAGCTCTTCAAGGGTCAAGGTACAGGACACACAAGTCATACTTGTTCATTGACAATGTGAGGCGTGATGATGAAGGTGACTACACATGTAAATTTACACACGCTGAAAATGGAGCCAGTTATAATGTGACTGCAACCAGATCATTCACATTTAAAGGTAAGCTCCTATCTCTAACAAAGTAGACTTAAACAAAGATGGGGTGGGACGAGTGTACTTCCGGTTGCACTTTCGATACCCCACCACCCGGTCCACAGTCCACAGTCTCTCCTATGACAGATAATCTCTGATGCATCTTCAAGGTTTAAGAATTCCAGGGAGAGACATTATATTACCAATTCAAATTGTATCTGTTCTTTTCTTCTTTGACTTATTTTTTCAAAGAGAAAACCACTTGAATGCTAATTGAGTTTACTTTTATGGAGTGGCAATACAGTAATACGTTGGTTTGGAATGCTCATATACCAAAATCCTAGATGACTGAGTCTCATATGTTTGCAAAGAAGCTACTCACTTCCTCCCACATGCTTTAACTCGTCTCTAAATCACTTGGAACAACTGGTACAATGCATATGCTACATAAATAGTTGTACTTTATTTTTTAGGGAAGACCTGCATGATAATTAGCACAGGAGCAAGTCCCATGTTTTCCATCCACAGTTGGTTTAATTTGTAGATCTGGATGCCATAGAAATACTGGTCTAAAGGCAATGGGATAGGATGGCGTGTATAGACATAGTTAAGTGGTTTTCAGTCCTGGTTTACAATACTTTTGACATCACCAGTGTCTTCAAGAAGGTCATTTATGTAAAAAAGGACTTTTTCCAAACATATGTTTAGTATTATAGAAGACATTTTACAGGAAAGACTTCTTAATCATAGTTTATCAAGATTGCAGAATTGGGGTCTTTGTAGCCCAGTTTCCTCTGTAGATGCAGATGGATGATACTTTTCCACATAGCAGCTGTCTTAGGACTAAGCAGTATCAGAGAAAAAAATTTTGTATAATTTTCAACACTTTATTGCTTCCTATGTCTTTCACCATTCAGCACCAACCCCTTGAATGATTCTTAATCGCGCCACCTTGCGATAAATGTAAGCACCCAGGTGTGGAGAATGCAGCTGTGCTCCAGGAGACCTTCCTCCTGTTTCTGAATAGTCATAGGAAGGAGGACAAGGAAGATGAGCAGAGCAGTGGGGAATTGTGAACAGCAAACCTGTGGGCTCATAAATGCCCCACTTTCAAGAGGCTGTTGGCATTTTCTTCTGTGTCATTTTGTGCTTATTCTGGAGAACTGCAGTTTTCAAACAATTGTTAGGTCACATAATTAATTTAATGGGTTAGGCCAGCATTTGTTTGAATGATATAGACAACAACAGAAGACATCAAAAAGGCTCATAGGAATCAGAGAATATAAATGTGTTGCTTTAGATGTGTTTACTTCATCTGTTTGTGCGGTTATTTTCAGAAAACCTAAATACTGACAAACCTCAAATCTTCCTTAGTATTTATATTTTCTATTTGTGATTTTACTTTTAAGATAATCCAGGCTCATCTACATTTCCAGTAATTACAGCCCCTCCACACAATGAAACAAAGGAAGTGGAAATTGGTAAGAAAAATTTAACAACGCTTTGCTACCTGAAAATTCTTCTTTGTGACTCCTGTTCTGATTTCCTATAAAAGGGTCAGGTACTTAGTGCAGGAGACCTTGGGGATTATGGGAGATGACAGTCTGAAACCCCTGCTCCAGGCACTTACTAAAGTTAGGAACCCAGTTGCAGCACTATGGCACTGTGTTTGTTTTGAGACTGAAATTCATGCTTCTTTGGTGTAAGCATCTCATTTTACCATCTCTTCCATCCAGGAGGTGGATATTGTCCTCACTTTACTTTGAAGGAGAACTTTAGAGTCAGAGATGCTCAGAGATGCTCAAGGGTATGCCAAAGGTCATGGATGAGTAACAGGAAACACACACACACACACACACACACACACACACACACACAAACAAACAAGAATGCAAACTTCTGACTGTTTCTATTTCTGTTTCTCCTGATTCACACTATAAATGGAATATAATGAAAATGATTCAGCAAGCAAAACAAAACTTTATCGTGACCATGATGAGTCACAGCTCCCTCGTCACTCCTCTGTAGTCTCTAACCAGCATGCTCCCAGTCTCACGGTACCACTCTTTTATGAGCAGTGTTATCCACATTCTTCCCTACTTTGCCTACATCCTTTCTTCTGCTGTTTCAAGTGGAAGCTCATATATCACTTCCTCTGTCTAATCACATAGCTCCCTCTTTCCTGCCATCCTCAGTTTGGATCTAGGGTACTGCCATTCCCACCTTGCAGTGCAACAGCCTCTAATCCTTCTTCCGTCTTGTGGCCACCTTCCAGAGGCTCTGTGATTTTCTTTCCTCTCTCATGTCTAATTCTTAGCTGTGCTTCTCGTGGGAACCTGGAGTTCAGGAAGGCAGGATTGGAAGCGCATCCATCAGCCTTGATGCTTTTGCTTCTGGAAGGACTTCCGGAATTGAAGGGGCTTGGATGGAGCTCTTTTCTGAAAGCTTATATGGAGGATAAGAGCTGGGCTGTCCCCAAAGATAGCTTACAGAAAGATGAGGGGAATCCTATGAGAGGAAAAAGTCCGGTTAAAAAGTAACTCAAATGTCTAGTAATGGGAAATCCTACATGATTATGTGAGGCTATGGAGTTATGGAGTGGAAGTCACATAGTCGCATGCAAGCTTAGCATTCTCTGAGGTGAGGGTGGTGAGAGCTAGACCTTCAAGTTAATTGTGAGAGGAATGAAGACTCTGGGTGGAGAACAAAGACAGCATGGGAAGGCCAGGAGAAAGGGCAGAGGGAAGAGCTGCAGAGCTCGACAGGAGAGGTGTTCCAGGAACAGTTAGACACAGAATGCCACTTGCAGAATTTGATTTTCCTGGTGAATCTGTTTGCTTGCCATCTAGGAAAAACAATAAACATCACCTGCTCAGCTTGCTTCGGAACAGGTTCTCAGTTCTTGGCTGCTGTCTTGTGGCAGATTAATAAAACCAAAGTTAAGAATTTTGGTGAAGCAAGAATTCAAGAGCAGGAAGGGCAAAGTCAAAGGTAAAGATATTTTTATATTGAAGTTGAAACATCTTCTTTTCTGTCCTTACAGTTGGTACTTTCCAGGGAAATATTAACAGTAAGGTGTTGCTTTCTCAGTTCCAGCAATGGCCCGACTTGTTTAGACTCGGTTTTAAGAATAACTGGTGTGAAGGAGGAGGATTTGTCCCTGGAATATGAATGCTTGGCCTTGAACTTGCGTGGCCTGAGAAGGCACACCTTAACCCTGAAGAGGAAAAAGCCAAGTAAGGAGTGTTCCTCACACTTTGGTCACCCAAACTGATCGAATCAACTTTAAATTGGAGGCGCTTGCCTAGGGGACTATGTGTCACAGTTTGGTCTCACAGGATCTGTCATGAGCATAAGAAATGGCTGGCCAATCTCATGACATGTGCTCCTCTGGAGGATACTATTTGAAATCTGGTCACTGGGGAATGTTTCCCTTTGCTAGGAGGAATCTCTACTGCTCTCTTCCTCCTCTCTGTGTACCTTGTCCTCCTTGTCCTCCTCTTCCTCCTCCCTCTCTCTTTCCCTCCTCTTTAGGCCTTTTATCCTTCAGTGGATCCCTCAGCCATCCTTCCTTTGCACAGACCACAAAGGGAACCCATACTAGATTCAAAACAGTTCTAAAACTGTTGTGTCTCTGTGCAATCCTGTCATGGAAAATAGTTTTATAAACATTTCATTCCAGAGCACTTGATTAGTTTTTTGAATTTATTGATAGAGTCATTTCATTAGTTAGATGAACCATTTGATCCCATTTTAAAAGGGTCAAAACGTCTGTGTGTGTGTGTGTGTGTGAGAGAGAGAGAGAGAGAGAGAGAGAGAGAAAGAGAGAGAGAGAAATAGAGAGGCAGAGAGAGAGATAGAGACAGAGAGACTTTGAAATATTGATATGTGGGTCAGGACCCAAATTCATTTGGATGAACACATTGATGAAAAGGTCGGGAATGAGGAAACCAATTTGCTACAATCATGGTCTAGGTCTCTGCTTAATGTGGTATTTAGGATTGTTTTCTTGTTTTAATTTTGATTTTAACCTCTGCTTTTGTACGTTTTTATAAAACAGAGTTGTGACTCACGTAGATGATTTAAGTACTGTTGTGCTTGGTGGGGCATGGGGCTTTTGTCAGGGACAACTATGCTTCTCCAGGACTGCTGTGGACCACAGCACAATGTTACAGGATGGTGGAGGACACAGTGGATCCTACAGGAAAGGGAAAGCCATGCCCACTGCTCTCACCCAGCATGACCTTGTGTCCTTCTTTTCCTCTTTCGCCTACATTATCATTTATCTAATTGGTTGAATATTCCCTTGTTACCTGTGTATTGGAATTATATTTGTGTTTTTTAATTTGTTCTCTTTGTATGTCATTTTTGTACTTTCTAGTTTATTTTTACTTTATTTGTTATTGTTCAAATCAATGTGTTTACATTATCTCAACAACTCAGTGTATTAAACAAGAATTGTCTCTACTGCTATTGAATCGTCATAATGAATTCTTTTATTTCTGAAATTCTGATATTTCTTAAGCTTAAGAAACTTGTTTAAAAAACTTAAAAAGCCTATATCTGCATATCACTAACCACTAGTAAGTATACATTTGATGCTTATGGTAATAATGATAGTATACACACACACACACACACACAGACACACACACATTCATTGTTTCCTGAGTCTAGGCCTGATCTAATTATTTCACATTAAAATTTCTCATTTATTTTCTCAATGAAACAAGGAGAGACTGTTGCTGTCATGTAATAAGTGGAAACAAAGGCACAGAAAGCTGCATGGCTTGCTGAGGACTGAAGTTCTAGAGCTGACATTCAAACACTGGCAGTATTTTCTTATCTATAAACACTGACAGGAAGTGTTTGTGCCTAGTCATTGGATATGAAAATTACTTATGCACTTATAAAATCACCGATACTGAGGCAGATGTTGAACCTCACAACAATCCCCACAGCAGCTGTACTTTCCTAGCGTGCATACAGTTGGACTTTCAGTCTATCATTTCAGACGGGTTACATGGAACGTTCTTACCATTTCAGCTGCTGACTATACAGACAGGAAGCTTTGGGAAATATTTAGTTCTTTCTCCTAGCTTTAGATCACTGAAACTTGACAGTTCTTGAGTTTTTAGTGCTGGATGCAGAGAGATGAACTATCAGGGGTGGTGGAGGAATTTGTGAATACTACCAGGAATTTTCAACATCAGATCTTGATGCCTGTGCTTGGAGACTTAAGACTGAAATGAAAAAGAACCACCTAACCAAATCTCACCTGAGATTATCCTCATACTCATCTATAAGCAGCACTATTTCTGAGAGGTCTGTGAGGGACATAAACTTAAAAGAGCCAAGAATACCACGAATGGTCACAATTCCTTTGTTCAATTTGTACATGCCTGTGTGTCGGAAGGCATGTTGCCTGTGTGTGTTGTGAATCAAGGAACACAATGGTGGGACAAAGTTCAGTCTGATCACTGAAGTGTGATCACTGGCAGAGAAGGCAGGGACACTGCAGGACCTAGAACCCAGCCTGACTTCTCCATCCGACATGCCCAGTGACCTACACAGCTCTTGTTTCATTTCTGTTTCACATCACCCAGCTTCCAGATGTAGCTAGTCCCCCTGACGTATTGACTCATGTTCCTTAGGATTGTTGATAAGCACTGGACTTTCCCATTCTTTTTTTTCATTACTTCATGAATTCCAGTCCTCTTTATTCTGTATCCCAAGCACTCATCCTACTCTATTCCTGGAATATTACATATCTTTCCATAAAAACAAGCCTTCGACTACCATCATATTAATCTTAATGAAAAGTACTTTCGCTTACGTCTCATTCCTTCACATTAGAACAAATCCCTTAACGAAAGTCTGGGTTAAATACAGTCCTGATCACATCTTCCACGAATTCCCCAAACTGGGTTACTGTGATTCCTCAGAGCACACACTCCAACCTCTGCACATTGGCTCGGTATCTTGGTGTGTTCTCTGGACGAAAGGGAGCTTCATTTTCTGAATCTCACTGAATCCTTTCCGTTCTCTAGGGCTCTCCTTCTACAGGAAGCCTTTCTTCCTCTTTCCAACATGGAACAGAATGCTTCTGTCAACTGAAATACTCCCTATTTGGGTTTACAGGTGTCTGTGTGTCTCCTTTGCCCTTAAAAGCCCTCTGTTCTGTCTAACCTCGTGCCTCCTACAGACTACGGACTAATAAAATTGATTTACTGATTTTCAAAGTAGCCATGAAATTTAGCAGGCAGGCATTTTGAGTGCAAATCTCATTTATTTGTGAACTAACTAATGATGGTTTTCTGCACCTTTCCATCTCTTGATAGTTGATCATCAAAGCACCTACTTCATAGTTGCAGCATGTAGTTTATTGCTAATGTTTGTCAATGTCTTGGTGATAGTCTTCAAAGTGTTCTGGATTGAGGTTGCTCTGCTCTGGAGAGACACAGTAACACCTTACAAAACTAGGAATGGTAAGTAACAAGTTCAAGATTTTCTTCAAAAGAAAACGGCACCATATAACTCTTAGATACTTGTCCATCTTCTTTTAGTGGTTATGCTGCTAAACCCTATGTACTTTTTCTTTGCTAACCTTATCACTGAGGTTTGAGAGTCTCCACAGAGACCATTTTTCATTGTTTCCTTGCTCTTTGTGGCCTTGAGATTTACCTCAAATATTCTCCCTGTGGGACTGCTCCCCCATAACAGACTCTGCCCAAAGCCCAGACAGTTTTCAGTGTTCTAGGAAATGTGGATTGGTAAAACTTCAGGAGACAAAACATGGCAGCAGAAGCACTCCTATGAAAGAATGCATGCTCATTTTCCCAGAATGCTTCTCTCCTGAGTACATGTACATACAGTATACAATGTAACAAGAGAGTTCTGCCTGCTAAATATCAAAATTACCTGCTTTCATTTGAATCAAACAAGTTAGATATTGATGGTGTAGTCAACTAGCAGCTAGTTGTTTGATTTGTGGAAAATCCAGACTGCTTAAGAAATTCCACTTCTTTGTCATTACTAGCTTTTAGTATATTAACTTCTGGGGAATACTCCAGTTTCCAGTTATCCTGGATTTTGCTTTCTGTGACTTCAGTTATCTATGGTCAACTGAGGTTAAGACATATTCTAAGACATGTCTTATCTGCTGAAAGAAGTGAACACAAGTTTTAAATTGAGCACTATTATGAGCTGTGTGGTGAAATTGCATACTGTTCAGCTCTGTTCCCTGGGCTTGGATCATTCCTTTGTCCAGGGTATTCATGCTGTATGCACTGCCTGCCTGAAAGTCACTTACTATCTCAGTTAACAGGCTGACTGCTGGAGTACTGCAGCACTTGTAATCAAGTAAGCATTCTTTTATTTCATAAAGACCACAAAGCTCATGAGCAGTGATGCTGGAAATTTTGTTACAATCTATTGTTCCATTTTTATTATTAATCATTCTCTTACTGTGACCAACTTATAAACTAGACATTATCATATATATGATATACAATATATACAATATATATTATAGGGGAAAAACATAGTATACAGGGCTCAGGACTCTCTTCAACCTCAGTATCCCTTGGAGGTCTTAGACTATATGATTTGTGAATAATTGAAGACTGCTGTGTGGAGAAAATGAAAGACAGAACGGGCCTGCCAGACAGAGAAGAAGGCTCCTGTGCAGGATTATAAATACTTACTAATACTTACTTGCTACTCAAGCTTGACCACCTGACTTGAAGTATCCTGGACAGGCTCTCTGTTTTCTGTCATTTAAGCTAAAACAGTACAAAGGAAGAGACCTTTGGGGCTGAGTCTGTTATTTCCTGGTCACCTTCTGTGGTGGTGGGTTGTCTGTGTCCTTTCATTTCAGAGCATTTTGGAGAATGAGATACATTCACTGATAGCCACAATAATTGTTGGGAACTGTCAACAGTTAAATGAGAACTTTCTGGAAGTAATGAAACGCTTCTTCTTGCTTTCGTATTCAGACGGAAAGCTCTATGATGCCTACGTCATATATCCGCGGAACTTCCAAAGCAGTTCAGAGGGAGCAAGCTCTGTGGAGTACTTTGTTCACCAGATTCTACCTGATGTTCTTGAAAATAAATGTGGCTACAGAGTATGTATTTATGGAAGAGATCTTCTTCCAGGAGAAGGTAAAGCTGCTGGCATTCCTCAAGGACAGCCATCCCTTACAAAATCTAGAAAGGAGACCAAGAGAGGGTGATATTAGGTGATGAGGAAGGGTGTGGGCAAAGGGACACATGGGGATGGGAGGGGGAGGGCTGCCAGAGGTTTCAGGGGCAGCAGGGGGTAGGGAGACGGGGGAAAGAAAACCATAAAAACATACCTTATTCTAAAATGTTTTAATGGCTGGATGTAGTGGTACATGTCTTTAACACTAGCACTCAGGAGAAGGAAGCAGGCAGATCTCTGTGAGGAGATTGATCTGACCAAGTTCCAGGCCAGCTGGGGCTACAGAGAGGCCCTGTCTCAAAAAAAAAAAAAAAAAACAAAAAGGAGAAAAAAAAGTGTTAGTGGTGTACAACACATTATATGGTGAATTAAAAAATATATGTATTAAAAATGTAAAAGCATAGGGAATACATAATTAAGAGTCGTGTATTTATTTATGTTAGCATTTTAATTTACCAGGTGAACATTAGACTTCCATATGTTTCTTTTTTACATTTAACACTTTGTTTTGAAGATCATTTCATAGTAATCCCTATTTTCATGACATGTAAATGAGTATTTCTTATTTGTAATGAATATGTTTACATTTAAAAAGATAGTTCATGCAAAGTGAGGTTTATCATTGATTGCAAGCATTTTTTGTTAGCTATTGTTATTTATTGATTGATTGACTGTGATTTTGAGAGAAGGTCTTTCTATGCTGCTTTTGGTGGTCTAGAACTCACTGTGTAGCACATATTGATCTCAGACTCATGGCAATCTTCCTGACCTAGAATGAACCACTATGCCCAGCTAAGACCAGAACTTACCTTTATAATGTGTGGGGAGGGTGTGCACATGTGTGAATGTGTGTACCATGCATGTGTGCTGCAGTCAGAGCATAATTTGTGGGAGGTGATTCTTCCACCATGTGGGGCCTAGGGATCAAACTCAGGGATCAACCCTGGTTGGTGCAAACACCTTTACCTGCTGAACCATCTTCCAGCCAAGACTAGATATTTTAGGCCTCTCTCCAGATGTTCATCTTCTGCTCTTCTCCCCCGACCCCTAGCACCATCACGGGGGATCTTAACAGCAGGGTTGACAGGACATAGTAGTGTCAGGAGCCCTGAGCCTGTGGTGTTAGCCGGTGCTAGCTACTTCATGTCCTCTGCCCCCAACTACAATAGTTCTGAAACTCTTTAATCTCTTCAGGAGATGTGAAGAAAAACTAAAAAAATACAAGATTTTTGTTCTAATATCCAGAGCCTATAGGTAAGATATTTTGAAAGACATCAGAAAGTCCTCATGACTTTCCTCATATTGGTGAAACATTTTGCAAATTTGTATTATGAGAGCAAGCAGGAGAATGGCTTCCGTTTCTGAGCATATTAGCCAATTTCATGTTTTTGACAGTTTTATCACAATTCAATTTCAGCAGATTTTTTTTTCGGCTCTACAAATATTTAGGCCAAGAACTATCTAACCTTCCTTAGAAACTCTTCTTCAATCCTTCAGAGTCCAGCAAAAGTTTAGAAAGTAAATGAGGCCATGAACATGCCCAGTGAAGCTCCATGTTCACACTACATCTTGAATAGGCATTCCTATGAATAAAAGCAGGATTTAAGTACCAATAGATCAACAGACATGTGCACTGGGAAAGCTGATTTCTTCTGAAATGTCTGGACATTACCATTGCTGTAGTACTAGCTTCAAAGATCGAAAGTGTGCACTCTCGGAAGCTGCAATCTCATTGTCTGGGAGGCTCTCTCTGCCTTCCCAGCTCACCCAGAGACAACCAGATGGGTCAAATGTAGTGGGAGATGATCACAAGTGTTCTTTTCATGTCCCTGATCAGTTCCAAGATCTGTAGGGACTTCAGGTGCTTGTGAGGTTACATCTACCTGTCAGCTCTTCATCTCTTCGTTCTCACTTCATGTCATCCAGACTCAGATGCTCTGCTTGGATGCTTTCTGATGCTGAAGTTTGTATTGCCTGAAGCAGCATCGCACTCTTTTGGAATGGTGTCCCACTTCCCCTCCCTCAATTCATATCCCTTGACCTTACCTCCGCCCAGGGATCAAATCCAACAGGTGCCACACTTCCTTAGAGAAAGTTTGTAGCTGGCCAATGCATTGTTCTTATTCTCTTGACTGCTGTCTCCTTGTGCTACAGTCCACTTTCCATCTCCCTCCATCTGGGATGGAGAATTCTGAGAAACATGACTCTTATCTATAACCGTTTCTCATTCATTCATTTCCTCATTTCGCATGATATAAATGAGTCACTGCTCTCTCAGAAGATAATGAATTGTTTGTCATGATTGCGCTTTCTGAATGTACTTTCCGCTCCTGCAATGAGAGGTGAGTGTGTCATATAGTTTTTCTAAGTCCACCAAGTCCTCTACAAAGGCTGATTGGAAAGGAGATCTGATGACCTTCTTTAGGATTTTTCTAGTATGGATCAAATCAACTCCCAGAACAAAGATTATTGGGGTGTAAAATGATTCAGGACTTCTACAGAGGGGCTTTGGTCAGTTTAGTGAACCGAGGCTTCTTGAATTTGCATTCTTCAGTGTGCTGTAGTACAACCTCTCTTCCCAAGACAGAAAGAGTGTAAGAGCCAGAAGGGTTAGATGAATACAAGCAAGTGTTGTCTGGACACCACAGGGTAGGTGCATGAGTGAACACACAGTGCTTGTGACAGCGTGTGCAAAACATGTGCAGACCCAAGCCCAACAAAAACCCAGCATGAAGCAGGAGTTGGGTAAGAAGCTCGAGCCCTGACTGAGGAACTATTGGCATTTGATAGGTGTTGGGAGAGGAAGAGTCAGCTTTCTTTCAGGCATGATTCTGGGTAGATTGACTAGACTCCAGGGGATGGACTCACACCCAAGAGTGTTTGGGGAACACATATTTGACAGACTTTTTAAAAAGGGAAAGGGACATGAAGTCTGAAGAGTAGTAGGACAGGAGTGGAGACTGAGAACACTATATCGAAACATGTTGTATGAAATTCTCAAAAAAGCTGTAAGTAAATATAAGAAGATAATAGCCTAGAAAGAAAAATCCAGTGGTGCTGAATTCTAAGTCTCTCATGAAATAAGGTTGATACCTTCACTCTCCCAGGGGCTAAAGACTCTGCTAGGATTGATCTGGGTAAATAGAGGGCCCTGGGATGAATATTCACATGGTGAAATCTGTAAGTTCATTTCTACTTTCTGAACATGACTCAGTCAACTCAGAATCTCCTGATAGATTATGGAAGTAAGATTCTTATGTCCGGAATAGTTATGATTCAAACATTAGACTTACTAGAATAATGATGGGATGTCTCAATCCATTTCTTGAATGCCTAGATGCAGCTACTGCGGTGGAAACCAATATCAGGAAGAGCAGGCGACACATATTTATCCTGGCTCCCCACATGAAAGACAGCAAGGAATTTGCTTATGAACAGGAGATTGCCCTTCACAGTGCCCTCATCCAGAACGACTCCAAGGTCATTCTTATTGAAATGGAGGCTCTAGGTGAGCCAAGGGGATTACAGATTGGAGATCTTCAAGATTCTCTCCAACACCTTGTAAAAATGCAGGGGACCATCAAGTGGAGGGAGGAACATGTGGCCAACAAGTGGTCCTTGAGCTCCAAATTCTGGAAGCACGTGAGGTACCAAATGCCAATACCAAGCAGACTTCCCAGCATGACTTCCTGAGTGGCTGCTTTGAGTGCCCAAAGGCATGCTTTGGTCCACTAACACATCTGACTTTGTAGATTGACTCTTCAGAGCTGGACTGTATCCCAGTAAAGGACACTGGGAGCTGAGGTGTGAGAACTGGGAATATTAATGGTAGACAGGTCCCAGATTCCAGCCAAGAAACCCTCTGTTTTGCTTTGTGGATTCTGAGTCGGCTCAGCTCCTCCCCTCTCTGAAATTTCCTTGCCCTGTTTTATTCTTTTGTGGTGCGAGATCTTTCTCCCATAACTTTTCTCTCTCTGTTTCGCTTCTCTTTATTCTTTTTCTCATTGATAATGTACATTCTTAGTATCAAGTAAAGATCGTAGAATAAAATTCTGGGTCATTTCTGTATTACTTACTTTCTGTTGCTTTGATAAAACACCTGGACAAAGGGGGCTTATAAAAGGAAGAGTTTATTTAGCTTACAGTTCCAAAAGGACAAAAGTTCCTCATGGCAAGGAGGTGTGGCCACAGAGGTGACTGGTGTAGGAGCAGAAGGCACATCTCCAAGCATAGGAAGCAGAGAGTGACTGAAAATCCAGCAAGACTTAAGAACTCTCTAAGCCACCACCAGTAAGTGCTTCCTCTAGCATGGATAAACCTTCTAAGACCTTCCAAAAGATCGCCATCAACTGGGGACCAAACACTTAAATACTTGGAGCCTATGGAAGGATATTCTCATTCAAACCACCACAATCTCAAAGTATACTCTGATCCCCACAGGCAGAACACCATGTGTAAATTATGTTCCTAACATGCCAGAATTTCTTTCCTGTATTTTATCTGAAAATTGCCTTGTTCTATAATTTCAATATTGCCACATTTATTAGGATACCTTACCCAAATGGCCTTTAAAACCAAACTTTTTTTCAGTTCTAAACTGCTTCCATATATTTTTATTCTCGTTAGAAATAAATATGTTCTCGCTGTAAAGGTAATAAAGATGTATCAAAGATAAGAAAGTATAAAGGAGAAAATAACAAAATCATTCATAAATCTGTTATCTTAAAATTAACTTTGGTAAGTAAGCTTTATTCTGTATTAAAAATAATCCATATTTATACATACAATGTGTATAGCTGAGTTCATACCACATAGAATTTGCATTTTTCCTGTTTACCACTTTAATGAAAATATGTGGCATGTGACTAAATTTTTTTTTTCACATTTACAAATATTCAGAATGTTCTAGCTCGCAGTTATGCCACAGGGAATAAATAAAACAGCCAGATCAGAAACAAGTCTGCCATGATCACATCAGTGTATCTTCTGTCAACTCAAACCAGTTTTATGATTATGAGAGACTTAATTTGTTTTACTATGTCTATAAAATGTGTAGGGAATTTTGACAAAACAGTTATCTTGCAAGGAAAGATTCTCTGGCCAGTCTTCTGCAGGAGGATACATATTTTGGGGCCATAGACGTCCATCAGTGGATTCTGAGCCCAGGGAAGTATCTTAGTGGTACTTCAATAAATCCTACCTTTGTTGAGCTACTAAGTAAATTATCAGATTCCATGCTGAAATGGCACTGGATGCTTTGACAGGTAACATGATAAACTCACAGTCCTCCCTGCCTTTCAGAGACCTGACTGAAGAGGAGTGATATTTAAATATACAGAACAAAGAGAGGGCACTGAAAGATGCTGGAGACAACACACAAAAAAATCAATGAGTCTAAGAGCCGTTTCTTTGAAAAGTTAAATAATATAGATACACCCTTAGCCCCGTTAACCAAAAGATCAATAGAGCAGTCCAAATTAACAAAATCAGAGATGAAAAGGGAAACATCACAATAGACCCCAACAAAACAAAACAAACCCTAGAACACGGTAAAGGAATACTTCAAAAATCTATACCCCATTAAACCTGAAAATCTAAAAGAAATGGGTGAATTTCTAAAGTCATGGACAGAACCAAAGTTAAACCAAGAAGAGATCAACAGCATAGACACACCCATAACAAATAAGGAAACTGAAGCAGTAACAAAAAACCTCCCAACTAAATAAAAGCCCAGACCCAGATGGATTCACAGCAGAATTCTACCAGACATTTAAAGAACATCTACAACCAGTATTGTTTAATTTATTCAAAAAGATAGAAACAGAGGGAGAACACCTAAATTCCTTGTATGAAGTGAATATCACTCTAATACCCAAATCAGGTAAAGGAACAACAAAAATGAAAACTATAGACCCATATCCTTAATGAATAAAGATACTCAACAACATACTCACAAACTGCATACAGACACACATCCACCATGATCAAGTCGGCTTTATTCCAGACACACATGTTTAACTCCATATTATACTTTTTTTGCAAGTATACTACAAATATTTACAATTTTGAAATGTGCACCTTATGTTTTTGGGGAGTTAGTGTGTGGGAAAGATTAACAAAGGACCTTTTGGCATTGGAGAGATGACTCAGTGGTTAAGAGCACTGGATGCTCTTGCAGAGGACCCAGATTCATTCCGAGCAGGGATGTTTCATATATGCAAGTCAATAAATGTAACAAAACATATAAATGGACTTAAAATCACAAAAATGGACAAAAATCACATTGGTCATCTGAGTAGATACAGAAAAGGCCTTTGACAAAATCCCACATGCATTCTTCTTAAAAGTCCTAGAAGGAATTGGACTGGAGGGAGCATACCTCAACATAATTAGAGCTATATACAGCAAACCCATAGACAACATCATTCTAATCGGAGAAAAACTAGAAGCATTGCCATTAAAATCAGAAATTAGACATGACTATCATCTCTATTCCTTTTCAACATAGTGCTTGAAACTCTTATGAAAGCAGCAAGAGAAGAAAATTAAAGGAATACTAATTGGAAAAGAAGAGGTCAAATTATCACTATTTGCAGATGATACGATATACATAAGAGATCCCAAAAATCCACCAGAAAACTATTAGAAACGATTAATACTTTCAGGAAAGTAGCAGGTTACAAAACCAATGTACAAAGAAATCAGTAGTCCTTCCATAAACAAACAACAAACAATCAGTAAGAACATTCAAAGAAACCCGTTCATTCACAATAAACTAAAAAAACAGATATTCAGGAACAAATTGAACCAAAGACATTAAGGTCTCTACAATGAAAAATAAAATATTTAAAGAAAGAGATAAAGGGAGACCCTGGGAGCTGGAAAGACCTGCCATGCTCATGGATGGCAGAATTAATATTGTGAAATGACCATCTTACCAAAAGCACTCTATAGATTCAATTAAATGCCAATTAAAATACGACATTCTTCACAGAGCTAGAAAATGCCATCCCAGCATGGAGTGAGGGGAATGGCAGGCAGGCCCTGACCCTCGTCTGGGAACTGTTGGCAACTGATTTTTGCTGGCGTGATGGAGAGTAGATTTTCTTTAAGATTTCAAGAGAGGCTGATTAGACTACAGTGGATGAATTTGACTGAATGACATCTGGGTACAAATGTGGGAGCGGGTCTAAATTTGATTAAAACTGTTATATGAAATGCACCAAAGCTCAATAGAAATTAAGAAAAAAAAAAAAAAGAACAGAGGAAATTGTGAAACCAATTGTCTTTCCCTATTTACATTACCAACTTGAAAGCACAGGGCCAAATTTAAGATCTTTCTATACTGTTTATCAGTGACGACAACATGGAATTTGTGTTAATTTTGTTCCTGACTCCATCATAGCTTTGATTTTTATTTTCCCCATAATGTTTTCTCATGTTTAAAATTGTTTAACTCTATATTATAAACTTTTCTTGCAAGTATACTACAAATATTTACAATTTTGAAATGTGCACCTTACAGTTTTGGGGAGGTGGTGTGTGGGGAAGATTAAGAAGGGAGGATTTGGGGATGGAGAGATGACTCAGTGGTTAAGAGCATTGGCCGATCTTGCAGAGGACCCAGATTCAATTCCCAGCACTCACATGGCAATTAACAACCATCCATAACTCCAGTTTCAGGGGATCTGATAGCCTCTTCTGACCTTTGTGGGCATTGCATCTGGTGCACTACATCCATGTATATATTCATACACATATAAAAGTAATAAATATACTATTTAAAAATGAAGGTTGCTTTTGAGTCAGCCGATGCCTTGCTCACATTTGTGGCACTGGATGCTCACTGTAGAAGCTTAGAGCAGAGACCATGTGTAGGTCCAGCTTAGGGGAAACGGACTTGGCTGTGCCCCCTTTATACTTTTCTTTAAACTTATATACCACTTCCTGTTACCTAAGTCCTTTGGAGCTCAGTTTCTAAAACCAGAGAATGAGAGGCTGGAGAAGATGAGCCTTGCAGATTCATCATTTTCCTTGGCTCGTCTGTGTAGTGACATTAGAACTTCAGACCTCTTGGATTTTCATACCACCACTCTTCCTATTTCATTTAATTTGCTCCTTTTTGTGATCAGAACAACAGATCCACATGAAGTAACATAAATAAAAAGTCAGTCAAAATTTGTTGGGTGACTACCATGTGATCATGCTAAAATTACAGAAACACAATTTTTTTTTGTCAAATTTGCACACAATAAGATGTATATGCTGTGTTCGGTTTAATGACTTTTGACGACTGAACACGTCTGCGCAGTTCTCAGCCCAAACAAGACAGAAATATTCCAACATTATTTCAACATCTCAGACAGTACCACGGTGACATTTCTCAGTCAATTCCGTTCTCCCTTTAGAGGCCAACAGTGTTCTGATTTCTGCTTCCATGGTTTTAGTCTCACCAGATGCTGACGTTTATATAAATGGACTTTGATGGTGTTGTCTGGCTACTCTGCACAGTATATTTTTCACGTTCACCCTTTTCTCAGTGGGAATCAGTTTATGCCTTTGCACTGCTGAGCAGCATTCAACTGTGTGATGATTTCAGTTGGTTAGCTTGGCTGGATGTGTGGACTGTTTCTTCTAGCTATCACAAATGTGTCTCCCAGGATTATAACTGTAGATATGTGCTTCTTTTTTGGTCAATATCCAGGAAAACGCACAGGACAGATGTACGTTTAACTTTTTGAGAAATGAGCACATATTCTTGCAGACCATGATGCCATTTTACATTCCCGGCAGTAAAAGAGAAATCTGCTTGCTTCTCTGGCCTGCCAATAATTGGTGCTGTTGAAATCCTGCCATTCAGTCACTGTAGTCATTGTTAAGTGACCCCACTCGCAGTTTTCTGAGCACTAGTGGTGTTGAGTTTCCTTTATGCTCTTGCTGGTCAGGAGTAGTAGATCTTAGGGAAGGTCAAATTCTTTTGCTCTTGTGGTTTGGCTACAAAGTATCATAACAATAGTTCCTGTGCTGAAGACTTTTTCTCAGCAGGGGGCGATACTGAGAAATGACTGCATTATGTGGGTGCTAAATTCATCAAGGAGAAACTGATGAACTTAATCAGCTATTGGGAGCTGGGGCCTGTTGGAACATGACTTTGAGGAACATACTTTATCATCAGACTCACTCTGTGTCTCTGTCTCTGTTTTTCGGGCACCAAGAAATAAACAACTCTGATCAACTTGGTTCCTGCTATAAAACTCTCCTCATAGCCTATAACAACAAGTCACCAACCTTTCAACCTGTGAGCCCAAACAAACTTTCTGTCTTTAAGTTGATTTCTGTTAGGTGTTTTGTGACAGTGATGAAAAGAAAAACACAGAAAGCCCTATTTAAGCTGTCTTGCTTCTTTTTATATTGTTGATGTGTATAAATTATATATTATAGATACAAATTCTTAGACACATAAATGCAAAGTGAGAATATTTTCAGGCTTACTTATTTTTTAAATGGTGTCCCTGATTTTTCAAACATTTAAAATTTTGATAACATTCAGTCTATCACTTTGACTTACATGGTAGATGCTTTGTATATCCCAAGAAATCTCTGGACTATTTTTTTAAAATGACATACTCATGTTCTGGCTTTTAGTTTGGAATTGATGGTCTATTGTGGACTAATATTTGTACAGAGAATGAGGTAATAGCTAACCTTCCCTGATCCTATAGAGATAGCATAGGGAATGCTTAATATAAAAGTCTAAACTATGTTCTCTGCCAACTGTACTGTGGGTGGAGGAAAGCAGATATCCTAACAATGAGGCCTTTAAACCGATGTGTATGGTGTGTCTTCATTTCCATGGGTTCTCTCTCTCTTGCTCTCAGCAATGTTCTGTTTTCCTAGTGGGTATCATGCACCTTCTGAAGGATTTATGCTTCCATTTTCTAATGCCACTGTAAGTTGGCACCCTTAACAAATTTAAAAATTTAAAAATTTCCATCACAAATGTTTTGATTTTTCTGTAGTAAACTTGCATTTGGTTAACTCAAGATAGTGGTTTTTAGTATTTTGATATATTTCAATGGGTGATTCACCAAAAAATGTTCCTTCTGTCAAAACCAGTACTTGCACATTCTCTATCTCTATGAGGTGTTTGTTTGTTTGTTTGGGGTCTCCTTGAAGCCCCAGCTAGCCTGAAACTTGCTATATAGACCAGGCTGACTTCGAACTCACAGAGATCCACCTGCCTCTCCTTCCTTTGGGATTAAAGCTGTGTACCACCATGTCCAACATCCTTATGTTTTAAAATTTTCATCTCTTCACGTACCATTAAAAGCTGACATCCTTATTGTTACCAATCATAGGAAAACAAAATGTTTCACCCTTAATTGTAAAGTTACCAGTCGGTTCTTCTTTATCAGATTAGATGGCAACACTCCCATCTGCTCTCTGTTCTGTTCTATTCTCCCTGTTAATTTAAAGAAGGTGTTGAAACTTGTTAAACACTTTTTTTTTTCAATTATCACAGCCATGATGTGCTTCCCCTATTTATTATACATTGAATTATTTTAATTGGTAAAAGAACTGTCTCACTGAAGCCCGTTCCCTGTCAGCTATGAAGATCTTTTTGTCTGGAGTTCTTATATAGCACATTATAAAAATTCAGCAATACACTGTTTGGCCTCCTTTCCTTTGAACACTTTAAAATCTCACTGTTAGGACGTCCTCCATAGTGATCTCCCATTCCTTCCGAAGGCCTGAGCTGACCCAGTGCTCTGTGAACCCTGCTCACCTGGGGCTCCGGGAGGCAGCCTGTGCTGGGCATTCTCCTTTGCGGCGCTCCCTCCTCAGTCCTTCCTCCTCCCTCTAGCCTTCACCCTATCCCCTCCCCCTCACACCTGCCCCCCAGGGTGTGCGGAAACCCTCAGGTTCACCGCCTCCTGCTTGGAGGGCTGGGAGGGTGCGCACGAGGGGCACCATGTGCCACTGCCAGACACCGAGGGTGGCATCGCCACCGCCCGGGCTCCCCGGGGCACGCGCCTGCGTGGGAACAAAGGTCCCCTGCGGCGTGGAGGCCGCAGCGCCTGGGCGAGGGCAGGCCGCGGGGGATTCCCGCCCATCGCCCCCTCTGACTCGCGGCCCAGCGATGGGGTGGAGGAATTGGTACCCGGTTCTCAGCTAGGGGCGCGGGGCTTCCTGGACCGGATACCCGGAGTGCTCCTGTGAAGCAGCCCCATCAAGGAGCGCCCTAGAAACTGAGCATCCTTCACCCGGAGCTCCTCCTACCTGGGGCGGAGCCCACCTGCTGCCCTTGGGTTTTCTTTCTTCTTACTTTCTGTTCTTATCCAAGCCTTTCATCCCCAACCCCGCTCCCCCGCCCCCTAAGCCCTGCTGGACTTCCTATTGCTTTAATCACAGTCCTGCCCTGTCCTGTGGTACCTCTCTTTCCTTTCTGTTTTCACAGTTGTGCAGACGGAAGGGTTCTGTTTTCACCTGCAGTCTGAATATACCTAAGGCTAAACCTAAGTGAAGGGAAGACCACCGCCCCGCCCCAGCCTGGGGGACCCTCATCTGAAGGTAAGGACAGGCATCGCCTCCCCTCCCCACTGCACTTTGCTGCTTCGGGTAGGGGTGCTGACAAGTTTTTTTTTTGTGTGTGTGTGTGTGGGGGGGGGGGTGCTGGCTTTATAAGTTGACCCACTCTCAGGTGCTTTGTGGAGAAGTGTAGTGTGCACAGCTGAAAGAAGCGACCAACAGCAACCGTTGTCAAGTAAGTGCTTATCTCCTGTCTGATCATTTAGTCTTGCTAGGCACCAAATCAGAGAGACAGTATCATCAGGATTAAAAACTGGGAAAGGAACCTCAGAGTGGCTCAGGAATTTATCCAAGGACATTTGTCTAGTAAGCAGTAGATTCCAGATTCGCACTGCATTTTCCTGATTCCAGGATCGTTGAATTTAATCCAAGTTGCTTCTGGAAGTTAGAAGCCACATAATGTTGCAGCACCTTATCAGAACACTTAAGGACTGGGCAGTCTCACCTGGGGGTAGATTGGAGATTACTGTATACATTTTATTGACTTCTCTTGCTCCATGCCTGGGACCTCTGCAGTACACCTTCTGTACTATCTAGGGAACACCTCTTAACCCAGTATGCCTTGGACAGGAAAATTTGGGGAGCTGCATTTATGCAGAGTCTGAGGATAGTATTAGCCTGGTCCTCCAAATACAAATACAAGGTTGAGAACAACTTCTGATCTAAGCACATGGTCTCCCTTGGGGACCCCATCGGGAAATGGGGACAGGATCAGGAGTGATAAGGATGCTTCGAGGTGGTGTGGCTTGGACTCCCTGCAATTTGGGCAATAAGCTTCCTGGAAAAGCCAACTGTTGAGTCACATTGCAACATCTGTAGGGTCCTGGAGTAAGAAGTAGCAAGCTTGGTCCATCCGTGTGATCTGCCCAGGCACATCTGGAGAAAAATGAAGATGATAGTAGTAGATATTTTTATGACAAACATTGTGAGGTGGTGGTGATTTTCATAATCCTGCAGATAGGAAACTAAATTTCATACATGCATTGTCTTAGAGCAGAAGTTCACACACATGTACAAGGTCATTTTGCCACATTGCATTCAAATGTTTCACAATGTTGCAGATGGCTTAAAAGAACTTCTTCATTGAACACTGCAGAAAAAGGATTACATGTTAAAAAAAAAAAAAGAAAAAGACACGGATGACCTAGCTCAGGGTTAGAGTGTTTGTCTAAACAGCTTACAGCTTTCAGCTTTCAGCATGGAAAAACAACAACTTGCTGGTATCATGACTTTCATCAAGGCAGTCTGTCTTAGGGATAGCACAGGATTATTTTTCACTAATTTTAATGGCTTGCATGGGGCAATCTGTTTACCTGCAAGTCTGTAACTCTGTCATCTGGGCTGAGCCATTTCCCCTTCTCTGAGCCTCAGGTTCCTCATAGGGAAGCTTTGAAGTGACCTAAAAACTATGTATTTCTATCATTTTTTTTTTCTAGAATATGGTCACTTTCCTCATGGCAAGGCACATAAAAAAGGGGTTGGGAGGAATCAGAGACTCAGGACCTGATCACTCACCCACCCTTGAAGGATACCCTGGAAGGGCTCCCTTGCCTTAAGGACAGAGATACTGATCAACTCATTTCTGGTGTTCTTCCATTACCAGGCCGTATAATTTTTGGAAAAGAAATTTTTTTTCACTTAGAGAAAAATCTCAAACATTGGGCAACTGAGATGAATTTGTAACTATTCATTGTATACATGTATACACACATGTATACATGTTATGTTTTAATATTACACACAAAACACTTGTATTTCGTGTTTATTACTTAAAATACATTAAATATAACTGCATGTATCTAATATGAGATTAACTTCTCTGAGTGCCCAGGTGAATCCTGTAGACCTGTGGCTTTTCACTTGTCTGCACACTAGAATCAGTGGGGAGTTCTGAGGACTTAGGAGACCAGGCTGTACTCTAGCAGCTGGATGAAGCCCAGGCTATCCCTCTAATAGTAGGTGGAACCCAGGCTTCATTATCTTTTTTTAAAGATTCACATTATGCTTATGGGGCATCATATTTGTCAAAATGAACTTTTAAAAATGTCATGTTTAAAAAAATATTTTATTATTTTTATTTGTATGAATGTAATGCCTGAATGTATGTAAGTGCACCCATGTCGTGCAATGCCCTCAGAGGTCAGAAGAGGGCATTGGACCCCCTGGAACTGGAGTTATAGACAGTTGTTAACCAGCATGTGGGTGCTGGGAACCAAACCCAGGTCCTACTTAAGGCAAGTCAGTGCTTTTGACCTCTGAACCATCTCTCCAGCCCCTTAAATGTCATGTTTTAAAAAGTAAAGAATCATGCAGATGTACCAATGAAATTGAATATCACTAAGGCTTTCCATCTGCATATATATTTTATGAATTTGGTGTATTCATTAATTCAGCAAATAATAAACCAACAAGCATACATAAAGTGACACATGCCAATTAGTAGTACTTGCTATGAATAGACAAGCAAAGGGAGAAAACGGAAAGTGGGCATGTGCTTGCTTGCACATATTCACTCTGGGTAAATGTGCTGTGCTAGATTTTCCATAGAATGTTCCAGGAGAGCTTGTACATTGTAACTGGATGTCAACACACTTTAAAGGAGAGACAAGACTGAAAGTTTAATTAGATCCTATAACTTCATGCTAAACAAGAAAATTAAGTTTTGGTAAACTTAAAATAAGTTAAATATTAAAAAATATGAAGCCATAAAAATGAAAAAATATAAGTATCTGTTTTACTGTGGCATTTGGGAGGGCGAGGGATGCCATATCCTACACTTAAAAGTAACGGGAAAAAATCACAATGTGAAAGAATGTTGTTTTAAGGAAATCAATATGAAATCGTCCATATGTTAACATAGAAAAGAAAGTAAGAGTAAGCTAAACAAATTGTATAAAGTACAAATGCTGGAGAGCTGGGGGGACAGGACCATTGCTTATTAAATGATTTATAAACATGGAATAAAATAACTACTATTATGTGATTAATATTTTTCTCATCTACAGTGAAAAGAAATTGTGGATCTGAAGCAGCAGTGAGATGCCATGCTCCCATCTAAAGTACCCTGTTAGATTTGAAAGCTGAGACTGGCCAGTGCCATCCTGGGTGTGGTACAAAGTGTGTTGCACTGTTGAGGGAGAAAATGGGGCAGCTGGGACATTTCTAGAATGTGATTGGGCAGCACACATTTCTCATGTATATGGCTCCTTCACTGTCCTGCTAATTTGTATACCAAGAAAGTGATAAGAATAAATCAAATGTTAAGAGCCAACATCCAAATGGTACTGGGATAGTGTCATTTATTTAATAGCAACTCTCCAGACATCCAGTAGGAACTCTTGTAACCATCACCTGTCAGCTCTGGGAGATCAGATCATTATTCTCTTCTGTTGAAAAAGAAATCAGAATGTAGGATTTGTGTATAGTTGTTGAGCTGGTAAAGGAAAGAAAGAAGACTTGAATCAAGTCAGGCTGGAACCAGAGGCTGTGCTCCAAAACACTGAGCTATCCTGCCTTATAAATGAAGGTGGCCATGGGTGATTGTGCAATGTAGTTCACTTTGTAAGTCATAATGCAGTCACATGAAGGGATATGGGGTGGTGATTCAAACAGTGTGAACAAAGGGAAAGGTGTGAAGTAAGAAAACTTTCCATATGCAGGATCAAGTGGAAATGCCAGACACAAAATTAGACATCATTGAACTTTTTGAAAGTGTATACAAAGGATAAGGAAACATGCAAAAATCCTGTGCATATCACAACTGTTTTCTTCATTCCGTCTTCAATTTGCTAGTACTTCCCACTAGGAACAAATTGCCTTACGAATTAGGAAAGAAAGAAGAAAAGAAACTTAAAGGTTATAGAAAAGAAAAAAAATGAGATAAAACAGAACACACAAAATTTCTAAAATTTGCACCTGCAAGAAATACAATATTCCTGTCCCCTACATCTATTTTATCGTGACTTGCTTGAGTATCTATGACAGGTTATCTGTAACACTTCTCAGAATAGTATTTATCTGCAAATGAATTTGACACTTAATAAAACACCAATTTCTTGATTTCACATATACAACTTCAAAAGCACATTAACACTAAAATTGTACTATGTACACATTTACTTGTACAGCTCTGTGGATACCAGCTATCCTTTATATACTGAGAGGACAATGTTTCTTGTTAAAACTTATAACTTATTAAAATACTGAATAATCTCATAACTTTATTCCTGATTGAAAATTAGAAAAATAAGTAAATAAAAGAGAGTCCCTTTTCCAAATCTCGGAACCTTAACCAGATAAATGATATAGAGGAACTTATACTTTAAGACAAAAAATTACACACTCAGTAATAAGAGGTATGTGAGTGGGTGATTGAAGTTTTCTAGTCATTCACTGTTCTGATTGAACAGTTGGTACTTCCCATGAGTAAATAACCTTTTTGTTTTCACATTATTCATTATTATCTCTTGAAAATGCTACCAAATATTTGATGATGTTATTCTTAAGGATTTGGCAAACATTTGGCAGCTTTATTGGAACACTTTTTTCTCTGATTCCAAAATTAAGATCGGAAGTGAGCAGAGTTTGGGGTAGTGCTGTCAGGATAGAAGTTGACATGTCTCCCAAAGTCTTCATTAACATTGATGTTTATACATGATGTAATCCCGCAGTGATTATGGAGGAAGCCTTCTTACCATCTGTGATTAAGCAATAAGCAAATAGGTTCTGAGACTTGCCCAACTCATTAGGTTTTATCAAAATGGAATGTTGACATGTTTGTGAGTCCCTGAAACCAGTCTGTTTACGTCCTGCTGTGTTCTCTTTGACCAGTGTTCTTTTGCACCAGCGAGTGGATGCAGTGCTGGTTTCAGTAAACAAGAGACCCGGGAATTATTTGTGAAATATTGAGACCTAGTGAATGGCCTCCACTGAGGAAAAGCCTTTGTCTATTGTTCATTTACTCTCTTTTTTTATAATTAGAAAGGGAAATGTTGTACTATCATAGGCTCAAGTTCAGTGCAGAAAGACCAGAGCAGAGGGTCACAGGCAGTGTAAAGGAGGACTGTTCTAAGTACAGGGAATGTCCCTTAGTTTCTCAATTTTCTAAAGTGAGTGCTGCCTCCTGGCCCACGTGCACACACCTCTCCCTCAGTGACCAGTACTGAGTAGTGTGCTGCAGGGATTGTGCAGGCTTTACCGCTGAGCAAGATGAACTGTTTCTGAGACGTATGAAAGAAAGTTATGTTCAGAAAAAGAATGTGGATTTTAAATATTCAATCAGTGGAGCTGGAGAGATAGTGCCGCAATTAAGAGCCCGGCTGTTCTTGTTTAGGACCTGGGTTCAGTTCCCAGCATCCACATGGGAGCTGACAACCTTCTGTAACTCCAGTTCTGGGGATCTGACACTCTCTTCTGGTCTCCACGGGCATTGTCTGCTCCTGGTGTACTTATATACATGCAGGCAAAATACTCATACAATAAAAATAAATAAAATATTCAACCTATAAATGGAGATTTAATTACAAATCACAAGGAACATTTTGGTGTTGCACATTTTGGTGAATGCACACAGGCCTCTATGGGGTGGAGGTAAAGTGCTCTCCACTGTGTTAAAGCTTGATCCTCAGAGTGCCAGTATTGGGAGACTGCGGTTCCTTTAAGAGATGGGGCCTCCTGGGAGGGTTTTAGTTCATAAGGGGCATGCCCTTGAAAGAGATGGTGGGACCATAGCCCTTCCTCTTCCTCTTTCACTCCCCAGTTATTAAGGGAGGGAGCAGTTTCCCTTTGCCATAGGTTCTAGTTGGAATGTGCTGCCTCATTACAGGCCCTAAAGCAAGAAGACCAGTCAATCAACATCAACTGAAAGCTCTGGAACTGTGAGTCAAAAGAAACTTTTTTTTTCTTTTTAAGACAATTATCTCAGGTAACTTGCTATCTTGATGGAATCCGCTCCCCCTGCCACCACACCTTCATGTGTGGAACTACTGTTCATACCTTGTATGCCATAGATTGTTTACCTATAGAATTGTAGATTTTTCTAGCTGTCCTGTTGTCCTTAACTTTGCCCTTGGAGGTGAGATTTAGTGTGTCAGATTAAAAGATATCAGCTCTATTGTATTACAGTTTTAAGGAAGTAATTTTAAGTAATTTTTTTGGAAGCTAAAATTCATTGCCTTGAAATTTTATTTAACTTTACTTGGCTAAACGTTTGGAAAAATGATGAGTATTTTCAAGAGACAGGAAAGTTTTCTGGACCAGTTTTAAAATGTATGAGCCAGAAGAGTTTAAAACATCCCACAGGATATTGGCATGCTTTGTCCGAGGGCTTAGGCTTAACCCTGTTATTGTTCTTTGTCTAGGGACCCTATTGGCACCCTAACAATGCACTGTGTACAATTACTCTTGACACTTTCGGTTCTTATTGTTAAAAGTACTTCAGGTAAGTGATTGCCAACCTTAGCAAATATACTTCATTAGAAAACTAGAGAATAAGATGAAGATTCTTTATAAACTTTATAAACTGCTCAGTGAAGTTACTGAAGATGATGGATGTGTTAAAGTTTACCGACTTCAAATTTTATTTTGGAAGACTGAGAAGTACTTGATATCCCTGGCATAGAGAATGGATCTTTTAAAATGCTATCAAGTAAAGCTGTACATATTATTATGCAGAGAGACAAGGTTGAAAAACTTAGGCCCCCCAAAATAAGTTACATTTAGAAGAAAGTTTGCTTCATTTTATTTGAAATACAGAAACAACTATCTTTATTATGAGTTTTAGACAATTTTATACACAATTTGTCTTTCCCAAGACGACAACAGAAATTTATTCCTTTGAAAGGAAATTACAAAGTAAGGAAATGGAAAAATACAGATCTTAAAAGTAACAGTAGGCAAGGTGTGGTGACATACATCTTTAGTCCCAGGACTTGAGAAGTAGAGACAGGGAGCTTTCTGTGAGATGGAGGCCAGCCTGGTCTACATAGTGAGTTCCAGACTGGCAGGGGGTGCAGGGAGACTCTTTCTCAAAAAGACCAAAATAAATAATATAAATATAATGCTGGAAAGACAATATAAGAAAGGATCTGGTTAGACTAGAGAGCTAAAGTAAGCCTCAAAGCAGGCATCAATAGTTATTGTAATTTATCAACAGTGCTTGTTTAAAGGTGTTTTCTACTGAAAAAGATCTGAAGGTCCTATTTTTGGAAAGGCGCTGTGTGGTTGAAGAGCAAGGTTTAGCCCAGATGTGGGAGAAGAAAGGAAAGGCAGACTAATTAGTTTACTTCGGACTGTTATCCTGGAAAGGGGAACACTGGGGCCATATCCCTTACTTTGGGGATATGCTGATGGGAGAAACAGATTGGTTATTGATGCTTTCAAATAATACATGTCCAATCTTGAGGCATGGTTAAGAAATGGATCTGTAGATTGTTGGAATACTAATGTTGAAGAAAATGCTTTTTTCGTTACTCATTGGTATCAAAGGATTTGTCAGGAACTACTGAGTGAAAAATCAAAGCACAGGAAGGTGGCAGGCATGTGTCAACCATCTGCTCCTAGGTACATGGCACACAATTGTGACACAAAACCAGCTCTACATCCTGTAGAGTCAGGGTGCTCAGGTCTCAGGTCTTTGTTCTTTAAGGACTTGGAAAACACCTTTGAGAAATAGGGCACTGTAACCATATGTGGCAATAGTCTATATGTGAGTTTTTTTTAAACTTGGAGTTAGGTGAGGGCTTCTCATATTTGTCTAAATCCAGAACAACTTAAAACATTAACTTTATCCCTGAAAGAATTAGAATGTCTGTTCTGGCACTTCAAATTCCACATACTTTGACCTACGCTCATTTCTGTACCCAAAGATCATTCCTAAGGAGTACCAAATTAATCAACAAAGTCAAACTGTAATGTTAAATATAAGATCAGGTGTCTGAAGATCTGGTTCCTGGGAGTTATGGATTTCCAACTCCCTAGTACACAGCATTAGAAAATATGGCTTCCTTCCACAGTGACTTCTTTTCAAGCAGAAGCTATTTCCAAAAAGGAATTGGATATTTGAAAGCAGACGTATTCATATTTGTCAATGTTTTTTAAAGATTAGTCAAAATTTGGAAACCTAGAAAGACTCCAAGTGTCCAGCAGACACTTTTCCAGTAATCCAAATCCCCATTAATAGTTAGTGGACTATATAACAATGGGAAAAAGAACACATTGATGGTTCACACAGAGAAATAGATGGCCATCATAGACAGAAGGGTGTACATGGAAGGATTCAGACACAGCGTATACTATTTGAGTCATACACTTTAATACATACAAGTCTATCAAACAAAAGTTATTGAAATGTTCAACACTATCATTTTGACTGTCAAGTAAAAAATCAAAACATTATTGCATCTTTTCTGTTGAAAAAATGTAAAAGAGAGAATATATTACAACCTCCAAACATAATGTTGGTGCTCGATATAATTCTTGCACTGAGGAAGATTTGACATCTATGGTTTCAAACAGGGTGCTTGTCATTTTAACCACTTCCTCTTTATGCTGTGGTTAGTATTTATTTAAAACCAGACCCTGCTCTGAGAAATAATCCCTGACTACAGAGAGAGCATTTTCGTTCATGTTGTTAAGAAAATCTGACATTTAATTAGAATATTGTTGTTCTTTAAATGTGGTTTAAGGGCTTCTTAGATCTAGAGGGTGTAGCCTACGAGAAATGTTCAGTGGTACCAATTTTGAGTTCCAGAAGTGAAGCACTCATGGATTGAAGGCTTGCTCTGTGTAGCTGTAGATTAGATTTCCAAAGTCAGGGGATCTAGACCGAGAAACAGGGATGCAGTAAGAGAAAGAGAGCCTGGGTTTGGGGTGACCTGTATTAACCAATTCTTGGTTACTCACATAGTATCCTGCAATAGGCTCTTAGGTACCTGAGAAGGCTATTATTCCCCCCATACCTGTCCAGAAATGGGCAGATAGACTGGTTGGACACAAGGAGGTGAGTCTTACGAGGATGTAGATGAGGAACTCTCAGATCTCCAGGTTTCTTGTCTTTTCCATGGAGACTCCTCACTGGGGTCCTTTTGGGGTAGATGTGGAAACACTGTGATTTCTGTGGTTTTCCTTAGCAGTTATAAAGCATTGTACTTTTATAACATGGCATTGCACACTGTCTTCTAGCTATGGCTGCTAAGTTCTTATGCCTTTCTGTTTAGGCATAAACTTCTGTCAGAAGTTTCACACTCATCTCTAATATGAAATATCTTATCCTTCCTGGTGTCTAATGCTGAGATTTCTTAAAGACCTTGCTTCTTCTAATGCATTAGGAGAGGAGAAAAAATTATCTTTGTCCTATTTTTGTATTTGCCTTTTCCATGGTTAATCTTTTCCATGCAGGAAAAAATTGTACTGGCCTCCCGTATATTAATGCGATAGAAGGGGAACCTTTCCACCTGAAACCCTGCAACATATCTTCATCCCCACACAAGAATGTAGCGCCCACCATAAAATGGTCCAAAATGAGTCCTTTACATGAACGTGCAGAGCTGAACACCAGCAGTTCCCTCAGAATTACTTTGAATGGTTACAGTTTGGAGTTCTGGCCAGTTGAGCTGAGTGATGAGGGAACGTACTTCGCCCAAGTGGGGTGAGTGAACCATTTTGTTTCAGTATATTTCATGATCCCCTTGACCTTTGTTCAGCAAATCAAATACACAGGAATCTGTGAGCTCAACTAGTCTGTGCATTTTTAAAAAAAATCTCCTGTTCTTTCAACAGAACTAATCACTGTGTATTTATCTTCTTAGTGTTCTTAATGAAAGATTGCCTGAATAACATTTCTTTTTAGGATACGTGTTAAAGACAAGTGAAGATGCAATTCAGGTCAGTTTTGAAGTTCAGTGGCTAGGATTTCTTAGATACGACAGGTAGCAGAGGAGGTGCAGGGGCAGCCTCCAGGTGGCCTCCTCAGACTGCAGAGGAAGGTTGGGATTTGTGGGAGCACACTCTAGGTCAGTTTTCAGGATTCATTAGGAACCAAGAAGGGGCTAGTAGAGAAGATGTACACTTGATAGCCATCTACAAATCAAAAACCAAGATCAATTAAAAGGGCATAGGAAACTCACACTACAGCCCCAGATGATGCTAAGACTCTTACAATTGGGAAGTACAGTTTCTAAGAAGTGACACCAGCTGACTGAATGTGTTAATCACAGTTACTGAACTTGGCTATCTTTGTAGGAGCGCACATATACATATGCATATGCATATGCATATGCATATATATACATATATATGCAGATGTGTTTAGACATGCAAATACATGCAGTTTTCTAAAGATTTGAGAATGGCCTGTACAAAGTAACCTAGGGCTAGTTGGGTGATATTGCTGTCCTGGAAGATATAGTAGACTTCTCCTAGACATTTGTCTTTACACAGTCCTGATCATTATCAGTCTCCCTGTGAGAGCAAAGTGAGATTTCACAGCAAAGCCTCTGTTTTCACTCCTGTGGTTTCTCATAAAATGGGGTCATGGTTGTTTATTATGCATAGAAACTCCTAAGAGTCAGAAAGCAATTGTAGGACTCTTAAAAAGACACGTTATATGACACTTCAAGAGAAGTACTTCTATGGATAGGTCACCCTGGATCTTTGTATAGCAAGTTAAAGAATGGAAAGAGGAGGACAGGAGCACCACATCCCCATGCACCTGAATGCACAAAGGCTGACTTCAAAGAACGAGGGATTCTGGACAGGGAAGAAAGAGACAGTTGAGGGGAAGAACCAGGACCTACGATCATCTTGGGGAGAAGATGAGACGGAAGGTACTTGACACTTTTATTTTATTTGGAGGGCAGAAAATACAGCCTGGGTAAGGAGGCAACAGCAAGTCCATCAAAATGAGGGAGAATGACAGAGCAGCCTGGAGTCACAGGGGCAGGAGACCAATATGGCTCAAGAGGCTTTGGAGACAAACTCTGAAACTATTGCATGCTGCTAAGTGATGTGAGAGTAAAGTGATGGTAAAAAAGCAGATTTGGGGGCTGGAGAGATGGCTCAGTGGTTAAGAGCACTGACTGCTCTCCCAGAGGACCAGGGTTCAGCTTCCAGCACCCACATAGTGGCTAACAACCACCCCTAACTCTAGTTCCAGGTCATCCAATGCCTTCTTCTGACTTCCACAGGCATTGCTTACATGTAGTGTACTTACTTGCATGCAGGCAAAACACTCATACACTTAAAATAAAAATGTATGAATAAAAAAAATGTTAAGCAGCAGCGTTGGCAGTAGCTTTGCCAGTAAATGAGCTTCTCCTTAGAAGCAGGTATTTTGGATATTCCTAAGCATGCAGGATACAGACATCTTCAAACAAATGTTAGGAGCGCCCTTACGTTTCCTGTGCTTTCATTAGATTTTGAGACAGAAATCATGGCTGGAAAGATGATGCATTGGTTAGCAACATTTACTGCTCGTGCAGAAGATTCTAGTTTGGTTCCAGGCACTCACATCTGGTGGCTTAGAATCACCATTAACTCTAGCTCCAGGAGATTAGCACCCTCTCCTGGACTCTGCAGGCACCCACACTCACACAACACACACACACACACACACACACACACACACACACACACACACAATTAAAAAAAATGAAAATAAAATCTTTTTAAAAAGAAGGAAATGAACTAAGAAGGAGAAGTATACAAAAGAGTCTTCTAGGTTAGAGGAGAAAAATGGACCTGGGACAAAGACACATGAAGAATTATTCTTTGATCCTTTCTCTCTCTCTCTCTCTCTCTCTCTCTCTCTCTCTCTCTTTCTCTCTCTCTCTCTCTGGTGTTGGAACCCAAGATCTTTTACATTGTAGAAAAGCGCTCTATTACTGATCAACACTCCAAGTCCTTAAGCTGGAGCTTCTTAAACCCACATAGCACATGGTCAGAAGTAGTATTCATAAGCAGAGTGATATATTTTGGTGGTCATAGGCTGCAGGAAAGTGGGGGTACCAGCTTTGACACCCCTGGTCTTTCAGATAGCAAGCACAGAGTGTTTCTTGGTTCAACATTCCTGAGGTGGTTGGTGGTGCCCACAGCTGGCAGATAGTGTTAGGAGCTGAGAATTTTGGAATTAAAAAACAGTGGGATCTGACAAGAAGATGTGCACCCTATTCTCTGTAAGCAACAGGGCAGAAAAACCCTGAGCATTCTCTCTGTGTCTCTTTCTGACTCTGTCTGTCTCTCTTCTCTTTTTTCCTTCTCTTCTCTTCTCTTCTCTTCTCTTCTCTTCTCTTCTCTTCTCTTCTCTTCTCTTCTCTTCTCTTCTCTCTCTTTCTCTCCATCCCTCCCTGCCTCCCTCTGACTCATTGAAGCTGGAGAAGCAAGTTTAAGAGTAATCTGAGTCCTTTCCAAGGCCAAGTTGCTCAGCCATGTCTATCTACTCAATGCTTTTAACCTTATGACACCCTGTCACTCTCTCCAGTTCAAATACAAGGTCAAGAGAAAGGTTTCATGGGTTATGAAACTGTAATATTATGTCAAACACTCCACCCCTTAGGGTCAAACCAATGTGTATTTACATCTTAGTTCCATCTAGTATATCATACACACATAAACACATATAACTGCATACACACACACACACACACACACACACACACACACACACACAAAACCTTGAGTAAGCTGTTTAGTAACTCTGAGCCTTAGCTTTCTCATCTGAACATGAGGTAAATACTCATCTTCCTGGATATACCTAGTACAATATTCAGGAGTCAGTGAGTAATAGATTACCTCGTTATCTCTCCAGTCTTTTGTAGACTGAAGAGGATGTCGTAGAGTTCAAATGGGTGCACATTTCTCAGACATACAGGACAATTTAACCACACCATGCCTGTTGCTTTGAGGATATGGACCAATATATCTCATGCACAGTGTAAGTAAACAAACATCCAATTGAAAATTTATTTCTTTAAAAAATACTGTTGTCTAAAAATACTATTTTTCTCCATCTTCTAGATTGCTGCTTTCTGATAGGAGTAACAACTACAAGATAGATTCACATTCACTTATGTTTGGTTGTTCAAATTTAGTTGTTAAGGTGTATCAAATTCCATTTATTCAACAATAAGAAAAAAAGATTGGAATAAACTGCCTTGAGAAATAAAAAGTCCAGTGAAAACACACACACACACACACACACACACACACACACACACTCACACATGCACACACACTCAGAGAACAATATTGGGAGCTTGTTTACAGATCTCTGAAAAACCAAGGCTACTCTTCTATCCTGGTCTATGAACCTCTGATTTTATCCATCACCAAAGAAAACTGAAGTGTTAAGCAGTTGTTGCTCTCACAACCATAGCGTATGGCCAAATGTGTGTGTAGTATGTATGTGTGGTACGTGTGTATGTGTGCATGTGTGATGTGAATGGTGGGTATGTGTTTTGTATGTGCTCTGTGTATTATATGTATACATACATGTGGTATGTGTGTTTGTGCATGCATGTGGTGTCTGTGGTATGTGTGTATGAAATATGATATTTGTGTATGTGGTATGTATGCATTTGTTGTGTATGGTGTATATATATAATGTGAGTGTGTGCATGTGTTGTGTGTGTTGTGTGTGTGTGTGGTGAGTAATCTTTCACCCAATGATAGTTACGAGATTTCTGCTCTGAACCAAGAGGTAGCAGAACAAAGTTTAAACATCAGTGAATATATATGTTTCTTTATATGGAAATTAGGAAAAATTATTGAAACAGTACAGGGACGATTGAAGGTAGTTGCAAAATCTCTTTGATAATTTAAGAATCTCTCTAAACCTTTGTTCCACAGAAATGATGAAAAACAATGGAACTTAACTGTCATCCAAAGAAATGAACACAGCTGTTTTCCTGAAAAACATGTACATGACAAACAGGTGGGAATTAAAAAACTTTTGGAGATAACCTGTGAAAATCCTTACTATCAGAATCTGATCAACAGTACATCACTATATAAGGTAACACTCTTAACGATATTTCCACTTAAGACCCAAAAGGAAGATAGAATGGCAGCGGGCCATTTTGATCTCATCTAAACAAGTAGTCTAAACCATTGACCTGTCTGAGAAATTATCTCCATATGATTATTGTCAAGAGGAAATTAATGCAATGTGTGTAGCATGGTGGCCGCCTCATGTCCTCGTGGTGTTCAGTAAATGACGATGGCTTCCCTTCTAGCCTTCTTCCATTTTCTTTCTCTTTTGATAAATTAGTTTTGAGGAATACTAGTTTAAGGTTTTAAATTTTCTTTTTTGTCATATATATTTAAAAATTGAAACTTAAATTTCCAAATATATTAGCTTATTTTATAAAGCTTGAAGATAGAAAATGTAGAAGAAAGTGAAAATCATTCAAAATCCCCTAGCCATGTCTGTTACTTTATCTCAGCATCCATTATTTAAAGTGGCTGATGTAATTGTGTGTCTTTCGATACTAATTAAAAATACATAGTTATTCTTTTGCAGTTTTTAAAAGTTTTCTTCCAAACAGGGCATCCCATTTAGTATGGACTTGGTTAAAACTAACTGATACCATTCTTATTAGACATGTGTGAGCTTCCTGTTTCTTGTTATTTATAGACTAAAACAAATAGCATTTCATAAGTCTTTGGATATTTAAATGATTTGTTAAGTAAATCCCTAAATGTAAAATTACTAGACAAGAGAGGGCCTGCTAGTGTATTCATGACTTTTGGTTCCTATCATCCAGTCTGTGTCCAGGGCTTTCCTAGTGTGAAGCTGCACACTAACTCTCTTCGTACACTTTCCCAACATGGGAAACAGTACTTTTAGAAAGTTAAAAATATGACATGTCCAATTTCTGAAATCCACTCTTTCTTGTTCGGTGCTTTCCTCATAATTACATTTTGAATATGTGTATTGCATCTTCTCAGTGCTTCCTTTGTGAATTGCCTGTTTCTTTCCCTTTCTTCAGTTGGCAATCCTTTTTCTTGTTAGGTTATAAGAGCTCTTTTAAAAGATGCTATGGAGATGACGTTTGCACTTGTGCGTCTCACATGGTTAGTGTATACAAAAGTGTGTGTATTCATGTTCCTGCACACACAGAACACGAACTCTTTCATGTTTATGAAGAAAGAACCTGACCTGTCTGACCCCATCCAGAAAGTGAAATTCTGTGGGACTGGGCGGTCTGAATAGGAGAATTCTGGAAGGTTGAAACCGCCGATGATTTCCTTGAAATCTCTTTGCACATTTTGCTGCAGGACTATTTGCATGTACTTTTTCAAGGGGGACTTCTTATTTGCAATGTTTTCTAAACACATGAGTCAGTCCTGAGTTGATTTGCCTCTTTTTCCTGTCAAGTACACACATTTTACAGTACATGCAAATGACTTTGGTTCAGTGTCCTGGGTTTTAAGAAGTCTCAATACACGGATATCTAAATTTAGAAAATGTATGTCCTAGGGATGGTTTAGCTAAATGACTAACCACAAAGCTAAGCATTCCCAGCCTGTGCTGTCAGTGACTTTCCTGAGGGAAGGGGTGCGCAGCAACTACATCAGTAAAATAACTGAAAAATAACTCTCTGGTATTTTATAAATGTTGGAAATAGTCCATTAGGGTTTATAAAATTTTAATGATTCAAAACCACTTTCCTGATGTTCAGTACACATAGGTGCTTTGCAGGTCCATTCTGATCCCTGTCTTGTCTAGCCCCAGGTGCCACCAACGCTGACCAGCCTGAGGCAGGGCTCTGTGGCATTAGGACATCCTTGTCTGGAATGTGAAAGGACAGTGTCATGTGACCAAGATTAGACATAAGCTCCCTTTTCTCTTCTCTGGACTTTCCAGGACTGATGTATTATTATTATTATTATTATTATTATTATTATTATTATTGATATATATATATATGCACATAAAGAAAGAGAGAGAGAGAGTTCTCTAATATGCAGAATCAGTCCAAAAGTGTCATTCAGTAGAGTTGTGTTTGTGGAAAGTCTTGACCTAAGCAGGAACTTTTTGTTGTGCCTCCATTCCCATCTGTGTGTGTGTGTGTGTGTGTGTGTGTGTGTGTGTGTGTGTGTGAAGAACCCCCTCCTCTGTCTCCCAGCATGTGTTAGTGGCAGTAAGGTTATAACATCTCCAGCAGTTCACCGCTCCAGTAGAAATGATGGCAAATTGCCCAGACATTTATTTAGCGATTGCTGGCCTTCATTCTGTTTACCATTATCTCTGAAGATTTTAAGTTTTAAAAATGGAAATGATTGCAACATGAATACTGCCTTTATTGACAAAGTATTTTAACTTGCTTTTAAAAAAACAGAACTGTAAGAAGATATCCCAAAACAAAATCCCACAGATAAAGAAGAACATGGAACCTGGGGATCAGGGATATTACTCGTGTGTGTTTTCCGTCCATCGTAATGGAAAACAGTACAACATCACCAGCAACTTTAATGTTACAATAACTAAAGGTAAGAGAAAGCTTGGATTTTGGAAGGAACAAATGAACCTTCTTTTCTTGTAATGTTATTTGGAAATGGAGAGGCTACATCATTGGACTTGTGAACACATTACTACTTCAAACCTTATGGTTAAAACTTTGTTGGGCATGGTGGTGCATGCCTTTATCCTAGTGCTTGAGAGGCAGAGGCAGGCAGATCTCAGTGAGATTGAGGCTAGCCTGGCCTAAATAGTGAGTTCCAGTACAGCTGGGGCTACAGGGAGAACCTTTCTATAAAGAAAAAGAAAAGAGAAAAGAAAAGAAAAGAACCCTTTATCTTGGGCTCTGATCCAACTGACTGAGAGCATATTATGTTGGCAGCAAATGAAAGTTTATGTGGTTGATCATATAAGTCAGACTGCTCTTATTGAGATTTTGAGTAAATTGTAGAGTCTTTTAATTTTGACTCAACAAATATTTATAGTGGTTAGAAATATTTATTGAGGACATCTATATTCAATAAGCTATACTGAATATATCAGGAGCCACGAGATATAGAGAAAATGGACTGAAGTGAATAATACATTCATCACAAGGAATTTTCTACTGGTCTGGAGAGAATAGCCACATAGAGTCACCACCATATGAAACGGAGTTGTCTAAGCAGCCGAAGGGATGCAACATGAATCCGGAAAAAGACAAATGCAGGAGGCTTCCTCTGAACTGACCTTGGAGGGGTGACATCATGAAGGGGCCAGACACACAGGGGAAAGGGCCCAAAGAATGACAAAACAAGGGCATGGGTATGCTGGTGGGAAAGGGAACTTGGCACATTGTCTGATCTTCCCTGATCCCAGAGTATGTATCATTGATAAACAAAGATATGGACTTCTACTGTGATAGCGGCCTGAACTGTCTTTCATATGGCACAGCCAGTGTTTAGCCATCCACTCCCTTCTTGAGAACTTACAGGGACATTTTCAAATCATATCCCAGCCAAGCACAGATTTCAGTGTGTGAGTCTGAACTGTCTTTTTTATTTTTCCTGAATTCCAGTTACACCTTCTTTAGCATCTATCAGCTACTTTTTATTTACTTTCAAAAACGTCACAGGTTGTCTGGCCCCTTCCTGTATGAAAGCTCTTTCTGTTATTTGAAGACACAGGGTATAACCTTGATCATGACGGTCTCCTGCATCATCCTTGTGAACTAGGAAACCTGTGTGGATGATGCAGTTGATGAAATCACAACCTCATATTTCCTCAGCACCTCTACGTCAACATCTTTCTTCTGCACTTCACCTATCCACTTTCATAGCTACACCAGGTAATGCTACTGCAACAAACTACCCAGAGGCTTAGTATCCTTAAACAACATCATGCATTGGCTTAGTTCTGGGAGTCAGATATCAGAATAGGTTAACTGGGCTAAATCAAGGTTCCAGAAGGATTGTGTAGTTTTGGGAAAGTCTAGGGAAAGGATATGTTTCTCAGCGGTTTGCCAATATCCGGAGGCTATCTGTATTCCTTGGCTTAAACTTCATCCTCAGAGCCAAGAGCACAGTCTCTGCTGATCTCCACCCCCTACATTCATACACAATTCGATCATTACGTAACCTCCCCTGAGTCTGACCTTTCTGTGTCTCTTAGAAGGACACATTTTGAATCCATTTAGACAATGCAAGATAATCTCCCCATCTCAAGGTATTTAAGTTATCACAAGCACAAATTTTTTGGCTATGTATCTTAGTCTATTCTTCTGATAAAACAGAATGTCACAGATGGAGCAAATTATAAATGCAGAAATTTATAATTGCCAGCAGTTCTGCAGGCCAGGAAATCCCAGATCTAGAGGCCATCTTCTTGCTTTGGGGACTTTTCTGTTTGTATTGTATTGCATTGTATTGTATTGTACTGTTCTGTACTATACTGTATATTGTGTTGTGTAGTTTGTTTGGGTGTGTATGCGTGTCTATGATGTGGTGTGTGGTATGGGATGTTGGTGTCTTCTGTCAGTCTCCTCCTCAATGAGACAGGGTCTCTCACTGATCTTGTAGCTTGCTGATTTGGCGAGTCTGACTTGCCAGGAAACTCTCAAGGTACACCTGTCTTTGGCCCGTGAACACTAGGGTACAGGCACTCACAGCCATGCTCAGTTTTTTATGAGCACTGGGGATTCAAACTCAGATCCAATGCTTGCACAGAAAGCATTCTTACCCAGGGAGTCATCTCCCCATTTCTTCAAAGACCTATTTGATGCATCATTATTTGGCTAGCGAGCAGGTGGTGAAATCTAGACTGGGCTCATCTTTTTAATTAGAAATCTACTCCCACAACAGCTAGCCTATTTATACAATAAATATGTTAATTGGCTCTTAAGGGCTTGTATTATGATGTCTTAACCTTGGTGAGGATGGCTATTATTATGCCTGCCATAACTATTACCTGGGAGATCTGTATCTTGAATTTCATTCCTCAACTCGGAAAGCCTGCAGTCTATGTACAACCCCTGCCCTAAGTTCTCCAGCTCTACTTCGCACATACACATATGTACACATACATATGTACACCTTTCCTTTCTTATGCCCATCTTTGTTACTCTCCTGTTTCTTTCTTGAAGAAACAATATCTATTATTAGACTGCACACCCTCCAAGAATGGCACCCTCTGCACTAGTAGGAGCATCTCATACCTTCTTCCCAATAGATTTTTGATGTTGTGATCTTTAATGAGTTATTACTTTGCTTCTCTCTACCTCAGGTTCTCCTCAGTACCTGGGTCAGTGATGGCTTTCAGTTCTCTGTGATTATTCACTACCTTAGGCTGCATACACTAGCAGAGTAGAAGCTTCTAGACAAGGCTTTCCTTCCTAAATACTCTTGGATTAAAGCCAAAGGGAAGGATGTCATATACTTTTGGGTGGGTCAGAAATCACTAGAAACAGTAATAGTGCTTGGTTTCCAGGGGAGCACACCACGGAAGAGTTGGGATGAGATTTGTAAAGCATCCAGGGCACTGCACAGGTCGGACTTTGCATCCTCAAGGATATGACTCTCCTGGGATGGGTGTCTCACTTGGCTCACCCAGCCCTGCTATCTCTATGCAAACCCATCAGTGTAGAGCAGGAAGGCATTTCCCAGTGATTCTCATCTGCATCCTGCATATTCAGTGGAGGTCAGCAATCTTTCTGGAAGAACATCTTTCTTTATTTTGGGGTCACTGGGCAGAAGCCAGTATTTGACTTGAGAAGATACTACCTGGAAGGTGTTCTCAGCAGCTCTGTGAGTGTGTGACTGATGGGAAATGAAACAGCAATAATGTGAGTTGGGTTAGCAAACAGTTATTAAAAGTATTCACAAGTAAGTATACAGGAATGGCCGCAGTTCTCTCCCCTATCCACAGGTAAGTCTTAAGACAAATGGATTCCTGAAACTATGGATTGCATCAAACTGGATATATGCTGTTTTTTCCTATACATACATATATGTAATAAAATTTAGTTTATAAACTAAGCATAAAAGAGTTTAACAGCAAATAATAATAAAATAGAACAATTAAAACAATATGCTGAAATATATTGCCAATATCAGTACTTTGGTACTTTGGGGTCATAATAAAATTTAAAAGTGTTATTGGAACACAAGCACTACGATTATTGACAGGTTGGTTCACACGGTGTGAATTCACTGAACAAAGGGATAATTTATGTCCTGTTTTAGATGGAGGAGGGGGGAAACCCTAGAATACAATTTAAAACCTATGCATTGATTATTTTAGAGATATTTTTCTATTTAATATTTTTGTTTCACAGTTAACCAGTAGTAACATAAACTACAGGAAACATAATCATGGATGGGGAGGGGAGCTACTGTATTGGAATCTTTGTTACATGAAATAAGCATATTACAATAGATGTGTGTCTTAGAGCAATTCAAGGCAAAGCTAATTTTTTTTTCTTTTTTTCACTGTAGATCACAATTACGTAAGTCCAGTTGTTTTGGGACCAAAGACTAACCACATTGAAGTGGAACTAGGTTCGTTTCAGCATACGTTTTCCACATTACAAACAGGGCGCATAACTGAACTATCAAAGCCTTAATCTGGTTCATCACTGATAAGTGATATATTACATATTATTGAAAGAACATTGCAACATCAGGAAAAAAAAGTACCATTGTTTGACTACTGATACTTTGAGACCAGTTAAATGAGCTTTCTCTTCAAAAGACAGTAGATTTGTCTTTGATTTGTAGACTAGACTTTCTGCCACATTACATATGTCTTTTCTCTTAACTGTCTTTGGGGCCCTTTGAAACATGGAAGTTTGGTGATGATTCTGTGCATGATGATTCAGATTTGTTTTGTAGTTTGAATATTTGGACAATGGATGAAATTGACTGCATCTTTAGGATTTGTCTAGATAGATCTTAAGATCAATATGTCCAACTGGGTAATTTCTTTCCAAAAAAAAAGGGGGGGGGGAGAGGAGATGGAAGAAATTTGCATATGCTAAACCAGGTTTGGGGCTAGTTGACTGGAGAATTTTGAATTAAATTCTCTAACCAACAAGGCAGATGGCTAATCTACTTGGACTAAATAACTGACATACAGGCTAAATAACTCATAGATTAGCTCAGTCTTTGCTCAGAACTGGGGTAGCTGGGGCACAGGATTGCTGCTTCCAGTCTGCCTCGTGTTTCAATAAATCTCTCTGAGGTTGGAAGCGAATACTGTAGTCATGTTGGCTACAGGCCCTTACTGTAGTGTACAGCTTCTTAAAGTGGGATTTCCACCCTCTTTGGGATTGTGTAAGTAATCGTGGAGGTCATGAAAATTTTGGTTAAAGGAAAAGTTTTCTGGGTGCCCAGTGACAGAGAATTCCAAATCAAAGGCATGAAAAATCCAAGGTGTTTCTGGCTGTGCTCCCCCAGAGCTGTAATTGCACAACTTCACCACAGTGAACACAGGACACCCAGGCTTCCACTGTGCATGCCATCGCATAAGGCAGTGCCATAGAAGCTGCCTGACACCACTTCCCCCAGGTTCACGATGATTGCATGTTAGGATCTGCAGTACTTTCATCGTGCACATAAGGGTTTCTGCTCCTATGGAAGGATAATGGTTTAATTACGGAAAACAGAGACTTTTAGTTTTATCCTCCTGTCATCTGTCATTCGCATATCTTTGGATTGTGTTAAATTAAAACATCTGATTTAAAACATTGTTTCAATTATTGATGAGTTTTATTTTTTTTAAAAAAATGTTAAATGAATTTTGGCTTGGAATCAGGGCAGAATTTTAGCAGGTTCTGTCATTTTGTACCACATGTTTAAGTAAAGTGGTATCAACTTTGATGCTTATAAAATCAAAATATCAATTCTAAACAACACTGGAAATGCTGTACATTCTGTAGTTTCAAATATTTAACCAAGATTTAATTCTTTATGGAAAAAGAAACAAGTATATCCATTCATTAACATGTAGCTTTGTTGTCTTTAATAAATGGTAAAATTATATGTATGTCAAAGAATAGCTTTAAATTTCTTTGTCCTCCTTCAGTCAGTACTTCATCTGTATCTCTATTTTATACACCCACATACTCAGGTCACACAAAAATATCTGGGGTACAAAGGGGTCATGAGTGGACAAAGTTTAGGGCATTCTGACCTGGTGACACTTGCTCTGCTAAGTACCACGAGGCTACGGGAGACGTCATGGGCTCTCCGAGCCTTGCACTGCCCAACCCCTGAGTGCTATTCCTGTGAGCTCTGCAACTGTCAGTAACAATACTGGACTGGACTCTTTCTGAGACTCCTGCTTGTTTTAAAGCCAGTGTTTCTTAGGGAATAAAATGGTCATCTTTACTCACCCTAGGATGGATCTTTCCTAATTACATGCTTAGTTTCATTCTATTATTCCTGTACCTTAATGCCTTTACTTTTAAAATATTTTATCATTTTTATTTTATGTCTATGAGTGTATTGCCTGCATGTGTGTAAATACACCCATGTCATGCAATGCCTGTGGAGGTCAGAAGTTCCCTGGAACTAGGGTTACAGATAGTTGTTAGCTGCCAAGTGGGTGCTGGGAATTGAACCTGGGTCCTCTGCAAGAGCAACCAGTACTCTTAATCACTGAGCCATCTTTTCCAGTCATAAATGCCTTTACTTTTTAAGTGACTTGGTTTGTAGGATAAATCTGTTTTGTTAGAAGTTGAGGTGAGACATTGGCTTGGCATTGTCTACTAAACTGTAGTCTGTAAAGAACGTCCCTGGATTTTAATAATTGATTTTAACAATTGATTTAACAGTGATTATTCACTTGTCATTTCTGCATAATACTTCTGCTATATTACAATTTAAAAATTTAAAAACAAAGCATTTCTTCTCTCTGGATGTAGTACTCTGTTTTCATTAATTAGCATATATTGATTATGTTAATTTATCACTTGAGAAATTGTAGTTGTCCAATTTCTGAGGTTATGGTTGTCACCTTTTACCTAGGGAAAGATGTGGAGCTCAATTGCTCAGCTTTACTGAATGAACGTGATTTGTTTTATTGGAGCATCATTAAAAATGACAGGCCAGATCCTAATGTACATGAAGAGAAAGAAAAGAAAACATGGTATGTATATGTGACATGTAAGAGACAGAGTAATCATGTAATAAAAATTCACTGTGTATATATATCTTACAAAGGGGGTTGTGCTCCTGAGTGGCTGATGTGATGTTTGGGTTAGCTCACATTGTAATTATTACTTGTTTTATCCTTACAATTGCTACACTCCAAGGTGACTGATGATGCAGAAATTTGCTGTAAAGATCTAAGCTTGAAAAAGAAGAACCATGAAAAGAGAAGGCCTGTGAGGATTTTTAGCATCACCTCTTAAAAATAGCTTTTAGTCTGGAGCTGGGGGCCCTAGGAGATGTTTCACCTCGTTTCTTTGAAAAGAGCAATCAAGGGGTCTGAAGAGATAACTCAGTGATTAGGAGCACTGGCTGTTCTTCCAGAGGACCCAGGTTTTATTCCCAGAACCCACATGGCAGCTAAAAACTGTCCTTAACTCCAGTTCTATTGGTTCAGATGCCCTCTTCTGACCTCTGTGGGCATTGCACCATACAGGTGCGCTTACATACATGCAGACAATATCATCGCATACATAAAAAACAAAAATATTAAATAAAATAGGACGTGGTTTTTTGGATTTTGAAAAATCTGTTAAGTGATTTATTTTTAATTCATGTACCACAAAAGTTACAAACTGTACATCTTGATGATTAAATAGCCTATATTATTCCATTGAAGGATGACCTAAATTAATTTTTAAAGATTTATTTTTTTATTTTGTGTTTCTTGGAGGTTATTTGAGGCAGGGTCTCCCGGTAGCCACAGCTGTCCTGGAACTCACTATGTAGACCAGGCTGGCCTTGATCTCACAGAGTCCTGCCTGTCTCTGCCCTGAGTCCTAGGATTAAAGGTGCACACTACTACACCTGGCTATTTTTACTTTTAATTATGTGCATATGTGTGTATGCCCATATACGTATGTGCACATGAGTGTAAGTGCCTGCCCTCTCTGGAAGAGTGCCTAGGAGTCCCTTGAGCTGAAGTTACAGGTGGTTATGAGCTGACCACTGTGAGTGTTGGGAACCAAACTTTGGTACTCTGTGAGAGCAGCAAATACTCTTTACCACTGAGCCGTCTTTCCAGTTCCTGACCTGATTTATAAAATAATATACAGACGACCACTTAAACCTTCTGAATGACACTGGGTCATGATGTTATTATTATTATTCTGATATGCTATTTGGGGTCTATGTCTAGGCAGTGGCAATCTTAAAGTATCTATATTCCTAACTTCAGTTTTTTATTTTTTTTCCTTTCATATTTTCTATTGTTTTGTTTGTTGTTGTTACTTTTGCTTTTTTTGTTTGTGTTGATATATGTCATTCTAGCGACCTTAAATTCTTGATAACAGTTGTCTTCAAGTTTTTTTAACACTCAAAGTCTGGCTCTTGAAGAGCAGGGACATGATTACTGTCCAGTGAAAGCTGAATTCAGCCAAATCATGTGGTTCTTCAGCAGTGTCTCTTATTCTCAACAATGTACCCTCTAATCTCTGAATGATCAAGTTCTGGATGGCTATAGGTTTTAGATAGTTGATAGCTCTGGATGCATGATTTTTGTGCAGAATTATGGTCTCAAATATATTAAATAGAGGTGGAGGCTTTTGTGTGTTCCATGTCCCAAGTGCTAGAGACACCTGCTACTAGATTCGTAGGCACACAGGAACCATTTAGTCTGTCATGGTTGTGACATTTGTCTCACAGCAGGAATAGGACAACTAGACCCCCCTTGTGGAGGAGGAGGGAGAGAACTTCCTGTGGTTATCTCACATTGCTTTCTGAAACTTCAAGCTTGGAGAATGGCTTGAATGGCATTTCTCATGTGCCTGAGTCTTCTGAGATTAGTGATGTATTTAATGGCTAACTAAATAAAAGTAGTCTTCAGAATGGTATGGACACATTGGACACAGACCTATATTTATTATTATTTTTTATGAGTGTTTTGCCTACATGTATGTAAATATATCTCATGCATACAACGACCACAGAGACCAGAAGAGGGCATCAGATTCCCTGGAAATGGAGTTATGGTTGTTGTTAGCTGCCATATAGGTTCTGGGGATCAAGCCCAGGTCCTCTGCAAGAGAATCCAGTGCTCTAATTGCTAAGCAATCTCCCTAGCCCCATCCTATGCCTATTTAAAGCAATTTACAGTTGAAGCAGTTTGAATGTGATTTGTCTGTCACCAGAACCCCTAAAGTCTTTTGAATGATGTGAAGGATGGAAGATTAAACCAGCTCTGACATTTAGAGGTGGAGTCTTTGAAAAGTGACTCAATTGGATTAGATCTGTAGTGGAGTCTGTATGGTTTCCAGTGATTTATCAGCATGGGGAGAGAGACCATGTATAAACACACGCATGTTTCTGCCGCGATGTGCTGCTGCTCAGGGGGCCTTGACAAAGCCTGTACCATGCCTTTTGAACTGTGAACTAAACAGACCTTTTTTTTTTCATAGAGTAGGACTGCTCTAAGTATTTAATTATAGCAATGAAAGATGCCTTGCTCAGTTAGTGGATGCCACAGTGTGGAAGGAATTACAAGTGGGAGGGGGAATAGAATGAAATGGAGGAGAGAGAGAGAGATTGAAAGAGTGGAGGCTCCATGTAACCCACATCACAAAGGGAAGCTCTAATACAGGGAATGCTTCTGTTACGTATAAATTCCCCTACCTGGGGAAATGTGTTGGTCATGAGCAAGGCCTACTGATAAATTGCTTTCCTATGTTACAGGATTTCAGAAGGCCAATGGTATGCTTCAAAAATATTGAGAATTGAGAAAGTTACTGAAAAGAATCTAAATTTTTCATATAATTGCACTGTGGCCAGTGGATACGGTGGAGATACCAAACACTTCATTTTGTTTAGAAAAGGTATGGAGCATGTTTTGTGTTTTGGCTGACTCTGTGTTAAGCTCTGTCTGTGATTTCACGCAGTCATGAAAAGAATCTTTCATAGGTAAAGAAACCTGTCTAAAGTCACAGGAAAAGGTAACAGGCTCCCAATTGACGATCCTTGCCTCTCTCTGAGCTTCCCTTGCGCAGGGATCAGTTCAGATGTCCCCTCACCTCATAAGCATCATCACTGTGGTCTGTACTCTAGGAGGGAGAGGCTTTCCAATCTATCCCCACTTCCTCTTCTGCTCCTGTGTTTGAATTTCCTGGCCACCGGCCACCTCTCCCCATTGCAGGGCTTCCCTGTCGCTGCCCCAGAAGCTTCTGCCTTGATCATTTCTCCTCCTCGGAATTGATAAGAATAGGCTGAAGAATAGGGTCTCTCAGCCCACCCTGTGTGCACGTGTCTGTTTGTCCATCTGTCTAGTGCAGCATGAATACATAGACCTTTCAAAGATGCAGGAACTCCAGAGTGTGGCTTCTCATAGTTTGCTTAAGTAACCATAACTTTACTTCATCTGAGTAGCTGATTTCACTGTAAAGATCATCTCTAAAATTGTGTTGCATAAGAAGGCAAAAGCTTCAGTCACCTTTATACTGTTTGATGTGGAAATCCCTACACCAATAGAATCTATTCTTGGAAAATAAGTGAAAAAAAAAAAAAGCCAAATATGGTGGCACACGCCTTTAATCCCAGCACTAAGGAGGCAGAGGCAGGTGGATCCCCGTGAGATCAAGGCCAGCCTGGTCTACATAGGGAGTTCTAGGTGGGCTGGAGCTACAGGAGACCCTGTCAAAAAATAGTAAAAATATACAGGTAATATGAATGTAGATAGTCACTGTAGCATTGTGTAGACTTATAAAAATTAGAATGATTATGAAGACTGGTATATAGTGAATTACACTTTTAACGAACTAGTAAAATGCACTTGATTTGAGGAAGAATTAAGAGTGATTTCCATATGATCTTAAGTAAGTAAAACTTTCAGAGACAAAAGCAAAACCCAGAAATTTCTTCTGAAAATTTATTTATTTTTATTTTATCTATGTGGGTGCCTGCATATGTGTATTGAGTGCCTGCATATGTGTATATGCGAGTGCCTGGTGCCCGAGGAGGACAGAAGCTAGTGCTAGATAGATCCCCTAGCACTGGAGTTCCAGACGGTTGTGAATTGCCATGTTGGTGCTGGGAATCAAACCTGGTCCTTTGTAAGAGCAGTCAGTGCTTGTAACCTTTGAGCTGTCCCTCCAGCCCATCCAGGATTTTTGACACTATGTCAACATGATTATTACCACCTCTTTGGATGGTTGCCAAGAATTACTCTATTCCTTATACACCTGTGTGCTATTTTCTCTTTATAACAAGTGCAGAATGAATCAATCTGAAGAATATTACTATTTTCCTAAAGGGCATATTGTATAGAATTTTGCTAAAACCCAGAGTGTGTTAATTACTCTGTGTTCAGTGCTGTTCAGTCCTCCACAAAGCAGCAGCTGAAAATTAAACAGAAATTTATTATTTTTACTTTCTAGCTGAAGTTACTACGAGTTAGGAACCTCAGTGATTTTTTTTCCTACAATACATCTAAATGATACAGCCAGCGTGGAAATCCAGATAATCTATGTCCAATCTTCCCTCTCTAAAAATCTCACACTGCTTGCTGAATCCACTAACTGCGATTCTGTGTTGATCCTTTGTATCTCACCTAGCAAATTGCTGCCCTGGAAATCTAAATCCTCAAGTGCAGATGGGGTGAGCTTCCATGTTTTCAGTTCAGGTCTTTGAGTATGCTTGAACATTAAGTTGGAGTAGAAAGATCCCCTACTTCAGACTAGCAGTGAGAGTGTGAGTTATAGGGTGATGTAGAAGCACAGACATCTGGATCCAGGGCAAAGGTGAAAACTGACAGTCATAGCAATAGTCGTAGACCGTGGCCACACTTACCTGATTCATGATTTCCTTTATCTTTTTTCTTTTCTACAGAAATGGCTGATATCCCAGGCCATGTCTTCAAGTGTGGAATAATTGTGGCAATTTGCACCTCAGTGACAGTAGTGTGCTTAGTGATTGCATGTGTCATTTATAAAGTTGACTTGGTTCTATTCTATAGACACTTGGTGGAAAGAGATGAAACATTAACAGGTACCATGCTATGATGATTGGGCATCTTGTGTTATGCTTTCAATAAAGAAAGCATTAATCTTTATCGAATTCTGCTTATACTGTTGATGATCTATAGGAGAGGTTTCCAGTGGAAAAAGAATTACTCTGTAGCTAGCATACATGGTATGTTATGAAATCTGTCCTTCTGCTTACTTGTGTGTTGCCAGATGTGTTTCTTTCATTGTTTCATGTATGTGCCCTGTGTTCTCCTAAATTCCCTCTTAAAAACTTGAGCCCAGGAGCTGTCTACCTGGTTGCATTTTTACACACCTCTACATACCTTATACAATGCATGCACTCGTGTTTACATTCCATTTCCTGGCATTATGATCCAGTATTTTAACCAAGGAAACAATACTCAATACCGTATAATGTACACGAAGAACCCTGAGCTAGAAGCCAAATATCTGCATTTTCGTCTCCTAGATCCACCAACGTTTAGCAACTGCTATGCCCATTGAGTGGCTATGCCTCAGTTTCTGTATATTTTACAAGTGTCTAAAAGTCCTCATTTCAAGATAATTATTGATCTTAAAATTTTAATCTAAATCTATTGATTTTGTTTATGTATGTGATTCTGTGAGTGTTTGTAGGGTAAAAACCCTGCATAGTTTGTGTCTCTGAGTCCCACTCTGTCCCCTCCCTATGTGATAGAGCATCCAATCAAGTATTATTATGAATTCTTACTAAATGTTTTCTTTTCTAAAAACAAATCTTAGTTTATTAAAAATATCTCACTTTTTTAGTGTTGCTTTATGGTTTCTTGGCTATTCTTCCATGTTAATTCAAAGGAAATCCCCCATATTTGTTTTTCATTTTTCTGACAATTTCATGTGTTTTCTTCACCCTCCCACTCACCCCTCCACAGTTCTCCCCGCCCTCTCCCCAACTCCTAATTCCTCCTAAACCTTGCTGCCTCTTCCTTGATTAATATTGTTGCGCGCACACACACAGACACATGTAATATACCGAGTCCATTTAGTGGTGCTTATGTGTATACGTGTTAAAAGATGAACACTTGGGACGTAATAGCCTATCAGGAGGCATGTTCCTGGAAAAAAATGGATGCTCCTTCCACCAGCATCTATTGATTGCCTGTAGCTCGCCCTTTCGAGATGGGATCCTGTGAAATTTCCCCCATCCACATTGGCATGTCAGTTAGTGTTGTCAATGTGCAGGTCTTCTTTAGGCAGCCATATTGTTGAGATTTCACAGGTGCAGCTTCCCTGTCACGTGTAGAAGACTCAGTCCAGCAGCAGGAGTCCTGGTCCTTGGCTTCTTGCAGTCTTTCTACCCACCACTTTTGCAATGGTCTCTGAGCCCCAGCTGTGTGGTTTGCTTTGTAGATGCTTCAGTGTGGCCAGGCACCCCACGATCTTTTATCCTCTGCATTTTGGCCAGGTGTGGAACTTTGCAGTAGTCCCTTCTCTTTTAGGACGGCTCAGGTTCTTTCCCTTCCTCCTCATCTTCTTCCACTTTTCCTTCTTTAATATAGAATGTGGCCAGGCTGGGCTCATGATAACTATGTGTCTTTTGCCTATACTTCCTAAATTGGGATTACGGGTGTGTCTTGGCATTTTCTTTCTGTGTAAGTACTATGCGGTCTCCTTCTGGCAGGTATTGCGTTCTCTCCTACTTTGCTATTGCAGAGATGCTGCGAGGAATAGCTTTATCTAGTCATTGCTTCGTGTGTGTGCCGTGTAACAAGAAGGAAGCTCCCCACAGTGGAATTTCTGGACATGCAAAAGGCAGGTGCAGGTGCTACTTTGGTAGATGTTCCCACCTTGCCCTCCACACTGCCATTTTACATACCACCTACAAAAAACAAGAGTGAAGTTTTCCCATGGGCTCACTCACAGACTTGGATTCTTCTAATCTGAGAGGAGAGAAGTTGAGCCTGAGTCATTTTAACTCACATATCATTTTTATGATGTTAAGAACACAGCAGTCTTTCATCTGATTCATTCATATTTCCTTTTTCAACATGTTCACTCTTAGAGCTTTCAGTCATGACTTGACAGCTTTCTTTTTTTCTTACAATTGTCAGGAACTATTTATATATTAGATAGGGTTAGCCTTTTATGTATAATATGAAATGTAGATATTCCTAAGCTGTCCTTTGTCTTTTAACTTTGCTGTCGTATGGCTATTGAAAACCCTAATAAAACTTGACTTTTTTTGGCAAGTAGTTTGGGAGTTTTAAATATGAAAGACCACTTAACACTTAACCTCATATTACAGATTGATTCTCATATTAGCTCCTTTGAGAGTTTTATAAATTCATTTTACACATCTACATACAACTTTATATATTATATATTATATGGGTTTTTTGAGAGACAAGGTCTCATCATAGCTCACCTGAAACACCTGAAACTCATTATATAGACTGGGCTGCCCCCAAGCTCACAGAGATCCACCTCCCCTGCTTCCTGAGTGTTGGGATAAAGGTATATACCACCATGAACAACACAACTTTTAATATTAAAAACCAAGCAGTCCCAAGGAATTTGACACTCAAACTGCATGCAAGTGATCTTGCTACCAAAAGACATATGACATCAACTTGAGAAGTCTGTATTTAGTATTTTCTGCATGGTCTTTGCTCAGATAGACTAATGTTTATATTAGAATGAGCACTGACTAACCTTTCTCCTTCTGACTTTTGACTAAGATTTTTTTCCCTTTTCAATTGTGTTTGACCCAATTTACAGATAATTTTTTTTTTCAATTCATATTTTAACTGTCCCTACGACAGTGCACAGAACCTTTAGAAATATGCTCTAAGCCAATGGACTCAAAGTGAGGTCCATGAATTGGTATGGTTCACGAAAGGTACAGAAATGAAGATATAAGGATAGAAAATAAAACCTTTATATCAGTTTGCTGCCATAGCCAAGAATGTGTTCAATGTTGGTTCATGAAGAGCTAGAGATGACACTAACTAATTAACCAAAAATTACTACAGCACAGTTACTCACCACCCATAGTCCGAGAAGCCAGTCCAACTGACTTCTCCAAAATATCCATTAATATGATGATGGTTCCCTTAATTAGGGCAAAATATTTTTTATCATTACCTTTCAATTTTTTAAAAGTCAGGAGCACTTACTTTGTCAAATTTCAAAGTTGTGAAGAATTTATTATCTGCACTTAAACTCAGTCATAACATAAATTAGGTGGTTTATGTTACAATAGAGAATTCTGTGAAATAAGGAATTGGAAATCAATTAACATTTGGAAAGTTTTTTCATGGGTAAGAACAAAGATATTACATGTGATATAAATCCAAATTACTGAATTGTTTTCCTTGTTCCTTACAATTAGTTACATCTTTACTTTGAGAAGTATCTGTCATTTACTTGGTTTTCCTCTTGGTGCCTCTTTTTGTCATTGACATGATGAAAATACTCACAGAAGCACTAATTCTTTTTTAAAGTTGATCACAGTAAATTTCATATTTATTGATCGTATATGCTTGTAGAATGCAATCTGATAATTCAGTACAGGCATATGATATATAATGATAAAATCAGGGCATTTAGTGTTCTCACCTACTTAAACATTTACAAAAATTATTAACACATAATTGAACATATTTATGGAATATATTGTGAGATTTCAAAAACCGATACAATATACATTAATAAAATTGTACTTTATGCTTTATCTTCTTATCATTATTATGTATTTGGAGCCTCATTAAGAGGTCCAGACCAAAACTGGGTGAGACAGAGGACACCTTTAATGCCAGCACTCAAGAGATAGAGGTGGATGGATGTCAGTGAGAACACCCAGAACAGATCATAAATTTCAGGCCAACCAGGACTACTTACTAAGACGAGGTCTCCAAATGAAGATAGATAAATGTGCAGAGAGATGGAGATGTAGTCAGATTATATGAAGGGCTACAAAGACAAGACCCAATCATAATGCTGCCTATGAGGGGTTTACTTCACTATTAAAGATATATACAAACAGAAAGAATGAAAAAGGTATTCTACTCAAACAAGAAGCAAAAACGAGCACTGATCCTTAATTGTCTAGTAAGTAGCTATAATTCAAAGCAATATACAATAATCAATCAGAGGAACTAGTTTCTGATAATTACCACTAAGCCTGAAAGAATGGACTTAGTATGGTTTCATGCCATCATATTTTACTAAAAGGCCCTGTCATATCTACATTTCAATTCAATAGTAAATTTGCTAATATTGGTAATGTAGTCAGGCACTAGTCCAACCCCTTGGCCATCTATCTGACTTTCATGGGATGAAGAGAGATCATTCAGCTCCCACCTCCTTTTTCCCAGTTGGAGCAAATTGTATTTTTAGAACATTACTTATAATTTCCCTCTTTCAGAAAGCATGGCCATCCAGAGGCCCTTCTTTTCACTGACCAACTTATTTGTTCATCTTTATCTGATTCACACTGTGTTTTCATCTGTTACATTTAACTCTTCTCCACCTGTATTTGTTTCTTTAATAGATTGGATGAAGCTAAAAAGAGAATCACATAAATTTTAATTATCCACTAAAGAGAAGAAGTGGCCTGTGTTAATTAGGCAACATGTTTTCTTCTAAATTTGTTCCCCCAGCCATATAAATACTGCTTCACGATCAAGAATTCAGTAGGCACAGACTTCAGGGTCATGGTCAGTGGCTCCTGTTTCCTTTTGACAGTTGGTAGTCAAGGCTGTGTTTTCTGTCATATTGCTCTAAGTACCCATATTCTTTCTTCTGTTCTCCAGATAGGGGTTCAGCTTTATTTCTGACTTATTTGATTCCCTATGTCTACTTTCTCTTAATATATATTACATATAATATATATTTACATTTACTTTTTATGTGTATCATTGTTTTTCCGGCACGTGTATAAGTACACTCGTGTGCGAACCTTCGGAGACCAGAAGAGGGTGTTGGATCCCCTGAACCTGTAGTTATAGATAGTTGTGAACCACCATGTGAGTGACAGGATAAAACATGTCTTTAATGTCCTGGTTGTCATCTTCTGCATCTCTCTCTCTCTCTCCCTCCAGGATGAGAGTCTTAAGATAGATACTTACAAAGCTTAGATGATTGCTTGCTTGGCTAGCATCTGAGATTTGACAATGCTATCTTCAACTTTATGAGTAATGTTATGCTCATTATTTATGACTTTCACACAAATTTATACTTTAACATTGTTTTCTTTATGTATAAACTAAAAGAGTTCACTTTATTTCCTAGATGGCAAAATGTACGATGCTTTTGTGTCTTACCTGAAAGACTGTCATCAAGAGAATGGAGAAGAATACACTTTCGCTGTGCAGACTTTACCCAGGGTGCTGGAAAAACAATTTGGGTATAAGCTATGCATATTTGAAAGAGATGTAATACCCGGTGGAGGTAAGAAAGGGAATGCTAGTCAGACAATTTTTAAATGAATTGATTAATTATCTCTTTAGCCTTAAAAATAAACATTGCCCAGTCCTCGAAACCAGTCCGGTTAACTAAGTTAGTTAACTAAGTCAGTCTGGTTAGTAAGTGTCTCATTACTGCATAGTGACTGACAGTGGGAAAATGATTCCAGCCTTTCCTCTTGACCCTCTTCGTTTTGCACAGGTTTTACACATTCAGGACCAAGTACAGGGTGGTACAGCCATGAGACACTGGTCTAGAAATGACCCACAGAAAGGACATTGTTCCAAGGAATCATTTCATAGTTTAATTATGAAAGTAGGCCTAGTATAATGGGTAATTATTAGGAGATGCTAGTTCCTTGTGGTGCTGATACTACTGACCAAGTAGAAAATATAAGATTTGGAAAAGATAGACATTTGAAAAAACCCAATACATAAAGACCATAGTCATTGCACATGTAGGCAAATTCCAGTTAAAAATAAAAGAAATTTAGCCCTATTTTCATTTTTTTTTCCTTTGAAACTTGATAAATTATTTGGATACTGGTGCTAATAGAAAAATACAAATTAGAGGCTAGGGAATGGGTTGATGAATAAAATGCTTATAGGACAAGCATGAGGACAAGAGTTAGGAATTCCAGTACCCACATAAAAACCAGTTGCATTACAGCTCTTTAATCCCAAAACTTGGGCTGTCAAGGATTCCTGGGGCAAACTGGTTAGTCAGACTTGCTGGGAATTGGAAGCCCTGGGATCAGCAAGGTACCCTACCTCAGTAAAAAGAGTGGAGAGCAATCGAGGAAGGCATTTGATCTCAATCTCTGGCCTCCATGTCTATAAACACACATGTTCATGCACATCCATACATATGTACACATAGACATGTGAACATACATTCACATACGTACTCATACCACACATATACATGAGATATGCAAGATATATAAATGTGCAAATATCTGAGTATGGGGCCTAAACCAGTAATCCCAGTACTGGGAAAGCTAAGTACAAGAATTGTTAGTTTGTGAAAAGCTTAGGTTACATAGAGAGTTCCGGGCCAGCCTGAACTACAGACTAAGACATGGTCTTAAAACAAACAAAATAGGGGAGTAAGAAGAAAACAGAAGGAGGAGGAGGAAGACAGGGAGGAGGAAGGGGAGGACAAAAGGAAAAAAGTGACAGATAGTTTTGTTGTTATGATATTCCTCTTCTGATCCACTATTTAAATGTCAGGCAGAAAATACAGCAGTAAGTAAGAAATACTGGTGCGTTCCCCCTACATTGCACATTAGAAAGGGGAAGCAGCATAAGACTGCCTATAGTACAGCTTAATGATTAACATCGTCTCAGGGGGTGCAACCAACATTCTCCTGAAATGCAGGCTACACTGGAATGTTGTGTGGCAATTCTTTGCATCCAGAAGGTGCATCATTATTTTTAAAGCATGCACCATAACATTACTTCAGTTTTAATATACTTCCACTGTATTCTGGGGATGAATTTTTAAAAATGGATTTCTCTTAAGTTCTTAAGTGAAAATAAAGATTTTTTTTTTATTATGTTGGATTGTAATTAGTCGTGGTTAAACTCTTTCAGATCCATAACAAGGCTTGACATATATGACTAGCTCCATTCTCTAAAATCAAAACACACACATTCACTTGTACATTGTCTCTGGAAGTTTTGGGGGTAAGAAAGCAGAATAATGGTTATAAAAATACAGGATGACCAGCTCAGCCTGAACTATATTCTGTCTGGCCAGTTGGAAAAAAGTTTACCTACCTATGGTCTAATAAAATGACTGGTTTTGGTTGGTTTAGGTTATTTTTTTTCTCATTTGTTTTAAAATTCTTAACCTTCCTCCATAAATGGGAAGAGGCAAGATGGAACACTGTTTATGATAATACACTTCCTCTGGGCTCAGTGTCTGGGTATCACTTACTAGCTGTGTATCCTGGCAATTTCCTTCATTATTCTATGGTTCAGCAAAATAGGAATGACAACAGTTTCCTTTTATAGGTTGCTGCAATGATTAAATGAGTTGATATGCATCAGGTTTTAAAGAAGACACAGCATATGTAGATAAATGCCAGATAGGTGCCCAGATGTTTCTGCCATTTAGGTGATTGTTTGGCTAGGTGTCTGGAATGGAGAAAGCCGGCCCATTTTAGAGACAACCTTATTGGGACAGCCAAAAGTTAAATAACACAGAACAAGAGAGTGTGCACGATTTTTTCTTTCTCCCTCCATGTCCACCCTACCTGTCCTCTGAAATTGATGACATATTTTTCACTTCCAGCTCTGGTTGATGAAGTCCATTCACTCATTGAGAAAAGCCGAAGACTCATCATCATCCTAAGCAAAAGTTACATGACCAATGAAACCAGGTTTGAACTTGAGAGTGGACTCCACAAAGCATTGGTGGAAAGGAAAATTAAAATAATCGTAATTGAGTTTATGCCTCTGAGTGACTTCACTTTTCTGCCTCAGTCATTAAAGCTTTTGAAGTCATACAGAGTTCTGAAGTGGAAGAAAGATGATTCTCTTTCTTACAATTCACGGTTCTGGAAAAATCTTCTTTATCTGATGCCTGCAAAAGCCAAGGCAGACAGAGAAGACTCTGAAGCTTTGCCAGTTCTCTCAGTACCTTGGTCTTCATAACAGCTTAATGTTCGAACGACCTGAAGCTCTTCTAGAGGCTGAGTGTGAGTGCCTGGTCAAAACCAAAACAGAGACAGCCATTCAGAATGCTGAATTCTGTGAAAATCCTACTAAGCAATTAGAAGATGAGACAAAACCTTGAGCCTTGGTCATGAGCTATCAGAAGATCTTGGAACTCGTAAGAAACAGACCTGCTCTTCCTTCTTCTCCCACAGCTGTCTGCACACTAACCCCACATCCGGAAATGATGGAGCTAGACAGAATGCCACCCACTTAAGCTTCGCAATAAGACACCTCTTTCAAAGTTTTAAAAAATATATTAAAAAATGTTGAGCTTTTGTGCATTTCATACAACAGTTCTTAATCAACTTCAGACCCCTTCCCCCATCCATGCTCCCCCGTTAGGTGCAAATTCGTCTACTGGAGTCTAGTCAATCCATCTAGAGATTGTAAGGCCTACTCTCACTCACCCAGTAATAATCAGTCTCTAGTAGTTCCAGACTTGGGCCGTCCTTCCACCCATTTCTCTGTGACCTTGTCTGATTGAGTTGGCATGGGTCCTGTCAGGAAACTCATCTCATCTTCAAGGACAGGCACCACCTTAGGGTGAAAGAATGGGAAAAAAAATCCAAGTAAATGGCTCTAAGAAGCAAGCAGGTGTTGCAGTTCTAATATCTGACAAAATAGATTTCAAATGAAAACTAATGAGTTAAAGGATCACTTCTTTCTAATCAAAAGAACAGTCAATCGAGAAGATATAATCATAGAAGTTTTCAATGGTAGCGATTAATTAGAACTGGAGGAGTTTAACTGCACTAAGAAGCATTTTCTATGAACCAGTAGACAGCAGTCTTAGGGATGCTAACTTCATATATATATGTATATATATATATATATTCCATGATGAGCAGGGAAGCCACAGAGCAGGCAGAGAAGCAGATCTGGGAAGGAAAGCTTTAAACTGAGTTGCAAACAGAGAGAAGGATACAGGACAGTTAGCCAGGGCAAATGGTATTTTCCTGTTGGAACCTGCGACTTTTGGCATTGGAAGACACATCTGTCTCTCTAAAGGAGGTCAGCACCCTGGTCCTGCTTCACTGTGCAGCACAATGGCTGGCTCTGGAAACTGCTGCGGGTTGAATGAGGACACTAGCAGAGGAAAGCAGAATCACGGAGATCCGAAGCTGTCTATTTGCAAGCCAGCTTAGAATGAATGGCCCAGAAAAGTTTAAAGTAGACTTGTCTAGAAGAGGGGCAGTAGATGTTTTTCTGAAAAACCCAAGAAAAATGAGGATTCTCAAGTCAGAAAGTGCCTTAATTCTTGTAGTTCATGACTTCATGTGCTAATTGGCTGGCTTTAAAAGGACGAATTCAACAAATGCTTTATGTTCTGTGTATAAAAATATATAATCAGAAAAATTTTATTGCTATAGTAGTTCTAATACATAGTGACTTTGCTTCGTTCTTTTATTACCCATGCTTTAAACCACATGAAATGTACTTTGTATTAAATACGTTTTCCATTGAATCTATATACATTAGGTGTGTGCTTCAAAGAAAACCTTCCAATACATTGTAATACATTAGTGAACCATTAGCCTTATGCCTCCTTTTTTGAAATGTCTCTTGACTTGCTTTTCAGTTTAAGATCTGAATCCCTCTATTGCAACATAGATTTCCACTTGTTTTAATGAGATAAAGGACACTCAGTATGAACTTCTACAGCTATCATTTTTTAAATGTCAAGTTATTTTGTGTATGCCTTTTAAAAAATTATTCTTTGAGAATGTCATACATGTATACAGTGACATGTGATCCTATCCACCTCCCTTTTCACCCATCCACCTCCTTCTGTATCCTCCAGTACATCCCCAAACAAATTCATGTCTTCTTTTTAAAAAAAATAATCCGCTAAGTCGAATTAATGCTGTCCAATGTAGATCCATCCATTGGAGCACAGGCAGCCCATAAATGGCCACACCCCCAAAGAAGACTGATTCTCTCCCATCTAGCCACAATAGACTCCCAGTAGCTGCTGAGTCCTCACAAGCTCCTCGCCATCCATGCTGGAATTTTATCTGGTTTGATCTTGTGCATCTGCTATGAGTTTGTGAGTACAAGAGCTATGTCATATCCAGAATACAGCTTTCAGCACTCCGCCCATACCTCCAGCTCTTACACTTTTTCTGACTTCGCTACCACTATGTTTCCTGAGCCTTGGCGGTGTGAAGAACTCGGGGAGGGAAAGTTAATGCAGATATCTTATTTAGGACTGAGCACTCAACTCACATTCTTAGAACTTTGGGCAGTTGTGAGTCCTGTGTTCATTGCTTCCCACTGCAAGAAGAAGCTTCTCTAAGACTGAAAGCATCCCGGGTCTATGGTATAAACATAAATATTTAGAAATCAGTTCGACAACATGACCATTTGGGGAAAAAAAAAAAGCAATAGTAAGTTCTACTCTAGGGCCTACAACCTCCCCAGCTACTGTTGACCCCATTTACAGTACTGGGCATGAATTCCTTTCTGTGGAGTGGGTCTCAAGTTCAATCAGAAAGCTGTTGGTTACCCCCAAACAATCATGCCACTTTGTCTCAGTAGGTATATTTTTCCCAGTGCGGCATGTTGGTACTTTACAGTGTAGGTTCCAATGCTGTATAAAACCACTGATGTCTTTTCTCCCCCAGCAGCCTGTCTAGCATCTCTGGCACTATGAAAGCTAGCCAGCAGAGAGGAGGAATGAGTTAACTCAGGCTCAGAAAGACAAATGCTGCATGTTCTCTCTCACATATAGATCCTAGCTAGTTTCAATTATTTGGGATGTTTAAATTGGAATACAAATGTGTATCTTTTATCTTCCATCCTTTTCTCCCAAGAACACACACTACTTGAACACAATAGGCCTTCTCACACCAGTTAACTAATGTAAATACTTTAAAACTTGAGTTTAAAGCTGGGTGTAGTGGCAAGCACTTTTAATCCCAGTACTCAGGAGGCAGAAGCAGGTGGATTTCTGTGAGTTCAAGGCCAGCCTGGTCTACATAGAGTTTCAGGACAACAGGGGAGATCCTGTCTCCCCCACCCCCACCAAATGTTTTAAATCATGTTATGACCCACATCAATGATATCTTTTTTGGTATTTGAATATCTTTCACTTCCATGATTTCTGATGTTCTTAAGCTGGCAAGTCAACTTCAGACAATCAGAATGACCCATTCTCTAGGATATAAAAAAGTCCTTATCCATATCTGTTGTTCTGTTAGAAGTATTTATTAGAGTTGTAGGCCTTCATAGAATACTAAAATATTGTGACCCACATGTCCCAAACCGTGAACCTGAGACCTGTTATGTTCAGGAAATTGACCATAGTTCCACACCTGGCTGCCTCACAAGCCTAGGACAGAAGTGTATCATTTCCACTTCAGAACTGCTTGTTGGGAAAGGGAGGCTGCAGATAAATATTTTTCAGGTTATGGTTAGTTTTCTCAGAAAGTAACATACCAAGATGCACAGATCAGGGCTCCACAAAAAGGAAGCAGCCTGCTTAGGAATGGCTCAGAGTAGGACAAGAGTAAGCAGGTATTCAGGGTCCCTCTAAGCCAGTCAGGTCGGGGCAGAGGGAAAATGAGTAGTTAAGCTCTTTGCCAGATCAAAGTACACCCTACACTGGAGCAGTCCCATATGGGATCTGCCAGGATACAGGGTGAGAGTACTGAACAGGTGTACTGATGCTCAGTAGTAAGCCAGGTGGGCTAAGATGCTCAGAAAGCTGTGGGAAGGATACAGTTTCCATCATGATGTCTGAAGTGGGGACATTAGTAAAGACAGTGCCCAAAGCCAAGTATTTAAAAATGTACTTTTAAATACTCCAAGAGGAAAACCTGCCTGAAGTGTAACTCTGGGGAAGGAGAAGGGGAAGCCATACTTTTGAGAAGTTTTTCAGAGTGAGACCTCCAGCCATGGAGACCCTTCAAAGAGTGGCTGAGGCACAGAGCTGACAGGAAATGGTATGTGTGTGTACTGTGGGAGGGATAGGGGCTTTCACAGCACATCTACAAGATACACTGGTAGGAATCAGCACCCAGGCTGGGTGTTTTCAGGCAGTGCCTGTGTTTCTCTATAATCTCTTTCTGTTGTGTCTTGTGAGTACACACATGTATTCAGGGAATACCAGACTTTGTTTATGCTGTTGTTTTAACTTATTGTGTATGCTCAGTAACTAATCATGAACATGTTAATGGACTTTCATGGTGTGATCTGGGAGTCCTGGGTTCCTCAGAGGTGACTCAGGGTCCATCCTGGATGAAGATTTGGGAGATATATCTTGGGTCCTAGTTACCTTCCCTTCACCCCACCTTTTCTGATCCTTCCAAACACTGATTCAAAAGGCACACTATTCTTTTTCACTTTAGTCGAGTTCTCTCATCATATGTTATTTAAAAGGATAATGTGCCTATAATCAAAGTACTTTGGAAGCTGATACAGGAAGATTGCTTTAAGTTTGAAGCCAGTCTTGGCTACATAGTGAACTGAAGACTGGCCTTTTCTACGGAGTGAGATCCTATCTCAAAAGAACAACAATAAAAAGAATCAAAAGAAAACAGAAAAGAAGGCAAAATATTTCTGAAGAGGTCATGGTTTAGATATATAAATCTTTTCTCACTGATTTAAAGAAATGAAAAAAATGTTAATACTTGCTTAATCTTTCAAGTACATTTCCCAAATCTCTCAGAGTACTTGAGCTGACAAAATAGTTGGAATATTGTTAAGAAATCAGTGCCATCAGGAAGCTCCGGGCACAGTTGCCAGTATCTATTCCTGAGCAGTCTGTAGTTTCAGGTGACCTAGGGCCCTGTAACATGGAGCTGTTGAGAGTCAAAAACAATCAAATGTTTCTGAGCTCCGAACCAAGCAGCAGCTTTGAAAGGCAGTCTGAGGAGAGGCGGTACTGGGTGCTGCCACCCAAAAGGAAGCTACGGTGTTGAAGGGGGCTGCCTTCTTATGAAGCTACTCTATCTGTATGTTCTCTAAGTGACTGTTATTAAGATGAAAGGGACAGGAGACTGGGTTGGACAGAGGTCAGTGAGTCAATGCCTTTTGACTTTAATTTTTTTCTCTGATGACTTGCCCATGAACTGAGTAGAAGCCATCTTAGTCATAGAGTGACCCTAGAAAGAAATGGTTTAATACCAGATATACTAGCATCTGCACCACTTGTAGGCCAGCCTAATATGAACCAATGAAACCCCAAAACCTTGCCTGAAAAATAATTGTTCCCTATCACAGAAAATTAGAATGACTCAAAAAATGATCTCTGCAAATTAATGAATAAATAAATGGATTGTTTATAAATATGCTGGGAGAGGCCGGAGAGATGTCTTAGCATGTAAAGAGCTTGCCACACTTGTCTCAGAACTGGACTTGGGATCCCTAGTCCTCATGTAAATGCTAGGTGGCCATGGAAGCCCACCTGAAATCTCACTGTGAAGGCAATAGAGACAGGGCTTTCTGGACTAATCTGGCTAGCTGCACTTGTGAACTGGTGAGCTCGGGGTTCAAGTGAGAGACCCTGACTTAGTATATAAGGTGGAGAGTGACTGAGGAAGACACTTGATGTCAACCTTAGGCCTGCACACACAGTCACATACATGTATAGAACTATTTGTGTACACAAACCTGTACATGCAAACACATACACATGCATGCACACCACATATATAAACACATGAACAAAACTCATGGTGTAAGAATTAAATCCAAACCCCCCCAAAGATTCTGTTATATTATGTATTTATAGTCAGTGATGATTTTTCCTACGTGTGGAATGAAGCTTAGAGATGAACAGAGGTGTTATGGGAGTATGACTGCAACTAGGTTGCATTTTTAACAATTATACTCCAATTATATTTCCAGATGAGAGCTGTCTCTTTCAAAAAAAGTGCCCAAGGAAATCACACACTTTCTAAAATGGTTTCTAAATGATTTCTTTCTGTATTTGGTATGACTGTATTATGTTCATATCATGAAATTAGAAAGAAAAATATGGTCAAGGTGGAATTCAAACTTAAGTTAAATGAAAAAATTAAAAGGGACTTCTTTATTTCTTACTTTTAAAAATGTTAATTACGAGGGTGGAGAGATGGCTTAGTGGCAAAGAGAACTGGCTGTTCTTGCAGAACACCCGGGTTCAATTCCCAGTACCACATGGTGACTAACAACTGTCCAGAACTCCAGTTCTAGGGCATCTGACACCCTCATCTGTCCTCTGTAGGCACTGCATGACACAGGTGCATTTACACACATGCATTCATAACACTTGTGCATGTAAATTAAAAATAAATAAATAAAATTGTTGATTATGAAAGAGTTAAAATATACATAGCACAAATACCCAATTAGCTACAGTTCAGACTCAAAACTGCATACAGAGTCTCATGTTTAGTCAACCTCTCTCTATAACCTGAGTTTTGCCACTGTGTGATCTGGGAGTCCTGGGTTCCTTAGAGGTGACTCAGGGACCATCCTGGATGAAGATTTGGGAGATCTATCTTGGGTCCTAGGTACCTTCTCTTCACCCCACCTTTTCTGATCCTTCCAAACACTGATTCAAAAGGCACACTATTTTTTTTCACTTTAGTTGAGTTCTCTCATCACATGTTATTTAAAAGGATAATGTGCCTATAATCACAGTACTTTGGAAACTGATACAGGAAGATTGCTTTAAGTTTGAAGCCAGTCTTGGCTAAAATATGAATCATAGGAAGGAGGTATTTATCCACAAAATCACGTAATTCTCAACATTTAATAAATTAACAATAATCACTAACAGTCAAACTGTCCATCTTTGACCATTTTCAAGTTGACTTCTAAGTCCTTTCCACATCACTGTTGTGGTTTTGATCATTTCCTCTTTTTGTTGTTGTGGTTTATTGACACGAGAAGATGCCACAGACTTACATTGCTCTTTTTTCCCCTCACACAGCTCCATATGAAGCTTATCTGTTTTCAGCTGGAAATTGTATCCAGCATCTAGTATCCAGGCTTAGCTTTGCTGACTTTTAGTGAGTCCATCAATATTACAAGTTTTTTTCTAAAGTAGGTAAGAGTAAGGACACATACACACAAATGAATCTTGACTCCATCATAAAAAGGCCAATTTAATCCAAGACAAGTTTTACTTAGTCATCAATTTTAAATTGATATCATTGTATGTAGAAGATTCAAGCTCTGAATGATGTTAATATAATTATAATATTCTTTATCCTTACACAATAAGTGTAATAGCCTCAAAAATTTAATACTAGCACAGTCAACAATAGTTTATTTATTAAAACAATTCAAGATTTTATTTGACACAATCCTTCCCTTTCAGAATGTTTCATTAAAATACAAATTCAAGTATTGCATTCTAATTCATTTGAAATTATTCTTTGATGTTGTTTTCTTAATACATTTGCATTCTTTTAAGAACAAATCTACAAAATAAATGTCACACAGAGAATCGGTTTTCATTCCTTCCTCACTGCTTGTTTATACCTTCTCTTAGAAGTAAACATGTTAAAATAATGTTAACTTATATTTCAATATTTAATATAGGTAAACACATGAATATCTACATCTCTCATCTCTAATAGATGAGTAGTAGTTACTAAAGTCAGTTTTTCCAAATCGATTTTCCTGAAAATGTTTTAGTGACCATTTTACAATTATGTATGAAACAATTCCTTATACTTTTATATAAATACTTGGCACATCATTATGCAATAACATATTCAACCATTCCTAACAGTTTCCAATATTTTGCTATTAGAGATCATGTTATAAAAATAGTATTACATTTATATATTTTTACATTTTTTTCCTAGAATATATTTGGGATCACACCTGGGATGTAAGATTGCTGGGTCCCAGAACCCACATATGGGATTTTGCCAGTATTACCAAAATCCTCTTCACAAAGACTATGTCATCTCACATTGCCAACAGCAATGTACAGGAATACTGTTTGTATTAGTTACTTCTCTGTTGCTGTGATAAAATTCCATGACCAAGGTAACTTACAAAGGAATAGTTTATTTGGCTTATGGCTCCAGATAGATAAGAGTCTATCCTAGCTAGAAGGCAGGGTGCCAGAGACAGCCAGAGCAGAAAGCTGGGAGCTCACATCTTCAAACAGGCATAAGAAGCAGAGAGACTGACTGCAAGTTGGGCAAGGCTATTAACTCTCAAAACCCACCCCCAGTCACGTGTTCCCTCCAGCTAGGCCACACTTCCTAAAGGTTACATGGTCCTTCCCAGCAGCACACGAATCCAAACATTTGGAGCCTATGGAAGACACTTCTCATTCAAATCTCCACACTGTCACTTGCTTTTTGTAGAAACGTTTAATCTTCATTACCATTGCTAGATGGCCTTTTTATATTAGATATCATATTTTTTTAATGTAAGTTGCAAATATTTTCCCTAGTTTGTCATTTGTCATCCTTTGCTTTGGGTATTTATTTGTTCTGAGAGTGTCGGTGAATTAAAGCACTCTTCTCACAATAAAATAAATTACAGTCTATTTGGAACATACTGTAGTGTGTGGTGTGAGGAAAGGACTCCTGTATCCTTTCCTCCTGTTTGGTTACCACGCTGAAGGATATCCTCAGGAAACCCTTTCGTGTCTTCTAAGTTTCCTTATCCAATTAAGCCTGTTTCTGCCAACTATCTAGTCTATTACCTGGGTCAAGTTTTCTGTTCAGGAAGTTGCATCACACTGCTTTGCTTTTACTAATTAAAGACCATTTAGGTATCCTGGAATGGTTAAGCCCTTCACCCCTTCCCAAATCTCTTATTTTCAGTTTTGTTTGTCCAAATGCAATTTATAAATAGGATGTTTAGCTCCAGAGAAAGCATGGTTGATCAATTCACTTTAGGAGAACATTTCTTCAAATAAATTATACTCATATTTAAGGTCTGATACTCTGAGACTTGAAAGAACAATATCCCAAACCTCCAAGTCCTTTGAATCTGGTTCAGTTCACCATTTATCAAACCCCCTGCATGGACAACACCTTACTTTTGCCTTTTCCCTGTGTCCTAGCTGTTCTTCCAGGCCTCCTACTTGCTGCCTTTCTTGCTACTGGTGCTGTTGTTCCATGAGAGCCAGAAGGTTATGTGCCTGCATATCTTTCCACTGCACCTGTTACAGGTACAAATAGGCTGTAAGAAAATTTCACATCTTCTTGGAATTCTAGATATATTCATGACTAGCATGCATACTTTTTGGCTTGGTCCTGTTTCTTCTTCTAGCCTTCTACTTTGCTTCAGGTAAACACCTTCCCCTCATCCTGAAGTGCACTTGTGTATTAGTGTTTTCCTGCACGGTACCTGTGGAAGCTGGCACAGGACATTGGATCCCTTAGAATTAGAGTTATAGGTTGTTGTGAACCACCATATGAGTGTTGGGAACTGAACTCAGGTCCTTTGCAAAACCAGCAATCTCTCTTTAAGTGCAGAGTTATCACTCTAGCTCCTCTTTTTGTATTTTATGCTCTTCTCCGGTTTTGTACTGAAATAACTCAAGTGCTGTGATGTGCTGTGCTGTCTCCGCCTTTTATTTACAATAATAGTAGACTTGTGAAAAAGGATGGTATCAAGATTTAATTAGATGCTTTCTAGACAACATACCTTGTGACTAGTGTGTTCTCGGTGCTCTATGCTGTTTTAACAACAATGGATTTCTTAACTATTACTCTGAGGCTTACTTTTAATACACAAGTATATAAAGAGCCTCAATGATTTTTGGCTTTAATTTCCTCCTCTTTTCAATGAATTATTACTTCATGTAAAAGATATTAGAGAGACTGAGAATTTTAAAACTAATTAGAAGAAAGCCTTTAATCTTAAAGGTTACAAGAATGGGTTCTAGTTTTACAAGAGGAAGAAAAAGGGGAATAAAAGAACTCTTTGGTTGAGAAATTGAGTTGAGTGCTAACATTCTGTACAGGAAATTCCTGTAAAGGAAACAGACTTACTCACCGTTTCAACTAAACCTAACCACAACTCTTTTCTTGTAAAGGATGTTGGTCAGAGAAGAGCTTTAGAAGTTTTATCTTCAGGGCTTTTCCTTCTATGGATAGAGCTAGTTAACTTGATTTTCCTGGGCTATGACCAATCAGTTCCCAATACAAAGGGTTATTTAGAAAGTACCAAGAGTTTCTTTTTGTCCAGGTGTAAGTTATTATTTCCAATTTGTATGACTTGAGCAATTCTTGCATCTTCTCCAAGTAGCTCACTTGCTAAGAAAAAAAAGGTAGAACTCCTTGAAAATGGATGTTTTTCAAGCTTTTCTCCAGATGCAAAATCCAGGAGACACTGACATGAGGACTTGAAATTTCCTTTCTCATTTTTCATGTTGTAAGAACAGGAAATAAAGGTAAGACAGTATAACATATTTTCATCAGGTTTCTTAACCCCTAAATAACTTTTAAATAATTAAAAAAAAGAATTGGTAAAATAAGTAAGTACTTTTATGAATGGTTTTAAAATAACAAATGTGCTATTTAAGAAAAACTTGTATCTCCATGTCTGTGAAAACTTCACTTTCAAAAATTTTAATAGCTATACATTAAACATTTCTACAGTGCTTCCAGTGTTTTATGTAAAAAAATTAAAAATGGAGAGATTCAAAATGATAATCAAATTTGAATGATCATCTTGATTTGACCACAGTATCTTTGAAGGCAGGTACTCCAAAAGCTACCATGGACTGTGTAAGAATCATCATTACATTCTGTGAACACTGTAAATGTTACACTACCACACTTTTTGTGTGTGTGGTTTAAGAATGCCTCTTCAGAGCAAGCATCTTACTCATGCATCAGACTTGCTTTCTTCTCCATCCTCCTCTCAACAAGAACTCTGGTCTGTGAAAAGTTTAGTTCATTATTACTCAAAAATATGATTGAAAGTGCAGCCTTGAATAACTTTAGAGTAAATTTTCATCCTCGGACAAAAAACATCGTTCTTCTGGAATGTACTTTAGGAAAGCGATGTCAAAGTCATCCTAATAGTCTCTCATCCGTTTGTGAAGGATGTATATAGTGATGACAGAAGGAGACGTGTTGGGACGGTCTACACCTGGATATGAATCCCTCTTCTACTACTGAACAGGTATGTGATTATTATTTAATTATTATCATTATCATTTAATAATAGGGATCACCACTATGAGGAATACAACCCTTGGTTGTCTGTTAGTAAAATAAAAAAGCAACACATATCTCTTCCAAAGTGTCAAGAAGGTAAGTGAGTGAGTGATAGATTCAGAGTCACTTAACCACCATTTCAGAACAGTCCCATTTGGTTTAAGTTGGTCACTGCTCAACAAATAATCTACTCTATACTTGAGTGATGTTTTTCTGACTCCATGAAGTCTTTTGATGAAGGTGGAATGAAAGGTGGACTTAGACATTAGGTGGTCTATAAAAAGGAGACACTGGGAAATAAGGCTTGTAGTCTGTTATCCCATACAAATGGGCTTTCCAGAATTGGCTTGTCCTTGGATGTTCTATGCCTATCAGTAATGGCCATAGATATTAGAATTCACCATTGGCCCATTTCTCCAAGCTATGTTTATATCTCTGGGAAGAGCTTTGCAAAGATGTCTCACAAAATACAGAGATCGTCTTCATGCTTGTTTGAAATAGAGATTCCATTGTTTTCTTTGAGAATTTGATCTAATACATCTCAGAAAATCCATAAATATGTATTTATAGCAGATATGTCAGATGATTGTGATTATCAAACTAATTTGAGAAGCATTATTGCAGAAGCAAAACTGGAGTTTGAAAAGAGCCTTAAGTGGTCAGAGTTGGGATGCCAGCAGGAATAGGGATCACAGGAGTATCTGGCATCTCATGGTTGGGATAGAAATTTCTGAGGGTTAGGTGTCATGGTAAATAATTTTCTGTAGGGCTTTCAACTGCAGAGTTACAGGGTGGTAGAGCAGAAATGCTCATATCAATCATCTGGTCATGTGGGTCAGCACTCAGGAAATTAAATAATAATGATTTTTATTAACCTCAGGAAATTCTAATTTTCTTTCCAAGTTCAGATAATTTATTTTGAAGATAAGAAAACTAAATACTTTCGTGGAGTCACATAATAAGTGAATTGTCATGACAGATTGATATGAATCTGTTTTGACTCTTTTTGAAGTAGCTTTCACTTATTCAGTTGACAGAATCGATTCTATTTTTCATTCGGCATTTTCCTAGAGTCAGGAAGTTATTGCAGAAACAAGGTCTGTGCTTTAAACGAGCTCTCAGTCTCAGGGGAGGACAAGGTCATGGTTATCACAGTCATACCCACCATAGAGATACATTCAGTATCTGAATAACTGAACTTCTGTTATTAGTTAGACATTGTTCCTAGAAAGAGAACTTAATACTGATGGGGAAGGAAAGCATGAAGCTCGTGTTGAGGTTGAAATTTTAAGAATAAGATATTTTGGGACAAGGATATTTGTTGAGACCAAAGGAATATAAAATGGGTGATCTTAGAGGTGGTTGCTGTTTGGTACCATAACAAGGAGGAGATAGAAAGGGCCTCCATCCAGGCAGAGGCACTCTGAATAATATAACAGGAAGTAGACATGAGAGCGAATCCTATATGGCTTCAGATGCGGTACTTTGGAATGTGTTTCATGTGTGGTGAGAGTCAGCCTTGCTTTGTAAAGGAAGATAACGCTGGTGGCTTTAAATGGGGACAACTGTTCTTTCAGGTGCTTTGTGGACCAAGGAAAGGAAGCTAAGGAAGGAGGCACATGTTAAGTCAGGTGTTCAAACTGCTTTGTTTCTTAACTGAAGTCCTTGTATAAAGAGCCATTCATTTGTCACTACTGAGTTCAATAACCCTATTCCCCACGTTTGGCAGTCAAATCCAAACCTTGCCTCGAAACATCCTCACTGTCATTATACAGCCAGGTTAGGTGGAGAAATCTTGGACTATAGATCTGATCTTGGCAGAAATAGTTTAGGTAGGACACCTGCTCCTGTGTCTATGATGTACCATTCTGTGGTACCAGGGAGTCTCTCTCTTCTGGGATCATTGGAGAAATGGGCCCTGTACCATCTCATCACTCTCGCTCTTATTCAATCCAACACCCTGCTGTTTCTTTCTTCTCTTGGTAGAGTCTTGCCCAGAGTTCTCTCATCTTCAACAACTGAGCATGTGCCATTCATTTTCCCTGAACAGCACAGTCCATAGAAAGTGTGGAGCCTCTCCACTCCCTACGACCCTACCTCATTCTCCACCTTGCTTCTCACTAATTTTTCATTATTTAGAAGACAAAATAGTAAGATTTGTGCAAATGTGCAAATCTGTGCAAAGGCATGACATTTTTGTGCCTGTGCATCATTGTAGTTTACATAGTTTTTCGGATCCCCAGTTCCTTCGTTTATTGCTCCTCCCTTTCCCACTGGTTCCCTCCCTTCCCGGATATCAACCTTCCAGCTTTCATGTTTTAAAATTATATCATATGCGCATATATTCTTATTCACATTTAGGTTCTGCATATGAAAAGAATCTTCCTCTTCCCCCTGGCCCTCTTTTCTTATCCCTTAAATTCAGACAGCTTTCTTCCCTAATAGTACGACCTTTCTATTTCTGACATATATATCGAACATATATCTAAATATGTGTGAAAACATGCCAGTTTCATGTTTCTGAATCTGGCTTATTTCACTCAACACAATGCTGTACAGTTCCACCATTCTCCAGTAAGTAACGTCATTTCATTCTTTATCCGTTGATCTGTTGATGAGGCATCTAGGCTGGTTCTATATCTTGGCTCTTAGGAACAGTGCAGCCCAACTTTCTATCTCTGTGGCAGGTTGACACAAGTTCCTTCTATATATTCCCAGGAATGGTGTAGTGGGATCTTCTGTTAACTCTATTTCTATTTTTTTGAGGAACCTCCATATTGACATCCACGGTGATTTCACCAGCTTATTTCCCATCAGCAGTGTATTGAACTGCGCTTAGCTCATATCTAGGCTGGTTCTATATCTTGGCTCTTAGGAACAGTGCAGCCCAACTTTCTATCTCTGTGGCAGGTTGACACAAGTTCCTTCTATATATTCCCAGGAATGGTGTAGTGGGATCTTCTGTTAACTCTATTTCTATTTTTTTGAGGAACCTCCATATTGACATCCACGGTGATTTCACCAGCTTATTTCCCATCAGCAGTGTATTGAACTGCGCTTAGCTCATATCCTCTTCAGCAATTTTTGCCATGGTTTTCTTGATGGTAGCCATTCTAACGGGCGTGAAATAGCAATGGGTGTAGTTTGAATTTACATTTCTGTTACGGCTAAGGATGTTGATCATTTTTTTTCATGTATTTATTATTCATTTGTATTTCTTCTTTTCGAGTCATATTATCTGCAGTTTGCTTTCCACAATATAGTCACTTTAAAGTGTTAAATGGGGACAACTGTTCTTTCAGGTGCTTTGTAGACAAAGGAAAGGAAGCTAAGAAAGGAGGCACATGTTAAGTCAGGTTCATCTTCTGGTTCCTTCTTTAATGTCTTTCTTTAGCATTTAAATTTGCACTGTAGATATGTCACCTAAGGCTGGTTCCCTCCCTCCCTCCCTCCCATGGTGCCTTGCATGTCCCTCCCTCCTCCTCTCCCAGCTGGACACTTCCACCCCCTCTTTAATATCTGTTCTGTACTATCCCCCTCTTTCAGGCTCTTTCTTTCCCTTTACCTCCATGGTCTCTTTCCATTTCTCCTGGCTCCTGCTGTTACATCAGGATCTATACACACATATAAGGGATTGGTGCTACGATCTGTAAATGAGGGAGAATATATGTGGCTTGCTTTTCTGAGATTGTGTTGCTTCATTTGGTATAGTAGTAGTGTCGTGTAGTAAGTATTTCACTTAGTGTAGTCTCTAGTTATATTCATTTATCTGTAAATTTCATAATCCTATCTTTTCTTTCTGCTGGGTGGAACTCCGTTGTGTAAATGGACCACATTGTCATTATCCATTCAGCAGCTGAGGGCCATTTAGGTTGTTTCCACTTCTTATCTATTATGAAAAAAGCAGTAAACATGGAGGTACAAGTCTCTCCACGCTAGGATGGAGACTATCCTTGGGTAGATGCCGAGGAGTGGTATGATCATTTTCAGGTTTTTAAGAGTTCTTCATTTCACTTTCCACAGCTGTTGCGAGTTTGCATTCCCAGCAGCCGTGAATGAGTGTTCCCCTTTCTCCACACCTTCACCGGCAGTTGGTGTCTTTAGTTTTCTTGATTTGACCCATCCTGACTGGGGTAAGACGGAATATTAAAATGGTTTTTATCTGCATTTCTCTAATTACTAATGAGGCTGAGCACTTTTAAAGGTGTTTCTTAGCCATTTTTATTTCTTTGTTTGAAAACTCTGTGTTCAGATCCATAACCCGTCTTTTTATTGGGTCATTTATTTTCTTATTTCTTTGTTTTTTTTTTTTTTTGAGTTCTTTATATATTCCGGATATTAATCCTCTGTCAGATATATAGCAGGTGAATATTTTCTCCCACTTAGTGGGTTTTCTCTTCACTTGGTTGTTCCTTTTGGTGTAAAGAAGCTTCGTTGCTTAATGAGGTCTCACTCGTTGACTGTTGCCCTTAATGAGCAACTGATGTTTGATTTGGAAAGTTCTTTCCTAAACCTCTGTGTTGGAGGGTGCTGCCTACGCTTTTTCCTAGCAGTTTCAGAGTTTTAGGTATATCAAGGTCTTTCATCCATTTGGAGTTGACTTTTGTGCAGGGTGAAAAATAAGGGTCAATTTCATTCTTCTACATGTAGCGATCCAATTTGACATTAACATTTATTGAAGATGCTGACATTCCTTCACTGTGTGTTTTTTGGCTCCTTTGTCAAATACCAGGAGACTGACATTTGCATGCACTCAAGTTTGGGTCTTCTATTGTGTTCTATTGATCTACCTATCTATTTTTGTTCCAATACCATGCTGTTTTTATGATTATAGCTCTGTGATGTGTTTTTTTTTTCTAGCTCTGTGAAGAATGTCATGGATATTTTGTTTGACACTGTGTTGAATCTATAGATTATTTCTGGCATGGCAGTCATTTTCACATTAATTCTACCAGTCTATGAGCACAGTAGGTCCTTCCATCGCCTGGTGTCTTCCTCTTGCTGTATTTCACACCCATTTCCATGTTCTCTTCTACTGACTTTCCTATCCACATCATGAACTTATTTCCTGACTTCATGTACCTGCTTGCTTGTTTACTTGTTGAAGGCACTGATTCTTTTTACAAATAGTTGTTGTATTATTTATGTAGCATTTCAGTTACTGGGTGTCTTAAGATTTGGTAATTGAGGAGGTTTATCACTTGGACGTGTCACATTGCCTTACTTTTTGGCATCTTTTGATTTGGGTAGCTGTTCTGGTTTTATTTGGGGATGTTCTTCAACAGAAGTCTACACTTGAGGCTACATACTGAAGACCACTCTGCTGATTTGTCCGTCAGGAAGAGTTACTGTCTCACCAAAACCTCCAATCAGATTTGAGGCTTACAAGGATTGTGGACTGTGCTGAGGGCAGGACTCTCAGTCTTCACATCAGGGATGTCTGGCTTTTTCCTTTTGGATGGAGTCCATGCTTCCTCTCTTCTCCATTGGAATGCTGCAGCTATTGGTACGTGCTCTCCATTCCTTTCCACTGAACTGCCTTTCTGTTTCTCCATACTTTCCAGCTGTCCTACCGCCATCTCTGTGATTGCCCATGCTCTTCCAGTGCTACCAGCTTCTAGTGCCTCGTCCTATCCCTGACGTTCCCACTCTCTTCATGCTGAGCTCTCTGTTCTCTTATTCTGGCTGCCCATCCTTTAATGGTCCCACCAAATGAACACTCTTCAGTCCTTCTTATGTCAGATTCTTCTGCTGTTTCTGGCATTCACATATAACCTGGTCTCCAGATTTTTGTCTGCCATTAGTTCCAGAATAGACAGTATTGTTCTATAGCAAAATATTTGTTTATTTTCTGCTCAAAATTAAGCACTGATCAAATAATACCCTTCTTATGGCTCTATCTCTCATTTATTAAAAGTGGTTTGAAATTCCCAATGCCTGCTCTCTCTACAGAGGAGACAAACAACTGTAGACCCAGCTCACTTTTGACTTTCTCTTTTAAGGAGAACCTCCCCTTCCTAATCCTTATCTGAGAAGTCAGTAGTAACATTTTCACGTAACATGTTTCTGTCCAGTGACTTTCACAAGTTAGTGCCATGGTGACACTCTCATCTTTTAAACATAGGAGTTCTATCTCCAGTTTCCCTATCTGGGAGAAGCTGTCATTTTTATTTACCCCAGGCCATCTTTTCAGGAACATAAACATTATTTTTTTCAAATTACTAATGGAAACATATACACCAGAAAAGATCATTAAAGAAAAAGAATTCTATGAAGAGCAAATCATATGAATGGCTTGTGGGATGGTCCCAGAGGACTGTGGGATTGAAGTGTTCTTCTGTCAAATGCCCTAGAGATGACATACAGAAGAGACTGCATCATACCACTGAAAATACCCACACAGACTCTGAGCATCAGAAGACCTGTTTGGGTGGAATGTGCCCTTTCAAAACTTCCTGTGTGGCTTGAGATTTGATCAGAGATTTTGATTTCTCCATTTCGTATTTCAGAAATGAAGATGACACTTAAAAAAGATCTCTGGCTGTCTACGAGCTCTATGTTGGCATCAGGATGACGTTACTGAAGGGATAACAGGAACAGGGAGAGCCATGCTCTACTCCGTCTTGGTGTTTTTTAGTTTTGTTGCAGGAAAGAAGATCACAGGATTTGATCACTCAGGTAGGGGTTTTTGCTTTTCATACTAACACTGTGGGTTTTATGGTGAAAGTCTAAAGATTTTAAAAAGGGACTAGGAAGAGAATTATTGGTCAGGACAGCTTACAGCAGATATCAAGCACAGATTGGGGAACCTAGTGACAACACCTGGTGTTCAGCAGGAGCTTCTGAAGAGGAACGCATGATGGTTCGTTTGTCGTTCACTGGAAGTTAGAGCTCTGTGGCTAAAGCACAAGCCCATGCGGGGTGTGGGTGTGGGGTTAGAACATGAATCATTTTTGCCTATAAAATAGATAGTGACTAAGATAGACATATAGAGAGACTTAATCCACTGTTATCATATCCAGCACTGTTTGTAAATATTAATGAGAGTTCCAACTCTCCAGTTCTAATGTATTTCTTTGTATTGTTTTGTTTACCATAATTTTCAGATTGCTTCACCACAAAACTTCTTTGGACATACTCTATGAGGCAGGTGGAGGAATTTTTCATATTTTGTGATTTAGCAGAGCTACAGAAATCACATTTCTCCCACAGAAGTCAAGTTTCACCAACACAAGGCCCTGCTCACCCACCCTGCAGTGGTAGTGAGAATCTATCTGATGTCCAGTGGTACATGCAACCTTGGGATGGAGGTCCATTAAAGGAAGTTACTAACAACTCTCTTCAAGTTCAGAAGAAGAGCATGCTGTACCGTTTGGCTTCACAGATGAATAATTTGGGGTCATATATTTGTAGACCCCGGATTAGGTATGTCCAGTCTGAAAGCATTCTCAAATCTTCTATTATCTAGACAAAACATCCATGCTGACAGCACCTAGCTTTTCTCCTAGGGGCCCACAGGATATGTCTTGCTGCATCAAGACAGTCTTAGAATTTAAACCTCAGACAAATGTATCCTGTGAGGACTCGGTACAACATGAACAAGACCTACTTATTGGTAGCACAGGCTCCATTTATTGTCCCAGTCTCAGCTGCAGAAGTGATATACAAAGTCCAGAGATGACCTGGTATAAGGTATGAATGGATTTTCTGAAATTCATGTAGAGCATTGTCTTATTGTACTATTTCTATATGTGCTTTTTAGAAATGTTAGGTTAAGAATCTGAGGTTCAGGCTGGAGCAATGCCTCAGTGTTTAAGAGCACTGACTGTTTTTGCAGAAGACCTTAGTTCGAATCCTAGCACCCATATGGAGGCTAACATTTGTCCTTATTTCCAGTTCCAGGGGATCTGATGCCCTTTTCTGTCCTCCGCAGGCATTGTGCAACACAAGCACACTTACATACATGCAGGCAATACACACATACACATTAAAAAATAATAAAATTTTTTTTAAAAAAGAATCTGAGGTTCGGGGCTACATGAAGTTTGGTCTGGGCCTGTGCAAAAGACCAAGATTCTAAGATGGTTTTGTCCGCATCCATCCCATATTCATGTTGATGGTGTCATCCATTTCATCAATATTGGGAAAATTCTAATGCTCAAGGACATCACATCCATGGTAGGGTTAAACTGGCTTCTGAGAACTCAGGCCAGGTCAATGCATTTTCACTGTTTCTGGAGAGCTATTAATAAGGGTGGAGGAGAGATTCCCTATAAGCTAATCCTAAAGAAATCATGAAAGGAACAGAGAGGTAGCATCGTTTCTGAGAGGGAATTAGAAAAACACAACATGGCTCCAGGTGACAAGTGGCCTGTACAAGTGAGAAGTAGAGAAGGGGACTAAGAGAAAAGTGGAACAAGGTTAAGTAATATCAAGTAAGCCGCCAAGCAAATATCAACAACACAAACATTTCACATTTTCAGTCTTTCCAGGTGCTGGCCTACACATAAATACTCACTCCACATAGTCCCATCTCAATTAGCCACTAGTTATTGAACAGGGAAAGGGGATGTGTCTGCCATATATTTCAATAACTTTGCAGTCCAATTGCAGCCCAATACTTTGCCTTTAAGTTTGTGCAAACAGTTGTAAATGGAGTTCATAACGGATATATGCTTGCTAATGTGAAAATGTTTTAAATTTCTTATGCATTATCATTGTATGACTGTGTATAGTGTGTGCATATAAGTGTGAGTGCATGCATATCACAGTGCATGTATGGCGATTAGACAAGTTTCCAAAGTTAATTTTCTCTTGCACTTTTACATGCTAAGCTATCTCTTGAGCCCCTAAATATTATTTTGTATTATCATTTATTGATGTAAAAAATAAAAAGTGGGCCATGTTTGTTTGGTAGTTTCATATTATACAGCAATAGACTCCTGGGTATCCAGTTACTATCATATGAGAACATTTCCCTTCGTGATTCTTGAGAATCTGTGATGATAATGGACAGGTGATTGTATATTCATTACAGAAATCAGTACCCTGGGAGCAAATGGTGTGGCTGTGGTCTCACATTTGTATTTTAAAATGGTACAAAGAATGATGGACACAGTAATGTTCTAGTTTAAGAAACATGCTAATTTAATAACTTCAAAAATGAGGTGAGTAAGGGGATTCAGTAGTTCGGTTCATTGCTTTCAGTTTTCTCTTAAAATAATTTCCTTTGGTTCAAAATACCTCTAACCTGGGACAACAGTCTTTATACCTAGATGGACTATTCTTGGGACAATAAACAGTCTTGACCCAATTATTTCAGCTAAACATTCCTTTCTATGCTTAAAGATTGTGTATGAGAAGCCAACTACTCGCATTTGAGGTTGACCACAAACCATATAGTTGGCTCTCTGTATAGATTTTAGGGCTGAGCCCTAAAGTCTTTGATAGTCACAAGGGAAGTTTTGTTTAACTTCTCTGGGGTTTGACAGCAAATGTCACAATGTGTTTTGAGGTGAGCAATCAGCTGTCTTAAGTGAGGTATGGTTGTGTTAAAACTGTCTTCTGACAGATTTGGACAGATCCTGGCTCGAGTTAGAGTTTATAAATTGAATTACACATGTGTGGATACATTCAAACCCTTGCACACATATGTGTGCACACAGTGACCTGGATGTCACAGACCAAGGCACAGCAATCCATTACTAAAACCAATGGCACTGAGCAGGAAATGGCAACCTTTCTTTCCAGGCTGCACCTCAGTTCTCACATGAGGGTTGACCAACTCTAGATTCATAGATAGTGGCTGAGAGGATATAAACATGCCGTTGTTAATTTAGATGGCATTGCTGGCCAGAAACACACCCAGTGATGAGCAGGGTCTCAAACTGAGACAAGCTCCTGGGCTTGGAGTTCTGAAGTTCATATAATTTTTATTTATTTTTACTTTATGTGTATGAGTGTGCTGTGTGCATGTATAAAAGTGCACCTGTGTCGTGGAATGCCCACGGAGTCCAAAAGAGGACACTGGAGCTCCTGAAACTGGAGTTACAAATGGTTGTGAGCCACCATGTGGGTGTTGGTAATCAAACCCTGGTCTCTGTAAGAGCAACCAGTGCTCTTAACCACTGAGCAATTTGTCTAACCTCATCCAAATATTTTTTATGAACACAAAAATTTACAGTTATAGATTCCTTAAAATTTGACTCAGTAGCCCTTAGCATTTATGATAAATGCATGAAACCCAGTGGGGGCTATGTGGGTGCAGATAGGAGAGGAGTTCTAAATATGATCAAGATGTATTGTATGAAGTGCACAAAAATTCAATAAAATCTATATTGGAAAAATTTTTTTATTTAAAAAAAATTTTTTTTTTAAATTTTATGTATGAGTGTATTGCCTGCATGTAGGTAGGTACACTGTGTTGTGCAATACCCTTAGAGGTCAGAAGAGGGCATAGGATCCCCTAGAACTGGAGTTACAGTTATTAGCTGCCAAGTGGATGCCGGAAATCAAATCTGGGTCCCCTGCAAGAGCTGCCTGTGCTCTTAACCACTGAACCATCTCTCTAGCCCTGAAATAGATTATTTTTAAGTACGCTAATTTCCTTACTTTTTATTTTAATGTTTAATAAAAATGGGACTCTAGAAGGGGACATTGTTTTAATGTACATTTCTTTTTTCTTAACAAAATAAAAATATTATTTAATTAAGTCCTCGATAATTATGTTATAGAAGACCTTAAATACTCAGTTAATCAAAAAACATCTGTACTTCAGCTATAACACATCATGAATGTTGTTATTAGAGATGTCTTTTGTAAAACTTGGATAAGAGGAGCAACTCCAAAATTTGGGTATCTTGAGCTACAGCGAATGCATTGTTACTTTGTTAAATAGTTGACCATGTTACAGGGCCTTTTGTAGTGTTTAATTTGTTGTGTTTTAATTTTTAAAATTTGTTTTGTTTTTGAGACAGGGTCTCCCTGTAGCCCCAGCTGGGCCGGAACTCACTATGTGGATCAGGCTGATCATCTTACAGAGATCTGCCTGCCTCTGCCTCCCCAGTACTGGGACTAAAGGTGTCAAAACCTCACTCATATCTTAACATTTTTAACATCAATAGAAACAGTAATCTAATCAGTTGTATCCAGTTCATATATCTTTTTTTCTTTTTCTTTTTTTAAGTGAAATTTTGCAATTCTCATGCAATAAATTTTGATTGTATCTAGATCCCGTCTTCTATCAGCATCTCCCTTTACTGCTCCTTGTCCAACTTAATGTAATCTATTATATACCTATTATATGTATTATTAATATATTAAGGTCTATAGAGTCTAATTGTGTTTCTGCTACCTTTCAGTGAGGGTTCATCCACTGGAGCCTGGTTAACCTACTAAGAATGACAACCTTGAAGGGAACTGAGTTTTGTTGTTGTTTCTGTTTGTTTGGTTTGCACTTGCTGTGTGGTATATCCGACTAGAAGAGGCAAAGTTCATTTCCCCCACTACACTGATATAATGTTTGGCCATGTATTTTGCTTCAGACAGTGAAATATCATTTAGGAGATGGGCAGAAGATGAAAGATGTTCATACACTCTAGCTTGGATCTTGAAATTCTGCACTTCACCGTTAGGAAAGCATTTCAGAAGTAGTGTCTTTGTTTGGAATGCTGAAGACGCGTTACATGCACGAACTTGATGCCTGGAGTCCAGCATGGCACAGACACGCTGGATCAGTTTAATTGCAGCTGAGCAAGAAAGATCTGGGCAAGAAAAGTTAATTCAGGTTTTGAAATTTTTTAATTAAATTTTTGTACATTTCACACAATACATCTTGATTATATTCAGATCCCCTCCCCTATCAGGACCGCCATAGCCCCTCACCAATTTTCATGCATTCTCTCATATATTTGGGGGGGTTTCTTACCCATTTTCCTACCTCTGTGCTATGACTTTGCCTGGTTTGAGCTTACATGGGACTTGTGCATGCTGTCACCATTTCTGTGCGTTCACATGAGTAACTGACCAGCCATCTGGAAAATTCTGTTTCCTTGTGGTCATCTACTACTTCTGGCTCTTAACAACCTTTCCACGCCCTCTTCCACAATGATCCCCAAATCTTAGGGAGCAGAAGTTTGATACTGTGTCCTTTTCAGAGATAAGCACTCTGCATCCTCTTGTTCTCTGCACATTGGCCAGTTGTGGTTCTCTGTGTTAATCACCATCTGCTGCATAAGGAAACTTCTCTGATGAGAGTTGAGAGATGCATTAATATGTCATTAGGAGGCAGTTTAATGATATGTCTATTTAGCAGAAAACTAGTATTAGTCTCTTTCCTATGTTCTACTTGTCTAGTCTCAGGTTTCTGGGCCCAATATCAATGTGGGGTATGGGCTCCACCTTGTGAAGTGGACCTTAAATTTCAGGAGAAAGTAGTTGGTTGCTCCCATAATATTTGTGCCATTGTGCATTGGTGGATTAGCTTGTCAGACTACTTGTTCTTGTAGTTTGCGTTATTCACAACTGGGTAGGGTTGATTTGGTTGTGCCCAGAAGGCCTGTAAAATTCTTATTTCTAACAGATTTGATCTTGTTTCTGTAACTGTTAGCAATAGTTAGTACATGAAAAAAGACAATCTTGTTAGAAGAAAGTTTAAAGGAATACCACTTTATCTCACTTTTTCTATAATGTAGCTTTTCCAAGCTAAATCTGTAGTAATACTAACATAACAAAACAGATCAAGTCAGTATTCCTAGGTAAGAGTTATGATTATTTAGAGATTAAAGGCCAGTTTTTCCTAAGAATTAGAGCTGGCCACTCCACGTACGGATATAATTGTAAGCTCAAGTGGGACAAAAGAAAAACTGTAAATCCAGAGGGAAACGTATAGTCAGCCTAGATTTTAAAAGCACATTTTAGTTACTTAAAATGTCTGTTTCCTTCATGTGTTGCCTTCACTCCATTGGGTCAGACAGTGTTCTCGATTCTCTTAATTTTAAGTATATTACTTTTAATAGATGTCACATGTTGTGTCAAATATGGAGGATTAATTTCTAGATCAGATCTGGGTCATAGTGGCTAGCAGACCGTAATGATATGATCCAGGATAGTTTTCCCTTAATGGTTTTACCAACTATTCCTTTCTCCCAAAGTCTGTTCTCTTGCCTACTACTCAGCCTCATGTACATCAGATCCTTAGACATGTTTCCTAGTGAATGTGAGACATTAATAATATTTAATAAGTGATATGTGCCCCCCTGCATACACACAAGGTGATGCTTGGCCCACAGATGGAACTATGGAAAATGTTCCTGGAGAAAAAGGTGTACCTTCCTGTAACATTCTGCTGATTAATTGATGAGATTGATGACTGTGGAGAATTTGAAAAGTTATTAATTCAGAGCCTGGGGCTGGAGAGATGGATGACTCAGAACTTAAAAACACTGGCTGTTCTTGCAGAAAACCCATGTTCAAATCTGAGAGCCCACATGGTGGCTAACAACCATCATTGACTCCAGTTCCAGGAATGTCCTCTTTTGTCCTCTGGGCATTGCACAACATGAGAGCACGAAAACACATGCAGGCATAACACTTATATACATAAAATAAAAATAAATTTTAAAACGTTTTTAAAAATGACTAAAGACAAAGTCAGGGGTGGTGGCACTCAGGAGGCAGAGGCAGGTGGATCTCTGTGAGTTTAAGGCCAGCTTGGTCTACATAGCAAGTTCCAGGCCAGCTGGGGCTATACGGAGACCCTGTCTCAAAAAAGACAAAAACAGTGACTAAAGACATTAATCCAGAGCTCAAATATCTTAAATATCTTGAGCTATCTTTAGTCTTTTTAATAGCCATTTAATACTCTCCTCTGTGTGTGAGCCGACATCTTTGTGACCGTAAGGTAAATCCTTTAGAATGCTCAGACACCTAACATCCACCAACTCAGAGGCTGTGTGTCATCAGATGGGATATGAGGCCTCTAGCAGAGGTTTCCCCTCTTTGCTGTGACCCACAGAACATTTGCACCAATCTATTTTAAAGTATCTTATAACTTCTTTGTTCTGTTACTATAAAAGCTTCGTGAAACTGCTTCCATGTTGTGGAACACAAATCTGAAGGAAACTCAAACCTGCATTCCTGGTCCATGGTCATTCATATTTGACTCCAGAATAGACTATCTTTGCTATCTTTTTTGAAAAATAAAGTAAATACACCAAGTTACTGTTAGTATTTGTGAAAACTACAACACACAGAAATATTCAAGCTATGAAAAATATACTTTAAAATTCATATTTCCCAGTAAGGGAACAGTCCTTTATATAATAACATTTGGATGATGCTCATTTAAGGACTTATTTTGTGTTGAGAATGTGTTGTATTTATCTCAAGAGATAGTTCAAAGGACTAAGTGAAGGGGCTTTGTATATAAATTTATTAGTATGTCCTTTTTATCATCCTTTGTTGTTCTTTATAACTGTGATAGTATATACCCCATTTTGTTTACAAACACATGTATACATCATAAACTAACTACCATTTTGTTTTGTCACTTTAGTTTTTAATGAAAAATAAGTCTAGATTTTAGGTATTGATCTGGCAGTTTCACTTCTGTTCATACTGCGCACTATTAAGTAAAGCTGATTACTGCATGTGTGACCTTGCTTATTTATCAATTTCCATGAACATTTGAAAACTGCCCCTTTAAAAAAAATTCTTACAATATATCCTTATGCTATGCAGCTCATCTACTATTAATTACAACCATTTCACAGGCTAGCTAATCCCAGTGCTATTTTGCTTAAACAGTTATTTATGTAACAAAAAAGACCTAAAGAATAATTTATGATTTCAAATAAGCAGATAGGTTTTGTATTTTATGCTAAAATAGTAGCAAAAATTATAATTTCTCTCCATTAGTTTTAAGTAAACACCACATTTATACTGAGTGCAATCGCTCTTACGTGCAATAGATCATAAAAATATTCCTTATATTTGAAGCTTGGTGCTCTTTGTCCCAGTTACTTGTTGCCTCCCCACACCGTGGCCTTTGTAACCACTGTTCTATGCATCCGCCTCTTTGTATTCCATGTGTAAAGGGAAATCACATCGTGCTTGTCTTCCTGTGCTCTGCTTACTTCACATGGTGAATTTTGAATGTCCCATCTCATTCCCTACTGACTGCAGGATTTCTGCTGAGAATTTTGCTGACAGCCTTATGTATATACCCCTGGATGTGACATGCTTCTGTTCTTGTTTCTTTTAGTATTTCTTCCTTCTCTTTCATTTTGGGAAATTTGTGATTTGCTAAAATGAATTTCTCTTTGGATTGAATTTGATTAGAAGAATCTAGATTTTGTTTTTCTCCAGATTGGAGGGATTTTAAACTATTTTTTTCTCTAAATATGCTTCTTGATACTTTCGTTCTCTTCAGAAACTTCTATTAGGCCAAAGTTAGTTACTTTATGGTGTTCTATGACTCTCCCGAGCCTGCTCACTCTTCTGTTGCTCTTGTGCTGGGCGATTTCAAACACTTCACACTTGAACTACCTGGTTCTCATCTCTGTTGACCAAGTGTGCTTTTCAGGCTTTCTGTAGAATTTTAATTTGCAATTATGTTCTGCATTTATAGGATTTCCATATGACTTTTAAGGTTGATCCCATTAATTTTCCCAACTTCTGTTCATGAATTACTTCAAATTCTAATTTATTTTCTGATCTGTAATTTGTTACAGTTCCCTGGACTTCTTAAAGCACGTTAATCTGAATTTCTTGTCTCTATTTATATAAATAGATCTCCATGATGTCAAGGTCTCTTACTGGAGCTTTATCTCTTTCTTTTATAGTGTTATCTGCCTCTGGTTTTTCATAATCTTTGTTTTCTTGAGCACATTTGAGGATATGACCACTGCTCTGACCTTTATACATATTTTTTTGTTGGTGACGTGACAGATCTTCTGTATATAGTCTAGTCTTGGATTCTGGTAGCAACCCTAGAGAGGTAGACCTTGGATTGGATTCCCTATGTCTGGGCCAGTGCCTGTAGTCTGAGGTTGAATGGAACTGTTAACATTGCTCCATGGTCTGGGGAGACAACTGGTTGGGCTTTGGTCAGGCAAGGTGGGATTTGTGATCATCTCTGAGCTGCTAAGTCAGATTGCCTTCTATATGATGAATTTCATGGTGAAGCGTGGCATTCAGCCCCACTGCACCCCCAGGTTTGAACCAATTGAGCGGACAGAGAATGCTCTTCTAGAGAAGTTAACTTATTCCAGGTTACTTACAAAGGATTCGTCCCCGGGGAGAGACAGAGGTGATGCATGGTGGACACTGCATTTTGATCATAAGTCCCCCACCCCCTGGACCTCTGGAACACATGTGTGAGAATGACACCGTGGTGCTGCGCCCACCTCTCTCCTTCCCAGCCTTCCCTGCATTTCCACCTGACCCCTTAAGTCATTGGTTAGTTGGCTGTCAATAACATTTAGAAGCCTATCCCTCACAGCAGAGAGAGAAAACTTCTCATCTATGCAATATCCCACCCCTATTTCTCTCTGGTTCTTACACACTTTCTGCTAACCTCTTGCACAATAGTCCCTGAGCCACAAGAGCAAGGTGTTTGTGGAGGGGGGAATAACAGGTAAAGGATGATGTTCTTCCACTGTGGCATGGATTATCATCTTGCTTCAGTGATGCTACTTCTATTGTAAAAACACAATAATTGTAAAACAACAACAATAACAATAACATCAAAGTAACGTTCAAACAAATACTGACTAACTTAACCTATGGGTGTAAACACAAGTACTTAGGCAATACTTAAGTAGGCACATCATATTTATCTTGCAAACAATTACCCTTTCTTCATGGTGGCTTATAACTCTCCACCTCACCACTGGGGGTTGACATTTCTTTCCTAATATCAGATGTGTGTGTGCTCTCCTTGAAGAGCGGGCCCTGAATCCAATTTTAAATATGCTGGGGGTGTACATACCGGACGAGACTCTATTACACCTGTAGAGACATCTGACAGTGAAGCACACAAGATCTGTCCTTAAGCAGAGCTTTTTAGGACCATTCTTCCATAGTGGCTACATAGCGCCCTCTAGCACTCTGAAAGCCAGCCATTCATTTGTAGGGAGTTTTCAGCTCGGTCCCAGCTAGATCTCTCTTTCAATGCTCAAACCATGTCACATCTTCAGTAATAGGGCCTTACTGTCTACTTCCAGTGTGAAACCAGCATTATAATGTGGCAATTGCCTTTTGTTTTGGCAGAAGGGGGCTTCCAAGCCTCCCTTGGCCAACAGCTCACAGGGGGAGCAACCCACACCTAGTACCGGAATTGCTAGTTAACAATCATATAAAGTATCCTTTTACTTTTTGGCATCTAAAGGCCTAGGCCCATAGAGCTCCCAGAATTACCCAGCTATACTTCATCCTTGTATCCTGTATGAGTTACATTCCATTCTTGTTCCTTCATATGTAGTTGATGTCTCTCAACTGGGTTTCATATCTGTAAAACAGTCAGACGTTAACATCATATACGCATACAAAGTCTCACATAGCAAGAAAAATTCCTTTTCATTTGCATCAGCTGTTATTTCAACAGATCCATGTTGGGTACAATGGCATGTAATCCATTTAGTGTCTTGGATTTCTCACATGGAGCCTCCATGCATTCCTTTATCCTTGCCAACCGAGTTGGTGCTGGCCCAAACTGCTTGGTCCTACATAGGGCCAAGGAGTAATAAGGCTTCTCTTGACCCTCTTGCACCTGTTGTTTCCTAGGGCCAGGGAAACCCTGGGTGGTTTCTTCAGAAACAGGCTAGAATGCCAAGATGGTTTTGATACATTACTGTGACCTCCTGTCAGTTGGCCTTGTACCCTAGCTAAAATTTTCATTGGTATTTTAAGACAATCTCACTGGTGCTACTTTGATGTGCTCCAGTGTTGATGTGGGTGTCAGATCATCTGTGAGACCTGTATTCTATGGAAGCTCTGCACATGATTCAGCCACTTCTCCTTCACATTTCCCTGTGGTTTAATTATTACAGTAACTGGAATCTTTGAGTATTTCATGAGCTTCCTGCCATAGAGAGCTATGAGCATGCTCAGGCAGGAGAGACCCAGAGGCTGAAACATTTCTAAATAGGGACAATAATGAAGGAAATTTATTATAGTTTTGTTGAAAGCAGAGGAACCACTTCTTTGTTCTGAAAAAAAATGCTGGATGTGCCTATAATTTCCTTAGCATTGGCAATGTCCCACTCCTAAGCTGGTAATCAGGCCTTTCTTCACAAGAGATATTCTTCAATGAGGTATTTCTAGGCACAGTCTCCATTTTGGTTCCAAAGGGTAGAGTTTGTAACCTATGATCCTGGTTTCATATTCTTTCTTATTAGATTTTACATTTCTAGTTTGTAGCTCATCATTCTGTGTTAAGAAACTGGAATTTTAATAATAATAATAATTATCATTATTATCATTTTAGACAGGACCTCCCATGGCCCCAACTGGCCTGGAACTCACTATGTAGACCAGGCTGGCCTTAATCTCACAGAGGTCCACCTGCCTCCTGAGTGCTATAATTAAAGGTGTTTGCCACCATGCCTGGTTGTTTTTAAAATTTTAAAAATTTATTATTTTTATTTTATGTGTATGAGTCTATTGCCTGCATGAGCGTGGGGCATCTGTGTCATGCAATACCTGCAGAGGCCATAAGAGGGAGTGGATCACCTGGAACTGGCAATTACTAACTTCTTTGTGTGTGCTGGGAATCAAACCTGGGTCCTCTGCAAGAGCAGCCAGTGCTCTTAACCCCCGAGTCATCTATCCAGCCCTAATTCTTAAGAGTTTTGAAGTCTATAGATGATATAAATGTGCACATGTGATTCTCAAGCCCCTGTAAAACTATTGAGCAAAGTTGTGCAATAGGGTTTTCAGCTGCTGACTACAGAGGGATCTTCCAGTTGCACACAGTCCATTAATTCATTACTTGGGAGTACTGATGCTCAATTATTTAAAAAAGCACCCAAATGTCCTATCACTCAGCTCATGAGTGTCTTTTTGTTTATCAGGGAGATCATGGAAAGCATTTTCCAAATTATACTCTGTAGAGGAGATATAATAGGTCTACTACATTCCTCTGAGACTCTAGTCCAGGTTTTGATTTATACAGGAAAATAAAATGACTTTAATATGGTTGCTGTTAGTGAATGCAATCTGGCTGACAATCATTACTTCCTTTCTAACTGTTCATAAATCATCTGTTTAATAATATAATCAAGACTTTGGCTTGGAATTGACAACTCACTCATCATCAATAATTTCTACAATTTGTCATTTTCCATTAAAAGGTAACTAATAGTCCAGGATTTAGGAACAAGTTTAACACTGTTAGGCAGTTGGAGCAAGAGATTGTACAGAAGCACTTGCCAAGAAAGATTAACTTTAGAAACAGAAACAGAAAAGCAAGAGTCTGCTCCATGAAATAATGAAGAGCTCAGTGTGACGCAAACAAGTTCTTCCATGATATAAACAGGATGAGATTGGAACATCCTGGACTGGTTTGCTCATGAGGTGTGGTACTCAGGACCCTGTTGATGTGTTTGAACATTCCCAGTGTGAGTTCTGGTCCACAGAACTAACATTGGGGATAGAATGTAGAGGGAGGATATTTTCCTGGATTGAGAGAAATGAAAAATACATTTAAGCTTTGCTTGGAGACAAAGAGATGGCTATGATATTTGGATTGTTTTCACTCAAAATAGTTTCATGGTTTTAGCAAGTTGGAGAAAGCAGAAGTTGATTCAGTTTTAGATAACAGAGATATGTGCTCAGATCCACACATGGTCAATTAATGACAGGGAACATGAAAACAGATATAGAAACCACTTGAAATTCATCATGGGGAATGGGCTAAACATATAGACCCTGGGAGACCCCTAGACCAGGTGCTAGAATCCCAGCTAGGACCACAGTGCGGTCCAAGTTCAGAGAACGCCATTCCTAAAGAACTATACAATGTGCACGGTGCTCTGTGGTGCTGTGCTACCTGGAAGCAGAGCTTTATGAGTATTTTATAAAGTCACAGTAATTACCCTCTTACTGAGAACGACTGTTCTTCTTACACATACCTTTAAAAGTCTTTTTAGTGTCTTCAGGTTTTCTATTTGTTTGTTCTTTCTAGAACTTCTTGAATTTCCACACAGATTATACTATGAATGCTCCTCCTTCTATAATTTTGTTTCCAGCTGTTTCACCTCTAAACATAACACAGTACTTAGTACAGATACCTCTATCTCTCCTTCCTGCCAGGGTCATACCATATGGTGGTATAATTTGATGGTTTTCTATTATCTAAGACATAAGTTTCTTTCTCCTAATTTCATGTATAATAATGAGTTCTATTTCATAAAGTCTTAATGACACACTAGGCCATGATCATCACCAATTTATAAAATAAAGAACAGGACCCCTTAACTACTACTACCCACCCTCCTGAGAGGGTTGACTGAGGTCTTAGGGAAGGTTTCACATTCCCTCTCAATCACTTTCTCTTGAGATTTACTACATGGCCCTGCTCTGCATTCTGTTTTCTTGTATGCTATTCCTGCATTCTTTAAAGTTTTATCTGAATTTTACCTCATGTTCTTGGTTTTGCCTCTGGGGTGTCTTAGATCTTGGTGGTGCCCGGGTAAACATTTCACCTTGTCTGTCCCTACCTCTTTCTTGCCCTGGTTTTCATTCTGTCTGCAGCTGCTCTCTATGACCAGTCTGCCCCTCTTTTAGGCGCCTTCCCCACCTTGCAAGAAATTCTTTCTTGTGCCACAGGAATTTCCCCAGACACTTGGAGGGGGAAATTCCTGCGTCTACCGTGATAAGGCCAAGTGGAAGGGAAATTCCTCAATCAGTATAGGAAACTTTTAGTCAGAAAAGTGTTTGGGTCTCGGTTCTCTTATTCACTAGGCGTTCTCGAGTTACCTTTCATTTAAAGTTCTAAAATATTTGTCTTCTCATTTGTTAAATGGAAGAAACAAGATTAATGCAAATTCCAAGTCAGGGACTCCTTTAAACAATGGCTAGATTATTTGGAGAGGAATAGAGGGGTGAAGACAGGTCTGGGGAGGCACCCTGAGACAGATTGTTCTTCAGAGGAAAGCTTTATTAAGGGAGCTATTACACCACAGACAGCATTGCAGGTTCTGAAGAAAGAGCCTTCAGTCCCAGGGAAGTGTCCATTCCTTTTTGTTTGTTTTTGTCTTTTATTACTATATACTGGTTAGTGTATGCTGTTTTTTACTACTATACAATGGCTTTCATTATGAGATTTTTATACTTGTACATAATGTATTTTGATCATATTCTCAGAGTCACCTCTGTTACCTTCTCTTGTTTTCCTCCCTTTCCTGCTGATTCTCTGCTACTTCCCAATTGGAAGTCCTCTTCTGCTTTCACATTGCCATTTATTTATTTATTTATTTATTTATTTATTTATTTATTCAGTTAGTTTGTTTGTTACTTAGTTACTTAGTTACAATGCAATGATTTTCATTGGGTATCCATTCCTAAAAGTTTCTAAGGGAGGGGTGGGCCCTACAGGAGGAGGCAGCAGGCTCAGTTGTGAGGATAGGGTGGGGATTTAGCTCTTTGTAGAGCTGAGAGAGGAGAGAGACTGCAGGGTCTCAGCAGGTGGTTTGATGGGTGAGGTAGCAGCATCTGGAAGGTCTGGGATCTCCCACAACCGTGCACGACAACCCACAAGAAAGAATTTTGTAATCTATGTAGTTTCTTCGTTTTTTTTTTATTATTATTATTTGTGTTATCTCTTTTCATTCAACTACAATTGTTAGAGATCTGCTCTGGCATTGATTAAAAACTGGAAAAGCACGCACCATAGAAACAGTACACATTGGAGTTAGGTGGCAGGATTTGGGTCAGTGATAGTCATTCTACAGATACTGAGTCCCTGCTATGCCTCTGCTGATAAGAAGGTGCTTAAAACTTTAAAAGCTCCATATCCAGCTGCCAGTCATTTCTCTCAAAAAGTCATATCATGTGACCTGCTTGAAAACCTTCCTCTTAACTGCATATTCATATATTCACAGATTCTTAACATGCTTACAATTGCTGTCTCACTTCCTATGTACTAAAGAGACAAAGATCAAACACATCTGCATTCGGAGTCCATCAGTCTTTCCACCCAGGTCTTATTTCCCATATCTATGCTTTGCTTTACATAGCCCTAAAATGACACCTTCAACAGATTGATTCCCTTGTATTCTTCACAACTATGCATTGACTTAATGAAGAATCCCTGAGCTGAGGTAGGGTTGCCAAGTGCTCCCAGGGTGCTTTGAGCAGCTTGAGACTCAGGGCCTAGAGTCCTGGCTGACAGCTCTTGAGAGAAGAAGCCCATGATTTTGCTTCTCAATGTACCCAGGACTAACAAGATATCTAAGTACAAAAACTGCTTTCAACAACCACAGGCGAAGATGTACCTAACTGCATATGTAGTGCAAAATGGCCATACCTGATACGGCAGTCAATCCCAACACTCTGGATGCACGAAGGGGCAATTCTGCAGGATCAAGGGATGGCTTTCTTCCTGAGAGCTCCTTCCTGAGTTGGAGCTGCAGCCTATGCACTGGGGAAAGTGGGGAGGGGCAGGAGAGCAAATACAGGGATCCCAAAAGAGTGTGGCTCTTCAGGGAAAGGCAAGTGGTAAAGGTAAAGCAGCAGGATGTGAGAGCAGATCAGATCGAGAAGAATTATCGACTTCATCTAAGAAGCCAATGGAGTCACCGAAAGATTCTAAGACTGGGACATTTAGCTCTTATTTGACTTTGAGTTCACTGAGTCCAATAATGATTTCTTAATATTAAGTTAGTCTTTGTAATTTTATGTACACTAGTTTATTTACTTACCATATTTAATCTATAATTTATTCTTACATTAGAATTAGATTTAATGAAAAAAGGCATTTTAATTATTATTTTATTTTTTGTGTATGAATATATCGCCTGCATGAATTTACATTGTACCCATGTTGTGTAATATCCATGGAGGTCAGACAAGGGCATTAGATTCCCCAGGAACTGGAGTTACAGACCATTGTTAGCTGCCGTATGGATTCCAGGAACCAAACCTGGGTCCTCTGCAAGAACAGCCAGTGTTCTTAACTGCTGGGTCATCTCTGCAGCCCTTCAAAAGGATGTTTTACATATAGCTTTCACAGAAAATCTATAAGTTCCTTGAGGTGTATAACATACACATGTAAAAAACATGCTCAAACACATATATGCATACAATTTTAAAAATAATGAAGGTATCATTCCTAAGAACACTCTAAGTTTTCTAGCATATTCTCAGCACCAGAGTCATGCTCTGGAAAATACTAAGTCAACAGCTCCTTTGAACTGGTAGGACTCAGTTTCTCTTCTCTATACACAGTGTACTTGGGTTAGGAAATGTCTCTTGTTTCATGTAAGAATCTTACAATACGGTATGGAAGCCCCATCCTCATAGCTTCCAGGATTCCTTCATTGCCGGCCCACCAGCCTTCTCTTTCCAATTTGTGAAACTTTTCTATGTGTGAAATTCATATTAATAAAAACTCTTAAGCTGCAGAAAGCAATTTAATTTTCTTATATTTTTTATTAGAATGGAAAACTCCTCACTAAGGAAAAGAGCAACCCAATCAGAGTGGATGAAATTTACCACTTTGACCAGGGAAGGTACATATGTGATTACAGTCAGTCTGATAATATGAGTTCCTGGACAGTCAGAGCTGTTGTTCAAGTGAGAACTGTTGGTAAGTGAGATTTAATTTTGCCTTAAAATTTGAGATTTGAACTCTAATTGACCAGTGAAGATTATGTTCCTTTTGCAAAGTATTTATTTTCCTTTAAAGAAGAAAATATGGGGACTGAGAGATGGCTCAGTGGTTAAGAGCACTGGCTACTCTTGCAGAGGACCTAGCACCCACATGGCAGGTAACGACCATCTTTAACTCCAGTTCCAGAGGATACAACGCTTTCTCCTGGCATTCATGGGTATTCTACAACATGGGTGCACTTACATACATGCAGACAAAACACTCATACACACAAAATGAAATAAAATAAATAACAAAATTTTAAGGAACAAAAGATATAGTCACCCAGTTGCAGTTATTGAAAGGCTGTGTGTTGACAAACATCAGTGTCCCATCAACCTAGACCCCATCCTTCTAAGCAGGCTCAGCTCCGGGCCGTGGTCATATTGTTACAAGTTGGGCTGTCCATTCTCTCCATTTATCTCTGCTTTTCTTTTGCAATGAGTTTAAATATGTACCAGATATTTCATACACAGGCACATTAAATGCCATCCATGTACCTCACCAATTTAACACGTTAATGCTTTTCTACATGCTTAAAATCTTGTTTGTTTTCCTTAAAGAGACAGAACATCGTAGATGATGGTGATGATGATGATGATGATGATTTTATGTTTATGAGTGGATTGCCTGCATGTGTAAGTGTGTCTGTGTCATTCAGAGTCTTTGGAGGTCAGAAGAGGGAATCAGATTTCCTGGAACAGGAGTTGTGGATGCTTGTTAGCCACTATGTGAGTACACAGAATCAATCCCCAGTCCTCTGCAAGAGCAGTCAGTGCTCTTAACCACTGAGCCATCTCTCCAGCCCTAGAATGTTGTAGTTATAGCTTGAGGTCTACACTCCATCCTCTTCCTGTGAGATTGTCTTAGGTTACAATTTATATACTTTGAATTTACATTTTCATGTTTGTTCTACGTAGTTATGCATCCATTAATAAAATATAAAACTCCTTTTTCTGTCTTAAACACAAACTACTATATAAGATATTATTTTGCCAGTTTGTATCCCTTATTAATGATGAACGAATTTCCAATACTCATAAATACTATTTGGAGTTATCAGACTTTTTGGTTGGCATCAACTAGTGTTTGTTTTTTCTTCCTGATTTATTCTTCCCTCACTAATAAGGAAACGAAATATCTCATTCTGTATTTATTAACCTTCTGGATTGTTTCTTCCATTGCTTTTCCCTTGGGTCATTCTTACTATAGCTACAAACAACAGCATAAATAGATGGTAAATGAAAACAATTTGAGCTTGGCCTATGGGGTTAAAACACAAGAGAATTAGTCATTCATGTTTTGTGCCAAAGAGCTGCAGAGTGGATTACTCTTAGTAAAAACATTAATACATTTACCTCTGTTTTTCTTACTGCCAGATACAGGCCAGCTGGAGTGTGTTAAGACTAAGCTGAGATTTCTGCTTATTTCCCGGTCCTTTCCTCTATTTCACTTTATATAGAATCGCTTCTTAGAAGGGACGTCAGAATGTGAATAATTTACTAACATTGCTTTCTCCTAAAACTAATGGGTAAATTTTTTTAGGCATCCATCAGTCCCTAAATTCTCAGTGATAGAATTTACCTTTCTCTTTCACTTGGAAGCCCTGCTGCATTGTTGCCAGCTATTCTGGTTATATCTGTCATCAGTTTTTTTTTTCTCATTTATTAATTCATTCCTGCATTCATTCCCAGAAAACAATTACTGAACTTATATGTGTTAAGCATGCGACTAAAGATGTTAGAATTTGTACCTGGTCACTTTCTCTAAAACGTTACGAGTTTATGAGTCAGAGAGAGATAAAAAGTGGGAGGTCACAACTCAGTGAGATTAAGGACAGCCAAAAGAAGCAGTGGGCATGTTGAAAGTCCACCGGACCCAAACCTGGGCAAAGCAGATTCAAGTGAGGCCCCAGGAGGAGAAGGAGTGAGCCCAATGAAAGTGGGAAAGGTGCCATCTGTTCCAAGCAGAGGGAGAAGCAAAGCTGTTCAAGAAGAGTAGGAGAAGGAGGTGCAGACCAGGAAGACAAGACAAATCCGTGGAGAGGGGACTCTGGAAGCAGGGTCACTTCCTACTCTTCTAACAAGTTTCAAGTCTTTGTTTCATTTTTTCATTGTTTAATGTTGGATATTTTTGTTTCTTTCTTGCCCATTTGTTTCCTTTTAAAAAGATATTTCCCCTTACAGAGGAGGAGCACTTAGAACTCACTCATAGCCTAAGCTGGCTTCAAACTTGTGATCTCTTGCTTCAGCCTTCTGAGTACTAGGGTCATAGACATGTGGAAACAGTCCTGGCAAGTCTAGTGTTTTATCCACAAAAACAAGAAGAAATTGCTGAACACTATAAAGAAGGAAAATATCATATGCAGACTTTTATTCAAGATAGATTACTCTGTCTACCATGAAGAAAAACCACTATATTTCCTTACACATTTATTTCTGAAATTTATGTATGATTTTTTTCTCAATTTATATTTTATTGATTTATTGTGCATTTCATAAAATACATCTCAATCATATTTAGATTCCCTTCCCTATCTGCATCCTCATAGTCTTCCTCCTTTTTTTTTTAACAATCTGTCATATATGTTAAGGCCTATTGATTCTCTAAACTCTCACCAGAGAAGCTGCCTCATGCAACAGAGGTTGATGCACACAGAAGATCACAACTGGTCAAAGTGTAGAGGATAAAAGACTGCAGAGTGCATGTCCCTGAATAGGACTCCCATATTAAGAAAGACTATTTTTGAGAGCAAGATTAGAGGCATGGAAGAGAGCTAGGAGGTTGCTATGGTTAAGCAGGCAAATGGCAACAGAGACAGGGAGTGGCAAAGAGAAGGTTAGAAAGGGCTGGACCTCAGAAACATTTAGGAGGCACATTTATGAGAAGTTCATGACTGGCATGCAGAAACCCAAGGAAAAGAGTGAAGTTTGAGTCAGGCAGTTAGGTGAATTTTTCTGTCTTCTACTGATATTGGGTACAGAGGGGATGAAAAGAGAAGCAGGTTTGGTTGATGGGCTCAAAAGATTCCTCAAGTTGCTCATCAATAGCTGTGGTAGAGGTGACGGGAAATGGCTAACTTATGAACCAACAAAACATGATGAGGTATTTCGAATAGAAAATGAAAGGAGGAGAAATATTAACATTATGGTTTTCTGAGCTGAAATGTCAGGAAATAACGACGTTATTTAATAAGAATGAAAGACTAGGAGAAGAAAGTCTAAAGAAGAGATAAAGCACTAACTTGGAAGGACTCTAGTTATCCACTTCACAATGATGAGCAGTATTCAGATCAGTGCTGGAGAGGTAACGATTGGAGATAGGAATGTGAGAAGGGCCAAGTGTGAGAAGTGGGTCTGGAACTGAGCCCCCAAGTATTTCTAACACTTGGAGAAGCAAATTTTTAAACCATGGAATAAAATCCCTAAAGAAGACTGGACGGGAATCTGAATCATACACTGGCAGATGGATGTGAATGGGAGGGGCAAGAAGGGAAAATGATGTTGCACTAGAGGAATAGCTGGGAAGCCAAGTCTGTCAGGAAGAGGGCTAGAAGTGAGGACCGTCCTACACGAGGAGAGCAGAAGAGTGACTGTGCACTCAGAGGCAGCAGAGGTCAGAAGGAATATTGAAAGGTAGAACAGAGAACGAATATGTATAAGGATAGAGAGGTATAAGGACATACACTGAAAGTGAGCAGAAGACTACAAGGTTAAGAGATTGAAAAGAGGGCTGGAGAGATGGCTCGGTGGTTAAGAGAGCTTGCTGCTTCTGCAGAGGATAGGCATTGGATTCCTAGCCCCTACACTGCACTCCAGGAGATTAGACACCATCTTGTGGCCTCCGTGACATCTACAGGCATGTGCACTTGCACAGACACATAAATTAACAAAGAAACCCCAAAGACAAGATGTTCAAAGAATGTGTGGCCAACTGTGTACAGTGCTGCTGAGAGGTAAAGCAGATTAAGAAACTCAGTGATGCCTAGTAGAATGAGACTCTAGCGTGTCCCTCATGAATGTACTCCCAAATTTCAGTGGAATGATGAAGAAAGAAACCATTCGGGCTGTAAAGATGGCTCAGCAGTTAACAGCACTGACAACTCTTGCAGAGGAACTGGGTTTGGTTCCCAGCCTGACATGGAGGCTAACAATCATCTATGACTCTTGTTCTGACTTCTCCAGGGCAGGCATTGCACCAAATGGGTACACTTATGTACATGCAGTCACAAGACTCATACACATAAGATAAAAATAATACATAAAATGTTTTTAAAAAGAAATAAGATGGCATGGGAGGTAAAGGCAAAAGTGATCATGAGCATCCTTACAAGAATTTGGTTGCGAAGGAAGGAGAAAGAATATGTGGGGTATAAGGCAGAGAGAGGGCTTTAGTTTCTTTTTTTAGACTCAAGAGCAAGGATAATGCTACTGTGAAGATGGTTGGGTGCCAATGGCACAAGTCATGTGCAGTAAACTGAGGAGTCTGTGAGAAACCAGTTAATGATGTGGAGAGCAAAGACTATGGCCTTTACCAGAAGATAGGATGCCTTTAGGAGTAGCGTGACAGTGAAGAAACATTCAGAACTTTGTAGCAGGAAGTTGAAGGGTAAAATGATTATGTAAGGGCTGGACTGTCCATTCTAAAATAAACAGTGGGTTTAAGGACGGTGGGGGTGGAACTGGAACTGTTTCATGTTCAGTTCCTCGAGTGTGTGCATGTGTGAAGGTCAGAAGACAAACTCGGATGTCAATCTTCAGATGTAGTCCGTCAGTTTTTGTTGAGATAAGGTTTTACCTGGCCTATGTTTTGCCAAATAGGTTAGGATGTCTGGCTAGTGAACCCCAAGTATCTGTCTTGCTCCCCACTCTCCCAACACTGGTTACAATTGTATGCTACCAGGCCAATTTTGTGGTTCATGGTGGTGGTGGTTGCTTGGCTGTGATGTTTGTATGTTGTTGTTTTGTGGGTTTTTTTTTTTTAACATGGATCCTTGAACTCAAACTTAGGTCCTTGTGTTTGTGTGGCCAGCACTAGACTGACTGAGCTATCTCCCTGATACTCAGGGACAAGCTTTCTACCTAAAAATCTGAGTTCTTAGATTTAGATTTATGCATTCTGGGTAAACATTTTTTTTACAGCATCAAAAGCATTTAAATCAAAATATTGGTCAAATACAAATCTTTAGTAAACAGGCCTTAGGATTTCTCAGTGCAAAGGGTGATTGTTATTTTCATCTTTTAGTGGAGGACACTAACTTGAAACCTGCCATCCTGGATCCCATCACAGACACAGTGGAAGTAGAACTTGGTAAGGCGTGCTGTGTTACTATCCCTGAGTGACTCTGCTTCCGGAACAGGTCTAAGTGTAATGTGAAGAAGGGTTGATTAGTGTTTCATGTAACAATGTACGATGGGAATTTGGATTCAGTCCTGACTCATTCTGTCATCATGTAGAGTTAATTCATCTTCTAAGTCTCTGTCATCTCAGTCATCTCATCTGTCCTTTGGTATCATATACAGATCTTAACAGGGCTTCACTGAGAAATAATGGGGGTATGATAAGTGACTAGCAAATTAATCAAAATCAACAGGTTTTAAATTCTTCCCAGGAAGAGGTATATATGTATATGTATGTCTGTACATAAATTACATATGTGTGTGTGGGTGTGTGTTATTTGGGCTAACCTTTAAGAAAATTATAACAGACTAGTACAATCCCAGATCAAATGTATTCCAAAATACTCTATTTTTTTTTCAGGTAGAAGGAGAAATCAACTTTCTTCTGGTTGCCATTTATTTTGTCTAGTTCAATTAAATTTATATCTTTATACAGAACTAAGTAATCATTGTTGTATTTGAAAGAAAATGGTGGTATTTCTGTAAATATTTACTATTTTAAAAAGCTAATGAACATAAAAACTGTAAAAAAAAAAAAACATTATTATGGTGGCGGTAGTAGCACACTCCAAGGCCAGAACCAGCAATGGCAATGTGAGGAACACAAGAAGGAAAATGATTAACCTACAGTACAGTCAAGTTGTATATGGCATCAGTGGATTCTTTAAAAATATTACTAGTGGTAAAACATCAAGGTCCAAAGTAACCATTTCTGGGTTAAATTCAGAGGACACTCCTCCCGGAAGAGGTAAAAGGACAGTGGGGTTGGTCCAATTATAGCTTACTCACCCATCATGACATCCATTTATTCAGAAAGCAGCTGAGAATCTTCATAATTTCTCTTCTATATGCTATATGCTTTGCCATTTCTGGGTTAAATTCAGAGGACACTCCTCCCGGAAGAGGTAAAAGGACAGTGGGGTTGGTCCAATTATAGCTTACTCACCCATCATGACATCCATTTATTCAGAAAGCAGCTGAGAATCTTCATAATTTCTCTTCTATATGCTATATGCTATTTCTTTTTCTGTATGCTATAGTAGTGTTGATGGAAAAACGCAACCTCACATCAAATGGAATGAGAGATAGTTTGTTCTAGAGCCAAATATGAGTGACCATAGCCCCTGAACACAGATTCAGATTCCCCCAAATACACGATCAATCATGTTATAGTGTCATGAAGTTTTATAGTAATAGAATAAATAAAGTCAGAAATTGAGACTCTTTTCAAATACATTGGTGGAAGCATCATGTAAACAGGCTACAGTGAAAAGGGAAACCTGCTGTAGGACTCAGATGCACTCTGATGACATTTTTTAGGCTTGGTTGGTGGAAGCTATGATCTGTTCATATATTTCAAAAAGTTTTACCCTTTAGTCTTAAGGATGTTTGGTCAGACAGAGAGGTGGGCTTTTAAGAAGGCTAAAGACAACTCAAGATAAACTGAAATTAGGCTCTGGACCTGGAACATTCCAACCTCTCTACAATCACTGATGTTCTAATCAGTTAATCAGCCTTTCAGTAGGGTCAGTGTAAGCTATCATTTTTTTCCTGGAACTTTCATTCACAATAATCCCTTGATGTTCATGTTATATGTAAATATTGTTTTTGACGTATCTTATACGTCAACACAGTGGTGTTGAGACAAGGCTGGTCACAGAAATTCAACATTTGCCATACTGAGCAACCTTACTGATATAATTGTGAAACTCTTCATGTTGAGAGCATAGCTACGCATTTGAGATACACAAATTAACCATGAGGAACAAACAGAATGGGGTTTATGCCTCTGAGTGGGATGTGTTGATGCTTGGCTCTTTCTGGTACTCATAGCCCTGACACCTGGCTACATCCTTTGGGCAGCATCTTTCTCCTGTTACAGCAGTGTTCTTACGTGCTTCCTTCCTGTTTCTTCTGACCTCTGCATTTTCAGGAGAGCCTTTAACTCTTCCCTGCAAAGTGCAATTTGGTTTCCAAAGAGTTTTTAAGCCTGTGATAAAGTGGTACAGCAGAGAATCTGCCCAGGAGTGGGAAATATTACGGTGTGAACAGAGAAGGTAAGAAAAGTTAGTGAATGCTAGTCTTTGCAGCTTTAACTAGTTGCTTTCAAGTCTTTAGAAATTGCTAAACTATGTCCATGGAGTTAATGGTATTTAATGGGGTAGCCACAAGCACTGGCTAGTAGTGAAAATAAAAATACAGAAATGTTATCTGTATCATCTCCCATTTATCTATCATCTATTTACCATCTATCTAACATCTATTATATTAATTTAAAACCTTAAAGCACCACGTTTCTGATGGGGTCCATAAAATGAACTGGACACATGCCATGCTTCAGTTAATGAGGATTCATATACTATAGTGGTCCGTAAGGTTGCATCACTTAGTGATCTCAGGGCTATCTTGCCCTGTGTGTAAGTACATTCTGATGTTTGCACGGTGACAAAAGTGTATTAGACTGTGTTAAAGTGTTTTTAAAATATTTGATTTGATTGGAAGCAGAGTCTTATGTATTCCAAACTGGCATCAAGCCGGCCATATAGTCGAGGATGAACTTGAATTCCCCATGTCCTGGGATCACAGGCCTGTGCCACCACATCCCTTGTTTGTGGTGCTGGGGATAGAACCTGGGGACTTGTGCATGCTAAGCAAGCACTCTACCAACTAAGTCACATCTCAAGCTCCTTCATTTTTTCTTGGTGCTGAAGGCATCTAATGTACTCTGAGCCTGTTTACTACCACCGGGTCTCATGCTCAGCCCATAGACAGGTTAAAAATCTCACTTTTGTAGCAGCATCCTCCTGTGGCTGCTTTGAGACCTAAACCATCCAGCAGACAGACACTCGCACCTAGACTGCTTGAATAGAAATAGCACATGAGCCAGTGTGAGATGGCCCCTGCCCCAACCCACCTCCACCTAGACTGCTTGAATAGAAATAGCACATGAGCCGGTGTGAGATGGCCCCCGCCCCAACCCACCTCCACCTAGACTGCTTGAATAGAAATAGCACATGAGCCGGTGTGAGATGGCCCCCGCCCCAACCCACCTTCACCTAGACTGCTTGAATAGAAATAGCACATGAACCGGTGTGAGATGGCCCCCGCCCCAACCCACCTCCACCTAGACTGCTTGAATAGAAATAGCACATGAGCCAGTGTGAGATGGCCCCCGCCCCAACCCACCTCCACCTTTGCTTTCCAGCCAGGGCATTGTGAGTTGAGGGATCCAATTTTTGGAGAATTTTCTACAACCTGGGAATGTTGTAAGAGATACTACCATCACACAGATTCCAACAAAAGAGACTAGGTATAGCAACCTACACTGGGGAAGAACTTGGGAGGAGCTCTCTGTCTGGGAATGCTTGGAGGTTGTAACATGCTGTGATATATTAGAAGTCATTCATTGCTGTCTGTGGCCAGCAGAAAACCCAAAATCTACAGGAGAGAGAGAGAGAGAGAGAGAGAGAGAGAGAGAGAGAGTTCAGCCAGTTGAAAGGAGTCATCTCATGTTTAGAAAAACAGATCTGTACTCCTAGAGCTTGAGTCCCACCATGGCCAGTCAGACTTGCCACTTCCACTAGGGGACATATCCTCCTGTTTTTCTAATATCTGACCCCAAGTAAGCATACACATGAAGTTTGTTCTTCTGTTGAATCTCATCTTAAAGTGGTACTGCTGGGAAGTTCACAGAGACTGAATGTGGCAGAGAGCATGCTCCACTGTCACCCATTTATTTCCAACAGTTGCGAGGTGACCTCTTCTAGATGAGTCCTCCGAACTATGGGAAAGACTTTTAAAAAAATGGACAGAATCTGGACTTGAAATTCATCATGCAACCAAAATACTACTGCAAACAACTCACTGAACCGTGTGCTCTTGAGACCCAGGCACCTGACCTTGATTCCCTGGAATATCAATTGGCTGCTCCTCCCAAAGACAGTAAATGAATGTGGGTGTGTTTGAGAATTAACAAATCCAGGCACTGAAAGGCAGAATATCGTCATTGAAAAAATGAGGATCAAGAAAAATGCCTGACATTGTGTGATGAGATGTTTTAGGCTTAGGAATGAAAGGCCAAGATTGTCTGATAAGGGTGGATGTCAGTTTGTAGTCCCCCAAATGAAGCTGCTGACATGATTTTGAATAAAATCATGGGTGAAGCCTAGCTCAAGAGCACAGTTCCAGGAGACATCTGGGGGAATGTGTGCCCTCTGAGTTAAGGCTCATTCTTAGAACTAAAGTTATGAGTCAGATTGTGCATTCAGATACAACTGCAATGCTGGCGTGATAGGGCCACACCCTTGCCTAGTGTATATCCTGTGGCTGAAAACCCCCACTTTGTAAGGTCACTGTAAGGTACAGTAGACGTGACATGTTTATCATAGTCTGTGGCAGGCAAGAAACATTCACTGACTAACTGTAGGTCTGAAACAATATCACCCCAAATATTCATCTAAACACAATTTCTTAATACAACAGACTGAAGGCTGACAATTCTAGAAAATCCAAACTGTGACTAAATGTCGAGACTCACATGTTACTGAGAGGTGCTGCATAGATCCAGGAACGTGGCTGCTCTCAGGAACATACCACTCCATAGGGTCACTACAGTGGCCAGGGCTGCTTATCCACCCTCTGAACCTCGACCCTGATACCAGAAAGTTAAAATGTGTGTGTGTGTGTGTGTGTGTGTCATGATCACTTAATAGGATTTATGTGTGGTGAGAAAGGAAAAGATTACAGGGCCTATAGTGTGTGCTCAGAAAATGTGAGCCACACAGTAAGTCTCAGCAGAAATTAATCATTCTTGTGTGTGTGTGTGTGTGTGTGTGTGTGTGTGTGTATGCAGCACGTGTGTGCGGATACATGTGCACATTTATGGAGGACAGAAGTTAGCCTCATTCCTCAGACACTGTCTATCTTGCTTTAGAACAGGGTCTTTCATTGGCCTGGAAGTCACTGGCTAGTGTAGGCTGGCTCGTCAGCGAGCCCCAGAGATCCACTTACATCTACTTCCCCAGCTCTGGGATTATAAGCACACTTTACTGCACCTGGCTTTTTATATGGGTCCTCTGGCTTGCCTGGCAAACATTTTAAAACTGAGATACTCCCCTAGCATGCATTTTTACTATTATTCTTAAAGTATTGGTATTATTTCTTCTCAAGTGAAATTCTTAAAATAAGGAAGATCTGGTGAGAACTCATAAGCAAATTATACTTCAGTGCTAATGCCTCTCAAGGGGTTTATTATTCCTCTGACTTGACCAAGAATGAGGCTTCCCAGTCTATTTCTACCCTTCTTTCTTCTTGTGGTGTCAATTCCTGTTAATTCTTTGCCAGGGTTCCAAACTTTGCTGGATGAATGCCAGTTGACACTACTCAATAGGTATGAAAATTTTCCTCCTTTCCCAGTATTAAATCCACTTTCAAGGATGAAGTCATTGAGCGCACTGCCTTTTTGGAAGAAGTCACTGAAAGAGATCTTAGCAGAAAGTTCATTTGCTTTGCACAGAACTCCATTGGGAATACAACTCAGACCATCGGGCTGAAGAAGAAGAAGAGAGGTAAGCCCAAAGGTTGCTCCAAGTACTGACAACTACTCTTACTTGACAGGGGAGACGTGTTTCCCCAGAAGAGTGGCAATGTTGCAAGGAACATTTTCCAAATGGCAGATACCATTTGAATCACTTTGCTATGTTAATTCATGTAACATCTTGACCAAAGTTGTATCTATGATAAGCTGATCTAAAGCTAGTCTTCCTAACACTCTACACATGAAAAGCCTGCTATGCATTCCCTCCTTTACCGACTCAGTTCACCCATCCAGTCACTGATTTACTCTTCTCACTTAATCTTTCCTTCATTCCCCAAGTTCCTGTAAGAATCCTCCTGCCTTGGTGTGGTAGATCGAGTTCTCTTTGCTGTTTGACTTTTCCTGGCTTCCAGAGAACATGCTGTGCTCATGTTCTCATGGATGGTGAATGGAGGGAGGAAGGCAGGAGTCATCTTGCCGAGCGTTGAGAATTATATCAAGTATCACAAACCATAGCCATTTGAAAACATAAAGTCAAAATGTCCAGTAAGCAATAGGATTTAATTTAGTTAACGAGATGACCAGAGATGAAATTGGTATCATTCGTTCACTTATTTCATTACTAGATGATTGATTATAATTCAATCAAGTATGTTTGTAAGTCTTTGAGGTTTAAGTATGGGAAAGTTCATGCTTGGGCCATGGATGATGTGCTGAAACAGTGGCTTTTCTCTGTACATCGCTTGTGTAATGAGTCATGGAGCGTACAAAGTAAAACCGATGCAATTCTGGTCTCTTTAGACTTTGATGAGGATAATAATATGTGAATGTAATTTACAACAACAGGAGACATGCACATAGACTGTATAGATGTTTACAGGCAAAAAGATACGTGAAATAGGTAAGTACTGTAGGCCATCCCATCAGGACCTCCTTGTGCCTCGGGTCTCTGGCATTAATTGTGGATAGTTCCATCCAGACTCAGGTTATCCCCACATTCAAGGCAAATGCAGGCAATGACAGTGAATTTGGTGAGATAATAGGACAGGGAAAGACACTGGGCTGACCCACGTGTGAGGGCTCACGGCTCCATGTTTCCTCCAGTAGTGTTCCTGTACGCCTTGCTCGGCACTGTCATGGCGCTGGTGGGTCTGCTGGTGGCGGGTGTGCTCCTCTACATCTACTGGATTGAAACAGTGCTGTTGTGTAGAACCTACTGGAGCAAGGATGAGACTCTCGGGGGTAAGATCATCCAGCATGCTATCCTCTGACTTTGTGATAAGATCAGCCAAGAGAAATACAACCCTTACCTACTACTTTGTTTCCTTAAAGTTATCTTAGGAAAGAATCGGTAAGCCTTTGTCACCCAGGGCAGAACACAAGAGAAGAACTAAGAAGTGATAACATCTTAACTCTCAGGTTTTGAGACCTTCTTCTAGCTTTGACTGCACAGCAGGGGAGATTAAAGAAATAATTCTAGCTCATTGTGTTTATCATGAATCTTATAGATGATGCTATTGTGGGACTTAAAAATATTCTCTCAGTCAAAGGCTACTATATGAGCTCACTGGTTTAGACATGGAAACACTTAGAATGGTGCTCAACCATATCTAGAAACTCGGCAGGTACCAACAATGACTATCTCTTCATCGTATGCCTTGCCTGTGTCTCAAGTACTGAAATTCTCACAGTCCTCTTAGGGACCAGGCAGGGAAAGACAAAGTCATGTTCTTCAGGTTAAACCACTGAACCACTGGAAGAGGCTACAGCTTAGCTTTGAACTCTTATGGACTGGCTTTAAGAAATATCACTATCTGGTCTACCTTTATGTAAAAATAAGGGACTCAAGGCCAGAGCTACGTCCCAGTAAGTGGGAGGTTAAAGAAAATGCAAATATCATTATTACTGATGAAGCTTCTGTCAAGTTACTACCAGACATGGTACCAATGTCCATTAGCGCTTTATATATAGAAGAGCTACATTTGTTTTAACTGGTCCTTGAATTCTCTCTCAGATTCAAATATTTGTAGGTTTAGTGATTGAGTCTGTTGCTTAAAAAAGAGCAGAGTCCCTTTTTGATGGATTCTGGAGAATCTCATTGGGAGGCGTCTCCAAACTCCAATGACTTTTCCACAGGAATATTTCATATCACTGCAGCAAAAGAAAGAAATGTACCGAGCTCTGAGTTCAACCTCAGCACCAGAAAACAAAGACAAATAAATACCCTGGACCAGACTAAGAACAATGAGAGAAGAAATGCATAACTTTCACCTTTCTTTAGACTCTGTTGATAAAACATTTTAGAAGTCCTTAAGCCATAAGTATTTTGAGAAAAACAAATTTTAATTAGCTTTTTTCGAATGAAACAATCAATCTTTTCCCGAAGTAACTTCATACCTGTTGCACTAGAATGTTGTTTACCTTTAGATTTTAGAGTTTATAAAATTAATAGGGAAACATATCGAGTCAGATTTTGGTTTTCAACACAGTGATGCAGCACCATCTACTGGCTAAACTGATGTTTGCCAGCCAAATAAAAGCCTTTATGTGAGCATCGAAAATTAATCTAGAAAGAAATAGAATGTTAGGAGGCCCTAAGGAGGTCATCTAACATTCTATATTTCACTCTATAATTTTATCAGTAAAGAATCTTAGTTTCCACATTAGAAAAAGCATCTGAGGTTCTTAGGATGGGGGGAATAGTGGCAACTTGGTTTGTTACGTGTTTAAACCCAGCTGCAGGCACTTTCAGCACCTTCTGGCAAGGCTCCCTCCATAGGGGTGTGAAGTCCCTCATGGACAAACTTATGGGATCTCCACTCTGCAGCCTCCTGTCTTGATGTTTGGACTGCTCTTGCTGCTGGCATTTTGCCCCAGGCCTCTTCTTAGATGCTCGCTGAGCAGGCATGTTGCCAAACAGCCTGAGCTACTAATTGTTTTGAAATAAAGCTGTTGACATGGGTTATGGAAAGGCTTGGAGTAATAATCAGGGGTATTCAATTCCAAAGCTTGTGAGTTCATTTGGGGAGATTCCTACCTTTTCTAGGAAGCTTTGTTACTGAACTTAGGGGATCACAAGTGTCCCTAAGTGAGGTTTGGGCAATCATCCTCAACGAGCCAATTTCAAAAGCCAAATTAATATTGGGGAGCAAGCAAAGGAATTTTTTTCCAATATGGTAAAAAGGACAAGGAGGGCCAAGGAACCTCCCTAGTCTGTCTTCAGGTCCTGAAGTGAGATTAAAGTTTTAAATAAAGGGCCAAGAATACGCACAGCCAAGCCATCCCTGTCAAGGTGTGGTGCTGCCCACCACTGACCCTTCTTTATCTGGGCTTCAGTCTCATTCTGTAAAGTATTCTGACAAGCTGTTAGAACAGGGTGAAATCTCTGTCAGGGAGACAAGTTCCCCTACGTGCTGGGGCCTTTTCCTTCTCCCTGAATGACGTTCCTGGAACAACTCCCATTCTTTGGAATCCTTTGTTACAGTATTCTGATGGTCAGATTGAGAGAAAGAGACAGCTATACGTTTAGAGTGTCTTAATTTCTTCCAGGCCAATTGTAGTCCTTTAGCTTATCCATGGCCAGTGTGCATGGTAGTATAGTCAACAGAGGCATATGAGACCCTTAAAGATGCATAGGACTAGTTCTATAAATGTAGTTTCTCGAATGTAAGGAGGAGACTGACTAAGAGCCAAAGACACCAGCACATTGTATATGTTAATTTGTGGAACCCTTAACAGTCTACCAGGGAGCCATGGTTAACCTCATTTTGCATGTGGATACTCAGATATTAATGCAGTACTGTATCAGTGACAAAAGTACATTCTGATAAACATACCCTTAGGCAACATTTCCTTGTAGAAACATAACAGTGTACTTATATAAACCTAGATGGGATAGCCTACCACACATTAGGTTGTAGGTTCTCTAGCATATGTGTGTGTACTATACATGTATGTAGTACATATGATATGTATCTACATTGTGAACATATGTGTGTGTCAGTCTAATATTCCTAGGTCTGTGACGAGCAAACCGACCAACATTAAATCAAGCACACAAACAAGAAAAATGATCCAATCAAGAGAACTAATAGACACCAGCTATAATGAGGCTGCTGTTGGTGTTTTACAGTAAACTGTTTTTATAAGTAGGAGTGCATTCTACAGCAATGATAACTATAGTACATAAATACATAGGACAGCCACATGGTTGTGTGCTATATAGTGTTATGTCTGTACATGGCTGAATTACTGTAGTTTCATGTGTCTAACAACACAGTGAATTTGTCTTCACCAGCGTCATTACACATAAGAGGAATGTGTTGTGGTCTGATGCTATGAAGCCTACACACCACTTGGTCATAGGAAACATCTATCCATTTGAATTTATGAGACCACCTTGTATATACATTAGGTGAAATGTCATTTGCTGGTGCATGGCTGTAAGTGTGCCCTCATCTCTCCAGTGGATGCAGGGTGCTGTATCTTAGCAGGACTTTGTTCCCTGGTTAGTATCATGCTTTGATGGAGCAGACTCCTCTTTGATATGTAACTAATGAGCCAGAAACACTGCAGAGGCAAAGCAACTCAGAGACCCTCCCAAGTGCATTTGGCTTAATCATATGAGGCTCCAGTTGTTTGATCTGACCTCCGTGAAAACACAAGGTGCTTCATAAATTGTCATTTGATTTCAGATAGACAATCACAGTTTCTCAGTGGCGTGGTTTTTAAAGTGGAGACAGCTGCTGTCTTTATTTTTAATCTATTTTGTAAAGATCTTGGATCTAAGTTTTATCTGTTTGACATATGCTTCATGTGTCTGTATAGACCATTTTAATAAAAACGTAATAGATGCTGTTACTGTTTTTTTCCTCAGATGAAAAGGAATTTGATGCTTTTGTATCCTACGCCAAATGTAGCTCTTTTGAGAGTGAGGCCGCCTCTTCTCTGAGTGAGGAACACTTGGCCCTGAATCTATTTCCTGAAGTTCTGGAAAACAAATATGGGTACAGCTTGTGTTTGCTTGAAAGAGATGTGCCCCCGGGAGGAGGTAGGTCTTGTCTGCCAAGAAACAAGTGTAGAGCACAGAGCACTCCACAGTGACACCCACTTACCTATCGTACATTCTGCTGGGATAATACCTTCTGGGGTGGAACTTATGAGCTTAGATCATCTTGGAGAAAAAACAGAAAAAACATACTTTTCAGAGACATGCTCTGTCATTTAAAAAATCTATTTTCTGGACAGAAATAAATAATAGAGAGCTCTGCGGAAGTCATCCGGGATATGGGTGTTTTTTCCTGGATCCTTCACAGGAAGTAGTCTCTATCATCTCAGACAGATAGTCTTTCTGGATTCTAGAATTCTTCTCTTCAGACTTTCGGCATGAGATACAGCAGGCCTCTTAGCTGTCAGTCATCCATGAGGCATCAGGTCCTCAACTGGCCTGTTGTTCTTCTCTGCCTTAGATCTCTCCAACAGTAGCTTGGGATGTATTATGTGCCCTGGCCATGTTCCAGTAGGCTTGCTCCTGAGGAAACAGCAGTTCAGAGAAGCAGAATACAGTGAAGGAATATGCCTTTGATAGTTTCTGGATACTGGGCTATATCTTCAACAGTCTAGAGTAGTGACAGTCAGAGTAGCAGAGGGAACATGTCTACTTTTCTCCTTGCCTAGTTTTTCTGTGAGAAGGAACATCCTGATCATGCCTGTGAGGTTTAAGGTGGTTGTGACTTAAGTTTTAATGATTTCAAGTGACAATCATTAAACCATTTGTTCCCAGTGTATGCAGATGACATTGTGAACATCATCAAGACAAGTAGAAGAGGAATATTTATCCTGAGTCCCAACTATGTCAACGGACCCCATGTTTTTGAACTACAAGCAGCTGTGAACCTTGCTTTGCTTGATCAAACACTGAAGCTAATTTTAATTAAGTTTTGTGATTTCCAAGAGCCAGAATCTCTACCTCATCTTGTCAGAAAAGCTCTCAGAGTTCTTCCTAGAGTCACTTGGAAAGGCTTAAAATCAGTCCATCCCAATTCCAGGTTCTGGACCCAAATGTGTTACCACATGCCAGTGAAAAACTCTAATGGATTTGTATGGAATCCATTCAGAATTTTCCCAAGGGATTTTTTCCACTGGAAAGGACCAAATGAGACAGAAACCACTGCAAGGAGCTTCCAGCTCAAGGAATGGCAAGAGGGTCAGGAGGAGCCCCTTCCTCTGCAGCTCCCAAGAGAAGAAGTGCTGATGGGCAGAGCACGCTGCTTGCATCAGACCAATAGAAAATTCAGCCTTCTTTCTCTTAGCACTGGGCAAGCTTGATGGGCACTGGAACAAGACCAAGGCTGTGGTTTAGAGTCTGATTTTCTGTACTGGGCAGAGGGAAAGTGACCGTTCATACCCCTGAATGCATTTGGCACACTGCTTCCAAGGACTGTAGCAGCAGAAGCCGAGATGGCTACATTTGCTTTATGGCTATGAGCTACGTCTACTATAGCTGCACGTCCATTGCGCACTGTAAATATGAATTCATGCATATACCATCAAATAAATGTATACAAGTGCTTTAACTCAGTGTAAACCTTGTGAGTAAAGAAAATTATAACACCCTGTCTGTTCACTAACTCTAAAGTTTTTTATAAAAATATTTATGTTTATTTTTTATGTGTATGGATGTTTTACATATATGTGTGTGTGTGTGTGTGTGTGTGTGTGTGTGTGTGTGCCTGTGAGTGCAATGCCCCTGAAAGCCAGGAGAAGACACTGGATTCCTTGGAACTGGAGTTACAAACAGTTGGAAGCCACTATCTGAGCGCTGGGAACAGAACTCAGGTCCTGTGCAGAGCATCCAGTGCTGTTAACTGATAAGCCATCTCTCCAGCTCCGTTCACGTAATCTAAATCACACAAGGTCTGAATAAAAGGTGAAAACAGCAGTGAAAAATGACCCATTTGAGCTTCACATGTTTCTAGACTTGTAACAGGATAATATTGTTAGCAGAATATATGACAAGTCACAAATGTATGTAGTACCCTACCACATCTTTCATTTTAGCAACACAGTAGATTGCAGAATGTTGGATGTTTCCCTCATGATTGTGGGCCGATTGAGAGCTGTACTCGCTTCCCTGCCCAGCATTGTTAAGAGTTGTATCACAAATGACTAGCTCCAGAAAAGAACCAAGTTAAAATTCACAGTGTGTTTCTCCTGAACGTGTATCACCGTTGTGATATCATAAAATCAAAACAGTTGAAGCCAAGATATCCCAACTAAAGGGCTGAATACAGGGAAATCAGTCTCCCCTTTGAGTCTGTGCAGGATACGGACTTGAGAAAACAGTAGAAATAATTTCAATCTCTCCTTGACTCCTTGGTCAGAGACCTTTATGCAGAGGTTAAAGTCCAGACACCCTGAGTGTCTGGAAGTAGGGACCAATTAGGCCAAAAATCATTAGGCCAACTATGAGGCAAAGAAAAGATTAGCCATTTTACAAACTGGAATGCAGTAGTAGCAGGCTGAGAGTCTGGAGCACAAGTGCATATACACCAGAAAGAAAGCAACAAGACTGTAACAGAAATGATGCTTAGATATAAGGCAGTTGCCTGTTGTGGCTGAGACCCTTCTGTGTACCCTGACCTAGTGGTTTTGGTTTAAGGATGATACTTGAAGGGGTGGATTGTTGTTCCTGATTGACAAGGCTAATTTGATTCTAATATTTTTTTACAAGAATTTCAACCTGGATATAGAAGAGTATTTTAGTCTTATTTGAGTTCGTATGACCTTCAGACACCGTGTTTCCGGATGGAATAGATAACTCATCATTCTGGGGATAAATGAAAATACCTCACAGACTAATTCAAATGTCATGTGTCACATCCACTGGACTACGTGAGATCCAAGTGGGCAAGTATTGTCATCTGGCCACTTGGTGCCTGTGTGAACTATTCTTCTGATCTAGCTTCACAGAGGAACCCACATCACAAAAACCGCCATGGCTTTGGCACTAAACGACATCCTTGTTGGAAATTTCAGTGATACGGTTAAAGTGGAGCTAAAGGGTATAAATTATGCCTGCAGGAAGTATCTTGTGGGAAAGATCATTGTGGGATCTCAGTGGAGAGGAACCCACACTGTCATTGGGCTGTTGGGCCTTAACAACAGCTGGGAGTCCTGTGTTTCCTGCCAGCCTCTCTCAGAGATCTAAAACTCAGAAACTTCTTTTAGCCAGTGTAGCCAGGTTTATCTTGGTCCAAGATAATTAAACTCCCAAGAAGTCTACCTTTACAGAAAGAAAGCATACCTAAAAGCAAGAATATCCAGTCCATGGTTACTGGATAATCTTTTTCCTTTAAGCAGGTACAATGAAGAAACAAATTTTCATTTAGGAAAAAAATTGTGTTTACAACATAAAAATCAACCAAACGAAGAGAATAAGCAAAATGAATTTTCTATGTATTTGAACAACTGAACACAATGGAATGCATTTGGAAAAGAGTATTATTTTCTCCCGGCACCTTCTAGATTAGGTGTCCATGTATCCTGGCTCTTATTATATATCTGTTTTCCAAATATAATTGTCACAGTGCTTTCTTTCATTGTAAAGAAGCATCCCAGTTTGAATGTGGCCATGGTGCCTCCAGCACTGACTGCAGATCGCTCCTTACCAGCCTTACATGGCTTCTCAGACAGTTCTCAGAGCCTACCTGGTCTCTTGGATTCTGATGTAGCATCTGTATTATTCTCAGGTTGTCCTTTCAAGTAAGACAAAGCAAATACATACCACCCTCTCATCTCTGCAGCTATAAAACCTGAAAACATGCATAGAAAAATAATTTGAAGACTGTTCAGTGGGTAGAAGCAATTGCCACCCACACTTAATAATCTGTTTGATTCCCAGAACCCACATGAAGATGGAAAGAGAGAATCAACTCCCCAAAGTTGTCCTCTGACCTCCACATGCATGACATGTGCGCACACACACACACACACACACACACACATACACACACACACACACACACACTTCTCTCCCACACAATAATAATAATAAATACAATTACATTTTAAAAAGAAAAATCACACACATACACACAACCCTCCCACACAATAATAATAATAAATACAATTACATTTTAAAAAGAAAAATCAATTTAAGGACCTTGAAAAGCAAATAGAAACAAGCATGTTAGAGAAGACAAGAATGAAAAGTATAAAGTTTACTAATTCCTTCAAGTCTATATCCCTTGACTTACACTTCTACAACCTTACAAAGGAATATGAGTGATAAATGAAAAAGTTGTAGGATTGGCTTGAAGACTAAGAAAGGGCTTACTAGATTTTCTTTATCCTGAAATTTCTCCTCCCTGCCCTGAGTTATTTATTGCCCGGACCTTAGACAACTCTGTGACTGAAACAGTGGCCTTAACAAAAAGTACCACTAGAAGCACCCAGGAGCCTGTATCTCCAAGAAGAACTGCCCACCTTGGTGTAAGGGGCTGTGGCCCGGATAGAGTGCATTAAACTTCTATCAGTTATTTTCTCTGTGTCTTTACAATTTGTCTATTTGGGGGAAGCAGTTCTAAGATGTGTATGATGGGTTAATGAAGCCCGAGTCTTGGAATCTCAAAGAGGAGGAGAGATAACCCTTGAACCAGAAAATGCTGTGGAGTTACAGATAGAAGGTCAGGGAGATGAACCCACAAAATTGATTTTCCCTCCTGGGTTCAGCAACAAGCTGAGTCTGATGCTGAATGGAGTACCATAAGCATTGAGAACAGTGTTTCAAAGCACACAAAACAAAGGTTGAAAGGTTTGAAAAGAGAAGTGGAAAAATCTACAGTTGCAGATGAAGACTGGGATTTCTAGAGTACTTCTAGAGCTAGCAAACAGAATCAGCGTGACTATAGCACTGGACACTAACACTGTATTGTTTTCATGTACTGACTCCGCAGCTATACAACACTCTCCTTACTCCCTAATCCCAGGATATACTTTATTTTAATGTACATATAGAGCACTTGCTAGGTATGCTAGACTGTAAACTATTCTACACTGTAAAACAAAGATTCATATGAATTCTAAAACTTAGGACTGCGGAGATGGCTCGGTTGGTAAAGTGCTTGCAGCACAAGCTTGAGGACCTGATTTGGATCCCAGGGTTCATGAAAAAGACTGGGCATGGTTGCACATGTCTTTAGTCCCATCCCTGGAAAGGCAGGACCAGGTTGAATAGGTGTGCTCTGGGTTCATCGATAGATCCTGTCTCAAACAGTAAGATGGAGAATGACTGAAAAAGACACCCAGCATTCCCCTCTGGCTTCCCCTCACAGGTGTCACAGGCACACACCTGCACCACACACACAAAGAAACTGAACATTTCAAGTTATGTTCACTATAATGTTTTCAGAGTAGAAATTGTTAATAGAAAAATGACAGGAAAATCTCAAAGCACTCATAAATTAAAGAACACATTTCTAAATCATCTATAGCTAGAAGAGTTCAGTGGAAGACAGGGCCTCAATAAACAGAAAAGTGGTGAATGATTAGGAAAAACACTCAACATCAGCTTCAGGCTTTCACACAAATGCACACATACACATACATGTGCATCCACACACAGTGCACTCACACACACATGATCATGGATACACATATGCACATACATACTGCACATACAAAGGGGAATTCAAAACTACTTCCAAGTGAAAGAAGTGAAAAGTCAGTCTATCAAAACGTGCAGGATGAGACTAACTGGAGCTGAGTTGTGAGGAAAACATAATGGTACTGGGGCCTTATATGATCTCCACTGACAAACAATTGAAAACCACAAGTTAATGAAAGGTTTACTGGGGCTGGAGTGATGACTGGGTGGTTCAGAGCACAGGCTGCTCTGCAGAAGACCCAGGTTTGATTCCCAGCATCCGCATGGTGGCTGACAACCACCTATAACTCCAGTCCTGGGGAATTCAACATCCTCTCCTGACATCTACAGGCATTGCATGACACAGGTGTATTTACATGCCTGCAGGAAATACAGTCATATGCATAAAATAAAAATTAAAAAAAATATGTAAAAGGTTTACCATTCATAATAGGTCAAGAAAGGAAGGAAGAAACGAAGGAAAGAAAGAAGGAGGGAAGAAAGAAACATTGAAGGTTAGGCATAAAATGACAGAAAATGTCAGTTTGTCTGCTGAAAGCTATAAAACGATTCTGGATTAAGAAACAATGAAATAAATAGAGACACATAGCATGTCTATTGTCATAAACAGTCAATATATGTCAAATCAATATATCTCCCCAAATTGACTTAGATGTTTAACACAATTCCAACCAATATCTCAGCAGGATTTTTTTTAGATGTAGGCAAAGTAATTCTAAAATTTATGTAGCAAGATAAACTAGATTCACCAAAGCAATTTTTTGAGACAGGGTGTCTTACTGTAACCCAGACTGATGTAAACTCATTGTATAGACCAGACTGACTTTGAGCTCATCGCAAGTCTCCTGCTCTGTCTTCAGTGCGAGGATTATAGGCAGGAGCGCTTTGCAAGAGAAAATGGGAGAATCCCACTGCTCAGTTTTATAAATCAGCTTATCAATTCAGCAGTCAAGACAATACAGTATCAACAAAATAATAGATCAGTGTTACTGAGTAGTGAATTCAAAGACACACCCCAATAACTGTGACCTGTGTCTAAAGATACACCTCAATAACTGTAGCCTGTTGATTCTTGATAAAATTCAACCACAATTTCATAAAGAGAAGAGTTTTAGGCAAATAATGTTGGATCAACTGATATATTTATCATTATATTGCATGTATTTTTATATAATAAGATGAATGTCATGCCTCATAAAAAGTTGAACTCAAGATGGGGTATTGATCTCAATGTAAAACCTTAAGTCTATGAACTTTAGAAAATATCACCTGGCAAAAACATTTGGCTGTGGCATCAAAAACATCCTTCCTAGAAGGGAACACTTTGTTCTGAGAAAAAAAAGACACTAAAGGAGAAAAGGACCAATTTTTAACAAGCAGAAACATTTGAAAGTTGTATGTTGACAGAGGATTTATATCTAGAATGTATACAGATCTCCTTTAATTTAATAATAATGAGGAACTATTCCACTTTTTAAAAGGAACAAAACTTTGAATAGACACTTCAGTGAAGAGGATTTACTGATGGAAAGGAAGTGAAAGATGAGCAGTATCACTATTCATCAGGAGGAAAATTAGAACCACCGTGATGGAAATACTCCATACCATCGAAACAGCCAGTGTCATGCAGCGGTTGGGGGAGGATCCACACAATGCTTCTGACAGTGCCGAGTGCAAGTGAGGAACTGGAGTAGCTGGAACACTCATAAGCTGTGATGGAAAGACAATACAGTGCAGCCACTTTGAAGTGCAGCTTAGTAAGCCCTACCTTTTAGCCACCAGCCCCAGACACTCTAGTCCTTAACATTTATTGCATAGTAATAACTTATATTCATACAAAACAAGTGCTCAGATTTTTATGGCAACTCTATTAATAGTCACCAGCATCTCATTGGTTTCCATCCAGGATGAATGAGCTTCTGTCTAATCAGGAGACAGAAACAACACAGTCATTTTAAAAAGGAAACGTAGCTATAAGTAAATAATCATTTGCCTGTGATAAGAGAGTAATTATCAAGAACAGAACTCCAAGGACTACCTCAGGGATGAGGGAGAATGGAAAGGCATGGCTGGGTTTCTGACACTGTTAGGGACTGTGTGGCATAGCCTGGTTGACTGAGGAGTTCTGCTTGCCTGTGCCAGAGTTAATCAACAATTTCTAGGAACACTGGAAACAAACCTATGGGGCACTGGTCAGCTGTGGCAAATGGCAGACACGTAGTGTGAGTCAGGGCATGACTCACATGTGGGTGGAGGTTTGCAGAAAACAAGGCTTTGAGGTGTAGGTGCTCTGCAGGTAGTGTGGTTGCGTGGGGACTGCAGGATGCTACTGTAAGCAGAGATTTGGAATGCACAGGGTCCGTGTCACAGGGATATACAGAATTTGTTGCCTGGACCAAGTTAGGACTGTGCAGGTTGAAACAGAGCCCTGGCAGAAGTCTTCACACACACACACACACACACACACACACACACACACACACACACACACAAACACACATTCACATGCTGACGGACAGCGCAGCATGAACCAGAATAGTTAATGTCACTGGAACCAGGAGGACATTCATGTCATGCTCCCCAAAACCCCTCTTTGAAAATCCAAACTGAGGTTGCTGTGGTGGTTAATCTTGGCTGTCAACTTGACTGCATCTGAAATCACTAAGAGACAAGCCTCTGGAAAGAGCTGCGAGGGATTTTCTCTATTATGTCCTTAAAATGGAAAGGTGGCAACTTTCGGTGTTGGCAGGCTTTGCTGGTGAGTTCATTGGCTGTGTTTGCAAGTCATGTTTCCTTTGCTGCTGCTGCTGTCCTTCACTGATATCAGAAGAACCTGGTTTCTTTTATCCTCCAGTATGGACTGAAAATAAGTGGCCATCTAAGACTTCTCTGGATCTTCAGTACCAGACTGGACTGCTGAGGCATTCAGCCTCATGGACTGAGCAGACAGTGGTTCTCAGCTTCTCTGTTGTGAATCAGCCATTGCTGGACTACCCAGACTGTGTTGCATAAGCTAATCTCAGCAATCACCTTTTAGGACACTTATTCTACCAGCTCTTTTCCTCAAGAGAGTCCCAACTAATTCAGTCTCTGTAAGGGAGAAGGGCTTCAACAATTCAATCCATTCTTCAGAACAGATACTGAATGAAGAATTCAGAGCTGAGAGGAAGGACATTCACAACTAGCCCAGGATGGGTTCATCATTTAATAGTTCTCGTGGACAACAGAATATTTCTCAGCAAGTTAAACTAATTTGTCTTTGACATGAAGCACTCAAATGTATCTTAAGTTCAGTATCCTGTATGAAAAAAAGGCTAATTTCCAAAGGTTACATTCTTCCATTCTTTAAGACGAAACTATCACAGAGAAGATATCTGCAGAATAGACGTGGAAGAGGTTAGATGTGACTCAGATCAAAGCACAGAAGTGACCTGAGTTTCTTGGTGATGATATGGCTCTATACCTCTGGTGATGCTCACTCAACTGCAAACCTAAAATTTCATGCAAATTAAAACATTTTAATCTAGGGCTGAAGAGAGATGGCTCAGCAGTTAAGAGCATTGGTTGCTCTTGCAGAGGACCTGGACTCAGTCCCCAGCACCCACAGTGGTTAACAACTGTTCATAGGTCCAGTTCCAGGGGATCTGATCTCTGTGGGCATTGCATGACACAGGTACACACATGCAGGCAATACCCTCACACATATAAAACAGAAAATGTAATTCTGTCCAACTTCACCTCATCATGGCTTCTATTACCCTGGCTTCCTCGAGGCAAAGGGATACTTCTTTGACCACAGTCTGTTCTGTCTCATGCAGTGAGGCTGTTTAGGCCAGATCTTTCAGTGAGGTTCTAGCCTGTCCATCTTGTATGGTACTCCCTGGCTCATGGAATAGATCTGTCTTTACCACTGTTTCTGGTATAGCAACATTAGACCTACTGAGAGAAAACAATTGCTCTCTAGCTAAAAGAATAGGATCTGCCTCTGGATAGAGTCTCAGCATTGTCTCCTCTTTTGAGAATTAATCCAGGGGCTGGAGAGATAGTTTAGAAGTTAAAAGTATTTGTTGCTTTTGCAGAGACCAAGGTTCAGTTTCCAGCACCCATATGGCAGCTCCTAACAGCCAGTAACTCCAGTTCTAGAGAATCTGGTGCTCTTTTCTGACCTCCACGGGGGTGCATTTGGTATACAAAAACTCAAGTATACAGGCATAGACATAAAGTAAACAAATCTTTTTAGAAAAATGAGTTAATGTAGTTGGGCTGGCCACTCACCTAATCAATAGACCACTCCTTGGGAAGGCAGGTTCACTTTAAGCCACATCACAGAGATAGAGGAATAACTAAGTCTTTAATGAGATAATACACCTTTTCTTCTCAGAATCCTCGTCCACCACTACAGTCTCTCACAGAGCCACAGACATGCAGTTTCCTAAGTCTGCCTGCTTCTCTAATTATTCTAAAAATGTAACTTTTCCTTTCCTTCTATCTTGTCTAAGCATGCTTTCTCTAAGACTTGAGCTTTACTCTGCTTCTCTAAAGCTCCCCTCCCCACCGCGTGTGTGCTTGTCTGTCATTGTGACTGACTTCCATGCCCACTTAATTCAAACGGCATGGCCTCTTCTTTTTCTCTGCTCCTCGTCCTCTTCCGGTGCTGCCAAGATTTCCAGCTTCACCACTCTAGAGCTTTTCTTTTAAACTCTAATAAAATTGTCTGTGAGTTTCCTTTCGAGACCATTATGCAACTCTTTTATTAATGAGACTAAGAATGCTAAGAGGGGACCCAGCAACATGTGGCAACTCTGATGAGATTCCCCTAAATTTTCAGTAACACTCCTAATGTTCCCCTTCTGTCCTTGCTTTCCCCATTGCAACTTTCCAACCTGACTTCCTTTTATCATTGAAGATCAGGCACCAGATTGATCTTCTAACCTCTCAGGAAAATTACAGATTCTCCTGGGATTCTGATTTTCACTCTTCTTTCAATCCCACCGATGTTGTGAGGACAATAAGGCTTCAGCTCTGCTGGTCTTCATCTAGGAGTGAAATGTCAGGCGTCCTAGCAAAGACCAACTCTACCTCTTTGAGTTACCCTCTGGGAAGCTTGTAGAGTCTGTTTGTGGATCACTAAGGGTACTGCTTGCTGGATCAGTATGTCCACCCTGAGCAAGTCTTGCAGGTGGTTTTGTCTGAGAGCTCTGGGGCACCAAAGAAGACTCTTTCCATTCTCAGTTTTTAAATTTATGACCTCTATAAAAATTCAGTTTTCAACGGAAAGATCTTTATTTAACAACTGATTAAGCTCATTCCCCAGGTATATATGTATATACGCCCACCTAGAAACTAGTCACAGACAGGCAAGTCTCTGACCAGAATTTGCAGTGACATATCACTCACAGGCTAGCCTTACCTTTCTGCTCAGGCCTACTCCATATCTAGGAGTTTTCTGCAAGGCTCTACATTGTAATATGATCATTGAATAGACTGATATGACTAATCTATGTTGGGGAAATCCAGGTTCTTCTTCTATCATCCACTCTCCACATTCTCTAGAAAGCCTGCTCTGCTGCCCATGATCAGACCCCATGAGAATCATCTATGCATTGCAGAAGATTTATTTAATCATACCTTCGTGTTTGCTAGACTGAAGAGCAGAGATGTGGTTGAGAGAGTGTTATGTGTTCAGAGAAGCTGTTTTGCATTTCTGAGCAGAACGAGTTTCTAGCCACCTTTGTCATTAGCTGTTTCCATGTATGTGTGACCTTTCTGCCATTATAACAAGTAGCTGAGTCAAATCAGCTTGTGAAGAGAAAAGGTTTATTTTGGTTCATAGTTTCGGAGGTTCCTGTTCACAATCAATTCATTTCTTTGCTTTTGAGCCTGTGGTAGGACAGCCTTCCTAACAGGGGCCGAAGTGGAGGAAAGTTGTTTATCTTATGTCTGGGAAGTGAAAAAGAGGAACAGGAGGGACTGGGGTACTTCTGCCCTCTTCGGAGCCCCTGTTAGTGACTGCAAGGCAGTTTCTCTCACCTCAGTTTCCAACCACTTTCTAGGTGTGTCAAGATAGAGACTAAGCCTTACATCCCTGAGTTTTTAGGAGTCACCTAAGTCACTCAAGGTACTATATTTCAGCTGGCCATGTGAATAATCATCTCTCAAGGTTAAGTGGAAGTGGAACGCTATTTCTACACACTCTCCTCTGACAAAGTGACTTTGAAGAGCACATGCACCTGATGGCATTGCCACATGGTGAGAAAGGGCATTCCAACTCACAGTGGGCTGAAATGAGAGAGAAACAAACGTTGTGAGCTGATAGGGTTCCAGGGTGATTGGTTATGCTGCAGAATATAAACTGTCTGGAGGTAAGAGAGAAGCCTTTCCCTCCTTCACAGCTCCGCCTGCTCTTCCCAGGGCCTTGCCATTTGAGACTTTTCAAAGATAAGGACGCTCTTGTTGAAACAGTCTGCTCTGGTAGCGAAGGTCTTGGCTCCATGTCCTTCTGCCTCTTTTCTCCTGCATGCCTTCTCCTTTTATTCTGGACTGTGTGCCTAGAACAAAGACAATCCCTTAGTAAGTCCTAATCTGAGTTAAACTCCAGGGCTATGTATGCCCTATGAACCCCACATAAATGATGATCCCCATGAACACCACCCCCTCATGGCCAGATTTATACAGGAGGTATCGACAATATATTCCAATAGGTCATTTTTGAAACATTTCTCCAGATCTTTCATTTTTCCCTTTTAAAATTAGCTTAATGCTTCTTTATTTGGGGAGGGGTGTAGAGAGATATTAGACGTTTCTGAATGGGAATAGACTATACTAGAGTTATATCAAAACATCTTTCTTAGTAAAGTGCAATTCTTCTGGGCAAGCACAGTCTCTTCTCGAAGCCAGCATTTGTTGTCTGCCTTCTCAGTGGGAACCGTCAATCCTTGAAATCTATGTCATTATCTCTTTAGGGAAAAGGCAGGAAAGAAAGAAAATGAGGAATCACTTTAGAAAGAATAGAAGAAAAGGCCTGTGGGACATTCCTAACTCAGGGATTATAATAGAGGAAGAACTGAGAGAAGGAGGGAGAGAAGGAGAGCGGTCCCGAAAAGTGTAGCAAGGACATGATGGCTAGCTCATCCGTTCTACTCTGGGCTCAGCAGCCTGCGGCTCCTTCTCTGAACAAGGATGATAGTGATAATGCAGATAGTGAGGTAAGATGATATGCTGCATTTTAAAGCACCTGGCTCAGCCCTCTAATCCATGTAAGTTGCACTGAGAACAAATAACTTTTTCGTGTGATAGATAAACTTCTACCTGTATGGCATTTATAGTCTCTAAAATACAATGAAGACAATGCTCATGTAGCATCTCCTATGTACCAAGTATTTCTTTCTGTTCTGTTTGGTAACTCAGTCTTTAGGGCATCATCATCATCGTCGTCATCGTCATCGCCATCATCAGGAATGCAAATAAGGCTAGAAAGAGGTTTAAGCCATGCCTAAGAGCACATAGCTTCAAGTTTCTCCTTCTTGAAAAATACCTAATCTTTCAAGAAGATATCAGGTCAGATTTGTAAGAACATGATTTAACTCTGCCTTGGAGTTGTGTCTTACTTTCAAGCTCACATTCCTGTCCACCCTTCTGAGTACCTGTCCTTTCCTTCTCATGTAGGGCTATTTCTAACGCTGATTATACTTTTCATCAGATTGTTTCTGTCTGAACTGGAGAGGTCTGACTTTGGAGGCAGGGACAGAATTCAACTGTTGTGTCCTGAAGGCAAGGTCAAAGCTATTAACTTCTTTCCAGCTTGGGATACAGGCTTTCAATTTAGGGGGATGATATACCAGAACTTGATCCAAGGCCTCTCAGTTTAATTGCTAGCTGTGGACTTGGAAAGCAAGTCATCTTTTTGGGTAGCACCGACCAGTTCTCTATCACTGCTCCTTTTCTTCCTTCTTATCCCTAAAAAAAGAATGGAAATTTCAGCCTTGACAAAGAAAGAAGAGCTCAGGGGAAGATGGCAGATACTTTAGACACAGATGTGCTGCACAAATTCTGACAGAGTAAGTTGTGACTGTCTACTTTGGAAAGATAGCAAAGGAGTGTTGATCGTTTTGTTGAAAGCTATTTTAGTAGAGATGCATCTTTCTAATTCATCATATGAAAGTGCAGAAAATGGTAGTGAAGTTTCCTATTATTTCTTTAGAAATGTTTAAAGAGCTAAAATTGCCACTGGGTGCTGAATGTTTGAAAAAAGAAGAAACTCTCTGCCCCCAAATTCTGCTTGCCACTATGTACAAAGCCCTGGAGGATGGGAGATGTCCTCATAGGGAATACCTCCCTCAGTTAGTGCCATGAGAGTAGACAGGATATGACAATCTAAATTATAAGGTGTGTGTCTGGCAGGAAAGACAGACCATTCCTTCTCTACCACTGGGCCCCATGCGTGGACCAGTTTCTGAAAGCAGATGACAAGGACGACAAAGATTCTTAAGACTGGCTCCAAACAGGGGTCAGAAAAGGGCCGGTTGCCATTGCCAACAGAATTATCTGGATAATTAGATCAAAAGCTTTGGTCAATTGAAAAGCTTAGTGCAAACTTGACCTTCCAGATATCTTCATTATTGGCTATGCCAGTGAAAAATGCCTTTTCATTCCCTTCATATAATAATCCGTCTTCATTGTCAGTTTGACTGGATTTAGCCTCACCTAGGACGCATACCTGTAAATGTGTCTGTGAGGGTGTTTCCAGAGAAATTAAATGAAGAAAACCCACCCAGAGTGTGAGTGGCAAGTGACATCATCCCATGGGCTTGACTCCCAGACAGAGTAAAGTATCCGAGCATCAACATTTATCTCTTTCTCTTTCCTGACTGCAGGCACAGTCCCATCAGCTGCCTCATGCTGCTGCCACTGTGTCTTCCCTATGATGATGACAGTACTCTTCATATTGTTGTGGGGCTGAGCATCACCACAGCCTATGCCCCCAATAAGCCACACCAGGTTCAGCCTTTGTATCATTAATAAGCCAGGTAAAACAGCCAAATTATTACTGAAAGCAGAGACAAAGAGATTTATTCAATGTGACCATGATGGGAAGAAAGACAAGTAGACGCAGTGACCCTCAAATCCATCTGTGGGGTCCTGAAATGAGGTTAAGGTTTAAACAGAGGGCTGGAGTTGTGCCTGTCTAAGTAGTCCCTATCAAGGTGTGGTCGCCACTGAGCCATCACCGTCTCTCCTGTAAGAGAACTGTGAATTTCTTTCTGGGAGAAAGTTTGCCTGGCTGGCCTAAACTTCACACTTTTTCTTCTAGCTTGATATTCCTAGGGGAATTCTAGTTTCTTGGGGTCTATATTCTGAGAACCAAAAGTGAGGGATGCAAGGGTCTCCTTGGAATGTCTTCATTCCTCTTAGGCTAGTTACAATAGATTGTGCCAAAAATCAATCTTTCCTCCCTTGAATTTCTTTTCATCATGCCACCAAGTGGGAAAGTAGCTAATGCATTTGAGCTTTTAGGAATCTCATTCTATGCATAAATGTAGGCTGGAAAGGACTGAGAATGCTATCAAACCTGGATGTATTTTCCCCAAGAATTTGGGTTAACTGAAAATTATCTTTGGGGTTTTATTACCATGTAGATATATCAAGATTAATTTAGTTGCCACTAATCAATGAGGTTCACTCTTTTTAAAGTATTTTATTTATTATTATTTTTATGCATGAGTGTAATGCCTACGTATAGGTAGGTGCACCCATGTCATGCAGTGTCCATGGAGGTCAGAAGAGGACACTGATTCCCCTGGTACTGGAGTTACAGGTGGTTGTTAGCCACCCTTTGGAGGCTGGGATTCAAACCTGGGTCTTTCGCAAGAGCAGCCAGTACTCTTAACCACTGAGCCATCCCTCCAGCCCCTGAAGTTCACTATTATCAACTGTCCCAGCCTTCCCTAACTATCTGAATCCACTCAGTGCTAAGCAGCAGAGTCTACCCAACCTAAATGTGCTCTCTGCACATCCCACTCCCTTTGAGCCCTCTGAATCTTCCTGATAGCTCCAGGGTTAGCACCATTGTTTTTTCTGAATGAATGGAGGCCATTCTCTTCCCAATTCTACCCCTTCTCATTTCCAAGAACAGTTGTCACTTAGTGTTCCCTATGTTCCAGAAACTGTTCTAGCAATTCTATGAAAATAGCTCCAAGCAATGCCTCCTAATAGTTAAAAAGTATTAGTCACTGATATCAGTGACATGGATCTATCAACAAATTCTTGAGTTTTAAACTAGCTTTCCTTAAATATTTTTCTTGTTGGTTGTTTCTGTAACACTTTGTAACTACTGTCTACTAATATTGTGAGGATGTATAGCTTGTGTCAAAAGAACCTGAGCAGTAATTTTTAGTTGCTAGTGTTCCCAGACTTGGGATTACAGCCTGCATCTCAACAAGCCAGGTTGGGCTACCTGTCCTTCATAAGCTGATTAATTCAGCCAAATCAATAGGAAAAAGAAGAGTCAGTGTGGCCCCTTGGAAAGAGGAGCAAAGAGACCCAGAACCCCCTAAGTTCATCTTTGGGGTCCTTAAGTACAGTTAAGGTTTAAGTAGAGGTCAGAATTATGTATTTCTAAGTAGCCTAGGTCAAGGTCTGGGCTTTAGTCCCTCTAGTAAGGTAGCCTGACAAGTCTCTCTGGCTAATTTAGCCTTTAAACTTTCTCTTCTCCCAACATGAGATTCCTGGGGCGTTCTGGTTTCTTGGGGTCCATTGTTTCAATAAGCTGATTGTCAAAGTGAGGTATATAAGTGTCTCTCTAGAATATCTCCATACCTGCCAGGCTGGCTGCTGTTGCTAAGATATCAACATAAGAGAAAGAGTTAAAATTCCAGAATGGACCCCAGGTAGGCTGGCCTATGGAGCCATAACTTTTATACCTTAGGTGCCTAAAACTGTCATAAAGAGTCTATTGGCACTAACTCTTTAAATTTATCACCCAACCCTCATTGTGGGATCAGATCAGACTAACCAGGACAAATTTCATCCCTGCAACAAAAGACAACCAGGATCAAACCATTAGGTGGTTAATCAATGGTATATTTTGAGAGCATTGTTCAGAATCAGAGGGGAAGCTGTCAAACTTGAAATTAAATCACTTTCATGATGCCAGTGATGGGGAGGACAACACCTTAATGGGACTGTATAGTCACACCTCATACCCTCTATTTAAAGCAAACCTCATGTCAGGATCCCAGAAGACTGACTTTTGATGGGTGTGTGGGTGGCGGGGGGTGGGGGCGGTTATCACTGAACCTCTTTGTTCTTGTCCTCAACATGGCCACATCGAATAAATCTCCTTTCTCTGTTTTTCTATTCTTTATATAATTGGTCTGGTGAGAACAGGTGGCTGAGGCCAGCTTTTTAAGCCTGCAAGGGCCCATGATCTAGTTCTAATAACTCTGGTAATGAGTTAATTTATTAGATCTAAGAGATATTTTAGTCAATTTTCCATAAAAAGATATATCACATGCACATAGAAATAATTTTAGATTAGCTTCTCAAATCTTCCAGCTGGGATATATTTTTATTTATTGATTAACTGTCCTGGATAGAATGTCCAGTAGACTACTGAAAAAAAAGTTATAAGATCACTGTTGTTGCTTCTTTCGAACAAATAAACCACATAACAAAGTAATGGAAGTTAAACAGACAATTTGGGTATTCTCTGAAGGTTTTTCACAACTGGGTCCTCAGATGCACTTATGCAGCTTGTTTTATGGTTTCTTCCTTTTACAGAAACTTTCTTTGACGCTTTTGGGAAGCAGAGACTTTATTTCTTCCCTGTAGAATTGCCTGGGAAGTCCTGTAATTTGTGTGTGTTATGCCAGTGTTTGTTACCATCCTTTCCTCCTTCCTCGTTTATGAAGGTCTCACGGCAAGTTTCCCAGAGAAGTCCTATTGTACTCCTATGGTTTTGCATAATTGTTAATAACTCTTCTTCATTCTCAAAAGCGCCTTGGTTTGAAACGTCAACGGTTTGACACTAACATTCGAAGGATGTCATATTTCGAGTGCCCACTAGGTGTCAGTAGTGTAGCCTGGCAAGAGCTCTCAGAGCAAACATTTCATCACAAAAGTCAAATTGAAGCAAATAATTAAGTGTGGTTTAAGAGCTACCTGAAGCCGAGACCATCAAAAGAAGTGATAGAGCTGGGGGAGGAGTGGAGGAACAGGTGCAGGGCAGGTAGATCCTTCCTGGGGTTTGATAGGGCAGGAAGGATTTTCCTCCTTCTTAAGACTTCAGCGGTACATGGAAGTCCTTTCCAGTTTACACCCACAAAATGAAACCAGTGTTCAGTGGGTGAGGAAGCAGCTTTGAATGAAGAGGGATTTCCCCTTCATAGATTTCTCGATTTCTTTAGAAGCCACGATCGGATGGAGGTCCTACAGGTAGCTCCCTTCAGATGACTGCATTTAAGCCGGAAGCTGAGCTGCCTGAAGACGGCTGATTTAAAGGGCTTTGAAAGCATGTACATGCAGACTCATCACATCCCTGGACTCATTTTGGAATGACTTCTGGACTGTATGTATATTACCTCTGACCCAGGTGATGCAACTAGAAGACCCCTCCGATGCATGGCACACACCAGCGCCTGGGTGTGCAGTGAGAGAAGTCCACAGACATGGGTCCTGAGATGCTTTCGGCTTTTAGCTCTTGGAACACATTGCTGCTGGTGGGGGCCCTCTCCTGTGCTGAAGCATCATCAGATGCGAATGAATCTTCAAATTCCACTGTCCAGCAGGCACCTGATGCTCGGTTTGCAGCTTCTAGCTCAGACCAAGATGAAAGGATATCTGTTTTTGAATTGGATTATGATTATGTGCAAATTCCTTATGAGGTCACCCTCTGGATACTTCTAGCATCTCTTGCAAAGATTGGTAAGTCCCCAAAGATCTGTTTGGTGGGGATTGAGGTAACATATATAAAAATCCCTTATAGATAGATCATAGCTTAAGTAGATTTTAACTGTTACTGCTATTGCATTACAATTATATTCCCTGAAGTCAAAAGAAAGTCACAGATATTTAATGCTTCTGGATTGTGGTTTGGAATTTAAAAACATATTTCTGAATCTTGCATTGTTTTGACAATGATGTTTGGACAAAGATGGAAACCATGTGACTTATCTGTTGTGTAAAACTCTCGTGTCCTGTGCTTTAGAAAGCAGACAGTGACCAGACTACATGAGATAGATCCACATCTATCCAAGAGCATTTAGGAAACACAATTAGACTTTCTAGGCCTTAAAAAAAGGGACAAGTGATAACAGAGGACATGGAGTTGAGAGAGGGATGGCAGAGCGAGACAGGGGGTCTGAATATGATAAAAATACATTGTATGAAATTTTAAATCAATAAAAATGTTTTTAAGAATAATGTAAAGCATAAAGACCTTGGGAAATTCCAGGAACTGAATAATATTTCTTTTATAAAATATTCTTCCTTTATGCTCAGCCATGTAGCAGGAATTTGTCAATGGCTCTCATTGTTTATTCTTTGTAAGTGGCTTGTGCTTCTTGTAAAGTGACAAACAGAAGGTGCAAGGTAAGAAGGCAGCCCTTACAGTCCCCTGTGATGGGATGTGGGGTACATGAGATGATAGCTGTTGGTAAAATATTGGCTTTCACCAACTCACACGGAGCCAGTGTGCCACCTCTGGTTTCTCTTGTGAACTGAAGTGAGTGAATGGAGTGAGTTCCAATCAAGTGTCTTTGTACAGAAGCCAAAGTGATAATTCACATTTGGGTGACTAAGCCCTAAGTGCAGTGCCTTAAAACTAGCTTATTCCAAAGTAGAACATCCATACAATCATCCCAGTTACTAAGCATAACATTTCCTTTACCTCCCTCTGTGATAAACTTTATATAATTTGTGTGCAGAGATTGCCTTACTAATGTAGAAGCTTTGAAATATTTTAATGTTCATATATATATGTATTTCTCTCTCCCTCTCTCTCTCTCTCTCTTTCTGACAGATTTGAAATATGTATTGAACCATGTGTGGTCTACAGTTAATATCAATGGGCTCTTGCTTACCTATCCAATTACTTTCTGTGGGCTAATTTTGAGCAACTAAAGTCTGAAGATAGAGTGGGAGTAGCTAGTTTGAAGAAGTCTCTTGCAATTTGTTAAGTGATTAGCTTGCACAAAGCACACATTATTTGGACAAGTGTTTGAGTAGAACTGGTTTTCCAAATGAATAGGGTGCTTAGTTAGAGTAGGGTCTAACATCTTTCATGTAGCCAAATGGACACTGAAAATGTTCAAGTTGTCTCCCATGGTACTCTAGTGTCCTTTTGTAAACTGTGTAAACTGTGGGGAGATTGATTCCCTCCTCTGAAACGCCCCCACAATTCTTCCTCATCTCAGCAATGGCTAAAGTTGGTCTGGGTACTTGGAAAACAGATCTGTTGCTGACCAAGTGGTCACTTTGCCTATCAGGAGACATTTCAAAACAGAGAAGTGTCCATTTTATCTTGGCTTTATTTGCATAAAGCATAGTTTGTTGTTTAAATATATTTCATATGCCCAGATTCACCAGCAGGAAAAGTGAGGAGACACACTTGAGACTCTTGGTTAAATGTTCTTGATTTTGCGTTGATGTAATTCAATATTCTTTAGGAATAATGGAAAGTTGCTTAAGCAGGTTATCAGTTGGTACATGTTTATGTAAGTATAATTTCATATTTACCTAGTATTCAGGAATCTAAATAATTCTGTGTTCCATGTGAATATGAGAAGTAATGAGAAAAAAGAGACATATTTATTAAACACATACTATATGCCAAATGTCGGGCTGGAAGTTATATGTAATATAATAGGTCATTTACTAAGAGCAAAATAATTAATAATAATAATAATAGAGAAGATGATGTCAATGATGATGACTTTTAAGCTTTAACACTTAAGGGATGCGTATGGAACTTAGATTATAAAACCAAAACAGTAATATAATGATAAGATTATTATCATTTATTATTTATTTCTCATTCAATCAGGCAGGCTCACTGAATACATGTGTGGTACTAGGGAATGACCAGATTGGGCTTTAAGGTTTAGTTTAGTGGGGAAAAAAAGGTTAACATAAAAATTACTGGTAGGTACTTTGACAGAAAAACATCAAAATGCTTCCCATTCCTTTTGAATATCTAACTGTAAAACTCTAAAGCACAATATTATAGAACCAAAAAATTGACTTTGTGTCAATTTTGACCTTTTAACTCCGTTCCACTTCTTGGCGCATTGTGCAAAATGTCCCTTGAAGGGTAAGGAAGCACTGTAGGTTAATGCTCCACCTTCTGGGACTTGATCCTTTGCTTCCATTTCACTATCAAGCCCTGGAACTGTAACATTTCAAAGTGACTGACTCTACTGTCCTTCGTGAGCGGAAGCAAAGCTTTAGAATGTGAAAGCATGGATTGGTTCCCACTGAGGTGCCGTGTGCACAAATGTGCAATGTCTTCCTGCCACAGCTCTGGCAGTCCACCTTGACTCAAAGCGGGTGCTTCTGGAGCCTCCAGTCCTGGAAACAGGGTCATACTGGTGAGCTTGAAACTTACACTGCAGGCTCTTCCACTTCTTTGACCTATTGTGCAAAGTTAAGTTTGGTTAAAGTAAAGAAAAAAAAAAAAAAAAAAAGAGGGAGAGGAGGTAAGGAAAAGAAGGAAGCCAAAACAATTGTAATTAGAAAACTGAAAAACCAGGACCTTCAGAGGCCTTGATGTAGTCTTGACTCTTGTAAAGTCAACCTGAGAGTGTGGATGGTGTCCTTCAGTGAGGAGTATGTGCTGTTGTCCAAACATGACTGCATGTAGTAGGAGGCTCAAAATTGTTGTCTGGGAACCCCATATCCTTCCTCTCTATATAGCTGAACGAGAATTTTCCCAAGGAGAGACATTCACTGGTTCCCCATACCTATGGGAGGAAATCTACCTTAGTTTGCTTTAAAGTCAAGCTCTCCATTATGTAGTACAAACTCATCTTCCAACATCTACCTAATAATTGCCCCAACTCTCCCTTTGCTCAAGCTAGTTGGGTCTCCTCAGTCAGGCTGGGAAGTGTCCCCCAGATGCATTCCTGCTTCTTTTCTGTTGCTCTTAAAAGTCTCCCCACCTAAAATGTTTCTCATTGTTATCCAACCATGTGAATCGTAGCCATGTCCTAACTCACTCAGTTTCTTCTCTTGTGAAAGCTTCTCTGATGAACATTTAACCCAGTGCTCATTCACCTGTACACTTGCAGATTCCTTTAGTTGCTACACAGACACAGTTGTAGGTAAGATATTTTGTTCAGCAACGTAAAGATGTAAGTCATCTACTTGAATGTGGGGAATTTTTAGGCTAACAGGAGTTAAGTCATGCTTAAAAAGAGTAGACAGTGAGGTAAGGTTGTTATTAAACAGGTATTTTACAGATACATCATTTTGACAATTTCAAGAAAATCATATTGTGTCCTCTGGCAGAGACTGGGGAAAACAGCTTAAATTCTGAGCAGGACTTAAAAAACATAGAAGGGCAATTCAAGTAGTGATAGTAGACTAACAGGACTGGAAAGGGAACCTGATTGAAGAGACATTTGATTGACTGTATTGTAAGATGCATATGCTTGGGGCAGATTGTGTGGCTCGAGGAACCCCATTGTTTCCACCAAGCTATAACGCCCTTTTATATTTGAAGTATATTCAATGTGCACTTTATTAGAGCCTCAGATGTCATATTATTTCTATCTTTTCATTTATTCATGTCTTATTGTAAAATTTAATTATCAGTGGAAATTGTCGTATCATTTATGTCTTTGGTTTTTCGTCTCACAAAATTTAATAGTAGGCTCTTCTTTGCAGAGGGGATGTTGCTAAAATTCCTTCTGGGAGGTGAGAGCAGCGTTCAGCCCCACCCTCCTCTCTAGGCCCTTGAAGACAAAGTGAGGTCTAACTCTGCCAAACTACAGTTTGGGAAACCAGAGTTTATTTGGGTTTACTTACAGAGCAATGGACGAGGGAGGGGACTCCCCTCCATAGGTCATACAGCAAATTCCACATTTCGGTAGGGACCCTGTGACTTGCTGCCAACTGCCCAAGGTAGAGGAAAGGGGCCAGTCCCCCCCGAGCTCCCTCTGCCCATTCCCTTAGTTCGTCCCCCGATAAACAACTCAGGTCACTGGTTGGTTGGGAGGGGTAGCTGACTCTCCTGGCTCCTCGTTCTCTTGCTGAAGGTCACCAAGCTTATGACCCTGGGCGAGCAAGCTCCCCCAGGCTCCAGCTGAATGCTTTGTCCACAGCTTATCAGTCCAGCTTGCCAGGCAGAGGACAAATCCATGCAACAGGGATGCTTGATACATATATTTAGTTTAAAATCCATGAGTTGCATTTGAGTGTCTTTAGGTGGGGCTGGCACAATCAGACTGATCTGATGTAGAACCCAGCTTCTTAAACTGATGCACAACCTCACGTGCAGAAATAATGAACAAGTTTTGACAACAGCAAAAGTTTTCCAAACAAGCAGCAACCAAACTTGAATTCAAAATCAAATGTGTAATGAATCTGAGGCGTTCCTGGTTGCACTGACCCATGCTGCATGTGACTTCACTGAAGCCTTGGGTCTGAGCACACAGCATGCTCATTTGGTTCTGTTCATGTGGTTATCCTGAGCCGCATCTAGGAACATCACCTGAAACACCTTGGTTCATACTTAAGACTAGAGTCTGTTATGAATTGTGGTGTATGACTCTACGTACAAAGTTTTCAGCTCTTATGGAAACATAATGGTTTAATTATAGAAAAAAAACATAATATTTTCCTACCATCATTCCTCAACATGTATTAATTTAGTTTATCTTTGGAGTGTATTGTATTAGAATGTTTGATTTTTAAAGTTTATGTTTGAGTTGATGGCTTGAATTTTAAAAGAAAAATGTTAAATGGATTTCTGTTTAAGATTAGAACAAAGTTTGCAACAGTTTATGAAGTGTTCCTAACCACCCTCCTGCCATTTTGTACTACGTATTTATGCCAAATGACATTATCAGAATTGGTTGCCACTTTATACTACATTTTTATGCCAAATGACATTATCAGAACTGGTGTGTCTACTGCTTAACTTTGTGTACTTTATTTTTAATGATCCACTGAGTCCAAATAGAGCTGCCCATACATACACGGGGGTGGGGTCATCCACTGGGTAATGAGCAACCCAAGATGGACGACACCCCTAAAGAAGACTGACCTCCCCTAGCAACCATCAACTATCAATAGCTCCTCAGCTAGCAGGAGAACTACTACACTTTCCTCTGACCATGCTGGAATGTTGACTGACCTGATCGTGTGCAGGTCTTGTGCAGGCAACTACAGCTTCTGTGACTTCTTGGGAACAATGGTCTTGCCCTGTCCAGAAGACACTCTAACCCCCAGTCTTCTCCAACCTTTGGCTCTTAAAAGAAGCTCCCCACTTCTTTTCCTTATAAAATAAAAAGTTTGATCGATCCTGAAAATATTGAAGAGGCTGTACCTCATTCAGGATCAAATGTTCAGTCAAGATTTACCCCTATATGCAAAAGAAAGCAAACACATCAATCTCAGCATGCAAATTTGTTGTCATCATAAATAAGTTGTAAAATTACAAGTATGCCAAAGAATTGTCTTAAAACAAATTTCTCAATGCTTTGTTATCAGGAAATGCTTTATCTGTCTACCAGTAATACTGCCTTAGGGACTAATAAGACTTTGGGGGACATTTAAGATCCACACTATAGCAGGTAGTTAGGAGAGCTATGACATCATGAGAAATGTGGGAATCTAAATAAAGGCAGTGACTATAGAAATGAAGGGGAAGGGAGGGACTTCACAGTCGCTAGCGAGAATGGCGAGTGGGGAAGTCTGGGGCTGGCTGCTTAAATGGTGAAGGTGATGAGTGTTCATGGAATGTGGCCCTATTGCCCTCTTCAATGGAAGACCAGGTGACAACATTGCTGATTGAGCAGGGGAGAAAACAAAAAATGTGAATATTTATGATTCACTTGGAGAAGAAAGGAATGAAGTAAGTTTGGAAAAGAAGAGTAGCCTAAGGGCCGGTCAGACTCTACATGAGTGATGAACTGGGTGTTGCACGAAGGCATAAGTTTCACCTGCTTTTCCGTTTTCCTCATGTATCTTGTCAGATCCCTGTAAGAGGGAGAAAGCAGGAAATAGGAAAGCAGAGGGACCAGCAGACAGTGAATGATGCTAATGATGTGAAGTTCACAGTCTTATCTGATGCCCCCGCCCCCCCACACACCTCGGGCTACTGCAGCAGATGGGATGCTGAGCTCAAAGATGCCAGCCGCTTGCCCACAGTCTCATCTTCTTGACTTGAAAAGACCTAGTCGACCCAGCCCCATTTCATCTGTGAGATCACATGCTGTCTGCTGTCTTTCCCCAGGTTTCCATCTTTACCACCGACTGCCCCACCTCATGCCAGAAAGCTGCCTTCTCATCATTGTGGGGGCACTGGTGGGCAGTATCATCTTTGGAACCCACCACAAGTCACCTCCGGTCATGGATTCAAGCATCTACTTCCTCTACCTTCTCCCACCCATTGTGTTGGAGAGTGGCTACTTCATGCCCACAAGACCCTTCTTTGAGAACATCGGCTCCATCCTGTGGTGGGCGGGCCTGGGGGCTCTGATCAACGCCTTTGGCATTGGTCTCTCCCTCTACTTCATCTGCCAGATCAAGGCCTTTGGTCTCAGTGACATCAACCTGCTGCAGAACCTGCTGTTTGGCAGCCTGATCTCTGCTGTGGACCCTGTTGCTGTCCTGGCTGTGTTCGAGGAGGCGCGTGTGAATGAGCAGCTGTACATGATGATCTTCGGCGAAGCCTTGCTGAATGATGGCATCAGTGTGGTGAGCTGACCGGGGCATTCCCAGAGGTGTGGGGCTGTGGCAGAGGCAAGAGGTGCCTCCTCAGGGCTGTAGAGGCTAGAGCTGATCAAACAAATTGGCCTTCGGGCCATGCATTGTGGCCCAACTTCTGGTAACATTGCTAAAGGATCTACATTATATGTTTAACTACTCATTAGTGTTCTTAAAAAGAGAAAAAGAACAGACAGAACTTCATTCTTCAGTTAAATTTGGGAACTTCTGTCCTTAGCATAAGAAACAAGTACTAATGGCCATTCCAGATGTACCTATTGTCCAAAGCAATAGTTTTTGTTTTTATTCATATATATATGAATACGTATTTAGCATGTTGCACTAAATGAAGTTAAAGGGACTGGCCATCAGAGAGATGACAGAGAAGTACAGGAATACATCGGCTTGTACAGCGCTCAATCGTGTGTTATATGGAAAATATGAATCAGGGATCTCCGGCTTAGAAATCTTCTGGAAAGAAGCTAAGGAGGGCAGGCTAGATCAAGACTTAGCATCAAGGCCTGGAAGATGTAGGCTGACTGGGGTAATGCAATATTCAGGACAAGTCAATCTGATAATTTGACTGAAACTACAGCATTCACTAGCTATTATTCTATAAGACACTTATATGTTTCATATAAATTTATTACTTTAATTTACACTTCTGCACATAAGTAATACATTTCATTGTAACAGAGTCAAATAGTACACAATTATGAACTGTAAACACAAAGCTTCTAGCTACTTTCTTCTTTCTCTTTATGCATTGAGCAACTGCTTCAACTCATTTGGGCTTTTTCCTTTCGGCCTGTATCACATACATGCACATATATGCATATTGTTTTTACAGATATCGGGATATTGTGTTCTATGCATTGCTTAGATGTAACCAGCCTTAGGACCCTGTCTGTGTCTTCTCAACTGTTACATAGTATTTTGTATGTTGGCTTACAATTTATTTAATGATTTCCTCCATGGATAGTTATTTAGATGGTCTCTCATTGTTTGGTTTTCATAAATAATGCTGCACTGAATATTCTTGTTTCTGCCCAACTCTTTTTTTTTTTTCATTTGGGGCTACTTTTAAACCATATTTTCTTAGAAATGAGATTTCCAGGTTAATCAGTATGTACATTTAAAAAACTCAATACATGTCACCATTTTAATCCTTTCCTATTCACCCCATTGACAGATAAGAAGTTATCATCCTAGAGTTGTGAATGGCAAAATCCAGATACATAAAATGGTACAGATGAGATTAAGAGCAGGTCATTAAACAGTGTACTCATTGGAGAGAGGACCATCACGTAACACCCTGGGCCATACAGAGGCTGCACCAGGAAACCGAGCAAGCCAGCAGGGTTGAATGGTGCTGGCAGAAGGCTAAGGGATTGATGGAGGCAGATGGGAGGCTGAGGTGACTCCAGTTCTCAAGGAGGATGCAACTGAGTTGTGTCGGTAATTTTGTAAACTACTGTGTTGAGGATAAGCAGGAGCTCTGACTGATCTCTTTGCTCTGGGAGTTTATATCACTGGGAGACCTTAAACATGGAGCAGTGAGGAGGATGGGAACTTGGTGTTAGGCTAGACCTGCAGAGGCCTTCTTAATTTTTCCAAATGCCTAGGTAGTACGTGACATTGAATTTACCGCGATAGCTGCCAAGATTTTCTCAGCTTATATTTCTATCAATAGGGTTGACTCTTTAGTTTGCTCAGAATGCACTGTTTGCTTTTTCCTTTTTTGTAAATCAGGTGTGCTGTCATGTAATCAGCAAAAATTCTCTACTTAGAAACCATCGGTATTAGTTACCAAAGCAGGGGCCTGACGACCGCCCCTGAGCTAGGATCAGACCTCAGTCTGAGGTTTCTCCAGCATCACATCCAGAGTCAATCCCATTGTGGTTTCCTGGTTGTTTCATCAGCAGCGACATTTGCTTGACTTTCTCAAGTGAAATTGGTTCCCTATAGACGTTTCTAAAGAATGACCATTTAAATAAAATTATGATTTTCAAATGACCTTAACGTGTGCTGAGGTTTTCGCTGTGATCTCCGCTGGGCAGCACTGTTGTTGCAATGGCTCTATGAGGTTGCCCACATGTCACTCTGTGGTCTCCCACAGCACAGCGGAGTATTAAGTGTGTGCTAGGGCACTGCTGGATCCCTAAGTGAAACCAGAGAAGCCCAGTGCCACATTTAGAAAGCAGCTTGAAAGCACCCGATACTTTCTGCCATCCAACGGTATTTTGAGCTGAGTGTTTTGAGCTCACCCTCTCATTGAGCAGGGAGCCTGCCCAAGGACAGCAGTGACAATCCTGTGGAAGGTCTAAGTCACCCAGAGGTGGCCTGTGGTTGAGGGCTACATGTGATGGCACTATAGATCTTTATCTTCTAGAGCAGTCAAAATATCAATGAATCTTATTTTCCAGAAATCAATCACATCATGGTTTCAGCTTGTGATTTCCCACTTATTTCTTCCTTTTGCTGACATTTTGGGTTGACTTTAATGACCATAACATGCCTTCACTGACTGGAAAAACCCACACCAGAGCAGAGACAAAACCCAAATAGCTTTAAAATAGTAACTGGTACTGTAATGTGCCCTGGAGATTTGTTATTAGGGTAGACTGCACGAGAGAGAGAGAGAAAGAGAGAGAGAGAGGGAGAGAGGAAGAGAAAGAGAGAGAGAGTAGCCTCTTATTCTATAGCAATCATTTTATTGGGATATATGTATTAAAACATGATATGACTTGAATATTTACAATTTTCCTTTTAAAGATAAAGGATGACTTAATCATCCTGAGTGAGATTAATGCATCTTTCAACACTTACCAGAGAGGTTTCTTTATGCAGCAGATGGTGATTAACACAGAAACCCATAATTGGCCAATGGGCAGAGAACAAGAGGCTGTAGAGTGCTTCTCCCTCAGTAGTACACATATATCACACTTCTGCCTCCCAAGTCTTGGGATTGTTACAGAAGAGGGGGCATGGGGACTGTAAAAGCCAGAGGCAGTGAATGATTGTAAGGAAACAGGATTTTCCAGACAACTGGTCCATTGCTCATATGAGCCCACAGCGATGGTGACAACATGTTCAAGTCTCATGCAAACTCATACTAGACAAAATCCCAGCATAGACATTGGGAAGTAGGTAAGAAGCCTAAACCCTAACAGAGGAACTACTGGCAAACAATGGCTGCTGGGAGGGAGAAAGTCAGTCTCTTTCAAGGATGAGACTCTTGGTAGGTTAATCAGTTTCCAATGGACATCCCCACACTGAACGACATATATGGACACAAATATATATATGAATACATTAAATTTGAGAGATGGCAGTAAGAGGGGTGGATGAGAGGGATGTGGCCAGGGGAGGAGACTCTAAACACCAACAAAAAATATTGTACAGAAACTACCAAAATTTGACAAAAATTACAAAATATAAGAAAAGAGAAAATAAAGGATTTGTCTAATATTGCTAAAAGAATAAGATTATCCTCATATCTCCAGTTCAAGATCCCTGCAGAAGACAAGAAGTGTACTCTACGTAGAACCCATGGAGGCCAGCTTTGCATTTACTTTGATTCAATCCACAGCACTTATTATGAAACATGGAAAGGTAGCCTCCACTGGAAGAAGAACATTAGACTGAAGAAGTTGAAGTACACTGAATAAGGGTAACTGTCTGCTAGGGACAGCAGACCCGGGTGCTCAGCTCTGCCTCCTTCCGTTCCCTTTCCCTTTTCTTCTTTCTTATCTTTTGAACTTTCAACTCACAAGGTTGCAAGGGACAGGAGAAAACCCATGTATCAATGAGGAGACTGGGCCTAAGTCCAGTTAGTGATACTGCTCTTCTTTCTCCTCTGTAGAAATGGTTGGGATAGTGGCTGCCACATGTGGCTCTAGGCAGCAATTCTGATCCACGGTGTCTCTTCTTGACGTAGAGTTGGGCTGATGATATTTCATCAGCTCACAGGAAAATTCACATTCTCCTTTTAGTACAGTGAGCACTTAGCCTGGAGGGGCACTGAGTGAATGTGGCTGTGACTTTAGTTCATGAACATTACTGGCTCATCATCGGCGCGTAGCATTTAAAATTTTTTTCATATGGGACCACCTCATTGGTTTCTAGCCCTCTCCAGTTTCCTTGCATCAACCTGCTGAATAAACAAGAAGTAATGTCACTGAGACTTCTGTAACCCAGCTCTCCCGATCTATCACTCTTTCTACCTCATCTAAAGGGCAAATAGGCAGAGAGCCAAGGCTGAAACTGGAGCCCAGGCAGGCTCACTGTGGAGCGTCCTTTCTCCGGACCACCTCCCCATGCTCTCCTTTACCCTTCCCACCATCGTTTCCCCTTGTCCCAAGTCTTCTCTAGCCATGTCTACATGGCTTCTTGATGCCTGTGTGCCAACCTCTAGGTAGAAGGGGTTGAGATGAGCGCTCTAAGCACTGCCTTGAGCCAGCCTCATTGATAGGTGATGTATTAAATGTCCCCCTTTCAAGTCTCACAGAACTTAATGGGTTAGTGATCTTGCCTCACTTTATGAAAGGACAAAATGCAGTAGTGAAAGCTGAGTTCCCTTGGTCCAGATGATGAGGTTTATAGCTCCATTCTAGCCATTATTTTAAGGTTAAGGACTAGATGGAGTTAACAGACTTTTTTATGTACCTAAATTTCTTCATTGTCATGGATGATATCAAGAAGCAGATTCCCAGTGAAATCATTTATCTATTATTTGAGTAGAATATGATGTTCTACAGTGTGCTGGAATGCTTGACTGGTGTGGGGTCTAGATTAAGTGATCAGTATACTTTTGCACCATTCCAGCTCAGGAAGAACTTACTGCAATTTAATCCCATGCTAAGTTAAGGTATGTCTGTAGAGAAGAAACTATCTGAAGGTTGATGTATGGGAATATAGGCTTACAAGCCATGCTTTTGAGCCAGGATCCAAGCTTTTTGCGCCTCAGCTTACTTGCGTATGAAATGGGAAGGACACATCCAACCTGAGAGGGCGATTGTGGATCATAAGAAGGACTATTGCACAGCTGGCACAGGGTAGGTGATGGACAAATGTTTCTTAGTCCTCACGAATCAGAGGAGGATTCACACAAGAAAGGCAACCTGCTTGGTGTCTACTATGCACAGAAATGACAATTGGGTCTAAATCTCAGATAAACAGAGTAGTTAACTCTTAGTTGGTCAGGTCAGGAGTCTGTGAGCAAATGCTACCACCCTGCAAAGTCTGTGCACCTGCCCAAAGCACAAGGTGCCTTCCCAGGGTACTTCCAACTCATCAGGGACAAGGAAGGAATCAGAGCTTCCTGTTAGAACCCCAGTATTTATCTTTAGACATGTGCTGTCAGCCAAAGCATTTGGAGCTTTAACTGGTGAGCTTGTTCTCTCACCGAGAGACATAGGACTGACGTGTGTGTGTGTGTGTGTGTGTGTGTGTGTGTGTGTGTGTGTGGTGTGTGGAGGGGAGTGCAGCAATCAACATCCATATTGAAAACAAATGGCAGGAACAGGAAGAAATGAGGGGGGCCAGTATAAATCCAGGGGTGTGTTTCAGTGAACAAGGCTTCTCGAACACAAGGAAGACATTTCTAACCCTTAACCTTTCACAACCGGATGACACCTTTGTCCCCCAAACATCTTGTATGTAAGTTACAGGACTCTTCAGCAAGCAATTTGGAAGGTTTGTTCCTTAAGGGAGGCCTAGTACCTCAGCAGTATGCTAGAAAAATACAGTGTTAGATGGCTGCCTTCAACTATTATTTCACAGCAATTCCCCACATTCGACTCACAAACACTCATTTGGCTCATTTGCTTCTGCTTGAAGAAACAGAAGTGTTGAGGTCTGAATTGTACAAATTGGTCTTTAACCAGCCCGCATGGTGAGCCACTGGGGGTGTGATGGGCACATATTTCAGTCCCAAGTGTAAGAAAACAGAACAAAGCTTAGCTGGTTACCACATTGCCTTTTCTTTGTTAGTTGAGCAGCTGTAGAAATGGCTTCGGAGGAGGAGGAACACTTAGGAGGAAAGCAATGGCACTTTAACTCTTTAGTGTATAATCAGAATGAGGACAGAAAATGGCTAGAAGCAATTCTGTCAGTGCCCTTAACCACCCCACGCTTCTCACCAGCTGTGCTAAGTGCTGGGCATGCAAAAGCAAACAAGTGCTGTTCCCTGCCTCGACACCCCACAGTGTAAACCTTTGGCTTTCATCTTGGTAAGCTATTCTTCTTAGTCTACAACTGTGAACCTGCCTTTTCATATGCTTTTTCTTCTAACTGTCCTCAGCCGCAGAAATGCCCTAAGACTTCATATAACATGTACATGGAAATGCCTGACTGAGGAGGACACTCTGACACTCCAAACACAGCCTCGGTTAAGTCCTGTAGCTTTTGCCAGATCTCTGTCTGCTAACACTTGTGCCTGCTTCTCATTTGGGAACGTTGGGTGCCGTGCCATGTTTCCCATAGTGTGGCTTGTGGAAAGAGCGGGCCTTGTTTACACATTGTTTCCCTACAGCTTCTTCAGTGATTATGCAAATGACCACTGTCTGATACCTTCAAGGTCTGTTCTTCAAGGCATGAATTTTGCAGGCACACAATTTAATCCTGAGCTTGACTCCTCAGGCACCCACAAATAACAAAGGCTTCACAAAGGCTCCCCTAGGATGAAGCTGGTTTTCGAAATTTCAGAAACCTACAGACTAATATCCATCATGATGGTCAGCCAAGAAGTTATTTACAAAATCTCAAAAAATCGAATTTACAAGATATAAAAACCAGAAAGAATTATGACCACAATAGGCCTAACCCAGAAAGATGTGTTACGTATTGCTAAACATCTATGAATTTAATTCATCATGCAAATAAATGGTTGTATTAATGGACATGGTAGATTATTTGATAAAATTCACCTCTCATTTAATTAATTAACTTTTATTTTATGTGCCTGCTTGTATAAGTGCACTACATACATACAATGCCTGCAGAGGTTAACAGAAGGTGTCAGATCCCCTGGAACTGGAGTTATAGATGGTTGTTAGCTGCTATGTGGGTGCTGGGAAATGAACCCAGGTCCTCTGCAAGAGTAGTCAGTTCTCTTAACCACTGAGCCATCTCTCCACCCCTCATCACTCATTTGTAATAAGTAGTCATGGCAACACAGGGCAATGAAGTAACTTTTTTCAGGCTCATAATGGAAGTTTATGGAACACTTAACAACTAGCATGCAGCATTTTTCTCTTGAGATGAAAACCCACATAGAGATAGCTCCCCGAATGTCTATGTATTAGATGGTAGAGAAAATCATAAAGTCCAGATCAGTGAGAAAACAGGGCATAATCTATTTGACAGTGACATGATGGCTTATGGAGATCTTCAGGGATCCACAGCTCTCCTAGAGTAGAACACTGTGTAGTGAACCTAAGAAGGTCACAGGAGAATACTCTTAAACAAAACAGAGATGAGTAGCTCCTCAAGAGGGAGGAAGATCAATTTGAGTTCAGAGTTTCAGTCTATGATCACTATATTAGTAACCAAATTGGTGGTTTTCTGGGTACATGTAAGATGGTCAGAATTCAGGCATTTCACATGAAGTTTAACATATGTCAATTATTCCTCAACAAAGTGGTTAGGATTGAATAAAACTGTTTCACTTGACTCTTCACCTTTGCTGAGCGTGGGTAAGTCAGTTGCTGTTTGTTTGTTTGTTTTTTGTTGACATGTAGAGTTTTCTGGGTTGAATGGGCTTTATAAACATTCACAGTGACTTCAGTTAAAGGGCTGATCCTGTTATAATCACAAGAAAATAGGGGAATTTGTTAAAGATAACTCAAAAGGATCATTACCCAAAATGAGTGGAAGAGGCCAGTGGAACCTTATTCCCCCATGTGTCAGGGACTTTCCTCAGAGTCAACATTAGTGGAATTTTTCCTCCTTCACATGTGAAAAGCACACAGTCTTTGAAATAAACCCAAAGAAAATGATTTGTCATTGTAATGTCACCTAAAGCCTACCATTTTGAGGTAAAAATTTATTTTGGTTGGGCTTTTTGAGACAGGGTCTCCCTGTAGCCCAGCTGGCCTGGAACAGATTTCACAGAAGTCTGTATGCCTCTGCCTCCTGAATGCTGGAGGAACTAAAGCCACGGACCACCATGCCTGGCCAGGTAAAAGATTTTTTTTATGGCGCTGTATGGATTACGTGTAAAGGTAGTTAGTCTCTTACTTATACAGACAACCCAGCTTCTGAAAGTGCCATTGTAATTTCCTGCAGGACACCCTGGAGTCCAGAGTCAAAGCAGGCCCAATGACTGTAGCTGCTTAAATCTGGAAAGCTATGCAAAAGAGTTTTCATTTGTGGCAACAATATACAAATCTTTAGGTTGCAATCATGTTCCCTGAGTTTCTTCTGGATTTGAGAGTCAAATGAATTCCTGCCTCATTCAAACCTACATTTTCTGAGTTTGTGGAACCATCTTCTGATCCATCTTCACTCCCTTGTGAATTCATCCCAAAGGTGCAATGTCCAGAGCTCCTAAGACCGGTATGTGGATTGCTCTGTGGTCAGGCAGACAGTGAAACCAGACTAGAGGAAGTCACTAAGTCAGAAAACAACCACCGTGTTTCTTTTAGATTTATTGTGAAGCCACGACTCACAAATTTCAAATGCTTAGCCAAGTTCTTTCCAAAATATGTTTCAAAAGGGCTGTATTTACTTAAACCATATAGAGTAAGTTTGTAAAATATGACTGATGCATAAATACATTGATAGTTATTATCTGTACCCAGAGATCTGAGGACCTTTGATAGCAACAGATACAGAAGTGGTTGCTCAGTGTCAGGCAGAGAGGTGATGAGAGAGCAAGCAGGATCAGACAAACGTATTTATAACATTTATCATGGTTTCTGTGCTCAGATCATGGGGCACATGTGAGGGTCATCTGTTGCACTTTTGTTTCTCAAATTTTCTCTGTTTTATATATTTGAAGTAAATCTGCTTTAAGAGTTCTGTAAATCTCCCATTTTAAAGTACTTTTTTTTCTCACCTCAGAAATTCACAGTATTCGTACTGCATATGTGTCCATGTGTGTATGTGTCTGCGTGTCCCTGTCCCCTAGCTCCAGCATACTTACTTGCTCCAAAATGATCCTTCTACTTCATCCCCAGCATTTCCTCCCAGACAATGGATTAGAAAGTTCTTTGTGGAGCAATGAGGAAAGCCTTTCTACAGTCTGTCCACTTTGCCAAATCCACCCACGTTACTGGCTACTAGCTGCTCATGACATTAAAAATAGACTACTAATGCACATGCTCAAGTGTGTCCTGGGCTTTTCTTCTTGTGCTTTTGTTTTCCCATCAGCAGTCTATGTCAATAAGGCATGCTGGTGACACTTGAGCTGCTTTGAGAAATGACCTACTCTGCCAACTCACATTCCAAATCAAATAGCTGTGTTCTAAGATTTTTATCTGTATACAAATGTAGGCAGTAATAAATAAATAACATGTACAAACAAGAAAACAAGGTGCATGGTGACTACAAGATCCTCAGATGCACTTATGTCCACCCCAGAGAACACTCGCTATTGTTTCTGTCCATGGGGGAACCTCTTCCGAGTAAGAAAGGAGAAAGGAGATAGAATGTGGCTTTGTTTTCAATGCACCCTTACTTGTGATTACATACATAATAAGACACAGTCTAGATTTGATTAATCAGTCTTGATATGTTTATTCAAAAATGCTCAATCTGTATTGGAAAGATGTCTCAGGAGTTAAGAATGTATGCTGCCCTTGGAGAGGACCTGGGTTCATTTTTGAACGTCCCTGTCAGGTGACTCACAATTCCCTATAACCCTAGTTCCAGGGAATTCGACAACCTCTTCTGGACTCTGTGAGCACCTGCACTTACATATACCCATAAAGCATCCTTCACAGAGACATATAATTCAAAAGAAACTAAATCTTTGAAAAAGGTCAATTAGTGATAAATGGTCAAGAATTGCCAAGTTTTCTATGTGGGAAATCTATAATCTTTTATCTTAAAGGTGATGTAATGGGGAGTCAAGAGAGGTAATGCACACAACAGATGCTGGGGTGTCTGGACTGGGAAGTAGGCTTGGGATGAATGGCTGCAGCTGTGTGAGGGCTGGAAAGCATGGCCAAGAGAGGCACATCTTCACAAGAAGCATGCAGTTCTGGAAAGTCCTGCAAGTGAAGCCAAAGTCAGAACTCGAGAGTTGCTAGGCTACAGTGAAAAACAGCTGAAGTTGGGGCTAATACTACAGTCCTATATTCCTAGCTACTCTGGAAGCTGAGGCAGGAGGACACAATCTAAGGCTTACTAATTAGTTACTTTTTCTTGTTCTGTGATCAAACACCTGACAAGAAGCCATGGAAGGGAGAAAGGGCTTATTTTGGCTTACAGTTGGAGGTGACACAGTCCACCACTAGAAAGAAGTCATTGTGGTAGATGGTTGAGTCAGCTGGTCACAGTCATCATTAGCTAGGAAGCAGAGAGAGATACATGCTGGAGTGCTCCTTTCCTCATTTACATACAGTCCCAGACTCCAACCCATAAAATGGTGTTGCCCAAATTTAGAGTGGCTCTTCTTATCTCAACCTGCTCTCGAAACTCCCCTATAGGCATACCCAGATGTTTGTTTCCATGGTGATTCTAAATCTCACCAGGTTGACAATCAAGATTAACCATTATATTCTGTTTTGGCTACAGAGTGGATTCCAAGGCCATTCTGGATACCTTGTCACAATCCTAGCTTAAATAAAAGAAATGGATTGGAGATATGATAGATGAGTGCTCAGCGGTAGAGGACATGCTTAGCATGTGTGAGGCCTTAGGTTCAGTTCCCAGCAACTGAATATAGAGGTAATCCTGAGTGTTCCTATAAGGAAGAATGGGAATGGAGCAGGAAGCAGGAAGCAGGCATCTCAGGCCCAGAGAAGCCTGGCAGTGTGGACAATGCTGCATGGGTTCAGATCTCACCATGGAAGACATAGATTGGCCATTGGACAGTAAAGAACCTGGCTGTATCAGCCAAGCTAGAACTAACCTAGAGTGGCTAGCAAATAAAAGACCATTCTCTGGAAAGCAGACATGGCCAGGCTTAGGAAACCTTGATGCTATGAGATTTTGGGTACCAGTGTGGGAAGAGGGTCTTCAGAGGAGAAAGCTGGATGCAGGGGCCATGATTAGGCTAGGATTAGCAAAGAATGTGTTGTTTGAGTCATGTTAGGTTTCTTGCAGACCGCTTAATCACAAGGCTGAAACAAGGTTACTGAGGAGTGACTTTCAGGTCCAATGGCTTAGGCACACTCCACTTTGCATCCTCATATACACATGGCTGACTCTTCCCTGAAAGTCCCAAGGAAATTGCAGGAAGCACCTTCTTACTATGTACCTTTTATATTCTCTACTAAAGGAGCTTAACTGGTGCTCACTTTAAAGGAGAAAACTTAAAGGAATTTCAGTGTTTATTGCACAACATTAGGAAAGGTGAATTCAAAGCTTAGAGACAGTAAGTTAACAGCATAGCAGGCTTAGCAAAGAGACTGGTGCATGGTGAGTATTCATTTTTATGAGTAGCTTCCATTGATATAATAGCTGTACCTATTCATGGGCTACAAATAATAATTCAATACAACAGGTAATAATCAAATGAAGGTAATTAGCAGTTCCATCTCTTCAAACATTTGTCATGTGCTGAGTCATTGAAAGCAAAATATTTCACTTTTTATTCATCATATCTGGATATATCAAAACTTGTTTGAACACATATAAAGAATTGGTAGCCATGTTTATATATGTGCAAATTACTTTTGCACACTATTAAGAAAACACAAAGTTGAGAGTCTATGTGTGACATATTTCTAACTTCTAATTGATGTTTCTTTCCTTCTTTTTCTTTTCTAGGTCTTATACAATATATTAATTGCCTTCACTAAGATGCACAAATTTGAAGACATAGAACCTGTTGACATTTTGGCTGGATGTGCCCGATTCGTCATTGTGGGGTGTGGGGGAGTGTTTTTTGGCATTATTTTTGGATTTATTTCTGCATTTATCACACGTTTCACTCAGAATATCTCTGCGATTGAGCCTCTCATCGTCTTCATGTTCAGCTATCTGTCTTACTTAGCAGCTGAAACGCTCTACCTCTCGGGCATTCTGGCGTGAGTACAACCCAAGGATGAGGTGCTGAGGGAACACGTGGGGAATTTAAGAGGTAGCTGACCTAGGCATCTGAGAAGGGCCTGATCCTAATCCCCAAAGGCACTACAGGATTTAGAATGTCTTCACTTTTGTGAAAACTGATTCAGGTCCTTTGCCAAACAAATGTTCTCTCCAGCATTTGCCTGAGGAACGAACGCCTAGCAATTAGAATGTCAATTTAGAATGCTCAGGAAAGCTGGTGCAGAAAAGAGCTGGGAACAAACTTGCAGCCCATCTGAGCAGCTTCTTTTCTTCTCTGAAAAATGAATTTTTTAAGTTGAAAGGAGCCATGCCACAAGGAACTTCCGTTCCTGGGCTTTGACTGTAGCTGTTCCTCTGCAACTACATCTCACCTTCCTCACCCTAGCTAGGTATGATGGCCCACGAATTTAATCACAATACTGGAAAAGCAGAAGCAGGTAGATCCCCGTGAGACTGAGGCTAGCTTGGTCTACATAGTGAGTTCCAGGTCAGCTGGGGCTATAGGAGACTCTGTCTCAAAACAAGCAAGCAAACAGACAAACAAACAAAACAAACAAGGTACTTCCTCACTGCAGTGCAGGGCAGAGTGTAGGTAGATAAGAACTGAAGTCAAGTTTTTTGTTCTCATGAAGCTATTTGTTTAGATGTTTATCCTGTATCCTTGCAACATTTATCTTGTATCCTTGACTGTTTTTCTCAGAATGAAGCTTCTCAGTTTGGCTTGTTAGATCCTGTCATGCTTTCACAGGACGTCACCCTTATATCCAACTATTCAGGAAGAAATATTTATTTTTATTGTATAGGGATCTCTATGTCAATTAAATATAATAGACTCTAGGAATCATTATTTTCCTACCTTAAAAATAACCACAGAAGCAAACCAGTGGTTCTCTGTGAATTCAAGGCCAGTCTAATCTGTACAGAGTGTTATAGGATAGTCAGGGCTCCACAGTGAGACTGAATCTCAAGACAAAGCAAGCAATAGCAACAACAAAAACATAGCCTCCTAAGACAAGGCTAGACAGAGTTACTGTTTTTCCTCCATATTTGTTAAATGACTAGAGAGAAAATACTTGAAATATTTGTCACAAAGTTATAAGAAATACTGTTTGGAGGTGGGGTATTCATGTAATATCAATACTCAGGAGACTGAGGCAGGAAAATAATTAAAAATTTAAAAAGAAAGGAAAGAAAAAAAATAAAGAAATACTGCTTGGTTGGAGGGCATGGCTAGAGTATTCTGGCCATCCAATTAAAGATTTAGTTTGTTTAAGGTAGAGTGGATAGCTTCTAACAAGAGTTGGCAAAGCTCTCCACAAGGATACATCTTGCTTTTGGTTTGCTTGAGTGATTAGCTCACCAGTGTGTGTGTGTGTGTGTGTGTGTATGTGTGTGTGTGTGCCATGCCACACCTACTCTGCAACTACACTTTCTCTTGTAGAGATCCCTATACCTGGGAGAAGCTGAAGACAGAAAATCTATGGTCCACAGCTGAAAAAAGGATTGGAGGAGATGCTAATTCTAGACAGAGACAGGCTTTGTGTGTATATGTGGTCTTGCCATTGTAGAACACCTTTTGTGGTGTGATGAATGTTTGTTTCTCTCTGAGCCTCTGCTCTTTTTGTAGAATCACAGCCTGTGCAGTGACCATGAAAAAGTATGTGGAAGAAAACGTGTCTCAGACATCCTACACAACCATCAAGTATTTCATGAAGATGCTGAGCAGTGTCAGCGAGACCTTGATCTTCATCTTCATGGGCGTGTCCACCATTGGGAAGAACCATGAATGGAACTGGGCTTTCATCTGCTTCACTCTGGTCTTCTGCCAGATCTGGAGAGCCATCAGTAAGAGACACCAGGGTCCCAGCACTTGCCTGCCTGGCTTCCTTTCCTCAGTCTCTTTTTCTCGTCTGCATTGTGAAACCATAAGGAGGAAGCTGATGCTAACTGGTTTTACTGGGTAGAGGAAGCCTAGGCACCTGTAGTTAGTGACCAGGAACACTTTACTTTTCATTTGTTTTCTTGGTCAGTTCAAAGTTGATTAGCAGTTGCTGAACAAAGTTCTGTTCAGAAGCAAGGATGAAACAGGACATATTTTGGTTTTTGAATGAAGAGAGACTTTTCACATCTACACATTTAAATATAACTCAGTAAATATATTTGTTGTTTCACTTCTCTGCCAGTTTGTGGTCTCTTGCAATTTAGCTCAGGGATAGATTATAAACTGTGGGTATTTACACTTTTGATATAGGGTGTGAGATCTCACAAATTATATTCTATATAAGACAAACACTGTTGGAAAACATTCCTATAAATAGTACAGCTGGTCTGAGGGACGAGTGAGTGTGTATGTGATGTATATATAGCCAACGGAAGACCAATAAGTGAATCATCATTTTAAAAAGTGCCCATTCTTGGGCCTGGGAGGCAGATCAGCAGAAAAGTACTTTCTGCATTAGCACGAGGACCTGAGTTTGAAATCCTAGCACCCATGTAAAAAGCCAGGCATGGTTAGGAATACCTATAATCCCAGTGTTGAGGAGATGGAGGCAAGGGGATCCTTGGGACTTGCTGGCCAGTTAGTCTAGCCAATTGGTGAATCCCAGACTCAGTGAAAGAACATGTCTTAAGAATAAGGTAGAGAAACCATTAAGGAAGACATTTGACTTTGATATCTGGCCTCTGCATACTCTCACACCCACAAACATATACATGAACAAAACACACACACAGCTCCTTAGCTATACTAATTAGTAAAGGCAACTATAATGAAAATGACTTCACTCCTGGGAAATATGCCTCATTTAAAAAGATGAGATCTAGGGCTGGAGAGATGGTTCATTGTTAAGAGAACTGACTGTTCTTACAGAGGACCCAAGTTCGATTCCCAGCACCTACATGGCAGCTAACAGTCATCCATAACTCCAGTTCCAGAGGAATCAAATACCCTCTTCTGATTCTTCAGACATTACATGACATGAGTGCACTTACACGCATGCAGGCAGTACACATAAGAGAAAAATAATGAGGAAAATATTAAAAAAAGATGAGATCCAATGGCTGCTGTACACTTCTGTATCAAGAGCTAGAAAGAACATTAAGCATAAAGATACAGTATATGTGTTGCCTTTTGATTAGAAGCTATTATTATTATTATTATTATTATTATTATTATTGACAGGGTCTCGCTATACAGTCAATCCTTGAAATCACAGAAGCTTGCTTGTCTCTACCTCCCAAGTGCTAGGATTAAAACTCCACCACTACATCTGGAAGCAACTATATTTTTAAAAAGACTTTTACCAATCACTTTCAACCAGTTGCTGAAAGAACAATTAGGAGAATTTTTATATCAATTAAAATAAATTTATTGGGTCTGGAGAGATGGCTCAGCAATTTAGAGCACTGGCTGCTCTTGGAGAAGAACTGGATTTGATTCCCAGTACCCACATGGCAGCTAACAACCTTCTATAACTCCAGGTTCAGAGCATCTGGCGCCCTCTTCTGACCTCCGTAGGCATTGTACCACACAGGTGCACCTACTTGCATGCAGGCAATACACCCATATACATAAAATAAAAATAATAAATAAAATACTTTAAAACATTAACTTTGATGTCTTTGGGGATGCCTAAAAGAATGGTGAGAATGTATCACATAAAGAGATTCATAAGAGTAGCCTATTCTTGATGGAAAAGCAATTAAGGACACTGTGATAGAAATTTAAAATCTCATATCAAGTTCTGATATGATTGAGTTGTCAAACACTTATTTTCCAAAGTTTTCTTCCTCAGTCCCTAAATAATAGATTTGGATACATTTCTGCAGTCTCCTTCCGTTCTCCAAACATCGAAGTGTGACTAGAGCTAATGGCAAGACGAGCACAATTATATTCATCCAATAGGGAGGGAAGCTGCTGCCTAGAAAAGCTTGTGACTGACTTCCATAGGTCGCAGTAGTTCTTAGAGCAGGTGCCAGAATCCAGATACCTGATCCCTTCCTAGTCTCTCTCCATCTTGGTTCATCATCACTAATCACAGTTAATGACTGAAGGCTTACAACACCTGAGGCCCTGCTTTCTGTTACTTATGAGTAGTGTGTTTATTTAACTTCTCATCTATCTCCTGAGGTAAGTACACTTGGCCCTCTATGTCCATGTGCTCTGCATCTCTGAGTTCAACAACAGTTCCATAATACTGGGAAAATTGCATCTGTATTAAACATGTTCAGATTTTTTCTTGTTATCACTTCCTAAGCAATACAATGTGATGACTATTGATTTAGCATCGGCATTGTGTTAGGAATGATTTTAAGTAATATAGAGATGAAATCAAGCATCTAAGAGACTGTGTAGAGAGTATAAGCAAGTATTACATTTAATATAAGGGACATGAACTTTCATGGATTTTGGTATCTTTCGGTATCTAGGGCCCAATCCTTGTAGAAACTGAGGGCTGACTGTACTCCTGTTACCACTATTATCTAATGATACAGAATGATCAGAGACCTTGCCGGAGGACACATGAATAGAAGGTGAAAAAAATTAGCATAGGCCAAACAAGATGGAAAAAAACTTAAATTCTCTTGTCTCCTGTACTAATATGCCTATTATCAAACAGTGCTTGCTGTGAGGTACGTGTGACTGAGAGGACCTAAAGAGCTGATTCTTCTGAAAGGCTCACTTGGAGCTTTAGTAGAGAAATCCTTCCCACCAAGGATCAGTACATCAGTGGTGGCTGTCGTGCAGAACACATGGCCATAAAGATTCAGTGTGACAAAAAAAGACTTCTATATTTTGAGGAAGTTCCCGTGCCCTCCAAGCTCCACTTAGAAGCTCACTGGCAATAAGATCCCCATCCCCTGGCCCTGAGTGCTGCTGACTGTCATGCTTCTTTGCACTGAACCTCAAGAAGAACTGAACAAACCATAATGGATCTGCACATCATTATGTAAAGACAGCAGTCACTGAGAGATCTCCCGCCACATTTAAACCACAGAGCTCTTAGAGGTACCACTGAGAACTTGACATAAGAGTGTTTTCATTCTGCAGGGATGCTTTCTGTAACTAGTGTAGAAAGGAGCAGAGGTACTATGACTATAGACTATAAAAACACACCTTCTGTAAAAAAGTCACTATTTCTGTTACTTAAAACACACACACACATGCACACACATATCACACTATATACCTGTACTAAGAAGCTACCAGAGGACTTCTAAATTGAGCCACTGAAGTATCACAAGAATGACGACCCCTGAAAGATACTCTGTCTGCGATGAGTGGTTTGGGGCGAGTGATGGAATCAGGCCGCCTTGCTCGGAGGGCAGATCCACACGACCTCAGCTCAGTAGCGATGTGTCTCCCGTCCATGTGCCGCTGCCCTAATATGTATTTTCCCCCTTTCCAGGCGTGTTTGCTCTCTTCTATGTCAGTAACCAGTTTCGGACTTTCCCCTTCTCCATCAAGGACCAGTTCATAATCTTCTACAGTGGTGTGCGAGGAGCTGGAAGTTTTTCGCTAGCATTTCTACTTCCTCTGACTCTTTTCCCTAGGAAGAAATTGTTTGTCACTGCTACCTTAGTAGTTACATACTTTACTGTATTTTTTCAGGTTGGTAGATTTCTTTCATATTTAAAATAAGTGAATTCATAAAATCAAATATTAAAAAGGATTTTCAAAAGGGGGATGAAGACATGACTCAGTCGCTAAGAGCACTGACTACTCTTGAAGAGGACCAGGGTAATTCCCAGCACCCACATGGCTGCTAACAAGCACCTGTATCTTCACTTCCAGAGGCTCCTATGTCCTCTTCTGACTTCTGCGAGCATTGCCCGACATGGGTACACTTACATACATGCAAGCACAATACACTTGTACATATAAAATAAAACTAATAAATTATTTCAAAAATAAGTGAATTCATTCACAACTACATATTACATTAGAAAAATACGAAAAAAGACACTTTGTATTACTTTTAGAATTCTGTTCAGTCCCCTAAAGAAATGATAAAATATTTAAAGGCCATGTTCATTGTAACCTTTAATTTCTGAGTTTGGGTCGATATAACATATTAATGAAAATACTCCTGTGACAGGTGAAAGATAGCTACAGTAAGTGTATCTTTGAAAATGAGATAGCAACTGGTGCTTGATATTACAAGATTTTTGTTTAGTTTGAAGTTATGTCTAACAAAAGCTTATTTTAAAAGATGAAATCAAGTTTTGTATTAAAATAGATAATATATATTTTGCTGTAGTATTTATTGGTGTATTTAATCCAGTAAAGTTAGGAACAAATGTATACAAAATAAGTTTTGATAATAGAATTGTCTTTATAGTAGCAATCTTCACATCAATAAATCCTCTTATTTTATTATTCATGATCCAGGGAATTACAATTGGCCCTCTGGTCAGGTACCTGGATGTCCGAAAGACCAATAAGAAAGAATCCATCAACGAGGAGCTTCACACTCGCGTAAGTTAAATGTCACTATAGAGAAATAAGATGTTTCCATGTACCATGTACCTATCATATTGATCTGGAGTCAAGGAAACTGCATGTGTCAGGAAGGCAATTTTCAGTTTATAAGCATGATAATAGGGTAGTCATGCAAACTCATGACGTATGATTCCCCCAAACCTTGCTGTAACCTTTGTGCTTTACCTGTCTGATAAGTTTTGCTTAGTATACTTTATTATAATAGACTATCTGAAGAATTTTATTTGGGATGCTATATAAACTGGATATGTGATTTTCTTTTGAAAATCAAAATAAAACAAGTCATTAATTATTATATTTATCATTCACATAATTTCATAATAAGACATTTTCTAGTTCTTCCTAGGAAAGCATTATTCAACACAAATGCCAGACACCTTGTTTTCATTGTATAACATACAAATGATCAGGAAGTTTATGGAATACTTCGATTACTAAAGTGAGTTGAATTACTATGAAAAGTATCACATCTTTTAGCTGCATGGCTGGAGTGATAGAAAAGGGACTATGCTTCAGCAAATTAAAGCATTTCCTAGTTTCCAAACTTTATTAGTTTTTCTCATGTGTCTATTAGAGTTCATATTTCACGGTAAGCATTTTCTTGTGTTTTGGTTGGCAGCTGATGGATCATTTGAAGGCTGGAATTGAAGATGTGTGTGGGCAATGGAGCCACTACCAAGTGAGAGACAAGTAAGGAGGTTAGGGTCACCTCACAGTGGATATTTGTGGAATAGACAGTTAGGAAGATACAAGAACCAGGAGCTATGCTACACAAAAAGCACCTGGAAATCCTGGATGCACTTAGCATTGAAAATGAGAGCTATCAGAAGGAAGCAGCAAATGTGGTCCCAGTTGCTACAGAGATTTAGCACAGTGAAGAGTAGAAGTTAGAAAGTCATACTCAGGCTTAAAAGAAAGACAAGGTCCTCCATGATAAAACTGCCTCAGTCAACCAACTTCAAGACCAACTTCAAGAGGCTGAAAGTGGGTTTGGGGCGCATTAAAGATTCCAGGACAGAGGTTTCTCCATTGTGGAGAACACTTGAATTAAAGACCTGTAAGGGTAACTTCTCGTACAATGATTCTTTTGAAATGCCCAAGTTCTTCTTCCCTATCATATCCCACATTTATGAACTGATTCTTTTAATCTCAAGGAGAAAAATTGCAGCTGGAGATAAAGTTTGTAAGTCATCAGTGAGTATCCGGCTGCTCAAGTCATGGGGATATGTGAGATTATGTTAAATGTATGAAGAGAAGACATGGGCTGGACAGGGAACCCTGGGAAGCTCCCTATCATAAGGAGTTTGTGGGGAGATGGAAGGGAGCTGAAGTGCGATTGTATGTCAGGAAAAACCTGGCACATCAAGAAACACAAGTGGCCAATGCGGCCAGGGCAGTAGCAGCCACTGGAATTCACTAATATAAGGTCAAGATGGACTCAACAAGAGGAAAGTCATACACGTGATGAAAGCGGGAAAGCTGTTAAAAGTGAGCTGAGGAAGAACCATGACCTCTCACAGAATAGGGCAGAAAACTGGAAGGTCAGGGGTAGCCTTGTTGGAAAAAAACAAAAAAAACAAAAACAGGCGAAGTCTAAGCCAAACAGACGACAAAGCACCGGAAGTCAGCACGCCACACCTGGGGGCACTTTACTGATAGAGTCCACCTAGCTCATGGACCAGGAAAGCAAACACCAGATAATAAGCCAGCTTTCCAGGAAGTTATGTTCCCGACTGAAAACAAAGCAGGCAAACCAACTACTCTTTGAATGTGAAGTGATTAGAAGCATTGAAAATGCCAATTCCAAACAAGCAGCTGGCTCAAAGGGTACACTTGCATGTGCAGTTTAGTCTAATGGGCTGACCAGAGGTTCCCTACAATAGTCAGTGACCATCAGAGCTTGGCCTATTCAGAATCTCCATCATTCAGACTGTTGGGACCTGTGAGGCAAGGTTTCTCCTCCTTAATTGGCAGGATTCAAAGGGATCTGCAGTGTAATGGGGTAAAACTAACTGTAACTAGCAGGCCACTTAAGCTTACTGGGTTCTGGCTGAATAGGCTAGCATTACTGTAAGTGCAGCTGCTGCTGTTTCGAGCTGTTAGAGTGGAACACTTGTTCAAAAGCAGCAGCCACCTCATTTCTTTTCCTGCAATTGGAGCTGAGCAGGGCTGGGCCTCCCCAGCCCAGCTCCTCATTTATCCACGCTTCTTGTCCTGATTGCAGCTTGTCCCTTTCTTTTTGTTTCGTTGATTTTCACTGTATTCAGGCCACTGGGCCATTCTTTATTTTCCAAAAAATACATAAATACTATCATTTAAAAAAAAAAGTATTCAAATGCCATGCATTTCAGGCACTGTCTTGATGTTTTTCAGAATATAGTTAAGTTGTAGATTGCCTAAAGAAAAATGCACCCTTCCATCCAGGGTTTAAAGATTTCCAAAATGTTGTTTTTTACTTTTTAGGTTTAAGAAGTTTGACCATAGATATTTGCGGAAAATTCTAATTCGAAGAAACCTGCCAAAATCCAGCATTGTGTCTTTGTATAAGAAGCTGGAAATGAAACAGGCCATTGAGATGGTAGAGACTGGGATACTAACTTCTGCTGCTTTTTCTACACCCTATCAGTAAGTACTGTCTGCCAGACTTTCAATGACAAAATTTCAGAGCTGTTAAACTCATGACTTCATTTAAAGGTAATACCAGTCAACTGGCTGAAAGGGGAGTGTGGTCATTAGCTTTCTGTGACTGTGACAATCTACTTAGAAAGGGGAAAAGTTTATGTTGGCTCACAGTGGTAGAAGTTTCAGTCACTGACTGGTTGGCTGAGATGTGGGCCTGTGGTGAGGCGGTATGTTATAGGGGCACTGCACAGCAAAATCAGGCATCTCATGGAGACAAGGTTGGGGCTGGATTCCACTTAACAATAGGTCCCTAATGGCCTGAAGACCTTTTACTAGACATCGTCTCATAAAGTGTCCCCACCCTCCCAATAGTGTCATTGACTGGGTGCCAAACCACCAACACACAGGCCTTTGGGGAATACATAGAAACCATAGCTACAAGGAAGGAATCATAAAAATATTTCCTTAATCTTGGCATTTTGTGCTTTGGTTCAGGTCCAACGTGTGTCCGTGGTTTCTGGGAATTACTTTCTAACAAAGTTGCCTCCTTTCAGTTATATGATGTTATCTTCCTTTTTAAGGGAGGAGCAAATCAGTTCAGAGAATGGAGAGTATTTTAGATTTTCACCTTTTTGCCCTGATCAGAACCCTCTCCTCTTTCAGTTCTGTTCATGTGATTCTGTTCCTTCTACCACTGAATTCTTCCACATATTTTATTTCTTTTCCTCTCTTCCCTGAAGACAGGTATGAGCCTTTCTGTGATGATAACTTGGATTTGGGGGATGTGTCAATCAGCTTGTGTTATGGTGATGAAATACATGACATGGGTTACTTATGAAGAGAGGTTAATTCTGGCTTAGAGTTCCGGAAGTTAAAGTCTAAGTTTAGGTCCCCTGTGGCTTTGGGTCTTTGGTAACTGCAGCATAGAAGAGGCAGGTACTGGAACAAGGACTCACATCATCACCTGGAGAGAAAGGAAGGATGGAATTGAGAGGCCCTGCAATCCCCTTTAAGGCCACACTCCCAATGACCTAAAGACTTCTCATTAGCGCACACCTCTTAAAAGTCCTTAGGGACCTTCCAATACTGCCACCCTGGAGACCAAGCCTTTACACAGAGACCTTCAGAAAACACTCACCCAAACCACAACAGAGGGTGAGTTGGTAGTAAGAGGCGAGGCAGCTAATGGGTTTCTTAAAGATGAAGAAAAAGGAATCGATATGAGATTTGTGTTGAGTCTATGTGAAATCAACCTGAAAAATAATCAGGGTGCTGGCTGGCTTCCCAGTGGAAAGAAAATTGTAGGAAATTGCTGTTGGAGACAAGGCTTGGAGAGAGATCGTATCTGGTTTGTGTCTTGTACCATCTGCTAACCAATTGTCCCCAAAGCTGGGTAGATATTTGTTAAAGTTGCTTTAACTCTGACATTTTACAAAAGTTCCTTCGATATTTCAAGAATTAACTCACCTCCCAAATATTTCCTGTTTTCTTCTAAGGAATGACTTATGAATTGGGAAAATTAATCACAGCATATATTTGGGGAAAGGAACACGAGCCACTTCCATCCTGTCATCTTCTTCAGCTAATGACACTTGATCATGAGCTTCAATTATGTCCTCACATCAGAAAAGTGAGTTGACAGCAGAGCTAAGAATAGGTACCAATAAAATTGTCACAAACTTCCTGAGTGTTATTTCTCAGATAACACCTTCGCCCCTCACCTGCTAATGAATCAGAAACACCATTGCTTTCTTACATGGCCTGGGAAAACTCTAAACTAGTGTCCTTGAAGGCATTCCAGTATAAATAGAAAGCTCTCTGCCTTATTTCTTTTACTGGCTTGTTTGTTTGTTTGTTTTATGCTATCCATTATATGGCTTTAAGGAGATGTCTGATACTAACATGAGAATATGTTAACAAATATTTATTGGCATGCAGAGACTTAATGGAACCAGAAGCAGGTGGAAAAGTCAGGAATGCTGATCATGTTTTCATTAAACACGTTGCTCTTTCTTTTAGCTTTTTAGATTTTCTAAAATACTGCATTTAAATCTTACTTAATGACTGAGATTTCTGGCCCGTCCTTAAACGTTTTCCCTAAGCTCCAGCCCTACTCATTAAACACCTACTATGTGCCACACTGTGAAGATAGACATAATTCCTGCTGTTACAGGCTTACACACTGACAGAGTATGCTGTCATAAAGAAAAAGGAGCTATGTGAGTACATAGCGGGTCTCTGGTGATCTCCTGGCATGTGGTCTGCTTGCCCAAGGACTTACTGGGGTTAATACAGAAACAAAGCAGGGCTGGACAGCTCCAGACAGACAAACAGATCACTAGAAACTCCCTCCATCAGTTTGGTAGCTAGTTATGTGAGCACTTCGTCTAGGAATGTAGGGTGCTTATCTCAGGTAAGAATCTAGTCTATGTTTTAGTCTGTTGAGCTAAAACATATTTTGAATCTTTCTATAACATTACAGTGTTGTAACCCTAAACAACTGCTTCAATTTCTGACCACAAGGCAATTTTTAAACCAGTTTCATTTGACACACACCCCTTCTTATTTTGAGTCAATTGTTTCTTCAGACATTGATTCAAGATTAGTAAGTCTCTTCCATGTGAGAGATTTTCCCCTCCTACGGCCCAATCTAGTTAGTTAACTGGAGTGAGAAAGATTTTTTTAAGTTGATGTTTAATGCAGCCTTAGTGCTTAAATTTCATTTATTTGATCTCCCTAGAAATCTGTAGTGTAGGACATCAAGCAGAAAAGGAATTCTTCCCTTGAGATCAAAGTAACTAATTTCTAAAAAAAATAACTTCATACAATAATAGGAAAAAGAATGTGAATATTCAATATTCAGCTTACTTCTTCCCATTCTGTATGGGATGATAATAACAAAACGCATATGTGGGTTTTCTCTTCAAGTTTGAGCCGTAGTTTCATAGAAGGTTAGATTTCCAAATTCTATGCCTTCAGAAGACTCCCACCAGGTAGCTCCGATGTTGATTGTGGAGTCTTATTCCTTCCACATTGGGATGCTATTTCAGAATATTACCTATTTGGACCTCAGAACCATCCTTATGGAATACAGAAATATGTTTCCATTGTTATTTCAGATACAGAGCTTCACATCTCACCCCTGAGTGGTAAGCTCTTAGAGATTATCAAAGGAGAGAGGTGGAAAAGATGATTTGAAGTTCTGAAGCCTTAAAAATAAGTTTGGTGAGCTGGTGAGCTGGCTCAGCAGGTTCAGGAGCTGGCTGCCCAGCCTGACAACCTGAGTTTGATCCTCTGGGGCTCACATGGTGAGAGGAGAGAAAAGTCTTCTGCAAGTTGTCTTCTGAGCACTATGCACACATTGTAGCGCATGCACACCAACACACATATTAATCAATTAATGTAATAAAATTTTAATTGACTAGGACTGGAGATATAGATCAGTTGGTGGAGTGACTACGTAGCCTGAATGAGAGAGACTATGGATTTGATTTCTTGCACCACATAACTGAGTGTGGCGCGTAAGCCATTAATCCCAGTGCTTGGGAAGTGGAGGTAGGAGGATCACAAATTTAAGGCCAACTTGAGTTGCACAAGTTTTTCTCTCTCTCTCTCTCAATACATCTATAATAGGAGTAGTAAAATAGTTATAAATTTTAATAGTTATAAATTTTAATAGTTATAAATTTTAATAGTTATAAATTTTGGATATCAAACTGACTCTACAACCTCAGACTATTATATTTTTAACTGATGATAATTTAAAGGTGTCATTTTTAAAAGAATTAAGCAACTTTAAGAGTTTTCAAAACTTATTCATGCATCAAGTGGTTTAAGTTCTTATTTCTGATTTTTTATTGCTGTATTTTTATTTTATGTGCATGTGTGTATAGCGTGCATGTTTGCAAGTGCATTTGTGTCATGCAATGCCCTAGGAGGACAGAAGAGAAAGTCAGATCCCCTGGAATTGGGATTACAAATGGTTGTTAGCTGCCATGTGGGTGCTGGGATTTGAACCTGGGTCTTCTGCAAGAACAGCTAGTGCTCCTAACTGTTGAGTTGTCTCTCCAGCCTGCTATTTCTGTGTCCTTACACAGGAACTCTTGGATGCCGTTTCAACTGTAATGGAATGTTGTGCCCTCTCTTCTCAGCCACACATTATTCATTGTAGAGGTGGCTTCTCAGTGGCCTTGGTAAAAAGGTGCAGAAGAGCCATGCAGACAGAGTAGCTGATGAGGAACACTGCATGCAGGGTGGACACGTTCTGACCGTGGACTCCAGGACTAGGCTACTGAAAGGTGTATTCTAGAAGAATTAAGGCATAATAGATGATCTTTAGGCATTTTCATTATGAAAAGAATATAACATCTTTCACTGTGGTAAGAATATAAGATCTATCAGGTTTCATAATTGAATTAATGCCTCTTTTTTATATTAGTATAGTATCTCATGAAAGGAAAGAGAGAAATATATAAACAAGTAAATAAATAGACAATAAACAATAAACAAGTAAATAAATAAACAATGGAAAATGTGAATCTTGTATTCAGATGCATTTGAATTCAAATTTTCTCGGCTTTATTTTAGTTGACAGAGATTTCCTTTAAGGATACAAAATGAGTATGCCTTGGACAAGAGTTATTCAGTTTACCAGATGAATCTTTGGTCCTAGACACAGCAGCAGTGTTGTTTTCTAAGGATTCTATCTTTACCTCGCCTGTGATGTGAACATTCCAGGGAAGATGGTTCATGAAGTGACATCTGGCAAACTCCAGGCATCACCTAGTTCAAGTCAGCCCAGCTATGCAGAACTCTAGCTGCCACTTCTTGGCATGGGTCAGGGAGAGGCTCAGGCCTTGAGATACCTGTGTTGCTCATTCTAGCCGGCAGCCCAAGTGGACTTTAATTAAGTCTGGTCCATCTCATTGTGGTCAGTTACAAACTGGAGAGAGTGCCAAACTAGGTCTACAGCTATATCAAGTTTCACTTTGCCATTTCCTTTATCAGTGGTTTCTCCTATTTGTTTTCTATGAATAGAGAAAACAGTACTGTTTGAGTAGCTGGTGTTTCTGTTTAGTAATACATTGCACACACCCCATAATGAAGGAATGTGTTCAGAATAAATTTTCTTTGGAGGGCATTTACACAGTTAGGTTTAAATACTTTGATAATAATGTTTGGATTACCAAGGGTAGTGACCAAATATCGGTATAGGTGGCATTTACAGGTCTAAGATAGTGAAGCTCTGATTTCAGTCATATTTTAGAAAGGGCATTTGTCATTCTACAGACAGCATTGCTAAATAAAACCCTGGTGTATTGTGATACCCAGTACGTAAGTCCCTTAAAATATTTTTATCAATTGAACATTATGTTCAAGCTGCTTTTACTATTAAAAGACTATATTGCTTGTGACATTTGGAGGGAAAATGCTTAAAAGGTGGCCTATATTGAAACTAATAACTCATTTCTGTGATCAATTATCCTGAGAATATGTAACAGAGATATTGAGGCTATTGGTGCCTTTATACATTCAAAATAGCCGCAGTTAGAGGACACACACATTGAGAAGCAAACAGAAACCCCTTAAGGTTTAGCAAGATCTTAGCAAGGTATTGAAAGGAAGGTTGATTTTCTTTAGTCCTTTCCCTTTTTTTCTTATGTTTCACAGTGAATATACACTCCCAGTACAGTGAGAAGTTTAAAAAATTACTGCCACTAGATTGTAATCAAATACATTTGTCATATGAGAGTTCTTGTCATAACAATGTCCCGGCTTTGAAATCCTAGAGGACAATTGGGCATTGACTGTTAACCTGGGCCTGACACAAAGTTTCAAACTCATTTGGTTCCCCATGTTTCAGTTGGTTTGACCTTCATGGTACAAATAGTTGAATTCTTTATGCAACATTTGATTCCTTGTAACATTTCTTAACCAAAAGTAAGACCCTGTCTACATTTCATTTCTGTTGCTGTGATATAAAAGACCCTGAAAACAAACAATTCACGGGAGAAAGGATTTATTTCAGCTCATTGTTCCAGGGTACAGTCCATCACAGAGGGGGAGTCAGGGAGGCAGGGAACCTGAAGCAGTTGGTCACATCCACAGTTGAGAGCAGAGAGAATGGATACCTCCATGCTTAATGCTCAGCGGACTTTCTCCCTGCTCATAAATAGTCTGGGACCCCAAATCAAGAATGGTGCTGCCCACACTCACGTCATCAAACTAATCCTCCACAAACATACTCAGGCCAACCTGATGTAGGCAATCCGTCACCCAGACTGTCTTCACAAGTGACTGTTGGTTATGTCAAGGTGACAGCGAGAACTAAGCATCAAAGGTTTCCAAAGCACATTCAATTTCCATTTAATCATTCAACTTCAAAACGCCTCTATATCAGTGGTGCTCAAAATGTGGGGGCCGGGTGATATTGATATGCAAACTGTCACCTATCCAAGTGCCACTAAATGCAAAATTAATGAGGGATCAACTTTTTGGATTGAGCAGTTTTATTGATTGAGCATTTGTTATTTAATGTATAAATAACAGAAATGTATAAATTTAATATAAAGTCATTTCTTAATAAAGGATTTTTGGTTTTTTTTAAGTTGGAGCAAAATTACTTAAATGAGTTGAAATAATTACATATAAAATAATATGGAGCAGTATTTTTGAAACTTACAGTCAATATACATGTTCTGACTCAAATCAATTTAATAAAATGTCAGGAATGATTGTGTAACTTAGGAATCCCACCAGGACAAGGGGCAAAACCCACTGGTATTTTTGTAACACCTCTTGCAAAACGTAAGAGTAATGGCTTTCTTCCAATCATGTTTTCAGGGCTGAGAGAATCCAAGGAATCAAACGCCTTTCTCCTGAGGATGTGGAGTCTATGCGGGACATCCTGACTCGCAACATGTACCAAGTTCGACAAAGAGTACGTGTGAGCCCTCTGCCCTGCCCTTGCAGCCAATTCCACAACCAGCATTTTAGGAACCTGTTCCTGTTCATGCTGCTCTCTCCAAAGCAGCCTCTCTCTGCTAGGTTTGGAGAACAGAAAGCTAAGTGTTAGTTTTCTGGTGCAAAGTTGGCATTTAAGGCATAAGAGAACATGCAAGTCCAGTTGCTGGCTCTAGGGGTCAGGCTGGCCCAGCCCTGCAACCAGGAACTTTTTAGAACCCACAAGTCTTTCTGTCCTCAAACACAAGACATACAGTCCTGTTCCTGTAGCATAGGAGAAGGTGGCACCAGGATACTGCTGGCTATCCAGTTGTTCAGTTTGACTATAATAGAAGTTATAAAACAGAACACACTTGGGTTCGAATTAAGAAACTATAAGGCTGAAATTCAGACTGAAAAGAGAAATTTGGGCATTGTGTATTTTCTTCTGGAAATGGACATGGAATCTGTACTAGTCCTTAGCAATGAGTCCTGCAAAGGCTTTGAGTTAATGACAAATGAATATCATTCACTGAGGAGTCTTTTTCAAATTTGATTATTCATTTATACATCCTTCTTCTTGGCTATGATTATAAATATGTTCATTGTGAGCATTTCTGTTTTGGCTTATGTTATAGATCATGGTCTTAATGGAATTTAGAAACCATTTCATCAAAATTGTTCATTTTCAAGAAGATGTTGCTGGGGTTAGGAAACTTGGTGATTGGACTTACTCAAGGTCAAAAAATAAATCTAAGTTCAGAGCTCTCATCTGTATTGAATGCTTACTCAGAGTGCTTACCCAGGACTCCAGACTTATATAACCCAGTGAAAGTGAGTGTTCATCTGACATTCTGTTTCGTGAAGGCTGTGATTAAGAGATCTCTTCCCCTGCCAGGGAAAGGCTGAAGGAATATAGGTCAACTTCAATGATAGTGTTCTCAGGGTAAATTCCATGTCTTTCAAATCATTCCAAGTGAAACTGTTTCAGCAAGACTATCACATCTTGCCTCCACTAAGTAGATAAGAACTTCCTGGTATGAAGAATGTGGCCAGCTTAGTGAGAGCCAGGCCCTACATAGTACCTGGTACTTAATATTTTTCCCCACTTTAGTGATTCAGAAATGAGGGTGAAGGTCCTGAAACTCCAATCCAGTCTGAAATGGTCTATTGTCCACATTCTCTTCTATTCCCAGATAGCTGCTTTCTTTCATCTGGCCCTCAGAGTCCTTTCTTCTTATATACCACCTCCCTTCCTTAGTGCCCCCAAATTTGAGCGTGTTGGCCTCCCTTCATTAAAGTATTACTAAACATCATGAGGGGTCTTAGAACAGGATTAGAGAACCGGGTGACATACAAGCTGTGAGGTGCCCTTATTGCATCCACTTCTGGCACTTTGAAAGTAAATTGCACCAGTTCCTTGCTCTATCCGTCCTCTAACTCCATTTGGCATTGTTAGGATCATGAGAGTCTTCTCTTGCTCTGTCGAAGGAAAATCTATCCTGAGAATGCTCCCTGGAACAACTGAGCACCCACTGCTTTATAGTGCACAGTCTACAGCTTGAAGAATTGAAATTAAGGGGGTGAAGAAGTCATCTGTGGGCCTCAGGTCAAGGCAATGGGTGCAGGGCTGATGAGCAGAGACATTTATTTCTGTACATGTCTTGGAAGAGTCTGTCTGGGGGGTTAGCAGTCATGTCTGGGCAGGGTCAGGTAAAGTATAGGATCTGACTCTGAGCAATCCTAAGACACAACTGATATGAAACTGAGCTGGACCTGCTTGGTCTCTGGACACTCCTTTTTGAAAATCTTCCTTTCAAAATGTCCAGGATGAAACTGCAAGGAGGGGAGGTTGAATGTCTAACCTCTGGAGATTCCCAGCATCACAACCATGGTAGAGCCTCTTTTGAATGCTGGCACAAAGAAACAGAGAAGCACTCTCCAAACTTATCAACGAGTAAATCACCTTCACCTCAGGCCATAAGCAGAGATCAAATGTTGATGAGCAGTCCTTGGACTAGCATGAATGATCAGAGTACTCTCAAAATTTCTAGATATTTTTGGTGACTGGAGAGATGGCTCAGGCGTTAAGAGCACGACTGTTCTTGCAGAGGACGTGGACTGAATTCCCAGCACCCACATGGCAGCTAACAACGACCTATAATTCTAGTTCCAGGGAATCTAGTGCCCTCTTCTGACTCTCATTGCATGACACAGGTGCTCTTGCATACATGCAGGCAGTACACTCATAAACAAAAATTAATAAAATAAAAAAATTAAATTCTACATAATTTCAAAGGAAAAAAAGCAATTTATTCAATGTCTGCCTTTACAGCAAATAGTAAACACACATCAGGAGAGTGGAAGACACTGGCAACATTGCAAAGAGTATTCAAGGGCATTCTTTCTCACAGAGAATTCAAGATTTAGTGGGAAAAGACAGGCCACCGACACCTTTTCAAGAGGGTGTAAAAGGAAGGAAGAGAGGGAAGAAATTAGAATACTATACTGTATGCATAGAATTCCTGTGTTCCTTGTAGAAAGACCAAATGGACAAGGAGGGGTGGTTTTTGAAGACCAAATGTCCAAACATTACCTAAAGGACAGCCTTCTTCTAGGCCTTGGTGTAGGTGATGTTATCTATCTATCTATCTATCTATCTATCTATCTATCTATCTATCTATCTATCTTCTGTCTATAATCTATCTATGATCTATCTATCTTCTATCTATCTATCTATCTATCTATCTATCTATCTATTATCTATCTATCTATCTATGATCTATCTACCTATCTATCTATCTATCTCTATCTGACACATACATACACACACATGCAGATGTGTATCCACACTCACAGACTGAATTCTGGTCTGTTTGACTAATAATGATGGAAAAGTTTTGTTTATTTACACATTTTAATTCTCAATCATTTTTTGTGACAGTGTGATAATTGTCATTTATTAATATTTAATATATAAAACACAGGTTAAGCTTTTTCTTTAAAGGAGATCGACAGAAAACATATGTAATACTGTCTTCACAATTCAATATTTTGGTCAGATTGTTGTCAGAGCAATCAATTTGTCAAAAGTGGTGGAGAAGGAATCTTGGCTAGGACTCAGAGTTGTCCCTTCCTCATTTTTCCCTCCACCCGCGGAAATACTTTTAGGCAATTCTATTATTTTGTGATTGATTTCTTTAATGGATAATAAAAACCACAAATCTGTGACCTGGATAAGTCTTCAGTCAAACAATAAACTGAAACTCAGTGAAACCCACAAGGTCATGGTTCTCAGCCATTCCTGTTGGGAACACCCTCAAACAAGAAACCTGGCCTTCTGGCCTCTGGGATGGATGAAGGTCCATTAAAAACGAAAGATAGGAAAAGAAAGAAAGAGAGAGAGAAAGAGAGAAAGAGAAAGGAAGGAAGGAAGGAAGGAAGGAAGGAAGGAAGGAAGGAAGGAAGGAAGGGAGAAAGGAAGGAAGGAAAGAAATCCTAATACCTTTTGCATTATTTGATAAAAATCAGTAGAAGTGGAACATATTAGTGTTTTCTTGTCTTCATTCAGGGTTTGTCCTCACTCTTCCCGCCAGACTCTGAAAGCTGTGTTGAATGTACAGTAACAAAGTGGCTGCAGGATCCCTCCCCTCCCTTCTTCCTTTCCCTTCTAGCTGGTTAACAGTTTGTCCTAGTTCTCCCGTTACTTCCATCTACAGTCATCCCCAGATAATACTTGTCTCTCCACACTCACCTCAGTGCAGCAAGGCTGCCCCAGCCAACCCTGAGTAAGTGCCCTACCTCATAACTCCCAGAGGATCCCAGCATCTCCTCTCTTACCGGAACACATAGTCCTTATGGCCTGACTCCCGCGGAAGACTGTAAGCCTTTGGAAGACCAGAAGTTGCGTTTATTAATTTCCAGTCCTATGCTTGCTACAGCACCTGACAAATGTTCAGTCTTTTGTCATTGAAGTGATTATTCTTTTTAAAGTGTCTACGATATATCAATGACAGAGACAGTCCTGATTCTTTTATCCAACAGAACTTTGTGGGTAATCAGTGCATATAGTGTGTCACCTACTGACTCTGGGAAATTCACTAATAAACCTTAAGTAAGCAACAGTAGGAATAAGAAGTTCTAGTTAAGTGTCCTGCAGATACCTGTTTAAGGGTGAATGGTGGCCTGTGGTCCATGACAAGTTTTCATTGGTTTGGGGTAAGGCAGGAAAGAAATGTAGCGTGAAGCTCAGTTGATTCAATCTCTAAGACAGTTCTTTCCTCATTTGCCCTTAATCCTAACAGTGTTTTCATTTCAAATCTTTTCCTCTCTGAATTGATGATACTAACGATGTGTGTGTGTGTGTGTGTGTGTGTGTGTGTCTGTGTGTGTCTGTGTGTGTGAGGGTGGGGGAGGTTTGTTAATTGGAAAAATTTTAAATCAATAACCCTGCAGAAATTTGATATTTTTCTTATCCATTAAAACAAATGCATAAGAACTGCTGGTCTACTATATAAGACATGGCCTAGGAAAGAGTGAGTGTATACGAGGGGCATCCAGAGTCTGTGGGTGCCTTAGGGTAGTTGGGCTGTTTCAAGGATTGCAGAAGGCACAGACTGCAGCCACAGCCAGGCCTGAGACCCCTGCCTCTGTTTGAAGATTTTCTTCCTGCTGAGACTTGCTTATTAGAGATCATTCTGGGCCTCAGTGCTGGCCTGCTCCAGCTGTCTTGGATGGATGCTGCTAGGCTGGAGGTGACACTGGAAGAGTTCTTACCCCTGTTTCTGTTCTGTCTGCAGACCCTGTCCTACAACAAATACAACCTCAAACCTCAAACAAGTGAGAAGCAGGCCAAAGAGATTCTGATCCGCCGCCAGAACACCTTGAGGGAGAGCATGCGGAAAGGCCATAGCCTGCCCTGGGGAAAGCGGGTGCGTGCGTACTGTCACTTGATAGCATGGCCCATCCCTGGGCAGGGCTTCATCAGGCCAAAGCTAAACCACTATTAATACTTAAACAAACCTCACCTGCTACCACAGAGATGCAAGGACCAGAGAGAGCAGGATGCCCAAACAGCCTTCCCCTCTGGATCCAGGCTTTCAGGGTTCTGACAGTGAGAGGCTCTCCAAGGTAGGTCAGCAACTGACCGTGGCTTCTGGGCTGAGAGCCCAAGTCCAGACCCCGTGGTGGCCAGGTGCTGAGTGTTCCAGGGCTCCTCTTTAGAACAAAGCTTCTGGGCCTCTCAGAACACTGTCTGGGTGGATTTGCTTTTGCCCAGGCCCTTGAGCCTTCTCTTCATGTCACCACTAAACACCTAACTTTTTCCTAGATGAAGCTGTATCATGCAATCTCACAGGGTCTCCTGCATGGAGGCCAGATCCAGAACAGACCCTAACATTGATCCTGAATGGAGTAAGGAGGGAGAGGAGCTTTGGAAGGTTCATAAGGATTCAGTTTCCCATGAAATAGAAGGGACATGCATTCTGAAGTCTGCAGTGTTTTGCTTTCTTTAAGCACTCAAAGCCTACAGCAAATCCCCTCTAGGTGTCACAGCCAAGACTGCATTCTTCACCCCATTGGTGGTGTGACAGCTGAACTTGCAATAGCTCATTCTGTTTTGCATTTCTACTTGATACCCACAGGCTGGCACCAAGAACATTCGCTACCTCTCCTTCCCCTACAACAACCCTCAGCCAGCAAGGAGAGAAGAAAATGCTGCTGAGTCCACAGGTAACCAATGCGTGATTGCTCTGTTGCCTCTTGTGCAGAGTCACAGGGTACACATTTGGAGGTCCGGGGGCCAAGAGGCAAAACAGAGACTATTGTGTAGACACTCTAATGACAAGGAAAAGAAGAGAAGAACAGCATCCTTTAAGGATGAATTATAGAATTTTATTGACGGACACAGATATTTGGTTTTTATACAATTTAGTCATGAACTCTCTTCTTTCAATTTTTCCAGGCTTGTAAAATGTAAAAAACAATTTATAGGTCACATAATCTCACAGAATCATAATCTCTTGACATATGCTCTAAAGATATATAAATAGCACACTTAAAGACTTGTAAGATTCCCCCACAGTTTAAATTTGAGACGAACTTTAACTGAAACGATTTTATCAAATTTACTGATTAAAAGTATCCAATCTAGCACATAAGTGAGATTCTTAGAATCACTGAAACTGATTGTTATTCTAATAAAATCTGATTTACTCTTTTAAATGTGTATATAAAAAGATTTTTATTAGCAAAAGGTCATACATAATATACAATCATATTCTATGTTAACAATTTGATTTTAAAATATTTTATTTATTATTTTTATTTTATGTATATGAATGTACTGCTTGCATATATCTAAATGTGCCCATGTTGTGCTATGCCTGCAGAGCTGGAAGAGGGCATTAAATTCCTCCAGAACTGGAGTTACACATGGTTGTTAGTCACTACGTGGGTGCTGGGAATTGAACCCAGGTCCTCTGCAGTGCAGCTGGTGCTCTTTTACTGCCGAGCCATCTCTCCAACCCCAGAATTAAAATTTTAAAAAAGCAATGTAATTATTCTTTGAAGTGCGATTTTTCTCTGTTTAAAACATGCTTCATGTGAAATCAAAATCAATCACTGGAGTTAAAGCTCAAGTAAGGAAGTTAAGCATACTGTTTTAAAACAGAACTTGATTTTATTTTTATTTCATACACGTGTACTATATTTGCATTATTTCCGTTTCTCCCAGGCCCCTCCAACTCCTCCTGTGTCCTCCCCGCTCCCTCCCAATTTCTTGTCCTCTTCTTTGATTATTATTGTTAGATATGCATACATATATTTATAAATATACATTTTTACATATAAATACAGCAAGTCCACTTAGTGGTGCTCGTGTGTACTGTGTTCAGGGCTGCCTACTTGGGATTAGATAACCTGTCAGTGAGCTAGTTTCTGGATAAAACTGATTCTTTCTCTTTTACCATCTATTGATTGCCTGTAACTCTTTGTCTTAAGGTGGGATCCTGTGAAAAGTCCCCCATCACCCTTGGCATGTCAACTAGTGTTGTCATTATGCAGATCCTGTTAGACTACCACACTGTGGAGATTTCATTGATGCAGCTTCCCTATCAAACCTAGAACACATTAACTATCAGCTAGTGTCTTGTCCCTATGGCTCTTGCGTCTTTCTGCCCGCTCTCCTGCAATGTTCCCTTAGCTTTAGGTGTAGAAGTAACATTGGAGGCATATCCCTTAGGGTTGGGCAGTTCACAATCACTTATTCTCAGCATTTGACCAGTTGTGGAACTTTATAATATTCTCCATCTGTTGCAAAAAAGAAGCTTCTTTAATGAGTGGTGAGAGGTTCACTTGTCTGTAAATATAAAGACACTTATTGAGACTGTTAAGAAATTACTTTAGTCTAGGGAAGTGACAAAAGTAGATTCTTCTCTAGGGTCTATAAATTCTCCAGCCATGTTAAACACACTTCTTTAAAGACTCCAATATAAATACACTTTGGCTAACACCCTTTCACAATTTGCTCTACACTCTCCTGACCCCTATGGAATGAATATCTGATACAAGAGAAATAATCATATAAACATGACATTATACATATAAACTTAAATTTAATTATTCTTTTATAAGTTTCTCTTCATTCCTAGTTCATTTAATAGTATCCTCTAGCCAGATTTCCATGTCAATTGATAGGAAACTAGTACCCATGTTTAGTGACTAAACATTTGTCAGTTACATAGAGCAGATCATAGCTTATTTACATTTCAACCCATCTTGAGCTTTTTCTTTGTGTGAGGTTTAAGGTGGGCATGCCCTCTAGACTGTTTACTATGGCAGTATGCCTGTCCCAACATCATCTCCTCTGAGAAGAAATGCCATCTTTGTTTTGTTAAAGTTCTTCATCCATTCTTGAGGACACTCTAGCAATCGAGGAGTTATTATATAAACAGAAGCAAGCAGAATAAAACAAGAGAACAACACAGATAGGGCGGATTGCTATTAAACTAGCTTCCATATTCAGATAACCAATAGGTATTTTGTCATTTAAGTGAACAGAAGGCAAGAAAGTATCACAGCTACGTCATGAGATGAACAGTAACACTGCAAGGCCCTGACACAGAAAGGACTACAGAGCAGGCTCACTTCTCCACTAACTTACAAACAGAAACAAGCATTACAAAAGACCCAGTAACTTTAAGTACTATACTTCACAAAGTAAGATTTATTCTAGAACGTGGGACTTGTTTAGTAGCTGAACCCCACTTTGCACTAACCCAGAATAAGGTAAGTTGACTGTGGTTAGAATTTCTCACTAGCAAGCAGTTTACATTCAAAAGCAATGGTTAGAGTAAGACAAGGAACGAGGATTGTGGACAGAAGTGTCCAGTCCACTGTCTCCCTAGGTTGTGTTCCAAGTACCAAAGGACCAAAGGAACTATGGTCCAGGCTCCACTCCCAGAGCACAAGTTAAAAGGAAACTGTGAAAGAAAAAGGGCAGGCAGATGAACGCTGTTATCTTTATTCACAGCAGAGTATCCCCTGGGCCAATTTCCAAGCCCCTCCCTATCATCATAGGCTGCATTTTAGAAATAAATGATTGAAGATGATATCTTAAGATTTCTGATGTCTAGCAATCAAAATATATTGCTGTCAAGTATAGACCTTGGGGAATCCTGTGTTAATTTTATGTGTGTCATTTTTGTTTGTTGTCATTTGCTTTTAGAAGGGACTAGAGATTGGCAGAACACAACTTTCACATTTACAAATGATTGTCTGAAAAACCTGAAATTCTCAGGAGAATATTTAAAGGAAAAAACAAATTCATGAGTTTGAAACTTGGAGGAGATAGTAAATGATGTGTATGAAAAATGTTCCTTTTTCAAGTGGAGGAAGAAAAGAGAATGTTTTGGGAATGGATAGAAATTCAGAAAGTAACTCAAGATAGGGACCGCACCCAGAGGTTCTTTCTGCATCAAGGAGTCCATGCTACTGTAGCGTGAAAATATGCAAAAAAAATGCACCTTAAACATCTAGACCATTTTCTCATGTCTTTATTCCTTAAATAATACAGTATAGCAACTATTTATATAACATTTACCTTGTCTTGTGTATTATAAGTAGTTTAGAGATGATCTAAATTCAGCTGTAGGAGGTGCATTAGTTATAATGCAGATTTTATGACAGAGACTTGAGCATGTGTAGATTTTGTTGTATCCTGAAGGATCACAAGGGATAGTTCCAATCCTGTCTTTGCATGCGGTGTGATACTGTGTGATACAGTTTAAGTACTTCCTATGTGAAAAGAAAATAGCTTTCCTTACTCCAGAAGGCCACTCAGATGATTCTGTGGCATAAACAGGCAAAATGATTACCAGAGAGACAGGCATATAGCCAGTCTCCCATGAGTGCACGCTCCCAGCCTCATCACATCACCATTGAAATATGCTCATCATCACCTAGTCCTCAGAAATGGAGCAAACATCACAGTCTGATATCTTCTGTCGTCCCCTGTTCCTTGCATCTCTGTTTCTCCAAGATTACTTTGTCAAGGTCAAAGCAATGAAACCTGGGGGCTGGAGAGATGGCTCAGGATTTAAGAGCACTGGCTGCTCTTGCAGAGGACCTGGGTTTGGTTCCCAGCACACACATGGCAGCTGACAACTGTCAATAACTCTAGTTCCAGGGTAACCTGCCACCCTCCTCCCACTCCATGGGCATTTCATGACATGGATGTACTTACATCTTGTAAGCAATACACTCATACACATCAAATAAAAATAAAAGAAGAGTAGAAAAGCAATGAAACCCAAAGCTCTTAGACAGCTACTGATTAAAGATCAATCCAAGACCAGGCATGGTAGCTCATATGTCTAACCTCAAAACTTGGGAGGCTAAAGCAGGAGGATGACTACAAGCTCCAGGTAACTCTGGGCTACAGAATGAGACACTTTCTCAACAACAACAACAACAACAAAACTAAAAGCAAGATAAAAGCAGCCCCTCATATAGAACCTTATAGAAGATATAACTTTTCTGTAGCTTATGATTTATATCCTTGGTCAATTAATCAGATCTTATAAAAAGATATTCTCTTACTTGGCTAGGGGAGACTGGGTTGGTGCACAGGTTTCCACGTACTCCCACTTAAGTTTAACACTGTACATATAGCTCTGTCCTCCCAGCCCTCTGCACTAATGACCTTGAAAGAGAAAATCATGCTGACAAAAACACTGAGAGCCAGAGCTGCAACCTCAAGAAGGGTCCGGCTTCTCACTTTCAGGGTACGGAGTCGTAATTCAGATGTTATGTCGTGTTGTTTCCCTAGATGATGATGGCAGTGACCCAGGATACCAACCCTTGATGTTCAGTGCATACTCCAGAGCAGGGTCACTTCAGCAAAGACGACAGACACAGGAAATGATTCCGATGAAGAGCCTACACAGAGGAGAGGAGGCATTCAACCTCAGCTACCGAGGCAACATCAGCTGGGAAGAACGCGCTGGCTGGGCCCGGAGGCCTACTATTCGGCCCAAGCCACTGTTCTATGCAGTAGATGAGGAGTATGAATCTGAAGAGGAGGCTTCAACGCGTGGGTCCAGATGGACAGCTGAGCACAGACACGGGGGAGGGTACCACAAGTCCCACAGTCCTTTGTTGCAAAGAAAGTAGTTCACTGTCCTTAGACTGCTGGTGGGTCTTTCTAGAGTCCCTCTCCCTATTTCTGTGAAAGAAGTATTTTCACAGTTCGGAACAGAGATATTAAGTTTGCATTTTTGAAGCTGTTGGACACATATCTGTGAAGAACAGGATGGTTTTTCACAGCGAACTTGAAGGCTGACAACGTTCTTGTCCATGTGTGTCTTTGTATGAATTCCCTGTGAAGGGCAGAAATTTATCAAGCAAGGTATGAGTCACAAAGAATTCCCAAGAATTTCCCATCACAACTATCTGATCCATGTCATATGTTGAGAAATAAGAATTCTTGGTCGGTAATTCCCATGACCGCAAGCATGTACAAGTTATAATCAAATTAGAGCTGGGACAAAGTGGGGTCTTTGAGGTCATCTGGCTCAACCCCTTGGCTTTACAGAATAAGAGACCTTGTAAAGGTCCCATGTTGAGTTGACCCCTCTACAACTGAAAGCATTTGGCATTTGTTTCAAAAATCAACATACAATATTATACCTCAAAATAAGAGGTAAAATTTGCTGTAACGTTGGTATGGTAAATCAATAATATTGATACATGTGATGTGCATTCTAGAATTAATCTTTGAATAATTCCTTGACACATTATTTTTATAATAAGAGTATTAATTTTAAAAATAAATATTAAAAAAGTAATAGTCACAGTTTAATAGCAATGACATGAATAACAGTATCTACTGTAAATCTCTAGTGTGTGATATTTTGCTCTCAAGTTTGGCAACTATTCTTCAATTGAGTTTTTCATGGTTATCATTCCTACAACTTGACCTTGAACTTCACACTTACTGAATTCTTTAGCTTTCCTCATTTCTCCTTTCTTTCCTTTCTTCTGTCGGGGTACCTGTCATTTAATAAACATTTCTGAAGTGTTATTTAATGAGCCAGGTGACTAGACCTATGATGCTCAGATCAGTTTACTTCTCAATACTGAATTGATGCCTAATACCAATTCAGTAAATATTTTGTCATTACTGCTCTGGGCATCTCCACCATCCCCACCTAATTTGATACAACAGATCTTTAAAGACTACAGTCATAGTACCCACCCTGTTCCTTAAACCCTGCCTTGACTGTCTTAATCTCTAGGTGCCCTTGTGTTTTTTAGGCTGTGTCAGGAAGCTTCTCTGTGAATTTTATGTGCACGTATACTTGCTTGTTTAGTTCTTATGACCCAAGAACAAAGGAGGAAACTTTGATGATCTTAACTTTAGTCCTTTAATCAGTTCTGACTTTTCCTCTTGGTTTCACCTTATTTTGTACTTGTCCGGCCTTTGCCAACTCTTCTCTCAGTAGTTGTCACAGCCTGTTCCACATGGTAGCATGCTTATAAATGTTGAGCAGGTGATAAGGTTTTGGAGCTAGAAGGGATGTAAGGGAAGTGTTGTGAGACACTGTTTTTCAGATGCCATCAATGAGGTCCTGAAATACTACCTAAAGCCAGGGTCTGTTTACCCTTGGGGAGAAAGGCCTGTCCTCCAGTATGACCTATGGATATCACAGAAAACAGTCCCGACCATAGGCACGTGACTTTTCCCCAGACACTGCTTGGATTATTTTCAGTCAGGTTTCTGTGACAGGGGTAAAGAAATGGAAATCAAAGAAGCGCATTGTCCTTTCTTCTTTGGAATCTGAAATAGATATGTTTTATAAATTACAAATTTTAATTCTGATAAAAAGCAGATGAGGCCAAATATAAGCAATCAGCTCAGAGGGATAGAAACATATGTATAAATCCAGGGGAAGCAGTGATCCAAGAAAGAAACAGGAAAACCATCATACTTCCTAAATGTGAGGAGTCAGCATCTTCAGTCAGTAGCTGGATGTGCCGAGTGGTCAGGTCACCAGAACATACCACTGCAGAGTCATGTGTACGACTCATTCTTCAGAGGCAAAGAATGCCTACCTTCCTTTTCAGATTCCATCCACATAGCAACAGAAATCTAAGTAGCAAGAGCCCCTTCCCAGAGTAGCTATCTGGGTCTAAGGGTTTCAAGAATCCATTAGACTCTGCTGGGTTTCTCTCAGACATTATGCCGTTCAGAAGAGGTGAGAAGCTGTTAGGAAAACTCACTGCTGACCAAAGAACTATATTTCTGTAGGTGAAAGGGAAGTTCAGCGAAAAGAAGAGGCAGACCATCTAGGTTGGCAGATAAGGAAACATTTATTGAGGAAACACCTAGGAAGTAGTCTTAAGGATACAAGACAACATGCATGCTTGTACTACATGCCTTTCTGACCTTTCACTTTGTATAGTTGTCCCCTTTAAGCAGAGGGGATACATCCAGGACACATGATGATGCTCAGCTTAGAAACAGTCCCCAGAACTCTAAATAATATTTCTGGAAATATACATAACTATAGCAAAGTTATATTATTTAATCTATAAAGTAGACACAATAAAAGACTAGTCATAATAGTAAATATAATATAATATAATATTTTGCATTATTTAAAACTTGAGAATTGTTCACTTCTGGAATCTTCCACTTAATATTTCTGGGTGGAAGTTGATCATAGGTGACTGAAACTGTGGAAAGTGGAACTGAAGAACAAGAAAGGACCACTCCACCATGAACAGAAAAGGCATGTGAGAAACAGGGGTGATCCTCTGGTCACTGTAGCTCATAGGGCAACAACACCTGATAAGAGTGCATTTTAAAGGAACTGGAAGGAGCTGTCCTCCTAAGGCCATCTGACCTCCACACTCTGGCTGACCTTGCTGTTGGAGCCTGGAGGTGGCCCTGACGCCCCTGTCCAGTGGTGTAAAGATGAGGTACCACCTGACACTGGTGGCCCCATCAGTCTGAGAGGCTCATGGTGGAATGTTTCTACCACGAATGCTTCTACGTGCAGGGTAACCATTGCACTCCATGTCCTCTTAGGGGACCACCCCTGCTGGAGGGACATTGAGGGCCAGCATGTGCCCCACGTGCTCTGGGGTATGGGTTTCACTTGGTGAGTTTTTCCAGCAGGCTTCTGGCAGTACAACAGGGGGAGTTTCTTCCTGGGTGTTGGGGCCCACCTGGCCTCTGCTTCCTGCTCCTCAGGAGGGAGTGAAATTGCATCAGGATTCCTATCAAGGCCTGGTTTTGAACTACAAGCAGTCAGAATTTCCCACTAGTGACCTCAAAGAATCTGTCATTTTATTTCAACCTCAAAAACTCAGATGTGCAACCCACAAATTCTAATTTCCTCCTACGAATTTTTGCTTTGCTTTGTTTTTTAACTTTCTGAAAACAGTATTGATAGCCTGAAGGGCGTTGGGTGTCAGTGAAGGTTTTCCATGTGTTTTCTGTACTTAGGATTCTGTAAATGTTCTTAATTTTCCACTCCCAGCCTGTCCTGACGTCTCAGGCCCTGCCCCGTACTGCTGAAAGCGGAGTACAGGCTGAGAAGGGACTCTGCTATGTCGGAGCAGAGGAATCTTTACTATGCTCCCATCGATTTCCTTTCCCTCATGAAGGCTATACACTTTGCACATTTCTTCTTGGACAAAGGTTAAGTGCTATAAGTAGAGCTGGACTCAGCGCTCGACCCCAGAGCATTCCTGTATGAGTGGTGACTGCTAACCTGGGTGTGTAGGCAGCACTCGAGTCCTCAGCAGAGAATGTTGGTCAGCCTGCAAGGAAGTCCCTTAAACATTTATTGCCCAGACATGTACTTACTATACTGGCCATGTGGATTTCAAATAAATACAGTTAATTCAGACCTCAGTCTCTAAAGTCAAATGAAAATTAGCCTAAAATATTGGGTGAGTTAATCACATTCCTTAGCTAAAATTTACCAGAGATTAAATGATGATCTTATAGAATGATTTTGAGTATTAAATCAAATAATGCATGCAATCTTCATTTTTTAATATTTCATTATATTTGTTCTATGTGTATGAGTGTATTGTTTGAGTGCACATAAGTGCATCCGTGTCATACAATGCCTGTGGAAGCCAGAAGAGGGCATGAGATTCCCTGGAATTAGAATTATGGATGGTTGTTAGGTGCCATGTGGGTGCTGGGAATTGAATCTAGATCCTTTGCAAAAGCAGCCAGTGTTCTTAACCACTGAGCCATCTCTCCACCCCCCAGATCACTATTTGATTTTATAAAAATAGCTCTATCACTTTGCCTGTAATTATTTGGGCTAAAGTACATGTACATGAACTTATAACAGAGGACATCCCTTGATTTAATGACATGAAGAAGGTTAAATGACACTTGTGACTTGCTGAGAGATCATCTGGGATGGTGGATATTTAGGGGAGTAGGGAGAGGATGTGGCAAAATCACCACGCTGCTTGGCATGTCTCCCACAGAGCCCACCAGTCATGAACCAAACCAGGGATGGGGACTGGGTATTGATTCAATCAAAGTCCAAACTCATCTTGCCTATTTTTGTCCTTATTTGGGAGCGTTGTGCTGGTGTACAGTTCTAATCATGATTTATAACCATATAGGTCCTGCTTCAGTCTATTATAGTAGACAGGCAGTGGACAAACTGAGAAACTTCTCTTTGTTGGGAAAAACTCAGTGGGATTTAACTCAGCATAAAATTTCTTTTCCTCAGATCTTCTGTTCAAAAATGTTACTAACTAGCTTATGATTGTTAATGAAAGGGATAAGTGTTTAGGCATTTCTAGAATAAAAAGTTTCTAATATATTTTATAGTTCTCCAAAATTAGGCAAAGTGAATTTTAAGAAATTTTAAACCGGTGAATGTGGGGATGTAATTTAGGGCTTTTAAAATATGTTTTGTCCACAGGTAAAACAGGTGTTTTCTTATAGTTTTTAATTTATTTTTCCCAAGAAAACTCTGTCAAGTATCTTATTTTTAATTCCTCCTGAGAGAACCCAGCGGTGCCCACAGAAAGCTCCCTTTTAGGACATCAGTCACTGCTAATTGTTCACAGGGCCATCAGCTGAAAAGAATACAGAAGAGGCCTGGAAAGTGCCAGTCACTCTTGTGATTAGCAAGTGATAGGCTCTTTCATCTGTGTTATAATTGATTTAATACATTTATTTTCTTCACAAGATTCTGATGAGTTTCCAAGCCAGGGGTACTTTAAATAAGTATAACAGGTTAGAAGTCAAAATTTCCATTGCCCTGCCTTCTTCCAGCTAGGGGGTCATTCAAGAAAGTGCTGGAACAAGATAGTCCCTATTGTCCACTTCCAGACAGGTATACATACCCAAGGTCTCACCTACAGTTCCTGATCCTTTTACATGATGTGAAGTGCTATCTGAAGGTAACAGATGTATGGTATCTGGTTACGTAAAGGAAAGTAAGAACATAAATTCTTCCTACATTGAATTTTCAGTTTCATTATTTTTATCCTCATTGGGGTTATCTATTATGGAAATAGTAGAAAAAGAAGCCAGTAGAAACTTTCCAAATAAAGGCTCCCCAGTCCTGTGGTCCTGATCAGTTTAAAGAAAGGAAGGCCCTGCGGTGCTTCATTTATTTTGCTTCCTTACAGGAATTTTTCTGAGTGAGAGCAAGTGAAACTGACTCTGGGTTTCACGGGTGTACTGTTTCACCGTAAAGGCTGCCCTTGTTTTGAATTTGTGTTTCTCCTGGACCGGGTTCAGGAGGCAGCTCCATTATCTAACTGTGTCATCTCTGAAGGGGTTGCGTGCCCAGGGAGGGGAGGGAACACGTCACCAGAGTACTTAATGCCCAAATTAAATAACCATTCAGAAACAAGGACTGAGGATAAACATTCTGTCTTCTAAAAAGGGAATATTCTTATGAGAAGGGGACAATAGGACAGGTAGGTCTTCACCCAGAGGTACACCCATGGGAGCGTCAGGGAGAGCCACAGTCAGGGAGTATAAGCCAACAGTTCCAAGAGCACGGGGTTTGGCAAACAATGCTTGCTGCACCCCACCCACACCCCTGGAGCTGAAGTTCAAGTTCTGAGGATAGACAGTACAGTCAGTATTCTGCAGCTTCTCATGCCTCACAGCATGTGGGGTTTTAGGCAGCTCTGGCAAACCTATTTGAACCATATTTCAAAAAGGAAATTGAAAACTTAAGAAGTAAGTGTATCTATGGTAACTACTGATAATTAAATTCCTCTAGGGAGAACAGACACACAAAAAATAAATTGAGAGCCATCTAGGTGGGTTGGTTTCAGGATGAATTAAGGAGAAGGGTACATTTTGGTAGTAGAAAAGACACTATTGTGATGATGTCATAACATTAGGACAGGCACAGGAAATTCTCATAAATGGGAAGATGCTTTTACATTTGAGAAGTTATTTGCGAGTCTGAGAGTATAGCCTGGTGTTCTTGTAGCTCCTGGTTTAGTAACATGGGGTCACTTCTGCAGGCTAATTCTCTCCAGGCTTAAAGAGAATGAAGCTTACTTTGCATTAATCACTTGCCTAGACATGATGCTGTGGCCTCGTCCTCTAACAGAGCAACATAAAGGAATGAAGAGTCAGAAGGCTGGAGTTAAGGCACTGGCTCCAGCTTTGATTGTGTGTGTTGATTGACTCTGTCAACTCAAGCCAGCTCCATACCACTAGACCTAGGAATAATGACATCTACTCCATTGACCTCAAGTAAGGGTTGTGAGAGTCCAATGAGGACTCCAGAAGAGTTCAGCAACCTCTGAAGTATAGAGCCCTTTGCATATCTATGAAAGAACTAGAAAGAGCTGGAGAACTAGAAAAAAAACAGGCCTGAACTTGAATTCCACCCTGGGACTTTGTAAAATCTTGCATAGGAAAGCATAGCGCTTGGCAGTCAAATGAGTGCATAGCAAATATGAACTATGAACAGTGACAATTTTAGATCATTTTCTGATTAGAAGTGTGTTAAATAAAATGTATTCAATGGCTCTAGCTAAAACATGCCAAGAAAAACTTTTGAGGACGATCATGGTAGGTGTAGAGACTGCATTTTGGGATTGTGAAGAGAGATTGTGCTACAATGTGAATATGGCATGGGCAAGTGGGAGTTGATGGCCAAGGGACGCACACTGAGTGGATAGGAGATATCTAAGGGGAAACCTCAAGACTAAAGGGGGTTCTGGCTTAACTGATCTAATAGGATTCTTGCGAGATAGGTCAGGTGACTAAGTGTCTCATGATGGAAGAAGAGGAGTCCAGTGAAATATCAGAGTTCATCAGATATCAAAGGTAGATTCTTGCTAAACTCAGCAGGGCTCATTTCTAAAACAGGTATTGCAAGGATGTATGCAGATGGGTCTAGGGGAAGGTTCATGTTTGGCTAAGCAAAGAATTTTGGTCATCTGTGGCATATGGAATCTGAGTGTCTAGATCCTATGAGAGGACATGAACACATATAGTAAAATTATGACTCTCAAGTATAAAATGAATACCTGTCAAAAGATATTCAACTCATTGAAGGAATTGATGAAAGAAATAATACTAGGTTTTAATCAATTTAGAGAAAAATTTCAAAATACCTCACATTCATAGGCAGCTGGGCTTCTTAATATGAACATTAAAATCATTGAAAAGAAGGTGTTCGTTTATATGGGAGAGGCAAAGGTGATTGGATCTTTTCCTGAAAGAAACCATTGCTTATCTCTCGATAAAAAAAATGTAATTTATAAGTTTTGTACAATTTACAGAGTTGTAATTAACTGAAAGATATTTCTTAAAATGGCAAAATTCTGTGGCAATATTGTTTGGGGAAGTTTAGAATTAATCCGGAAATTTGAGACAGTGGGAACTTTTGTAACAATGTGAATTTCTGAACTACTTCCATCCCAGGAAATTCTTTCTCTGGCCACATCCAGATCCTTGCCTAGTGCTCAAATCTGCTCTTCATTCACATCTCTCTCCTTTGTCTTGTGTTTTCAATAGATTTGACTCTAAAGAATCTACTTAGCATACTGATCCAGTTGATTCTCAAGAGTGGGAGTGACCTTCACTCAATTACTGTTAATTTGGTCAATGAATGTCCTGAGATGAAACTTTGTCTTACCCCATGAATTATTTTTATATTTACTTAAAAGCTGCTCCCAGTGTTCAAAACACTGCTTTAGAGACAACTTATAAAACTTCCTTTCCATTATGCAGGCTGTTCATTCTGATGAATTAGAAATAAGAATAGTTTGAGTATACAATAGGCAGGATATCAGATTTCAACTGTGTAACAAACAATCTACTGTTATACTCCTTTGAAGTGTAGCAGTTTCCTCTAAATTGAAGGGGATTGAAACATTCTATCCAGCAGAGAAGCTCATTAAGAAAGGTCTAAAGGGAAGCTCCTTAAGACTAAGGAGTAAACAACTCACAAGTCTCAGAAAGTTCATAAAATTTACCATGTTTATAAGGACCCTTCTTCTCTGATGTATTATAAGAAGTAAGGATTATGAGGAAAAGAGACCCTAACATTTTGAACTGCTTAAATTCATGCGGAGAGTTCCAGGGCTCCAGTCCTTATGTATGCTTTTGGTGACACAGCTGCCTTTGACTTATCCATGTTCCTTTAATTAATCCTTCACACATACTCCCATAAGTAGCACAATAAACTCATCGGTGCACCAATTTGGATTTTGGTGGTCTTGTTAATTTGGTCTGTTGGTTCAGTATCTGGGGGCGTAGACGTTTGTTCATGTCTCCTCAGTAACAGGGTCACTGTGGGACTCCTGGAACCCCTTCTCAATCCAGTATCTGTAGATTAACTGCTCTCTTCACTTCTGTAAAACGCTTGGCTTTAGAATACCAAATTGAACAGAGATGACTCCATTTTGTCCTTTCTAACAAGCCTTCAGTCATGGGACCTGAAAAAGGGGAACAAACTCAGGCAAATTTAGCAAGTCTCTGCAAATATTATAACAGGACCAGACTTAGACAATGGTCAGCACATTTCAACAGACTTAGGCAATGGTCAGCATATTCCTTTGCCTTGGAAACAGCACCCACCAATAAGAGGCTCCATAGTCACCTTTAACTAATTTTAGTATACAGCTTATAGCAACCAATCAACTTAAAATATGCTCAAATCTATAAAAAGCCCCTTCCCACTTTATTCAGGGCTCCCAGACCAGATCCACTGTATTGGTGAGGTCTGGGGGACCAAACTTAAGCTTGAATAAAGGCTCTGTGTTTTTTTTGCATACGCTCTGGACTCTGTGGTGGTTCTTGGGGAGCCATTCTCTGGGCATAACAGTCACATAGCACAAATGGTTCATTTGTGGGACAGAAAGAATCGAAGATGAGTTAAGGAGGTGTAGTTTAATGCCTCTTGAAATAGGAGACATGACATGAAATGGAGGCTGATCTATGTGAAGGTGGATGATTTGTGGGGCAAACCCCAGTATAGCTACATTCCCACATACGGTATGGAATAGTGCTTCTCCTTGCTATAGAGGTAAGTGCTCTTTGTGAGGGGTGGTAGGATATGTAACAAAGTCTGAGCCATGTGAATATGAAATGTGTGTGGTAAGACTCCCCGGATGATATTCTTTCTCTACTGGGTATAGAGGGCATGCCTCCTTAGTGAGTGAGGAGGATGAGTATGGGGTTGCTCCCCAAACAGTGGATTGATTAAAAAGTATATATGATACATCCTGAAAGTAGCATGAATGACAGGATCATAAGCAAGCTGCTGTGTCAGTTGCCTGCCCTCTTCTATGGGTTGTAAGATATTCAACAAAGGCTCAATTTCTTCTCAGAAATAACTTCTACTTTAATTTTTTTAAGAATTTTGTACATGAGCATTTATATCATTTCAACCTTCCCCTTTCCCTGTTCAACTCCTCGAATTTCTCTTCCACTATCTCTTGAATTGCAAGTAGGCACAGCAAAATTCATGAAGATTGTAGTTGTTTGGCTTGGAAGATGATAGTGCAACATCATCTTTTTCGAAGAAAGCTAAATACAAACTATGTCAATAAGATAATGTATTAGATTAATATTATCTGTGCATATATTGTTGAACTATGGGGCTTTGTGAGTTTCCAGATAAAGCTTCTGGAAAACATAAGACACTTAAAAATCTTCTTGCTTTATACGATAGAGAGTAATCTACTCAAACAATGCTTTGGGTTAGAGAAAAGCAGCAAATGAATAGTAAAACATCAAATTATTGTTTGCAATATTAATCAGAAATCAACTAAGAGAACGTGGTTAAAATTGTGGTGCTGGAGTTACTGACTGAGGATTGTTTTATCCTCCCTATGAATTGTAAGCAATATTTTATGCTTTTCTTTGATTTATCCTATTGGTACACTCATGAAGTAGTTAAATATATCTGGTATAAGTCTGTATTAGTTACGTTTCTTATGTTGTGACAAAACAGAATATTCCTTTAGCTTCTTTTACTATGGACATCTTTATATCATGAAATAAATGATAGTAAGTACACATCTGGCTGGTGACTGAGCACACACATATTAGGGTCTTGCCTGTCTGTATGTTCTTGTCATCAGCATACAAGCTCACAACTCTGCCATGCTTGACTTCAATGGATCAGTGCTATTTTTTTCCATCATTGGTTATAGCTCTTTTTGAGGTTTCTGAACATTAAAACAGTCTATTTAGGGAAAATCTTTAAAGATTTTATTAATTTTCATCTTGTATATGGGTGTGGGTATATACAGATGAATATCAGAGTCTGTGCAGCCTATCCGTGTTGTGTCTCCTTGAAGTTGGAGTTAGACACAGTTGTGAGATGCAGGATTTGAGTGCTGAGTACTGAACTTGGGTCCTCTGAAAGAGCAACTAGTGCTCTTAATCACTGTGCAATCTCTCCAGCCCCTGAAATTTTAAGATGTTTGAAAATATCAGGAATAGTATAAACTAATGTCCATTTGTAAACACCAGTTTCTACAAATAACAACTCATGTTCAGTCTTACTTTCAGCTGCACCCACACTTGACACACATCCATTGATAATTTTGATTTTTTATATCAAATCATTTATAAATAGTTCAGTATTTGTCACTGTCCTGTGGCAACATTGTCATATCCAGGTTGAAATACTAATGCTAGATGTCAGAACTCAACTAAAAGATGGACCATAGTTAGACCAGAGAACTATTGAAAGTTTGAGTTTTGTTGGTTTGGGATATCTGATACTCAAAAAGCAAAGTTTGTGATCATATGGACATTGTTAAGCCAGGCCCTGTGGGCACTGAGCAAGCAAACAGAATCATGCCTGCCTATCATACCATCTGAAATAGTCAAGAGGCCAGACGAATAAAGCCTTCAGGTTGCAAATGACTGTTCTAGAAACTAGTTATTCCAGCAAAACTACCTGACTTATCATTAAGATTTTTTCCTTAGCAACCATCGAAGAAGCCACGAACATGACTTTGAGACTAGTTCTACCTAGGAGATTGCCATCTGCCACTCAGAGCTTGCCAGCTCCCTCAGAGGACCCAGCAGCTTTCTGTGCTAAGAGTAAAAAATAAGTTTTCTGGATACTTGAATAAAAAAGGCTATTCTTGACTGTGTATCTTTGTGTGTCCTAGATTACAACCTCTTTTTATTTTTGAAGCAGGGTCTGGCTGTGTAGCCTCTGCTGGCCTCAAATTCTGGATCAGCCTCCCAAGTGCTTGGGTTACCGCACGTGCCACCACATCCTGTTGAAATCCTATTTCTTACCAGCCCACTCTTCCTTCATTGGAGATTTGTATAGTGAATATAAAAATTAAGATAGCTGCAGTTTGACCAGGAAGGAAGAAAACATCTCTCTGAGCATTACAGATCTCCTGTGACAGGCTGCAGTGGCTCACAGAAGTTGATCATCCAACCTTCAACTTTCAGATAAAGAATGTTGTCAGGAGAGAATATACTTGCATTACAATACAATGCAACAGTTTCCAGCCCTGGGCTTTTGCTGAGTTACTGACCATTCCGAGACTTATGGCTTACTGAGAACTTGCTGGAGATTGTAGTTGTCCACGTGTGATGTAGATTAATGGTTAAAAAGATGTCCAGCACCAAACTGAATTCTCAAAACAATTCATGAATAAAGCAAGGGCAATCGATAACTGTTCAAAATATCATCTTACTTCATTACCTCATCGTTCCCCTCAACTCCTGACTCTTCTCCCTAGACACATTTTAGTTCCTAAGAGAGCTTGTGTCTTTCAATGTACAAAACCATCTTTAGGAACTGTCTTTGTACTTATTTTACCCTCATTTATGAAATCTTGTTTTACAGATTTTTATGACGAGAGTAAAATGAGCATACATGAACCAAAAATGCATTCAGAGACCTGGAACAGAGTTCCAGCTGTTATCCTGACATCAATGGGTATGTCCTTTCAGCCATATCTCTTTGTTCCCTATGGAAACTGATACCTTGAACTTTTCACTTTTATTTTGTGCTTATGGTTTTTCTCTAGATATGTTTATTCTGATATAGTATATTGTATTAGAGTATTGGCTGTCATATGACATGTGGTGTTCCTTTTCTGATCCAGTTTACTTGGTATTCTGTATGCCTCTTGTACCTTGATTGATATCTCTTTTCTGACATTTGGGATGTTGTCATCCATGATTTTGGTAAAAATATTTTCTGTGCCATTGACCTGGATTTCTTTTTCTATACTCATGACTCGTAGGTTTGATATTTTATTGTGTCCCAGAAATCCTGCATATTCTGTCCCTGGGTTATTTTAGGTTGACACTTTCTTTGATTGAAAAGTCCATTTCATTGACATTGTCTTCAAGATCTGATATTTTCTCTTCTATCAAATTTATTTTGATCCTTTCCTCCGAGTTTCCTGTTTTAGTTTCTAAAATTTTCATTTCAAGTTTTAATTCAGTTTGGCTTTTCTTCAGAAAATCTATCTCTTTATTGAATTTCAGTTTCATGTCTTGAATTGTTTTATTTCATTCGGCAGTTTCTGTTTTTAGTCTTCTGCTTTTTTATTCATATCCTCTTTGCGTTCCTTGAACATATTTCCAATTTCTATTTTGAAATCATTTTCTCGTGCATTAGGTAGGATGCCCTTCTCAGGAAACATTACAGTAGCATTGCTAATTTCTGGAGGAGACATACTGTCTTGACTCTTCTTGTTGTTTGTGTTTTTGCAAGGAGGCCTAGGCATCTGGAATTGTGTCTGTGGGTGTTGACTGGTATCAGTGGGTGATCTCTTTGTTGAGTGGATTTTTGTATATCTGTTTGCTGTCTCTACAACTAGTCAGGTGAGTGGCACTGGGTGTTCAGTCTTGGGGCCACTTTGTGTTCATGTGTAAATGAGGGATAAGGTGTGGTCTCAGTTCAGCTAGGCGAAACTTCTAAGTCCAAGGTTCCAGGACAGGCTTGATGTGGTCCCAGAGTGGCATATAGGGCTTAATAGCAGTTGGGTAGCAGTTTGGCAGACAGGTTTGTATTGGTTTTTGATTGGAGGGATGGGAACAATTCCAGTTTGGTAGTAAGCAAGAACACTTGCTAATGCAACTCTTGACTGTGTCTGTCTGGAGTGATGTACTGGTTGCATAAACTGAGCTATGTCTGGGAGTGTGAGAATGTCAGTAAGGGCAGGTAAGGGTCTGTAGAACTGACCAAACAGGACCAGGGTGAAGGCTGTGCCATTCCAGCTAGGCCTGGATGAGTGGGGTGGTAGACAGACTGGGACTCAAAGGTCTGGGGGAACTCACAGGTCTAGGAGGTCATCTTTCCAACTCAATGCACAAATCAAAAGTGAACTAATCTCATGCTAAGCCTTTTGGCTTGTTTGACTTTCCATTGGTTCTTCAAACCCTCCTAGACAATTCCTTCAGGCCTGGGCATGGCAGTCTGCTAATTGGAATGGAGTCATTGTCAACAGACATCCAACAAACTGGGTTGGGCTGGCAGCTGCAGGCTAGGGGAATGCCAGAGGAAGCTTTGGGAGCCATAAGAAAAATTTCAAGAGATCAGTGACCCCTGTTTACAACTTGAAGAACACCAATTACAAGTCTAAGGACATACTGCACCCTCTTACCTGAGGGATCAACGCTCGGGGTTTGGGCTCCTTATCACCCACGATAAGGAAGTAGGACTCAGGGCATGTTTCTCTTTGAAAGACTGTGTAACTAGTGTTTCTGCGATTACCTGTTGTTAGTCCTGGCTCTTGGGGTTTTGTCTTTCCCTAAGGCGAGTTCCCTGGTACAATGGTCCACTCCTGTTCCATGTGCTGCTTTAGCTGGCAGAAGAACTGAGGTTGAAATAGGAGATTGGCTTTATGGGTGAGGTTCCTGTTTGTTCAAAGCCACCTCCTATCTTTCCCCTCTGAAGCTACCAAAGAAAACTGGAAATCCTGGAGTGATCCTTAATTAGCTCAGAGCAGGAGGAGGTACAGAGTAGCAAAAATAGAAGGCCTTTCTGCCTTTCTTTTCTGTATAGTAACTATACAGTAGTTGAGCAGAAAGGCTTTTGTAGACAAACTGTCCTGCTGGGTTTGATCTATTATCTGGATAAACTGAAACAATCTTTCCTTTGTTCTCTTTAGCAAGGAAATTCTTTAGCTTTAGCAGTGGCTTCTGGGGTATACAGCCATCATCTTGCAAAGGCTCTTTTGCTTTTGGGGGTGTGGGGTCAAACAGTGGAGGTGGGTGTGGGGGAACTGAGAAATAGCTTCTGTTGTTTGGGGAGAGTCATTCATGCTCCTCTGCATACCCCTCCTCTGTACCCGATCCTCCCCTCACGTTATCAAAACATAATCTTAGAGAAGTAAGCATCTTCTACTTGGAGCCACTAAATCTTTTCAAGTACTAGCGTTTGAGGAAAAAAAAAAAAAGTGGCTTTTTTTTGAGGAAAAAAATGTGGTTTTTTAGGCATCAAAGTGGTGGAAAAGGCTTCTAGGCAGGAGACAGACTCGCCTGCCATTCGAGGGCAGCCTTCCTCAAAGGAAATGGGATGTGAGCACAGAGCTGTGTACAGATAGAAATCATAACAAAGATTGGTTTGAACTGATGTTTTAGCTGAACTTTAACTGATAATCATTTTAAGCTCAACCAACTGAACTGAACACTATAAGGGAACTCAGTCTCAGTTGTCTCCAGATTTCATCTTTAGGCATAACTGAAATATGAAATATGTCATCTTGATTTTCCTGCACAACTTTAGACCGACTGCTTCCCCCTTTAGAAGTCCTTCAGTTGAAGTTGTTGGGCAAGTAGAAAGGATTAAGAGGCTGTTCGTGAATACTGAGACACAGTAAATGTTTACTCAGTAGCAGGGTGTTCTAGTTTCCTCTTGTTGCTGTGATGAATGCCTCGATAAAAAGCCGTTTAGGAAAGGAAAGGGTTTATTTGGCTTACACTTTCAGGTTACAGTCCATCACTGGGGAAAGTCAGAACGGGAACTTGAGCAGGAGCCTCAAGCAGAAATAACACAGGAACACTGCCTACTGGCTACCTCTCTGTCTCACCCTGGGCTTGTATTCATCTTGCATAACCCAGGATCACCTGCCCTGCGATGGCACTACCTCTAAAAACATTAGAGTAAAACCTTCTAGTTTAACTGTAACAGGTATTGTATGTTTCTGACTCATAACGCCTCAGCACAGTCCTTTTGGACCATTTGGAGGGGGACAAGAAGAAGAGCATGCAAGTAGAAAAATCTTCACAAATCCTCTAGGTGAGATCTATGCACAGTGAACATGTCTTAACATTGTAACATGGCAAACAGATAGGATTTGTGTTCTATATGAAGCCCTGTGTCCCAGGCTGTATCACCTTTCAACTTGACACAATCTAGGGTACCCTGACAAGGGAGTCTACATTGAAGGATCACCCCGTTGGAAGGTCCTGTGGGCATGTCTGTCAGGGACTGTCTTGATTGTGAATTGATGCAGGAAGGTCCAACCTACTGTAGGCCGCATCACAATCAGAGGGGTTTACTTTAATGTAATCTTCATTTAATGTAACCAGTGCTGGTTTGAGGGCTTACTCTCCTTCTCAGTCTCCCCCATGGAGCATGTCTCCAGCCCTCTTCTTGCCCTTGCCTGCCCTGTCTCCTTCCGGGAAGCAATACTCAATGGGATCATGTTTCCCGTATGCTCGGTTGAAGCCCTGGTGGTGCTGTGCATCTACCTGGCAGGTGCAGGTCCTGTGGAAACACATGCTCACTTGTTATAGTTTCAATTCTACAAGGATACGTTTTATACCTCATAGACCAATCCGTCTATACCTCCTATGCCAGTAAGTTATCACACTTGGTTGTTACACTTGGTGGGAGGAGCATATCTGGAAAAGAAACTGCATGTAAAGAGACACAGATGATTTCAGATGAGGTGAAATAAGCAGTTTTGAAGCTGTTTATCTGAAAAGTTAAGAACTCCCCATTGATAAGGTAAGACCATTGATACAGACTAGAGACTAGTAAGGCCTGGTGGTGTGATGGGAGCCAGTTTAACCTTGGCTTCTCTTTAAAAAATAAACACCCATCACAGCTTCATCTAGATAGATTTAGGAAGATAGAAGAAATGTATTACCCAACAAATTATAGATTCAACACAGGTTAATTTTCTCGATTAGCAAATAAATCCTGTAAAAATTTCAAGAATATTCGTTTCCAACTTGTTTTGTTGTTGTTGACTTATTTATTTTTATGTTTGTGTGTATGAGTATTTTTCCTCCATGTAGATTAGTGCACCACCCACACGTAATGATGAAGAGAACAGAAGAAGGTATTGGGTCTCTGGAGCTGGAGTTATGGAAGGTTGTTAGCTGTCATGAGGGCACTGGGACCCAAACCTGGGTTTCTATAGCTCACTTCAATTAATTTTAAATTAATATATAAAAATAAAAATTATACATATGACATATATATATGGAGTGATATGGAGTTTTGGTATATATGTACATCATGTGGCATTTAAAGCAAGTTAAATATACTTATGTCCTTAAACTATCAATTATTTGTGGTAAAAACTAAAGAGGGGCTAAAGAGATGACTCAGTGATTAAGAGCACTGGCTGCTCTTGCAGAAAACCTGAGTTTAGTTCTCAGTACCTACAGAGAGGTTAACAAGCTTCCATAACTCCAGTACCAGAGGCTCTGTCGCCCTTTTCTGACCCCTTCAGGCACTGCACAGCCTGAGTGTACTTGCACACATGCAGACAACACACTCATACACATAAAATAAAAATAATAAGATGTAAAAATTATTTTTAAAAGCCCCAGACTTTCAAAACTCCTTCTCACTTCATGAAATGTGCTGTTCATTATGCTGTGTATAGTCAAACCAGTGCCTAGCAACTAGACAGAGCTTCATAGCCCTCTCTACTGCCTCCTACCCACTGATCCTCCTATCCCCATCCTTCCCTACCTACTGAGTCTAGAAGTCACCATAACTTGGCAACTTCTGTGAGACAAAGAATATTCTTGACATTTTATGCATGTTGGATCCATGATGAAATTCAGAAAAACGAATTGTGCTCAAAACTCATGTCTAAACTGGAAAGAGAACAGGACCATGTCTTCCCTGAACATTCATGTTTCTTTATCCTGTTTCCTGTCATTGCTTCATCACTGGCTTGCTAAACTCAGGTATTTCCTCTTGAATCCACAAATCATTGGCAGCCCAAACTGTCTGTAAGCAGTGAATGTGATGTAAGCAGAGAGAAAATGTAGCATACAGTACTCTGGGAGCTTTCAGTTTATAGGAGAGACAAAACCTGCCCACAAATTGAAAAAATGTCCTACATGACAGCAGGTTGCCTGTTGTCTGAGGGTCTCAACACGGTTAGAGGCAGGATCATCAAGTTCATCTCTATCCACACAAACCAGGCTCAAGAATCACACTTCCCAACAATTGTGTGTTTGGTTTCGGTTCCTCTCTCTCCCTCTCTCCTTTTTCCCCTCCCTCCCTGCTTCCTCTCTCTCTCTCTATCTCTCTCATCTTGATATGATATCACTGTGTAACCCAGGCTGGCCTCAAAGTCAGATTCATCCTCTTGCCTTGCCCTCTGGATAACCAGGAGTGAGTGTGCAGCACTATGCTGGGCTCAAAATACAGCCTAGTTGTTTTAGATTTTTAATTTATTTTTGTTTCATGTGTCTGAGTGTTTTGCCTGCATGTATGTAAGTGTACTCATGCATGCAGTTCCTACAGAGGCCAGAGAGGGTATCAGATACTCTGGAATGGGAATTATGGATGATTGTTAGTTGCCATGTGGGTGCTGGGAACTGAACCTGGGTCCACTGCAGGAACAGTCAGTGCTTTTAACCACTGAGCCATCTCTCCAGTCAATGGGAACATTTCCCAGCATCCTACACTCCTTACCCTAAACTTTGGCACTTTTACATATCCCTCAAACCCTGATGACTCTGGAATCTGGCCTTGATTCTCCACTATGCTATTGAAGGTCATTGCTCCCTGCTTTGGTCAAATCATCTGTGCTCTGTACTAGACCAGACATTCTTTGATAGCAGGGAGCAACCCTTGCTGGGTTCCTGGGCCATAAGAGTGTGTTTAACACACATTAGGGCTCAAACCAAGATTTTCTTTTTTAAGTTCAATAACTTATCTTGAATGAGAAGTTCAGAATTTTATTCTAAATCCTAAAATCTGTGTAGAATCTGAGTCAGAAATCAGAGGGAAGGAAAGTCCAGAGCGTGAAAAGCCATGGTTAATATGCAAACTCAGAGAAGTGGCCATTTCCTCCAGCTGTGTTCCTGCTGTTCCGAAGCTCCTTTCTGCGATGTGACTGTAGTGGGATACTGTCACAATGGTCACTCCTCCAAATGAACTGAAAGAAGCCTGTCATAGACAGACCTTCCATTTTATAGAGTTGTCATTGTCATTAAATCTAATAATAAACGCTTGGGAACATTGTCCCTCTGGGCTAAATTCTGAGCATGGTACATATGTCAATCTGATGTTTACTTCTTTTCTGATCCCTGCTTTGGAAGTCCACAAACACTGTATAATTTTTCACCATTAAAACTGTGTACCAGGAAGTGTATGGTGGAAGCAAGGGCTGAGTGGATGCTGGCGGGTTGACCGAGTGTGTGAATGAATGAATGCGTGAGTGATTGGGTATTTCTTCTTTAATTGATCTACTCTGTAATGCTGGACAGATACCTGCTGTGATACTGTCTTCTCAGATTTCATTACAGATGGGCCCTCTTTCAGTCTAAGGGTTAACTAAACACCTCACTATTGTCCCAACATCTCAAATTCCATAATAAGCATCACCTCTATGGTAGCAAATATTTCACACTGTTAGTGTCTTCCTTACCCCTAAGTGGGCCTTAAGCGGCTCATCTTTATTCCTGAGCTTTGGGTTGACTCACTCTTGATTACGTGCATGCTGGGAGCCTCCTCTAAGTTGTTTCACAGATAATTTAAGAATTATTAAGCTAATGGTTTTAACACGCAAAATATAATCTTAATAATGCATGCAAATACAATTATGCAATGTGTTATTAGTCATCCAGATTCAATTATATTCTGAAGAATTTTGTTGATGTTTATTTAGGCAAGTATATATGCTTCTCCTGCTGTCTCATTTTAGTATTAAGAAAAGACTTATTTTCATGGATTTCCTTTAGTTCTGTTTTTTTCGGGGGGAGGGCGTTCTTTGTTTCTGAGACAGGGTTCTCAGAAACTTACTCTGTTACTCAGGTTAGCCTGAAACTCACTACACAGCCTACTTTGGCCTGGAACTCATGGCAATTCCCATACTTTCCAGGCCTGAGCCACCATGCTCAGCTAATTCTATAATTTTAAAAATGCATTTTTCCTTATGTCTAACGAGAGATTCCAAATACTATATATTATAAAGTTATCACTAGTTGCTTTTACTTACTTAGAGCTTGAATTCTTCAAGGGTTCCATAACTATTGTTAAATTGATTTTCAACCATATTCTGCCAATTTATGCGGTCCCCAGCTGCTGGTAGATTTATGCATACTGTTTACATATTCACCAACACTAGTCACTGTAATTTTAAAAAGAATTTACAAGAAGTGAAAGTCATTTTTTCATTTACAATCTCTTACTATAAGTGAAACTGAACAATTTTCCACTTCCTTGCTTTTTTTATTTCCTTTATATGTGCATGTACATGTTTATATGTGTACAAGTATGCATACACGTGTATGGGGGCCAGAGATGGACAGGGCACCTTCCTCCTTAGATTTTGAGACAGAGCCTCTCACAGCGCCTGGAGCTCACTGAGAGGGTAGTTAGCTTGGTTGGCCATCCAGTTCTACAGGTTGCTGCCTGCCTCCACCAGCACTGTGGTTACAGATGGGCATCATCAGGCCTGGCTGTCTACATGTGTGTTGGAGATCTGAACTCAGGTCTTCAACCTGCATGCCAAGCACTTTACCCACTGAGCCATCTCTCCAATCCATAATTTTATTTTCTTTTAGTTGAATTATTTTTTCTCATAATTTTTCCATATGTGCTGGAAAACATTTTAGCCATGCTGGTGCATTAGGAAAAAACCCCACAGGTTCTAGCAAAGTAAAAATTCAAAGCAGCTTTTTTAGTAATACTTGTTCTCACCAATGGCTAGTGTTCCCACAGTTCAACGCTGGCGTCAGTGAAGAGGAGCCATTTCACTTGAGAAGGAAGTTGTAAAATCAGTTTGTTCACCTCCACTTGGGATGAGAACCAGTGACTGCCCGAGCATCAACTTCCTTGTCACAATCAGCACTTGTTATCAACTGCACACCAGGGCAGGGAGGCAGACAGTCTCTGTTCTGGACCAAACCTCTGAGAGGGAGGTCATTTATCTCAGGTGAACACAAGGCTAATCACACTCAGCTTAGTTCTGTTTGCTTATTTAACCAGGGGAAAGAAGTGAACCACTCAGAAAAAGTAGCTCAACTGTATTGACATAAAGCTCACTTCACATGACCCACGCATGCGGCTTTCTAAATGCTAAACTCTCACAACTGTGTCATTTCCTTAAAAATAACCACAGAAGCAGTTAGTCTATGTAATTTGCTTTAAAACCAAATGCTGCTCCATTTGTCAAACAGTTTTCATGACATATACTTTTAAAAATAATTCATGAAATCTTCTTTTCAGTGCTGGAACCTGAGTCATGAAAATAGCTAAGGACTTTCTAGGGTGGTGGTTCTTGATTATGGCTGCATATTTGGCTCTGTGGAGGCTTTAAAGGAGACTGGTGGCTGTCTACTAACCCACAGTACTGGGTTTAATTGGTCTGGGATGAGGCACAAGCATGGGGATTTTTAACATATTCCCAAACATGGCTGCTCTAGGGAAGATTATTGATAATTTGGCCATTGCTTGCTGTAGGTAATTCCATTCATAAGGAACAATAACCACATGTTAGCTTATTTCTCAAAGAAAAAAATTCACAGAGGCTGGAGAGATGGCTCTGGGGTTAAGAGCACTGAACTGACTGTTCTTACAGAGGACCCAGGTTCCATGCCTAGCACCATGTAGTGGCTAACAACCATCTGTAACTCTAGTTCCAGGGGAACCCAATGCCATCTTCTGACGTCAATGAGCACTGCATGACACGGGTGCACTTATATACCTGCTACCTCTTAGCTCATACACACAAAATAAAAATAATCAACAAAATACTTAAAAAGAAAAAAGAATAAGATTTATGATTTTTTTTTCTTCTGTCAATTTGATTCTTTAAAGAAATCTCTGTCAAGTATTTAGAAGTATAGAAAGGATTCAAATTAATGAAATTTTGCTGACTTGCTTTGGGAGACAGGGCACCCCTAACCTGTGATCCTTCTGCCTCAGTCTCCCAAGTGCTAGGATTACAAGTATGTATCACATGCCAAACTCAGTTCTTGTTTGAGGGTTACATAAATTCTGCTAATTGTCTTTGTGTAAGTAGGACATAGGCTTTTGTTCTAGTATATTTAACCCTCTCATCTCCCCTACCCCTTGTCTTTCCAGTGATATTTAGACTGCTTCCTCTACACACCTACTGCCTGGCAGTGATGTTTCATAACTTCCAACTAATGGTTGTTGACTGACTGAGTGCATGTTTCTATTGTTTGCTGGCTGGATAGATTGTTAGGAGTAATAGTGCTACAGTGCCCTCTGTTGATGAATCCAGGAAGTGCAATGTGCAGACAGAGAGGAGTGATTTTAATGACTGAGGCGTTAATTTTGAAATAAGAGTTATGCTCAAACTGGAACTCAACAGGAAAAGCTACAGCTATGGATGAACTTTCAGCATCTGGAGGAAGGACAGCACCATTGGTCTGTCTCTGTGAGAGCACAGCCCAGAACTTTTTCTTGTCTGACTCTCTTTCCATGACCATATTCAGGGCCCAGCTCCAGTTCACTACTTTCAATTATTTTACTTGTCATTCAAAGAATACAGCATTTCATGATGCACGTTGATTTTTAATGTTAGCTATAGACTCTATATTTTATTTTATTTGCTTACTTTGTGCATGTGTTCATGCTTGTGAGTGTGGGTACGGTGTGTGTCTGTGTGTGTGTGCACGCATGCGTGTGCATACACATGCGCATACCCACACATGTGCCTTTGAAGGCCAGAGGTTAATGTCAGGTGCCTTCCTCTGTCACTCTCTGCCTTGGTTTTTGAGACAGGATGTCACTGAACCCAGAGCCCACTGAGTTGGCTACTTTGGCTGGCCAGGCAATCCCAGAGTCCCTAATGTTTCCATCTCCCCACTGTGGGGATTACAGACTTGCATCCAGATTTTTACATGGGTGTGGGTGTCTGGGCTCAGGTCTTAATGCCTGTGGTGCAAGCACTTTACCAGCTGAACCATGTCCACAGCCCTTTTAAAAGAAAAAAGTCACAGTGCTGCTTTAGAGTCAGTTTTAAAACTGTTCTTATTTTTAATTTTATTTTTTCTTATTCCTTGTGGATTGACAGATGGAGCCATTGATGAGCTAGATCCCCATCTCTCCAACTCCCTCTGTTCTCCCACATAATCATATCACTTTGTATAAACTTAGAAAGAAGAGATTGCCTTCGGTAACATTTTAAAGTGATAATTATTATGGAAATGAAGTACAAGAACACTTAATCCTGTGAAATAAGGGGAAACAGGAAAACTGCCACCAGATCATAAACACCGATGCTGTGGGGACTGAAAAGCAAAGAGTTAAAGCAGAGAATCCAGATCTACACTGAGTGCTCTGGTTTCAACCTTTGCACCAACTGAATTGGTTAACTTTCTGCATAATTAACTTGACTTTCAGGTGGGACTACACATACACTATCCCATATGGACTGAGATCCTGTTTCACCATCAAACAAGGAAGTAGAAAACTATTTATCTGCATGCAGATAACATGGGAGCGAGTGCGAGACCTTTGAGTACAGATGTCATATTACTACTGATGTCATTTGCACAAAATGAGGATGGTTTTTGAAGGGGCAATCGAGCATGCAGAAAGGGAAAAATACGGAAACTGTCACTCGAAGTACTAAAATACGCTTTTATCTGCGTGAGGAATCAAAGCATATTGGTCCTCACTTGAGCTGTCCTTGCTGGTGCTGGATATCTGGGAACACCTTCAGCCAGGGCCTGTCCTGTGGCCCACCAAACAGCAAGACACAAATCTGTGGCTATAAAACCATTTTAGATGGAATTCAAAACAAATAATTCCATATCAAATTATCAGACTATTTTTATAGGACGGCAGGTTTCGTCTGTTTATTGTTCTTCACACACCCTCTCCCCCAAAGTTCTGGAGTACTAAAAATGATTCAGAGCTCAAGAAGAGAAAAATAATAAAGTAAAAGCAATGGAAGGAAGTAAAGCAAAAACAGGAGCACAGAACAAAGACGGACAAGGGGTTTGAAGGCATGTGACCTCAGTATCTGTGTACACTCTTACACTCTTAGGGGCCACGTGAATGGCTTTAAAGCTTTTAACAGTCAAAATGTAAAGAATAGTCTAGTCAAGTGCTTCACTGATGTTGTAAGATAAAGCCAAGTGAATCTTATAGTTGATAACCAACACTTCTGAAATTAAGAGGAGACACTTCATGGTACTCTAAACAAAGTTCTTAACAATATCTTTGTACGGAATTTCCCTATGCAGTGTACAGTTAATGCTCGCTCTCAGATAAACAAAAGAGACACTTATATTAAAGAATTATTTCTTGTTTCTCTATGATTAAAGTAACTGGACACATGTATTTTGATTTGCTGTGCGTGAAACTCCAAGGAAAGCCTTGTACAAAAGCACCAATCACGGCGCCTGCACACAATTCTAGCACTGAACAAAGTGTGGGACATCATTCAGGACAGCCGTGCAGCAGGACAGTGTTTACTGTTTTCAATATTTACAATCCAACAAACAAGCAAAACATGTCAAACACATTCAGAAACGGACCTGTTGGATGGAAAGGCACTTTGAGGAGTGCTGAAAAGTAGAGATACTATTGGAAACTGTCTATAAATTGACTATACGGATGAATCTTTCTTCTTATCTGCAAACAAGGTAGCAGACACCTGTGGTTTTGCTTGCTTACTTGTTCTGTTATCTACCAGATAAATGGTTGGACACTGATGTAGTGTAATACCTTGAAATAGAGTTTCCAGGGACTGGGAGATGGCTCAATAGGTAAATTGCCTGCTCTCTCAATATGAGGACTTAAATTCAGATCCCCAGCACCCATGTAAAAACTGGGCTTGGTTACAGCCTCTTGTAACCACAGTGGAGGCACACAGATGCCAAGGGCTTGATGGCCATCTAGTCTAGAGAGTTGGTAAGCTTCATGTTCAATGAGAGACCTTATCTCAAAAAGAAAGAATAAGATGGAGACATGATGGGAAAACATTCCAAAGTCAGCCTTTGACCTTCTCTTGCACATGCTTTAGGCAAGCACACCTAAATGCACACACACACATTCACACACACACATTCACACACACACATACACACACACACACATACACACACACCAGAGAGAAGTAGAATTTCTGATCAATATAACGAATTATGAGAACCTAGTAAGATAGTCCGTATATGTTTTAAGGCATTATTTACTAATTAAAAAGACACAACAAAAATGGCATTATACAATTTTTTTATCGTTTTTACTTTCAGTGCCTTAGATCTCACATCTACCCAATCACTGTGTTAAAATGAAGCTTACCCATATTTTTAAATACTAGTGAACTATTTAGTATTTACACGATATTTTAAAAGTGCAGTTCTTTCTTGTTATCTGTAGAAGATTGGTTCCCCTTAGATACCAAAGTCCAGGGAGAAGGCCTACCTGAAACTTCAGACCTTTAGGAATCTAATAAATCCCCAGAGATATTTGATTTCCCCCTTTCCTTTCAAGATGAATTGTTCTCATTTGATTAATTGTTGGCATGATACACATATCTTTAATTTCATTATGTAAAAACTTATTTATTAATTTTAGTATGTGAAAATTGATTTCTTAAATACACATTCAAAATGGGGACTAAATTGTCTCTTTCTTCACATTAAACTCAACAGTTTTCCATGTGGGTTCTAGGTATTGAAACCAGGGAACTCTCCTTGATAAGCATGCAGTGTATTGTTGAGCTATAAACCAGCCATCAATGAATATTTTAAAAAATAATTTGGAAATCTGCTTTTTAAAGCAGTTTTGCATTTGTAACACTAAAATTTACTCTCAATACATTAGAATTAAAAAGATAATCGTGATTTGATGGTCAGGAATTATATAAAGTTTATAAAACAAAAACATATAAAATTCCTGGTAGAACGTAAATTGTGATAATTCAGTGGGCAATGTCTCTATTGCAGAAGACTTACTCGTCTGTCATCTCTTGTCTTATGAATAGTGTTGTTCCAGTCATCTAAGCAATCAGTTTTACACATGCCATTGGTATAACTATAGGTAGAATCCTAGAAGCTCAATTGAGTTCTCAAAGAGATTCCTCAGGCTTTTGGTTTTGTAGAGACAGGGTCTCAAAATGTAGCTTTGGCTCACCTAACATTCAGAATTCCCTGCCTCATCCTCTCTAAGTCCAGTGTTAAGCTTAGGAGAAATTACCACTTTGTCCTTTGAATACATTAAATCGTTTATATGCCAAATCACAGAATAGAAAAATTACTTTCCAGTTCTCCAATGACAATATTTACCATGTATATTTTAAACCTTTGCCAGTTTAATGGCCACAGTGACAAACGAAAATAACATGTCTATCTCCTATCAATTCATCATTTGGGAAGGACCTGGCGTTGATCTTGGTCAGCTGTGACTGCAGTACACCCATCTCCGTACTCATGTCTCACACAGCCCAGTCCCTGCTCCAGTAGTGCCATTGGGAAAGAAGATGCAATCCCAATTTCTGTAATGGAATCCATAGGATTTAGTGCCTCCACTTCCATTTTTGCTAAACAAGGATCCCAGTGTATCTTACCTTTTGGCAACTGGACCCTCCAGTGAACTTTGACTCTTGAGAGTAGTCCAAGAAGATACTGTGAGTTGGGAGTCACAGCTTCATGCTCTGGTACTGTTGTCCAGGGATGCAAACTTCAGTGACCAATCTGGTTTGGAGAACTGGTATTTGGGAGAATACACAGTTAGTGTTCTGAGCCTCAGTTATTGTCTCATACTTTCAGTCCAGACTATTTACAAAAATCAGTATATTCCTTTTGCTTGCAGCCATGAACACTGAAAGATTACACAGAGATTCAGTATCATTGTCCTGAAAATAGTGATACCTATCAATAATAAGGTCTAGTGTCTAAAAGTGATGACAACCACAGGTTCAGGTTGCTCGAGGGCAGTTGGCCTAGTCTGAGTTAAGCTGCAGCATGAGACTAAGTGACAACATCCACATGTCTCTGATTCTCCTCCTAGACCAGCCGCTCAGCCCAGGTGTGTTCATCACATGATGTGCATGAGCCACAGAAGGGCCATCAGAAATATGCAGTCAGTTAAGTCCTGGATTCAGACTAACAGTGGAGCTTTCTTCTACTGACCTCATGGTCAAAACCAGAGTGGGATGTGGAAGTGCACCACAGGGAAGGGCCTTTACAGAGCTCCTTGACAAATGACAGATCCAAGCAGAGGAGAAGGACGAGGGAAAGGAAGCCATTAAGAAATCTGTCACCAACGTGTCAGAGTGATGTTTATAAATGCACTCTCCAAGCTTTATGATGGAAATAGATGTATGAATACTCTTTATGTCCGTTTTAGAGTTTCTTTTTTCTTTTCAACTACCCTTAAAATACTCACATATTTATTAATTAATTAACTTATTTAATAACTATTTACCAGGGTTTGGGTAATGTAGTTAAGCAGTAAAGTCCTTGGCTGACATGAATTGGGCCCTGGGTTTGTTACCTGCCAACACAACGAAACTATTTAGAGGGTCTTTGCTATGTGTTAAGTGTTGTGCTAAGCCCTAGAACTACAGTGGTGATCAAGACAGACAGCGTTTCTGCAATAAAGAAGTGGATGTAGAGAGTGGAGCAGGGAATTCCAAAACGATGAAGTACTTTGCTAGCCCTTTGGAAGGGTACTTTACCAGACTTGGGTTGAAAAGGAGTATTCACTGAGAAAATGATAGCAAGATATGAGCTAATAGCTCCATTAGTAGCTGTTTTGAGGCAAGGCCACCCGGTTTTCTGTAGTAGTTGTGCTATTTGCATCCTTATTGATTATAAACAAACATTCCCATTTCTCTACATCTTGATCCGCACATCTTTGTAATGGTTAGTTTGGTTTTATAAGGGGCATTCTGGCGAGTGTCAGCTGATATCTTCCTGTGGTTTTGATAACATCTTTCTCTGACAATTAGTCATCTTGAGCCTTTTCCCAGAAACTTGTTGGATACTTACAGGTCTTTGAAGAAATATTTATTCAAGATTTTAGGAGGTGCCATGCGGGCCAGGCATGGATGTTTGGACACCAGTGGGAAGGTGACATTGAACAGCACAGGGTGAGGGAATAATCAGGACAGTGGAGCTCTCCTTCTCAAGAGAATGAGATGGGGAATTCAGGTGAAGGAGCAATTGCCTGCCCTGTAGGAATTAAAGTTCTTTTTCTATTGTGGTGGTGGGAACAGAGGGAAAAAAATAAACGTGGTTGAAAGTAAACATGTGCTAATCTTGTGTATAGGGACAGTTCTTGGTGACAGTTTTTCTTTCCTTTGAGAAAGGAAGGTAGAGTATCAGAGAGGAAGAGTTAAAGTATTATGTTTAAGGAAAATAGAGGAAGTTTGAAAAAATATAGCAAAGACCGAAGTAGAGGGTGGGGGAAGCAGAACCACGTTGTTTTCTTGGCAGTATCAAGAACACCGGAGCAGAAAGAGATTATGAAATTGCGGCGTCCCAGATCTTTACACTGTGCTGTTTGTCACCGCTTGGGCTCCTATGCAGGGGAACTCAACATTCGACTTGATCCCGAGAGCTACTTGGGGCTGAGCCGGAAGGACTGCGGAGGATCTGAGAACGCCAAATTCATTTTGCTCAGTGTGGACACTTTTGTTCTGTAATCGAAACATTTGAATTCTAGCTGCTTCTGAAGCTTTTCAACAGCCATCAGCTCTGTAGTAAATGGGTCTTTAAAATTTATTTTTATTTTATGTGTATGAGTGTTATGTCTGCATGTGTGTAAGTGCACCTGTGTCTTGCAGTGCCCTCGGAGGACAGAAGAGGGCTCCGGGATTCCTGAGGAACTGGAGTTAAGCACAGTTGTTAACCACAGAGTCTATATTGCCAGTCTTATGTTTGTTTTTGAGCATTTCAAAAGAGGCAGTGAATATACTGTTTTTTTTTTAATTCCCTATATGCAGATTCCTAGGGATAAACCTCCACAGTGATAGGCTAATGTACTATACTTTTTTCCATTTGTTTGAAATATTTGTGAAGATCAACATTTTTGTTACTGCCAGTGACAAGAGCTCCACCTTTAAATGGAAATCTTGTCAAGCATAAAGTTGTGGATCAAGACACAAACTGTGCCTGAAGGCTCAGTTTCCCTTTTGTAGAGTTTATCTCAGAAGGGGTGAATAGCAGGTGGATAATGTCAGAGTCACAAACTGTGAAGAAACAACTCGTGAACCAGCAAGTCACAGAATGCTTAGATGAATGTGAAGTTAATTCCAGCTACCCAAAGAATGCAAGTCTTCTTATGGAGAAAATGATATAATCTAATAAAAAGAGTTTATAAAAGTAAGCTCTTGTTTTCTTGTCACAGCCTCATAGAGGAACTGGTTTTACGGCTTTGTTTGATGTCAGTGACTGAAGCAACAGGTCCTAAGAACTGGTTCCTACGTAGCTAGGACTGCATTGTACTGTAGGCATGTTTTTCAAATTAAGCCAGCTTGTACCTTGAGTTGGACTTATACAAGGTGAGTGAGCCAAAATATTTCATCTATTCTGGCTGTCTTCACAGTCAACATAACCATGGTAAAGTCAGGCAGTAAGACACATCAGTTGTTTAAGAGGATTTAAATGTAGCCAAGCAATTTATTCTTGTGAACACTAACAGCCATTGTGAGTAAATAGACACTTCCCTTTATCCCTTCTAAACTTCATTGTGCTTCTTGCACATCTAAGTCTCTATCTGTTCCCTAGAATGAATGCAATGGCCTTAGTGATATGAAGAAGTTAAGAGTAATCTGAGTTTTCAGATAAACTAAAATTAGAGCAAAGTTGTAGAATCAGATTGAGGTTGGGTTATAAAGAAAAAGAAACATACGTCCTTGTTTGAATGAGAAAAAGTTATGGCAATGCAAACACTCATGTCAATATCTAAGCTGGACAGGCAGGGCTGGGCATATATTAATACTGGGGAAAATCACTTAATTCATTCATGACATCAAACTTAAATGTGTGTGCGTGCGAGTGTGTGTGTGTGTGTGTGTGTGTGTACATGAGAGTGCAGAAGAGAGAGGAGGAAAAAGAAAGATAAGGAGGCAGGAGGAGGAAGGAGGAGGAAGGAGAGAAGGAGCTAGGTATCCTACTACAAGAAAACTTTAGAAAGCATATGGCAGTGTCTCTGTGGACCTTAAGAGATACATTTCCTTTCCCTCTTTGCCAATGGGATATAAGTGGGAGGGTTAGGAATGTCACTCAGCAACTTGCTGGTATTTCACATATGTGAGCCCCAAATTCAGTCCCTTAAATCAGATGAAAAAGCACATAAACACACTGAATTGATGATGAAATAAGCAAATTAATGAGTGCAGTATTACACCCTTAACTGTGACTTCAAGTAGGAATCTATCACCAAACTGGAGGTCTTAGGAATGGAATGGTTACTAAATTCATTTGTAGCTTACTAAACATGGGGGTCTCTCTAAGGAAAGCAAACAGAAAAGTTATACAATGCTCAAGTAATTTAGGAATATATTTCCACATGTGAGATATGAATATATATATACATATATAATTCTATTCATTTCATTCACCAAGGCCACTTACTTTTTTTTTTTAAACTTATGAACAGACAGGTAACTTATGTTTAGAAATTAGCAAGGATTTCATTCAACAAGTAAATAGAAAACAGGAAAAACCTGTGCTGGGATTTCTTGTCTAATTTTATTTTCTCCTTGTCCACTGTGGAGATTCTTATCATGGCTGACCTTTGTTGCTGGACTTTGTTTTGGGATCTGTGCTTGATCTCCTTTCAGGCTTAGTCACTGAACAGTCCTTACTGCAGCTGCTTTCCCTAAGAGCCTGCAAGGGTGTGGGTGCCTGAAAAAACAGGGCATGAAAGACAGCAGGTGCTGGTGTCTGGGAAGGCTCTGCCTGGTTTCTCTGCTGAAAATCCAGGCTGTGCCTGGAGTCTCTCACAATGTTTCTTGTCTTCGCCTAGATTTGATTTTAGCTTCAGAGCGAACTTGTACTTTCATGGTAAACAGAAAATCAACTTTCACAGCTGTATCTTTTCTGAAAATCATGAGTATAGACCAGGCTACCTCGATATTCCTTGGCATCAGAGCGTATAATTTGAGTTTGGCTAGCTTCCTTTGTTACTTCTTCCTAAATCTCATTTACTCCGATGAAAGTATAATACAGTGACTTCTTTATCTCCAAAAGGCATTGGTTCCAGGACCTCCATGGATACCAGAATCCAATGATGCTCAACTCCTGTACATAAAGTGCTATATGTATAATGTATAACCTGTGTATATCATCTTGTATCCGTTAAATTGTCTCTGGATTATTTATAATGTCAAATGCAAATGCTATGCAAATAGTTATACTATATTATTTAGGAAACGAGTCTCCATATTCAGTGAGAAGTTATTATTATTATTGTTATTATTATTATTATTTGTTTTTTTTTTTTGAGGCAGTGTCTCCCTGTAGTCTCACCTGACCTGTAACCTACTATGTAGATCAGGCTGGCCTTGATCTTACAGAGATCTGTGTGCCTCTGGCTCCCAAATGCTGTGATTGAAAGCAATTATTATTAAAGAATATTTTCAAACTCAAGTTGAATCCCCAGATATTGAGGCAGAGAATGTGAGGGAAGTTGATTTTCTAGTGACAATTCAGTACTGTAGAATCTCTTTATATCTTACCAACACCTATGATTATGTTTTTTTCCACATACTATTTTTATTTAGATCACATATTTAGATTAAGAACTTCCTTATTTAGTTCCGGGTAGACACTTGGAAATACTGAAAGTCTATTAATTGGTTTAAATAACCAAAATGCCAATGTTTTTAAGGGAAACAAGACAAGAGTGAGTTGCAAGTCGGGAGATGAATTCTTCTGTTGTAGTTGACATTGATCTTTGAGTGAGCCCATGCTTTTTAAGATATTTTTCTTTACCTGAAATATGTAGACATTGGAATTGAAACCATTAGTAGTGCACACGCATGCTCCAGTGTGCCTGGGTGGTACACACGCGTATAAACTGTCTCCAAGAGAGGAAGGTGCAGCTATTTATTCTATAATTCTTTTTCCCCCTTTCTAGCCATATGCCCACAGGTTTATTTATGAAAGGAGAGAGACCAAAGTTGCTGTTCATTAGAAGATGCCTTTCCCTTACTATGAGTAATGCGGAAGCGGTCATAGTCCCCCACAAGTTCTACCAGGAAGACTTGAGTCCTTTCCATTTTTGGTGGTTTGTTTGGCTCCAGTCTACAAGCCTGTGTCACCTGGTTCGCACCCGTGATGTTACTACTAAACAAAAGCATCTGGGAAAACAGTGTCCTGGGCATGGTGTGACTTCTCACGGGCGGCCCCTTTGATAGCTCTGATGGTGTGTTCCTAATAAAGAGTTGTTGGAAGTCCTTTCTGCTGACTTTTAACTCTAAGGGCTGCACAGAATTCCTGGCACATAGAGCTGCTAACTTCTGAGCTTAGCAACTGTGTCATGATTCTCTGGCAGCTAGAAGAGAATCTGAGTGCAGTCATAAATTGAATCTAGAATTTAAATCTGAATAGATCTTATTTTAAAAACCAAGTAGATCTGAAAGTGACTCCAGTAGAACTGATAATGTTCTTGGTTGTGTGTGTGTGTGTATGTCTTGTATATGTATGTGTGTGTGTGTGTGTGTATGGTTTATATATTGTATGTGTGTTGTATATAGATGTGTTTATCTTGTATGTGTGTATGGTATATGCACTGGTATGTGGGGTATGTGCTGATGTGTATGCCTACCCATGTGCATGCTTGGGCTAGAGCAGGATGTCAGGTCCCTTCCTCTGTGGCTTTCTACTTTATTAACTTGAAACAGAATCTCTCAGGGAACAGGAAGCTACTCATTTTTGGAAGCCTGTGAGCTTTCGAGAGCCACAAGTCTCTGCCACACAATGTTTCCAGTACAGTCATGTTCGGCCATGCCCAGCTTTTTACATGGACTCTTGGGATTCTGACACTCATGCTTGCACAGCTAGTATTCTTACCTACCTAGCTAGCTCTCAAGACCTTGAAATGTGTTATTTCTCTACCTAATAGAATGTAGCCCTTTATCTTGTCCAGGTTACCTATAAAGTCAAAGACAAATGTCAGATTAAATACATGGATGGGCTACTCTGGACAATTATTCCCTCCTTTTTAAAATAATCTTCTGATAATTTTTGTAAGAAACTATAAGAAATTATGAACATAAGGGGCTGGGAAGATGACTCAGTATGTAAAGTCCTTGCGTTACAAGTATAAGTGTGAGGAATTTTGATCTCCAAAGCCCACCTAAAACTGGATATGGTAGCATACATAATCCTGGTGCTTCTGTGCGGTGATGGGAGGTGGAAACAGGAGAGTCCTTGCAAGGCTGTGGTCCAGTTAGTGTGGTGCACAAAATGGCAGACAAGAGACTCTGTCTCAAACAAGATGGAAGGTGAGGACCAACACCTGAGGTTGTCCTCTGACTTCCACAAACATATCATGGCACACTCACAAACACAAGCACACACACACACACATAATAAACAAAAAGAAATGATAAACATGGTAAACTCACAATGCTTTTGAATCATGACTTTGTAAGTTCCTTGAATCCATAAAAGGAATTCCATTTTCAAAGCCCATAGGCGGAAGAGTTGAGCATTGGTCAGTTCCTCCTGCCAGCCCTGGTGAAAGAGGTTGGAGATCCCATCTGAATACATCTCTTTCTGTAGTTTTCATAGCACCCAGCTGTGACCGAATAACATTGATAGTCACTAAGCATCTAGCCATGTGACATATTCAGTGTCTTAGGTCTGGCAAGATCCACCTATGACCTTATGGGGTGGACTATTATTGTTTGTTTAGTGTGTACAATGGGTAAACCTGTGCTAGATACATACATATCCATTTCCATAGTTATTTCTGACAGTACTCATCTGGGGGTAGGTATTGTACTTTTGGTTTTATTAAGAAAAAACTGAAGGAAGTGAAGTCTGAGAATGTGCACAATAGGCCTGTGAGGAAGATCCATCTGCCACACACATTCATGTAATAGCTGTGTCCACCCTTCATTCATTGCCTGTGTGTCTCCTAAGGAATTCTTAGAGAAACATCTATTCAAACACATAAAATCAGAGAGTAATTCAAGACTAAAATATGGTAAATATAAAATTAAATTATAAAAATTGTTAAATAACAGAAATCAGATCTCAGAGTTCATCATTTAAAAAAGAATTATTGGTAGGATGGTGATTTAATTCCTCAATACAGTTCCCACCAAGCTCCACTGTAATGTGAAATTCCATTTCCAGGGTCAGTAGTTTTCCAAATTTGAATTATCTACTTTGATGTTGGCGTACTTCCTTCATAAGGTGACTTGTCTTTGGATGATTGTGGACTGTCTGTTTATTTCAGCTCTTTTAAATATTACATTTATTTACTTATTTGTGTGTGTGTGTGTATCTGTGAACCAAGGCCTGTGTCTTTTGGTCAGAAGGCAGTGCATACAGAGTTCATTTGTCTTCCACCATGTGGGTCTTGGGGCCCCGACTCACATTGTCAGGTTTGGCATCGAGTGTCTTTATCCACTGAGCCACCTCGTTGGCCCTGGTTATTCATTTTTTGAAGCATACTTTTATAATACAATGGGTGAGCATTATTGTCATCATAATTTTTTGCATGTATGCGATGCGTATGTATACATGTTCAGATTATGTAGGTGTAGGGAGGGCCAAAGCTGAAGGACCACATAGGTGTATGATAGGCCAAGTCTTCCTAGATCACTCTTCCCTTATTTATTGAAGCAAGATCTCTCATTTGAACCTAGAAGTCTCCTGTAGGGCAAGGCTATCTAGCCAGCTTGTTCTGGTATCCCCTCTCTGTGCAGGAATTACAGCTTGGCAGCCATGCCCACCTGACATTTATGTGACTTCCAGAGATCCAAATTCCTCATGCTTCTCACATGCTTTATCCACTGAGCCATTTTCCCTGTCTCCATCACAGTTATTTTTAGTACATGAAAGCATACTTGTTAATTGGACTAAGTTGTCACTGTCTCTTTGGAATTAATAGACAGCTTTTCAAAAAATTAAATGTGTTTTAGTATAGCATTACATACCTCAAATGTATATTGTAAATATTCACCTAAAATCAGTGTTAAAAAGTAAGACCTTTTTGGTACTTGGAGCAATTCAATAATTTGATATATTAAATAATCTCAGTTCTATAAGCCTCAAATGATGAAACGTTCTCGCCCTAAGCTTGTGACATAAATCACAAATGAATTATTTTCTAAAAGCCTGAAAGTTGAAATGCAAATACTATATTCCTTAAACAAAAGTACTGGGTGGTACTGTTCTTTAGTAACTTCTTTTTTTTTTTTTTTTTTTTTGGTGTATTTTAAAAGAAAGCAGGAGAGGGAGAGAAGGCCTACTTCTTGGTGTTTTAAGACCCTGACTTTATATTTATCAGTCAGGTTCTGTGAGGGTCGCCACCCATTGTGGGAATGCATTTAAGCTCACATTTTAATGCTTATGTTAAACAAGAATTTAACTTCTGGGGGACCATGTAGTGAGGACCCATAGGGCACCAGCCCCAGACACACGCAGTAAACATCTAGTGAAAATTGCACATTGCAAGGATTGGAGTGCTTGAATTTTGTGGGAAATGTTCTCTTCCTTTTCTTCTTCTTCCTCCTCCTCCTCCTCCTCCTCCTCCTCCTCCTCCTCCTCCTCCTCCTCCTCCTCCTCCTCCTCCTCCTTATCCTCTTCTTTCTCTTCTTTATTTTGTGAAGGCAGCTGTGCAATAATGCATTTAGGAAGGGTCATATACATGGAAATGAAGGCTTGTTAATCACCTAGCTGTGTGTAGTTACTTTCAAAATTATCATGAGATTCTTATAGAAATCGACCATTTCATGACATCTTAAACATAATTTTCAAAGGAGAAAAGTAAATTCTAACTCCTCCTCCTCTTCCTCTTCCCCCTCCTTCTTTTTGATTGATAGCTCATTTGCATTAGTTTTTCCGTCAGTGAAGTAAAAATTCAAAAATAGTCCATAATGTATTACAACCCTGCACATCACAGGATTCAGTTTTTCTTTACTCTTTTCTTATTGAAATTTTACTTTTTGTTTTGAGTCAAGGTCTCTTATTGTCCAGGATAACCTAGAACTTAATGGGTAGCAGAGGATAAGTTTGAACTCCTGATCCTCTTACCTCCACTCCCCAAGCACTGGGATTACAGGTGTGCACTTCCATACAGAGATTCCTTTTCATTATCTCAATACTTTTCAAGGATCGTGAAAAAGATATCAAAAAAATCTAAAAGAATTTTTAGGCAAAAAGTGATAAGGAACAGATATTTGAGAGAATGACAGACAGAATAAAAAGGAACTTGGGAACTTAAGGAGCAAATGACCAGAAAGCAAATCATGGCCTTTCACCAAAATTTTTTTTTTATTGTTTTGGCGTCATTCAAATAATGACTGAGTGAGTTTACTCTGTATGGCCATCTACACACTTATACTCAGCTGCAGTCTTTTCTCTATATTGGGTCAAGGCAGAGAGACATGATTATGGTACTGAAAAAGTTAAATGTACTGCATATATACATTAGGAATCCATATAGGGAGGAGCCTTAGAGATTATTTTATAAGCCAGATATTAAGAACTATATAAAGCCATCTGAAAGGATTTCTCTATTTACAATGTTCCTCAGGATTCCACAACTGACAAAACGACCTCTAAGCAATATCTATGACCCAGAAGGAAGTGGGTTTTAAGGGAAAGTCAACGTATTAAAGAAAACAAATTAGAAAAAAAAATTCTAGCTTGGATAAAACATTGGGAATTGTATGGAAACATTTTACTAATTCTACACTTTTGATACTTAAGTCTTGCTTTAAATTTGTGTAATCCTCTAAGTGTATATGCTTAGAGTAGGGGTGTTGCTATTTAATATTGTCAAGGGAAGAAAAATAAAATTGAGTAACAATGGTGATTAAAATGGAGTGTTGGACACCGCTGACAGGCAGGTCTCAAACACAATGACAGGTGAATCTTTGATACACCCACCGTAGGATGTCAGTTGATTTTGAAAAATGTTAACTAACTGACCTGTTCAAGGAATCCCTTTCCCTAAACTACTGAGAGATTGAACTGATTCTTAAATGACAGTCCAATGCTATTAACACCCATCATGATTTCTGACCCCCAAAGGTTGCAATTCCAAGCTTCTTTCCTGTTAAAACCTATAAATACAGTCACCATTTTGCAAAACCTCAGAGAACATTTTCAAGACTGCTTAAATCTTTGTTTTCCCAAATAGTTATCTTTTAAAATAAGTTTTATTAATTCTTTAATAATTTTATACAATGTGTTTTTGATCATACCTCCCTTACTTTCTCAATTAACTTCCACTAGATCCATCCCCACCTCCTATCCCCACAACAACTTTGTATTCTAATTTTAGAACAACCCATCAAGTTCAATTTGGCCTGAATGTGTACTTCTGGGTGTGGGGCCACCCACTAGAGCATGATCAAGCTATGGGGGATCACAGAGAAAACTGATTCTTTCTTCCCCAGGAGCCACCAACTGTTAATAGCACCTTAGCTCAGGGTGAGGGCTCATGAATGTTTTGCTTTTCCTTGCTAGAATGCTGACTGGGTTGACACTGTGCAGGTCTTGTGCAGGCAACCACAGCTCCTATAAGTTTATGAGCACCCTGGTCCTATCATATCCAGAAGACAAGGTTTTGCTATGGTCCTCCCTGGCCTCTGGCTCTTACAAGCTTTCCACCCCTCTTCTATGATGGTCCTGAGTGTTGGAGAGGAGGGTTGTGATAAAGTTGTCCCATTTGTGGCTGGGCACTCTATAGACACTTCTACTCTGCACTTTGACCACTTATGAATTTCTTCATTAACCTGCTTCCCACTGCACAAAGAAACTTCTGTGAAGAATTCTGTAAGTCTCATTAATCTATGGGCATAGAGATACAAATTTAGAGGGCAGTTTGGTACTATGTCCATTTAGCAGAGCAATAGTAATAGGTTCACTCCTGGGGCCTATGAGCTCCCCAACCATGGGTTCTTGGCCAGATTTAACGTACCAGGTATGTGTTTCCTTCTGTAGAGTGGGCCCTAAATTCAATCAGAATGTATTTGGTTATCCCCATAACATGAATGCCACTATTGCACTCCTGAGCATATCTTGCCATTCCTGTCACTATTTCAGTTCACAGAGTTCACAACTGGGAAGACTGTGGATAGCACTCCCCTCCCTGCTGCATCCTGTATAGCACCTTCTCTAGAGTCAGAACTATTTGAACACTTGTAAAACGGGTACTAAAATAAGCTCCACTATTCCAAACAGTTCATTTCTGAGTGCCTGTCAGTAGACAAGTATATTTGACAAACGAATTACCTTAAATATTTGCAGCCTTTCCCCATGAACCAAAGTATCTATTAAAACAAATTCAGAAATAAATAAATTCAAATGATAAACATTCTGCTTCTTTCCAGTTTACTCCTTCAAATTCCCCAAGCAGATCAGCCTTTGTCTATACTGGCACCCGGAACCCCCTGGTCCCTCCAGAGGGGGCTAGCTCCCTTGCCACGTCCTCTCTTTCCTCTTCTCTGATTTGGATTTCACAGTCCGCTTCTGTTCTATGCACATCAACCTTCTTTTTCTTGTCTATAGGTCTGTTGAGACCAGAATGGAAGCTAAATCTGAACTCTGCCCACTAATGCTTATCCTGTGTGGATGATTATAGATGCAGAAAACACAATTAAGCGGACTGGTCCCATTTTAACACCACAGTTATGAACCTCAAGTGGGCCCTTAATTCTGTTTTGATTTCAAGACGTGTCCCTAAGTCATTTTCTCTTCCATTTTGCTTGATAAATAATTCACCTTCATCTTTCTTCTCAAATCTTCAGTGTTCCATTCTTTAGCCTCACTCTGGCTGAAACTGAGAAGCAGTGACACCAGAACTTTATCAAGCTCATCACACCTGCTACTAGCCTGTACCTGTGACCTTTTTTGTTGTGGATGAACTAGCTTTTTGCCAAAATCCAACTTCTTAGGATCCTGATTGCTACCAAGTCAGCCAAATCAATACCATTTTTACTTGTACTATACAGGCTGATAATGTGCATTTCTGTTTGAACTTTCTACCTTCTAGTTCATCCTAAATTCAAGAACTGGGAGAATTCTCTTAAAGCAAAATCCAGGTGATCACATTTCTTCTCAAATCTTCCAGTTATTTTCCTTGGTGTAGAAGTGTGTCCTTGCCAGGGCCTTGAGTACTATGTACTAAGGTTTTTGCTTCCTCCCTAATTCCAGCAGTCTTTGATACTTCTTTTCTTGTGGCTTCCACCACAGCCTAAGTGCTGTCATGGCTTTGACTGCACAGTCTAGAAGACTTTCAGTTAGAAGGTTAGCTCAGTCTAAGGTTGAATAGTTTTTTGATCAGCTTTCTTAAATTCCTGGGTCTTAAATTTCTGATTTTGACCCACCAGCTCAACACCCAGGTCTGCTCATTTGCCAGGATCCCTGCCCTCCAGATCTGTGAGCTCCCTCAGCATGCCCAATCAGTGCATCTCTCTGTCACCAGAGAAGTTTCTCTTCTAGCAAACCTTTGCCACACCAGGCCCAGGGAACACTGTGGAATAAGGGGTGGAAAGATGTAGAGAGTAAGATACAGCAGAGTGCATGTCCCTGGATAGGACTCCTATATTAAGACTATGCCACCCGGGGCAGGGAAACCATTATGGAATAGGCTACAGAAAGACTGTAGGAGCCAGGAGTGGTGGATGACCACAGGGAAACAGAGCTCTCCAGGCATCTGGGAACTTGCACATATGAACTTACAGCAATGGCAATGGCATGCTTTTTAAGTTGTAAGGCTCAGTATAGGAACAGTGGACGTTTAGGAACTACAGGGTACATGGGAATTTAGAGATTTTCATCTGCAACGTTTCCTCCTCTCTGCTGAAGAACTACCATGAAATCACAGAGCTCACTCCTCTGTGGGCAGTCTGAAGGTTGTTCTTTTAAAATAAGAACTGTACAGGTAGGCTTTCTACAGTGAACTAGACACATAAATGAGGACTCAAAAAGTTTGAAATTTAAGGTCAGAGAACGTGTGTGTGTGTGTGTGTGTGTGTGTGTGTGTGTGTGTGTGTGTTTCTGGGAACTGAACCCTGGATTTTGTACATACTAGTTAAGTGCTCTACCACAAAGTTACATCCCCAGCTCTCCGTTTGTTTTTCTTACTTTATATTTTAAGGCAAGGTCTCACTAAATTGCCCAGAGTGACCTTCAACTTGGGATCCTTCTGCCTCAGCTTCTCCTAACTGGGATGAAGAGGTCTGTGTAACCAGGTCTGATTCCAAAGATGGGGCTGTGAACTCTAAATTCTCTATTTCCAGGATTGGGTTTGGGAAGTGCCTTTGCCTGTTTTCTGGTGTTGTAACTCTATACCACTGACTGAGAAATTTAGGAATAATAGAGATTATTATATCACATTATTATATGTGGAGTCTGGAAGTTCAAGATTGTGACTCTGGTAACTACATCACAATACATCTGAGAGACAGAGTAAGGGTGCCTGAGAGCACTCACTTTTACAAAGCCACTCCTGGGTGTATTCCTAGAGGCGTCCCTTACTCATCTATTCATAGATGTATGAATAGTAATAGTAATAGTAACTCATAGTAACCCTTTACTCTGTGAGTAGATGAGTCCATACTGAGAGTCCATAGTGGAGAGATCCAATCACCTTCCTAAAGTTCTACTTCTTAGAATTGCTGTACTAGGAATGGAGTCTTTAAAATTACAAACTTTGGAGGAACCTATGCAAACTGCAGCAATAGCTTTGTGTTTCCAATATGATAGTAGTTGATTAAATTCTAGAACAGTAAACAAAACACACATTTGTAATGATGCCCTCACTACTGTTTCTAGAAACATGTTTCTATGAGCTCTTGAGACATTTTACTTCAGAGGCTTTAGTTGCAGGTGCTTAACAAATATAAAGGCCGTGCATATTTGGCAGATTGGTGAGCAAATATGTCTTCTGTGTGACAATGGGATTCTGTCAGAAGATCTTGTTGTTTTTTTTTTTTTTTCTGACAGCACTGCATGTCAGAGTTCAGATGATCCATGCAAAATTAAAGTAGGAGAATCTTTCATCCCACATGGAACATCACAGTACCTAGGACAAGAAGAGGCGGCGTGGGCATGTGTGTACCTCTGGCATAGATGCACAATATTAGAGCCTTAGCTTTTCAAAGAGCTTTTATAAATAAAAATAATTGCATTAGTTGAAGGTCGTCATTTTATGGGATCAGTGAAGCATTGAAAAGCTTGGCAGTTGAATATCTGAACATAGAATCTTAGTTTGAATGTCCAGTAGCATGAGAATTCAAAATATCATTTTTGTAAGTTCAAATCTTCAGAAAGCAATTTCTCATTGAGCAAAACATTTCTCTGTTGAAATGAAAGAAATACCTTTGGCCAAAAAGAAAGGGACACAGCTAATTGCATTCATTTCAACAAAGCATTCATGCAGTTGCCTGAACCAAGTAAGGAGACTTTCTTCTTAAGAAAAATTTCTGAAGAAGAGCAAGTTTCTATCTGTTTTTTTGTTCCTTTATTTATTTGTTTTTGAAACAAGCTTGCCTTGAACTTGTCACACTTACACCTCAGCCTCCTGAGTGCTGGGTTATGGGTATATGTCACCAACTCTGTCTAACACAAAATCACTTAAATCAAAATTAATCCCAGGCATTTGGGCAGAAAGATCATAAATTCCACTCTAGCTTGAACTACACAGAAAGATTCTATCTTAGTGGGTAGGGAGAGCATTAAAAAAAAACAAGGAGGTTTAAACTTTAAGAACTTGAAACTGACGGGCTGGAGAGATGACTCAGCAGTTAAGAGAGCACTGACTCTACAGAGAACCTATGTTAGGTTCCCAGCACCCACATAGGAGCTAACTGGAACCCATAACTCCAGTTCCAAGGTATTTGACCCCCTCTTCTGGCCTCTGCAAGCACTGCATGAATGAGTACACACACGACTGGAAAATATTCATACACACAAGAAATAAATAAGGTGCTGCAGAGATGGCTCAGTGGTTAAGAGCACTAACTGCTCTGGCAGAGGACCCAGGTTCAATTCCCAGCACCCACATGGTGGCTAACAACTGTCTGTAACTCCAGTTCCAGGGGATCTGATGCCGTTTTCTGATCTCCATGAGCACTGTACAACACACAGGTGCACCTCCCTACATGAAGGCAATACACTCATATACATAAAAATAATAAAAGATTAAAAATAAATAAATGGAAGAAATTTCATCTTCAATAATAAAATAATCACCAGCCATAGTATAGGTAAAGATTTTTGAATTGAAATATCATTATACAACTAAGTGTTAAGAGTTGTACAAAGATTTCAAAGACAGTAGAATTTAATGTATGATCATTTCACAAATGTGCAAAGAATAGTCTGGCCTATTATCCAATATCATTAGATTCTACTGACAACATGGCTCTCTAAGCCTATAGTGCAGATTGAGCATCTCTTATTTCAAAACTTGTACTGTGAAACAGTACCAAATCTGCAGCTTTTAAAGACAAGATAACACAAGTGGAAACTTCCACACCTGACATATGTCATGGTCAAAATGCAGGCACACTGCAAAATTTTATAGTCCATAAAGTTATAGGTTGTGTGCAAGAGATGTGCAATGGAATTTGTGGTCAGAATAGGGTCTCATCTCCAAGACATTACATTGCATTTATGCTAATATCCCTAAATCTGGAAAAGAAATTCCCATGTTCCAAATGCTTTTTTCTGGCCCTAGCCATGTTGGAAAGCAAACACCGAGTCTGTGGTGTCTGGTGGTTTCTCCTTGGTTCCTGGCCTCTGATCTAACACAGGCTGGGTTTATTTATTGGAACTGTAGGAGGCTCTAACCTCTGGGGAGAGCACTGGTGCCCCACTGTGGCACAGGGGAGCCACTGCCTTTCAAGAGCAGGTGATTTCCTCTATCTGCCTGCGCTCTGAACCTGAGAGGTAAGGGCAACACATTCAGCCTTCTGGAATCCCTGCAAAGAATGATTTGCGGGGTTTGTAGGGTGTGGAGTCCTGTGGCTGTGTCTTCACCCGGATGCTCTTGAGGTGTCCACCTTCAACAACTCTCCCCTAACTCTCAAGTTCTGCATGTCGAGAGGCTCTGTTAGTCCTGGCATCCTACAGAGGTGCAAAGGCTGGACTCTAAGACCAGTCTCGGGTTCAGTAATGGCTCCAATCTCACATTTTTATTCTTGAGGGACATGTCCTCTCACACCACTTCAAGTTTATTTTTCTAGCTTCTTTCCCTTTTACCTGGAAATAGTCCCAAGTCTTTTGTGGTTCTTAATGGTTCCGGGATGCTGCTCTGCTAGAATTGAGGAGGGATTCCCGTCAACAGCTCCTGTGTTAACTGCACTGGTGTTCTAGCAGACCACTACAGTTCAAAATGCTGACAGATGCGGGAGTTCATGGAGGAGGTTCACAAGCTCCAAATAAACACTGAAGTGCTGCTTGAGGGCAGGTCTCAAATTGGTGATTATAATTTCTGAAAATATTTAGAGGTGCTCTACTGCAATAGAATTCTCACAGTATTTGGAGGAGAGGGATAGTGATACTACAACCGAAAATATGAGCCAGGGAGCACTGGATAGAGATGTGTCATTGCGAAGCCAGAGAGATCCTGTGTCTATCCTGTACCCACCACGAAAGGCTGAGGGCTGGTGGCTTCTTGTCAAATCACACTTTCATCACTCAGCAGACATTTAGTGAGTGAGTACACTGAGCTGGGAGCTAAGGGTAAGGTGAGTCAAGCAGAGCATTGACAAGAAGATTTCCTTGACCGACATCCACCTTTCTAGAGCTGCTTAGTGGGAGCAAAGTAAATATGACTGAAGTGCTGAGAAGGAAAAGTCACAAGACATATCTAAGGGCATCATAGCAGGTGCCCAGGTGAGACTTCCTGGAGTTAGTTACCTTTGAACTGAGTCCTCCCAGAAGAGTCAGTAAAGCAAAAGGGCAAGAATGTGAAAGGCTCCTTTGCCCTGGGAACAGACGAGCAAAGGTAATGAGAGAGTGAGACCATTGGTCAGAGTGCATAGAACTTGGAGGCTGGGGAAGAGGAGAAGAATTCTAGTGGGAGGGAAAGGCTGAGGTTAAACTGGGTAAACCTCTGTAGGATTTTGGTCTTTTCTAGATGGTACTGAGAAGCTGCTAAAGGGTTTTTAACGAATAGAAAGAATATTTAAATGTTGTTTTCAGTCATTCCACGGGTATCAGAGTAAGCAGGATTATGACACTCAGGGGCTGAGCGTCTTTGCAGGAGCCTTTAAAACTATGAACAAGGCAATGATAGCACAGAGGCCATGTTAGCATTCCTCACTGTGCCAAAACCCCAGGGCAAGGATAAGGACAGACACTTTGTGTCAGCTTAGTGAAGAGGTTTTGGCTGAAGTAACCAAGCGGTTACTTGGTCCCATTGTTTTTGGGTCTGTGGCAATGCAGCACATCATAGCTGGTGTGTATGACAGCAAACTGCATAACTTATTACCATAAGTAATAGGAAGTAACTGAGAGATGGGCCAGGTCCCCAAATACCCTTAAGGTCTTCGCCTCAATGACCTAACTTCTTCCCCTTAGGCCCAACCCCTCACCTCATAAGGGTTCTCCAGCCTCATAATAGCACCTCATATTGGCAACCTTTATATATCTTTACCTTATGGACTGGGGGATATTTAACATATGTGTGACAGAAGATTTAATTTTTTCTTATTTGCTTCAGGAAAAGGATGAAAAATGTGCATGTGTGTGCGTGTGCATGTGTGCGTGTGGGTGCAGGCACACATGGTACATGTCTGTAGGTCAGAGGACAACCTGGAGTGTTTGTTAAGCCTCACCTTCCTCCTTGTTTGAGGGAGAGGCCTTTCTTGTTCACAGCTGTATATGTCAGGCTAGACAGCCTGAGAGATTCTGGGGATTCTCTTGTCTTCACCTCCCATTTGGCTGTAGGAATTCCAGGTGTTCCTGTACCTAACTTGACAGCTTTCTGAAGGCCAGCATTCAAATTCAGGCCCTCATTCTTGCACTGTAAGTGCTTTTCCCCTTGAGCCATCTCCTGAGCCTCAAACTACTGTTTTTAAATTAAATCTTATCTTTCAATTATGAAACTGAATTAAAAATTTTATTTTCCCCCAAATGTAAGTAAAGCTAAATGACCTTTGCAATAGTATACCTTTTTAAGTTTCATTGATTCTAGCATCTGAAGTTGGTGCAGCTAATATAGATAGTAAGTTCTAGAAACAGAGATTCAACTCATCTTCCTGTTTATTATGCACAATCTTTCTTAAGAGTGGCCCATGATGCAAACTCCTAGGAATGATTGTCAGAATGTGTCTTGCATCGCTACCACGTCACTAAGTTTCTAGAACTTGCCTGATTTGCTAACTTTAAGTAAAACTTTATCCTATTATGAGTTTTTTTTTTTTCCCCTGAACAATTCTTAAAATATTCTCCACTGTTCTAAACCTGCACTTTATGGGCAACTGGTCATGGGTTGGAGGGTTGGATAAAATCAGCTTCAGCAAGATCAGGCCTGTGTGCAAATTCCTTCCAGTGTTTTATTTGATTTGTAAACTTGAAAAGCTATTTCATAGTGCTTGTGAATCTATAATTCTTTGCATTCTCTCCCTCCCTCCCTCTCTTTCTTCTCTGTCTTTTTCTCTCCCTTCCTCCACTCAGTATTTGTTATAAATAACCAACAATACCTGGGTCAGAGCCTCCCTTGGGGAGACACTCAAGGCAGTCAATTAACAAGTTTCTTTGCATCTCTTTTCTAGCAAAGGTATGCTGGACACATAGTTTTCATTAAAAATTCCCAGTAAAAAGGGAAGGGGTGAGGGCTGAGTTTGGGAGCGCCAATGATTCCTTTTAAGAAATATCTTAAAAGGCAATACTGTTTCACATTTGAAAAACTTATGCTTTCGAAACTGTTGACTGAAGACTCTGTGTCAACCGTGAGACGCCCTCGCCAATTTTAGGGAGGGCTCATCCTTGCAGTTCTTTTAAGGCTCAAAAGTGACTGCTTCTCACTCCTGTTCAGGAGCAGGGCTGTTTTCTGACACCCTCTGCTGATGTGTCACGGATTCTGTTAAAACTTAAAAGCACACGGACAACTGCTTCCAGTGTCAGACTGACACGTGCAGGAATGGGAGCCACCGACTTCGCCAACTAAGTGGAGAAAGGAGAAAGATGTTATTTAGTAACTATAAAGGAGAAATGATTTCATTTGAGTGGCAACTGGTCTACATTTCGGTTGTTTCAGTTGCTCACCTTGAAGATTACAGGACACTGGTCTTTCAGGCAGGGCACCAGGCAAGGCCGTATGAAAGCCGAGATAGGGAGGAGGAAAATTGGCACTGAGAGATAAAGCTCTTTTAGATCCAGAGAATCCCTCTTTCCCGACCTCTCCAGACCACAGCCTGTCCTGTAATTAGCGGAGCAAGTCCATCTAAGCCGGGCAAATCACTGGTTTTCCATGAAATAATTATATTTTTGATGCCCTCGGACATGTTCACCTCGAAGCCTAAAAACAGAGAAAGATTTTTTTTTTTTCTTTTCCTAAGCTGGGGGAGGGAAAGAAAAGCGGAGCCTACACTGTTGCAAGGAGTGAAACCCGCATAAGGTGGAAACGACAGGGTTCCGTGGGAGCGTGGGAACACGGAGTTCTGAACCCGGAGTTTCCAGGCGCACAGAGAACAGTCTGTATTCGCTTTGCTGCTTCACCGGAGGGGCGCGAATCGGGCGTTTCTAATCATCCCCGAGAGTCTGGCATGGTCTGTCCGCCTCTGCAGCGCCCGGCGGGCGGGAAGGCACCCCTGTTCCGCCCAGCCCGTGCCGGCGCCGCGGGGTGTCTCCTCGCCGGAGCCTGCAGGGGGAGGGAGCAGGGCGCGACGCGTGGGTCGCGTCGGTCCCTGCACTGGATGGACGGCCGACGCTGCCTCCGGGGCGGGGACAGCTCGGGCCACCGTGTGCGCCGCGCGGCGATTCCACCCACAGCGCTCCGGCTCCCGGGGCTGGCGGGTCTTGGCACGCAGCGCGGCGACGCGAGCGCATCGGTGGTCCCCGTGGTCCCCGTGGCCCCCGGTGTCCGTGTCGCCCGCGAGCTGCAGCAGGTGCGCGCCGCACCGCGTCCTCCAGTCCTCCCTCCCCGCTGCCCCGCCGCCCGGGCGCCGTGCCCGCCCCGCCCCTGTCCCGGTCCCCGCCCGCGGGCCGCCCGGGGCAGGGCCTGCAGCTGCGGCCGGCCAGCCTCGGCCGGGGCATGGGCGGGCGGCGGGCGGCGGAGGGCGGCTGAGCGTGGCGAGGGACCGCGCGGTGGCCTCCTGTCCCCGTGCGCACCCCTCGGGTTCTGGGCCGGGACCCGGCTGGCTGGCGACTGAGACCCGGCCCCGCGGCGGGGCGGCGTGAGATCTCGCCGTGCCCGTAGCTAGCGGCGCTGTCCCCGCGCGATGCGCTGAAAGCTCCGGGATCGGTGCGCAGGGGTCCTCCACGGCGCCCGGAGCCGCCGACCCCATGGGACCCGCGGGGACCGGGCGGAGCCTGCGGGCGCCGCCGCCTCGGCTGCTGCTGCTGCTGATCCTGCAGGTGGTGGGGCCGGCGGGCGCCCTGGCGGAGACCCTGCTGGACGCGCCCAGGGCCAGGGGCGCCAGCTCCAACCCACCCAGTCCGGCAAGCGTGGTGGCCCCGGGAACGACGCCGTTCGAGGAAAGTCGACTGCCAGTGTTCACCCTGGATTACCCCCACGTGCAGATCCCCTTCGAGATCACTCTGTGGATTCTACTGGCCTCGCTGGCCAAGATTGGTAAGCAAGCTGGACCCGCGGGTAGAGGCGGGGGCGGGGGCGATCAGGCTGGGACGCCTGGTGGGTGACTGAGTGAGCCAGTAGTTGTCTTCCAAGAGAGAGTGGCCACCTCCCTGCCTGGTCAGTGGCAGCCGTGGCAGATAGATCGGCTTCTATGGACTGGAAAGGTCCCTGAGAAAAGTAGTTTCATGCTTCGATTCTTAAATGGACACTGGCCTTGGAATGCCCGGGAAGACTAATCCATGGCAGTGTAGAGACTTGTCTCTGACTTCTGCTTCGAACTTGAAGTTTGACAGCTCTCTGCCAAAGCTGAGGGAGACCTGTGCAGAGGGAAGGGAGGGAGGCAGCGGCGGGCTGAAGTGTGTCTTCACCTACAGAGGCGAGGCACAAGACAGTACCCAGGCTAGATGCTGCATTGGAGCCCCTCGGTCTCACACAGACGCTAACGTGCTCCTATCTAGTGAAGTGCAGGCAAGGGGACTGGGCTATTTGAGTGACTGGAGCTGTAACACCAGTGCCCTGTCCTCTCCTTCTTGAGCTGTCATTCTCTTCAAAGGTTTTTTTTAGAGAAGCCAGAGGCCAGTGAGGCTGGATATTTGCGCACCCCGCGGGTTCTGGGCCGGGAACCGGCTGGCTGGCGACTTCTATCCCATCATCTCAAGTTTTTTATTCAGAAAGCAGACAGCCCAACATGTGGTTTTGCAACTCCATATCCTCCCCATCCCATCTTTCTTGTTCTCATCATGGTGCTGTCTTATATATTTTTTTCTTTATATTAAAATACATTAACTACTGTTACACTGTTCAACAATGATAAGGTCAAAGAATGTATGTGTTTCCTGTGTTTCATGTATTCTCCTTATAAGAGGAAGGTGCTTTTCAGACATAATGAAAGGTGCACTGCCTGTCATCCCAGGGAACTCACTGTTTGGTAAAGAGAAGCTCCAGTGATTACAGCACAGGAAATGCTCCATAAGCAGAGGGGTTTAGCAAAGCAGAATGACTGTGGAGAGAGGCAAGGGTCACATCCTGGTTAGAACTTGGCTGTGAAGGATGACCAGACTCTGGTCAGTTGGAGATGCTCACATGAAAGGAGATTCTAGACAGAGATAGGGAAAGATGTGAGCAGGAAAGGGAGCTCCAAGCAGGTGTCAGGGATGGTTTATAAGAGAGTGGAAGTTGCCAGAGCTAAACCCGAAGCACATTAACCAGGTCACACTAAATTCATTAGCTTCTAATTGAGGTGAACGAAGGTGCGGGCACTGTTTAATGACTCTGCAATTTGGAATTGCTGGCTGTGACATGACTTGCTAGTTGGGTGTTTTCATTCCATCTGAGCAATGGTATATTAAGGGACATGGACTTTCCTATCTAGCAAGCAGCCACACAAACTCACGGCCTCTAATGATAACCTGAGATGCCATCTCTTTGGTTGGCCCTCACAGCTCCTGCCCTATTAGGAGTGCAGGTGTGAATATTCTCACCTGAAAGAAGTGGAGACTAAAGCTAGGAAGTTTACACTCCGGGGCCACAAAGTCAGGTGTTCACTCTGTTGCTTTGTGTGCCTCCCTCGCCCAAGTAGGAGCCTTCATCGCTCCAGGTTATGCCCTCTTTGATGACTGTTTCTCTCTTCTATTCCAATACTTCCTTTGTCCCTCACTCTTGATTATTTTAATCGGATTAATTACACTAATAACAGCCGCTAGTGGGCACTTAAGTTCATTATCCCTCATTTTCACAGCCTCTATCCTGAGTAGGTAGGACAGCCCTGCTTAGGGAAGAGGAAGCTGAGGAGGCCGTGCTGGTGGGTGGAGAGGCAGAGCTCCAGCCAGGCGGGCCCGGCAGGTCATCTTTAGATCTGCCCTGGGAGCCTGTTCTAGCATGAGGATTAGAGAAGGATGGGTATGTCCTGTGTTCTTAGGACAGGGTAACAGGCATGTGGGGAGCGCAGCAGCACTGCCACCGTGTGTGGTGTGTGGTGTGTGGTGTGTGGCGGCGCAGTGACGGAGTGTGAAAACAGCAGGGGCAACTGTGGTGTTCCTGGCACTTCAGTTCCTTTTCCACTGGCCTGGGTTACCTCTGCGCTTCTGGAAGGATCAGCACTCTTATTCTCTGGGGGACCTTGCCCCCTTCCCTGTGGTTCTGTTCATCTTACTGGGTTCATCATCTTAACTGTGTGGTGTTTGGTTAGAATGTGTCCAGTGTCCATGCTTGTGCATATCAAACTCTCGGGCATCTTCACCTGTCTGCTAGCGTTCTTGGCCCTCTTCCATTTCACATGCTTCTGTTCCTGTCCTCTCAAAGTTGCATCTGACCATGGTATCTTTATATATTGCACTTGTGTTCTAACCTTCCCCAAATACTGTAGTTCTCTGGCCACTGGGGTCATGGGGAAATGACAACACAGATGTTCATGTCTCCTGTCCAGAGAGGGGTCCCAGCAGCCAGATACTATCCTGGTTGAGATGTCAGGAATAGATCTTAGGGCAGAAAAGTGGAGTTTTGGAGTCCAAAATGCTGGTCCTGGTACTTGGGATGTTTTTTGTGTTATTTCTTTTTCTTAGCGAGCCTTCTCTTGCTTCCCCGTTTAGCAGTGTTTCTAGAGGAATTTGTAAATACACAGATATACCCAGTTCTCTTTCCTGCCCCTCAATTTTCTGTTTGACTTTGCACAACACTGTCCTGGTGCTGAATTACACTTTCATAGACCATTAAAAGAGATCAAGTCAGCAAAGTTCTGTTTTAACTTTTGTGTTAGAAAAGCTATTGTTTTAGGAGTAACCTACATATCCTAAATTGCCCTTATTTGGGAAAGACAGTGAGTTCAACATGTAGGGGAATCAAGACTAGGAGGAGTCACAAATGCCAACTCATATAGAATGCTGTGGTTTCTGTTAGGGAAATTTTTATGCAAGTACCTGGTGTGCCAGAACTTACCTGCCCCAGAGAACATGGAGAAATATTACTAGTGATTAATCTAAACAAGGATGAACAGGTTGCTCAGAGTGGAAACCCTATTAACGTTTGTAGGAGGTTTAAACACTGATGGTATTTAGAATGGCTGTCTTGAAGGAACACAAACACAGTAGTCTTGGAAGTATTCTTAGATGTAAGAAGGCACATTTTTGGAAGAAGCTTTGAATAACTCAGCTCTCTTTGTTGTATCTGATTATTGAAGAAAATCAGGTTTCTAATTATTTGACTAAAGAAGTATAGTTCTGTACTTATGAAAGTTCCCCGAAGACTGATGGATGGGAAGGATGCTGATCTGTGTATCTGAAGGAGTTTAACAGAACAAACAGAAGAAAATATGAATTCAGTACACCTTGGAAGTGCTTTAAACATTGTGACTGGAACCACTTCCTAGATTTTTCTTTAGGTTCTCCACAAATGTGCATTCTTCTTCATTCACCTTGATTATGTATATGTGAATCCACCATTGGTATTTTTATTCAGTAAGGGATGCACACTTCGCCTGGTAAATCTGTTATGCAGGGATAGAGTTCTACAACCCCTAATAATAGAAACTCAAAGAATGGAGAAGAGGACAATTTCTTGGTGTGTTTTAAGGTTATCTGTCCAACTTTTCTACTCAGGAATTGGGTCAGTGGGGTCTGTGATTGTTCTAACCTGAGTGAGCATGGCTCTGTAGCTACCTGTGCTCAAAGGTCAAGGACAGAGCACCAGATTTGTTGCTCTTTAAAGTAATAGGGCTGCCCCCTTTGTCCTGAGTTGCCTTGGGTTCTTGCAGAGGTTGGGCTACTTGATTTTCCTACCTGGCAGCCACTGATCACCGTGTGCTTTCCGTTTCCTTGACTGTTCACCTTGAGATTAAGATGTAAAGTTCTCCACATCTATCTGGAAAATAAGCAGCTTGTACTATTATTATTTTAAGAGAAAGACAGGAAACAATGAGACCCATGAAGGTATCTCCTCTGAGCTCTAGACTACCATAAACTCAAAATAGAAGAGTTGTGAATCTGCCTGAATTACAGAGATTTTAATCTCTGAAAACATGACTCCTTGAGCTTGGCTTGTTGCTCTTTCTATCCCTTCTGGTTTGTCTGAAGCGAATGCACTAACTAGGTAGTCATGGGATGAAGCTCATGGTTTTCCCATGTCAGTCTGAACACACACACACACACACACAGACACACACACACACACACACACACACACACACATCATTTGTTTCTTGTAGAGCTATAAAAATTCCTCTATAAAACCAAAAGAATTTGGTGGTTTTGATATATGGGTAGATTTTTGACTCATGTTTCATTTATTTTAGTCTGCACTGTGCTATTTAGTTTATCTGTGTCTTTTTGGGTCAGTATTGATCACTGTATTTTTACTTCATCTGAGCTTTTAGAACATTTATTGGAAGAAAGTTTTTTTTTTCCTATGGTTTTAAAGATCCCCACCTCATCAGTACACGTTCTCCTTGTCCTGCTTTATCTTGATCAAAATTCTTTATTTTTCTATCCTGTATTTTTAAAAAAACAATTCTACTTTGTTAGTAATTTTACAGTTTCTCCATGTACCTGTATGAGTTTCTTATTCCTATTTCCTTCAACTGTTTAGTCATTGCATCGAAAGCTTAGACCATTTACTTGTTGGATTTAGTTTTCAATATAATGTCAACTTCCATTTTATAAGGGTCACTAGTCCCTGAAAAGCACTAATAATGGGAAACATAATTACTGGGGTTTTCAGTAATTTTAATGGTATGCAATGCATACATTTGCATGAATCTAGGAATTCCATGATTAGTGTGCATTACCTTAAAATGACATCAGTCTTATTAAAATGGACCAAATTACTTCATTATTTACTCAGATATTAAATTCTAAACAAACCATTTTATTATCTTCATTTTTTCTAAGATAGGAACTTTTTTTGTGCTCATTAAATTCAAAGCTAAACTACTAAGAAGATATCCATTATACTTAAGGCTTGTATAAATTAATCTTTATTACAAATTTAAAAATAATGAAGTGAATAGTAAAGACAAAAGATTCCAAGAAATGATGAAAATTAAATAACAGTTTCAAAAAATGTCCACATTGTTATTGCTATTAAGCAGCAAGTCATGAGTGTTCATAGAGGAGAACCTAGTGCACAGTGTAAAGGAAATGGCATACACGTAACTGGCCAATGCATTTTATCACAGGTCACGGAGTGCTCAGGCACCAGAGCAGAATCATGAAGTCAAAGAAGTGCCTCATGAACTAAAATGGGTTTACTAAATACAATTCCTCTTAAAGATCAATTGTCATGATTTCAAAGGATGTTCTCTAGAATAGTGGCAATGTATGTATTAAGGGGACATATCTTTTTGTCCTGTCTTGGCTGAGTGGCCTTGTTTTGGCATATAGGATTTTTCCTTTCATTCATCTTCCTGTATTTAAAAATTCCCTTTAATACAATTGAGACTATGTTTTTTTAAAGAAAACTTTATCGCATTTTGATTAGGTAGGTATATTAATGTTTTTTAATTATAGTGTTGATGTCCTGTTCTTTGTAGATTAATATGTGGATATTTAAAATTTTGAATTTTACTATGTGAGCTTGATAAAGAGGTAAGTATTTAGTACTGTATGTTTTACATGTGCACACCTGCATATGCAGATACTCACTCGAGTTTCTGCTTATAGTGCTTAAAATCTTCAACAGTATTATCAGGGTTTTGGGAGCTTTGTCTGTTTCTGGCCTATACATAAAATCAACTATAAAGATTATGATGGTGATTCCTATTTATACTTTTTTCTAGTATTTCTTTATTTTGATGTTGAGTTCTTAGGTACGTCTTGAGTGGTATTATATCTTCTGCATTCTTTCTTTATTGCTTTTCTTATGGCTCAAATTTGATATTTTTGTATCCTTGTTCCTCTTTAAGCAGAACCCCATTTCACACATCTTTTTCTCCTTAAGCCTGTGTTTATTACTTCAGTGTTTCCCAGCTGCAGCCTTACCTATATTGTACTAACAAACCAGGTTTATTCTTTTTATTTATCATTAAACAGCATATAACTGATGTTTTTATCTTTGACACTGAAGTCTCTGTAGTTTAAAAAGAGGAATGTGATTACTTTACATTTATTGTAATAGTGATTTAGGCTCATTTTATTTTTTGTTCTTTTGTTTGTTGTCTTTTCTTATAATATTTTGTCTTTACTACATTTTTCTTGGTTTTTAAATCCATTACTCACTCTTCTGTTAATCTCTCACATATAGCATTTGTCATTTTCATTATTCTTAGGCTGTTTCTGAATATTTTTGAGCTTTATAATTTATCTACTATTTATTTATTTATTTATTGTGTGTATGAGTGTTTGTCTACCTGTATGCATGTGTACCATGTGTGTGCCTGATTGCTACCTGTGGGGGCTAGAAGAGAGCCTGGATCTCCTGGAACTAGAGTTACACACAGTTGTGAGCCATTCATTAGATGCTGGGAACTGAACTTAGGTCCCCTGTAAGTAAGTGCTCTTAACTGCCGAGCCATCTCTCCAAGGTCCAAGTTTTACACATTTTTAAGTTCTATTTCAAAGTTTAAATTGTCTTGCAATTACTTTCTATAAGCAATGTTTATATAGATTTGTAAACATGTTCACAAGTTTTTCTTTACTATTATTGCTATCCCAGCCTTCCACATGATTCCCACTTTTCTGAAGTATAGTCTTTAGCAGATGCTTTGGGGATGGCCGTGATCTTTAGTTTTGTCTGAAAATTTTCTTTTAATGATACTGGTAATTTTATCCAGGGCTTTATGCCTTTTACACAAGGGCTCTACCACTGAGTTCTGATCCCAGCCCTTTGGCCAAGTCTTTGTTGTTGTTATCATTATTATTTTGATTTTTTGAAACAGGTTCTCTATAACCCCAGGTGACTGGGAACTCTCAATGTATCAAGGCTTTAGGCTCGCCTTGATCTTATAGAGATCCTCCTGCCTCTGCCTTCTGAACATTAGAATTAAAGGCATGAGCTACCACACTGGGCCCTGAAAATATCTTTATTTTGATGCTGCGCCTCAATGAAAATTAGCTTCATATAGGGTATGGAGTTATTTTCACTTGGAAGCTATGATTTCACTATTTTCTGCCTCCTTTTTTCCTAATGGCAATTACATTATTCCCATGGCTTTTTGGAACTGATCTGACTTTTTCTCTGGTTTTATTGAAGCCATTTCTGTTAGTTTCTTTTGCCATTTCTGTTAGTCTTCCATTTTCTTGATGTGTCTAGATGTGGATTTGCATGATTGCTGTACATTAGGATTTCTTACACTTCTTTTTCCTAACTGCTTTTCATTTCTTTTTCATTCTCTGCTGTTTATTGTTGATTTTATCAAGTCTTTTTCTAGTTCACCATACTGCTCTCATTTTGTTTCTAATATGTAGTTACCTAGTCATAGATTTTTAAACTTAATTACATTTTCCTTTAAACTTCTTTGGTCCCTTCTCAAATCTCCGCATTTTATTCATGCTGTTTTATTTAATTATATTTATCATTACACTAATCACTTAATTTGTATTCTTCCTATTATTTCTTTATTTCTGCCAGTGTTCTTTTTTTCTCAAATTCTTAATATTTTTCGTATCTACTGACTTTCCCTTTTGAATATTGTAGTTTTTTAACTGTGATCTTGGCCTCACTAAAGGATGTTTATTTGGTTGAGTCTGTTTTCCTTATAACTTGTTCTTACAAAAGGGTTCTGAGTGTTTTCATTCCAGTGGTGTGTTTTAGTGTTTGTCTCATGGCGTTGCTTTCCTGTATATGTTAAGGACTGCGTGGTGCAAACCCGGAGCTCTGTATATTTCACAGGTGAGTTTCCCTGTAGCCCAGAGCCATAAAGAACTGGCCTGCTTCCTTTCCTTTTTCCTGGGCTACAGGCATCTTTTTTTCACTATTTATTTATTTAGGACAAAGTAGCTCTTTGAGACTCAGGACTTTATGTAAGAGTTCTTCCTGTAGTGGTCTAAAGTTCTATTTCCGTCTCCCATGTAGGTGTTAAGATTTCAGGCTCTAGCACAGAGGCACACATGCAGCTGTGCCTGGACCTCCCTCAGCCACTCCTGAGTACCCTCCGACATCTTGCTGTGATTTCTCCCTTTATTGCTGGTCTTCTAGGCATCATCTTCAATGTTAAATGTGGTAACTAGATATTAACATTGCCTATTTTTACTGAAGGGAGGATTTATTTTCTTCCACGTTGGTCCATACTGTTGTGATCATTTCTTTTAAAAGAAAGGTTTTTACAGGTTTTAATTGAGAGGCTTGTTTCTATCCTGGGAAGAATCAAATTTCTTTCTATCTTCAAGAATCCTGGTGTAGTCCTCCAGGCAGGTCTGGACGCACTTCAGGAAGGTCCACCCCCAGGTTTAGCCTCTTCTGGCCATTGATGCTTGCTTCTCTGCTCATCTAGTCTTCCTGACTTTTCCTCCCTTAGTCCCTTTTCACCCTCTGCTGCCCTGTGTAGTAATTGGTGAGAGAAATTACACTTTTGTTCTCCACCCCTACCTCACATACGAATTTCAAGTTTCATTATTGTAATACAAGTGCTTTATTTTGGCTTTTCTCAAAAAATTAATGAATAAATAATGTGTGCACGCACATGTATGATGTATATGTGTGAACACAAATAACTCTGACATGTGTGTGGAAGTCAGAGGACAATTTGTGAAGTGGGTTCTCTACTTCTACCTTTATATAGGTTTGCAGGGATTTACCTCAAGTCACCAGACTTTCATCTTCAGGAGGATGAGCCATTCCAGTGGCTCAAGACAAGCTTTTCATGTATCGCTTGAAGTCCATGGCTAGATTTGACTCACTGAGTGCCGCAGTGGCCTCTCAAGTATCAGAAAAGTGATTTTACTTTTCTCATTTTTTTATCTGCAGGATACAGAAGTGCGACTAAATTGTCTCTATTTTATCACTTGTCTTTTCATGTTTGAAGAGAAGAGTAATAGCTCAGGATTGAAGATGTACTGGGGGTGGGGAGCCTGGCGGGAGATATCCCAAGATTAGCAATCAGGTGACCTAGTTGCAATTTCACTTCTGCTAGTAATTTGCTCTTCGATCTCTGGTGAATCTTCACCCCCTTGGTTCTCCCATTTGATTAGTTGAAGTTGGGATGTGTGTCTGTCCTGTGTGTTTGACATTTCTGTAAGGATAATATAGGGAGATAGCTTCACTTTTAACAAAACAAAAGAAACTTAAGCCAAGAGAAATATGAGTTTATTATATGAAAGTGATGCCTAGACATGGGCGTATTGTCATTCTAAATGGTATCTGCAGAATTATAGGTTACTCTTCTACAATTATGTCATTTAAATGTAATGAATCATAATTGATGTACTTCCTGCAATAATCATGTATGTTATTCGTCACTGTTCACGGACTTTCTAATTTTGATGTGTCAAGTTTATCCCTTGTTTGAAGCTGCCTTCCTCTTGTCCTCTTGTCCTCTTCCAGCTCTCCAATCATTCCATGGCACAGACAGAATAATTCTTTGGGAAGCTCTCCATGTGGCTGTGACTTTATACTTTATAGATGAATTTCATATGATTTATTTTACTTGGTGTAGAAACGCTCACAAGGGAAAGATAGAAAAATAAAACAAAATTCACAATTATACTTAGATATTTCTATTGAAGGCTGAGAGTGTGTGGCTAGAGTTCCTGTCTAGCGTTAATAAGGACCTGGGTTTGATTCCCCAGCCTGGATAAAGGAGACATACTAGAAATGAATCCATTTATACTACGCTATACAATGCCTGCTCTGCATAGAGACGTGCTCTACAGAAACTTAGAGGTTTTATTTCCTTGTTGCTTGTTTTCAGTTTTTTGAGTCAGTCTCATGAAGCCCAGACTATCCATGAATTCTCTATAAAAGCAAAGATGGCCTTGATCTCCTGATTGTCTTACCTATGCCTCTGGACTGTTGGGATTATGGGCATGTGCCACCATGCCCCGCCAATATTTTATGATCCATGTAAAGTTCCTTAGGCAATCACAGGACAGTAAATAAGTGCTGTTGCGATGTTTCTGTGACCATGCCACTAGTAATTCTGCTACTCCCAGTTCCTGGATCCATAGGCTGGAAACCTGAGCAGTGTAATGAGAGCAGTATTGTCTTTTCTTGCGGCATCAAAGGGAGGAGACAGGCGAGACTCTCACAGTTTCTTTCATAAAATAGTCATAGCTAACAAGGATGCAGCATTATTCCCTGCCAGGTATTTGGACCTCATGCTTTACGCTCATTATCTTATTTAATTCTCATGGTAATTTTGTGACCTAGGCACTACTATTACCTTAATTTTAAAACACAGATTTAAAAAAAAAAACAACAACAACAACCAAACAAAGAAGGTTTGAGGAGCTTAGGTAAATTGTCCAAGGCAACACAGCTGTCACCCGGAAGATGTGGGTCCCTGGTTCTTTGTTATTCCTCTCTGTGTGCTGTTGCCCGTGGTTTCTCATGGAAAAGAATATTAAAGTACAGGTGGGTTTCTGTGTCTGTGAGATCCACACCTGTGGATTTCACCAAGAGTGGATCAGAAGCATTATAGAAATACAGGCTCTGTACTGAACCCCTGACCATGTACAAGCTTTTCTGTTACTATAGCACTATAGCTGTTTATACAGCATTTACACTGCCCATGTGTTGTAAGTCATGTAGAGATGATTTGAAGTATTCAGGGTAGATATGTGTGCATTCTATATATCAACTCATGTTGGAGAATTAAGCATTTGCTGATTTTGATATCTGAGATGGGTCTAGACCCCATGTTCAGAAACTATGACAGTCAGCCGTGCCATGTGTCCATCTGTGGTCTCCAGAGTACTTTGGTGCATCTAATTTCACCCACCTGCATTTGGAGCCAGAGTCTCCAAATGAGACTGTACCTGAGTCTCATGCTCGACTCTTGCCATCTCGTCAGTTTCCTGTGGTTCACCATGGTCAGAAGTGATTAATATCTGTTGTGTTTCTTTCAAGTGAGAATAAGCACATTAACCTATTTATTACTATATATTGCTGTTAATTTCATACTATGCCTAATTTATATGCTCAACTTTATCACAGATATGAATGTGTAGGAAAAGCCTAGTATGTATGTGTGTGTATATATATATATATATGTGCACATGTATGCATATATAATGCTTGCTGTCATATATATATGTGTATATATAAGCATATATAGTTTAGCATAATCTGTGGGTTTAGGCATCCACGGAAGCTCTCAGGATGTATCTGCATAGATAAGAGTGAAGGTGCATACTACATATATTTAACATATTAATAATTCATAGGTCATAGAAATTTGGGCTAATGAATAGATTTTAATAGGTTAAAATCAAGAGACTTATAAGAGAAAATTACCAAATACACTTTTTTGTTGCACACACATTTAGCGAATGGCACATGCAATCATGTACATTCAGACATCTAGGTACATACAAAGGACAATCATTAAGATGTAAGCTTCATGGAAGGAAAGGACTGCATCTGTCTGACTTGCTGTCTAGAACTGTATCTGATGCAGAGTAAGAATTCAGTAAATATCAAGGAATAAATAATAGTTGCTTCACCATATTTTTACTATATGGCGATTAAGGTAACCAAACTTTCTGTATGATATCCATGGTTTAAATTTATTATCCTGGCACATGTATAATTAATGTGCCCTTTCACTGTTAAGTATCACAGTCTTTTCCTCTTACAATGAGTATACTTTTATTGGATAAACCTCCAGTGGTCGTCTAAACTCTGGAGCCCATAATCCCAGCCCTGCCCCTTACTAGCTATGGATTTAAGTTCAGTTGATTAGCTTTACTTACCTCTTTTATTTTACCTATGCAATGGGCTAATAACAGCGGCAGCTCCTTCATTCAGCTGTGTTAGGACCGAGTTAATGCACGGATAAATTTTGATATCTTAAAGTTCTCGGAAATTTGGCTAGCCCCCGAGGAGAACAGATTTCTTGCTGAAGCATAATAACATACCGTGAAAATATATTTTGTCCATTTGTTCCATGGCAAGTTGTTAGATTATTTAGATGTTCTGGTCTCCTGCTGTTGGGTTGTGAATAGATTTCTTTCCAAGTCATACATATTTCAGTTTCCAACGTTGCATAAGGAAAAAAAAAATCATCTGCCTACTTCCGCTTAGTTTGCTGTTCTCATCCGTTGTTCATATGTGAAGGGGAGGCCTTTTCTGTGGAAACAAGCTCTCTCCTTGACCGTTCCTGGAAAGCCCAGTGTTGTCATAGGGTGCACATAAGTCATGCACAAGTAGTGGAACTGTGTGTTTTAGTGTATCTTTATCTGTATCTATCTACGTATATGATATACATAATTTATTCTTACACAGTTTCATACATATATGTATCTGGTGTGCTTTAGTCACATTTACCTTCCATGACTCTCTCCTATGTCTCCTCGCTCCTGCCAAGCCCCTTCTTCTTCCCAAGAGATCCCCTCCTACCTTCTTGTGTGTGTGTGTGTGTGTGTGTGTGTGTGTATGCCTCGCTGTGTTTAATTAGGACTGCCCACATGACTATGGGTGTGTGAGGAGGTTACTGACTTGAGCAAGGGCAACTTGCCAGTGGTTACACTACTGAGGAATGTGACTTTCCTCCCTCAGCAATGATTAAGGGCCTCAGAGAGGGATGGGGTCCTCATAAACCCCTCCCTGACATACGCCGGCTTGTTGAATGACTTTTAGAGGGAGGGAATACTAGGGGTAGAAAGATTTGCTTTTGATGATTTTTGAGAGTCTGGATCTCCTTGTATCCCAGGCTAGCAAGAACTCATGGTCCTCCTGCCCCTGACTTCTGAGGGCTGGGATTACCAGTGTGCATTAATGTACTCGGTTGTAAGTGAATTTTTTTAAATTCCTTTTTTTTTCTACCTGGTTCTCATTCTTGTTCTTCACTGTTGGGAAGCCCCTATTGCTGATGTCAACCATGCACTGCTTTTTTAAACGAATTCTATTCTTCTTTCTCTATTCTCTTGCAAAGGGTCTGATCTGGATGACTGTGAAGATGCTCACAGTTGCCCAAGGAACTCACAGTTCTAAAAGAAACCAGAAAGCATCCTGTTTATGGGAAAGAGTTCTGGTCCCAGGTCACTGTGTGTTGCCCAGGAGAACCTTCCTTCCAGCTTTTGTGGCCCACTGACATGATTATTTATTTATTTATTAATGAGCTGCTGATCTCATTGCCCATCCCTCAACAGTGGCTGAGACCCGAGGGCACGGCTCTCTAGCTTTTATTTAGTAACCATGTGTAGAGTTCAAACTAGCACTTTCATTTCTTTCACAATTGCAATCCTCATTGCTCCTCAGGAAATTATTTCGTTGTGTGTTAGTGCTGATACTCATTCATTCTTGTACAAACATTCTGAGGCTATCCATGAGTGCTAATGGTTTTCCTAAAGAGATTTGACTGATAAGATCACTAATATGTGTACTTGATGACTTCACTTCCTCTGCAGTGATAATGTTGGTGTCTGGCCTTGATGTTTTGGTCTTGTGTTTTGAGGTCCGTCGAGCCCACAGAAGATGGCAGCTCCTAGATCTCAGAATAAACGTGCAAAACTGGCAAGACCCAGTTTTCCCTTTGTCCGCCAAATGAATCAACAGGCTTGGCTCTTATTTTAATGAAACATACTAACTGTGATGATAGTGGAGCCCTGAGATCCTCCAATAGGCTTGAGAATGTCTTCTTTATCCTGATGCTCACAGGAATCCCAGTAGATTACCCCACTGGGAGGGCACAGGAATGTGCAGACCACCAACTGGTAATCAGAAGTCAGGGAGGAGTCAAAGTGAATGAAAGGATATGATTGTAGGTAGTTTGCAAAGCAGAAGATTTTCCCAAATGGGATAGTTTCTTAGTTTAGACTGAACCACCAGAGCACAAATATCTCCTTTGCCATGCAAGTAAGTGCCGGCTGCTGGTGAGTGTTAGCAACCACTTAATTGAAAAATGAAATTAGGTAGCAATTACTGGCAATTGTGGGTTCCCGTCCCATACTTCCATCTTTTTATTTTAAGAAACTGGTAAATTTGTTTAGCAGCCAGCCTTCAGAAGGAATAAAATCCTAGCAGAAAATAAAGTTCCCACCCAAGGTGGTTGCATGGGTTGGGTAGGCTCCTTGGAAAACCTGTGCAAATTAATGACAGTATATTACAAACAGCTAGACCCAACCTGGCACAAACCATGTACTACACATGGACTGACAGAAAGACAGTTCTTAGGATTTAGCATTTACTCCAGGGCAACGGAATGAAAATTACTTTTCACTGCTGGCCTGCACGGGAAGTCTTGAATTGAGGTCACAGCATACTGGTGTTCCTGTGTGTCACTGCTGGCCCAGCACCACCCTTCTTTCTGTGGATAAACTCTGCAAAGGGTCTGTTCAGACATAGTCACTAGAACTTAGTTACACCTGATCTCTGAAATTCCAGCTAAATAATGACTCTGCACTGGAAAGCTTTACCTGTATAACAGTTTCTCCAAATTGAGTCCTCTCTTACCTAAGCTCCTTTGTTAAGCGGTAGTCCTAAAGTGGGGATGGGGGGACAAAGGAAACAAACGGAATGGGGTACCTTGATCTGTAAGGAGATGAAACTTGGAGAATAGAAAGATGTTTTGTGAGATCGTAGAATGTCTGATGAATCTGTGTTCCAGCTAGATTCCCAGCAAGCTGAGTGACCTCGATTCAGTTTGTGCCTCTCATGAAACACGAGACCAGGCCTGTTCTAAGTGAAAACACTTGGCATGTCCAAGGGCAGCACTGGGTGTTTTAATAGCAGGGATCTCATTTCCCACATGGCTATATTAGAAATTCCCCTGGCACCTGTAGATGAGTTCCCTCAGCTTGAGGAGGCACACGTTTCACACCCAGATGAAATATGTACAGAAAACTTGGAAAAATCTTCCCGGATGCTTACTATTATTTCCTGGAGCAGAGTTCACAGAGTGGGCACAACTCACAGTTTTAATATCTGGGCTTTCTTAATGGTGTCTCTTATTCATTTTGTGTTCATTGCTTTGTGCTCTGGAGACTTTTGCATAGTTTACTGGACACTATCAAAAGTAATGACTCTGTAGCATGCTGGAGATCTTCCCATGCTTGCAGCAAAACTGGATATCTTTCAAAGCAGAGGATGGCTCTAACATCTGTCCTCCTGGCTTATGCCACTCTAGCTTTGAACAGAACAGAGTAGAATAAAGTTGAGATGACCACTTCAGCAGGACGTAACCACAGTACTAGGTATATAATTGGCTTTCATTTTTGGACAACCAGTTATATAGTAAAAAATCAAATATAAAATCCAAAACCATCAATTACATTAAGTCAAAGGCAAGTCCTATTGTTTAGAGAAAAGTAGAGTGCTTCTTTGTTTACATATTTATTCACTGTTTCTTCTTGCTTATACCTATAAGATCTGCTTTCTAATGTTGGAAAGCAAGGAAGCATGCTGGGTGTGGTGGTGTGTACCTTTCATCCCAACTCTCAGAAGGCAGAGGGAGGTGGATCTCTGTGAGATCAATGCTACCCTGGTCCACATCTTCATTTCCAGGCAGGCTGGGACTTGGAAGACCCTGTCAAAAAGAGAGAGATTAGTTTATTTTATACAAGATCAATATACAAAATATTCCAGTACCTATACTTTACAAAAAATCTTGTTAGCTGCTGTTTTAGTTACTTTTCTAATTGCTGTGATGAAAACAACTTAAAGAAGGAAAAGTTTATAGCGCTCATTGTTTTGAGGGAATGTACTGGCCCAAGAGGCAGAGCGGCAGGGTGGTCACATTGCATCTGCAGGAAGGAAAGGATAACAATAGACACTTGTTTGTTCCTTTGCAACCTCCTCCCCTTCTGTTCTGTTCAGGTTCGCAACCTAAGGGATGCCATAAACACGTAGGATGGCTTTTTCCTCTTGAGTGGTACCTTTCTGGAAATACCCTCACAGACATGTCCAGAGGTGGGCATGCCTAGAATCTTCTAGGTGATTCTAAATCTAGACAAGGTGTAAGTGAAGAGTCAACACCAGACGTCTACCCTTCTCACCCTCACACACAGACACATGACTCTGAGTCATGACATTTCACCCTGGTCCCTACTGTCTCGTGTTCATCTCATAATGCATTTAGTCTACTTCTAAAAGTCCAAATAATCTTAAGTGTCAGCCCCTATAAAACTAAAGAAAACACAGCAAAAACAATCACATATTCCAATATACAATGGCACAGAGTAAACATTCCCCTTTCCAAAGGAAATAGGGAATGACAAGGAAATAGCAAGGAAAGCTCAGGCAAAGCAAACTCAGACTAGCAGCATAAACACCAAATCCTACAGTTCCATGCCCAGCCTTTGAGACTCTTGGTAGGGCACCCCAGGCCTTCCAGTTCTGCTACCTGTGGCACAGATAGCTTCTCTCCCAAGCTGGTTTCATTCTACACCTGCATCTTTCCTTCTCATATCTCTAGTAGGCTGGGGTATCCACTTAAACATGGGCTTCACCTTCACAGTTGTATACAGTGGTCTTTCAAGGTCTCCTTACATTGAATCCAATCTTGCTACACGTTGCCTTGGAACTTTGGTGCAAGCCTCTATATCCCTCTAGCTCTACAATTTGAATGTTCTCACCATATGGGTCATATTTAGGCCAGACCAATCAAGTTCTGCCACCATCTCTAGATGTAGTCTGGCTCACTTATATAGGAGTTATAGTGGACTCGGTGTACCACGTTGGCCAAACCATAAAAAACCTACTTACTCAGGTCATTGTTTTTAGAAGGGAATGCCTTCAGTGGACACTTTCAGTTCAGCTTTCTCCAGGACTGTGCTACCCAGAACTGATTTAAGTCACAGGAACCTGGAGCCTTGATGGCTCTTCCTTGAGGTTTCTTTGAGCTGATGCATCCAGTTCTAGTAGTTCTCCAAGACGGCCCTATTACTGCTCAAAACATAGTTCTTCCAATACATGTCTATGTGCAGAACAAAAGAATTCCCTGTCACTGGAGAAATAAATGTACTATTTAAAAAAAATTTCTCCATCTCAAACTACTGAGAACAGTATCTTTGGCTATCTCTGTCCCTGGCCCTACAGGATTGGAGAGGAATCTCTCTCTCTCTCTCTCTCTCTCTCTCTCTCTCTCTCTCTCTCTCTCTCATTTCTCCTTATCCTCATGGACTTAATACTCAACTATTTTTGAGCCCTTGACGAGAATTATCAAGTTGCATCTGAAAACATTAGGCATGAAACTTGTAGTTATGTATATTGAAAAAATCTATTCAGTGTTTCTTTTCTGACTCATTGGATAGCTGCTTCATTTATTGGACCCAAATTCTTGTAGAAGGAAAATATCCTACTAAGAGTTGATCTTATATTTCTAATGACCTGGAATGAAAATCATGAGTCTGAGATTGGAGAAAGGATTGAGTGAAGGCAGTAATTAGGCCAGAGCATGAGTCAAATCCTGTTCCCTGTGCTAGCTCTGTGATCAGATTAGAATTCAGCTGCTTTTACGTGGACAAGGAACTTCCAGGCTGCCTGTTCACCTCATAAGTCCTCTAATCCCAAGGAAGTGATTGCATGTCTTTGTACTTGTACAGGCCTCCTCCATTGACAAGAGACCAATGAACAGAGACCAACTGTAGGCCCTAGTGGAGACAGAAGTACCCCAGGGCTGTGAGCAGTTGAACTTTACTTAATTGTTTAAGGAATTGGATGCCTGTTTGATGAGCCATAGAATCTCAGATTCCAAGCTTTTTACTCATTGCTGAGGTTGAAATATGAAGTCCAGAGTCTAAAAAGGACAATGAGGTGGGTATGAGCCTTGTTGATGCCTCTTTGTTTCCTGTGGGATGGGAGGGGTGAGAAATGGGAGTAGGTGAGCTATAGAACCAACTGAATTCCAGCATGACCAAAGAGAGATACTCAGCCCCACCTGAGCACCTTGTAGAAATAAGAATGGGTTCTGTGACAAAGAAAAGGAATGGCTTTGCTGATTTTTTTCAAAATAAGCTTCTTAGGAAGAGCTCACCAAGGATCCTCTCGATTTCTAAGGATAGCTCAATATTGGAAAGACTTGATAGACTAAGCCATGTGGGCTTGCAGGTGATGATGGCTCATACATACATGCCACTTGAAAGCTATTCTAGGATGTGTTATGCTACATGGAATTTTGCTTCTACTGAAGATGTACCTCAACTTATAGTGGATTAGGTCCCAATAAACTGGTGTTAAATTGAAAATATCATAAATTGAAAACACTTTCAATAAGCTTAATCTATGGAGCAGCATAGCTTAAGAACAGTAACTATGGACTCTTGGCTATTCACTCTTGTGATCATGAGAGCAAAGAATCACAAGAGAGGATGGGATCATGTAGCTCTGAAAAAAGATCAAAGTTCAAAATTCAAAGTCCAGTTTCCACTGAGTCTATAGCCTTTCAGCCCTCCATGATATGAAAAACAAACAAAACCACCCAAACATGGAAACTTCATGGATTCTGCAGTTTGTGTCATTGTACCTAGATATATTTAAGGACTCTAGGCCTACTGTGTGGGATTTGTATATACTCAGGATGTGTGGGAATTTTTGGTCCAGCGAATAATGTTCAGATTAGTGCATTTCCCAGTATGGGTTAAAAAGATAAATACATAGAGATGGATGGTGTGCCATGACCATTGATAGATATAGGAAGGCTATTATACAATGGGTGATATTTTTCCTATAGAAAGGGAAGTCACACTGGGATATAGCACTTAGGAGGTCCCCACACTAGATTGTGTATGCTAAAGTCCGTGGATGAGTCCATTGTCATGACAAAGATGACTATGTGATGATGACGGTGATGACTGCAGTGTCAAGGATCTAACCCAGGGCCTGGTCTGTGCTAGGCAAGCACTTTGTCACTGAACTACAGCCCAGCCGACTGGCAGTAATTCATAGCTGACATAAAATGTTCTTTATTATTGGTGAAGAGAGGCAGCTTCCCTGATGTCAACCATTTTTATATTTTAACAATTCTTGGACTCTTTCTCATGGAGGATTTTAAATATACTCATAAAAGACTCGATAAAACAAACATCCATGCTCTGCTAGATGGCACTAGTGTGGTGATATATGATAAGCTGCCCAAACACTTCCCTATTCTTTCATATTTTGCTATGAGTATTTTTAAATATAAATTACTTAAATCATCCTTTTAGTTGCTCAAAATTTTCATATTTTGCTTTTTACTTTTGAATAGTCCCCATATCACACATTTTAAATGGACTCAGAACTGCCCTACTGAGGGTCAATTCATACTCCATGTCAGTAGACCAGTTGGTATTATATTTTAGCATATAGTGACTATGCCAACCAAAAAGTAGCCATCTGAGGAGCATCCTCTTTTCTGCCTATTTGTTTAGCAGTGTTTATGCAGTTAAGTCAATATTTGATTTTGCTTTTACATCATTATCTTATGACAATGAGCAGGAAGCATAAAATGAAAGTGAAGCTTATTTTTATTATGACGAAATATAAATAATATAAAATTTGCCACCTTGACCATTTTCTGTGTAATTTAGTGGAATTAAGTTCATTCTCAATTTGGACCCATCACCACCGTCTATGTGTAGAATTTTCTTGTCTTTTCTAAGTGAAATTAAAAATCCTTTAAACAATACCTTTCCAATTCTCCCAATCCCTGTGGCGTCTATTCTACTTTCTTCTTATGAATTAGTTTATTCTTCACACCTGTGTAATTAGAATTACACAGTGTTTGTTCTTTTGTGTTTGGCAAATGAGAAGATTATAAGGAAGAACATTATAGCTCTTTATACCTTAATGAAATGGAGACCACAGTGTCATAAAAGCATAAACATTTTGTACAGTCAGATATAAATCAGTTGACTATACTCTGTCATGAAATAAAAGAACAACATTAAAGATTAAAGAAAACAATAAATGTTGGAGCTACCAATGTAAGGCTTATGTTAAATGATGAGGGACCAAGAGCTTTAGTTCTCTGCTACTGGAGGTTCAGGTTGTAAAATGTCCACCTGGTGCCTGAAAACTCTGTATCTCCTTGGGTTTTCCATATAATCCCCAAGGAGACAAACAAGATCAAAGGTAGGTTAAGAGCTTCTTTGTCTGATTTATTGCCATTTTGTCTACCTATACTAAAAACATTTGCATTTTTCAAATACAGACCAAATGTAGGGCTTTATTTCTTAGACCACCACTGATTCTCCTGTTCTTTATGAAACCACCTGGATGATCTCTAATTTCTTTCTGATTCTAACCACTGGGAGTTTGTGTAACTTGCACACCAGATTCAGCAGTCTTCTCCCACCTCACCCACTATACAGCTGACCAATTGACTATGTGTTGGAGGGTCCCATGGCATCCTTTTCAGATGTGATAATTTGCTGAAATAACTCATGGTTAAGTTTTCTGGTTTACTGTAAAGGGCACAAATGAATGGTGAGGTGGGAGAGTGCTCGGGTCAAGGTCTGAGCAGAGCAAGCAGAGCCTCTGCTCTCTGCTGTCTCAACATCTTCATGCATCCACAAGCCACAGTCTCTCTTCACCTCATTATTCAGGGTTTATAAGAAGGAATTATTTAGGTAGTTGACTGATTATATCACTGGTCTCCACTCCCTCCCCATAGTCTAAGAGGTAGATCTGCTTTGATCTTTGAGGCAGCCAACACTATCCTGAAGCCAGCTAGCCCCCCACTTCCCAGCCACCAATCTTTCTGAAAGAAAGAAAGAAAGAAAGAAAGAAAGGAAAGAGAAAGGAAGGAAGGAAGGAAAGGAGGAAGGAAGGAAGGAAGGAGAGAAAGCACCTGAGAAACAATACCTGAGATCATGACACACACAGAAACACACACACACACACACACACACACACACACACACACACAAACTTGACTTCAGAAACCCCAGAGGTATTGGAAACCCATGTCAGGAACCAAAGAAAAAATTGAATGTTGACAGAGAGAGAGAGGGGGGTCAGGGGTGGAGAACCAACTTACCACCTTACCACTCAGGAGATTGCAGGTTCCTAGGAACTTTGCTTGGAACTGGGGGCTGGACTATGTATATATTGTACCTGTGCCCAGAAGTAAAACAATGGAGTAGAATTTACCCCCAGCCCTGTGAACAAGCTGTTCTTATGGGCCCAACACAAGGATCTCACTGCAGTTTTTAAGATAAGCAGGGAACTTTTCCATGTTGTGACTGAAAGGTAGGTGACATCTGGAATCAATTAGTGTGCATATATAAATGTGCTTTAACAGCATGAGGAAGTTCCTTTCTATCCTTAGTTCACTGAGAGTTTTAATTGTAAATAAATGTTGAATTTTGTCAAATGTATCTTTTTCATCAGTTTATATAATAATGTGAGTTTTTCTTCTTTTGTCTGTTGATATTATGGATTTTATTGATTAAATTTTGGATATTGAGCTAGTCTTACATGCCTGAAAGTACCCTCACTTAGTCATGATATATAATCATTTTAAGTATTGCTGTATTCTTTCATAATATTCTTGTGGAGATTTTTCATTGATCATGAAGGCTATTGTTCGGTTGTTGTTTGTACTATCTGTGTCTGATTTTGGAGTCAGGATATCACTAGCTTCATGGAACGAATTAGCAGCATTTCCACTTCTGTTTTCTGAAGGGGATTGGCATTATTTTGTAGAATCAACTAGTAAAACCACCAGGGCCTTGAGACTTTTTTTTTTTTTGAATTTTCAAATTATAATTCACATTAAACATTTGTTTTTTTCTAGTCACAGTGCAATTCAAGTTATCTCTTCCTTATTAAGTTGTGGTAGCTTGTGTTTTTGACAAATTGTTATTTTTTGGCCAAGATGTCAAGCATGTGTGTGTGTGTGTGTGTGTGTGTGTGTGTGTGCATGCACATGCGCATGGGCGCATTTCTGTGTGCATATCTTTCTGATTGTGTACTTGTACATAGGTAGAGATGATCATGGTGTTCTCTTTGATGACAGGGTTCATGTAGGGATACATTCAATGGCTCTCAGTGCTAGTCATTTCTATCTTCTCTCCTTTTCTCAGTCAGGGGGGGTGTCAATGACCTCATTAATATAATCCATGTTCTCTTCGCTGGCTGGGGAAGGAGGACTCATTACTATCCAGTAGAAAAGTGAATCACACCACCCTCCTTTTCTGATACCCCACCCATGGGGAAGCTAGGGCCTTCCAGCACTCTTGTAAGAGTGAAATTTAGATGACCTGCACAGACCTTGCTGAGGGCAGAACCAGTGTTTCTCTGTGATGTTTGGCTGGAGTAGAGTAGTTATTATTTGAAACTTTTCTTTCTAGCTAGGTGGACTTTTTCCAAGTCTCTTTTCCAGATAAAGCAGACCATTGTTAGACTTTTATTGTCTGTACCCACTGGTGTTTCCTGGCTGCTGTCTTCTTCAGTTCTAAGTCAGAGATATTAGAAGAAACAAACCAAAAAAAAAAAAAAATCCTTCAGTGCTTTGGCATTCTTTAGACCCGGAGGTCATAACTAGTCTTCTGTGCTTCTTCCGGTATCTTCTCTTTGCTTCATGTTTACAATATCAAGCCTCTTTAGAAGTAATGAATGGGAGGAACAGAAAAATTTACTCCATCTTCTCACTAGTAGAAATCTGTTCTTTCATTTAAAAAAAAACTTAATGTCCTTAACTTCTATTTTCTGCACAGCCTTTCAGTAAGATGAATTCAAGCATGACTGTCTTTTAAATATTTTAGTTTTTGAGACTGTAGAGATGGCTTAGTAGTTAAGAGCAGTTCCCAACCCCCACATGGCGGCTAACAGCCATTCACAACTCCAGTTTCCAGATCTGATCCCCTCTTCTGACCTCTATGGCATTGCATACATGTTTGCACTTACATACATGCACGCAAAATGATCATAGCATGAGCACACAGCATAAAAATAAATAAAACGTTAAAAACACTATTTGTTTTATTTTTACAATTTGTTTTTTATTTTTATTTACTGAAACTTTATTAGACATTTATATATGGCCATTTTCATAAGGAACAGTTACGCTTCGAATATATTCTCTCCCACATTCCACTGTCTTTGCCTTTTTATCACACCACCACCCATGAGTCTTCTTTACTCCCTACCCAGGGTCCACTCTTCTGGTTTCTTTGGGACATGTCATTTAAAATCATCATTCCAAGAGCCAAGCAGTTGAGTTCCAAACAATATCTCATGCTCATAAGTGTGCTGTTTGGTACTGAGCCACATTCGTAGCTATCCTGGGCCACATGTGGACTGATGGCTCCAGGTTGGACATTCTGGCAACAGTTACATTTCTGCTTCATTACTTGCAAATACATGATATCATGTAAGACCAGGACTCACAAGTAAGAGAAAATACAGAATATTTGTTTTTCTGAAACTAACTTGATTCACTTGATAGGATTATCTCCAATTGCAGCCATTTGCTTATAAACACTGTAACTTCACTATTCTTTATGCCTAAAAAAATGCCATTGTGTATATAAAAAAAATGTTCTCCATCCAGTTCTCTGTTGATGGACACCTAGGCTGATTCCACAACTATCCTCTTGTGAATAGTGCTAAAAAAACATGGATATACAAACATCTCTGTGATATACCGAACTGAAGTCTTTTAGGTAAATGCACATGAGTGGTATAGTTGGGTCAGATGGTAGGTTTATTTTCAGTTTTTTTTGAGGAACCTCCCTGTTAAATTCCATAGTAACTAGTTTACATTACCACCAGCAATGTGTAAGGGTTTGCATTAGTTCCCATCCTCACCAGACCAGTGTTTTTTTTTTGTTGTTGTTGTTGTTGTATTTTGTGTGTGTGTGTGTGTGTGTGTGTGTGTGTGATGACCACCATTCTGACTAGGGTGATGTGGAATCTCAGTGAATTTTCATTTTCATTACTCTGATGGTGAGTGAGGTTGAATGCATGTGATATATTGACCATTTTTACTTCATTGTTTGAAAATTTTCCGTTCATTCCATTATCCCATTTACTGATTGGGTGACTTGGTTTTTTTTTTTTTTTTGCTTAGTTTTTTGAGTTCTTTGTATATTTCATATTTTAATTCTCTGTTGGAGCTGTCGGAGATTTTTCTCCTGTTCCATAGGGTGTCTCTTCACTGGATTATTTCTTTTCATGAAATCTCATTTGTCTATTGTTGGCACTATTTCTGAGCCACTGAGGTCCTTGAAGGTGCTTGCCTATGCTGATATGCTGAAGTGCTTCCCTTACCATTTCCTATCACAGTTTCAGAGATTTGGGTCTTACAGTAAGGTCTTTAATCCACTTAAAGTTGAAATTTATATAGGGCATGAGAAAGGATATAGATTCACTTTCAACATTCAAATGTCCAGTTTTGTCGTCTCCATTTCTGTAAGATGCTGTGTTTTCTCCAGTGTACATTTTTTGGCATCTATGTCAAAAATCAGGTGGTTGTAGCTGTGTGAGTTTATATCTAGATCCTCTGTTTTGTTCCACCAAACTACATACATGCTTTTGTACCAGTACCAAGGTAGAGATATCTCCTATCTGAATGGTTTTATTTTTGACTTTCATCACTGGTGATAATCTGTCATCTCTTAACAGATGAGTACCAGATCGCTTTATTGTTGGTTTATTCGTTAGTTGGATCCAGCTCATGTATTCCAGACTGGCTTTCAGCTTTCTATATAGCTGAGTATGACTTGGAACTCTTCATTTTCCTTCCAAATGCTGTATTTACAGGCCTGTGCCACCACACTCTGTCTACATTCTTTATTTTTTTTATGGTTGAGCTAAACAAGAAACCTTTGTTGTATTTTGGTTATGTCTTGTTAACTACCTAAATTCTATAACATGGGTTGAGTTATGCTCTTTCCTCATTGGTATATATGGCCTCTTCCTTTATAAGACATTCTTGTGTCTTTGTTCGTCATCATGTGGATTTATGGTTTCATTCCTATGATTCATTACAGGCATAATAAAAGCAGGTGACAGTGTGTCTGGAAGTGATTTAGAGCAGATCAGACATCATACCTTTAGGAAGCTATGGCTCTTCTACACTATTCTATAGAAATTGCCTGCCATTTCCTTTTGGCCATTCAATCTCCTATCTTTGCTGAGCTGAGTGATGTTTTTCAAGTATATTCTGATTGGCATTTGCTCTCTCATCCACTTGGTCACCATCTCAGTAACAATCCCATTCTGTCCTTGGCTGACTGAACTAAAAACTGTAGATGCCTCCTTGACCATTTGTCAGAACACTCCCCCAGGCCAGCGTCACCTTCTGTTGGAGCAACAGTATCAACACTCACTCTTCTGACTCCCTCGCATATGCATATTTACATCCCACTTAGTGACACCCCCCAGCAGCAGTTCTCCAGGACTATTCAGAAACATACTGGCCTCTGCCAGAATGAGCCCTTACTGTCAAGAAGCTACTCAGAACTTCTCAGGGCTCCTTATTGATCTCAGAACATATCCAAAGTCTTCCTTTGCCCTGGGCTCTGCATGTTCTACCATTTTCCTGTCCTTTCTCCTATGTTCCCCTTCTCTCTCTGAGCTCTGGCCAGAGTGGCCTTGTTGACCAATCTCTATCTTTGTTCCTTTTCATCCAGATTCCAGAAAGTTCTTTCATCATAATTTTTACTCCTGCACCTCAGTAATGATTTTGTCCATCTTCCACTCAGGAAGGAGATTTTCCCTGACCACACTGACATGAAATGTCAATCAGAAGGATTCACTCATCCTTGCTTTCCTCTGTGTTTTTTATCATGATTTGCTACTGCATAGTTATTTAACTTCTTTTCCCCACCACTGGACTACCACCTTCCAGGGCTGGGGTTTTGTGTATTCCAAGTGCCTACCACGGTTCCTGTTGTATGAAATGGGTCTCAATAAATATAGATCATATGAAACAAAAACAATCAAAAGAGGAGGATCATTTCTGCTTCCCTTAGGTTTTGCCTGTCATATACAATGTCATGATAAATGTTCTTGGTGCATGACATTTTCCCAGACTTTTCAATAATATAAGCACAGTATCTGCAGAGATACAGTCTTTATTGTGGGTGTGCTTTACATTTCTAAGAAGCAATATTCTGTCCTTAGCCTCTCTTTTGTATGAGCTTCTGTATCTCTTTGGGGTCTGGGTTGTTCTAACACATTTTAGCTTCATGTTTGCAGAGTGCTTTTTACTTAGCTCCATTGATGTTTAATCGTACGCATTTGTTTTACTTCTTCCACCGTGAAGCCTTAATTTTCATTTTATATTTCTATTTGTTTATTTATTGATTGATTTATTTTTATTTTATGTGTATGAGTGTATTGCCTCCCTGTGTGTAAGTGCACCTGTGTCATGCATTGCCTGCAGGGGCCAGAAGAGGGCATCAGATCCCCTGCAACTTGAGTTCTCAGACAGTTGTCAGCTGCTGGGGTGGGTTCTGGAAACCGAACCTGGGTCTTCTGCAAAAGCAGTCTGGCTCTCAGCCACTGAGCCATCTCTCCAGCCCTTAATTTTCTTATTTCTTAATTCTAATCTCTGGTTTCTTAGAAGGGACCCCTCCTTGTTTTTCATGTATGAAAGACATTATGATGTTGTGAGTTCTTTACAAGCTTCCACTGTCAGGATGCAGAGACAGTTCTTCAAGGACAGGTTTTTGGACGTGTATGGTGTGGGTTCATGCTGTTTGATGACTGCCCCTTCCCTCTTACTCTGTGCCCTGAACGTGCCACAGCACCCACCCTCATCCACTGGGTCTCTTCTTTAGCCTCACTTTTGCTTCATTGCTCTAGGAACAGAAAAATCCAGCCACCTTCCTGCTACCTCCAGCCCTGACCTTCTGAGTCTCTGCACCTGAGCTGGTTTTCTCCTCCTGCTTCTCTAGTGCTTGTTATGTCTCTTCTTTAATGACATCTATCACGGTCTGTCTCCTATCATAAAAACTTATGGCCACATCTTATCTTCTGTCTTGCATATAAGCTCCCTGAAGGCAAGGTACATTCATGATTTCACTCTTGGGCCTTTCTAATTCTTGTCTACAGAAAGTGCTCCATAAATCTCTGATTAGGGGTCCAACTTTGGGTTAGTGCCTTTCCAAAGTCCATCATGAATGGCCAGTTCCTAAGATATTCTTTTCTTTTAAGTGGCCAAATCATTTGGAAAAAATTAAGTACCATCCAAGTTCTACTTTAGAATAACTGTGACAATGTTCAGTTTTTCACTGATACTTTCAAAGGTCATAATCATTTATAATAATGAGTCTTCTGTAAACCTAGTAGGCAGAACATTTAATATAAAGAAAACTTGTGTACTTTTAGCTGTATTACTTCGATGAGAGAGTGTTTAAAGTATCTCTCTTATAGCCTGAACTTTTGATTAAATGTTATAACAAGTCTACACTCATGTTAGAAATTTTTGAAACAGATCCATTAACTCTTTTATTTGTTGAATTCTACTTATTTTCTATATTATTTATCTCTGTGTCTTATTTATTTGAAATAGTTATTTGTTTCATGTGATTATACTTTCAGAAATACCTTCTATTCAGTCTTTGTCTAGTTGAATTATCATTCTGGCTATAACAAATTGTTGGATTAAAATCATGTCACTATTTTCTGCATTTTTCTGTCTTGCTAATTGTTGACTGTAGTTTTGTTTTTAAAGATATATATTTGAAGGCCGGTGTGGTAGCGCACACTTTTAATTCCAACACCCAAGAGGCAGAGGTAGGTACCTCTCAGTGAGATTAAGATCAGCCTGGTCTAATAGCAAGTTCCAGGCCAGCTGGGGCTACAAGAAGATCCTTTCTCAAGAACCCACTCCCAAAATAAAAACAGCCACAGCAACACGAACAAGATGTTTATATATTTAGTTGCCACATAAATGATGATACTTAACAATAACTAATTTTAGGTTTGGATGGCCTTGTTTACTCCTTTTTGTCTCTGAAACAAGCTTAATGCCTATTATAGTATTTTCATTTTTTGTTCCTAGTCAACTAGGTGTGACTTGTTTAGAACATCATTGACTTTAAACTCAGGGTTTCCAAGAGCAAGTTTTAAGGATAATCAGTCCCAGACCATGATCAATGAATGCATGATGCCTACTTGGTGGCCATGTGTGCCTGTTCTGTACTTAACATGAGCTTGGAATATATTTGTTGATCCAACTGATGCATTATATATGTCTTAAATCCCTTTTAATATGTAGAACAAAAATAAAAGTAAGGCAAAATGTCAAAGGCTTATTAAAACACTGGTGTTTGTCTTTGTCTCACTCTCTTTGCTGACATCCTCTCTGCTCAGTCTCCTGTCTCCTCTTCTCCCTTGAGTTAATTAGAACTGTGTGGTTTGTTTTTTGGCTGTTGTTTGTAAACTTATTTTATGTTTTTGTTGGTGGTAATTCTCTCTAGTTCTGACTTGTATTACTGCATTTTGTGTGTGTGTGTGTGTGTGTGTGAGTCCTGCTTCTGGAAGCTTCCTGTATTTCCTCTATCTTTGTTTTAGTCCCAGAATTTGATAAACAGGTTATTGTAGCTATATGAGAACACATAGTGTATTTACTTTTACTTTTTAGTTTTAAAGCTCAACTTACTTCCATGCCAGTATGTAGAGAAAAATTAAAATAGTTTCACTTTCGGAGAATAGCATTTTGACTCTGTATTTTATGTGTGTCTTCTTCTGTTCTCCTCCCACAGAGATTTATCGCAATTAGAATGAAATAATAAAAATTGAAAGCACTGTCCTTGCAGAGTTTTATGTAGTGACCATAAAAATTGAATGACAAGAACTGCAATACTCTCTAAACTATAAACCAAAGTTACCAGGAAATCCAAACACTAGATTGAAGCTAAACAGGTACTGCTGCGGCCTGGAGGCCAAGTGTGGCCAGCCCCTTGGCTTTGTAGGGTCCTGGGCTGAGAATGATTTTCGCATTTTTAAATGATTAAAATCTAATCTAAATACGAACAAAGCAGCAAGTGAAACTGAATGGGATTCTAGTTTCAATGTGCCTGAACAAAGCCTCATTGAAACCTGTCCCCACCTGTTTGCTCCTGTCACCTACTACGGCCACTTTGGCACTGCAAAGACAAACTGAAATATGGCCTGCAAGCTAAAAATATTTACTGCTTGGCATTGGGCTAATAAGTTGACCATGCTCTGGACTCCACAGCAGAAATTATCCCTGCAGCAGGTCATGTTGAGGCTCATTAAAATCATCAACATTTTCATTTGACTTTTCTCACCAATGGCTGATACATTGCTTGATAATATGAGGTTGGAGGATCATCCAGAGATGGTCACTTTTAGTTGTTCATGTGAAAAGTGACATCTAAGAAGCCTTTTTCTTTTAGATTAGCCAGTTTGCTGATCAGTTGATTCTGAATGTTCGTTAAAGCATAGACATGGGAACATGCACACAGTCTTTTCTAACAGCTGAAGGTCACCCTACATACCTCTGCCTATGTTCCCTAGAAGGGCACTAAGCTAGGGACTTCTGTGACTGTTCTTCATTTAATCCCTTCTTGTTCATGGAACAACTGCGCAGATTTAATGCTACAAGACTGTTTCAAGGAAGGCTCACCAAGATCCATTTTGACAGACAGAGACATTCATAAAGATATTTTTTTAGTATGCATTTACGATGTCCCCCCCAACTCTTCCTCATCCCTGATTTTGCTGGTGATTTGATTTTCTTCCTGCATCCTTCCTTATGCCTCCTTGGCCCTTGTCTCTTTGGTCTTCTGTTCTAATTGCATTTTCTGTCTATGTTGCTGTATTTTGTTTGCGTCTCCTTGGCTGTTTCCTACTGGCTAATGACCTGGTTAGAACCCAGCACATTGCATGAACTTGGCAAGAATTGTCATCTGGGATATGTGGATTGCATCTCTGTTTCTGTACCTTGATTTAGTCCATGTGTCTAGTTTCCCATTCTCCACTCCTGGACATTAGAAAGTGCATTTTACACAGTGAGGAACAGCATTTCTGAATTGAGAGCCTTAGGTCCTTGAGGCTGGCCTAGTGAAAGGAAAGGAAAAGGCCGGAACAGGAAGTGGGAGTCTCAAAAACAGGCCTCCTCCATTTCTGCTTTGTCTCTAGCAGTTCATTATGTTTATCTGCATCTCATTACAAGTGTTTTTTCTTGCTTTTTCCTATGAAGTAGAGGAGGTGGCCACAATGAGGGGGCATCGGTGATGTTACTGGGCACAGTGGTAAGTGCTGTGTGGTCAGCAACTCAGTTTTCACTGCAGATGTTCACCTGGGAGGTACATATCTCTCTTTTTCACAGTTGAGTGGGAGGAGCCTTGGCCCTGCTGGCAGCCCATCCACGGTCACAGGCCAGGAGTGGGAGAGCAGGATTTCAAGCTTTGGATAGTGATCAGATGGCAGCCTTGGAGGCCCAGGCAGGATTCAGCTTGGGGCTGTGTTCCAGAAGGGAGGGGATTATGCTTGGATCCTGGGTGCCCCAGGAGGCTGCTGTTGGTATGCTCTTATCACACAGGAAGTACTGGCTGTGAAAAGGAGGCAGCACTCAGGGAGATTACAAAGTTGGTGTTTTCAGAGAACTTCTTATTCAGTTTGACAGTGTGGTCAGTGGGCCAGCCAGAGGTCATGGTAAGGGACAGCTGCATCCATTGGATATATTAATTTGGCACTTATCACTGTAGCCCTGCTGTAGCATACTAATAAAATAATCAACAATGGAAAGATGATCTGAGTACCCCACATATGGATGCTCACTTTATTGGTCAGAGGTTAGTGAGTTTTATATCTCTTGAAATTACATTGTTTTAGCTCCCAAAGTATTTCTTGCTGTAGTTTTAGTCTTGTTTGTAATGAATTTACTTATTAAACCATCTGTGTCTTTAGTATCTGAGGATTTATTCTGTCATTTCAGTTCTATTGTCCTAGAATTCGGATACGTTTCCGTCTCATACTGTTCCTGTTGCTATGACAAAATACCACAGACTGGGTGATTTAAAACAAAAGAGTTTTCTCATAATTTTGAAAACAGGAAATCCAGGGTCAGGATGCTTGAGGTTTTGGCTTCTGGTGAGGGTCTCCATGCTGCATCCTCACCTGGCAGATGGAAGGGCAAGTGAAGGTGGAAGAGCAGTCTTACCACAGACTGCAGGAAGCCTCTTCTTTAAAAATTTTACTCTAGTTCACAAGGAAGGAATACTCCCACCTAACTGAGACAGCCAGTTCTCCTGTCTCCAGATGGGTTCTCATCTTACCTTCCTGATCAGTGGAGCAAAGCGTGTACAACGGATGATAGCCTTGGTGACAACGGGTTATCAACACAGGGTGGCCAGAAAATGTTACAGCTCTCGGCTCTCAGGCAGTGGGACACCAACTGAAAGCAGTTGTTCCTGGAACAAGACCATGGAGAGAGCAGGTCTCAGAAGCCGATGGTTTCACAGGACAGGAAACAAAGAGTAGGTTAATCCCCAGAACAGGAATGAATTTCTGTCTGGAGCCAGAGTGTTCAGACTGGAAGGAGGCTGAGGTAGGAATGAGGCCTTTTGTCTACAACCCGCAGGTTGAGTTTTCAAGGTTCTGTCTCCAGGGGTTTCAGAGAAAGGTGAACAGTCTTCATCTTTCTTCTTGGATGAGTGGTCTGGCAAGTTTAACAGTCCAGTCCGCCAGGTTATAAAGACCCAGATGGACCATGGTTGGCTGGGTGTATGGAGAGAAATTAGGTACCTGTCAAACTGGGGGTTGGAAGGTGGTAAGCATTGACATACCCAGCCAAAGGGTTTCCATTTGGGTCTGAGACTCCATTCCCCATCCACCATTACAGTGGGAAGGAAGCAGACACTTGACTGTCAGAGGACAATTTACATCCAGAAGTTTGAACCAGTTTCCTGTTATTGTGGAAAGTTTCTGGTCATTTTTGTGCTAGTGCTGCCTGCTATGGGAGCCCCTTGAGTTTTCTGTTGCTGCCATGTCGACTCCAGAGACCATCATCACTGAAACCATCCAGTGCGTCCTGTTCCCATTTCAAATGTCACTAGGGTCTGCTTCTACTCCTATCATAATCACCTCTCAAAGCATCACCTCTTAATCCTGTCATAATGAAATTGGGGAGAGGCTTGCTCAAGCCATGGCATTCTCATATTTAATTCTAAAATACATAAAGAGTCTCAGGATGGCTCATGGCTGCCTTGCGAATATAGGCTCTCCTCAAATTCCCTCAAGTGATCTTCAAAGATCACTTTCCGTATTTCGCTCATGCACCTGCCCAAACAGCACTCCTGTCCTTTTTTTCTGCCCCAGGCTTCTGCTCAGGTGTTCTCTGTGTTTAAAGCAGACCAGGGTCCACCTGGAATAGGAGTTGGATATGCTCTTATTTTTCTTCTTTCTTCTGTGCCTACCTAAGAGTTTAGTGCTTACCTGTCATTGAGATCTGCATGGACCTGGCTCCTGCCAAGTGTCTTCCTCAGGAGATTTCCTCCTCCTCTGTATTCTCAGAGCTCTTAGGTGGAGACTTGGGCCCACTTTGCATTGCACTGGAGTGAGTCACAGATGTACCTGTCCTTTCACTTGTTTGGGAGCTCTTCCATATAGGAGATCATGGTATGTTTAGAGCCTTCTTGAAGGAGTTACTTAATGAACCTTGAGGAATTGACTAGGTTGGCTCTGAAGGGGCCCATATCTCAAATATTAAAAACATTCAGCATTAAAATGGAAGGAATATGAAGTTAAAAATTTTGATGAATGGCAGAGAAGTAATAGTAATCTCAAAGTTGGCTTGTGACCCAACCACTACGGTGAGACCTCTGGAGGGCTCAGAACTTTGCCTGTCACTTCAGTTTTGAAAAGCATAAAGAAACCTGCCATGCCTACTTGCTAAGGTTTTTGTAGAAAGGAAGTGAAATGTTACATTTGGTGAAGTTCTGAAAATAATTAAATTGTTTCAAGTATAAAATTGTATTGTTTGGGGCTAGGGTGGATAATTCAGCCAGTAAAATGCTTGCTGTATAAACAGGAGGACCTGAGTTTGATCCTCAGAATCTGTGTCAATAAGGTGCTGGTATGTCCTTGTAATCCCAGTGTCTTAGAGGTGGAGACAGATGGATCCCTGGGTACACTGGCCAGTCAGCCAGCCAGCCAGCCGGCCTGCCAAATCAGCAATCTCCAGGCCAGTGAGAGACCCTGTCTCAAAATAGGACAGCTCTTGAGGAACAACACCAGGGGCTGGCCTGTGACGTCCACGTGCACTTCCACACATTTGTACACCTGCACATAAATGAACATACATAACATCTACACACAAAATTGCAATTTCATTTTCATTTCTGTAGCCCTTAATAATTAGGAAAAACTTAATAAGGCTATGAAAAAGGCAAAAAAATGCCACATGGATAATGAATACCTAAAGCACTCTAACTCTGACTTAATGCTTAATTTGTACCTCAACAGAAATTGATGTATGAATGTAAGTGAATAAATGTAAGTGGCTGAGAGGGGATCATCTTGCAGTCTGGAGGCCAGTCTCTAACCAGTTTTACTGACCTGTGAATTGGACCCATGGTTTCTAAGAGGACTGGTTCCCATTTTCTGCAGCTCCTGCACTATCCAGACTTTGTATCTGTGCTCTCTTTTTTAACAGGCTTCCATCTCTATCACAAGTTGCCCACAATTGTGCCTGAGAGCTGTCTTCTCATAATGGTTGGCCTTCTTCTGGGTGGAATTATCTTCGGTGTGGATGAAAAGTCTCCTCCTGCAATGAAGACCGATGTGTTTTTCTTATACCTCCTTCCACCCATCGTTCTGGATGCTGGCTATTTCATGCCCACACGTCCCTTCTTTGAGAACTTTGGCACCATTTTTTGGTATGCTGTTGTAGGCACACTGTGGAATTCCATTGGCATTGGAGTATCTTTGTTTGGCATCTGCCAAATTGAAGCATTTGGCCTCAGTGACATCACTCTGCTCCAGAACCTGCTTTTTGGGAGCTTGATCTCAGCTGTGGACCCTGTGGCTGTGCTAGCTGTTTTTGAGAACATTCATGTTAACGAACAGCTCTACATCCTGGTATTTGGAGAGTCACTGCTTAATGATGCAGTCACAGTGGTGAGTAACAAATGCGTGTGATATCACTGCAGTACATGGGTACCACCTGACGTCTGCATCTTAAAAGAGTTCTTCCAAGGATGACGAGTGACTAGATAATCAAATTCACTTTCTCTCATTACACTTGTACAAAATGCGTGTGATGCCAGGTGTAGGGAGGTTTCCTAGTCTGCCTTCAGTCGCTGTGACAAAACAGTCCGACTGATACCAACTTGGGGAGGAAAGGGTTTATTGAGCTTATATCTCCTGGGTGACAATTCAGCACTCAGGGAGCCCAAGGGAGGAACTCAGGGCAGGAATTTGGAGGCAGGAACTGGAGCACAGGCCATGGAGGAATGCTGCTTACTGGCTTGCTCCCCTCAGCCTGCTTTCTTGTACAATATTAACAACCTGCCCTGGGGTGGCCCTGACCACACTGGGCTGGGCCCTCCCACATCACTCAACAATCAAGAAAATACCCCACAGACATGGCCACATGCCAGTCCAGTGGAGGCAGTTCTCCAGATGAGGCTCGTTCACCAATGCTATCTAGCTCAGGAGGCATTTCGATATAGAACAAGTGAGTAATCAAATTTGTAGTGGAAACCAGCTGGCTACCCTCTAAATCAAATCATTTCTGATACTGTCTACCTGGAGATAGAATCAGTCCCCAAAGTGTCCCTTGCCCATCTTCAGGTGGTAACTATAAGCCTTACCTCACTTAACTTCTATTTCTGAACAACAGACTATACAATGGAGTTACCTGACCTCCTCTCTGGTAGAATAGCTCACAAAACTCAGATAAACGTATTCATTGGCTTACTATGTAGAATACTGCAAATGATGCAGATGCATGGGTCTATCAGGCAAAGCATGTGGGAAGGGGCATGAAGCTTCTGTGCCCTCCCTTTCATGCCTTCCCTTCTGGGAACTCCACATGCTCAGCTATCCAGAAGCTTTCTGAACCTGCCCCTTTGGTTTATTCATTACATAGCTATGATTGATTACATCATACATCTGACATGATCAACTTAACCTTCAACCGCTATCTCTTCCAGAAGGTTAAAGGAGAGGATGAAAGTCTCAATTCTTGAACCTTGCCTAGGTCTTCCTAGTAACCATATCTTGATGAGTCTACCAGCCATCAGCCAATCATTAACATGCAAAGACTCTTGTCACTTAAGAAATTCCAAGGATTTTAAAAGTTGCATGTCAGAAAGGGAGTCAAAGATCAAGTACATAGTTCACTATCTCAGCCCCTCACTTGGATAAATGAGCTTATCTTTTCATTTTGAAACTCTTAATATATATTTAAGTAATTGCTTATATTTTTATTTATTAATGTGCAATTGGCTCCCTTTTTCAGTTTTCACTGGGCCCTACAAAGAGTATGCAGCTGAACACTCTGTGTACTACAAGGCATATTTATGCTAGGTGACTATAAATGTGATTATAGCCTTTGTGTCTTTGATGGTTTACCACTGTGATGTTTGTAAAAGTAATGAGCCTTGGTCATAATATTTTAAACTTCAGATCCCAGAAGTCTTGATGAGAAGTAGTGCCATTGATACATGGCATGTAATACTTGTGAGGTGATCATGTTTATTAAGTGCTATTCTCTGTCTGGGGATGCTTTGTCCTTTGTTTTAATGGTCTTAGGGAAATCTTTTCTCATATGTTTGCTTTCGGCTACTACTGAACTAGTACATGCTTGGTCCTCACAATTTTCCCAGAGGTGGATGTTTATTTAGAAAACACAAATTATTTTAATTCTCTCTTAATTGCCACATAATTAGACCAAGAGCTGTTGTGATTTTAATGTTAGCAGAATTCACTCCCATGTTGCTTCTGATCTCAGGCAAGGTGGGGGAAGAGGAAGGATGAAGAAGATCTTCCCCTAACCCACAGACCTTCAGAGAGTTCTTCCTTTACTAGTTACAGACATTCAAGTCATCTCAGATACGTAGACCAGCTGGTGATATTTATAAGGGTAACAGGAACGACAGCTGTTAAACTTAGTGACTACTTCTCTTGTGTTTGAATCCTTAGGAAAACTATAAAGAAGATAATTAAATGTACTTACATCACTTAATCTTCAGCTCTTGTTCATTAACTCTTGCCCATTAAAATGGCTCATTTGAAAGTATACATGGAATAAATATAATTCTCTTTTGCTATATGCTACTGCAAAGGCAGATCCCTGAATTAAATATTTTCATCTATATAGATGCCCATTAACATAATCTGGATATTATTGTGTAGGAAATAATTTGATAGATAATAAGTCATAACTTTTAGAATAGCTGCTAGGATATTTTAAGACAGACAAGTTAACTTAAGTAGCAAATTCACTTCATACATCCCATTATTGATTAACAGTGCTTAGTCATTAACTTTGAACATTAAATTTTAACTAAGAAACTACCATAACAGTAAAGACTTGTTATAACTCATTCTAATTACCTGGTCATTAAGTTTTCCATTGGGACTTACATTTACATGTAAATTTTACCCTTGTTAGAGGAGATTGTGGATGTGTAAATATAGAATTCTAAGAACAAAGCCATTTGGTGTAAAACAAAATTTAAAAGATATAAGAACACTTTCTGTATTACTTTTATGGCCTATCAACAAAACCAGGTTGGTTTAAAGATGGCACGCATTTTATATTGCCTTCCTACATCTTAGAAGGTGTCTCATTCAGGTACCTTAGTGGGCCATCCTTTGAACTTTTCCAGAATCAAGTTTCAGGAAAGGATCTGGCTAACTCTCTGTTTAGAATGTTTGAATACACTCTAGAGGATCCAGAGACATGTCCTATGCTGTCTCTCAAGAGGCATGAAGCCATCAGCTGTTTTCAGGGAGATGGCTAGCCAAAGGAAGGCAAGGAACCAAACAGAGCCGCCATCTCAATAAGGAAGAGGGTCAAGGACAGAGGAAAGACATGGCTGTGTTTAGAAGTGGAAGCCTTTGTCTATGGCGAGAGCCTGTATGTCAGAACAACCTAATAGTTTGATGTGGAAGAGCACACCCTGGGTTGAAAGTGCCCTCACATCACAAACCAATGGAATAGTGAATGTTCTTGTGAGCTTGCCTACCTGATGATAAAAACAAAAACAAAACAAAACAAAACAAAATCTCTTCAATGATTCTCTTACAGAAATGGATAAATAATGAATAGCTGGACTGAATACATGTTAGGAATAATTAGAGAAATAGTAAAAAAGTTATTTGGGGAGTCTGGAGAGATGGCTCAGTAGTAAAGAGCACTGGTTGCTCTTGCAGAAGAACTGGGTTTGGTAACTAGCACCCATATGGTGACTAAAATCCACCTGTAACTCTAGTTCCAGAGGATCCAATTCTCTCTTTTAACCTTAATGGGCATTGCAAGGCATGGGTGTGCTTACGTACATGCAGGCAACACACTCATACACATAAACTAAATAATTATTTTAAAAAGTTATTTGCCTTCCAATCAGAGTCCCTCAAAGAACAGTTGTGAAGGTATTTCTACAGAAGATCCTGTGATTCATTCACGTTATGTATCCCTAGGAAAGAGGTTTCAGTAACTCAAGGAATGCAAATCTGGTGAAAACATGAACCCTGGTGCTGATAGCCAAGATGTGCATCACCATGAACTGTAGACAGAAGGACATAGGTAAATCAAAGAGAACCTGTGCTAAAAGTGCCTGCTTGCATAACTCCTCCCTGTATCATGATAAAGTCAACCTTGACTTATAAAGGTTAAAGGGAAGAAATTGTAGCACAAAAATTCCTCAAAGCAAGAGAAATTTCTATTTCATAAGTTATAGACTAAACTCTTGATGCTCTCGTCAAAGGCTATCCAGTAAATTAAGATTAATTTGAAGAATGCCAAACAACTGAAAATAAAAACTTAGCTTTAAGTAGGATTTCTGCGTTAGTCCTCATTTTTAATTTTTATGTATATCAGTGTTTTGCCTGCATGTAAGTGCACCACATGTGTGCAATGTCTAGAGGCCAGAAGAGGATGTTTGATGCATTGGAGTTACAGATAGTTGTTAGTCCCCATGTGGGTGCTGAGGACCAAACTAGCTCTCTAATACCCCCGCCTCCCACTATGATAATTCTTTACAAAAATATTTTCAAACCCAAAGACCTGTTGGGTTTTTAGTTATCAGAGAAGTCCTGCTTTATTCATGGTAGTCTATGACCAAATGACTTGTGTTCACAAGGTAATATCCACCATCTTTCCTGGTACCTGTGTATACATGTAGCCACTGAGTATTCTAATATTTACTAAGAAAACTTAAGAAGCTTCCACACCTAGTTACCTACCTGTAGCTGGGCTTGGTAAAGGAGAGCTGGTTCTGTGGACAGAGGGTAGTGATGAACTTAGGGGCAACTTGTTGTGGGTTGTGGGGTTGAGTTTAATTTTAGGAAGACGAAAGGTGAGCAGTGAACATTTTGCATCTAGATTTTGCAAATAGCAGGGTTATCTAAAATTTATGATGCAAAGTAATTGTCTTTTATTTTTCATAACAAGGTGATCACTACTCCATGTTTTTTGAATTGATAGATTCTGATAAACAGCTCTATTTGTCTGATTTGCATTTCACTTTATAAAATTTCACTGACTTTGTTCATATTTTGAATCCAAATTAACAAAACATGTAATTCATAATTTTCACGTATATGTATTTTAAAATAATCATAACAAATGGACCTTTGATCATGTGACAGATTTGAAAGCACACAGTTGTCAAGTTAGCCCATTAATAATTTAGTAAAGAGGCATCTCTGGAATTTTAATATTTTTAAAAATGTTTTTAAATATTTTGTTTTATTATTTACATTTTTATTTATTTTTATTTTATGTGTATGCATATTATGCCTGTATATATGTAAGTGCATCCATGTGTACAGTGCCCATGAAGGCCAGAAAAGAGCATAGGGGACCTCGGAACTGGAATTACAGTTATTAGCTGTTAGGTGGGTACTGGGAACTGAACCCTGGTCCTTTCCAAGTGTAGCCGTATTCTTAACTGCTGAACCATCTCTCTGGCCCCAATTTTTAATTGTGTGTGTGTGTGTGTGTGTGTGTGTGTGTGTGTGTGTGTGTGTGTATGTGAGAGGGCGACAGAGAGAGAGAGAGCCTGTAGAGGCCAGAAGAGGATGTCAGAGCCCATGGAGCTAAAGTTATAAGTCATTGTGAGCTGTCTGACATATGTACACATATATGAAGTAAAACCCCAAAGTTCCCGTCTGCATATATGTTCACTTAGCTTAAAGGATTTAGCTTGAATGAACTATCTATGTAATCATAGTTAGTTGTAATTAAAAGAATTTTATCTTATTTGGAATCTGTCAGTACAAGATTACTCCAAGGTAAAACAAGTTGGAGGTTGTAGACCTTCTAGTTGTGGAGACAATGCTTCTGCCTTGTCATTTCTGCCAACATGGTGCCGCTGGTATCTATGGCAGTAGACTGGTCATTGTAGACCTTCTACCAATAGCCTGAAAAGTGAGTCTGTGTCTCAGCCCACATTTTCAACATTTTAAGAGATTTTTCAAATAATATGCTTCTTTGATAGACTGGATGGGTTGAGTTGCCAGGAAAGCAGCTTTGCAAGTGGCACGAACATGCCACCATACTGATGCCAGTGATGTGAACATGATCCTGTGAGCTCATTAGTGTGATAGGTGGGGATGATAAGAGGGTGGAGGAGGAGCAGATTCTCTGGCTCTAGGAAGAAGGAACTTCTACCTTGTTGGGGAAACATGGTCCTTCCTTGAAGGGCAACACCAGCAGTGTGAAATTCCATATCCCAAAGTGCTGCCTGGCTTGGGAGGGCACTATGTGTTGCAGATTAGAGGAGAAGGCAGTTGGCAAGGATGTGGGAGTCCAGGAGGACTCTTAGAGGAATGGCAACCTCAGCAAAGCCGCCTTGGAAGGCAGATAAAGTTTCTCCGCATTTGGGGGTTTGTCTTGGCCACGGAAAATGACAACAAACAGAGTCAGAAGCTGGAATGGTTAATCCGGTGTGTTTTGTGGACAGGTGGTGAAGCCCTGCCTGGACTTCCCAGGGTGTTGGAAAGCAGTGAAAATTAAAGAGGAAAAATGAAATGTGGGGTGGGGTGGAAGAAGAGAGGAAGCAAGGGATGGAGGGAGGGAGGGAGAGGAGAGAGGAAGGAAGTGCAGAAGAAAGGCAAGAAGGAAGGAAGGAAGGAAGGAAGGAAGGAAGGAAGGAAGGAAGCCAGCCTCATGTGTATTGAGACTACCAGGCCTTCCCAAAGTCAGGCAGTCAAAGATTTGAAATCTTGGGAGTAGAAACCAGAAAATTGGAAGGGCAGCAGTTAAAGGGAACAGTTATTGGTGGTGGTCGTAGGGTAGGGTAGGGTAGATTAGACAGAGGGAGATGTGAGACTCCTGGGGAAGGCTGGAGGCAAGCAGATCAGAAGGGCGGAGTCTGAGACAGAACTGCAGTATCTAAGTGGACCTGGAGGGAGGCTTTCAATGCTGAAGTGATGTACCACCAAGCAGTCTGAGAAAGCCACCTACCTCTCTCCGAGGCGCTGGTGACTGCCACTTTTGACTTGTGCAGTTTGGAGGCAAGGGGTGTGTATATCAACACTCCAGGTCCCTCTTAGCGAGTAATTGTGGCACTGGGCTGCTGTACCCTGATTCCTGCAGCATGCTGAAAGTGGTACCTATACTAAGGAATGTGGAAGAAAGAAATTGTAATAAAGTGCTGGTTGACCCCAAGGAACTTAAAATCCAGAAGAAAAGAGGAATAGATTTAAGCCAAGTCTGTGATGCAGTGGACTCTATAAGTGAGCTAGAAGTGGCAATGTGGCATCGGCTGGGACACGGGCTGCTTACGAGGAGGCAGCTGACTCACTCCCCATGGCTGAACCTTGGATACCTTACCCAGGTCAGAAGATCTGCATTCTAATATTGCCTCTGACATTTTGTGCCATTCGACCTTAAACAAATTGGATCACTTGTGACTTTCCCTGAAGCCCGTAGAAGGAATAGCACAGCCCTTATCTCCATTGCCCTTCCCAGTCAGTCCTTGGAAGATTCTGGAAAACATGCAGGAATTTGACTCTCTGATGCTGTGCAGAAAAGTAACCAAGCTTCAAAGCCAGTCTTTTCCATTCCAGCTGAGCCTGTGGCTTCCACACAGGCATGAAAACATATTATATTTTCATGGCGCACGAAGTCAGTAGCATTCTTGAAGACGATTAAACCCAGATGGGCCAGAAACCAAAAGGTAGTGGTCTCATTACTTTTGAGGCAGAAAACATGTATGAAGTGACATCAGACACACACACCACACATGAGACCCTTTTGCTTTTAGAAACTTCCTTCAACTTTCTTATTATCAGGTTTGCTGCGTATGTGGGAGGAAACTGGTAGGATACAAAGCGAAGGCTGGTAACTAAGAGGAGGACTTCAACTGGCTACCTGCACTGAAGGATGTGCCGCTTCCACGCTGTGAGAATGTGATCGGACCTTGGAATGTAAATACATTTTCACAGCAGATCCATAAGCTTCCCCGTGACTCATGGTTTCTGAGCAAAGACAATATGAGTTGGGTATGTCCCATGGAAAGCATTTTAAAATGGCATTGCTATCTGCAAATAATAACGTTTTAGGAATAATTTATGTGATAGTTTTGAAACCCCCTCTTATTTACTAAAAAAAAAATAGTTTACCTGACTACGCATTTTTATGAAAGTTTGCTTATTTAAAGCCACAATCTTAAGATATGTGAGAAATAACTATACAGTAATTTCCTTTTACCATCCACTTGGGTACACAGAAGAAAGGTCCTTCTTAGAAGTCCAGGTAGGTTTGTCTGTGCACAGGATAATAGTGGAAAATACTAGGTTTCTTTCTTTTCTTTCTCAAATGTATGGATGTGAGGTATGTTTGTGCATCTGCAAATGTGTTTCTGTTTACATGTGTGTGGGCATACATGTGTTTGTGGGTATATTTGCACATATGTGTGCATGTGAACGTCTCGGGTTGACGTAGAAAGTCTTCCTTGAACACTCTGTTCTTTGAGTCGGGATCTCAGTTGAACTCAGAGCTCACCAATGCACCTACTCTGGCTAGATAGCTGGCTTTGGAAATCTCGTCTCTGCCTCCAAAATGCTGGAATTACAGGCTAGCTCATCACACCCGCTCAACATTTACTTGGATGATGGGGATCCCAACTCCTGTCCTCAAGCTCCTATAGCAAGGTTTTTAACTACTGAGTAGTCTCTTTAGCCCTAGAAGATCTGACAGTGTTTTGTTTCTTTTTTTTTTTTCCTTTTTTTCTCCTCCCACAGGTCCTGTACAACTTGTTTAAGTCCTTCTGCCAGATGAAAACCATCGAGACCATTGACGTGTTTGCAGGCATTGCTAACTTCTTTGTGGTGGGAATTGGCGGGGTGCTGATTGGCATCTTCCTGGGATTTATAGCCGCATTCACCACTCGTTTCACACATAACATTCGAGTGATTGAGCCACTCTTTGTCTTCCTGTACAGCTACTTGTCCTATATCACAGCTGAAATGTTCCACCTCTCAGGCATCATGGCGTGAGTATTTCATTGCTAAATGATTACTACATTTCTTTGAATTCATGTATACTAAGTTAGGACGCTAAAATTGACTAAGCTGTGTAGAGTACTATATTTTCTTATTCTAATAAGTAGCCTTTGATTTACCTTTGGTTACACAGGGATGAAAGTATATATTAGTCAAATGAATGTTAATATAATCTGGGGCTAGTATGGAAACATAGCTAAAAGTTAACTCTTGACTTTCATAGGAAATATGACAATGACCTTAAGGTTGATCTGGGTCAGACACATGTTTTATGAGCCTGATCCTCATTTATTGTGCTCCACGTGGGAGGCTATAAAATATCCCAACAAGATTGCATTACCTGGACTGCACATGGTATTCTGTTGCCTATGTGTGTCAATATAAAACTCTTAGTCATAGAAATAGCTTGTACAGTAGATTTGATTGGAGTAAGACAGCTTAAAGTCACTCAAGGCAGAATATAATGAATAAGGGATATGATCTGTTGTTCCTAAGGTATGGAGCTTTGAGCATGAGGTAAATAATAATTCATTTGTTAAAGATACAGATGATATTTCCTTCACTAACTGAGTCTGAGGAAGGTCCTCAATAACTTCTACAGATGTGTTGCAGATGGTAGTGTTTGGATCCCATGCTGGTCTTTGGGTGTCACTTTGAAGGAAAGTACTCAGTAGGTGTGGTTTTTTTGTGTTGTCCCAAAACAAGTTTAGTATATTGTAATCACACTCTCCATAGAGCAAGAGAGGAGTGCTTTAGGAATGAATATGGAATGTCTACCTTTTGTATCTTGAGATTTACTTATATCCCTGAGAGCAGTAGGCTGTGTACTAGGACCTGCTAAATGTATTCAGAGGTTAGGTTTTCTGCTGTGACATAGACTTCGTTCTTTCCTGAAGCTTTCTCTTCTCACTTGATACAAGAGATATTTTGATTGAAGACTGTTTGATTTCATGCCTCATAGTAGCACTTTCAGATCAGAAGTTTGTGGTGGAGGAAGTCAAAGGAAAGTGGGACTGATTGTCATAAAAGCCATGAGTTTAAAGGTTGTGTGGTTTTTAGTCAAAGGAAAGTGGGACTGAGTGTCATAAAAGCCATGAGTTTAAAGGTTGTGTGGTTTTCAGTTTCGGAGAGATCCTAAATAAAGCAGCATATTAATCCACTTTGACCCAGTAATGAAACATCCCTGGTTGCTATTCATATATTTGTATGACTTCCAGGTTCCTCACTGTTCTTTGAACAGCACGTCATTGAAAGTGTGTAATCAGCGGGCCACAAGGTCTGTAAAGAGAGTGTGGCCTGGTGTCTAGTTTCCCAGCAGGGTTGTTTTAGAAACACTTTTGAAGGAACCTTGGATTTCAGAATGTCAGTCTCTGGACCACATGCATATAGAATGTTCCGGAACAACCAGAGTAGCTATCTAAAATTAGTCATTTTTTTGTGATGTTCCATCATAGTTGAAGAGTTGAGTAAGGTTAGAACTGGGCACATCAAAATTTTGAGGGAGAGATGGAGTATGCTGGGCTTGGAAGGCTGAGCTACACCAAGTCAGAACTTCCTGTGAAGGGATTGTGGGGCTTACTTGTGGTAAGTTAGATACAAATTCAAAATTAGATACAAACAGTATTCAGAAATTAGATACAAATAGAGCTTCGTATTGTTGCTGAATATCACAAGAAAGAAAGTTAAAAAAAAGAAATTCCAAGCTGGGTGGTATACACCTTTAATCCCATCACTTGGAAGGCAGAGGCTGGGGGATTTCCAGGAGTTCAAGGTCAGACTGGTCTACAGAGTGAGTACCAGGCCAACTGGGGCTACAGGGAAATCCTGTCTCAAGAAAAGAAAAGAAATTTCAAGAGATAAGAGATAAAAGCATTTTTTCATCTAGGATACCTGGCCTCCATGCACACCCATCATTCTGTGACAGCAAAAGAGGGGGCAGGTTCACGGAAGAGACTCGTGCACCATTTTCTCTCAGAAGTGATGCTGTGTGTTCTAATGTGGGGTGATCATATGCTGTTCAACGCCTGAGCAAGTGGGATGCCTCTGGATGTTATTCTTACAGGAGTGACCACAGGTACTTTCGAGTCCACTGTGTGTACTTCCAGGTTGTCATCGCAGTATTGACCACAGGACATCATCGGTCAAGGAGTGGTGCAGTGACCATCAGAAATGCATATCCACACACATGCTTCTTAGAGAAGTTATAAATTCTCTGCTTTTAATAATCACACTGTTTAGGAATTCTTATCATATTTTCTGTTGCTTCAATTCTTTCCCATCATTAAAAAACAAATCTAAAGGGCAGTGGGAGTGGAGATGCTGGGAATACTGGGCATACTGAGCATTGTCCCTTGCTTGCTGAAGAGAAGATGCTGTCATCCTATAATGGGCAGGGAGGTTGTCCAGGTGAACTGAAAGTCTAAACACCCTTCCAGGGATTTGAAGAATAGTTATAATACATAGCCTACTTCCCTCTGAGGTCCTGGTCCTCCCTGGCTCCCTTCCTCCCTAATTCCATCCATCCCTTCTTCTCCTTCCTGATACTGCCTTCCTGCCCTCCAATTTTTGGTTCAGGAGCTTTGCCTTGGGTGAACCCTTAGACTGCCTTTCCTGGAATTATCTCACTCAATGAGCATATTAAAAAAAGAGTCTGATTAGAAAGAAATTTCCTTCTGCATAGCGGAGGGCTAGACTTTAGATGGAAAACACAACCGGGTTGTGAGGTTGAAAATCAGGATTGGTGTCTTGATTTGGGTTAGATGTCAGAAGCAGTGCTCTGTAGGTACTCAGAAAGCTTGATGTTTCTGCTGTTATTGTTGTCATGAGACTGTGGCCTTACAGGCTATTCACTGACAGCTAAACTAAATACTATGAGATGGAGTTATAGCTATCTTCTTCTGACTCTCAAGCATCTGCAGAGATGACTTCTGCACAGTCTTGGTTTTCCCCTGATGGTCTTGCCTGATACTTCAAAACCTAATTGAAAGTGAAGGAATTATTTCTGTTCATGTTTCCCTCTATTTTAAGAAGGGATTTAGAGTCAAACAAGAAGATGAAGGTGAAATTACTGGTTAAGTTTTTTCTGCTTCATTAAAAATATTTGTAATGCATTTATTTATTTTGTGTGTGCATATATGTATGTGAGCATGTGTGTATAATGATATACATACATGAAAGTCAGAGGATAACTTTCAGGAGTCTGTTTTCTTCTTCTACCATGAGGGTCCCAGGTAATGAACACTGGTTGTCAGGCTTGCAGAGCAAGCACCTTTTCCTGCTGAGCCATCTTGGTAGTCCTTTTTCTACTTCTTTACTGAAATAAATTGTTCTAGTAGTGTGTGTGTGTGTGTGTGTGTGTGTGTGTGTGTGTGTGTGTGAGTGTGTGAGTGAGATACATCTGTGTCTAGTTGATTCTGAGTATTTTTCCCCATGGCACTAGACCTAAAGTTAAAGGAAAATTTATGTACCCCTTCAAATAAAGCATGTTGCCTATAAACACCTCTGGACACTTTTCCACCTCAAAGCACCATCTAAGTGGACAGAAAAGTGACTAGCAGATACTACTTTTAGTAATTCTTAGCTTCACGCATGAGTTTTGGTCTTTGCATTCAGAAAATATTTAGATATAACACAGCAACAGTCCTTCATGAGTGACAGGAGATTTTACCTACAGCCATACCACCCCAAAGGCACCTAATGTCCTCTGCTGATAGCAGATTTTATTTTCTTTACCCAAGTTACTAACTGATGGTAAAGATCCCTCCAAGAAATCAGATGCATAGAGAAATGAACTGAAATGAACTTTTGTACTTGTTTCTTTGAGAGTAGGGAAAGGTGGGTTGAAAATAGGGCTGGTGGGAGTTGCTTCTCAGTGGTTTGTAACAAGTAAGTTGTTAAATTAAAATTAAATTGTCAAATTAATTAAATCATCAAATTAATCTCAAAGCCACCCTTTGAGAAGGATTAAGCCTTTTATCTAAAGTCCACATTTAGTCCTACTCCAAGTGCTGAGGACATTGCCAACGCTTAGCTGGGGAGTGGACCTCTCCAGTGGGGACTCTGTGACTCCTGTAGATATAAGCAAAACGAAAATGCTTTGTAGAGTGGAGCAGTACACACTTTCTATGACTGACATTGTAAACTCACATCATTTTTAATATTAAAAATACACGCATTGCCTCATCTTCTTAGTGGTAAAACAGTATCAAAGGCATTATTTTCAGTTGGTTTTGGCCATAGTGGCCCACGTCTGTCATTCCAGCATTTGAATAGTGAGGTGGAAGGATCTCTGTGCTTGGAGCCATCCTGGGATAAAGAGTGAGACCCTGTCTCAAAAACCAAACAGAGACATTATTCTCATCTCCATTTATTTCAGAGATAAACTGAAAATCATCAATGGGGCCTGCATACAGTCCAGTCTTATTCTAAATTGTTTTAATCAAAAAGACAAATTTTGGTTTTGGTGGAAGTAAAAACACAATACAAAATAAACAAAGAGAAAAAACAGCCCTAAATAAAGCTGCACATTCCGTTGTTGAAGAGAATCAGGCTAGATTTTTCAAGCTGATAGTCAGTCTCTCCCCTTCTCCTGTCCTGCTTCAGATGTTTCTGTTTATCAGGCAGGTTGTGCTGAGGGTATGATAGCTTTCCTGCTGGAGCATGAGTGAATTGTCCAGAATGCTTGCTAGAATGTAAGCTAAATCCAATAATCACTATTTGGCCATCTTTTGGAAAGAAGTACATCATATTCCCATGTTGACATGTGTCTGAAACAACAGAACACTGATTCTAGTTTTCTGGTACATTCTGGGGCCAGATATAATACAGGACTCCTTTACTGTTGACACTAGGGGTCCATTTAGAATTTTGGAAATTCTTTAGAGAGGAAAAATGTTGTGGTGTTTGCTTGACAAATTAAAATGACACAGAAGTCTAACAAGTTGCCTTGATTCCCTGATTACAGAACTGATTCTTGCATCAACTTCAAGAACAGAGGTGCCTACCTCATTGGATAAGTTTGATCCCACTTTGTTTGGTGACAGTTTCTTGACTAATCTTCACATTCATTTATAGAAAAGATGAAGGATGTCATTGCTGGCTTATGTTTCAACAACTTGGAATCATAGGAAATATTATTTTTATTAACATGTCTAAAATGTAAAACAAGATATCAGTCATAAATGAAATTATTCCATTATTGCTGGACAATAATTATTTTTTCTTTCCAAATGTTATTCTTTCCCAAGAAAACTGATCCTGAAGCAGACAGTCACTACCCAGCTAGCATTTGTTAGAACAGTATGTCTTATTATCTTCTAGCTGTTTTCAGTTGACTATAATAGTTTAAAGCACAGAATGGGGTCCCATAGAGATCACTTGGTAGTTAAGAGTACTCACTGTCCCTGTCAATGGCTGGAGTTCCGTTCTCAGAGCCCACACCGAGGCAGGTTCACAACTCCCTATAACTCCAGTTCCAGATCTGACACTCTCTTCTGGCCTACACTCCTCCTGCATGGGCACGATGCACATACATTCACACATGTGCGCACGCACACACACACACACACACACACACACACACACACACACACTAACAAAACTTTAAGCCACAGAAATAAATGCAAACAATTTCATGTTTCAGTTAGATAACCCTAAATATCTAGAGAAAGGAATTCAAATACAATGGTGTGTAGTTGGACTCTTAAAGGACCACCAAAAATATATAGGATGAAGGCCTAATTGTCAGCCTGAATGAGGTAGGGGAACCTTCTGTAGGTGGAGCCTCGTGGAAGGAAATGAAATCACTGGGGAAGTGTCTGTGAAGGGGACGCTGAGATACCTGCCCCCGCCCACATTTCCCAGCTGCTGTAAGGTGAGCAGCCTCTCTGTCACCAGGATATACTGCCCCATACCCCAAACAACAGGGCCAGGTGACCCCAGCCTGAATCCTTGAGTCTGCTTCCTTTTAGGTGATATATTTTGTTGATAGACACCTGAGTAACACAGAGAGTCAAGACTCTCTCCTCCCACGTCCTGTTCCCATCACCTGAAGGTGATTCCTTCACCTTGATTCTGGGGACTCCGGTGATTCTCACCAAGCTCTGTGGAGAACTCTGCGGCCTGGTTGGGTGGCGCTCCTTTCTGTGCCTCATCCCTGCCCTTTCCTCCTGCTTCCCCTCCGCCTTTCCCTCATCTAGGCAAGCTCTGACTCTCTCAGTGTTCCCAAGAGATCTGGCCAAGTGGCTGAGTCTGCCTTTCCACGGGTGTCCTCACAGTTAATCCCTAGCTATTTGAGGTAACTCGAGTCATCTGGAGTCCTTGTAGCCAAGAGCCCGGCTCAAATAGTAGATTGAAGCTGTGTTATTAAGGGGTGAGCAGTGTCAAAACATATTAAGCTAAAAATGAGGGTTACTAGGTTAGATGAATAAATGATTTCCTGACAAGGACCAGTATGGATTCATTAGGGTGATGAGTGCAAGGATTCCAATATCTGCCAAATCACTGTCTTCCTTATGTGATGGTTAGATACCTCAAAATCCTAAAATCAGGGTTACATATAAATTGTGTTTTATGGGTTCATAACCTGGTCACTGGAGAGTGAGTGAGATCTGTCCACCCAGTTCCTGTTAGAAAAAAAAAATCAAAGGAAGTATAGTGATTGTCCTCAGGGTTTGGAGAACGGACTGGATTAAACTGCTCTGTTTTATGAGAAGTAAGGCCTGTAACCAGTAGACAGCAATGATTTTACGGCTTTCTGGACTGAAATAGCTACCCAATCTATACTGACTGCAAATTACCAGTTTCTGAAGAAAAAAAAAATCACTTTTTTTTTTAAATAGGGCAGAAACGATGATACTTTCAGTGAAATCTTGTTAATGAAAAGAATATTCTGGAGAGACAGGGGTGTGTTTTACAATGGCAGGTTCCATACCCAGTGCCTACCTGTGGTCTTTCTCCAGCAGATACCAGTTTGAAGTTCTCTTCCTGGGAAACTTTAATTCTGTGGTGAATACCAAGACCAAATCTTCAAGCTTGCCAAAGCCTTTCTTAACAGTCTTCAGCTAGAGTCAGTGAACTCCATAGCCTCATAATGCCTTACACATCATTACACTGTGGACAATGGCTTGTGATTCTTTGTGTGATCCTTCTGCATGAGTTCATGACTGATTCATGTGCCAATAGATGATATATCAACGTTAGTTGAGCTAAAAGCATTTATAGAAGACAAAAATTTTAAAAAGAAATACAGAAAGGGGCAAGGCTATATGAGAAGCTGGTATTTGTAATAGTCAAAATTATTTATCCCATTTTGATATTCTTTTGATGATTTAGTTTTTATACTTAAATCTTCCTTCGAAAACAATTTTTATTTTCATTCTATAATATGTCAAACTCACTTTCTCTTGGTTGATGAGTTTCCTGGAAGAGATAACTCATTGTATAGTAAATTCATGCTCTGGAATAATTAATTTATCTCACATGAGTGACTTCATTATTCTGAGGCCATGCAGTGTGCCCTGAGTCACAATAAGACCTGACTTTAATCAATACAGAGAAAGCTTTAGATAGGTCTTCATCACTGCTAACATTTGGCATTGAGTATGCCTTTGTGTTTGGCAAAGGTTTAATTGAGAATATATAAAACAGTTGTTATTTAAGCTACAATTTCTTGGTATGTTTTCTGTACTTATAAATATTTTTAATCTTATTTTATGTGGATGAGTGCATTGTCTCCAGGTATGTGAACCATGTGTGTGTAGTGCCTACAGAGACCAGAAGAGGGCGTGAGATCTCTTGGAATTAGAGTTATGGATGTTTGTTAGCCACCATATGGGTACTGGGAAGGGAAACCAGATTCTCTGCAAGAGCAGCAAGTGTTCTTCACTGCTAAGCCATCTCTCCAGCCTCAACATACACATTCTGATGACACTCAGAGGAAAGATACTCTACAGAAGCCAACTCCATGGGATGCTGTGATGGAGTCATGATGTGTTGTAGAAGAACTTGTTGGAAGAAATTTCTATTCACCAGATAGTTAAGTGACAGATAATTTAAGTAGAAAGTCTGTTTTCCCCTTAAAGGCTTTGTTGAGGTAGTATTAGCTAGCCTGATTTTTGCTTATACTATATTTTAAACGATAACAGGATGAAGAAAACCTCAATTGCTGTTGAATGCAAAAACCACTAATTACAGTGATTCTACTTCTCCATCTCTAAATTGGTAGTAATCACCATACATTTATGTTAAAGTGAGGCAAGATAATCACAAAGCAGTACCTACCAGTGAATTCTATACACATCTGTTGTCCATGTGGTTTCACAGAGTGAAACCTAACACCTGTCAAAACACAGACATGCTTTTGGGATGTTATACAGGCCATGAACTGGAATGGATTTCAAAAATAAAATGACAAGCTGTTGAAGAAAGGAAACAGATTATCTGCATCTTTTAGGTTTGTGCCTTCTAAATTTGTTTGCTATATATGTGAAACTCTTTCAGAGTTCTCTTTCTAAAATGCAATTTTGTTCATATCAAACTACAATTCCTCTTAACAGAACCTCCATGTATTTACTGAGTGTCCTAATTAGCTTTCATTGTCAATTTGACACAGCCTACGGTCATCTAAGAGGACAGGCTTGATTCTGGAATTGCTTATATTGGATTGGTCTATGGATTGTCTTGATTGTTAATTGATATAGGAGGCCCAGTCCACTATGGGTGATATCATACCTAGGCAGGTGGTCCTGAGATGTATACAAAGCTACCAAATATGAAGCTGTTTACAAGCCAGATAGCAAGCCAGCAATTAAGGTAGCTCTATGATTGGTTTCTGCTTCAAGATTCTGCTTACATTTCTCCCCTAATTTCCCTCAAAGATGGACTGTGGCCTGTAAGATGAAATAAACTCTTTGCTTCCCCAAGTTTCTTTTGGTCTTGATGCTGTCATAGCAATAGGAATTAGAATAGTATCAGAATCAACAAGCATTAATGACATGCCAGATAATATATGAAGCAAGGAGGCACTTTTCTTTGTCCTAATAATTTCCTGTTGTGTTTAGAAGATGTAGAGATAGAGATGGTAAAGATTAGGGGTGGTTAGACATTGAAAGATGCAGTTTCCCATTATCTCCTCTGGCTTACAGAATCAAGCTGAAGCTCCTGAGCATTAGTGAAACTGTCGTCTTTTGGCTCCTGCCTTCTTTCATGGTTTCTTGATGTTATGATGTTATTAACTCTCTCTCTTCTGGCTACCAGAATCATTTATCAATTTCCCAAACTTAACCAGCCACTTTCTTTCTTTCAAGACTTTTGCATGTCCATCCTTTTTTCTTGAATTGCAATCATCTTTCTATCTATGAGTTCCCCTTACATAGATTCAACCAATCACAAATCAAAACTATTTGAAAAAAATTTGAAAAAAATTGCATCTGTACTGAATGTATAGACTTTTCCTTGTCGTTATTCCCTGTGAAATAGGTTATAATGATCACTTAGACAGTGTTTACATTGCAGTAAGTATAATAAGTCACCCAGAGATGGTTTAAAATGTACAGGGGGATATGCTTAAGTTGTGTTAAATATTGTACTTATGTGTAAGAGGTTAAGCGTCACTGTATGTTAGTATGCAGGGGGCTCCTAGGCACGCAGTTCTGCAAACACTGACGGGCAAATATACTCCCTCTTCTTTATGTTTTTCTTGGTGACCTTTTATGAAGGTTTTGGACAAAGTACATTTTTTTCCTCTGGTAGAACTAACAATTTCCTTCCCTGAACTTCCAACACACCCTCTTTTTTTTAAATTCAGTATTTTTATTTATTCTTTGAGAATTGTATACATGCATGCAACACATTTTAATCATATCTACCCCACATCCTCCTTTTAACTACTCTAACTCCTCAGCGCATGCTTCTGTCAGCATCATGTTTTCTTCTTTATTCATTTCTTTTTAAAAATACCCCTCTGAGTCCAATTAGTGCTGTCTGTATGCACATGGGTACAGGGCCACCCACTGAAGCATGGGCAGTCTATCAAGGGTCGCAGCCCCAAAGAGCTCTTCCCCCATCACGTTGGAACACTGATTGCTTTGATCCCATGCAGGCCTTGTGCTAGCATCAGCTGCTGTGAGTTTGTGAGTGCCACATCCCTGCCATATCCTAAAGATACTACCAACACATCCTTCCTCTTCCCATGTCTAGCCCCAGCAGTGTTGTGTGACAGTGATCTCTTTGTTACCATAGACTACAAAGTTGGAGGCTGAATCTATGTCCTAGTTGCCTTCACCTTCTTAGACCACAGTGCAGAATTTTGCCTTTGCAGAGATCCAGAAAATGTTAGTTGATAATAAATTGCCATTCACAACCTTATTACCTAATGAAGGACAGGAAAGCTGAACATGGCAGGAGCGGTAGATGATTCAATGACACAAGCTAATAAAGTAAGGTCATACTGGAAATATTAAAAGGCCAATCTTCTGAAGGACATTAGATTTAGGAAATCCAAAGAGAATTTCCTGAAATACAGGGTCTATTTAGGCTGTTATTTTGGTGTAGACATCACCACATTGCATCCAAGGCACTCTGGTCAAACACTCCCATGAAGGCAAGGAGATTTGCACACTAGTCAATACCACTCACCAGCTCTGTATGTGTGCTGTGTTTGTTTTGGAAAAATGAAAGGAAAGCAAATTTACTGTGATGGTGTAAATTGTCTGCTCTATGACATGATGTGCCAGAGAAGACTGGAAGGTTGTATCCTTTTCTATCCCCATGACAGTTTGGCTCATACCTCCGAATGAGACAAACTCCTTTGCAGTTTTGTGTCCTTGTGATATTGCTGCTGGTGAAGTTCTTTGATTTTGAAGAACAGCACGCCATCACAATGAAATCTCTTTGCAATGGAAATACCTCCAGGCCTCTGCTTGAAGTGACCCCATTCATCAAGTTTATATGACAGACCAGAATGGCAATATTTGGAATCTTTGCTCCAGCCACTCTTACACATGAGTGTGATTAATAAGTACATATTTATCAATGAGTAATACGTTTCTGGGTACCAGGCCTGTAGTACCCATTGAGTGTCTTCCTCATGTAGTGATGCTGGTGGGGAAACTGTTCAGTTCCAGTTGGGAGATTCTGACCAGCACCATCATCTATACTGGTGTTGTGTGAATGATACAACACAATGGAAAATAATTCATTTGTTGTTCAGCTGTTGTTCCACAGCTACATCTGAAGTCACCTCTAAATGACATTTGATGAGTTTCTCCCATGCCCAGCTAAACATTCACTTTGCCTTAATCATTCACTTATTGCCCATGTAATAAGGCAGCAGGATTCAAAACGTGTATGCACCAGCACCTTTCCTAGCCTTGTAAATTTATTTTATTTTCAAATGGTAAGTGAAAAACACCAAAGCCAAAGAGAGAAGAAAACAAGTCTAGGCTGAAACAGCAAGGAGCGTCAGCTCTACGGCTAATGGTGATTTGTTTAAAAAAATAAAAGTGCCTGGAAAAAATTGAGTAATGAGTACATGGTATTTATTATTCTCCAGATTTGTCTTAAATTTAAACAGGTCCTTGACTTTGAAGCATCCTTTACATAGGGTTAGAATACTTTAGAGAAGGAATACTGCCATTATAAATGATATCTCTCACTGATTATCTACTTTCCACACTAGCAAGGGCTTATTAGTTCACCCTCCTGTTTTTGCTTCTTTATAAACCCTATTGCTATTCAGATTCTTAATAATTTCAGTATAGCCTTTGGTCTTGTCATTTTTCAGTAGAAAATCATAATTTCTAAAAGCTAGTTTAGCATAGATTTGCAGTCTGAAAGCTCAGCTACTCCAAAGGCTGAGACAGGAGGATTGCGAGTCCATGTCTGGCCTAAGCAACAGAGAAAGTTCACTGCCAGCCTGAGCAACTTCATGAGTCTTTGTCTCAAAAGGAAAAGGAAGAAGCGTGCAGGAGATGAAACACAGTGATAGAGTGTGTGCCTAGCAAGCAAAGGGCCCTAAATTCAAGCCTCAGTTGCCTCACCCCTGCCAAGTTAATCCAAAGCACGGAAGATGAACATTTTCAGAAATGTGATTGATTTAGTCAGGGACCTCCTAATTTATCGAACTTACTAATAACATACCTTATAGAACAAATGGGACTTGCAGATGAGATTTGATTAGATTCTTGAGATGGGGTGAATGCAATGGGTTATGGTATGGGGGAGCTTGGTATAATTACAAGGATCTTTATGAAAGAGATTTAGGAGAGTCAGAATCAGGGGTAAGTGAGGGACAGAGTGATGTGTAACAAGCCAGGGATTGTAAGCAGCCTTCAGGAGCAAGAGGACTCAAGGAACACAGCACTGTTGACATGTTGATTTTAGCTCCTTGAAAATAATTTTTGATTTTGCCTTCTAGATGTATAAAATGATAAGCCAGAGTTTCAAGCCATTGCAATTTTTTTCTAATTCTTTTCAGCAGCCATTGAAAGAAAGTAGACTTGGGCTTGACAACGGAGGAGGTAGGACTTGCTTGGCAGGCAGTGGAAGTTCTCTCTCTCACAGGACCACGGGGCTCATTGAGAACTCCAAAGAGTGAGGGTCAGGTCTGCCACAGCACTGACTTTGAATCAGACAGACTTCCTGGATAAGCACTCTGGCACCAGCTATGTAATCTTAAGTCTACCCTTGTTCTCCCATTTAATAAAAATGGGAGTGATAATAGAACTTGCCTCATAAACGTGTTATGAGGGTTAACAGACAGGATCCGTACAAAGCATTTACTCAGTACCTGGCTCATAGGAAAGGCTCTATAAACATGAACTACTATTGAATAAGCCCTCAGCTATTCAAGGGCTTTGCCATGTGCTGTCACTGCTCGCTTTTACTAGCCCATTCAATAAGGCCCTTCTTTCTTTTGGAAACCACATAAATTATACATTCTTTACTCATATAAATGTAAAAGAAATGCTTTCTTGTTCTGGCAGTGATGACACTGTATGGCCCTTGCATTAATGGACTATTTTGTTTTAATAATGGGGCACAAAATAAATATATGTGTTGTTTGTGTGACAAACAGGTCTGTTCCTTGCAATGAGGCAGGCATGTAGTTACCATCCATGTCTAATCTCAGAGAACCTAAGGGATGGAGCGTTCTCCCAGTTCTACGGAGGCTTTCCTTAAGATGGCAGAAATCTGGGGGTAAGGAGGACCAGGCTGCACAGAAAGAGGTTCAGGGTACCCAGTGTCAGTGCGGCTCTAGAGCTTTGAAAGGCAGGAAACAGATCCATCATGATTGGCAGCTGGTCTATGGCTAGGTTCTCACACAGTCGAAGGTTAGGGAGGTGAACTATGAACCGTATTCCTTTCACCCTTCAACACCTTCTGATAATGACATTCTTTGGTACTCTATGATAACTGTGATGCCAGATGGATCTTAGTGTATACTGGCACCTGGACCCTGCTGTTTTCCCTCCTTGGGTGGCATTTGAGTTGGTTATGGATGATATTCCATATAGGCAAGAACACATATGACCAGCAAAGCAGAAAACAGTCAAGAAAAAAAGACACGGTTGGTAAATGACAGCCACAGAGGCCTTAGAAAGCATGTCAGGTGGAGAGAGTGTAGGACGTGAAACTGCTGTGGTTCCATGTACAGGGCTTGTGGCTCCCTCTGCCACGTGCTTTACCTTTGCCCACAGTGTGCAAAAGTACCATGTCCTAACAGTTACCATGAGAGTCAAAGTAAAAGGCACTTTACTTTGTGGCTCCAAAGGTTTGGGAGGAAAAGACTAGAATAAAGAAAGAAAGTAATTGATTTCAGTGAGTCATGATTGGAGCCTATTAATACCTTGGAATTTCACAGAAGTAGACACAATTGACAAAAAGAAATGAGATCCAGAACTAAGGCACTGTGATAAGGAAAAGCTCACTGAATATTCAGGAGGAACACTGCCTCTTCCCTTTCAGAATCACTGCATGTGCCATGACCATGAATAAGTACGTAGAAGAGAACGTATCTCAAAAGTCCTACACAACCATCAAGTATTTCATGAAGATGCTGAGCAGTGTCAGCGAGACCTTGATCTTCATCTTCATGGGTGTGTCCACCGTTGGGAAGAATCATGAGTGGAACTGGGCCTTTGTCTGCTTCACCCTGACCTTCTGTTTGATCTGGAGAGCACTGGGTAAGGAGCATTCTGGTGCTCAGTGAACAGTGGGGGACGAGCAGTTGGTGGCATGGACACAGTGGAACTTCTTTCTGCTGCAGCAGCTGCTTGGTCTTCATTTCCTCTTCCTCCTCATTTACTCTCTCTTCGTCTGCTCACCTTCTGTCTCTGCTTCCTCTCCCTTCTCCTTCTCTTCTTCCTGCTCTTCTCTTCCTTCCCCATCTTCTTCATTTCCTTCTCTCTTTTTCTTTTCTTCCTTTCTTAAATATTCCTTCCCTGTTTGAGTATCCCAGGGCCTTTATTGTGGGCAATGTTAGTTTTTCTTGGTTTCTCTGATTCGAGTAGATGAGACTTGTTAGCCCAGAACAGCAAAAACAAGGACCTGACCATGAGTAACCCTTTGTCCTGTAGGCACTCACAGTACTTTCTCTGCCATCCTTGTCCGTAGGCGTTTTTGTCCTGACTCAGGTGATTAACTGGTTCCGGACCATTCCCCTGACCTTCAAGGACCAGTTCATCATTGCCTACGGGGGGCTCCGAGGTGCCATCTGTTTTGCACTGGTTTTTCTCCTCCCTGCCACTGTGTTTCCCCGAAAGAAGCTGTTCATCACAGCCGCCATTGTTGTCATCTTCTTCACTGTCTTCATCCTGGTGAGTCAAGCTCTTTCTCCTAGAAATGACTTTCCCTTCCTCGGGAGACAAGGTCATCGTTCAGACTACTCGAATGAATTCTGTTGGTGGCTGCAAAGTGCCATGGGGTGCTGAAGCTTTGGGAGTCATGCTGGCAGGGAACATGATATTTCCTGTCTGGGTTCATGTCACTGGATTGTGCAGGACACTACAAGAGTCCAATTTGGTCACTTGGCCCCCTCAGAGGAATGGTTATTTAAGGAAACTCAGCTGAGTGAGCTATGTTAGGACTGGAAACTCACAAACTGCTCTTGCTAATCCTTGTCATTTGCCTTGCTCTCCGGCCTAGTAGATGTACTCATTAGGTGCTGGTGGTGTGCCATGACCTTCCGACAGCTATTTGACAGGAGTTAGCTGCTGGGGCACGGGGATGATGAATCCAGTGTTGTTGGGAAGCGGTAAGTGTGGTTGGCTGATGCCTGACTTCACAACTTAGTTAATATGGCAGCTTCAGAATATTGTATTTTGTGACTATTTATTTAGCAAACATTTATTGTCTTCTGTGAGGTCACAAGGACCAGTTTGGGAATGCAAGATCATCTATACATGAGCAAAACAAAACAAAACAAAACAAAAGAATTCCTGTTTCTGCAGAGTTTCCATCCTTGCGGGGTTGGGGAGAGTTACAAAAGGTAGAAGAAAAAGCATACTAGTAAGCCTGGAGAGGCTGTACAGCCAAACAGGGGGTCCGGGATGGAGAGGACAGAATAGAGGTCAGGTAGTATATTGATGTCTAAGAAAGGGCAGAGTGAGGAAAGTGGCGTGTGGGAGGTAGAGGCATTAGCCAGGCTGAGGAACATTCCCGGCATATGTGCTGAGGGTGATCTTGTGTCCTGAAGGCAGAACGTTCCTGGCCAGAGTGTAGGGTGGGCTAGGGTAACAGAGGACAGGGTGCAGGCTTGTGTCACATGGGGCTGTGGAGGTCCACACAATGAGCTTGACTCTTCTCCAGGGAGTGCATGTACAGTGAAGGTCAAGCCAGGCCTCGGACAGGCCTGGAGGAAGCAGGAGAAGGGATGAGAAGATATCCAATCCCAAAGGTCCGTTTGGAATGTGGAACCTGCAGGATCCTTCTGGGTGCATGTGGGGAAAGAGGAGGTTTGGGTGACCCCTGGAGTGGGGTCTAATGAGAAGAACGGGCTCATCCTCAAGTGAGGGGAGAAGTCTGCTTGAAGGAGTCCAGAGCAGGGATGTTGGCAGTTCAAATAGAAGACTTTTGGGCGAGGAGCATCTGTGAGACTTACAAGTGCAGACAGTGGGCGGGTACTAAGAGCCTCAGTTCGGGAAAGATGATCATCCTCAGAAGATTGTACTTGAAGCTATGAAACAGATGGATTGTCCAGAGAGTAAGACAGTGCATTGAAGAAACAAAAAAGAGCAAAGATTGTGCCCTGTGCCAACCCAATATTATGTCTTTGGAGGGGAAGAGGGAAACAGACAAGGAGATTGACACATGACTTTTCGTGTTTAACCATCCAACAATGTTTCCTAGGCACTGAAGTCACATGCTGCTAACTTGCTTATTAATTCCTCTAACCCTAAAAATAATTCCTTGGCATGTAACTAGTTAATTATCCCTATTTTTTGGTAAGAAAATTGAGGCGCTGAAACTGTAGTTAAATAGTTTTGCAGAAGTTACACGGCTAGGGAAAGGCACCTAGCTGACTACTAGTGGGTAGCCAGCAGCTGGTGGGTCTTGACCTGGAGACCCTGCTACGGCATCTGGTGTGCAATGAGTATTCGGTATTGCTGCACATCAAGATTCTCCTAGTCAGTTTTTTATAAGACAGCTCAGCTTTGCTGTGTTCAAATCTCCCATGAGGACAGTGGCTATGGATTCCTGGCCAAGGATGCCTCAGGCAATCCTGTCTAGACTGAAGAGACGACCACGTTCCATTTCCATTGTTGTCACCCACACCTTGATAATGTCGGTTCCCTCCAGTCATTTCTGCGGTGCAGCAAGTGCATCAAGTGCCTGGTGGGAGTTTTCCTACATGTTTTCCATTCCCTCTCCAAAACGATCCTCTGCAGTACAGACCCAGACCACCTTCCACAGAGCACATTAATTTGCAAAGAAGGAAACAAACCTCAGGATATGCATTTGAAGTGCTGATCCCATAGACTGCATAGATCCCATAGGACTGCATAGACCAAGCTCATGACTGTCTAGTGCTATTGATTCACTGAAAGAAAATACTTAGCCAGATTATGACTTCTGGTGTTGTCAGTGAATGATGGGAATGCATTCCAGGAAAGGCAGTGTTAGGAGAGTTAACATTATGCTGTATTATCACCATGCATTGTACTTATACAAACTTTCAACACACCTGGGCTATGGTGTAGCCTATTTTAATGTTCAAGTTTTCATTTATTTTACGCTTTTCTGTTAAGGTACAACACAAGCATATATATATATATATATATATATATATATATATATATATATATATATTCATCTAGCACTGTGTCCCACCTTTTTAAAAATTATTTTATCTATTATTTTTATTTTATGTATATCAGTGTGTTTACTGCATGTGTGTAAGTGCACCCCTGCCATGCAGTGCCCATGGAGGTCAGAAGAGGGTGTTGGATCCCCTGGAACTGGAGTTATGGATGGATGGTTGTTAGCCGCCACGTGGGTGTGGGGAATTGAACCCTAGTCCTCTGCAAAAGCAGCCAGTGTTCTTAACTTCTGAACATTCTCTCCAGCCCCTTCTTTCCGTTATCTGTCTTCTCCCACAGGGAGGTTTGCATAGGTAAGAGTGCACATGCAGCTGTCGCCTCCTGATACCAAGGCTTTCTAGAATATTCACTGGAGCACCTGTCTGAGATTGTTTCCCAGAAATCTATTCTTATAATGCATAGAAGGAGTTGACTCTAAAATAAGAGTGATGACAAGTAGTGTAGCTATTGCTGCATTCAAGTCTTATATGCTGTGCATTGCTGTGTGAGCCGTATATTTATATGATCTGCAGCAGGTCAGTTAACACCAGGCTCATCACAGACAAGTGAGTGGTGATGCTTTTGACTCTGGAGTTTGAACTGCCATGACATCACTAAGTGAGAGCTTTTCGGTTCCCTGTGGTGTATGTGGTCTATTATTGACCATATGTTATATGACATGTTTCTTTAATTTCAATCATGGTTATACTAATTTCTGTTCAAACTATACACCTTGGTTTGAATGCCCTCCTTGAACTCAAAGAATATCACAGAACCTTCTGTGTATTGAGGGAGTATATATCCTGCTCTTTATCTTTTATCTTCGGACTTACGGGATTCTTGTAACAAGTCATTCAAGTTACTCTTCTCACACTTTGGGATAAAACTGTGAATCAAAGTACATTTATCTCATGGATTTTCACCTTCTCCAGTGCCCTAGGGAGAACACATGTAGCTATGTACCAGAGGGATGAGTGACAGAACACATGTAGATATAGACCAGGAAAAGTGAGTAGTAGAACACATGTAGGTAAAGAGCAGGGGAGTGATAGAGAACATGCAGGTATAGACCAGGAGGGGCAAGTGATTCTCCTCTTCCTCCAAGGCCCAGGGCCTGTCCTTGCCACCCAGCAGCACTTCTGGACTGAAGGACTACTTTCCTTCCTCTCAGAACAGAGCCTTTCAACACCGAGTACCAGATACAAACACAGACTCATACCAGCCTAGTGTGTCTAGGAACTGAGTCATTGTGTGAGATCATGGCAGACCATCTCGAATGCAAGTTCTTCTCAAATACTGTCAGTGCAGAGCCAGTCCTCTGTCCCAGACAACACAGCCTTGGGGCATTTTAAAACATAATTGGTGTTGTTTGATAGAAAAGTATAATTCAAGAGAGGACACATTACATAATTTGTATAGTTATTAAGCTCATCAGACATAAAATCTTATATCTACAGTCAGAACATTGTATAGGAAAAAAGAAAAATATTATATAGTGTATACTGCTACTTGTAGAATGTGTGTCTGGATTGTTAATACTAATACATTGATATAGAATATAACTAATATTATTTGGCTGTTAGGGATTGAGACTCAATAAGAAATAAATTACTGATTAACTACATTAAATGTCAGCATACTTCAAAAATAATGTCTATTGGTATTTAATTTTTTTGTGTGTATGTATGTTATGCCTGCATGTATGTGAGTGCACCTGTGTCGTGAAATACCCATAGAAGTCAGAAGAGGGTGCATGTAGCAGCGGCAGTTCTGGGTTAGCAGGGTGCCGAGCTGGCATCCTCACAGGTGGTTTTCTAGTGACATGATGAGGATGGACCCTGACTGAATCCAAAGGAAGACGCTAGAGGCAGGAGAGAGAGGCAGCTGAGAGGTCTGGCAGAGAGACAGGCAGTGAGCAAAGGATATGCACCAACGTGGCTTTTGCTTCCATTTTTCTGTGATGGGAGCTGCAACCACATGTTTGATGTGGATGGTATAGTAGCAGGGGACTTTCAAATCCAGGAAAGAGAAAGGCATGGGTTAGGAGAAGATAGGCGACCACTATGCAGGTGGTAAATGTAGAAGATGGACAACCAGGGAACACCAGTTCCAGCACCTTGTGTGCTCCACCTGTTTCAATCCCACAGAAATTCTGTGTGCACAGTGTGATTCATGATCTTGACGCTCAGGTTTGCAATATGAGAAAGGCCTTGTACAAGGCAGCCTGGCCATGGCAGTGATAGGTTGTGAGTGGTATGTGTGTGTGTGACATATGCATGTATATGTGTGAGTGGTGTATGTGTATATGTGTTTAGTATACGTATGTGGAATTTGCATGTATATGTGTGCATGTGGTGTGTGTGTATGTGGTGTATGGCGTGTATATGTGTGGCATATATATTTATATGTGTGTGGCACATGTAGCATATGCATTTATATGTGTGTAGTATGTGTGACATATATGTATGTGTGTACAATATGTGTGTGGCATATTGTGTATATATGTGTATGGTGTGTATGTATGTGGCATATTATATGTGTGTATTTGTGTTGTATGTGTGTGGTGCATGTGTATATATGTGTATAGTATATGTCTGTGGCAAATACCTGGATATATATGTGTGGTATGTGTAGCAAATTCATATATATGTGTAGTATCTGTGTGTGACATATATGTGCAATATGTATGTGTGTGGCATATTGTGCATATATGGTATATATGTGCATGGTGTATGTGTGGGTGACACATGCATATAGACGTGTATGTGCAGTGTGTGTGTTTTGTGTGTGGTGTATGTGTGTATATGTGTGTGTGGTATATTCATGTCTGTCTGTGTGTGGTGCATTTGTCTGTGTGCCCATGCTTGCAGAGGCCAGAGGAGGACTTCTGCTATTCTCTGTACCCTCCTCTGTTTCTCTATGCCTTATTCCTTTGCAACAGGGTTTCTCACGGAACTGGGAGATACTGGTGTTTTGAACCAGGCTGGTGGCCAGCAAGCTTCAGCAATTCTCCTGTCTTAGCTCACCCCCTAGCCCGGCACTTCAGTTAAAGGGATAGGTGGCCATGCCCAGCTTTTTATACAGGTCCCGAGGATCCTAATTTAAGGCCGCATACTTAAACGGCAAACACTCTTACACTGAGCCATCTCCCCAGCCAGACAGTGCTAGTTTTTAATAAATAAAAACAGTGTCTTCCAAGTTTTCCAGGGAATTGTTTGCTAAATCAGCAAGGAAATAGAAGGTGGTCCCCCACTCCATTTTGTAAATACTGATTTCACAAACAAGAATTCATTCTCCCCAAGAAGGGTCCCAAAGGGATGCTCATTTAAACAAACAGCGGGTTGGTTTTTAGTTTTCTTTTCCCCTGATACTAATAGAAGTAGAGGGATGCAGGGTGGCGGGGAGGCAGAAATGGAAAACAGGAACAAATCTCATCTCTCTGTCATCTCCGTGACATTGCTCCCAGATGGATCTCAGAGTCAGACAGACCTGACCGTTGTGTTTAATGTGGCAAAGCTGAATGATAGGTGAGAATTTATTTGTGCTTTATTGGGCCTTTTTGTTGGAAAACTAAGGGTTTTATTTTGAACTTTTTAGCCTACATTGATAGTAGCGATAAGCTGTCTTATTCTTGTGTTTTACTAAATTGCTTCCTAGATAAATGAAAATTTTCCAATAGGATAAAGTGAGTGTCTACTCAAGGGTATCTTTTCTTTTCTCTATCTTTCCCAACCAGAAGCCTGGGCTCCTGGAGCAAAATATTCTGATTGGCTCAATATGGCATGCATCAATGTCACATGCTTTACTTCAAAATAGATGACCAAAGAAGGAGGAAAAGAAAAGAGGGTGAAGAAGCGAGGCAGTGTCTACTAAATTATGCCTATTGAGCACGACAGGATCCTGAAGATAGGTCTAAGAAATGGGCATATAATGGAAAGAATGTGCGTAAATAAGCACATTTTAAAAGACGTATTTAATTTTTATTTATGTGTCTGTGTGTGTGTGCCTGTGAATCTGTGTGCACCCGTACATGCAGATGCCTAGAGGCTAGAGGGCATCCCTTGGAAATGGAGTGGTTGGGAGGAGCCCAGTATGGGCGCTGGGAACCAAATCTGAGTCCTCTACAATAGCTGTAAGCACCCTTTACTAGGGTATCTCTCTAGCCCTCTAGAGACAGAGTTTTTAAGTTTTATTAGTTGGAAACTTATGCATAAAGTGTAATCACTTTTACAAACTTGAGTAGATCAGTGGTAGGCACACTTGCTTCATGAGGTTGGTCAGGGTGACTTATTTGTCTAGTTCATTAGCTTGCAGACTGCCTAGTAGAAGGAATCAGTGCAAAGATTGTGGCAGGACCCATGACCATCTTTATTTCGGGGTCCTATAGTTCCAAATACTAGAAACTTCCTTTCTACTTACTAAAATAGCAGTATTTTTAAGCTATAAATTTTAAGAATCACATTGATTGGAGCTGGAACACTTAAGAGCACTGGAAACTCTTGTATAGGACCAGAGTTCCATTCCCAGCAGCACACAGGAGCCATCTGTAACTCCAGTTCCAGAGGAATCTAATGCTCTCTTCTGACCTCCATGGGTATTGCATGACACAGGTGCACTTACACTCATTACACTCACACACATTAAGTAAAAATAATAAATAAAAAAAAAATATATATATGTATAAAAATCGCATTGATTTTGTTTACTTTTTTCTTGAACTGCTAGCCTTAAGCTGGCAGTTCTGTGTGATATGCAACTCAGAGAAGTCAGCCTGTTCTGGGATTACACTTATAGTCCTATGGGCTAAAGGACTCTGTGAAGTAACCCATTTCCAGCGTTAGGTTTGTAATTCTATGGGATATGGAGCTCAGTAAACTCATCATCTATGAAGAGCATAGTTGTATTCATTTTCACTTGCTGAGGTTAAATACTTTGGAACGTGTGCTGATTGGGAGACTATCATTGCCTCCTGTGTTATTTCAGAGTGGCAAAATGAAATACAGTAGAATAATAGATATGGCTCATACCAAATGTGGTCAAAATCTGTTTGCACTTAACAGAGTTAAAAATGAACGTTAATCTGGAAAAATGTCCGGTGCTAGACTGATGGAACAAAACTGATGACCTTCTTTGAAAAATGTGTGTGTGTGTGTGATCTCTCTCTCTCTCTCTCTCTCTCTATATATATATATATATATATATATATATATACACACACACACACACATACAGAGAGATAGCAAGAGGCAAGAGCGAGAGCGAGAGAGAGAGAGAGAGAGAGAGAGAGAGAGAGAGAGAGAGAAAGAGAGGGGAGGGGTTACATTATCAGAAGCATTCTTAAAGACAAGCCAAAAGTGCTGATCACACCTGTAATTTCAGCTTTTGGGAGGCTGAGAGAGAAGACCTGCCATAGCCTTCTTTCAAAGCCAGCCTAGGCTACAGAATGAGACCTATCTTAATCCCTCCCCATAGGAAAAGACCTGAATACAGATGGAAAGGTGAAGTGATAATCATGGAACTCAAATGGCAGGGAATATACTTCAACAGATCTCTTCCTCTTGAGAAGAAAACAAGTCTTTCCCTTCTATGTAGCCTTCGCGCTGTGTACCCCAAGCAAGAACCTTGTTGGTGTTTCTCATGCCTCCATCTGCCTCTTGGTACCATTAACACATTACTATTGTACATCTTAGCTGGTAGATGATTTGTATCTATGGGCTCCTCTTTATTTTAAATTTTTGAAAATTTTATGGCTATGTTTACTGCTATAGGTTGATTAAAGACTGTTCAAATTCTGATTAGAAATCCTTGAATACATTATTAGAATTGTATTGCATATAGATGCTAGTTAAGAAAAATTTTCATAGTAATATTGTTATTCTATTTAGCACTGTATATGTATTTTTAAAATCCAAATCTTCAAATCATCTTTGGTTGAGTCTTATGATGTTGCCCATTAAAGCTATATGTACTTGTCATAGGTTACATATATATATTCATATGCACATTCATCTATACACTTGTAGAATTTATCTAGTATAGTTATGTAGTTTCTACATAATATACTAGTGTATATGCAATATTAAATACTGGTATATGCTAGTTATATAAAACTCTGTATCTGTGAAGTAATATAAAATACAAAATGCACCACTATTGTGTTCTTATTCTTTAATCAACATTGGGGCCTAATTGTGGGTATTGATTTTATATTAGTCAGTTTCTTAAGTTTTCTTGTTATTTTGACATGAAAGAGGTTATCTTAGGTCTTTGAACAAAATACAAACTATCCACTAGCAACAAAGTTCTTCTCACTTTGCTGTCAGGTTTCCCTGGTCTACTCTTGCTGGGGCAACATGTAGAACTGCACCGGACAGCAGAGAGGCCTGTCCTTCTGTCATCCTGGCTCTAATGAAAATGGTTTCAATGTTTCATTATTAGGTCAGATGTTCACTATAGAATTCAGGCAAATGTCTTTTTTCAGAGTAGGGAGTTTCCTTTCTTCCTCTCAGGTTACTGAATGGCTTATTGTCTCCTTTCTCAAGTTCACCCTTGAGTCTGCCTTGAGTCTGCCGACTTCCCCCTCTTTGGCCATCCGGCAATGATTCCGATGCCTTTCGATTTCTTCTGAATGCTTCCTCTCTTTGACGCTGCTTTGGCCCCACTCCCGGTGTCTATCACTCCTCTTCTGCCTGCTTTGTAACTGCTTTTGGATAGAGCTAACCTTGTTTTAGATCCCAAAGTCCAAGAGCCAAGGTCAGGCATTGTTCATCTCTGTGTTCTGGGGCCCAAGCCCCTGACAGGCACACAGAGTCAGCTTGGTGGAACCTGGCTTAGATGACCAAATGGAAGAATCATTGGGCAGTTTTTCCTCCTGGTAATAAAATAAGTAGGCGATTCCTTCGAACTTTGTGATTGTTTTATAATTATTTTTCAACTCCTATTTTTGCCCTCTGTATTGTGTTGGAAAATGGCCTTCTGGAAATAAACCAGTTATGGGAAAGGAAAGAAAATTATCAAAATTTTGTATTTATTGTCTCGAATCTCTTATTGTCTCGAATCTCTTATTGGCCACCAATATTTAGGAGATGATAAGTTATTCCTGAAAATTTTTCGCGTGAGAAGATCTATTTAATTATTTATTTATTTTATTTTTTATCTTTGTGTACAGGGAATAACTATCCGACCACTGGTGGAATTTCTTGATGTTAAGCGATCCAATAAGAAGCAGCAAGCTGTCAGTGAGGAAATCCACTGTCGGGTGGGTGCTGACAGGGAAACAACTTAATGGTAAAATGCAGAGGAATGAGAGAAACAGCCTTGCAGTATTGTTCAGTCACTGCCCCAAAGGAGGCCAACAACAGAGGGCTTGAGGGTAGGAGGCCTAGGGAAGTCTGTGTTGTGACGTGGACTAGTCATAAACCCCTGGTATCCAGTCCAAGCCAGCCTGCTAACCTCCTGAACAAACAGAGGGCCAAGAAGCCTTCTACCTAAAAAGATTTCTGCTATCCAATTTTTGCCATTTAAAAAAAATATATTTTTCAGAATTGTGATTGAGCTTATGATGATCAAATGAATGAAAACATTACCTAATAAACAAACATCTTGGTTTATTTGAAGATAAATTATTGATTGATTGCTTTCAGTAAAATAAACCACAAGAGTCACTGGAGTGTAGGCATGAGAAAATGAGTGAAAATTACTGCTTTCAAGAAAAAAGCCAGTCAGTTTGCCTGTTTCATTTCCGTTTTAGTTCTTTGATCATGTGAAGACTGGGATTGAAGATGTTTGTGGACATTGGGGTCACAACTTCTGGAGAGACAAGTAAGGAGCCTTATGTTGTTCTGTGACAAGTGGTTCTGGCCACTCTGGAAGCAAATGTACTTACTTCCACAGTTCCAAGTCTTATGTTGTAGTATTGTGTCACCTTCTCAGACACAACTCAGCCACAGACTGGAATGGTGATGCATGCTGGGGAGGACACCTGGGGAGGCTAAGGCAGCAAGGTTTTTATGAGTTCAAGGGCAAACTAAGCTACATAGTGAGTACAAGGCCAGCCTGGGATAGCTACATAGTAAGACCCTGTCTCCAAGAAACCAAAACCAACCAAAGCAAAGCAACAGAGCTATAAAATGATAACAGCAGAAACAAGTTCACATGGACAGCCAGAAGTCAGAGATTCAGGTTTGACAAATGAGCTTTCCTCCACAGTCCCTAGAGCTGAGCCACCTGCTAAGAGCTACCGCCATGTATCCCCACAGGCCAAACCATCACTTCAGTTTCAGCCATTTAAGGCTGCAGAAAGGATGAAAAATTATTAAGACAGGATGCTTACTGTCACCTCCTGACCTAGGCAGTGAGACACAGACACACAGTTTGCCCACTCAGTTCAATAGCTAAGGCTTACTTATACAGCTATACTTTATTGCAAAGGAGGCAAGAGACAGAGTCTATGGGTTAAAAGCTGAGGATTCTATTACTGTCTATTCTGTCACACAAGAATGAGGGACACAATCAAAAGCAGAGGTTCACAGCATCGGAGGATGTCAGTAAACTCGCAGAAATCACATGTGCTTACTTGGTATACCTTTTTATAAAAGGCTCTGTGGTGCTCAAGTGCAGTATCTACAGTTGAAATGGGAAAAGTAGGCTAGGCTTAGGTGATGGGATGAAGACATGAGCTTAGAATGTCAGGAGCTACTCCTCGCCAGCTGGTAGGAGCTCATGGTGGGCATCCTTTCCCCTAGGTGTATTCAGTACTGTGCCATGGTGCTTACCTGAAGCATTATGTTGGGAACTGGCTGTTGTTAGATAAGCCCTTTTTCTCATATAGCCATCTGTTGAATATTTGTGAGCATATCATTGGCTAGGCAAGATTTCTAAAGGAAGCAGCATGTAAGCTGGACCCTGAAGTCAGAGGAACACCTTCAAAATTATACTGGAATGATCCCGCTTCCCTCTTCCTCTCTAACTTGCTCTACTTACTTCCTCTCTTACTTGACTACTAGTTTTTATATAGTCAGCAAACTTGCTTAGATTACTATACAATTTAAGGTGGGAAAATTTTGAAAGTTTGTTTACTTTATACATGTGACATGGTTCTGAACTATAGAAAAAGTATAAACCTCAGACTTAGACTTCAAATTTTGTAATAAAGTAAATAAAGTAGTCACATGGTAAACAGATCTGTGTGTGTGTGTGTGTGTGTGTGTGTGTGTGTGTGTGTGTGTGTAAGGAAGGAGGGAATGAAGGAGAATGAAATAGAGAAAGAGAGATTGATCCTTAAGGAATACAGTGAGCTACAAAGGTCTTAATGCCAGAGCAACTTTACAAGGATTATAGCCCTATTTGTGGGTGTAAAAAGATCCCTCTGGCTTAGATTTATTTTGTAAATCAAGGAAAGATGTTTCTGTGGAGGAGGAATACCCAGTTGACCACCCGGGAGCACACTAAAATCTGCACTGTAAAAATATGAACAATTTGCCTACTTCTTTTGGGAAGCTTTCGTTTTTCTGGAGGCAGGAGGAAAACCAGCCTGCTGTGCCTGCCTTATTCTGTCTCTGACACCACATTATACCTGGTGACCTTCCTCACGGAGATGGGCCCTTGTGTATGGCAAACCAGTGAAGCGGACTTTCTTCCCCTTTTCCTCCACTGTTTTCATAACTTATCTTCTCCTTTTCAATCCAACCACATTTTCCTTTCTCTAGTCTCCTGTCTGTACTTTTCCCAAAGGGAGGGCTGAGAGGTGTAATGCAGACCAGCTTGTTTCCTTTCAAAGTGAACATGGATGTCCACATTACTCCTACCCCTGATCTCCAAGGAGGGGAGAACCCAGACATGAGTGGGCATATGAATCAGGTCAGCAGGCCTCTGGGTTCTGTGAAGAGTAAGAAGAAGGGCACTGTGATGGTCAGAGGAAGTCTGTGTCTGTCCCACCGCAGCCACTCTCTCTGAACTCCAGGAGGGTCCTGCCGCCAGGCGAGCCAACGTCTGTCAGAAAGGAAATGTTTCTCTTCTCTAACATTTCTTTCATCAGTAAATATGCTTAACTGATTGATTTATGAGTCTTTTATATCTCCATAGTTAATTTCCACACAAATTTCAAATCATTTTCTGGATTCTGGTGTATATCATACATATGCAGCTAGAAAAAATGTGCATATCACACAAATTAGTTCTGTACAGATCACCACTCCGGTATGGACACAGTCTTCTGTACTGTTAAGTGTATGCTGGAGGAAGCAAGGATTTGAGGCATGTTGGTTGAAGCATCTCTCCCTTTCTTCCAAATCCCTCATGTTACGAATTCCCACTAGTCCTGGCAGAGAATTCTTGAGACACTTGATCGCTTGAGAACAGGACGAAAGGTGATATGCTGGGGATATTGCTCAGGCTCGGCAATAAGGCATCTAACAGGTGAAAGAGAACACCTGTGTGAAGGTTGGCAGAGGAATGAAAGAGGCGGAAATCAAGCAAAGAAAGAAAACACAATCCCTGTGCAGAAGAGACACAGCTCTCTCTCCTTCACCTGCACTCTTCCTTTTGTTATTGCTAATAAAAAATCGAAAACAATAATGATCATGAACAACTTTTAGAAGGTGGTGTATTGCTGTTGAGAATCATGGCTCAGTGGGCCTAACGAGAACGTAAACGTAAACATCAGAAACAGTAGGCCTGGCCTTCAGGTAGTGGCCAGTCAATAGCAAGGGGCATTCAGGATGGCTCTTAAATTATTCACAGCACTCCAGTATTTAGAGCAAAGAACTGGTGCCAAGAATGTAGGTTAACACTGGTTCCTTTCTTGGCACAAGTGTGCCAATAAACCTGTCTGGGTTTATAGGGATCACTGGAAGACATTTACTTCTTTTTCAACAAGTATTTATTCCATGTTGTTTTACTTATATACTAACATGTAATTTTGCATACAAAACCATCCCAAAAGTCAGCTGCTCAGAATAGCAGTCATGTATTATTAAAGTGGGTGAATCTAGAAGCTTCACATAGGCTGGGCTGGGCTGGGCAGGGCTGATCCAGACTCATCTTGCTCATGCTGCTGTGAGCTAGGTGGTAGTCAGCCAATCCTGGATAGGCTTGTCTGATATGATGGAGGTGACATAACTGCTTCATTGGTGTGCTGTCCACTTTGGCCCATGCCATCTCATGGATATCCTCACATGATGGTGGGGACACAGAAGATTCAGACTTCAATGGCGAGCCCATTTTATGCCTCATCTTCTGTAAGTATGTCACTAGAAGGACACTGACAAAAATAGTATTGATGACAGTGACTAGTAGCATGGCAGAGAAGGTCACCTAGGCTATGGCAGAAAATATTGCTTGGCAATATGGCAGAAGATGTAGATACTGGGGGGTATTAGTTCCAAAGCATCTATGTATGCCACATATGCTTATATTGTGTGCTCTGGGTGCTGGTGATACACAGGAAAAGAAAGACCCTGTACATCCTATATTCTACAGCTAAGAGATAGGATGGATGATGTGTAGACAAGTTGCGTATCACACTATAAAACAAGAATTACTGTGTAGAAAAAATATGTCTGAGAATTGAGAGAGAGTGTGTTGAGCGTGGGTAAAAGAGGTGGACTATTAAAACAAGAAAGTAGCTACATTTTGGAGCCCAGGAGACAAAAGTCTGATGTTCAGATGCTCTTTTGAGATGCTTGTTACTGAAGGTTGATGAGAAAGTTAAAGGGAATGTCAAAATGGATTCCTAGCAGATGGAGCAGGGAAGATAGAGGCTCTCAGAGTGCAGGTGGCCAGTGCCTATGAAAGGACACTGTACACAGAGCACTGTGCTAAGGGGGAAAATCCATGCTCTAGCACCTCATTTGCATTTTAATAGGCAACTGTAGCTACTGTGTTGTAAATAGACTATAAGATCAGGAACACCTCCTAGGTGCCCAATTCAATACCAGAGTCCAAGAAAAAGGGTAACAACTTGAATCACAGCAATAACACTAGTGAGGTAGGAAGTGACTAGATTCTCGTATGCATTTTTAGGATGGAACCAAAATAATTGCTGATAGAGAGGTGATGGAATGGTAGTTGGCCCAGCCTACTAAAACAAAGTTCCACATAGAGTAGGGTACTTAAGCAGAGGAAATAGTTACTGTGCCATTCTGAGGACTAGAAATCAGAGACCAGAGTGTCAGTAGGGTTGGTTCACTTTGAGGGCTCTGATAGGGGGATCTGTTCTTTTCTCTCCTTTGCTTACAGAGGGCTGCACCCTCCCTGAATCTTCACACTCTTCCTTCACTCTGTCTGTGTCTAAAAGTACTCTTCTTACCAGCATACTAGTCATATTGGGTAGAGCCCACCCTAATGACTTCATCTTAACTTAATCATGTTTGTCGAGACTGTATCTCCAAATAGGGTCTCAGCTTAAAGCATTAGGAATTACAAATTTAACAAAGGAGTTTTGAGAGTACACTTCTGCCCATGACATGGAATGTGGAAGATAAGGATCACAGAAACCTTTAGAACTTTTCCCTGGTTATGTCATCCTTAGCTGAGTTGAGGAGGCTGGGAAAAGGATCGCTTTAGTTTGAACACATTGAGTTTGAATGCCTGTGTTTATCCAATGAAAACAGTGGAGTAGGCAGCTGAATGTTCATGACTGGGTTTGGGAGAGAAGGTGGAGCAGGAGAGGCAAATTTTAGAGTCACTAACAGAAAGAGAGTATTAGAAGACATAAGACTCCAAGTCAGGTATGGTGAAGCATACCTGAAATATTAATATTTGGCAGAAAGGGCAGGAGGATCAGGAGTTCAAGGTCCTCTTTAGCTACATAGAGTTTGAGGCCAAATCAGGCTACATGAAATCCTGTTTCAAAATAAGCAAACAAAACAAAATAAAAAGCATCAACAAAAGCCATGAGGCAGAAAGCTTGGCAGTATGTCCAGGGGAGTAAGTACAAATAAAGACCCGGGGCTCTTCTATTTCAGAGGGTAGAAAGAAGAAATAGCCAAGTGGAGTAACAGAGTCAGGAGGAAATATATGTATGGATGGATACATAAGTTATTAGTGCATACTAGTGAATACTAGGTGTATATACTATATACAAACAAGCATCTATACATGTGTTTGGCTATTCAAATAGATATGTACACAATCATATGTGTGTATCATATAGGAATTAGGAACTGAACATATAAATTTTTTGCTCCAGAGATTTTTTTAACCTGGTGAGTTGTCCTTCACTGTGGAGAGGACAGAGGGAGATGAGCTCATTTGAGCATGTGGAATTTGAATGTCTGCTACATCTTATATACATACGTATTGCATATATATGCACACATAGATATGTATACATTTTGATCAGGCTAAACTTTAATTTCTCAGCTTTTGCCTGGGAGTTTTATCCTAGTCACTATGGCATTCATACATTCATTAATTTAAATTCTGACTTTATTTCCAGGTTTAAGAAATTTGATGAGAAATACCTTCGAAAACTTTTGATTCGAGAAAACCAACCTAAGTCTAGCATTGTGTCCTTATATAAAAAGCTTGAAATAAAACATGCCATTGAGATGGCAGAGACTGGGATGATAAGTACGGTCCCTTCGTTTGCATCTCTGAAGTGAGTATTGCTTTGCAAAGTAACATTGATATTGCTAAATATATATTGATACTATTTTGAAACCGATGATGATGATGATGATGATGATGATGATGATGGTGATAATGATGATGGTGATGATGATGATGAGATTGACCCATGTCATAAAGATTTCACAGCAGAATGAGATTCAGGTAGAAAGAATCCAGAAATGCATATACCGTGTGTTATTTTTTATGTTATATTATGCTGTGTTATGTTGTATTGGAATTGACAAGTCAGAAAATGCTTTCATGTTCAGGATCTTCATGCCTTTATTAAATGAACTTTTATTGGGAAGTTCAGTAATTGTTGAAATACACTGAAGTCCTCTCAACCAGCTTTGTTAAGTGGGGTGCTTTATGTGTGTCCTACTGGATACTATAAATATAAAAAATACTAGGATTATTTTCTCATTGATTATTCACAATAATATAGTTAGGCTTGGGGTACAGACATAAGCATCCGATGCAAAGATGTTCAACGCTGCCTGCACATTACAAGCACCTTGGGAAGATTAAAGAGTCTGGATTCCTGGCTCTTGCTCCATACCAACTCAAAATCTCTGGTGTGGAGGTTCAATAAAATATAGAGAATTAAAATTATGTTGGAATAAAGAGTTCTACATTATTCTCTGTGAAGACTGCTAGAAATAATGGAGACATAGTATGATAAGCTCTGATGGCATTTCACCCTTTAAACCCAGTTGCATGAGGAGCTGGGCATGGTGGCACACATCTGTAATCACAGTACATAAGACTGAGGCTGCAGGACTGTGAGTTCAGGACAAGATACTGTCAAGGAGGAAGGAAAGAAGGAAGAAGGAAAGAAGGGAGGGATGGAAGGACAGAGGGAGGGCCAAAGAGAAAAGAAAAGAATAAAAAACATGAATAGACAATAGACTTTGTGGGAATTTAATACAGAATTAAACTTACCAGGAATGATTGTATCACTGAAATGTTTAGAAAATATATTTATTTAAAACTGATTACTTTGAAAATATTTAAAATGTATAATTCTTCCTTTGAAATAATGATGTATCTCTAAGGATGAAAAGTAATACATGAAATCCATTGAAAGGTAAAATATGTTTTTTTTTTTTTTGTTTTTGTTTTTTTTTCTCTAAACTTTCCCAGCGATTGCCGTGAAGAAAAAATAAGGAAGCTCACTCCTGGTGAAATGGATGAAATTAGAGAAATATTATCAAGGAATCTCTATCAAATTCGTCAACGAGTAAGAAAAAAATCATGTACCAAAATTTACTTGACTTTGGCCCAAAGCATGCCTTCTAGCTCTGTGCTGTAAGCAGAGGCTTCAGTAGAGCACCTGTCTAATTGGGCTTCTCACTGGGCATCCGTTCCTCTCTTAGACTGTTTCCCAGCATCCCATCCTAGAAGGATTCCCCTGTTCTCCCAGACACCTTAGCTAAAGCTTCAAGGTCCCTGGTATTTCTGCTCCTTTGATTTTTGGAGTTAATGAATTGTGTGCTGATCAGTGATGAGGAAATAAACTGATTGCTTTTTATTTAAGAAAATGGTTTTGGGGCTAGAGAGATGGTTCAGTGATTAGGAGTACATACTGCTCCTCCGGAGGACCTAGGCTCTGTTTCTGCGTCCATGTCTAGTGGTTCACAACCACCTGTAACTCCAGCTCCAGAGGAATCCAGTGCTCTTGGCCTCTGCGAGTACCTGCACACATGATAATTAAAGTAAAATCATTTTTTAAGAAAGAAAATAGTCTTATAGCGTAGACTAAATATACCAACTCTGTTTTCATAAAGTTTCTTTCTTTATCATGTCAGATCTTGAGTCACTTCTTTCACTGTTTCCATTAATTGTACCTCTTTCTAATATGCTAATAATATGCTAATGTTTAGAGGGCATGTACAGTTTGCAGAGTATCAATCAACACACTGCTTATGTTAACTCATTTGAGTTAACTAACAATGCTAGGTGTTACGTTGTTTCCATTTCACAGATGGCAGATGGGCCACTCAGCCTGCCAGGGGTTTTTCTTACTTCTACCTAGGCTGCCTTGCAGTACTTTAGCTGATGTTCCAGCAGGCGGCCACCATTTCATCCACATGAGTCTTATTCCATGCCTTTTTCTAAAGCTTCTATCATGGGCAGTATTTTCCTATTTAAAATGAAACAAAGCAACAGGTATAGTTTCCAGGCTAAACCATTCTTTCAGCATTTGGGGCCTCTACTTCCAAGCTCACCTATATCCAACATTATGCCACGTTTGTCCTATCTCCTCACTTCAGAATCCCATGGAACGACAGATGTTGTCATCGATCTTTGGTGTGTATACTGCCTTTCTATGCTTTGATCCAGCCCCTGCTTCCTGCTAACTCCCTGTAGCCTCCAACTTTACCTTTTCCCCAAGAACCACAACATTATCCCAGTCCTATCTTTAAAGTAGATAGCCCTTGAAGCTTATGTGGCACACCTGATTTTATGATTTTATTAGACTTAGATGTCCAATTAGATAGTCAACTTCTCAAGACAGAAGTTTGATCTTACTCCATGTCTCCCTTTTCACCAATCTACAAGGTACAGTATGTTTCAGGACATGGGATATTTCTGACAAATACGTGCCAATTCTGTAAGGAAATGAAGTTAAAAACTAATTATAATTTATTTAGGATGACTGGGGTAGCCTTCATTTAGAAGTGGTAACTGCTTGTGGTGACAGAACTCACTATGACAGCCCAATTGAGAAATGGACACATTCTGAAGTTAATCAGAGGGTCAGGCACCACCAAGTGGCTCAGCATGGCTCAGTATTATATCAGCACTGCTTCAGCAAAGATCATATAAAAATGACTTTCTGAAAACAACTATCGTGGTTAAAAACATGCAAGGCATTTCAAGGCATTCAGGGTACTTGGATTAAATTATTTTTCTAATTTATGAATCTCACACTTGTCAATGAAGAAAAATGTATTTGTTGACTTATGAAAGAGTTCTCTCAAAATCTGAAAGTGTTAAGTTTTAGACTTTTGATTTTAATTTAGTTTTGCCATGTATGGAAGCTGACCTCTCTATAAGTCCAAAGAAAAGTAAAGTTTTGGAAGTTGGGGAGAAATGATAGATCTTTTGGTAAAATGTCTTTATGCATTTTTGTTTCAGACATTGTCCTACAACAGACACAATCTGACAGCCGATACAAGTGAGAGACAAGCCAAGGAGATCCTGATCCGCAGGCGGCACAGCTTGCGGGAGAGCCTCCGGAAGGACAACAGCTTGAATCAGGATCGCAGGGTAACTGTCACCTCCGGAAGGAAGGCGTCCAAGGGCAGAGTCTGCAGCTGCTCTGCTGGCCAGCTAATGGGATCTCTGCCTCTGCTGGTCGAGTGGCTGCTGGGGGCTGATTCCCAGAAATTCTGGGAGGGAGTAAATAGTGAGCTCTTTTCACAGTGTGCAATATGGTGCTCTTGTAATCCCAATGACTTGGAAGGCTGAGAGAGGCGGCAGCATGGGTTGAGGTCAGCCTGGGTAACAGGATGAGATATATCTCAAAAAAGACAGACAATAGTTCATTCTTTTTACTTAGTTTTTCTTTTAGTTTTGATTTGTATGTTATTATTACTACTATTATTATTATTTTGACACAAACTCTTCGGTATCCCAGGCTGGTATTGAACTGTGTTACAGAGGATGACCTTGACTTCTTGATCCTCTTGTCTCTACCTCCTAGGTGCTAGGATTATAGGCCTGCTCCTCCATGCTTTATTTCATACCTTTTTTTTGAGACAGTCTCCCTGAAGCCCTGGCTAACCTGGAAGGAGCTATGTAGACTAGGTTGGCCTCGATCTCACAGAGATCTGCCTGCCTTTGCCTCTCGTGTGCTGTGATTTAAAGACATGTGCCATCGCACCAGGCTTGTTTCAAATATTTTTTGAACACTATTTTACATTCTCGCCAGTATGTGTCTTAGACACCTGGAATTAAAGATTCCTATACCCAAGATTCTTATCTCCTCCTACTGGAGGAGAAAGTTACCAGCAATAGAATGTAAATTACATTATGCCTGAAGGCAGTAGGTACTTTGGAGAACATACACATTAAAAAACAAACAAACAAACAAACAAAAAACCAAAGAAAGAACCTGGTATAGACAGTCAAATCACAATTTTCATCAGAATGACTGAGCCAAGATTCTACGACTTGATAGTGCTACAGTCCTGTGTGCATTACACTGGGATGCATTATCAGTGATTTTGTGGTCAGAACACCATGAAATACATAGACTAGGAGAATTGTGATGTCACTAGGTGATACAAATTTACTGGTGGGATCACTGCTGAATATTTCATTGGTCTTTGACAGAAACATTGGTTTTCATGACCCGTGATTGCATTTGAGCTTTCAGGGAAAAGAAACAGGGTCCCAAGGGCTGAGAGCAGGCAAGGCTCATAGTTTCTGGAGAATAAAAGAAGCCCAGAATAACATGTGTGTGTGTGTGTGTGTGTGTGTGTGTGTGTGTGCGCGCACTCACAGGGAGGACTACTCAGAAGTTCCATTGGGCAGGAACCTGGCAACAGACAAGGAAGGTCATTAACAGTCATGTGGTCATTTACTGGTGTAGCATGACAGGCCTTATATTTTTAATAACATCTGGATATTAGGTCATCAGAGATGTGTGAACAGGAGAAAGCTTTTCTGTATACAGTATGTAGCAGTGACCATTAAATGTTAACTCTAGAAACCTAAAACTGGCATTCAGTATGTCAGTACTTTGCTTTTGTAAGACTTTTGTTGTTCTATCATTTTTAAGATTAAAGTAAACGAAACTTGACTATGCCACATTTAGCACATATACTTCCCCAGACCCTCAGGTTCCATGTCTTTCTAAATAACAGAAAGTTACTTTTATAGGTGCATGTTTTAGTAGTTTTTCTTTAAGAACAACCAGTGATTGTCACATCTCTCCAATGATCCCACTTTTCTCTTTTGCACTGACCTACTTTAGGTTTGGGCAGGGATTCAGTTATTTTAAGAATGGTATAGGACAAAGTAACTTTGGAATGAAGGACTGGAATTGTATTTTAAGATTGAGTTTTGTCATAAATTTTAAACTTTGAATGTGTACTAATTTATGTAATAGTTTATTAGTTTATTACATCAATCTAATATAGAAATTCTAACAGAGTATTTATATAATCCGAATCATGTGTCCTATATCTTTTACAGGCTTCCACTTCAACATCTCGATATTTATCCTTACCTAAAAATACAAAACTTCCAGAAAAGCTACAAAAGAAGAATATTTCTGATGCAGGTAATGATTATATGTAAAGCAGAAAAAATTTAGATTAATGCTTATAAAATAAATATCCCATTTTTCTTCATTAACAATAGCTTTAATGCTTACACAGGTAAAACATTGCCAAGATTACCTTTCCTTATCATTGTAACCATTTTGAATGATGTTCCAGTTAGATATAAATAATCCAATCACTTATTTTCCATAATGATCCTTTGCTATAGCAAGAGCAACTATTGTTTCTATGGAGTTATTAAATAGGTAAATAGAAAGTTATATATCTGAAAATGTGTAAACATTTACAGTTGAACCCTAGTTCAAATGTATTTTCATAGAATCAACCATAAATTTTACTTCTTTGATGGTAATCTTCATGTATTCACTCAAGATATTTTCTGGAAATCCCAGAGGAATTACATTAAGATTCCATTTTATTGAAATAGAATTAAAATTCCTTTGTTCCCCTCCCCCCACATCTACTTGTTTTTGCTGAATTAACCAAGAGAGGGAAAATCTAAAAGTTGCTCACGGCAGTGGAGGGAGAGGTGAAAAATGAGCTGGAGGCAAGTGAAAGACGTTGAATATTCATGAGCAGCAGCCTTGTTACCACTGCATGTCCAGAGAAATATTCTCAGTTCCAAGAATCTCAACCAGTAGGCAAGTGGCCCATCCCACCAACCGTGCTGACCTTCAGTAACCAGACCTAATCACACTCCCTTCCTTTGGTTAGAAAGTGTGCCTCGGTGCTTGGTGCTTTGGTTCTTTCACGAATGTGTAAAGCAAATTAACAAAGCTGCTCATGTAATGCTATATGAAGAGAAGAACCTTGTCTATGGCAAGGTGCCATTAGACAGCTTACTGGTGTCAGAGGCTGAGCTGATCCCTCTAGTGGGGATTCAGGAGGCAGCTGAGGCTCTCAGCTAGAAGTTAGCTTGGGCACACGCTTGTGGCAGAAGATGCTGGAAGCCACTCAGCAGGAATTAGAATGGGCCTTCTGACTTTCCCCTTCCTCGGGTCTCTGGGGAGGGTTGGAGACTCTGAGGTATTGAAGTCTCTTGTGGCACCTTCTCTCTTCCCTCCTTGCCCACACTGCCCTTCTGTTGTGTGACAGACGGCAACAGCAGTGACTCAGACACAGATGCTGGGACCACCGTGCTCAATTTGCAGCCCAGAGCCAGGCGCTTCTTGCCAGAGCAGTTCTCAAAGAAGACGTCCCAAACCTATAAAATGGAATGGAAGAACGAAGTGGACGTGGATTCTGGGCGCGTGCGGCCCAGCACCCCTCCAGCACCACGCAGCAGCAAAGACGGAGGCACCCAGACGCCTGGAGTACTGAGGCAGCCCCTTCTCTCTAAAGACCAGTTTGGTCGGGGCAGGGAGGACAGTCTGACTGAGGACGTTCCACCCAAGCCCCCTCCCAGGCTGGTGCGGAGATCGTCAGAACCCGGGAACCGGAAAGCCCGTTTCGGTAGCGAGAAGCCGTGATGGAAACAGTCAAAGCAGACTTGGCGTGACTGAGCCTTGAAGCTGTGGTTTGTCATTCTGAAATCAACCGTGGGTGGAATCCATTTAAAACCCTCTATCTAGAAATGTTCTTTGGGTGGTAGAGTCAAGCCACTGATTCATGAATGAATGCTTACCTATCCCGATCAGAGGAAAATCAAAGGATGTCCCACAAAATGTGGTGGCTTGTTGGTAGTAAGTGTATTCATTGCAGACCTTAAGGAAAAATAAGTGTGCCTTTACAGAACTCGAATGACAGAACTTGAAATCTTTAACACACCTTTGTTGGTGGAAATTTTAATATATTACAAATATGCCTCAATTTTAATTTATACAAATGTGTTTATCTGTAGTGATCGTTTTTTAAGGGAATGGAAATAAAGGGGAGAAAACATCTTCCAATAGGTGAAGGTCAGTTTCAGGCCATTTTCATCCTGAGCCAATGGACAAGTGGGTCAAAGAACATAGCCCAAATAAAGACCTTGCCTGACTGGGCACTGGGCACCTGGGAATGTATAGGCAGATGATGTCTCCTGGCTCCTAAGGTGCGGATTGGAGGTCCCTGTAGCCTGTGAAATACTGAGAGTAGGTCTGTTCTCCGTTTGTTCCACTGTCTACCATGGCTTTGGGGGTAACATGTAAGCTCCATCTCCCCTTCTTTCTAGGTGCAGAAAGAAAGGTTTGCTTGGGCAAAATCAACCCACAGTGTTTGACAGCCCATATGGCAGCTTATGAGAAGTCCCACCTGTGAGGACCCCTTGTGGCTAGCGGGGAGAACAGAGCTGCACCTGCTAACCACTTGGCGGGTTTTATTTTGTGCAATACTGGGAGGAAGATGGAGGTGGCTCCTTCTATATCCATCTATGAACCCCTGCTTTAATAAAGTCATTCTGCAGTATATTTTAGCAATTTGGGTTCAGGCCAGAGCTCCAAGATGGCAAAGATAGAAGCTTATATAAACAATATTCCAATATTTAACAAATTTGTGAGAGTTCAGGTTCTAACTTTTGATCAGGAAGCACTTTAGAGGATGTGGGAACCCTAGTTTTTGCACTAGTCTGTAATTTGTTACCTCTTTATCTTCAATAATGTAGTGATTCAAATTTGCCATTAAAATTGGATTCTATTCTTTGGAATACCTTTAGAAGTATGGAGATGGGAAGAAGTGAGACACAATCATTAAATATTTCTATTTAAATCAACTGTGGATTTTATTACTTGTCATTTGTTTTCAGAATAATTATTTTTTCAAACTTTGCTGGAACAAGATTTAATTTCTGAGTTTAGATTTTAAATGACGCCACTAATGAAGTTTTGTAGTAGATGGCAAAGTAGCCCAGAAGATGTTCTAGATTGCTTCTCTGTGGCTGTGATAAAAAACAAAAATAATAAAAAAGAATCTCTGACCAAAAGCAGCTTAGAAGAAGAAAGGGTTTATTATGGCTTACACTTCCAGGTCATAGTCCATCACTGAGGGAAGTCAGAGCAGAGACAGAAGTAGAAATGCAGTTTCTGGCTCAATGGCTCACTCTCTGACTCCCAGTTTTCTTATACAGTCTAGACCCTAATGATATCCAGTGCCTCCCACACTGGGCTTGTTCCTCCCACATCAAACATCAAAGAAGACAGTCTCTTACAGACATGGCCATATGTCCCTCTGATCCAGGAAATTATTCACTTGACCTTCCTTCTTCCCAAGTAACTTTAAGTTGTCTCAAGTTGACACAAAAACTAACCAGGGCAGAAGGGAAGAACATGCATAAGTGAGACAAAAGAGACAGTCCTCATTAGTTCTGCAGCCTCTTCTCCACCCCCATCGATGCAGACAGTCAGTTTTCTTCCCCTTTTCTCGTGCTGTGAAGTCTTGAGAATTGATGGGGCATTGCCTGAGATGGACAAAGATGTAGTGTGTGGTTAGGATCGTTCCCATTCTCAGCAATCCCAGGGAAAGCAATGTCCAAACATCATTGGAAAGCTAAAAGCTTAGGATTCGCTGCAAAAGATCTGTTTTAAATGGTGTTTATGTAAAATATGTATTCTTTATGAGAAGAAATTAAAATGTGCATAGCTTTTTCTATAGAACTAGAACTCATCAAAAAGATATGATGTATATTTTCAAGAAGATGGAGTAAGTTTTCATAGTGTAGATAATTTATGATATCTGGAAAAGGTGGAAGTTGAAAAACCTTAAAATATTTTTTCTAGTTTTCTATATTAAGGAGGAATCATGAAATACCATTTCTAGCTAAAATTTAAGAGCAAATTCAAGTCTTTCTAACAAAAAAAATCACATAAAGTATTTGAATGACATTACATTGATTTCAGAAAAGGAACGTGTAAGTCATTTAACCTTTATTATTTTTTAAATACTTTATTATTTTATGTTTCTGAGTATATTGCCTGCATGAAGGTAGGCACATGCATGCTGTGCAATGCCCCAAAAAATCAGAAGGTGGAACAAGATCCCCTGGAACTGGAGTTAAAGATGGTTGTTATCCACCATGTGAGTGCTTGAAATTGAACCCAGGTCTTCTTCAAGAGCATCCAGTGCTCTTAACCACTTGAGGCATCTTTCCCGCCCCTAATCTTAATTATTATCAGTTTAATTTTCAATTTGTTTGATAGCAAAGCTAATATAGATACATTTTTTCAGTACCCCTTTCTGTGTACTTTCTTCTTCTGATAATTATGAAATTGCAGTCAGCATGGCAAAGGGTAGTGTGGAGATGACACCCTTGAAGAACAATAACAGTTGAGACTTCTGCACTGAGGAAAGAGCCCTCAACTGTGTAAGTGACTTCCTTTGTCTAACCCATCGAAGTTCCCACAGGCCTGAAGAATTATGAGAAAGAGGTCTTCTGTTGGTCATAATACATTACATTTGAGCTGCCTAGACAGGAAAAGCCAGAGCTTACTTAACGCTTTAAAGCAGTCATCAAGAAAGAGAAACTGGCACCCAAATCCAATACTTCTGAAAGTGTGTGTTTTGTGCACATGTCCTCCCCAAATGTCTGAGATGAAATTTTATTCAGCTTTCCCTAAGTTTGTAGTGAGGGTGTTTGTTTATAGGAGTAGAGAGAGTTTCAGGGGCCACCTGCCTCCGCACAGTCTGCAATTTGTTTGTGTTAAAACTGCCATTTCACGATGAGTGATAAGGACAGTAATTATCAGCTAAGCTAACAGTAGCGTTGATGTTCAAGGTACACATTGGACTTTATTCTTTAAAGGGTGATTACAGATACAATTTGTGCAGATGAGGGAGCTGCTGGCATTATCTGCAGAAGTCTGATGCTGTGGCCTCTGAGGATATGAAAACCTACAGAACCCGTGTATAAAATGCTGCAGTGCTTGCACAGAACCTCTTGCATACCTGCTCATCTGGGGAAGACTTATACTACCTAATACAATGCAAATGCTTCTTCAGTAGTACATGACATTGTTTAGGAGAAAATGATGGGATAAATGAGTCTGTGCATGCTTAGTAGAGATGCAAATTTCTGAACATTTTCTATAGCAGGTTGGTTGAAAATGTCGATGCCAAAACTACAGGCATGGAGATGTTGAGGGTAGGCTGTACTTTGCTGTCATCATATTGACAAAGAAAGCTCATGACTCACACTGGTCATCTGAGATTTTGCTTTTGTTTTCTTTATTTCTTTATGGTTTCCTTTTATTCTTTGAGAAGTTCATGCAGGTACAAGATCAAATATGATCATATTATTCTCATTAACTCCCCTGTGTCCCTCCCAACAGGCTCCACTAAAGTCTTTGTTTCTTTTTTGGTCTTTTTGAGACAGGGTCTCCCTGGAGCTCCAGCAGCCCTGGAATTTGCTATGCAGCCCAAGCTGGCCTAGATCTCACCACCCCCCAAGTCATATATATATATATATATATATATATATATATATCCCACAAAGCTCACTTAGTGCGGCCCATACTTGTATGGATGTGAGACCATCCACTGAAGCATGAGCAACCTGTCAGAGGCCTCGTAGCAGAAAGATTCCCTCTTCCCCAGGGGCTGTCAACTGCCAGTAGCTCCCCAGTAAGGAGAGGAGTCTGGAGAGCACCTACCCTGTCTGCGTTGGGATTTTGATTAGCTTGATCTTGTGTGGGTATCCTGCAGGCAACCCCCTGCTATGAGTTCCCGACTGCTCTAGCCACATTCTCTAGGAGACAGCATTTCACAGCACTCCTCGTCATCCTCCAGCACTTTCTGTATGTTCTTTCTGTAGCTTGCTGTCCCTTTGGAAACAGTTCCTTTCTTTGACCACCTTCTGAGGAAACAGGAGCCTCACAAAGCTGCACTGCGCTCACCATTGCTCTTTTGTCTCTGGCAGATCACACTTCCATTCAGATTTCCTTATTGTCCTGTCAGTTATTGTCATGTCTCGCCCCTTGGGGCCAGCCCGAGTGGACTTTGGGGGACCATCCCGAGGGATTGGGGGGCAAGTAGACGCAGAGTCAAGCCTCAGACTCCGGGAGTTGGGTGGGAGGCAGCCCAAGCGAACAGCACTGCAGACTCGTTTATTGAATAGGTGCACAAGCTCTTATAGGTCTGGATAGCCAATGACCTTATGGGGTGGGGTCCCAAATACAGCCAATAGTAAGTTTGTCTCCAGGTAGGCGGGGTTTTTCCAGGTGCTGGTCTCACAACTAGCCAGAGCAGAATGCCACACCCACAGGAGCCATGCCTCTATTCCTCCTAGCGGGTGGCCTGGTTAGGCCCACCTTGTATTATGCCCAACATTTCCTCATGTCATTCATTCCACCTTGAGCTGACTCCGTCACATCAGGGTCAGCTGCTGCAGGGATGTGTGGAAGAAACAGCTAAGTGTGACCAGCATCTTTATGAGCAAATGCCCCTATCCATGCAGCTTCTAGTGTCCTTTATTGCCCGCTGAAACTAAATGACGTAAGCTGAGCATGCCCAGAAGCATTCCTGCCCACCGTTTTAACCTTTTACACATGTGCTCTGAGAGCTTGAGCTATCCATGCCTAAAAAATGTGTCTACAAGCCTTCTTAAACTATGACCTTAGACTGGGCACGATTAGGAACGTGTCCCCCTTTATGAGGTGCTTTCCTCTACAAATACATTCAGGGTCCCAAGAAAAAGCCCCAAGCTTCCTGTGTTCCAGGAGGACCCTGCTCTGGAAGCCGACCCTCGCTCCCCTTACCGCCCCGCGTTCCTCCACTCTCCCGTCTTGAATGTGCTTATTTCCATTTTGCTTTGACCAAGATGCATTTGGTTGTAGTTTTGGAACAATTATTTGATGTTGGGATGGTAGAAAACTTTTCAATCTTTTGTTTTCTCTACTTCCTGCAATTTGTCAAATAAAATTTTTGCTAACTCTAGGTATGGTATGCTTTGGCTAGTTCTACCTGTATAGTCAGGAAATAGGCATTTCTGGGTGTGGTGCTGTTAACATATCTTGTTGAATGGATCATCTCATTTTTCAAGCTATTTAACCTATGTGGGTTACCATTCAAGGGTTAAGAACCTACTAACACCTTTGGATATGCCAGAGGCTTCATGGGCTCCATCAGCCTCCCATTGCAAGATATGTCAGGCATCTTCTCAAGATGCCCTGGCAAAGAATGACAGGCACAGCAGTGGTGACTGCTCTGAGCTTTCAGCTGTGTAACAAAATACTTTGAATCAAATATTCAAAGTTTTTTTTTTTTTTTCCCTCGTATCTCACTGGCTTCTGTTGAGTCAACCATGGCTAGTAAAGAAACAGGCTCTTTATGTCTATCTATGGATGACTCTGATTGCCAAACAGATGTTTTGGATATGCATATTGATACAGGTTTTCCTTGTTTTGAGGAAAAAAAATGTCTTGCCAAACTTCAAATATTAAAATGAAAACATTTAATCAACCACTTCTGGAGCAAATGCTCTGTCACAGTTCCAGCAACTTCAGTGCTTGTGAGAGTAGTTTGATGACACTCTTGTTCCTACTGAATGGCATCATGATGGCTGCAGTTCATGAAAGGTAGGAATTTTAGAATAGTAAAAAAATGAATTATATTAGTTTCAAACACCTATTATCTTAAATACCTTATTAGAGGAATAATTTTGATTCCTTAATTTTAGGTATACATAGATTGTTTTAAAGGATTCACTGATTTGGTAGATTAAATAATGCCTTCCCTGCCAGTCCCCAGACAGACAATGCCAATCAGTATCTAACCAAATGATGTTCAGGGACTATGAAAAGCTATGCATGAATCCACCCAGTATTAGGTTTTCATTAATATACAGTATAGGGCATGTGATAAAGCAATGTGCTCTCTCTCTATGTGCTACATCAGTTCCACTAACTTAACTGCTGGACATCTGTAAGTCTTTACACTTAGCAAGAAAGTTATTCTGAATGGCAATTACCACTTTGCATACTATTTGTGTGTTATTTATTCTGACGAGATGGCCCAGTGAACTCACTTGGATGGTGATTCAAGAACACTCACCCTTGTCAGTAACATCTGGCTGAGTTGGACTCTGAAGCTAAAATCTGTGCTTCAGCCACACAGAGCAGACTGGCTTTAGAGGGCCCCAGTGTCAGCAACAGAACACAGGCTACATGAGGTTTATTCTGAGTATTTCACGGAGTTTTGATTTGAATGAGCAAATCTAAGACAGATTTAGCTAGGTAAACTATCACACCAAATAAAAAATGGCCTTGCAGCCCAACTATCCAAAATGGAATACAGCAGTATCTTCTTTTTCTGTAAATCTCACTGAGTAGCTTCAGTTATTCCTGGTCACCCCAGATCTAAAAGTATTAAATGGAACATTCTAAAAGTAAAAAAGTAAGTTGCAAAAGCACACCATTCTGCGTGACGAATACTTGCTCCCCTCTCTGTCCCATGTCTCCATGTATCTCTGTACGTCACCCATATGCGAAGGACTGAGCAACATCTTGGTGATAACACAGACTGCCTTGTGACTGCAGTGCTTCTCTCCTGATAGTCCCAGTTGCAGTCATTCTGTGATTCAGATCTGCCAAAAGGGAGCTGTGAAACACTTCCTTTAAGTGAAAAGGGATGTGTTCTCAGCTTCAGAGAACACAAGTCATATGCTGAGGTTGCTATGATCTATGATAAGAACAAACGAATTTGTGTTGAAGGAAAAGTTCATGCTAGATTTGCCATTGCACCTCAAAATGGAAGAGTTATGGCTACCATGCATGGCAAGTGCTTAGTTAAGATGGAATCAAATTAATGACATATCTTTAGGAAAATCTGTGGTTTCAGGCATCCTCTGTGGACTCTTACAATGAATATATGGCCTATGGGTTGCAACTCACTAGTGAGTTTTTAACAAGCCTAAAGAAGGGCCATTTCCAGCCCATGCTCTGAACTGCAGTCTTTCACCAGCGTTCTAATGTGCATTGAAAAAGGATGTTTATTTACCAAGATGTAATATAGTTAAATCAGCTGCTGAAATACAATTACTTGTTCAACCAGATCCTTACGGTCACCTTTATGGTATATAAGCTATCAGTTAACAAACACAATTTCCTCAGTCTATAATCTTCTCCCTTCAAGGATCAGCACCGACTATTTTAAAGTATCTCTTCTCAAATTAAGAATTGGTATCATTTTGGGGGCTGGAGAGATGGCTCAGCAGTTAAGAACACTTACTGCTCTTTCAGAACCCAAATTCAGTTCCCAACACCCATATCAGGCAGCTCACAAACACCTGTGACTCCATCTCCAGGGAATCTGATGCCCTCTTCTGGCTTTCATGAGTACCTCCACTCAAGTGTACATACCCACAAAGACACACACATACAATTAAATCTTTAAGAAAAGATAATGAATCGGTATTTATTACAATATATCAAATCAGAAAACAGAAGCTTTGTTTTGATAAATGTTTTCATGGAGAGCTAACTATACAATGTTAAGCTTAGACGGTCTGTTTGGGAAAAAGGAGAAATCTAAAATGAGAAGTGTTTCAAAGTGCATTTATTTGTAGCTGGGTGTGGCAGTGCATGAGTTTAATCCCAGCACTCAGGTGGCAGAGACAAGTGGATCTCTGTGAGATCAAGGCCAATCTGGTCTCATCTCCTTTGGGTCATCTGGAACTATAGGGAGACCCTGTCTCAAAAAAAAAAAAAAAAAAAAGGCATTTGTGCATTTTGTGCATTTCTATAATTAGAAATAGATTTTACTAAGATGAAATGTTACCTGAAAACTACTCTACCGGAAAACAGTATGGGTTTTAAATTATGTATATAGTTATTCACACAATGGGCTTAAAGGCTACAGATTTATTTTCACTATTAATCTGTAGTTTATAGTGTAATGGAGATTAAATTCTTCAAACAGTTCAGGACCCTGAGTTAATTATATATCATGATACAATGACTTCCAAAACCACAATTTATCAGAATAAGCAACATTTAGTTACAGTTTTAAAAGGCTTTTATTATTGAGAAAAATGTGTAGGCCAGGCCATGGCAGAGTATGCCTTTGATCCCAGCACTTGGGAGGCAGAGGCAGGCAGATCTCTGTGAGATCAAAGCCAGGCCAGTCTGGTGTACATAGCCAAGTTTCAGATCAGGCCAGGTTGGGGTAAGGGGAAATCCTGTCTCAAAAAGAAAAAAAAAAAAAAAGAAAGAAAGAAAAAAGGGAAAACGTGCTATGAAGAGTCACTGACTGACAATTCTTACTGCACACCCAAATACGCAGATGTTCTCTGAAGGCAGCCATCCAGGTGCCTGCAATTTACCCAGCCTCAGCTGCCACTTAACACCAATAGGTTTCTATAAATTTCACAGAGATATCTCTAAGGAAAGATCTAAAGTGCTCTCCAAAAGCACTCTCTGCTCCAGATGGAGGTCCTATCATCTCCCTGAATGTTTTCTTCCGGTTAATGCACTCTAGGGAAGAATGGGCTAGGCACTCACCACCACCCTTCTGGAGCTCTGTCTAAACCAAACATTGTGATGACACCCCAGCCCCTCCTAGAATTGTTGAGTGACCCCTTTGCTTTTCTGCCTGACCACCCCACATCCCTGCAACCACCTGTTCCTTCCTCCTGGCTCATGCTGATTACCATGCCAAAGTCCATACAAGCTTTTGTCTCCAAATCTGAGTATTTCATGCTGAAGCTCGGGGATCTTCCTAAAATATTAGTGCCTGAGAGCACTTACCAATGGCGCCCCTTCAGCTCTAAAATCTAACCCCCTGAGCACGGCAGGCGAGATCCCTCCTGAAGTCACCCAGTGATCTCAACTCTGAGTGTGCAAATGCCTGGGCTGTGTGTCTGAACCTTGCAGTCTAGGCATATAGCCAAGGCTAAATGCAGGGTTACAGGCAGGACCATGCACACTTCACCATCCAGGCCACTCAGCCCAGATCCGGAGCCTTGGAACATCTATGGCCAACACACTGTTCAGTGTTTCTTACTCATCTCACTTGATAGTACACAGGTGTACCATCTGCTCCATGGGAAACCCATGCCTTCTGGAACTTTGCATTCCGTGAGAGCCCTGTTCTACAAACTTACCTTTGACTGGCATGTTAGAAAAGTGGGTGCTTCCTTCATAGACATTCCATATATCTAAGGGAAACTGTCATACAATACAAAGTTAAACCACATGAAGATATTTTCACTTATAATGGAATAAATCCATGTAGCTCAACCTAATACTTTGGAAAGGATCATGGACATTATAAAATAGAATTTAAAGAACACACAACACAAGTGTTAATGGAGCAGATTTAATTTCCCTGAGGTTATATTCCATAAACAGTATAAATACTATTCCTTAGACCAGTGGTTCTCAGTTTGCTGTGTAAACAGATCAGCTAGCTGAAGTGGTCCCTAGCAGGAGCTATTGGGGCTGAAATGTCTGTAGAGCTAAGGAGCTCCCAGGCCATTATGGTCCCTGAACCACACTTAACAGGACACCAGACATGTAAAATGAAATCTGAGAAAATATTTACCAAAACACAAAACAAAAACAATTATAATGTGAGCAAAAACTGCTAAGTCACTAATACAGAGTAACAAGTGTGTCTCTGGGTTCTGATCAGTTTTGGTTTTCAGTATTTCCATGTGTGTTAATTTTAAAGCCTCATTAAATTTATAGGTTCAACTTCAAAGATAAAGTGCTATGATTTCAAACCAATTATTTTAAGAGTACAGAGAATTCTTACTTCATTGCATAAACCTTTGATTATATATCGCCCTCAGGAACTTGCTTTCTATGGCATTTAGTGCTGCTTAAGGACAAGGTCATTTCATACCTTGTTTTGGTCCCTTAATAGCTCTTAGCTCTTGTGTAAAAGCAGTAACAGGTTAACTTGTTTTCTTGCAGCAGAGAGTAAGCAAATGACATCCAAGCTAAAGTGTACTTTCAGTTTTCATAAATATTTGTGTTTACGCCATATACAATTCCCCAGATACAAGTTCTAAAATGATGGGGATACCTTTTCTGATTTACAAATAATAAGTATTAGCATTATGATCAATTAGTGTATTAAAGTATCATTTACAATTATATTGTGTTGGGTTGACAATGGGCATAATATTCTAGTGGACTGATGGAGAAGATAAAAAGGAATGTGAATTTTGGCAGTTTGTGAGGAGTGGTCCCCAAGGAATGCTTAATGTAACCCCAGCAGCCCATCAGCGGGCCTGGCCCTTGCCTGTGAGAATGCACAGCCTAGCTGTGGTCCTCTACTTGTCCCTTGGGTGCTGATGGAATGACATTTGGTTTAAAGCTTAGGAAAGGGTCAACTTGACTCTTCTCAAGCACAAAGTAAAATGAAATAAAGCAAATAATTTCCCTAAATACTACTAGAGCAGGCCTTGACCTTCCCCTGCATGCTCCTCTCCAAGAATTCCTGTGCTTTAACTTCACCTTTAACAGGTTAGCATACAACAGTGCAACTCACAGACTGTCAGTTTCCCGGAGCACAGAATTTCCTGCCCAAAGTCCAGAGGGATGGAGTCCCAAAGGGGACAGAAGGCAGTCCTGAAAGCCCATTCTTTGACAGAGTGATTTCTAAATGTGTGTGTGTGTGGGGGGGGGGAGGATGGTTTAGGAGGGTGGTTGGTAACTCATGGTTACGTGCATGAGTTTGACAGCCATATTATGGTTTTTACTTTAACCAAAACTAGTATATCTGGCAGTGATCCTCCCACCTCCATGACAAATGCCCTCCTTTGCTTAAAACCCCACAGACTTCCGGGGCCTCCTGAGGTCTGTGGATCTGACTGGGGGTGAGGTCAGCATCTGATTATTTTAGCAGCTAAGAAAGGGACAGGAAGCTTTCCATGAAGCAGCTCCTTTGGTCTTTAGGATTTGGGTAGAGAGCATCTCCTAGCTGACGTGGTTAGTGGGGAAACCCTGTTCCAGACAGAGGATCAGCAGGTGACTGTTGTAACACCCTATTTTCAACAGGTGATTGCTTGTGGTTTCTTCCTTCCTCCTACACACCATGTCTGATGATCCCATCCCCATTTCTTGTAGCTTGCAGATTTCTTTCCCTTAGGAAATATTAACTTTATTGGCCCAGGAGGGAAAAGCCCTCGAGACAAGCTCTGGACAGGGCCCCTCTGGCAGAGCTCTGTTCGGATCTTAACTTTCCTACCTGCAGCTGACTTGAGATCATCCTGCCGGCGCTCGCGGCTGCGCAGTCTGAGGGCGGGCACAACCGCTGGAGATAATGTCCCGTAGACATGTGCCCTTCCTGGAATGCCCCTCTGATCCTCGCCTTCATCCCCCATGTGCCCACCTGATTCTTGGGGTCCCAATCCACCCTACTCGCTTTTCCATTTCTCACCCCCATCCCCAGTAGAGTGAGGTTTGTTTACTGACATGATGAAAATAGCCACCAGGGCTAAAGCAGTGCCCAGGCCTGGGGGACCGCACGGGCTGACCTCCTGGGCCACTCCTGAGAGGAGAGGGGCTATGATTCGGCCCACGGCAGTCACAGACTGCCCCACACCAATGACAGTGCCGCTGGCCTGGGCCCCGCCCACACTCAGCTGGAGGTCGGTGATGCAGGTTCTGCCGATGTTGGTGGAGAAGGACAGAAGGGTGGAGGAGAACACCACCATGCTCATGGTGCCAGCCGTGGAGTAGAGCAGCAGCAGCATGCAGGTGAGCACGCTAGAGTGCAGCAGGACTGTGTGCGAGTTGTGCTTGTACAGTCGTAGGACAGGCCCCACAGCGAAGCCAGCCAGGGCACCCAGGGCGCTGCTGTAGCTTATCAGGTACCCTGTTGTCTTGGGCCGCACCCCGAAGCGCTCCTCCAGGGCCAGGACGAAATTACTGTAGTACAGCATGACAGCCACTGCCATCAACAAGCGCACGAGAAATATGTCCCACATTGCAGAAAATATCAGGCTCTTCATGTCCCCCAAGGCCGACATGACTTCCACCCAGGGTTTCTGGGCAGTCCTCGCTCTCGTCCCTGTATCAGGGCGGCTGACTGCTTCGTGTGGTGCACAGTCTGACTTTCCCAGTAAGGAAGCATGTTTCTGACTCAAGTTCCAACCATTCTCTGTGAGGCTGAGTTTTATTTCCCTCCAAGGTAATAGCCAAACAAGACCTATTAAAATGGTAAAAAGTCTGTTAAAGGAGCCAAGGGCCCTGAATTCCTACAGGGTTTCCCCTTAGGGAATAAGTCAGTATTTGTATTAGTAAATCTGTATTTTTGTACCAGATTTACTAGACTATATTTTTTATTCAAGTTTTTCTACCATTCCCACAGTTCTACTGTGGTGCCAGGATTCTGGCAATGGACTCTTAAACATTAGAAAAATAATAATACAACACTATCACTACAACTACATACAAAATGTCACTTATCCTTAGCTCAAGAGCCTGTGCTGGTTTCTTATATGGCATCACTTCAAAGGAAAGCTCTAACAAGAATTTAAATTTAACTTAAATGCTTTACTTAGCAGACTTTCTAATTCTTAGCCCATCTATCTAACCATGTCAACAGGGAAGATTTACAGAGTGCTCCTCTTTAAAAGGAATATATTAACTGATATAAGACAAGGAGGTCTCCTGAAAATCCAGTGCTCATGGAATGCAAACCTGAAAGGGGGTTCAGACAAATAAACAGGCAGGCAGGCAGCTTACAGTGTAAGGGCTCTGCTGAGAAGGGTGCAGGGCAACGAATGCAGCAGTGAACGGTCTTGTCCTGGGGGGTCAGTAGGGACAGCCTGAAAGCAGTGGCTATTAGATTCTTTTCCCTTCAGGACCACCACGTGTTACACCTGCCACACTCCAGAGGGCACCGTGCTTGGAGACCATGACTCCCAGCTTAGTGCAGCAGCTCTGCCCATCACTTAGATAAAGCACCCTCTGCCCCCTTGACTGGCATGCTTCTGCCTTGGTTGCTGTTCTCTGACCCATGTCACCCAGGCCGAATGACCTCTTACCAATTCATGCTCAAACAGTCTTAAAACTGAACGCACACTTTCTATTCTGGGACATTCTTCCACATTCAACCTTAATGGTCTGTTGGCACTTACAAGCTCAGCCTGGCCCAGGGGCTGTTTCAACCTGCTTTCAGCCACCTCATTTGTGTATTGCTTTGTGCAGATATTGTATAAGTGCTTTAGCCACAAATAGGTTAATGACAAAAAAAGCAACCCCACCTGATCACGGGTCTGGATTTTTAAAAATCTATTCTTATTTTTTAAAGGGAATCCTTGGAAATTTCATGGAATCCTGAAAAAAATGTACAAGAATTGTTGCTGATAGACACAAAAATAATAGTAGAATTAAAATAATAAAACAAGGGGCTAGGGGAATAACTCAGTAGAAAGAGTGCTTGCCTAACATGCACAAGGCCCTGGGTTCCAGCCCCAGTACTGAATAAACTTAGCATCATGGCACACACTTGGGAGGCTGGGACAGGAGGATCAAGGTCATCCCTGATTACATGGAAAGTTCAAGGTTAACCTGGGCTACATGAAACTTTATTTCTTTCAAAAAAAATATAATGTTGAAAGCAACTCACATCTATTGAGTGTTCACTTATGCAAGATGCTTGGGCTAATAAAGCTGAGTTTTGTTATCCCACATTATAGGTGAGAAAACAGATGTAACATTTAATAGTGCTCATTAATGAACAGGAATTGAACTCAAGTCTCAGACTTCAGAGTCTGATTTCTTAATTAGGAAAACTGAGGTTAGAAGGAAGGACATGAAAGGATTTTCTCAGGCAAAGTGGCAGATGACGACACTACAATGAGAAGTGATGCAGGTGAGCAGAGCCCTCTGCTGTCTGTCTGTATCCAACCTGATGGTTCTCTCACTCCTCTGCCATGCCCTCCACTGGCCCAGGACTGCCTGCTCCCCAGTTTCTTAAATGGGAAAAAAAAAATCTCTGTTACTTTGAGACACTGTAGTTGAGAACACCTGCAGCAGAACTCACTCCCACTGTACCCACATCTACCCAGTGCCTTAAGTAAAGGCAAAATGTCAAACAGCATGACAACTAGAAATGCCACGTTGTGAGCTGAAGAACATTGCTTTCTAAGTGATGTTGTCGCCATTTCATCAGATCAGCTGTGTCTACTTGAGTCCATCACTATTAGGCTTGCTGGGTTTTGGCATTCCCTCACTGAAGGAGGGGCTTTGGGCAGGTCAATGGACTCTCACTTGGGATTCAAGCCATTTGTATCAATTCTACTCTAAATCACATGGCCTCGGGGCTCCCCAGCTGGTGCTAGAGTGACAAATTAGGAGGGGCTCCACCTATGCAGCTACGGGGATACCATCATCCAAGCTAGGCCAAGACTTCCCAGTATGCGGTGCAGAGTGGCCCGTGCTACTGCTAGCCACCTCTCCTTCATGCTGTATAAGTAAGACAAAGTCACTGGTTGAACTTTGGTGGAATTGCAGTTTAGTTTGTCTTTGAGACTTTAGAAAGAGGGAATAAACACTGTTTAATCTCCCAGAGAAGGAATTCTTACCACAAATGTGGAACTCCACAGCCATTTTTATTTACATGCTGACTTTTGAGTGCTAGCACATCCATGAACCTTCCTGTTCCGGTCACACCAGTGGCCCCTATGTGTGAAATCATTTATCAAGGCTCATAGTAATTATCAGGCCTGCCTTCCTGGCTGAGGTTGCAGATCTCAAAAGAAAATTATAAAGTGGTTCTGTGAGAACTGAGATTAAACCTATGAACTTTACTTCCTGAATCTGAAATTAACCCACTACGGAATTTGTTGTTCATTATCTTGCTCTAAGTTTGAAGATTCAAAAAAGTGCTAGGAAAACACATTGATCTGTTTTAGGAGGAACGATCAGGCAAGGAGTAATGAGGCAAATATTTAAAAGTGAATGAGGAGAAAAAGAGAAAGTCAGGAAAGATATATGAGAAGAAAAGGAAAGACATACGAGAAACACGGGGCAGCAGAGGAAGGCGCCAGGACAGCGCTCTCCAGTGAGAATTGGCCTACACATGGGAGGTGGGTCAGGAAGGCTAATTCAGGTGGGAAAGGAGGGCATGCCCGTGGCTGGGCAGGATGAATGAGGCAGGACCACTATCCTGATGAGAAGACACTGGAGGGTCTGTGGCAAAGGATTATAAAGTCTTTCTCTTTGTTTAAAATATATTAATTATTATTTTTTTATTTTACATGTTTGAGTATATTGCCTGCATGCGTGTAAGTGCACCCTGTTGTGTAATTCCCATGGATGTCAGAAGAGGGCGTCAGAGCCCCTGGAATTGGAGTTAAGGACAATTGTTAGCCATCATGTGGGTGCTGGGAACTGAACCAGCCCTCGTGCAAGAGCAGCCGGTGCTCTTAAGGGCTGAGCCATCTCTTCAGCCCCTGTCTCTCGTTTTCTTTAGACTTCCATATTTTATTGAAATACATTAAAAATAAAAGTTGTCATTGAATTATAATAACTAAGACAATATATATCATACAAAATAATGGAATTGGTCCCTTATCTAACATCATATACCAAAATGAACTCAAAATGGGTTAAAGATGAACATGAAGTCTAAAACTAAAACTCCTTGAAGAAAAAGGAGAGAAGCATCTTAAAACTATGTTTCACAATTTTTTGGATATGGATTTTGTTATATAGGCCCAAAACAAGGACACAGCAAACTGCAAACACTTCCAGAACTCATCAGAAAAAACAACCTCTGAAGTTTAATACATGATAATCAATAGATGAAGTTAGAATCGATGTTATTTGCAAGTTTAATACTTGATTTTTAAAAAGTTAATGTCCAAACCATACAAGGTATTTTTATAATTCAATAATAATAACATCAAAACCAGAAAACGGATGAAAGCACAGGCAATAGACTAGGATATATGTTTCTCTCAAAAACCTGACCTGCACAAGACCTGCTGAAGCTCACACCAGACAAGATCCCAGCATGAAGTGGGGAAGTGGGAATGAAGTCCCACCCCTAATGGAGGAGGAGCTCCTGGCATATGGCAGCTGCGAGAAGGGTCAGTTTTCTTTAAGGGGTTGGTCCCTGTTAGGTCAACCACACTCCAGGGCTGGTACCACTCTCAAGAGTATTTATTTGAGCAACACAACTTGGACTCAATGGGGAAAGAAAAGAAGAACATGAAGGTGAAGGAGAGTAGGGAGTCAGGGATGGATCTGTGAGCTGCTGGGAGGGGGCATATGAGGAAAGTACATTGTATCAATCTAAAGAATTAATTATATATAAAATTTTTTTTAAACACAGAGATCAAAAGGTCAGCAAAATGGTGCCAAACACTCTAACAGAGAAATTCAAGTCAAAAGCACAAGAGGGTTATTAAATAACAAGAGAAAAATGACAGGATGAGGAAGAAAAGGAACCCTCCACAAGGATGTGGGAATGGAAATTGGTACAATCACTACTGAGATTAGTAGAGAACTTCTTCAAAATAACTTTCATTCTTGATGAGCCTAATCTATAAAAAAAGTAATCGACTGCAAGGAGCTCCCCAATCCATTGACAAGCTTGAGAATACATGATCAATATTGACTTACCAGCATTGAGAAGGAAGACAGAGCAGCAGATGAGGGCTGTCAGATAGAATCCACCATCCATTTCTGTGAAATACCCGCCGACCATGGGGCCTAGGATGAAGCCTACACCAGAGGCAGTATTAAACTGTCCCAGCACCCGGGGCCGTTCCTTCTCTGTGACCAAATCAGAAAGCAAGGCCCTGGAGATGGAGAGGGTGTGTTTAAAAATACCTGCAAGGGCAGAAGAAACATGCTCTGTGACCATCTCCACACTGATGGCAAAGTGCCCTTCTGAGCCCGCTCTTTATCCCTATGCCAAATGGAGGTCAATCCTCCATTTTCGTTGAACCCCTAACCCCTGCAGGTCTTACCCCGCAGTAACTGAATAACCATGATAGTTCACTTCGTCTCTAGCACCAAGTGCCTGAGCCTTCAGTTCACCCATCTTTTGCCATGACACCCAACATCTCCTTGTCCTCTGTCATCCAACTGAAAGTCCTGGTGGCTTCCCAGAGTGTCCATGCTTTCTCCACTCACTCACTGGACCGACATGACTACATGCCTACCATATGCCCAGCCCGGATCCTGACCTGGGATAAAGCAATGAGCTAAGACCAATAAAACAAAAAATTAAATGAAACCGCTGATTCCACCTCATGGAACTTGGCTTTTCTTGGGGGAACACAGAGAGTATGAATGAGAGGTAGGAAGGGCTACGGGCAGGTGTGGGAGCAGGGAAGCAGAAAACAGCATAAACAGAAACACATGGCATCTTCATCTAGCCAGTATCCACTGATTCCTGCTAGTAAGAGACTTGGGAATCTATTTGCCAAAGTACTCCAAGGCTTCAGCATGATTCATACTCCTTAAGATGTATTTCACATCCATGTAGGGTATGCTTATGAACACACTGACAGATCTTGGTAAGGGGCTGCCAGCCACTTTGGTCAACACATTACAAGAAATCAGCACTAGCTGCTGGCAGATCACCGTGCATCACTCCGATCTGTGACATGACTCAATGACCACTTGCTTGCCCAGCACTGTGCTGCCACATACATCAACTCATGCCTCTTGAGTCTACTCCAAGCTCTGTCTCAAAATGAGAGTATATTCAATTGATGGGCAGTTAGCTTTCATTTATTTTATTTTTATTTTTGAAGCAAATTTACAAATTCCATTCAGGATTAGCTAGACCCTTTCTAGACTCAGTCCCTGAAACATAGGGAAGGGCTTGGCTGGGGTAAGCCTCTCAGGAAAACTTACAGGAGTTCCATGTATTCCTTTGAAGTTATATCCATGCTTAGTTCACCTTATAAGGGAAGGAGACTGTGGCAAAAGCATACTGAGGGAAACCCAGGGGAAGAGCCCAGTTTCTTAGCAGTTGGGAATTGAAAACCAGGTATCCAGTTTACGTAAGTGTATTACAAGTCAGGATCATTTTCAGGATATATGGACCTGACTCCAACACTGACTTTGCTAAACAGAACCCTGGCAAAGCTCTCTGGTGCTCCCTCTTGTCCAAAATCCACAAACATTGTGGAGGTTGTGTAGGCAAGAATGTATCTTTATGTATAGTTCTTCTTGCTTGCAAAGATCATGATGTCTATACAACAGGAATACCACCAGTTGAAACAATGAAAACAGTTTAATATTCCCCATAAATCTCCATCCATTTGGTAATAAATCTATGTTCTCACCTGGCTCCCTTACTCCTTTTTACAGCATCGAATTATGGGGTGTAGTGTGGTAAGGTACAGAAACACACTACCAATGAAAACAGTAACATAATAAATTAAACTATGCAAGTGGCATAGCTATGAATCACCATTTGCATGGAGAAGTGAGGTTTGTTAGGATTGCTATGTTTAAGCAAAGAGCTTCTAAATCTAAAGCACTTTTAAAGCCAGTAACAACAAAACCACAATATGAATCTGGAAGGGTGAATTCAATATCTTTCATGGTTTACATGTGTGTCAAAGAAATGCTGTAAAATTTTCAAATGAGTCGATCATCATGTGTATGTTAAATGGTAGAGCAAAAATGGCAGTGTTAACTTAGAATAGGCAGCTTAACCGAGGGCGGGTTAGACATCCACGGTGACAAACTTGCGGTCAGGATAGCAAAGTCTGTCTGTTCTCTACTAGGTAAGGGAAGAAAACTGGTGAGGAGCATGGATTGGGATGTTAAGAAAGGCAAGTGCCCTCCAGCCACCAAGGGGGATGCTTTCAAGAATGGAGGAAATATTCGATGAATGGACAAGATGACTATGCATTATTATATTGCTGTTCACAGTGCCATTGGTAAGAGGTCCTAAGCACTCTTACTATATAAATGCTTTTCTCAAAGCTCGTAGCTCAGCTAACAAGCAGGCCAGTTATAGGATGGATCACATCCAGAGTCACTTTGGCCCTTTCCCACAGTTGTATGTATCATGCTTGGCTATTTAATAACTTCAGTTTTCAGTGAAGAACCAGACAAATGAAGGTGTGAAATACAGCATAAAATATGCATATGTAAATTTTTAAAAAGAGTTCTTTTGGGGAAAAAAAAAAAAAAGAAACTGCCAAGATGTAAACACAGGAGAGCAACTCCACAGTCTCCTAGGTAGTAATGCAGCCTTCCCTGCAGTCAGCACGTGTACTTTCGGAGGGCTACCAGAGAGCTACAAAGTCTCAGTGTAAGTCACAGCCTGCCATGAGCATTAAACATGTTCTTGTACGAATGTAGAGGTCTCAGTCAATAGGCAGGAACCAGGCCAGGTGCTGTAGCACAGGGATTCACCTAATGAGCCTCTGAAGGGCTCTCCATACATAAAGGTGGTAACTTTAATAAATTACTGGAAGGCCTGTCAGTGTTAAGTACTCAATAAACAGCAAATGCTGGTGGAGCGGTTATTGCTAGCATTACTGGTGTCATTACATCCTTGCAGGGGAGCTTCGATTGAAGAGGCAGTATAAGCAGGCTCAGGTTTATGTAAAGAGATACATATTCATTTCGAATGAAAACACATTCTCAGGAGGAGGACTCACCCACAGGGACCCTAGCCAGTATAAACAGAAACACACTGGTAGATACTCCAAGCAGGAGATAGCCCAGGGCACTGAACAGGATGCAGACCAGCAAGGAGGACCTTCTTCCAACCACATCACTCCAGTAGCCCTGGAGGAACAAGAAGCAGAGATCTCTACTAACTACCACTGCCATGCAGCTCACTGATACCAATTCAGTATGATCTGTGGAAGCATCAGGGCATCAGGATGTGGTTGCCACATGTTAGTTTCCCTAATCTCCCCATGCGGTGAGTGGGACAAAACAAACAAACAAACAACAACAACAACAACAACAACAAAAAACTCCTTGTCTCCAAAACAATGCCTGATGACACAGTCACTGAGAAATTAGCTGGAGCTGGGGAGGAGAGGAAGGCTAAACTCCGGAGCCTCTCTCTTGTCTTTATTCTCACTTTAGACAGCTACATTCCTCAGAAACTAAGTGGTTTAGAAAATACTAAAAAACAAAGTGAATAGAAATAAGCCGTCATGACTCCTAAACTGTACATTTTATGCATTGAAGAAAACAGTCATACATCATTATTCTTTACTTAACAGTATGGCTTGGGCATCACTGCATGTCATTGCAAGGTGGCTGTTATTTGCTACCACAATTTTAATTAGAGCCTTTGCGGGTAGGGTGAGAATGGGGCTCAAGGGAGGCAGACGTTGAGAGGCACAAGACACAGAAGTACACAGCCAGAGGCCAGAGTGGAAGAAAGAGGCCCAGCTATGATGGTGTCCTGCAGTAGAGGGCAGGGTAGTCGGGGCCCGGGCCACACCCCAGCTAACACAGAAAAGCAAGCTTAGAGGCTGAAAGTGCTGGTCTGTGCACACACAACATCACTGGCTGAGGCTTCTAAGAAAGTTCTTCAGAGGTGGGGATGGTTACTTCGGTCTTTTGTTCTCCTATGTCTCTTCTTTCTGTTTAGAACATCCCCATGGGAAGCATCCATGTGAGAATGAGAGCAAGAGAACAGCAGGGCCCGGCCTTCAGGTGGCAGCTCAGACTCATGAGCAGCCTGCAGCAGCAAGCTTACTTTTTCTCTTCTCTTGGAAGAGCTCTGTTACTGGCAGACACACAAAGGCCGCAATACAGCAGGGCACCTTTGTGCTGAACCATCTGTATGCTCAGGTTCAGAGCGGGGCTTTATTTGAAGAGTGTAAGTGCCTCAAGACAACCTTGCTAAGTGCTGTGACAGCATCCTCACAACTGACAACCTTGCTAAGTGCTGTGACAGCACCCCCACAACTGACAACCTTGCTAAGTGCTGTGACAGCACCCCCACGACTGACTTCTGGCTCCAGAGGAATTCTCTGTTCTCTCTCAGTCTTCACTAGGAGATGAACGACATGCTTCCTGCTCCCCTCAGGACTCAGAGAAGAGCCACATTTCCCACCCTCCTCAATCACCTATGGAACCTGAGCCTGCCTCTCTTTCCTTACCAAGGGCAACCATACCTGTCCAAGTTCTTTTCCAATTGTTATTGATATGCATACTTTCCTAAGAACTCCAAATTCCCAATTAAACAAAGACATGCACTGTTATTAGATTTCTCAGATTGCTCTGTAAAATACTGGGGGTAAATTCTCCAAAATACAGTCATCCTACAAATGTTATCAACCCCTTTCTACAATCTTCACTTCAATGGGTCCCAGAGAGTCCCTTTTGAATATGGAGTCACTGACCTCCTGTGTCCTGGGACAATGGAATGATCTCGTAGTTACGTCTACATTATGGGCTAGACTGTCTGGGTTGAGCTCTGAACACTTATCACTCTGTATATCATGATGTCAGACACACAGGTTAACCTCTCTAAGCCTCGGTTTCTCTACCTATATAATCTACCTCAGAGTTTATCTATCCCTCATCACTTATTATGTATTTAGTACAGAATGAGTGTTGTCTGAGGAATGTAGGTAATCACTGGCATTGTCTCAACCCTGGAAAACCTTTGGAAAGATCTACAGTTACCCACTAAGGATGGTTATGAGGATTAAATGAAATAAAATGCTCTAAACACAGTCTGACACACATTGAGTACTTAATAAATGCTAGTCATTTTTATGAAAACACATTGAAAAATTATGAGGGCTAGAGATGGCTCAGTGGTTAATAGCACTGGCTGTTCTTGCAGAGGACCCAAGTTCAATTCCCACCACCACATGACAGCTAACAACTACTCTATAAAACCAGTTCCAGGGAAATCTGATGTGCTCTTCTGACCTCCGTGGGCACTGCATGACATGGGTGCACTTACACAGCTACAAGCAATACGTTCATGCACATAAAATAAAAATAATAAATAAAATCTTTTTAAAAGAAAATTTAACCAAATCTGGCAAAATACATACATCTTTTCATTGTAAAGATCTAGTCTAGTCATAAAATATTTTTATAAAATGTGTAATTAAAGCATGTACTAATAAAAGTATTAGCTAAAAAGGAAACTTTAATTAGGTATCCCTCTCTCTCAAAACCTTGTAAGGAAAGCTTGCATTACATTCCAGCCATAAGCTATATGAGATGTGCCTCGTCAATGAAAACACACAATGAAAGGTCAATACGGAAATGCAGGTCCAGTCAGAACTAACAAAGGAGGTTCGTATTCATAAATGCTGGTCCTGTGCCAGGTGTGCTGATAAATGCTGCAGTTAGAAATCAACTGAGTAATCACGCCTGATCTTCGTTTCCAGGAGGCCAGAGTCCCTCAGGAGGACGGAGAAAAAACGTGTATGACTGACTGGCATGCACTCCTGCCCCTGCACTGAGGATGAGATAAAGGCACACTCTGGGGATGGATTTCCAAATGAAACCAAAAAGTATCTAAGATGGCATACTTCCTTTTCTCAAGAGTATGAAAATGAAGCTGGAGAGATGGCTCAGCAGTTAAGAGCACTGGCTGCTTTTGCAGAGGACCAGGGTTCAGTTCTTAGCACCCACATAGCTGGCAGCTAATAACTATATGTAACTCCAGTTCCAGGGGATCCGACACCCTCTTCTGACATTGAGGGCATTGTATCACATGGGTGCACTTATATATGTGCAGGAAATATACTCAGTATACACATGAAATAAAGAAGATTTTAAAAAATTTAAGCGTATGAAACATATATTCTTTCTGATAAGCAAAAGCAACACTCTCTAGTCCAGCTGGGTCATTCCAGTCATTCATTTATTTCCTTATTTTGGGTTGGGGGAGAACAGAGAATGGAGCCCAGCCAGGCTCCTGTGCATGCTAAATCCTCACTCCAACATTGACCTGCACCTCAGCCCTTCTGGTTACATTCTTCTGCCATCCATGCAATGGCTGATGAGTCTTAGAAAAAATGATGGGTTCATTCTGGCTACTGAGACTACATGACTTAGTCAAGGTACTTACACTCCATAAGTCTTAATTTACAGCTATTATAAAAAGGAGACACTAAAAGGATTGATACAAAGTTTAAGTGAGAACAAAACTGAGTGATAGGTAAACTTAGTATCTTAAAGACTTCAGAGAAAGAGAACTCAGGGAGTAATTGTTTACTTATTTAATAATTTATTGTAGAGCCTCATCAATTTATTTTAAACATATGTCTTGGACTGGAGAGATGGCTCAGCAGTTAAGAGAGCATACTGCTCTTACAGAGGCCCTAATCTGGGCTTCCAGCACCTACACTGGGTGGCTCACAAGACTTAGAACTCCAGTTCCAGAGGATTTGATGCCCTCTTCTGGCTTTCATGGGCACCTGTACACTCACTGCATATACTCAAACACATACATGAATAAAAATCAATCTTTTAAATATTTTATTTATTGTTTTATTTTATGTGTGTCAGTGCATTGCCAGCATATAAGTGCACTTATGTTATGCAGTGCCAAGGAGGTCAGAAGACCGTGCTGGATTCCTGGGAACTGGTGTTAGGACGGTTGTTAGCCACCATGTGGGTGATGGGAATCCAACTCATGTCCTCTGTAAGAACAGCCAGTCTTCTTAACTGCTGAGCCATCTCTCCAGACCACTAAAGATCAATCTTTAAAACACAGATATCTTAACAAGGCAGTAACTCCAGAGAAATATGAGTTCACTAAATGTGAGATGCTAGCCAGCTGCGTTAATCACTTCCTGGTGTCAATCCTGAGACTTGCCAGATGACTATGCTATTGAATAGTCACTAGACACTGAGGTCTCCAGATCACAGTGGCCACAGCAGGCTACACGAGGAGTCAAGAGGATAATCTGTGACAGACTCTGAACTTCAGACTACTGAGTGTCCGGGACAGAGAGTGAGAACATCCCCTCTGGACCTTTCTACTCCATTTCCCCATATCCAACTAATCAATCAAAATGGCTTCTTCCAGTACTGGTCTCATAAACAACGAGCCATTTAGTTCAATGTATAAATTTCCGTTTCCAAGCATCTAGAAATGCAAATCGATTTAGTTCTTGTCAATTAAGTGAAATAAATGAACTGGAGCTAACATCTGTTTACGTGCTTGTCTCCAGTGCACAGTTAGGAGAGCATTACAGGAAGAGCCCGTTAAAACTGAACACTTCTCCTCCCAGCTGAGCTGTTGGTTCAGGGTTCCTCTCAGAACAAGCCCTTCAGCCCTCTCAGTCTTTGAAGCTCACATCTTCCCATGGGCCAGACAAGGAAGAACAGAGGATATGATTGCACCCTGTTTCTTTCCAACAAAGCCATGTTTTCTAATCAGCTGCACACCTGCTTTCTGGTCAATCCTCAGACCCTCAACTTTACTGCAGCCATGGTGGATGATCCCAGCTGCCTCTGACTACATTCTAGAGAAGTGTTGCCTTATGAAAGATAACTTACCACAAATGTGCTAGAAAAGAGCTGCAAAATGCCATAGGAAGAGCCTGCCCAAAAGAACAAAATATCAGTAATTAGTAAAACCAGCTAGGTCTGGAATGAATGAGGTAACAATTACACAGAAGCTAACAGAAAAGTAGAATGAAGAAATTGCCATTTTCAGCAAATTAAATTGCCCTACACAGCTTTATTCTCAGTTTTTTTTTAAGTCTTCAAAATAAAACTGAGAGAAAGCAAAGGAGACAAGGCTAGGGTCAATCTTAGGGACTGTGAAAACTATTTCCTATGTGAAAATCATGTTGCTCCAGCCTATAAACGTGTACAGAGGAAACTCAGAGAATAAAAATCAGAATCCTAGAAAAACACTGAGTGTTAAAATATATTTTTAAGGCTTATTTATTTGAGTGATTTTCCTGCTTGTATGTAAATGTGCCATGTGTATGTGGGGCTTTCACAGGCCCAAAAAGGGTGTCAGATCCCCTGCAACTGGAGTTAGAGCTGGTTGTTGGTTGTTAGCTTCCATGTGGGTGCTGGGGACCAAACCTGGGTACTCTTCAAGAGCAGCCAGTGCTCTTAACGGCTGAGCTCTTAAAATGTTAAGACTTACACACCCCAACATTTTATAGGGAAGAATCAAGTCCATTCTACTGATGAATAGACATACCATAATGTTCAAAACTCATGACTCTGAACAAGTAATACATGCTAATAACAACAAAGGATGGTAAAAAGGAGGGGAAAAAAGACAAATTTAAGAACTCTCTAGTTATATAACAAGCTCACAGAGTTCACAGAGTTCTTTTACCTCCATGCAATATGGCTTTTTGCTTTTCCCACGAGTCTTTGTGCTGCTGGGTGCACAGCATAATTCAATATACATTTCTTGAAGCATGGACTAGGTTTTAATGAAGGAGAAGCAGAAAACTAGCTGCTTCACAGTCATTTCTTGTTCAGCTTGTAGAGAATCAACAGCTGTCAGGGTTATGGGTTTCTTATTAGCATGGCTGGAAGCCCTGACCACTCCTGCTTCTGCCACAGATCAATGAACTTTGAATGGAACTTCATGCTGTACAGGCAGAGAAAGTCTTCTAAGATGTGCTGGTGGTGTGGTTGTGTGAAAATCTTGCAACTAGTTTACTAAGGTGGTCATCCAAGTCCTTTTGGTCTCTGTCATTCAGGTGCAGGTGCCTGTGGAGGCACACCCACACCTACCCTTTCACAAGCACATCCAGCAACTTGCTGAGGTTCAGTAAGTACTAGGATAGTACGTTATGTGGGAATAACTCAAATCTCAAAACCTTCCTGAATGTAAGTCATCCAGGAAAGAATCTGAAAATACTCTGGAGATAACATTTCATCTCACTTACCTCCGGGTGATATTCAGCTAAAGATTCAGTTATGTTCAGATACTTCATTCAGGAGACTTAAAATTCAGGGTTCTACAAATAAGCAGCATTAACCACTCACCTACTATTCCAGCAACTATGGGACTTGCTCCAAGGGACTTGACATGAAGGTTCAACAAAGGGACAACCATGCTGACACCGAACAAATCCTGTATGAAAACAAAGTCGAGTTGACTCAAGTCAGTAACCGAAGCCTCGCAGGATTTAAAGTGGTGATCCTAAAATTATAAACACATTTCAAACATAAAGTCCATATCTAAACTTCTGAGCAAATAAAAAAAAACATAATTGTATTCTAGAGTAGGCAATTATAATCAGGTTAAAAGTTTTAAAGGAATTCAGTTAAGGCATGCTGTAACAGCTGCCAGTCTCCCTGGGCTTGCCCGACCTGGGATCAGTTTTAATTTAAGCCTTTGTTTTTTAAAAATATTTTATTTAGTACTTTTTATTTTATGCATATGAATGTATTGCCTGCACATGTGTCATGCAGTGCCCACAGAGGTCAGAAGAGGGTGTTGGATTCCCCTGGAACTGGAGTACAGATGGTTGGTCACTGCCATGTGTGTGCTGGAAATCAAACTTGGGTCCGCTGCAAGAGCAGTCAGTGCTCTTAGCGCTAGAGCCATCTCTAGTCCTCTCTCTTTGTGATTGCCCTTTAACATGAGGAAGATATGCAATGGAAGTCCCTCACCTGAAACAAAACATGGGTGAATTCAAACCCCTAGTGTTCTGTGAATAACAAAAGGGCTGGACTACGCCATGATTCCTAGCAAAGCAGTATCTGCTTAAATAAAATTTCCTTCTGGAGTTACAGAAATGAACTCATGGACCAGAAGCTGTACTTTTTGAGACAGTCTACATGGGCCAGGCTGGTCTTGAATTTACACTGCTCTGGCCTCCCCTTCTAAGAGCTGGGATCACAGGCCTGATTCAGCATGCTAGGCTTTAGAATCTGTAATGAGGTAATATCCCGGGAAAGCAGGAGGAAGAGGGGAGGCAGGTACAGTGGGCCAGGGTTCTGCAGGTAAGTCACGGAAAGTACATGCAACTGGGGTGAGAAAAAGTTCCTAACTTCAGCTCTGTCCCTTATTAAATGTGTGCTCTTAGAACGGCATTTAATGTTACCAGGCCAGGCTGCAGGGTGGCCATCTGTAAGGAAGGGGTCCAAGAACACTGCCTGGCAGGACTATGTGAGCATCCTTTCACCTGGGAACCTCATAGCAAGACCATTAATTTTCCTTTTCAGTTTCACTGCAGTTCTCAGTTCACTGATTACGTGCTGCACACATACAATTCCCTTCCCAATCCAGCCTATCAAAGGGGCTGAATTCGAAGAATGAGAATGTCTTTTGCTGTGCTTTCCCATCCAAGCAGTTGTGGGTTCACTAAGAAATATGTATTCCTACATTACCTGGTGGTCCTTTTCCGTGGCTGCATCCTCAGGCTGCCACATATCTAATATCAAGTGCTCTTGAATACCCTGAACATTGATAGTTCCAGAGCTGTGGCTTATTGTTTAAATTTAACATAACTTAAAATGTACTTCAAGGGTGTGAGTCTACGTCTTTTGAGCTTTACATCAGTTCTGTAGTATCAACCACCCAATGTTTAAAGCACTTCAAAGATTCCAACAAGAATTTTTTTTTTCAAAAAAATAAATTCCAATAGTTATCAAATCACAGGAGGGAAATACAGACATCAATAGATTAAGATCTGTGGAAGGTAATATAAACTATGGGCTCATAAGGGACATGTGAAGACAATTACTTTGGCACTTTGTGAATCTAAAAAAGAAAAAAATACTACTTTTATCAAGACGGCTGCTGCTGGCTGATTCCTCAGAGGAAGTTCTAATCTAAAACGTCTTCTTTACCCGAATAGGAAATTCCTTCTGCATTCATACTTTGTACAAAACCATTTTTTTGGACACATCACATTTGGCAATTGGCCCTGTGCTTAGCCATTATAAGGAAGTCTGCTGGGGCCTCTGAACCTCTGCCTGAACATCAGCACCTCCCAGTGAAAACTGGCGAATCCACTCAAGCTTCCAAGCCTTCTTCAGGGAACGAACCTGGGGTTCCTCACTGATGTGTTATCTCAATAAGGATGAACTGTCACCTGCTAAAAGCTGGTGAGAAGGAACAGAAATTAACCAGGTGTTTCAAGAAAAGAAGGGACTGAAACCATAGAGCTCGGCACCATCATAACATGTTTACCAAAATGGGCCAAATGAATAATTTTAGTATTCCCTGTGAAACAAATTAAAACTTCAAACTATAGCGAAGAGCTAAAAACCAGAATATTTGGCAAATGACTTCTCTAATTTTGTGCCCTTCCTCTTCTAACTGGAAACCATTTTCCCAAGTCTCTGTGGTCTTCCCATTTCTAAACATACCAAAACAAGAACAAAATTGTGAATACTATTTCTTTGATAATATAATAAAGAGGCATTAGATCCTTCAAAGATATAGACAGCTATATATACAAAAACTACTTATATTTAAAATTCCTACTCTTTTTTAAACCTTTATGAACCTACTTTTTGGAAACCTTATAAATATATATATTTTTTTCAAACTATAATCTTAAAAACATTATTCTCTTGAATATATTATTAGACTTCTCAAAAATCTACATCAAACTTGTTAGACTAGATTTGCCATGTGGACAGCATATGGGAAGCATCAGAGAGGCTGTGAACACTCAAGGCTGTGTTGGAAGGCTAAGCAGAAGAAAGGAGGTGAGAACTGCTTTATTTGGTGGTGACACTCAAAGTATTTTGAATTCTAACTTGTTCGTTTCTGATACCCTGTGGATGAAGTCTTGACATTCCATCGTGGGGGATTCAAATATTTTTCACCTGGCACAAGAACCCAAATGCCTTCTGAGGAGGATGGATGGCAGTCAACAGTCTCACCCAGAACAATCCTCCATTCACCATCTTTGAATTCTGGGTAACGAGATTGCAAAATGGAATCAACATGTGCATAACAAAACCTAACCAAGAAACCAATGAAGGACTAGGAGGCGGAGTGTTAGGCGCGGAAGTCAAAGGCGTGCAACCTCAGGAGGGACAGTGTATACAAAGTGCACTGTAGGCAGAAGCGTCTCTAAGATTCCGTCTCCAGTGTCTCCTGACTCTGAACAGACATTTGGTGAAATGCTTTCTGCATTTCTGCAAATGATTCTAATAAATATTAATTTAATTGAACCTTTGCTAACTGTTGGGTGCTTTGCAAAGAGAAAGGAGGCTGCCTCTCTGCTCCTCTCATACATGGTGCTCCAATCCTAACTTCTAATTCTAGTGACCACTAGTCTAGGAAGAAATAGTAGGATTATTTCATCTGGGCAGAATATAATTCTGTTTTGCCCAGGGCTCTTCAGACACTACCTACAAGCCTTCCACTGACCTTTCTTTCAGTTAACTGGCTCCTTCTGCCCGATGAGTAAATTCTGCATACTAAAGCTCTGCACTATACTCCACTATTCTAACTAGGACTACTGAACCAGAAGAGGGCTGAGAGGGGTCGGGGATTAGGCACTGATAGGGTCCACAACTACCAATGTAAGCTTACCAGGAAATGGTAAATTATTTGACAGCAGAAACTGCCTGTTACAATATTGGAGATCCACGGCACTAGCACACAACATGCATTCAGACATTCGTGAACGTTGAGGGGATGGATGGAGAGAGGAATGACATACACCTGCTTTCTAAGCTTTTCATTTGAGATGGGAAATGACTACTTCTGAACCAACCCAGGATACATAAGCACAAACATTCTAAAGAAGCAAAATCCCGTGCCAGTTTGTCAAAAGGCAGTTGTGTACTTCCATTTTAAGACCCTTGGTTGCTCTTCCAGAGGGCCTGGGTTCACATCCCACTACCCACATGGTGGTAAACACTCATCTGTACCTCCAGTTTCTGAAGATCTAATGCCCTCTTCTGTTCTCCGCAGGCATTGTGAGATTGCTTATATGTGAGATACATATAAGCAGGCAAAACTCTCAAATACATAAAATAAAAAAAATAATTTTAAAGGAAAGGAGCACATGAGAAAAGGCTAAAGGAAGCCATATACAACTTCCCAAATGTATTTTGTACCAGTCAAATATAATCTCACTTTTACAATAGTAAAAAAAAATTCTGAGGATTTCACAAGACAAAAAAGAAAAGAAATAGAGTCTTGTAATGAATCGTCAATGAGTCCTCCTTAAACCTCAATGAAAATGCATCTCATTCTGTACAGATGGAGTCATCGACAGGGACTCCGCTGACCCCTGTTCTGGAGAAGGGCCTGTGTCCCTACTGCACTAGGTGCCACCAACAACCTCTGTTTTTTGTTTTTGTTTTTTTCCCGCCCTGCACCTGCCACTACAATAACACCCAGGGCCATCCTCTGCCCCCAGAGTGGCTGGTCAGGGAGCCACACCTGAGGACGGTGGTGTAGGAGTTGCAGGGATGATAGGGCAAGAAGGTGATAGGGTGCGGGGGGAGGGGGTGTACCTGACAGCAGATCTCAGGTTCCCAGCCTTGGCTGTGCTTCATAAATCCCCAGGAGCTGGAGGAAAACGTGGCCCTTCCTGGATCCCAAATCCCGGACCGCGTCAGGACTAAGACCCCTGCCCCGGCGTCCAGACTCACCAAGAAGCCTACCAGGTAGAGACACAGTAGGAAGCGCCTGGCGCAGCCTGCATCGGAATCCGCCGCCGACTTAGTCCGGGGCTCCAGCCAAGGCTCCGGGATCGACGAGGCCAGCCCCTGCCCCGAGCCTCGGTGCTCAGGACCCCCCAGCGCCATCCCCGCGCGGGCTAGGGGCGCGGATCGGGCAGCCGCCACCAGACCACGCCTTGCCATGGCCACGCCCCCACATGGGGCCCGCCCAAAGCGGAAGAGACCGGCGTGCGCCTGCGCAGATGGAAAGCTGCTGAGTGGGTCCAGTGCTGAGTGGTCGGTGGCTGCGGGTCCTGCTGCGGCATCCGAGTTCCAGAGCAGTGACACGACGTCTCTTTTGTGACAGTAGCAATGATGCCCTCTTTCCTCTGTCCCTGGGGTTGAAAGCCTGGAAGGAGTTGTGATTTTTGCCAGTGGAAGGTCCTAAGAGATGTCTAACTCTGCCTTGAAGGACCACAGACCGTGGACCTAAATGACTTGACAGACCTGGAATAAATAAATGTGACTTTCTAAGCTTTGCTTTGCATTTGAAGCACTGTGGGCAATAACACTGCTGCCTTTCCGATTCCTGAGAAGTATACATAGGATTATTTAGCACTTTGTTGCTCTGCAAGGGCTCTGAGTGGGGCTTTTGATGTCACGGAGTAGCATGAAGTAGCGCACAACGAACATGAAGAATTAATAATCATACAACGAAAACACAAAGTGATAGAGGAGATTACGTAAGGAACTATGAGTCTTATTGTGGAGACCCATGAGGTAGTGACTGAGCCGCTTTAGAAGGGTGGTTCGAACAAGGTGACGTGTAAGCTGAGAAGCGTTGCCACACGATGTGTGTGTAGGGAATATTCTGAATGAACAGCTTCGGGCAGACAGGCAAGCAGAACCTAGAAGACTGTGGCAGAGCTTTGAGGTTTTCTTCTGAGTGCAATGAACGGGAAATCAGTGTGTATGCGGTTTAAAATAGAGCATGAATTGCTCTGCACGACAGCGAACACAGGACTGTCACTTAACTATTAGCGGTTGTAAGTAGCTCCGCCTTTATTCAGGGAAAGAATAAGATGCCTTGGCCTACAGGGATCCTGGTCTGTGACTGACTATGAGATATGTGAGAAGAAAACAGTGCTTACTTGGGTGTTGCATAAGTGTTGTTACAGAAGAAAGGAGAACTGGTAGTTCAAAGTGACTTGATTCCACACATTTGGAGAGAATCACATCTGCACTCAACTAATTCAATTCACAGATCCTTCTGGTTGACAAAGAGTTCAGGCAGGATCTTGTAGCATTTGCAAGATTACAGACCCTAAACCTTTCTTAATAAAGTACAGCCATTTAGTAGTGTGTCTGTGTTAGTTAGCTTTCGATCGATACAGCAAAATACCCGAGATAATTATATAGGAGGAGCTTCAGTTTGGCTTACAGTTGGAAGGTTCTAGTATTATAGGCAGGGATCTGGGTTTGGAGGGCACTGGCTGAAGTTTTTCAGTTCTGTTCTAGGACAAAGAATTAATTGCAAAGGAACGCATGATTAAAGACAGAAATAGAGACTATTGAGAATGGGAAAGCAGCCTGGAGAATGGGAGTCCCCTGCAGAGCCCGGGAAAGTCACAAGCTCAAAAGTCCTGGACCTTGGCTCAAGACCCTTTTAGGTCATTTAAACAGCATCCACTTGGCGCACATTTTATGCATTCATATATCACAGATTTAACTTGTGCATGCTGTTTGTTGCATGCAGCCTGAGTGGGGAAGAATTCCCAATCTTTTGTGTCAATTGACTTCTTTCATATATTTGCTTTGAAGTGGCTCTCTCTGGTCCACATGCTCCTGCCTCAAAAGTCGCCCATTGATGATCAATTGACCTTATTGCTCTCAGCTTGTGGTGAGACGACACATCGGGAAAGAAGCCTGTGGTAAAACAAAACTCCCACTTTGTGGCCAGGGAACAAAAGTAAATCAGGAAAGTGGCAGGGTCCCACAGTCTCCTTCAAGGTTATACTATTCAAGGGTGTTTTAAGGATCTTCTAGACCCTGAACTAGGGTACTGACAAAAAGGGTCTTATGAGAATTGTTAGATGTTGACTTTGAAGTGACACAAATTCATCCATTAGTCAAAGTAGAATTATATTGGGAGTCCTCAAGGTCATCCCAGTCCCCATTCAAGAATCTTCTTGAATTCACAGACCTTGTAATATAGTTGTACCATGGCTAAATTTTATTACAGAAGAAGGATACAAGGCAAAGTTTGCATAGGACAAAGTCTAAATGAAAATGGGCACTAGATCATAAACCCCTCAGAGGAGTTCCAAGGGCTGATGAACTCGTCCTGAACTCTCCCAGCCATGAGTTCTTCATGCACACTTAACCTTATGTCTAAGCAGGAATTACCAGGTAAGCTAAAAAAAAAAACAAAAACAAAACAAAACAAAAAAGAAAACAACAACTCCACAGAAAATGTCATGTTTTAATCTGTGGAACCCCAAAGGCCTATCTTACACAGGAAAATTAAAGGTTATTTTCTGATGTGATTAAGTTAAGAATTAGTGAGTAGAGAGATTATTCACGATCATTCAGTAGGTCCTAAATGTGACCTTAAAAGAGAGAGAGATGGAAGATATGACACATATAAAAAGGCTATGAGTTACATTAAATATTGACTGTTAGAGAGGCTCAGTGCCCAGGAGTTTTACTATGGGCTTGCTATCTATCCCCAGTCTACCTAGTATCTACACCCACTCTAGACTCCTTGAAAGAGTCTAGAAAGAAAGAACACCTCCTGATGTTCGTCTTAGATAATGTTGTTTGTACAATGAGAGTCATACTTGCATGTTAGATAATGAGAATCCTCCCCAAATCTAAATTTCTAGACTCCTTGCATAAACAATATTTTAAGAAGAACATCCAAAAATAATAAGCTTGTTGTGTTGTCCTTTCTGTCCAAGGAGCTTAGGTGGAATCTTAGTCAAGCCTAACTCACCAGGGCAGAACTGACTGGTGGATTTCTACAATTCCGGAATATATAACTAAAATAGGAGCATATTTAACAACTAACAATATTCACACATCTTAGCTCTCTGTTTCATATGTGAGCTCTGTTATGTTAGGAAAGGTTAAACAAAACCCTTACAAGGTGTGACCTGTGGCCTGTGAGTCACATGGGGCCAGGGATAGCTATGAACACAGTCCAACACAAAACACAATAATCACAAACATGATTGTTTTTGTACCTCACTAGTGTGGTTCTTTCTTTTCTTTTCTTTTCTTTTTTTTTTAATATGGCATCTCCCTGTAGCTCCAGCTGGCCTAGAACTTGCTATGTAGACCAGACTGGCCTCAGTGTCACAGAGATCCACCTGTCTCTGCCTGCCAAGTGCAGAGATGAACAGTATGTGCCACCACACCTGGCTGCTCCTGTGGTTCTTGATGGGGAACTCTGCAGATAACACTATTATGTCACAATGTTGAAAGGTAATTGAACTTGCCTGTGCCTGGCACTTCCCAACCAAGAGTAAACAGAAGCAATAAGTCATTCCCAGGAGATTGAAAAGATGAGTGCCAACTTGAAAGGTCAGAAAGAAGCAGAAAGGAAAGCAGTTGGACCCGTCATGTACACCTGTAGCTCATCTGCCTCAGCTGTGACTATGGGCTGACATAACAGTTAGGGGTGATTCCACTGTTGCCAAAGGGCCAGTTGTACATTTGCTGGAATAAAGCTGCATCATCCTGGGCATTAGTAAGCAGGGAGTGGTCTAGCTAACCCTCCCCCCAATTAATAAAGGCGAAAAGAAAACGGAAACATTTTGCTTTTAGCTTCACAGTATTTATTCACACAGTCACGGGGTTGCCTTAGGCTTAAAGAAAGCAGCTCTTCTGTCCGTTAACGTGATGATATTGCTCACTGAGCTCCTTATCCTGATACTTCACAAAGCACACCATGTCCTCTGTACTGACCAATTTAGACTGATTGGATTTGATTTGTAGGACGTAGCAAATACTTTAGGTGACTGGAACAAATGCGACAAGAGGATGGAAGTTGAACATCGCAAACACTCAGGGTCCTCCACAATGAAGCTTCCGATGGGTCAGCCCTTTGAAGCATGCGAATGTGACCCCATCAGGGAAGGAAAAGCCATTGCGAAGCAGCTCGGCACTGGATAGGCCTGTGTGAGCATCAGAAACGCCGTGTATCACTCTGAAGTTGCCACTGCAAGTCGCTAGACTCTCACCTATACTTCTGCCAATTTCAAGGAGGGAACAGAATACTGCAGGAAGTCGGCGCAGCAGCACAGGCCACTCTAGGACCTGAGCTTCCCACTTCCGCTTGTACAGTGATCTATTATCTATGGTGAGTAAGAAAACCTGGTGCCTTTGTTAAACACTGGTATGAGCATCATAGAGAGCAGATCTCAGAGGTGACAGGGCAAATATATGCCTTCCTTAGCGAATGTAGCAACTATACAACATAAGAAGTGACCTTATGGTCTTATTTCCCCTTCATGAGTCACATGACTCTCTGCACGTTACTTGCCTTACTAAGTTGCCACAGACCTGGTGATTGAAAACAGCACTGATTTGCTCTTTTATAGGGTCAGGAACAAGAAGCTGCAATAAGTATCATGTGGGTTGAAACCAAGGACTATGTTCCTTCTGGAAACTCTCGAGGAGAAGATATTTATTGGTTTGCTTTGTGTTCCTTTTCCCCTAGCTTCTAGTGACTGACCCCATCCTTAGGCTGAAGATCCATCCCTCTGATCTTTATGTCTGGCATCTTCATCTCTCTCTGCCGCTGTGCTTCCATTGTCTAATCTTATGAATCTTTCACATTTTTCACTGTTGTCTTCTTTGATTGTTTTTTTTTTTTTTTTTTTGGACAAGGTCTCCATAGGCCCATCCCATCTGGAAGTCACTATACAGCCTCTGCCTCCCAAAGGCTGGTATTAAAGTCATGAACCATCACGTCCAGCATTGCCTTCCTCTTTTAAGGTTATATGTGATTACATTTAGTGGCCAGTGGACAATCCAAGATAATCTCCCCCATTCATTGACCTTTAACATAATCATATCTGAAAATAACCTTTAATATTTCCATGTAGTGTGAACCCCTGGGGTTCCACAAATCAAAACATGGATGTCTTCTTGAAGTCATTTTTTAAGCTTACTGTACCCACGTAGATATATGGTTGTTTGTATACATTGTTCATCTGAGACTGTTCTAGAAAATAAAAGTAAATAATTGAGCTTTTAATTTTATTCAAAATCGTCAACACTGAAACCCATTGTATAGTCATCACTCCCATCAATGCCCGTGGTCTCTGGGTAGTTCCTTCCTCACAACCAATGCATAAGGAAGACACAAGCAAGCTTGGTTTACAGAGATACACATTATATTCTAATGCCACCTGAACGTGTCTTTCCTCCTGCCACTTACAGCTGTGCGTTCGTTAACAAAGACCTTGCGTGTTCCTTCCAGTTGAATTTAAAACTTATTAGGAGCATGACTTTATCAGATCTGAAGGGAAGCTTGGCTGTTAATAATTTCTACCTTAAACTTTTAGCTTTGGGGGGAAGCTTTACTACCAGAATTGGGGTGGAGTGGGGAAGTTGGAGTAGGAGGTCCGCAGTATTTTCTGTTCATCTAGAGCTAGATCTAAGCTGACTCAAGGCGCTTTTGAAAATGAACTGTTTATTTATATATTTAAAGATAAGGATTTGCCTATTCTATTCATTAAAGCTTTGACACCTCTACTTCTTCAGAGTCAGGACAGCTTACCCATCACTGTGACATTTTACAAACCATCACTCCTGATCAAAGCATTCATGTCACTGCAAAGAAAGTGAAACAATGAATCAAAGGGATCATCTGTATTGAATTAACTGACTTTGCAGTGTTATTTATTAACTAGGAGAAACTGTCTTTATTGAACTAAGAGGTGGCTTGGTTATAGTGACATAGAAAATCCTCTAAAAGAGTTTTAAGTCTCATGTCAAGTCAGAGAGGATGTGCTTTAAAATTTTTTTAAATTTATTTTTATTTTAAGGGTATGAGTGTTTTGTATGCATGTATGTAAGTTCACCTGTGTATGACCTGTGGAGGTCAGAGAAGTTGAATCTCCTGGAACTGGAGTTACAGATGGTTGTTAGCTGCCATTGGGTTCTGGGAACCCAGGTCCTCCATAAGAGCAGTCAGTGCTCTTAACAACAGGATGATCTCTCTAGCCTCTAGGATGTGCTTTGAATCAGAGATCATTTATGGTACAGTCCCCCCCATCGCTAGAATCCATGAGTTTGGGAATCAAGAGGGGAAGGTGACAATGGTTCCTTCCTGCATTTCAGCTAACAGTTCATTGACAGAATCACTGCTTCTCAGCTTAACAATGGTGGGCTCTGTTGGTTTGGATACTGTAGATCTTAGGGTATCAGTGATTCCACAGAAGGCAGAACAAAGATTGGATTCAGTTAGAGGATGAGACCTCCATTTGGACATTTTTTAGGGAAAAGTGAGATTGCTCTATTGGCTGGAGTAATTGCTTCTGATTTCCAAGAAGAAATTGAGTTCAAGACACACAATAGAAAAAAAGACAGACTGTATCTGGGAAATAGGCCTGGGGATTAGCTCGGTCAGGGAAGTTTGTGCCTTGCAAATATGATGACTTGAGTTTGAGTCCTAGAAACCACACATAGAGAGAGGCTGGTGTGCTGGCAGCACTGGAGAAGCAGAGACTGGCGCCCTGGCCAGTCATGTAGCCTATTAGGTGAGTTCCAGGCCTGTGAGAGGGGCTGTGTCATAAGAAAGGATGGCATCTGAGGAACAACACCTTGGGCTGGCAGCAGGCTCCCTTCATGAAGAGTCTTGCCTCACACCATGCTCTAAAGATGCCAACCGGATGATAATGGGGCTGAGGTCAGGCAAAATATGAAGGAAATATGAGGAAAGAGTTTATTTCTTCTTATAGTTTACTCCTTCACTGAGGGAGCCGGGGCAGGAGCTAGAGACTATGGAGGAACACTGTTTACTGGCTTGCTTTCCCCGGTTTGCCCAGCTCCCTTTGTGATACAGCCCAGGTCCATCAGCTCAATTACGGCACCGCCTATAGTAGGTAAGGCCCTCCTGCATCAATGAACACTTAAGAAAATGCTCCACAGATGTGGCCACCAGTCAACCTGATGAAGAAAATCCTTCAACTGAGGTTCCCTCTTCCCAAGTGTGTGAAGTTGACAATATGAACAAAAGTTCCTAGAAAAACCTTGTGTCTTCAAACTGGACTTTCTTATGCAAGGCTGATAAACTGATTAGAACTCTGGAGATTGTGGAGAGTATGGAATGTTGCAGGTTCAGAGCCTGCTTACCATTTGCTTCAAGCTATCTTTAGCCCCTAAATAGCCATTCCCTTGACCAACTCTGTTTCTGACCTAACATCCTGAGACTAACAGATAAAATAACGTTTTTTGAAAGGTATTTATTAGCAAACCACCAGGTCTCACCAACTGAAAGCTAGGAATGTCATCAGATAGTTTTGTAGACCTAAGGTAAAATTACTTTGCTGTGATCTGCCTACTGAATGTACCTGCCAATGTATTTGCAAAGTGTCTTGATTTATGACTTTTCTTTATTCTGTCACTATGAAAAACTTCATGAAACTGCTTCCATGCTGGAACACAAATTGGGGATAACTTGAATCTGTGTTCCTGAGCCATGGTCACTCATATTTGATTCTAGAATAAACTGTCCCTTATCCCCTTTGAGGCGAGAGTTATGCTTTTGTGTCAACAACAACTGAAGCTAACCAGCACAGTTAACATACCCGGGAGGAAGTGCATTGTTCCTTTTGGAAGGTAGAATCACAGGATTCTTGCATGGAACTAGAACGTGATTTCAAGCCAGACGTAGTGGCGTATCCCTGGTATCTCAGCCCTTGGCAGAAGAAAGAAGATCATCAACTGAAGATTAGAAGACGGCGTACTTGGGAAGAGAAAGGGGATCAACAGCTCTCGGAGTGGGGCAAGAGACAGTGACATGGGGTGAATACAACTCACATAAAAATGCACACAAGTGAAAATGCCGTAATGAAGTCAGCTATTATGAATAATTAACATATGCAAAACACCACAGGGGAAAAAAAAAGAATTCAAGGTAATCCTCAGTTAATTAGCAAGTTTTGAGGTTAGACTGGGCTACACAAGATCCTGTCTTAAGAAAACAAGAGACAAAATAAAGGTGAATAGAGAACACATTTGGAAGCTGAGCATATATCAGACATGCTTTAGTGCTAATCAGTTTTTGTCCTCAGCTCCAAGGATATCTCTCCTTATTCTGCTTTGTGGTACTGAGCTGTATATTTTTCTCCTTTATTGAATGATATGGTCAAGCTTGGCCAACAGATGGTGCTGTGGGTCATTGCATGAGCTAGGGCTTCACCTAGCCTGTTTCTAGTTCCTTGCTTCCTTGGAGTGTGGCAGCCAGAAGAATGCAGGGGCATTTGTGAACCCTAGTCACCAGTGGGGGTCAGTGGGGGCAGTGTAGGCAACAAATTCCACAGACATGGCAGCTGATCCCCCAGTGAGCTGCCACCCCAGTGCCTACAAATGGTTCCAACTATCTCTTCAGCATCTAAGCCTGTGGCTTCCTTGGGGAGTTTTGTCACTGTCCTCAGATGAGTGAAATGAGGAGAAAGACAAAAAATAAAAAAATTCAAATTTTTATTTTCAAGGACTAAAGAGAAGAAAACATAGTTATCGATATGTAAAAATGTAATAAATCTAAAAAATATTAACTAGAACAAAGTATGTTAGGTAAAGTTGCTATTGGAAACTGAAGTCTAAAAACAAAATCAAAAGTCATGCTGAAAAATTACAGAGCGATAAAATGGTAAAAATGTGCAGACAGACCATCCTCCGGATCCTCCTTAGGTTATCAAGTCCTTCCTCCATATAAGCTAGCAAAGGGGATATTTTTTTTTTAATGTGCAGTTTTGATGTTTCTGTTCTGCTTATATGATCATTATTCACTTTATAGATGAGGTTATATCTACCAACTACTGGGAAGAAAGCATGATTTCTGTTTACAGAAGTGCTTTATACACCCACAACTGTGCGCTCCTCGGTGGTGAGTAAACACATCGTGTGTAACACTAATCAGGATCCGCTGCATCTCACTTTCAGATGCGGAGGGAAGGGACACTGGTGCAGCTATAATGATGTTCATGCTGCTTGTGTTATGAATAACCACTTTTTGTCCCTGACCTTATAGTTTCACATCCTTTGTTGTCATCTATGAGGTTATAATATTATAATTTTTATAATAGGCCAGCTTACAGTTGTAGACTAGTTAGGTTTTTATTGATATTATTTTTTTGAGACATGGTTTCATGTAGCTCAGGCTAGCCTCGAGCTCTCGTTCTCCTTCATCCATTTTCCAAGTGTTGAGATTATAGGCATTCACGACCAGACCAAAATTTCTAACTCAGTTTTTAAATGTGATATGATCAAATTAAAGAGGCATCACAGACACCTTTATACTGACACCTGCACAATGTTGTCAAGAAAAACCAAAATAAAAATAAAATTAAATAAAAAATAGAGGTATGTAACTGTGAACTAGAAGACTGAATATTGCAACAGCCATTCCTCTATTTATAAAAGATTTATTTTTACTTTAATTATGTATATGTGTGTGACTGTGTAGGTCTATGTGTACATGATTGCTGATACTTGGAGAGGTCAGAGTCAGCAGCCTGAAGTGTGTGCTGGAAACCAGACTCAGGTGCTATGCAAGAGAACCTTAACCACTGAGCCATCTCTCCCACTACAAAACTATTCATTCTTATTTAAAGCATACCATCACATTAACAATTTGTCATTTTATCAAAGATTAAAGGATTGTACCCCGCGTTTAGTGGGAGATGAAGTGATGTAGGTGGGAATATGTTTTGGAATGAGTTTGGAAAAGAAGTTAGGAACTTTTTAGAAAGTAACAGTTATAAGCACACCTACCTGCTATTGCACTTTGTAACAGTTATAAGCACACCTACCACATGACCAGCTATTGCACTTTGATATGTTTACCTAAATGATATAAGAGCCCATACATGAACAAAGTTCATATCCACACAACCTTTATTTGTAATGCTGGAAGCAAGTCAAATATCCACCAAGTTAATGCATGAGCAAATGCAGCCCACCTATACTGCTGAGTAGTTTACAGATAAACATCATGAACTCTGAACTTCTATAGCAACATGGATTATCTCAACCTACTTATGCCGAGTGAAGAAGCCACATCAAAAGGAATAGATGCTGTGCAATTCCATTCATTTAAAGTATTTAATCTATCTGTTTTATGTGTATAAGTGTTTGCCTGAACATATGGACATGTGCCCCATGCATGCAATGACCACAAAGGCCAGAAGAGGGCACTGATTCCCCTAGAACTGCAGTTACGGATGATGGTCAACTGAACTGCTATGTGGGTACTGGGAACTTCTGTGGGTCCTCTGAAAGAGCATCCCCTACTGTTAACTCTTGAGCCCCAGATTCCATTTGTTTTAAAAAAACAATCAGAGGACTTCTGGTTTCTTCTCTCCAACATGTAAATAACTTGGAAGTTATCACTTTCATTCCTACAGTGAGAAGAAGAAACAGACGTAATGATCACCACCAGCTTTCCACAGCTCTGTCAGAGGGGCACATCATCACCTGGAAATCTGAGGACTGAGAGGAAAGACTGAAGCCAAGTGTCCAGGAGCAGAAGCTGCTATGTTGAGTGACTGGTGAGAACATTGTGGTGATTTCATAAAGTACTACAGACTGAGTGTGGACTCATGTTAGAGCCAAAATGTCGCAGAGGAGATGGCTCAGCAGTCAAGAGCACTTACTTCTCTTCCGGTGGACTGGGTTTTGTTCCCAGCACTCACATAGGGTAGCTCATAACTCCTTGCAACTTCAGCTCCAAGAGATATGATATCCTCTTCTGGCCTCCTCTGTCTCACACTCAGACACACACAGACACACACTGCATTCTCTCTCTCTTTCTCTTTCACACACATACACACACACACACACACAAACACATATACACATACACAGATACAACCACATCCACATGCCCATAAAAAATAATTTAAAAATTATCTTAAAATGATAAAATTGCCAAGAGCTGTGTTTTAGGATACTTATGCACTTTCATGGGTTTTACTGCACAGTCCCACAAGGTTCTTGTGGTGAATAACTGAGAAATATCTCTCATTTCCAGCGAAATGAGAGTAAAAACTATCATGTAAAAATGTACCCATGGAGGGTTGGACAGATGACCCACCTGTTAAGAGTACTGACTGCTTTTCCAGAGGACCTGGGTTCAGTTCCCAGCACCTATATGGCAGCTAACAACCATTCATGTCTCCAGTTCCAGGGTATCCAATGCCCTTTTCTAATCTCCATTGGCATTGCAGGCATATGGTACATTTACACACATGCAATCAAAACACTCATATGCATAAAATATAAATAAATAAATATTTTTAAATGCACCCCGGGATAAATTAAATACTTTGAAATATATACAGAACATGAGTTTCCTCTAATCTTTTTGTGTCACTTAAATGGAAGAAAAACATGTTAAAGAAATTCTAAGGAGCCACTAGGGAGAAATTCTGTGGGTAAAGAGCTGGCAGAATGTGCTGGTTACTTCTTGTCAACTTGACACTAACCTGGAACCTCAGTCGGCGTATTTTCTCCCTCAGGTTGACCTGTGAGCATGGCTGGGGAGCATTTTCTTGATTGCTCATATACATCGGAGGGCCCATTCCACTGTGGGTGGTGCCATCATGAGGTAGGTAGGTTTAGACGAGGTAGGAAAGGGAGCTGAGCAAGCCAAAGGAAGCAAGCGGTGTTTCTGCTTCGGTTCCTGCATTGGCCTCTCTCGCTGACTGTACCCTGTAAACTAAAATAAACCCTTTCCTTCCCAAGTCGCTTTAATTGATGTTTTATCAAGCAGCAAAAAACCAAACTGGAGCACAGAGGAAGGAGTGCTCAAGCTGGACCCAAGAACGAGACTTGGTGGTGCATGCTTATAATCTCAGCACCGGGGAGAGGTAGATAGGCAGCTCCCTGGGGCTCTCTGGCCAGCCAACGTAGCCTATTTGGAGAGTCTCAGATTAATAGGAGACTTGTCTGAAAAAGCAAGGTGTACAGCCTGCAAGGAACAGCATCCAAGATTGACCTTTGGCTGGTGAATACATGTGCATGGGCACACACATGTACAAACACACGCACCCACACACACATACACAAGGCTTCTAAGGACACAAACCAGGGACTTGTATCCCCTGAAACTTCACCATAATATTAGAGAGTATCTTCTCTCTCCTGAAGGCTTATGAAAATATTGACAATACCCCAGTATTAACAGTGGATAAGTGAGAGAGGTGTGAAAATGGACTCTTTTTAAGATGGAGTTTCTGGGGAAACATAAGACCCCAACAGAGAAAAGCCCAATGAGGGGAGCTAGAAGAAACTGAAGTCTCTGGCACCTCGTATGAAGTATTAAACACAGTCTAGCTCTTACCCAGGTTAATACAAAACCTCACAATACAAACCCAGTGACATAAGGCTCTATTACTCACTTCACCTTATCTTCAACAAAGATTGCAGTCATGTTGAAAGATAAGAGAAAACACAGAAGTGAAAACTCGAACATTAGAACCAGACTCAGAAATGACAGTCTTGGAATTAACTGATAGGTTATATAAAATAACTATGCTTGATATGTTAATAACATAAAGGAAAAGCATGTAAGAAGCAGAGAGTTGATGTAACTGGAGAGATGAAAGCTTCAAAAAAGAACAGAACAGAACTGACAAAATTAATAACACTGTAACAAGTATGTATAGCTATTGATGGACACACTGGTAGGTCTGGCACCACCAGAAAAGAACAATTGGAACTTGATAAATAAATAGAAAACTATCAAACTGAAAAACAAAGAGAAAGCATGGAATTCTCATGAGGAAGACAATTCTTAAGGCCTAGGATAGGCATATTGGAATAACAAAATGAGAGAAACATAACGAATATTTGAACTAATAATGGCCCAGCATTTTCTATATTTAAGGAGAGACTTAAACCACAGGTATAGATAGCTCAGAGATTACCAGGCAGGATGAGTACCAAATCCTACCATGAAGCATAGTCAAAGTACAAAACAGCAACAAAGACAAAGAAAAATCTGCAGTAAGCCACAGGGCAAATATCATCTTACCTGCAGGTCTGAAACCTTAGACCTTACTAGACTGTGATAACCTTGGGAGTTCCAGGTTAGCTAGGATTAGACAGTAGAACCCTATCTCAAAGACAAAAATAAAAACAAAAAGTTCTAAATAAACACCCCCCCATAGAAGGTTGCTGCTATGTAATAGGTGTGAAAAGTGAATCAGAGAGAAAGCGTGTATGCCTTCCCTGTGGTTGTAAGCAATATATATATATTCATGTTATACTATGTTTATGCTTCTTTTTGGGAATGTGGAATTTTTTTCTTCCTCTTTTTTCGGTCTACTTGATTTTCCACAAGTGTGAATCTCTTGGATATCAAAGTGTCAAACCTTATGAAGATGGTAACAAGTGGTTCTTTAAGCTCCCCGCAGGTGTTCAGTGGCTGAAGAAGTGAACCGTCGCTCTGCGATTTGGATTCAGGTCCTGGCGTGAGTGACACTGATGTCTCCTTGTCCTCAGACTCTGCACAAGTTCACGTTGTAAGGAATTCTTTCCGGAGTTAATGTGCTCATGCACAGCTGTTAGTGGAATAGAGCACTTTACAAACAGAGCACACAGCTATATCACAGCCCTGCCAGGTAAAGAAATACTCTAAAGAGACACTTGTGCCCCTTCCTATCTATGGCTGTGAGACAACTGAGACGATGGTACTCAGGAAATTGGATTTGCCACAGGAATCTCATGCTCGGGGAAGGAAAAGGCTAAAGGCTGGTACCAGCCAGAGGAGGAACGTGTCTCCCGGGAAAATACTGCACATAATTCTGACAAATTGTCAGAGCCCTTACAGGAGAAAGCGGAACTAAGACACTGGTGAGGGGCAGGACCACATTTTGACCAGAAGCATTTCGCTGTGAATAGATCTTGTCCTCTGCTAAGACTTCAGCCTCCTGTCAGGCCTGAGAAAGTGAATTCGGGTCACTAGACCTCTCTATCTGTTTGTCTTCCTAATGTGACCGCATTGAATAAATCTCCTTGTCTTCCTCTTCCGATTGCCTGTCTAGTTGGCCTGTTGAGGACAGTGGGGCAGTGCCTTGTTTGTTCCAGCTCCCAGGAACCAGGCTCTGACCCTGAGCATGCCAGTAAAAGCTAGGCAGGCAAACATTTGGAAAAGTGAAGGACACTTTTGTAATATAACTTCCTGTATATGAGCTATTCAGCTAACCTTCAACTTTATGGAGGGTGAACTTTCCAAATAAGTGAAGTGGATGAAGCTGGGTCTCTAGCCTAGGTTGTCTTCAACTATAAACATCTGAACTGATCATAGCATAAAGTAGAGTGCAGAACTTACCTGTGGTCACTAGATGGCAGTGTTCAAATCAATTCTGTTCAAAACCATTGAACTTGACAGTTGAGGTTTTACTGAGCAGCTATCAAGTTTTTAAAATATTTTATTTATTACTTTTATTTTATGTATATTAATGTATTGCTGCATGTGTTTAAGTGCACCTGTATCGTGAAATGCCCACAGATGTCAGAAGAGGGCGCCAGATCCCCTGGAACTGGTGTTAAGGATGGTTGTTAGTGGCCATGTGGGTTCTGGGAATTGAACTTTTGTCCTCTACAAGAGCAGTCAGTGCTCCTAACTGCTGAGCCATCTCTCCAGCACCACAGCTATTTAGTTTGATGCAAGGTCCTAGAGATGCACTGGAGTGCTGGGATGCTGCTGTGGAGATTTTTTTGGTGTTCTTTTCACTATGTATAAGAATAAAAGAAAAATAGTTCAAACTGCTTATGAGGTAACTATGCTGTAATGGGGGAGCCAAAGTATCCTTTTGGGTTCTTAGTATCATTAATAAAAGAATATGAAAATGAACTTTGAAAGAAACTCAAGGATAGTTTTATTAAACTTCTAGAAAAAGCCTGCAATACAGGAAGTTGATAATCCTAGCCTCTTTCGGGAGGGGAGATGGGGAAAAGCCTTTTGAGTCAGTTAGGCACGGAGGTCAGTGATCAGTTAGAAAGCCCAGAGTGTCCAGGAAAGAAAGCCTGTGTAGGCTTTAGGACAATATCTGAGAAAGTGATAAAGAAAAGGAAAATGAAAAACATGCTTAGCGCTGAGCTGTGGATGTGAGTTCAGAGTGGCTCTGATTCCAGCCTCTTGTGGCCCAGGGCAATGAAATGAGCCAGGAACACCTGGTTAGAAATAAAAATAGGGACAGTTCATTAAGAAAGGAAAAGAGCTCCCAAGAATGGGAGTGGGTTAGTGAGCTGAGGGAAAAGCCCAGAAAGGCACTGGGCCAGGAGGCTTATCGTCCTTCCCAGGACATTCACCTTCCCTGTCTTTCCCATTTGTATATATCACTGTTTTTTCTCATTCATGTTGTGTTCTTTAAATAAAGCCAAGGTAAGAAAGGGCTTGATCTTCTTCTACAAACTGATTTCCTTCATATGTTAATCTTGATGTTTCAGCCTTCTGTCCCTATTCCCCCGCCACACTGGGGAGCAGGATCTCACACAAGAACCATGAACTATGCCTCTATTGCACTCATGGGCTTGTCAGGCCAGTCATTACCTTGCAGGCTTGATAGCTGGTTAAGAGGTAACCTACCACTTTCTGTTCAAATATAAGACCCGACCTACAGGAAGAAACACATGGTTGCTACTGAAAATCTGGCCAGGAACTTGTGGCTAGACAGCTCATAGGTCCTAAGGGTGAAACTATTACTATTATTTCACTAAATGGTATAGTATTAATTGCTTTCTAAATGTGTATTTTTATAGCCATAGATTAGTACACCTTTCATTCCTTATCAGAGAAGCGGCTTTGTATAATAAACACTGTTTAATATAGATACTTACCACTGGTCACAGAACAGATAATAAGTATCTACAGAGTGCTCAGCCATGAATGAGAGATCTGTACCACACCCTCTGCCCCTGAGGCCTCAGGGAACACTGCAGAAGAGGGAGCAGAAAGATTCTAAGAGCCAGAGGTTAGAGAATACTGGGTACATGGGAAAACTTCAGGAAGTCAGAGTGAAGGCTGGTGTGTCACTGTCCATTTGCAGCTGAGATGTCTGGGTCTTGACGTGGAAAGAGAATGCCTCCTTGGAAGATCCAGAAGCATGTTATTTTCATTGCCACCAACCCAGGAAGCAACATGGAACATGAGAGCTTCAAGAGATGCATTTTCTGCAATATTTATGAAGCCAATCAAGATTTGTCATGTCTCTAATATTATGAACAATAGTACATCCCTAAAGAAGTTTCCTAACTCTCAGAAATTCCCCTCCTGACTATCATAAGGAAATGACTTCTTCAGTAATATATTTTGGAATCATAGATCAAGTTTTATGTGGAGCTTTTAAAGTTCATTCGTTCATTATTATTAAACTGATTTATTCAATGAACAACCATTTCTTAGCCCAGTTTGCTCCAAGGCACGAGTTCAAAAACCAGGAAGAGGGAAAGCATAATGAAAACAGATACAAAAGTGTGGTAGAGATTGTGCAAGGGTCTCCTTATAGAGTGTTACAACTAACAAGCTAACACTTGGAAGGACACGGGTCTCACAACAAGAAGATGGTAAATATTTTAGCAGATGAAAGGGAAAGATTGTCAATCAGAGGGGACAGAACAAGCAGAGACTTAGGAGCGCTGCTGGGGGCGGGGGTGGGTAGGAAGGCATGTAAGGCGTCCCAGAAAACCTGATGAAAATTTAGTCTTGTAAAATGGAATTCAGTCATATCACGAACGCTAGCAAGGAAAGATTAATTTTATTTCACTTTCATTTTCAAGAACGATCTCCAGCTAATCGCAGGACGTGAGACAAGTCTGACTGATAGACGACCACATTTGATCTTATCACAGATCTCTAACAATCCCTTCAGGCATGATCCCCACTTTCTACGCAAACAAATGGGGATTCAGAGAGTTGAATCATTTGTCCAGGGTCGTTCACTAAAGAGAGGAAACTCCCATCATTTTGTAAGATTGTAAGGAAGGAGAGGAGATGGGGAAAGGAACTTGCCTTAGGTTCCAGTCCCCTCTACATGCTCCTTGTACCCTGGATGCTCATTCCAATACCCACTTAGCCACGTTGGCCCTTCTTTATCCTTGGCAGAACAGAAAAAAAACAGGCTGAAGGCCTTAAGCAAAGTGAAGGGGCCATGTTTTACAAATAAGCACAGAAATATAGCATATAAATGATTGTGAAATTGCGGCTTAATACAACACAGATCTACTATTTCACAGTCCTGGAAGAAAGGTGTTCCATAGGGTCTTGCCGACTCAAATTAAGTTATTGACTGGGATATGTTTTTGTTCTGGAAACTCTTTAAAAGAAGATTTTACCTTCATCTTTCAGGGTCTAGGAGCTGTCCACATTATTTGGTTTATATACTTCTAATTTCATTGCTATCTATCTATCTATCTATCTATCTATCTATCTATCTATCATCTATCTATTTCATGTATATGAGTGCTTTCCCTGCCAGTTGGTAAGTACACCACATACAAGCAATGTTCACAGAGGCCAGAATAGTGAATCATAACTGCCCTGGAATTGGAGTGACAGATAGTTGTTAGCAAACATGTAAATCCTGCAAATCGAACTTGGGTCACTGCAATAGCAGTCAGTGCTCTTAAACTCTGAGCTCTCTCTATAGGCTGATTTCTCAGTACTTGAAATAATAACTCTATAGTGTCATTTCTCTCTGGTCATCTGCTAGGAAAGTTTCACTCCTTTTTGTATAAGGATGGCTGTGATTAGATGGTCCCACCCAGTGAATTCAGCATGTCACTAGGTGCGCTGGTCTGTTTTTATCCACTTGACACAAACTAGAGTCAACTAAGGAATTTGCTCTATCAAACTGGCCTCTGCGTGTGGTGGCATTTTCTTGATTGCTAATTGATGAAGGAGGCCCCGGCCCAGTATAGGTATTACCTTCCCTGGGTAGGTAGACTGAACTGTATAGGAAAAGTAGTTGAGCAAGTCAGGACAAGCACACCAGTAAACAGAATTCCTCCATGATCTCTGCTTCAGTACTTGCCTCCAGGATCCTGCCTTGAGTTCCTGCTGTGGCTGCCCTCAATGGTAGAGTGTGAACTGTAAGCCAGATAAACCCTTTTACTTTCCAAGTTGCTTTTGGTTAGTTTATACCTTAGCAATAGAAAGCAAACTAGGACAGAAGTTGGTATCAGGATCATGGGGTATTGCTATAATTCACCTGACTATGTTGTGGGGGCTTTTTTGAGAGAAATATTATGAAGTGTTTGGAACTCTGGGCTGGAAGTGCTCAGAGCTTAACACGCTGTTCTCTGGGAGCTTGAATGATAAGACTGTAGAGAGAAATGCAGACCATGAGGCCTGGCTTGTGAGGTTTCAGAGGAAAGTTTGAGAATGCTTCAAAGACTCTATCAGGGTGCTTAGTAAGAATCAATGAAAGGACTACAAAGGATGGGAGCCCATTGCTCATGCACACCAAACTGCCATAGGGAGCTAGTCAGAACCTGCTCACTCCTTTACCATCTCCACACTCACAGTTCTAGTTGTGATTGCCCATCTGTCACATGGACAAGCCTAGAATCATCCCATCCTTCCAATAAACCTAAGCAAATACATGTAAGATCTCTCTAATGAAAGAGACTGGGGAAGACATTGGAAGATAGAAAGACCTTCCTTGTTCATGGATGGGTAGATTTAATATTGTGAAAATGACCACCCTATCAAAAGTACTTTACAAGTTCAATGCAGTCCTTAAAATAAATCTTCATGACATTCTCAACAGAAATAGCAAAAATCATCCTAAAATTCATATGGCATCACAAAAGACCCTGAATAGCCAAAGCAGTCCTAAACTCAACGGGCAATTCTTGGGGGGATTACCATACCAGATTTCAAACTACATTACAGATCTGTAGTAATAAAATATCAGGAAGTTCCAACCCATGATGGATGATATTAAACTTGTACTGTGTGATCTTGGAGAACAGATCAATACTGCTACTAATGGTAAATGCTAAGATACAGCTTTTAGGAGTATGTGGGGTGGAGCTCTACAGCCATGACTGGTGTTCTTGGATGACACAGGCTAGAAATGCCACAGCTGACTGGTGCTGGAATCTTACAAAAATGATTTGATCATGAGGTGTGGGCCAGCACAGGTGAGCATTCAGTTCAATTTAACCCTCACAGTTAGTGAGTCTATGGCTTAGGCTCCTATTCATGGCTTTTTAATACCTCCAGTTCCATGGATGAAGAAACAGCCAGGACCTTTCATGGTAACTAAGGATTTTTTTACCTTCAGAAAGTCCACTATCGGGATCTATCCCATGATGAAGAACAGAACAGGTGAGGGAAGCAGGCAGAGCTCAGATGCTTTCTTAGGGGATAAGGGAGACAATATTCTTGTTAGGAAACAAAAAAACAATAGTCAAATGAATAGCCCAAACTAAAAATAACAGTGGAATATTCTAAGAAAATACAGTGGCATATTGACAATTGAAAACAAAAGGAAGTGTAAAGAGAAAAGGGTTGAAGTAAAAGTAGACTTGGTTCTATTGTGTGGTCTGTATGTGAAGTAAGTATGACTTACATTTTAAGATAGTTAGAAACTTAAGAAAAGAAGAAAATGTAGACCAGGCCCTTCATCTTAATCCAGAAAACAATATATTTTTGAGAATTTCTTCATCATTTCAGTTTTGGGGTAATTATCTACGGTAACTTGGTGAACTATGTACATGGTGCTCATGTGTCACTAGTGAATATCAAATAAAAGTTTGTTCTTTCCAGAATTCTATGATCACAGCTATAAATGATCTTTGAAGTGAAAGTTTAAATGTACAAGTTATAAACCTGAACCCAAACCAGGTTTTACCTCCCCAAACATGTCCACAAGTAATTAAGTGGTTAATTACAACTGAGTTGTTTTGGAGAGCTCTTTGTATCTTTACAGCTGTGACTAATACTTCAAAAGGCTTCTCACATTCCTTTGAGGTTGTCATGCCCATTCTGTCCTCAGAGGAGCTTGTTCAAACACTTAGGATATGAGGCCAATACTGCCAATGACTTCGTGGCTGTTCCCTCTCTTTTCCACTCGTATGGATTACCCAACAGCAGTAAGGCAATCTGAGCCAGCTCCTGATTTGCCTCCTTATAGTCAGGGGAAGGTCAGCTATTTTTTGATCCCCATGGGAGAAAGAGAGCTCCTCAATCAGTATCCTAAAATAGCCGGTCATTCTCAGCTGCTGGGTTGGAGCCCGTCCAGGGAGAGCAAAGGGACAGAGTAGAAATGAGCAGTCACTACAACTCTCACTAGGACAGGCTTCTGACGATCTCTCCTCCCCAAACTACCATTCTTTTAGACTGTTATTGAGAAGTTGATTGTTTACAATTTGTTCTTTCATTTGGAAGGAAACCAGTCAGTTGAAAAATGAGACTAAATGTCGCCATCTTTTTTGGGGCTCTTTTCGGAGCTTTGGGAGTTTTACTCTTTCTGGTTGCCTTTGGATCAGATTATTGGCTTCTTGTAACTGAAGTGGGCAGGTGCTCAGGTGAACAGAATGTGCGTTTCTTCTTCAAATTATCGAAGCACTTCGTAGAGATAAGGATAGCTTTATTTAACCTCTTGAGAATCACAGGGGGCTATATTTCTTCACAGAAGTTTGTTGGTAGCTACTGGTTTTCATTGTTGGGACCACAGGCATTGGGCTGTAGTGAAATTGGTTATATTCCCTGAGTTGACAGCAGGTCACTTTGTGTTCTGTGCAGATAGAGAATGTCACTTTCCACCACGAAGGGTTCTTCTGGAGATGCTGGTTTAACGGCATGGCGGAGGAGAATAATTCCAACATCTGGAAGTTCTGGTACAGTAAGTACAACCCACCTTGCTTTGCTCCTCTTCTCTGAACAACAACAACAACAGCAACAACTAAAAACAGATTCTTTTTTTAGTACTTATCACTTGTAAGAGGATTGGATTCTTTATTAGAAAGTCTCAGTATGATGTCTTCAGAAGGGTCATGAAGAAATTTCCTTCAGTAGGGAATAATTTCTTTCCTATAATAAAAAAAAATGTCTGAATATTTATGGCAAAAAAACTGAAATACCTGTTGTTTCTCTGCCCATATTTAAAATATGCTGTGGCTAAGAAACAAAGTAGATATTGTCTGTGATGTTTTCTTTTCAAGTGTCTATGATTGCCATGTGGAAAGTAAGTGTTTTGGAAATTTGTTTGGCTATAAGCTCCTGAAATTTCAAACACAAAATTCCAGAAATAGAGGTATTATTGTATATTCATAGCTTCCAGGTTTTTTAATCTATTTTTTTTCTGTAATGAAACTTAATTGCGAGTGGTAGTAGATGAAATTTTTATAGTTGGGCTTTGCCCAAGTTTGTAGACAATATCAAAAAAAGCTTTCCTTTTGATTTTCACATTCTTATAGAGCAACTTGAAGGTTCCCTTTTGAGGGTGACTATCCTTTTAAGACTGTGATATACTCATATGACTGTATTTCTATTAGTCTTTGAAAAACAAATCACTGAAAATACTAACATTCATTTTATTGTCTTAAAAATAAAATAACTGTTTATAAGTTGAAAGTTTAGTCGGGTTAGGATTATTAGCTTTATTCTTAAATACTCCTGTGAAAAGTCAAAGTACATATTTACACAGTAGTCAAGACTATGAAATATATAAAATGGACACAATGCCATGGAAGACACGCAGTCTGCTGGCAAACTGATGTATTCTAAAGGAGCAAGGGAATAATAAAGTGGTTCCTAGGGAGAATATCCATGGGACCCTCTTCCAGTCCATGGGGGGCTGAGAGTAACTGTGCAAGTCATCAGGGGAAATAATTTTCATGACTAAAACAGAGAAAGTCAGGCTGCACAAGCTAAAGGTATTGCCGAAGACTTAGAGAAATTTCCTTCACCTCACTCTGCTTTAAAGCACACACAATGAATTTTTAAGGTTTTCCTACAACATAAAAGTTATTCTTGTGGTTTCCTCAAGTGTTGAAATTTTATATGAGTTCTTAATTGTAATGCTCTGTCGGGTGTATCTTTTCCCTAAAAATAAGATGTATGTAGAAGAAAGATTCTGTGAGTTGGAACCAGTCAACTTTTTAAATCTAACTTTTTTTAGGCTTCTAAATCAATTCCTTTTGAATATCTACTCCATGCTAGACCTTCTGTTAGGAATTAAGAATATTTGAAAATGAGTAAAACATTGTGCCTTAGGACCGTGTAGAAATTTGTGTTTGTTCTATTGAATTCTATTGTATAGCTAGGTATTTAGGAAACTCCATTTCCAAGTTCCCTGTGCTTTTCAATAGGGTTTTCATTTCTCATCTTTTAGTTGTCTTGAGTTTGTTGGTAGACCAGCAGTTCTGTTTTGTCTCTATGCTCCTGGCCTAGGGATTCTGTTCCATTAGGCATGAGTCATCCTGAGTCCCTGAGTAATGGACACCATCCCTTTGTTCTTTCTCCTAGCCAATCAGCCACCATCTAAGAACTGCACACATGCTTACCTGTCACCATACCCTTTCATGAGAGGAGAGCATAACTCTACCTCCTACGACTCTGCAGTCAGTAAGTACCTCATCACCCAGCTGCCTCTGGCAAGGACTAGCCATGTTGCAAGATATGTATGAGCAATTAAAAGTAATTTAACATCTGTAATTCTAATGCTTTATGTGATATTAACCTGCTAATATAAAATGTAACCATTTTAACGCCTCATTTATAAGTTTAATTAGAAGCTGACTTTGATCTAAAATTAGAGCTATTGTGATTTACTTGCTAATTATGCAAATAATTTTAAATGTATTTTTAATACAAAGCTAGTGATACTTATTCAGAACTGTTCTTAAAAGTATAACTGATTTAAACCTAATTAAAACTGAAAATACTGTAATAAGCATCTGACTTTAAAAGCAATTGTTAGGGGAGGCAGAGATGGTTCACTGGTTAAGAACTGGCTGCTCTTAAAGAAGACCTGCTTTTAAATCCCAGCACTCACATGGTGGCTAACAACTATCAGTAATTCCAGATTCAGGGGATTTGATGCCCTCTTCTGTCCTCCCTGGACATTACACAACATGGGTGCACTTACATGCATGCAGACATAACACTCATACACAAAATAAAAATAAATAAAAAAAATCTTAAAAATAAAAATATAGAACTGTTTTTATAATTGTTATACATAAGAATATGATTATGCCACTCTATTCCAAAAAAATAACTTAACTGTTGGGTATGATCTTGCACAGACAGAATTAACTGGAAGTCATATTAAAAATATTGTTTTTAATAACTAAACCAAGCATTGGTATAAACTACCAATACCTTTCAAAGAATCAAAGTGATTATTTTGAAAACAGTTCCTAATAAATGTAATACTTTGAATAAAATTATATTAAGCAGGGATCTATAAAGAAGAATAACCAACAGAATTTATACATAATTATTTTTTTTCCCTGTATGCTTGGTGTGCTGGTTCTAGGAACCTCCTTAGATACCCAAATCCTAGATACTGAAGTGCCTTATATAAAATGATGTAGCATTTTCATATAACCTATATACATCCACCTGTATACTTTGGGTCATATCTAGATTTCTTATGGTACTGAATATAATGTAAATTTTATTACATAGTTGTATTGTAAAAGAATAACAAGAATAAGAAGCTTATACATGCTCAGCACAGGCACATTACTTTTCTGAATATTTTCAGTCCATGAAGCTGAGGATGTGGAGCCTGGGATGGGAAGAGGAGAGTAAAGGGAGAGATATAATGAAATCATGTATCATCTATTTATCTATTATCTATCAACTATCTTTTGACTTACCTATCAACCAATCAATTTTAAGGATTTGTCTCAGGTGACTGTTGAAATCTGTTGAGGAGCCTGGCAAACTGATGATTCAGATAAGCATTAATGTTTTACTTTTGAGTCAGAAGGCCAGAAACTCCAGTCAATTTTTATGTTGTGTTAAAGATTTTGTTTCTTGGGGAACCTGTCTTTGCTCTTAAGCATTCAAGCTATTGAATGAGGCTCACTCGTTTATGTAGAGTAATATGATTTGCTCAGAATCAATTGATTATATATCCTAATCAAATCTTAAAAAACCTTCACAGAAACTCCTAACCTTGGGCTTGGCCCAAACACTAGTACCATAGCCTGACATATAACGTTAACCATCAAAGAGCATAAAAGGTCTTCACATGATTCATCAGCTTCTCTTCTTTCTGTCAAATGTATATCTCCATACATTATAATGATTTTAGGCTTGTGAAAGAGAACAGCATTTGCCCTTATCACACCTCAGTGACATTTTATGGAGGAAGTATCTATCTAATCTCGATGGGAAAACAGATAAGAATGAGATAACCTGCAACTATGCTTGACCATGCAGGATCCTTTGGTCCAAAGGGCTGTGTCCTTGAAAATGTATGTGGACTTTCCTATTGAAAACCCTAGGAGGCATCTCCTTCATATTTGCTAGCAGCCCCTGTGTCCTTCAGGGAGTGGACACTCTTACTGGTAACAGGAGAGATGGGTGAGACAAGCAAGACTATGGCAAGCTATTTTGGGAATAGTGTTCTTAGCTTTACAAAATACACTAAGAAGTAATATGGGGTTTGGTTTCCAGAGCATTTGATGGTGGCATTAATATTAATATTGTTGTTATTCCTATGTTGAGGTCCTTCCATGAGAGAGGTGTTCTCAATACATAGATTTGAAAAGGACTTAAGGAGATACTGGAGATCTAGAAAACACGATAGCATCATCTGTGCATAATAACGATGCTGGAGATGGAGAGTAAATGCATGTCAGGGAAATTACTCTGCAATTACACTTAGAATTATTATTCAGCACTACATGTAATTACTGTGCCAGTTTTTGGATCTAGTGACAAAACCATATCCAATTTTTTTGAATTATCAAACTCTTGCTTGGCGTTCTTTGTTTGGCCTTCTTTGTTGGCATTCCTTGTTTGGTGCTTCTTATTCATTTTAAGCAACTTTATTGAACACTCTGAGCCAAAAGGACCAAGATGAACAAACATACAGAGTGAAGTAAGATGTGAGCCTCATTATCCTCATGTGCAAGGGTAGCCGAGGTCTTTGTGATATGTGTTCCTATTTCCTACATGTAAGAGAATGACACAGATTTCATGAAAAGTAGCCCTCCTGAGTTTTGTGTTTGTGCTTTCTAATCCAGGAGACGAGTCTCCACCAGAGCCTCGTTCATGTAGCTCTACGCAGCTTCATGATTAGTGGACATTATATACTTACCAAGTTATTTTCAGTCAAATGAACTATTGTTAATAAACTATGAAATATCATGATCTGGAAAATTGCTGTTTACATTGGCCTAAGGTTTTAGAACGACTGCTGGTCAATACTGAATTATTTGTGAAGATATTGTAGTATATGTGATTTCTTTGGGAGTGCTTCTTTCAGAAGCTTAAAGCATAACTGATGATTCTAAAAATTGAGAACTGTGAAATCTAGGGGCCTGTCTGTTCACACAGCTGATCTTTGGCAGAATTAACACGGAGATCCAAATCTCTGGTTTCTGTCTCACTGACAATTCTATCAGCTATAGTGGAAGTAGAGACTGAAGACAGTCCCTGACTGTGAAAACGATAAGGATGATCACGGTTGAACATGCTGGAATCCCAGCACTGGGGAGACAGATGCAGTATTCAAGGCCAGCCTGGACTATGTAACCAGACCCTACCTCAAAGAGATGAAAAAGAAAAACAAATAAGCAACATCAAAAAATGTTCAAGTCTTCTACTTGTGTCTTGACAAAAGAACAAATGAAATCTATAATCAACTCTTTCTGCATTTTTGTCTGAACTCAACCTCTGTGTATGGTCAGTTCTAAGTCAATATTTCATTTAATTTTTTTTTTGAACTCTCAAAGACATATTCTGAAAATCATTTATTCTCAAATTTAGTTATTGGAATGATTGCCCAAACCTAGAGAGGATGGTCTAATCAGAATTGTTTTTGAGACAGGCTTGTGAATTTCGAAGTTCATTAAACAATTCCATTACCTTTGGAGATTTGTCGAGGCTTAGATTTTCTGGTTTGTTTCCTGCTTACAGTCATCATGGTCCACATGTTTGGTCCCATTCCGTAATGACAGTCAGGACATAAATTAATTTTCAAGATGATTCAACTCTGATTGAATGAATATGTCCTTTTCTTGGTTTCTCCATAGTCTTTGGCACACACTCTCCCGCTGCTAAGTGCTGTTGCACTTAACTGTAATTGTTTAACTCAGCTTCTTGTAACTCCTCAGATCACGGAATAACCTATTCGTATGTATTCTTTAGAACTTGGTGTAGTGCCTAGTAACTGGGAGATGCTTAAAATTTGGTGGATAATGGCTTTTGCCTAAATTAAATTTAGGCATTAGAAACATAGCTCAGTGATAAAGTATTTGCCTAGCATGCACAAGGACCTGGGCCCAATCCCCGGCACAGTCAATCAGTCAATCACCCAATCAAATCTTTTCAACAGTAAAACATTCTAAGTATTTTAGGTGGGGAAAAATTAAAACTGAATTGCATACTTGATTTTTCTTCTTTTCTTCTTGTGCTAGAGATGGAACCCAAGATCTTCCACATACTAAGTCAGACTAAATACACACACATTGCCACTGGACTACATACTTTCCCTCCCTCATTTCTCTTCCTGTCTTCCTTTTATTTCTGTGTGTGTGTGTGTGTGTGTGTGTGTGTGAGTGTGTGTGTGTGTGAGAGAGAGAGAGAGAGAGAGAGAGAGAGAGAGAGTTTTGTTATATAACCTATGCTGTCCTAGAACTCGTGATCTCTTGCCTTAGTCTCATGAGTGCTGGAATTATAGATATATACCAGCAGTTCTGCCTCCCATTTTGTAATTAAGCAATCTATATTGAAAATGATTTTACATTTTTTTGGTAAGTTAAACCAAATATGACCTGGGCTCCTCACTGGACCTTTGAGTTCTGTAGATTCAGTGTTCCTCTCTGATCTCAGAGTACTTTTTTCTCAATGCGTATTTTTATTGAATGCTTCTGGATTTCATACAATACATCTTAGTTACCTTTAGGCATTCTCCTCTGTCTGTTCCTCTCCATAGCCCACCCATAGAACTTTATTCATTCTGTCATATATGTTAAGGCCTATCAAGTCCAGTTTGTGTGTCCAGACCTCCCTGTGAGTTTATCCACTGGTGTCTGTTCAGTTTGTTTAGGGTCACTGCCTTAAAGAAAATCACTCTCTCTCACCTAGCAGTGATGAGCTGTCAGTAGTTCCTCTGCTAACACTGGGCCCAGCTGCCCATTTTCCAAGTTCTATGCTGGTGTTTGTTTGATTAAGTTTGCATGAATCTCGTACATGTAAGTTCATAGGTGCAAGTTCCCAGGCGCCTGAAAGACTCTTTCTTTATGATCATCCACCACTCCCAGCTCTTATAATCTTTCTGCTCCCTTTATCACAATGGTCCCTGAGCCCTGGGCGGGTGAGGTTTAATATAGGAGTCCTATTCAGAGACACGTACTCTGCAGTCTCTTATGTCTCTTATTATTTACTCTTTGGCCAGTTGTGGCTTTCTGGGTTCGTAGCTCTCTGTTGCATGAGGAAGCTTCATTGATGAGAGCTGAGAGATGCGTTTGTATTCTCTCTACCCCTTGTTCCTCTATGTTCTATGAGCCTTACGTGTAGAGGTTCCATTGAAGATGTATCACTTAGGTTTGGGCAACTCACAGACACTTATTCTCTATGTGTGATCAGTTGAGGAACTCTTGTTAATAGTCTCTGTCTGTTGCAAAACAAGCTTCTTTAATGAGTGGTGACTGGCATACTTGTCTATAAATATAAAGATCCATATTTAGCATATGGTAAGAGATTATGTTTGTCTAGGGGTGTGACAGCCAGAGGGTTTTCTCTAGGATCTATGACGTCTCCAGCCATACATGTTTGGGTATGAAGCTCCCTGACTGCTGTTTCTCTCTTCCGCCTCCTCGCCCCCATTTCCCAAACAAAAAGGAGAGTTCAAAGTTAAGAATTCTGAGAAGCCTTCATTGGTAAACCCTTGTGCCACAGGGTCTAGGGCAATTTCTCCTTTATAAATGCCTTCTTTAATTTGCTCATTGGGAAGCACACATTTTGCTTGTGTACTTGCTTTGTACAGTGACAGTCCTTGTGTTTGGGGGGTCTTGTCTGTTTAGCTCATACTCTTAGAGTCTCCATTGTAGGCTAAGCGCTCAGGGAGTACTTTGGGCACATTCCATCACACTGCACTGTAATGTGAATGCTGATTCCTAAGCACCTGTTTGCACACGTGTTGGCTTTAACTGTTTACTAAATGGACTCCGATGGTTGTTCAATTGTGCTGGATGCTTGTTGTAACTTTCAGTCTCCACCAGTGTCTCCAGCAGTGAGCTGGCCTCTGCTTTATTGTTGGTACGCATGTACCTGGTGATCGATTCCAGTCTTTCCCTTCTCACCTTCATGTAAAGTGCAAAGTGGAGTGAAGGATGGGAAGCCAGTGGCAGGAAGACAGTTGGGTGAGATATTATTAGACAGTGATGCATTAGAACTTGAGTAACAGGAAGCAGATTGCTAGAACAGGGGCTGTTTTCTCATGCCGCAAGAAGGTTGCGGCAGCTGCTGTGGTGATGCTGTGGGAAGGGGGAGGGGGCTCCTGCACCCTTCCTCTTTCCTTTGCAAGTAGATGTTCACCTGGCCCCTTCAGGTTTTGTTAACTTCAGCCAATAAAAGTGCATCTAGAATCCACTGGTAGGTTCCTACCAGAGCCTTATTCATCAAAATGTTGCTGAGACTTCTACAGGTTGGGTCAGGGAGCCTTTGGCTTTCCAGTCAGGGTACTCAATGAGAAGAGATAAAGGCAGAGAGTGGCGTCTGAGGGAACTCACTGGAAGACTCAACCTCAGGGACTTGCATCTAGTCCCCTTGAAAAGTCATCAGGATAGATCAAGCATGTGACCAAAAAAAAAGAAAAAGAAAGCTGGAGGAATCAAGGACCACGAGAAATTTCTTTTTGGAGAAGGAAATTCAGTTTAAACAACATTCACTAAAAAATGGTGCTTGCTTCTTGAGAGTGTCATTTTAGCATTTTTTTTTTCTTCTGGTTCTTTTTATATGCCAATATGCTTCTCTGTTACATAGTTTTATTCATCATAAATACCAATGCACATCTTGTTTTTTCCATTTTTGTGCTAGCATAGTTTCTCCACATCTTTACCTAATAGCTTCTTAAAATTGGAATACTAGCCTCTACCCATAGATCAAAAATAACTGTCTGTATGTTACACATTTTGTAGCTTTTGTTAATTATTCTGATTTGATTTCCAGGTGTGTGGATACTGAATTAAAAGAGAGAAATGGATTTCGGTTGTTGGTGCATTTGGGTTGTGTGCCCACTAATACTGAACACTGACTGACTTCCAAGCAAAACAATTTGATGAAAAGGACAGAGATATGGGACTGGAGAGAAATAGGCATGTTTAGAATTAGGAGATGGGAATTAGTTTGGGTTTAGACATGAAGTTTTAGAGAATGATGGGATACCAGTTTCAAAGTAAGTAGCTTGATGCACAAAGTTTGTTTTCTAAAAAGGCATTGATTAGTGTAGCAGATACTGATGGGAAATGACAGGTGTGAGTTTTCATTGAATATGTAATCTTTCAGAAAAGAATCATGGGGAAAAAATACCGTAAAATAGAAATTATTCATTGAACAAGAAGAAAATAGGGGAAAACAGTCCAAAAGTGAAGGGCAGACGGCAGGTTGGCAGGTTGGTAGGCAGACAGCCTACCTCCTTGCTAAAGGAGTCAGCAAAGGAGAGAGTCTAGCAAGGATGCACAGTCCCCAGTGACAGAGCTGAATGAAAAGGGATGAGAAGCGGGCAGGAAGGAAGTGGGTCATGTGCTGTGCTGATGATACAAATGTTCAGGTGACTCCCCACCAAGGGCTCATTGCCTTGGATGTCTATGAAGAATGTTCTTTCCAGGTATCTGCTTCTACCCTCAAACCTACATGTGCTGTTGGGACCACTAACAGACCTCTGCCGTGCGGAGCATTACAGAGCCCTGCTCATTCCTAGACTGAACCTGTGGCTCTGTCACCGGTAACGCCCTTCTCCTCCCTAGGGAACTCATTTCCTTTTCCTGCACATCTTATCACTTCCTAATCCTCCTGAGAGCCAAGTCCCACTCCCCCCACCCTTTTTTTTATCTCCCAAGGGACAGCTTAAGAAGCCTTGCCCTCTCATAAAGGGGTGGGGCCACAGAATGCTGGGAATGGGAAACCTCACTGGGATGTTCAGGGAGTATGCCACTAGAAAGTTGAGACCCTTGTAGTTAGCCAACTCTTGGGCTTGGAATAGCCTCCAAAAGAACACAGCATTACTAAGAGTCCTTACAAAACAAGCACATGGACTCACTTTACTGCAGAATACAAAGAAAAGTAACATTTAGAATACATGTCCTGACATTTGACTCTTGAAATAGCACAAGAATGAATTACATTTCAGTGGAGTTTAGATAAATGTAAATGTGCATTTAGGCGACACAGTGACAAGTTCTAAGTACCTAGTGACCTCACCAGATCTCACCCTCCCCCACTTGCAGATTATCTTTCTGATGTATCTCTGTCTTATCTATTAATTTTATGCATGTTCATAGGTAGTGATTCTATGAACTTTTTCTACTTTAAACATTTTAATTTCACTTAAGTAGAAAAAAAATTGAGAGAAAGTATAATTCAGTCATTTTTCCCATAAACGCCAAGCACCTAGAGTTTGGAAATATACCAGCATCAATTGAATTTTCTGCCATTTGTTCAAGCATTTGACATCACACAGTCATGATCACAGATAAAATGTTTATTACAGAGTTGTCTACAGTTCCTGATTAATAGCTGACTTTTCATGTAAGAACCCAGCACAGGCTCCATGTGGTTCTGCTATGAGTGCCACCCAGAAACCCCATACTGAGCTTCGCTATTTAGAAAACCCTGAGGGCCAGGTCAGCTTGGTACAGTCAGGGCCCAGTACCAACGCTGTAATTAAAAATTACTCTTTTAGAGGGTGCTATTTTATGTTACCTATACTTTGCTCATAAGCTCCTCAGGCAGGAGGTGTTTGCTCTCTGAAAATACGACCATGGAGCTTCTCAGGGCACTGTGGCTTGACCTTTTCTTGGGAGCACAGGCTCTCACCTCTATGCAGGTGTATCAGTAAAAATGCCTGCTGTGCTCACAAGAGGAATTCTCTTCTCATGAGAAGAATCTCCCAGAACCATAGAGTAGGGCTTCTCAACCTTGGTGTGTTTACATTGTAGACTGGCTAATTCTTTGTTGCAGGACTTTCCAGTGCGTTTCTAGGATGCCCAGCAATATCCCTGGTTTCCACCCACGAGACGCCAGTATCAACCCTTCACTTGTGACTACTGAAAATAGCTCTAGATATTGACAGATGTTCAGGGTAGTGGTGGGCACAAAAACTGCCCTCTGACAAGAACACTGGGGACTCCTAGACATCCATTCCCCACAGTTCTGGCCCAGAGCCCAATCTCTTTGGAATTACATTCATCCCTCAATAATGCAGAGACATTAGTTTCAAATTCCTCCTGGACACCAGCATATTCCTTATACAAAGTGATGTCATTTTTATAAAGTAACTATGCACACCATGTCATATCCTTTAAATGATTTCTAATCCTAATATAATGTAATGCTTTATTAATAACTGTTGTGTTTGGAAATAATGACAAGAAAACCATTGTGCCTGCACTGAACATGTACAGTTTTTTCCTTTCAATATTTCCTTGTAAGCAGTAAATATTTGTTTCTTAAGTATTTTAATCCAAAGGCAGTTGAATCCTTGAGTGTGAAAGCCACAGCCACAGTTGTTGATTGTGCACTCATAATGCTTGCACTCTACCTGGCTCGAGTCCTCTGCTTCCTCAGTACTCAGGCACATGATAATGGTTACTTTCCTTCTCCCGTTTTCCAAACAGACTATTCAACCTTAAAGGGAGCAAGGAGCCCATCGAAGCCTCTTGTCTTTAAACATTTTTGCTTCTTCTCCTAGCTTTGGGTCTTTGCTTTGAAGACAGCATCAAAATTGCAGTTGGAATCATTAAGAATTTATTAAGTACAATATTTATTAGTATACTTGGCAAAATCTGGGTGTTGCTGGATACACCCTGATTTCTTACTCTCATAGAGGTTACATTGGAGTGGTAATACAAAACAAAACACAAACATAGTTATCCAGCAGAGTGCTTTAGACATTAAAATTGTAAAAGAATGTAGATGTGGATGAGGGGGTCTCAGTCTTAAGTAGGATGGTTATGGAGGCCTCATGAGACAGTGGGATCTGTGTTGAGCTGTGTAGCTTTGACTCTGCTAGGCAGCTGAGCAGTCCCTGTGGCCCCCAGTCCTCCTTTGAGGACTATATTTAGGCTATACAGAGGGCTTCTCATTGGGACTGGCCGATTGCCTGGTTCTGTGGGAGTTATAAGCTCAACTTTCAGTCAGTATTCAACCCCTGGCATCTCAACTTGGGCTGAGTACATATACAGTCTTCTTTTACAAATTAGTTTGTGAAATGTGCATAAAATAAGATCCACTTCATAGAGTTGTTAGTAAAATGAAGAGAGATAATATTAAGTTGTTAGCAATGTAGTTGCCATATCATTATTGAGTAAATGTCGGTCATTCCTATGATGGTATCTCAGTTGAGCACTCCTAGAATAAGACACCATCAAGCTAAAAGCCTTTGTTACAACTTTCCCTAATGGGATGCTTCCTGGCCTTCTCTTTCTCTCTCCCTCTCTCTCTCTCTTTCTCTCTCTGTCTCTCTCTCACACACACACACATGCATGCACACGTGTATGCATGTAACATCAAATATACAGCAAATTTTCCATACATAATATGGGGTTACACAAAAAGTGTTGGTTATTTTCATAATCACCATTATCCTAGCAACGTGATCATTTAATCCAGGAAACTGACTTGAATGTGCTGTGTCTGAATGGATCATTGTTACCTATCACATGAGTAGATCCATGTGGTGTGATCACCGCTCACAACAATAGTAAAGAATTATTCCGTCAGCGTGCCCTTCTCACTCCTGTTACTGCTTTGGAATCTTTTATCCCTCACCAACCCAATCCTTAGAAATCACAAATGTTAATGTGTTGTGCAGCAGTTCAAGTCATTTCAATAATGTTATTTAAATGGAGTGATACAGAATATAGCCTTCTAAAACTTGCTCTATTTAAAGCATATGCCCTTGAGTTCCATCTAAGTTGTCACCTATATCAACAGTTCTCTCATTTTTATTGCTCTGTAATTTGATTAATCAATCTCCTACTACTATGGGGCAGTTTGGCTACTTTAGCTTGGGGCTATTATAAAGAACGTATATTGTTTTATATGACTATAAATTTTTATTTACCTGGAATAAGTACTCAGCAATGCAATTGCTGGTCCATATAAGAAATGTTTACTTTTCTTTCTTACTTTAATTGTTTATTCTCCAATTTGATTTGGCCTTTCATCATTGAGTGTTACAAATGTTTCATTATTCTAAATGTGAAGTATTTATTGGACATGCCCTATAAAAGTTTGACATTACCCAGATTATTCATTTCTTTTACAGTCTTAGCAGAGGTTCTTCTGGATGAAGCTATAGATTTTCATGAAGCTTAACTTGCTAACTCTTTTCTAATGACCATACTTTTGGTCTCATGTTTAAGGACTGCTCCCCAGTCTTGAAGACTGTCATGTTTTCGTCCAGTAGTTTTACATTTTTATGATGTGTTTTTAAATCAAGATTTATTTGGAGTTGATTTTTGAATAATGTATATGAATCTTCTGATAGTACATGTCCAGTGCTTTGCTCAAAAGACTGTCCTTCCTTCATTGAGTCTTTGCATCAATGTAAAAAACTGTTGAACATGCTTGCTTGGGACATTTCCTACAGTATAGATTCTATTTCGTTTATCTATGTGTCCATTTCTCGGTCAATATCACATCATTTGGTTATTTTACCTGAATCATAAATGTTTACATTGAATAGGTTTATTCCTTTTGCTTTCTTCTTTATTTTTTCAAGCTTTATTTCACTGTTATTATATGTATTATATGAAGAAGTCAGGTGACAACTTCCAGGAGTTGGTTCTCTCCTTCCACCCTGTGAGTCTCAGGGATTGAACTTAACTCATCAAGCTTGGTGGTAGGTATCTTAACTTAGTCATCTTGCTGACTCCTCTTCTTTACTTAAAAAATAATTTCACTACTCCATATCCTTTGTCTTTCTTCATAAATTTATAAATTTTTGACTGTCATTGTTTATACTGTGTATTTTTTAATATTTTAACTTTTTATATGTATGAGTATATTGTCTGCCTTTGTATAAGTGCGCCCTTGTGGTGCAATGCCCATGATCAGAAAATAGCATCTGATCTACTGGAACTGGAGATTTGGACGGTTACTGGCTGCCATGTGGGTGCTAGGAATCAAAGCCAGGTCCTCTGCAGCAGCAGCCAGTGTTCTTTAGTACTGAGCCGTCTCTCCTGTCCCGTTTGTACTATTTATATCCTCAGAATATTTCTATGTCTTTCTTCATAAATTTATAAATTTTAGACAGACTATCTGTTTATACAATTTATAATCTCAGAATATATCTGTCTAACTACACAACTCTCAGTGATAGGAAACATATTACAACAATTCATCATTTGAAGAGTATTGATCACTTTATTATCCATGAGCATGGTATTCACTTATTTAGGTCCTATTTGATTTTTTTCCATTAGTCTTTTGTAAATTCAGCATTCAAATACTGTGTATGTTGTTACATTTACATTTAAAAATTCATTATAAATGATACTTTATATTTGTGATGCTGGGGATTAATCCCAAAGCCTTATAGATGTTACCCCAACATTCTATGACTAAACTCTGTCCCCATCTTTGGATTTTCGATACAAAATCTCACTGTTCATCCAGGGAGAGACTTGAATTCAATCTGTAGTCTAGGCTGGCCTTGCATTTTCTATGTAGCCCAAGCTGGCCTCAAACGTGATTTTCCTGCCTCTACTCCCAGGGTGCTGGGATAACAGGCCAATTGTACTGTATTTTAACTTTCAGTTCCATGTGTTTGTTGCTAATATATAGAAATTTAGCTGAGTTTACAAAAATCAGCAGAGTATCTTTGGAATGGTTTTATAGTTTCAGAAAAAAGTGAACGGAAAGTGCAGAAACTTTTCTCTTGTCACTTGCAGCCTCTCTGCACTCTTCTTTCCATGGAGGGTACATCTGTTACAGATGACAAGCCATAGTTATACATCATGAGTAATTAATGCTCGTCGTTTTAATTTAGGTTCAGTTTGTACATTTGTATAGTTAACGAGATTGAACAACTGTATTACGACACACCCACCACTACAGAGTGCTGTAGAGCTGTTTCACCACCCTGTGAGTTCTCTGAGCTCTGTCTATTTATCATTCTCTTCCATGACTTCAGAGAGGGAATTTGGTATAGACTTATCTATAGTGGTTTTATAAATTTATGTGTATATGTGTGTGAATGTATGCTACATGTGTGTGATTCCCACAGAGATCTGAAAAGGGTATTAGATCCTCTGGGGCTATAGTTCCAGGTAGGTATGAGCCACCAGATATAGGTATTGGGAACTAAACTCCAGTCCTCTGGAAGAGCAGTTAAGCACAAGTAAATGTTGAGTCATCTTTCTAGTTTATAGTGTTTTTCATGAATCTGTTTGTGTATCTTCTATAGTTATTGATCAAGGCAAACATTAAAATCATGTTGCCATAGTCTCTTATATTGAAATTTACTCAGGAGTAAATTTCTCAGCAGTGTAAAACTTTATCCCCTTTTATATCCCTCTCTCTTCTGGCAATTATAATTATCTGTCTAATTTCATGTATACTGAGAATGACATGCAACATTCTACTTTTAAAAACTTAAATCATCCTGGGCCGGAGAAATGGCTCAGTGGCTAAGAACACTTGTTGATCTTCCAGAGGACCTGGATTTGATTTCTCCTACCCACATGGCAAACAACCATCCATAACTCCAGTTCCAGGGAATCCAATGCCTTCTTCTGACCTCTTCAGGCATTGCATGCACACAATGCACTTCACACACATAAAATAAAAATAATAAAATATTAAAAAACCTTAAATGATCAAACATGACTTAGAAACTCAAGAAGAGGAAGAATATGTATTGTATCCATCTGTGGCTTCGTAATTGTTCTTATTTATTTATTTAGCTGAAGTTCTTTTGGTTTGCTTTTACTTAGAAAACTCTTTATGTTTTTGAGTAATTCTGTGGGTAACAGATTTCATTAGTTTCAGTTATCTAAGGACCTTGCTTTCCCTTTCATTGCCTAATGCCATCTTCTTTCTGGGTGTAAAGTGTGGAGCTCATAGTTCTTTTCTTTCAGGACTTGAGAATTTTCACATGTGCTCCTGTCCCAAGGCTTTTGATAAATGTCCACCACCATTCTTTTCCTAAGTAAGGGGTTATGCTTCACTTTTGCATTGGGATTTTCCCTTTCTGATAGCATTTAATGGTTTATTTTGCTGTGAATTTCTTTGGCTTTATCCTGTCTGGGCTTTGCTTAGCTGCTTGAAACTTTAGGTTTTTTGTCTTTTGATGACTGAAAAATGTTAACCATCATTTTTTAATCTATTTTAGCCTAGTCCTATCTCTTCTAATCTCTGAGACTCGGAAGATATGCATACCCCATACTTTGTTATAATTCTGTGGCTCTCTCAGTCTCTGTTCATTTTTATGTCTCTTCTCGCTCTTGTTCAGTCAGAGGAATTTACATTACTCCATTTGAAGCTTACCGATCATCTCCTTTCCTTCTTTCTTCTGCTATATAACATAGTATTTGGTCATTTTTATGGTGGTTGTTTCAAATCACCACTTTTTCATAATGTGTATTTTACTTTCCAGGTTTTATGTGCTTCAAGCGTTTTCGTATTTGCTGTTGAAGCATCTTCATGAGCCCAAGAGGCAGCTTCAGAGTGCTCATCAGATAACATCTCTGCCACATTGGCAATGCTGTCTGTGGACTCTCCTTTTTCATTAAAGCTCTGATTTTTTTGGAGTACTGCTAGTGATTGTTTTTTGAAACTGAACTTAGGAATATAATGTTATAAGAAAAAAGAGACCTTGTTTAAAATGCAGACTTTGTTCATTTTAGTCAGGTTTCCTTGACACTACTTTGGAGAGAGAAGCGGTAGGCATGACCTCATTCAAACCCAGTGGGGGTGTGTTTCTCAGCTCCTCCCACTGTCACCCATGACACCTGTCAAGGGAGATGTTCCGTATTTTGATCACTGATAGATACTGAGGGTGTAGCTTCACACAGTGCTCCTTCTGAGTCCTGCCTGACTGGGTGAGGCCTATTACAACTCCACCCATGGCTTCGCCTGACAAGGGTGGCGTTTGGGGACAAATGAACAGCAGAGTGGTGAATGTCCAACCTTGCAATAGACCTTCCATTATTCTACTCTAGTAGGGAAAGTTCTGCCTCGTTTCTCCCTGGAAGTCCAGGCATTCCATATGTTCTCCACTGTTACCAGAGGGTGTGCTCCTTGTCAGTCTGAAGGATGGATGTCCAGACTCCTTGAAGTAGATATGCTTGATATAACATCTCTCCACCAATGTTTGGTAGAAGCATGTACTCTGCCTCTTGGGTTCTGCCTGTGGGTGTGCAGTTCTTCTACTTTCTCTCTAGCATTTGGCCAAAGTAATTAATTCTATCTATCTATCTATCTATCTATCTATCTATCTATCAATCATCTCTTTATGTATCTATCTATTCATGCTTATTGCCGATTGTAATTTTCTGATACACAGGACAAGAAGAAAGCCCTGGCAACTCACTACTATTCTGTTCCTTGGGTCCCAGGGTCCCTTGCTGTTCTGTCTCCTGTTGTTCACCTCTCTAAGTCTTTTTATATATGAGCTCAGGGTCTAGAGTTGTACTTAGTAGAAGGAATGGGAACAAGTGTGTTTACCTCACCTTCATGGAAGCAGACTACCTCTTTAGCTGGTTATGCTGTGAAGGATTTACTTATGGATTAGAAGTGGAGTGTAATAGAAAAATAATTCAGTGACAACTCTTTTTCCCCTTAACAATGGGGGAGAGATGAAGTTGCACGTACTGGAGATGAGGAAGGCTTGGGAGGCCTCGAAAGTCTTTCAGCATGCTGAGTGTGTGTGCGTGTGTGCCAGCTTCTGGATTAGGATCTGGGGTTGAAGGCAGGAAATGTATATTTTCGAGCTCTTGCCTGCAGGTGTGTCTAAAACCATGGGAAAAGATGAAACCTTTTGCAGAGTGAGACTAGAAGCAAGGAAGTTGGTCAAAAGTGAGCCCTATGGTGTTCCATTGGGAGTAAGCTAGCGAGAAGAGGAGGGAGGGGCCAGGGAACCGACAGTGGGAACCTTGGGAGGCCTGCCAAAAACTACAGGTGTGCTGTGTTCTAGAAGCCAGGTGAAGCGTGTTGTTCAGTACAGGGAGTGAAACCAGGGCTTCATGCTTGTGAGAGGTAGAGGAAGACATCGACAAGGGCTCTGCAACTTGACATCTGGTCCAGAGAAATGGCAATACCTATTTAATCAGGTGTTTTACCTCCTGGGTTTCTGCTAAATCAGGCTCACTAGTCTAATAGGAATCCTATGCCAGAGGCCTAGTTCTGGGGGTTCCAATAAGCCAGGACCAGTCACCAGTTTCTGAAGTTCCTGAAGGCCAATTACGGAAAATGATGGAGAAGACAGGAAAGTAATTTGTTCTCAGTAGACACACTTGGGAGAAATGCAGTAAAGAGCAGAAGCCCCTCTCTCTGAAGGACTGACAGCAGTTTTAGGTAATGTAGCTTACAAGGGTCAGGGGCTTGCATAGCCGGTAATCTCAGTCATGTTGTGGTCTCACTTATCAATGTCAGGATAGGTCAGGGAAGAGTTTGTGTTTGCGAAGAAAGTTGCTGTTGCCTGGTGAGTATTTTGATTTGTCACAGGTTGTTAATTCATCAGATCTGTTGTTTCTGGAATCTAAGTGACTATAACCAATCTCTTGGTAATGTGGACACAGGACAGTTTTCACTCCATGGGGGCTGAGTGACAGTTTATTCTCCGTCAAATACAAGTGACCATTGCTCAAGAACATGGATTCCGGTGCATTTTCATGACATTTATAGCCACAGAACAAAAGAAGTGATACGTCAAGATATTTACCAAATATGTTGATGGGACAGCAGGTAGTGAATTATGGCAAAGCATAGGTTTCAAGTGTTATCTCATGGCATTCTTAGTTTTTGCATTGGTAGACACCAATGATCTGATAAATTAATATATCAAAGTGGTTTTACTGACGGTAGATAGGATGTTAGATTAGCTACAGAGGTAGGACATAAATGGCTACTAAAGAAAACCCAAGAAAATAATTGACTCTCTATCTGCCATATTAAAATGCTCCACAGTCAGGAAATTCTATTCAAGCAGTCTATAGAACCTTCAATATAGGTGTGCCTTTTTCAGGAAACTTCAGTTCTCTGTAGCATTGTAAAGGAAATTACTTTATATATAATTATTTTACTCTCACAACAATATACACTTTAAAACTAATTGGTTTATTCTGAAGATTCAGTAAGCTGTAGAATTTTCTTCTTAGTTTTGATATCGTGAGTCAATATCATTTTTTCATTTATTATGTATCTGCTTTCCACAAACAAGCTTGATGACACAGGAATAAAACTAAATTGACTTGTAAGCACAAGTGTTATAAAACAAGTTCCACTTATAAGTTCCACTGCTTCTTGTATGTTTTTTCTTCAAAGTGTTTTTATTATATTTTTGTGCGTTTCAGACGAAGCCTCTCAACCATCTTTACACCCCCTCTCCCATCCACACTCCCTGCCTTCCCCATTGTATCTCATGAGTTTGTAATTTATACTAAGGCCTATTGAGTCAAGTTAGTGTACCCAGACTTCCCTCAATGCAAGTTCATCCACTGAGGTCTAGTCAGTCTATCAAGACCCATTCCCTTAAAGATCAGCTCTCCTCACCCAACAGTAATCAGCTGCCAATAGTTCTTCAGCTAAGATTGGGACTTGTTCTTCATTTCCCCAGTTCTGTGCTGGATTTTTGTCTGCTTGAGTTTGCACGGTTCTTGTGTTTGCTGACACCATGACTGTAGATTCATGTGAGCAAGGTATTAGGAGCGTGCAAGACTTTGTTTTCATATGATCATGCACCTCCTCCCCTGACATTTACTATCTTCCCACCCCTCTTCCACAGTGGTCCCCGAGCCCCTCAGTATTTTAATCAAAATACTACTAAAATACTAAAATGAATTGATTGCTTCCTTGCAAGCCCATGGCCAAGGCCAAAGCTGCATTTATACCAAGTATTTTGCTTCAGTACTGTTGATGGTCCTATGAGATGTTTATGGAAGACAAAGTGTTAATTCTTTTCCAGAACAACAGCAGTTGTTATGTAATATGAGAGTGTTTGCTGTAGCAGCTTGTGCTGAGTAGCTAGGGAGGGATGTCTTCCAAAGATGCATCCTATTACAGCAAACAAATAAGTAAAGCAAAATCCCCTACAACCGTGCATGCAATAGCTGTGGGAACACTGTCTTTGATCTTTGCAATGCTTTTCTGTTTTAAAGTGAGCAGTTCTAGAAGGCTTGTTCTTTCCAGGAGAGACTCGGAAGTTCAGGGTGTACGGTTCATTATTAGGGACATATTGGCCGTCTACTTGCTAGGACTCTAAAAAGAAGAGTTGGAGGTGACTTCTGCCTGTTTATGAGTGAAAACAGAAAACCAGAGAGGCCGGTTACACGACTGACTCTAAAGAACACATGTCAAGTAGTGTCAGGTCAGAGAAGAGATTGAAGATCATCTACCATCACATTCCTTCTGCTCCACCCTGACAGGCCAGATCAGTGACAGGTGCCCAAGGATGGCTTTTGATTGAACTTAGCAAATGTTGACTTTGAAGGTCGAGGACCGTGCTTGTTACTTGGTGGTGAAAATGTATTCTATGTGTTCTCTGTAGGGGTGACAGGGAAGCCTTAGTTTAGACCTTTGAAAGTTTGCTGATATGGACTGACAAGAGAGATTAAGTCAAAAGACTTGCAAATAGAAGTTCCCAAAGTGCAATTACATACCAGCCCAGCATGATCTAGAAATTTCCATATGACTTTTCTTTAAGGGATGGGGAGAATGAAGAATGCAGGTGATTTCCAGGGAAAAAGTAGATGGTTTTTAGGTAAATTCAGAGGATTCCCATATCTGGGAACAAAACTTTTTAGGGCTTATAGAACAGAGTATAGATTCTAAATGATTGTGTTCAGGATGTTGATGGACCCTAAATATAAGACTCTATGATGAAACACTTTATAGGTGTGTTGACAGATTGTCTTTCTTCTTGGGCTAAGAGTCTAGAGAAATGAAAACTTGGGAAAGAAACCAAAGGAAGAAAATTGCTTTGTTCCTTGGCGATTCCACACATTTAACAGACAAGGAGAGGAGATAGCATAGAGAAGCCTCTTGTATCAGCAACATGGGCTGATCTCCCAGTTCCTTTAATTTCAAATATTCAGCATATCAGGACACTACAAATTAGGATGACAGTCCCTAGGCTCTTTAATTGTGATTAAGCAGTATGAGAAAGCTTGTTAGAGTGAATGGAGGCGTCTGCATCCGCGATGCCAGCTGTCCTGTTTGTCCTAAGGAGTCACTTTTCTTACATCACCAGTCTTTAGACTCTTCTTGCGTGTGTGATTCACTTCCCAGCCCACGCAGGTCCTGCTTCTGTACTGGCCAACTCTCTTTCAGAGACATCTGCTGCCAGACACAAGCCACGTGTGCTGGCACTAACTGCACCCCAGCAGCCCTGCTCCTCTTCTGTCTGTGTCTTTGCTTTCTTCTTGAACTTTTGAACATTACTTCCAGTTCCTTGACAGGTCTCCAGCTCATTTTATTTTGCTCATGAGACAAGCTAGTTTCAGTGAGTGCCAGAATTTTTGATGCTTGATCTCAATATATTTAACCTCTTAAGAAAAAAGATCCTAAAAGAATATAAAGTTGTGTAAAAGGCCAAGGGAACAGATAGCCTTTTGCCATTTGCTTTTTCATTATCTACTTTTCTCATAGGAAACATTTGTATGCAAAACAAGAAAGTTTCCTCATTGGCTTTGACATCAATAAATTGAAGGTCTCTGTGGCCAGCATTTTAAAAATAAAATTTATTAATTTTTAAGAAGTTCATACTTGCATGTAATATATTCACACACCTCCACTCCACTCTCTAACTCCTCCAAGATCTGCTGCCAAGCCCCCCTCCAAGTCTGGTTTTCTTTTTCTTTATAGCCTGTTGATTCTAGTTTGTGCTGTCCGCATGCTCATGCGTGTAGGGCCATCTCCTGCAGCATGGTCAGCCTACCAGGGACCACACTACTAAAGTAAACTGACTCTCCTTTCTCTAGCAGCCATCAACTGTCAATAGTTTCTTCAGTTTTGGGGTGGGGGCTCCTGAGCCCTTCTCTCCTCCAAGCTGGAATGGTGACTGGCTCGGTCTTGTGCAGGAAGTCTCAGCTGCCATGAGTTCATGAATGCATCGGTATTGTCATGTTCAGAAGACATTGTTTTAGTCCAGTCCTTACTGGCCCTTGCAGTCTTTTTGTCTCCTCTAATGCAATATTCCTTGAGCCTTACGGGTGGGATTGTACTATAGATGTCACATTTATGTCAGAGGACTCCATAGACACTTATTCTTTGTACATTGAGTAGTATTTTCTTTTTAAATGTTAGCTGCCAGCTACTGCACAAAGAAACTTCTGTAATGAAATCTGAAAGCTGCCCTAATCTGTAGGTAAACAGAGTTAAGAGGACATTTTAAAACTATGTCCATTTAACACAATAACAGTAGTAACTTCATCCCCAGTGTGCGCCCTAATCAGGGGGTCTTGGCCAGACTTATAGTACCAAGCATGTTTTTCCTTCTATGAGGCAGGTTTCAAAAGCAGTCAGAGAAGTTGGTTACTCTCATAACATGAGTGCCACTATTGAACCTTTGGGCATATCTTGCCAAGTTGGTCATTGTAGTTTCCAGGGTGCTCAGCTGAGCGAGACTTTTGATGACTTTTTTTTTTTTCCTCTAGCAGCCTGCATAGCACCTTCCAGTACTTTAATATAAAATCCAGGCAGCACTGGAAAATCTTCCTGGTCAGTACCAACTTGATTTCTCCGTGTTCTGTGGTATGGTCAACTTTTAAAAAGTTAGTGACATTTTTTCCATATAATTTCTTTGAGAAGGTCACAAAAGTTAGGCCAGAAATGTTCCACAGGAAAATGACTGTAACCTACAAAAGATGTTCCTAAGTATTTCCTGCCTTCTTCCTGGATCCTTTGCCTAGCATCAAGCAGGTCACTGCTGTGTATTTTCACAGTAATCACTGGTGCCGCTGGGCTCTTCTCTATCGCCGTCTCTTCTGCTGTGCTGTTTCAGGACTGCCTCCTATCCTGGTCATTTCTGCTCTCTTCTCTAAGGATCACTTGCCCTGAGAAACTTTATTCTCTGTCCAAAGATGGGGTCAACGTACGCTTTATCTGTTCTGCGTATTGTGTCATCCCACTGTTCTACGTGGACCTGTCACAGCTGACAGCCATCTTATTGTGCATTTCTGAATATTAACTGCATTTTTGATCTTTTAATACAAGTAATTGATTCCCTACCACAGTGTCTGATACAAAGTAGAGTTTCGATTGTCAGCACATGGATGCATGCAAGAATGAAATTCAATCAGATGTTGAACACTTCTTTTGTTGTCTGTACAAACAGTGAGAAACTGCCAACCATTTTAGCACTGTGAACATTCCTAAACTACTCCTTTGGTTAAAATGGTAGAAACTCCTTTGAGTCATATCCCCCAGAGGGACTCCTGAATTTATAATAGCATTCCTCAATGAAAAACCTCAAGGTTCCCTAGAGACATGTGATGTCTAGGATGCTAGATTTGCAGAGGGAAGTCATCTGAAAGGTAGAAAATTACAAATGCTGAGATCCTGGAATGCTTAGACTAGAATCCTTGTTAGTAAGACTTTACACAAAGCTTTGAGCAAAGAGATTCCAATTTCTTATTCAAAAATATATGAATAAGGTGATCTTAGAAGCAGTACTTTCATGGTTTAATATTAAGGCTGACAGGTCTTTTCAGATGTAGATGGAGTTTTTCTTTTAATGAAAAGGGGACCGGTGAATGATGAACTTGGTCTGCCTTCTGGTGTTTATAGAGCTGGGCAGGACACTCTTAGAACCTGCCATGCTTTTGATTCATACCTATGCCCGGTGTTAGTTTCAGAACATGGAAAACACAAGTCTGATGTCCCAGATGTTAACAACTGTTAGATTGATTCCTCTGCTCTTCCTTTATAAGTGACTATTTCTTCTCAGCACAAATTTGACCACTGTGGAAAGAGATCTAGAGAGTAGATTTATTTCCCTTTGAATGAATTAGCTTCAGTCTGTTCCACAACTACTGCATATTCCATCGACCTTGAGATTGCCACGAGGGTCAGGTGAGGATTTAGTGATCATTTACTAAATCATATTTAATTGTGCATCTATTACATGCCAAGCAAAGAGCTTCCACTTGGGTTAGAAAGTTGAGCAAGTCTGTGTCTCTGCCTAGAGGAGCTCATCATGGTTCAAAGTAGAGTAAATGTACAAATGTACAGAGAGACTACAATGCCAATGCAGAGTGCTCAGTCCAGGGCCCGGCATGGGTCAAGCACCTGATTGAATCTTTGGGTCAGGCAGGCACTCCACTATGCTTAGAGCTTCCAGCACTAGAAAATAGGTAACATTATTGTCACAGTTTAAGAAAGAAAACTGAGGCGTGGAGAGGCCAAGAAACTTGCCCAAAGTCATACACTGGTGAGGGACATGCCCTATTTTGCATTCATCTGTTTCCTTTCCTGCTTTTTGATGCCGGGAAGAACATACACAATCCCTTCAATGAGGGAAGGTGTGTGTTCAGGTTCCGAAGGCTCAGGCAGCTGTAACGAAACACTACAACCTGCATGTTTAGGGAACAGGTATTTGTTTCCTACTCTTCTGGAGGTTGGGAGTCAGGGCAAGGTATCAGTGTGACTGGATTCTGGAAAGGACTTCTGTAGAGTTACAGGTGGCTGCTTGTGGCATTTATGGTACATTACAGTTGTGCCTTAATTAAAAAAAATCCAACCGGACGCTTCACATCCATCTTAAGCCAAGAGCCTGCCAACCTGCTGAGAACCTGTTCCTTCAGAATTCTCTGACCTGCGCTCCTGAGGAAGGGCTTTGCTCATCCCTTATTGAAACAGTATATCCAGTCTTCAATGTGGAAGAAAAGTCAGACCCTTAGCAAAGAAGCATTTGCCCTTTGATCCCAGACCTAGAGCACTGAGCACACAACTGTAAACCATTTCTCTCGTTGTTTGCAGTAAGTGATACTTTTGCAGCTATGTAGAGCACGCGTACACACATTCATATAGTGTTTTGGGCGTAAGGGAAGGAAGGGTCTTGAGAGATTAAGGTCATATGCTCAGGTCACAAGAGCACCACGTGACTCTGTGAACTTTTTTTAATATATATCATAAGCAAGTTTAAGATAAACATGATCCCCATAGGCTGTGTTTTTATATCTTTGCTTGGCAAAGGGAGTTCAACTCTTTTTCCTCTTATAAAGTCACCAGTTACGTCATGAGGTCTCCAGCCTCATGACTTTATCTAAACCCATTTTCTTTCCAAAGGTCCACCTTCTGATCCTCTCTCACTGGGTCTTGGGTAAGATCTTCAGCATACAGATATGGCAGAAAGAAAGACATAAACGTGTAGCCCACCACAAGGAGGAAGGCTGTTTAAAGCAAAGTGTATTGCAAAGTCCTTGAGGCCTGACCATAACACCACCTCTCCAAGGAACTTTAGTGCAATTTCTCCATTAGAGAAAGCAAAGCGGGAAGACCTAGATCAGTGCCCAGTGTTTGAAAGACACAACATGGAGATTAACAGTGACTGAGACTCTAACAGTCCTAAAATAAAACGTTGACCCCTTCTGGAAGAACCATAGGCTTCACCAAGGTCACAGCTAGAGTAAAGATGAAGGCTTTGCCCCTGTTGTCCTGCACACTTCCTCCCTGGTGCCTCAGCCAGTTTTACCGTGGAGAGGTGAATGATTTCACCAGGTCTCTCATTGTGACTTTGGCCCTGAACAAAGCCCATGGATGGTGATGAGCATTTGCTTGAGTCGGGGCTGTTCATCACTGTGGAGTTCAGATGCGGACACACTGTACAGACTGTCCTCCTGCCTTGGGGCAGACGCTCCTGTATTTTTAGTCCTCCTTGACACTGCCAAGACAAGCAGTCCAGGGAGATGAAGGACGGGATTGCTGGCCTGTGTGACAAGCATCTTGCCTCAGGCTGTAGCGACAGATGCTAGAGGTCCTTGTTTGTCCTCGAGGGAGCTGTGAGCTTTGCTTTGGCTGTGTTGACAGCATTCGTAGCACTTGAGGTTGTGCTGAAACATGATTAGCTGTATGAACTAGCTTCATGGGTTTCTGAGGCAATATAGCATGTTTTGAAAAACGGGATAACCTGCATCTTTATTCTGCAGATAAAATATTTACAGTTGGATATGGATATGTATGCACAACAAAATAACAAAACACTAAGGATTTGAAACTGTAGTCACTTTGAATGACTTCTACCTCTGAATAAAAGCAGTTTCATTGTCTAAATTACAAGTTCCTGAAAAATTAAGGGAACACTTCTAATGTCTCAGCAGAACCAACTGTTTTGGTATATGGATTATGAAAAACAGTAGACATTCTTTATTCTTTTATAAATATTTCATTTATTATTTTTATTTTATGTGTATTTCCTACATGTATGTAAGTGCGCCTGTGCTGTGAGTGCCTGTGGAGGTCAGAAGACGATGTTGGATCCCCTTGAACTGGAGTTATGGATGGTTGTTGTCCTCTGTGTGGGTGCTAGGAACCGAACCCAGGTCCTCTGCAAGAGTCGACAGTACTCTTAACCACTGAGCCATCTCTCAAGCCCCGACGCGCTGTGCTTGCTAGATTCGCATCAGCTGGTACAGCAGTAATAGCCCAGCTTCTTTCATTTCTACCCCAGCTACTCAGCTCTAGGAAAGTCCTTTATGAGCTCCCACTTGGGATATTACAATAACTTGTTCTGTCATTTTTTCCTAGCAGTTCAAAGATGCATATTTGCATATTGCCAGTTTCATTGGTGACTGATGAATGACCCTCAAGATCTCTCTAGCACTGGGAAGATACAGGCCGGACTGATCGAAATGGCATATGGGCTTCACTGCCTTTCCAGGTCCCTCACTTTCTCCTCACCATATCTGACGGGATGTTGGCTGTGGGAGCCGCTTCCCACTCTGCCTTCCACAGAGTTCTTTCCCCCTCCCATTGGAATGACCCTGCCCTACCTTTTGGCTCTTGAAACTATAAGGCAAACAGTAAGGCCCAGCGCAGCATCGCTTTCTCAGAGCGACTCAGCCCTGAACTGTCGGGATATTTATGCCTGCTGTCCTTGTGGCACTTGGCATGGTGTTAAATGGTCTTGCTTTGCCCTGCTGAGATGAACTCGTGAAGGGAAGGATGTGTCTTGTCCTACTGATTTTGGGGTGCCTTGCACATAAAGAGCCTTCAGCATGCATTTGCTAAGTCAGGTGCTTTATTAGAGACTACAGGGTCTTTTCAGGGGCTACCGACTGACGTGAATAGTTTGGACTGGCACTTACTTTGAAACAACCCACATTTAAAGCCGCAGGCTGATTTTGTCCATCATCTTCACCAATGTGGTTTTAAAACATTTTTGTTGTATTCTTACCTGTTTTTTTAATTCTTCATGTGGAATTCAGAATTTATGCCCACTCTGCTATTAGGTAACCTAATGTGGTAACCTTCACGCATTTACAGGCACACATACACACGAGCACACATGAATAGACACATGTGCACATACACACAGATGCACCTTTGTTCACACTCTCATATGCACACATATTATATCGTTTCATGATTTCCACTGTCCTGTAGTGGACAGTGATTTTTTTGTGTGATTCCTTACTGAAAACTTTGGAATGAATGTTTCCTTACAATTCCTACTAATGCCATGGTGTAATTGACCTTCTTGGCAAGTTCCTTAATGTATGGAAGAATCTGATGTTGCGGTGTGATTGATGTTCTTTACGTTGTGTACATTTAATGTGAAGTGGGGAGATGTCATGAATAGTCTTACACTCCATGTATACTGTTTAACAGGGGAGAGAGTCTCTCATGGTATGATGATTCTTTTTCTGGATGGCCAGCAGAATACTTCCCAAATGAAGTTAAAAATCCCATATATTAGGGTATAAACATATACAAACATGAAATGATATACAGAACACATCAACATTTTCTTTCGGAACATTCTGGGCTCATGATTTTCAATATAGATCTTCTAAAATGAAACTATTAGGCAAATATTTAACACTGTGAGGGTGACTAATGTGTTCATGAAAATAAACTCTAGTTGAGCTATTTATGTAGCATCTGTGGTTAGGCTGACCCAGAGCCCATTTTTTTCATCTCCTCACCTGTCCAAAGGGCACTGGGAGATTAGTCACCACATTACTTAAAATCAGCATAATCTAATTGCTAGAAATAGCCTTTAACTGGCCTTTCATGGATTCAGATGGAGCTTTCATTTAATTAATCCTAATTGTGACGGCACAGCTTACATGTAAGCCTACTGACATTACAAATATTACCTCATGTTCCAGTAGGAATAAATGTCAGTTCAATATTGTTCACATTAACCATTCACTTGCATGAGACGGACTTCTAGAAATATCCATCATAGCTCAAAGTTATAAAAACAAAGTTTCAAGGCTGGAGAGATGGCTTAGCAGTTAAGAGCGCTGTATTCTCTTGCAGAGGGCTTGGGTTTTATTCCCAGAAAATAACCTACATGGCAGCTAACAACTGTCTATATCTCCAGTTCCAGTGGATAGGTCACCCTCTTCCAATCTCCGTGGGCATTGCACGACATGGGTATACTTACATACATGCGGGCAATACACTCACACACATAAAACAAACATGATAATTTAAAAATAGACAGTTTCATAGTTTATATAGATTTTACTAAAGAGCAACAAAGCAAACTCAGTTCTGGACATATGTGCAAGACTTGATAATCTTCAACACTATAAAACATAAGTCCAACAAAAATACCCTCCCTTCATATTTTTCATATTTTCATCCATATACACACATGTATGCCTATAAGAGTAGATATAGATATAAATATAGATGTAGATATAGATATGTGCACACACTACAAGTCTGAGGATATTACAATATGTGCATTAGAACTGAAATTGTCTCCACTGTAGGTACACGAAATGGAAGGATGTTAGTGTTAGTATCACCTATATTCTTGACGAGAACATTGCATTACAAGGCATGATTATTATGATCATAGAATATATTATGTGAGGGGTTAACTATATCTAGCTACTTTTCAGAAGTTATCCCAATTAATCCTCACTTTAAACCTATGTAGAAGGCTTTGCTTTTCAATCCAGAAAGCCAAAGTCTACTAGAATGACACTATTATAAAAACACAGGAGCCTCTGCATTGGATTGAAGGCACAGCATTCATAATTAATTCACTCTCTACTGAAGATCCTCTGATTATCTTAGTTTTTCTTTAGATATTGACCACACTCTACCCAATTTTACATGAGAATATTTTATTTTGATCAAATATTTTAATTCTGAGTTTAAGGTTTTCCCACATAAAAGTAATGTAATATAATCAGATTTGGAAACAGGAAGTTCCATGAAATTCTGTAATATGCTTGAAGGTATGCACTTTGCAGTTTTAGAAGTACAGTCAGAAAAAAAAAGCCCATGTCAACATCAATCTGGAATTTTTATTTGGAATGATGCTCAGCTCCCCAGGCACACAGCACCTCTAACCTGTGGTCAATGCATATATTCAGATAATGAGATCTTGCACATATTCCCGGAACTGCATTTGCCCTGTTGTTCTTTATAAGGATCCATATAAAGTATGAAACCTTAACTTAGAGTTTTCAACTACACCTAATGTCTGTAAAAGTCCAACTGACAAATAATTCAAGATCAAGCACATTACAAGGCCGAAGTGTTTGAGGCAGTACAGCGGCCTCGGTTCTGAACCCACATGTGCATAATTCATTGTGCATGCTATCATACCCTGTAATGCCAACCGGTGCTGCCTGAGACACCTCAGCTCTGGTTCAAGGCTACTGCATATCATGAATAGCAATGTTTTAAGTATAACATGCAGTGTTCTGCTGGTCCTGAAGCATAATGGTTTAATTATGAAAACAAAGACATTTAATATTTCATCTCATCATTCCTCAGCAGGTAATTATCAAATTAACATGTCTTAGTGCTAGCTTGTATGAGAAAATTAGATTTTAAGAAAACCTGTTTGAGTTGTCAGTGGATCTCATAAAAAATTATGAAATAAATTTAGGGTTGGTATTAGGACAAAATTTCCAAAGTGACCATAAACATAAATCCATCAATTTTAAAGAGATTTTTGTTTGAAGTGGTGTTCTCAGCATTGACAATTATAAAAATAATTATTGATTAACTCTGAGGAACAATGAAGATGCTTAAAATTCTGTAGAATCAAATATTCAGATAAAGTTTATTTATGCAAAAACAAAGAAACACATCCATCTTGTTGAAAATTTGTTTTCATCTTTAATGAATGGTAAAATTACAACAAACATTCTCAGGAATTTCTTAATGTTTTGATACAGGGTCTCCTATAGCCTAGACTATGTGCTTGGATTTCCTGTGTAGCCATGTTTGATGGGGAACTAATGATCTTCCTGCTTCCACCTTCCAAGTTTCCAAAAAACAGTTCTGCTCTAACAAACCCTTCATTCCTCTATTCACAACAAGCTTTATTTCATCTTTGTTTCTCAAAGACACTCTCACCAGATGCAGAATTTTAGGTCAGTGTGTCTTTCTTTCCAGCACTTTAAAAATGTCTCTGGTTTTGAGCCTCCATATTTTCTGATGGGGAATTTGCTGTCATTGGGACTCGTTGCCCTAGAGGTGATGTGGCATACTTTTCTCCCTCTGACTGTGCTCAAGATATCATCTATAGTTTTTAGCCATTTTATTGGTAGCTGTCCGAGAATTTCTTTGAGCTTATAATGTTGGGAGATTCTTGTACCTACAAATTTGTCTCTCACCACATTTGAGGATTTATCGACTTTATGAATAACTTTTTCTACATCAAAATTTTCTTGCCTTTGTTTTGGGGGTTCTAATGACACAGGGTGGAGACTTCTGTTACAGTTGCAGAAGTATCTGGAACTCCATGCATTTTCTCAGGGTCCCTCCCTTGCCTTCCTTCATGTTAGAAAACTTGTATTACTGGATCCCAACATTACCCATTCTTTGATCATCTTCAGTCTGTTACTGAGCCCATCTTGCAGATTTTAAAAATTCAGATACTGTATCTTCCACTTCTAGAAATTCAATTTAATTTGTTATAGTCTCTATTTTTTCTTTCTATACATTTTAAGAGTATTCACTTTAGTTTAGAGAAAACGGTTCTAAAACCTGTTTGAAGTTTGTCCAGAAAACCACAATCTGAATTGTCTTTGACTTGGCATTTCTGACTAACTGCTCTCTTGAGAATTGATTAGATTTTCATAGCGCTTGTATATCAAGTAATTTTAAGTTGTATTCTAGACATTTTTAAATATTATCTTGTCAGACTGTTCGCAGCCCCTGGACAATACTACTCTACCGTTCTCACAGGTCAGCAGTTTTTTCACTCTCTCCTTTATTTTTGTGGTGACAGTTTCAATGTCAACTCAGCTTCTAGAGGCCCTGGGGTCCTACACCTGCTATGTCCTGTGTACGGCTGGCTCTAGTGTTCAGGAGTCCTTTAGAGTACAGTTAAGCTCTCAAAGACTCTGTCACGCTTCACTGGGCATCCTCTGTGCATGAGCGACTTGGGGTGAGCTTGCTGCTTGCGGGGGTTCAAACATAAGACTGCAGAGTCTCTTCCCGTTTCCTCCTCTGATCAGTTTCCTTTACCCCTTCTAGTTTCTGAGGCCTCTTTCATCAGGTTTTCTGCATAGAAATACCAAGTTCTGGCCTCCTGTTTTATGGCATAGGTCCATGCAATTGTGCCAGGAGACAAAAAAGCAAAAGATAAGAGGAAATATTTGATAAAGCTTCCCCCACTATTTGGCCACAAAGGTCCCTTGACTGGATTCCTCCATTCAAAGGGCAGATCATCTTTAGATCCTAGGTTCTATGTCTCCTCTGGACCGGGAGTTCAGTACAAGTATGAAAATGACTAGGAAAGCCAAAGGAGAAAACAAACAGAGGAATCCCCTCCCCTTAGCCTTACTTTCAAAGTCTCCCTTCCTGACCTCTAGCTAGAATGATAATCTTAACTAATGGTTTTTGCTATTTGTTCTCTTTACAAAGTTTTTAATTTGTTTGCCTTCAGGTCAAATGGAGGAAGAGAATAAAAAAAGAGGGAAAGAAATACAAACAGGCAGCAACCAAATAAAACCTAAAACTCTTCTCAGTGGCCTCGAGCTTGAAGGCTGCAACTCCCTCCTCCGCCCTCCCTCCTCCGCCCCCTCTCTGTTGTCTGCTTCTCAGAGTCCACAGTCATCTGACATATTTACGCAGATGTTTGTTGTGATGGAAGGTATAGCCTGGGCTTTTTACCCCAAACCCTTGGCATAGGACCTGTATGCAGACCACGACTCCAACCTGTTTGTAAATGAAGTGAATGAAAGTTAAAAAAAAAAATGAGACTCATCTATAATTGAGCAAATTCTGGTAGGACAGGGATGGTAAATACCTGACTTGTAAGCTGTTAATTCTGATTTCTCATACTTAAAAGAGACACTAAATGCACTCGATTCTTTATATTCCCTGGAATTGGTTCTAAGATTTCTATAGACATCAAAATCTGCCGATGCTCAAGTTCCTTAATATAAAATGCCATTGCATCTGCATAGAATCTGCCCGTGGCCCCCTGTACATGCTAAATCATCTCTAGATGAGTTGTCATGCATAATAGGATATAAATACTAGATAATTAGGTATTACATTACATTGTTCAGGGCATAATCCTAACAGGAAAGTCTGCATATGTTCACTACAGACACAATTGTTTTCAACATGAGTTTGGTTAAAAGCTTAGCCACGGACCCCATGCATGCAGAGGGACAGTTCTTCATCTTTAGGACTATGGTTCTTGACTATCTGAGTGCAACTGCATATATCACATGGCAGCAGACCTGAGAGCTATTGCCAAGTTGCTCAGTGTTGGTAAGCAGGGTTAAAGCTAGCCTTTCTTCTCTTGCCTTCAGAACGTCTCAGTTATCCACCCCACAATGGCAGCCTTTTTTTTCCCAACAGACTGTGACAGCCCCTCCTTTTACATTCCCACTTTCCTGTCCTCTGTTAAGATTCAAGTTGATTGACATATGTTTCCTTTGTAGGGAGGCCTGAGAAAAATAATGTTTGCTTCACAATAGAGGTTCTATATTTTCTTTAAAAAAATTATAATTTGACTAATATGTTTCACTGAGCTCACCCCAATTACACAAAAGAGAACTCATTTTAGCATTTTAGCCTTAGGGAAATGATGAATTTGTTTAATAGATTGGTAATTATCCAGCTCACAAATGATCATTAGAATTCCTTTTCATTTTATTACTATAAATCACCAGACTCACAATCCATTCATCACCATCTGCATCTGTCATCTCAGCCTTGTTTGTCCTTGAGTTAAGAGACTCATAAACTTCATTTTGACACTTTTTAATAATATAAATATTAATAGAAAGCTGTACTCCTTAAGTATATCGGATATAAAATTTCAGATTTGCTTAGAAAGCATAGCCATAAGAACTTTTTTTGATAGTGTAACTTTTATTGCCTTAGGAATATTTTCCATGTGAGCCATGAACTAGACAGAGGTGAGCTTTTCAGTTAGGGGTTTGAGTAGTTATTATTAACTTTCAAGGACTCACTATCGTACAAATATCCTCTTAGCTGAAAATGAAGCTGTGTTTAGAAGTCATGGGAATATCTTCCATGACTTTGGACATTTGGTGTGAAATACCTGCACATGACTACTTGGTAGAACTTTGGGGATTCCCACTTTCAAAAATGGAAAATGTGGGCAGAAAAATGAGGTACATTAAAAATGTGTGTGTCCATGCTGAGTGTGAGCCACTACTGAAGCTCATCAATGTGGGAAAGGCTGAGCCTGGGGGCCGACGAAGAACTCCTATTTAAGAGCATCCTGAGTCCATTGCCTGGGATCCCACCCAGCAGCACTATGAATGACATCAGAACAAACAGAGGCAAACGCCTGGTTGGCCAAGCAGTCTGCTATGCTGGAGATTAAGTGTGTTTCTCTTTTCTTTTCTCCTGGGTTTCCAGTTTACCGAGGTTTCTGGGCAGTCCTGATGCTCCTGGGGGTCGTGGCCGTCCTGACTGCAAGCTTTCTGATCATCTGTGCAGCCCCCTTTGCCAGTCACTTCCTTTATAAAGCTGGGGGAGGTTCATACATTGCTGCAGGTAGGTACAGCGTCAAGGCTATGATTTCTAGCCCATGTTTTCCTCGTATTTCTGTTGTTTCCATTTTAAGACTAGGTCCAGATTTCAGTGTTTTACTGAAAATAATAGAATAATATTCATAGACTGTAATTTCTGCATGTTAATTGTTTGTCTGGCACTTTCCAGAGACTTTCCATGTTCTGGGCGCTAACACACTTAACCACCATGTCAGCCTTTGCCCATTGAATCCCAGGTAGGCAAATGTAAACACTGAGCCTATCAACTTACCCTGATAAGAAGGGTTGTCAGTCAATTACTTATTTATTTTATCTACAACCTGTTTTCTATAACATCTGAATATACAAGTAGAAGAAGCAGGCTGGTATCTGTAGTGATAAAAATTCCAGAGAAGTAAAGGGGTTTGAGCGTGCCTGACTGACCAAGCTCTCCGCTGTGACTGTGCTGTGTTGTGGGCCATCTGAAGGGAGGAGTGTCTCTGTGGGAAGCTGCAGTAATTACAGGAAAGGAACAGAGTGGACAGCTTTGTTACACTTGTAATCATTACATAGCAACACACAGTGCTGCCCGTCAGAAGTCAGTCCATGGTCAGTTAGTAAAACCCTTTTTACGTAATTTAGTGCTTGACGATATTAAGGATAATCGTATATGAGTCCTCTCCTAAAGAACTCACACAACATCATTGTGAGAAGAATTGTTTAACTGGTTCAGTTTTTTGCCTTCTAGTTTAACTCTTTCCTTAATTGGGTGTACCCATTAAAGCTGATAGCTTTCTTATCTTATTGTTATTTAGGTAGAACTCATATGCCATTCAATTTACCATTTTGAAGTATATAATTCAGTGAGTATTTTTAAGTGCATTCTTGAACTTATGCAAACATTCTATTACAAAGGAACTATACCTCCTCGCTTTCTTCTTTCTATAAAAAGCTGTGAATCTATCTCTTGCTATGTATTTTCTTATTTTGGATATATTATTTAAAGACACTGCATACTTTTGGCAGAGATATGAAATTAACATCTTTCTCCAAGCCAGGATAGTACTTCTGAAACCTACTAAACTAGGTGATGAGAAGAACACTTTCTTTAGGTTTGATCTTTAACTTCCTTGATGGCACAATTATAAATACTTTCTATATGATTTTTGCAAGAACAGAGAGAACTTAACACAGCCTGCACCAAAATATCGCTAGCCATTTTCTCATTTGAGGCAGGGAAAGTCATGTGTTCAGAGACAACTGAAGCTGGCTGTTTAGTATCAAGTTCTACCATAAAACAGAATTGTTTAAAGCAGTTATAATATTAACAATTCTTCCTTCAATGTGAACACTGTTGACAACAGAAGATTTTTTAAGTCTTACAACTCTCTGTTATTCTCAATATTCTCTGATAATGTTTCAAAGTTACATGCTGTCTTATAGAAAACTGTGAAGAATGCAGACTGTTCCTCTGGCCCTAGGTTTGTCAGTCAGGAAAGATTTCTCTATGCCACCATTAGCATAGTGTCCCATAGTAGTCACTTGCTGAACTGCATTGAACTGGTAAGAGTTCATAAGTTCAAAATAAAAGGATTTCAGTCCATGTGCCAATTGTTCCAAAATCCCACTGTTTCTAAGGCATGTTTGACCATCACCTACCTTAATCTCCTGTGACTGCTCTGTGCCAATGCTGCACTCTGCCAGGCACTTAGGAACAGGTGTGGCTTGGTCTCAGTGTTCTGTGGTCAATTTATCAGTGCCACAGACTGGACAGGACACACATTTTTTTTATCTGGACAGATTAATCTTAGGGAGGGGGACCAAATTTCAGTTGGTCATTCCAGAGCATGTGCACATAGAAGGACCATTTGTCACCAGCAGAAGTTGGGGTGGGGGAATCCTGTGCTTGCCAGAGGGACGCTAAAATCACAGCTGTCAATTGTGAGCAAATTTGGTCCATGATATCTCGATGTTGCACTGACAGGCACAGAGCAGGGCTTGGCGGGCATGTGCAGCCCACACCCTGCACTTGGGCAGATCTTCCCTTAAGCAGGCCAGGTTATGTATTTCCTGTGAAAGGTCAAGTCTAGACATAATGTGTAGTGATTGTCAGGATATTACCACCCTAAGTCTATGTTTCAGTGAGTCGTCACACACTTGTCAAAGCCTGAGCAACTGCTGGAGAACTCTGATAAAAAAGGCACTGACGCTCGTCTTTGCTTGCCAGAAGTCAAATGTCAACCTCTTTTTAGAAATTAATGTGATAGAAAAACAGAGAAAGTGTTAGCATGGGTAGGCATATGAGTCTAAATATTTAGGTTATACAGAGAAAATTACAGAGCTGAATATTCCTCATCCAGCATCAGCCTGAAGTGACCAGCATAGTTGTTGCTATGCGTGAGTAAGACATAGAAGTGTTTGAGAAAGAAGTGATATGGTCTGGGTGGTCCAGACAATGGCAGGGTGGGGTGGGGTGGGGGTAGGTCATGGAAGCTAGAAGCTGCTATTTCACCAGCTAGTCAGGAGGGAAAGGCTTTCTTCCCATTGGGCTATAAATTACCCTATCCCAAGTGCCAGGCTATGGTGACTGCTACATTTCTGTGTAGACAGTAGAGGAAGACAATTTTTCATCTGCATGAGGAAGTTGCCAGAGGATCTGAGTCCTGGTCAAACCTCTGTTGGCCTCTTGGGTTGTCAGCATCCTGTAAGTCAAAGGGCGTCCCTACTGCAGGCCCAGATGTTTGAATGGTTGCAAGAGATCTCTCACCATGAACATTTAGCTTTTGGATACTGATGGGCATAAAGCTTGTTTGTGTCCTGCAGACACTTGTGTGCTCTGCTCTTTTCTGTGACTTCAGGATGTACTCCTCCTGTGGGATACTTGTTCCTGGGTCACTAGGGACATGGGCAGGGTTAGGATAAAATGAATTGTGGAAATCCCCTGCTACTCAGGCAGACAGCTTGAAACCCAACTTTCCATAACTCACGCTGGCCCCTCCAGAGCAGGAGAAGTTGCAGTCTGTAAGTGGAATAACTTGAGCCCTCCTGAAAAATTCCACACACCCTCCTGTGCAGAAGGAAAGGCCAGCTTGGGATACAGTGAGATTTGTGGCTTTTTTCTTTGTTTCCTTCAAGAGATCAAGGGCAATGTATTAGCTCACAAAGAAATCACATTTATGTCTACATGTGATAAGAGCAGTCATAGCTATGGAATGCAAGAGTTGTTTCCCCTTATGAGTGAGAAGAAATAGCCATCAGAGGCCAATGGGCTCAATTCAGAGGTTCATTTTCTTCTGCCTGAGACTGGATACAAAGTTCACACAGAGGTGTTCTATGCATGACTGGCTCCATTTGTCCTCTACCAAAGAAGCAGGAGAGAAGCTCTCATCAGTGCAGGAGGTGACAGGAGACCCAGGGCAGGAGGGATTAGGAGGGAACTGCTGATGGAGGAGGCTCACAGGTCTCCAGATGCACCTGCTGCCCAAGTGCCTGCATTGTGAACATTCCAGGCAGTAAACAGAACCTGTGCTTGACAAACACAGGGCTCTCTGTGTGAGGAAATCAGCCTGGAACAAATGCTTGGCTGTGATGGCCTGGTGAAGACTACTTTCAGACATGTCTTTCTTGATGTTCAAGAAGTAGGTGTCCTGAAGAAATCAGAAACCAAACTCCCCAAGAGAGGAATTTCCTCAGCCAAGGTTCCATGTCTACCCAGAACCTTGCTGTATTGGAAGAAAGGGTGGGAAGAAAAGGTCCTTAATACATACCGTGTATTCCAGACACGCTCCCAGACAAAGGGACTCTCGTAGCAGAACGAGTGCTCCCGTTGACTGTCCATAGAACAGCAGTTTGGGATTTCCCCAGAGCTGTGCTCTGAGCAGAACAGGAAGATCAGGACACTCATGCCTCGAGAGGTCCTGCTCTGCCCACTCTCATGTTGACTTCAGTTGTCACACGTGGGACTGGTCTAAAAAGCGTTTTCCAGATACGGGGCTGCTGTGATGTGGGAAAGCTTTTCCTTCTGATTGGATTTTCTACCATCCTCGGTCTGACATTTTGCATAAATGTCAAGTGCTGGAGTAAGTCAGCCTTTCCCACACAGGAAAGGGCTGTGGAGAGTTTTGGACTTTGAACATATTTTAAAATGTTGCAACTTTGCGCCGGGTTCTACGCTAAGAGATCGTTTCCCTTGCATTGTTTTACCTGGGTAACAAGCTCTCATTCTCTTTCTGATGGAGTGCTGACATGGTTTATACAATAGGACACTGGAAAGGGGGAGCCAGAACCCCAGAGGAGATTCCAGAGACCTGTTTTAAACTGTTCTATGAGCCAGGTACCATCAAGGAGCTAAGGCTGCATGCAGCTGGAACCAATGTAGCATCTAGTTACAGCGTGGACCTCCAAAGAGATGTCCCTGTCCTGCAGTCTCTATGATGCCAGGCTCCTGGGTGCCCCTGTTGGAGATATTCTAGGTCCTAGTTTAGTTCTTGTCAGAGCAGATCTATGCTCAAGAGACCAGTGAGGCAGTAACCTTGGGGGAGCATTGATGGAAAGCCTTGAACTTCAAATTAGAGTAAATGCTTTCCACACCTTCCCTTTCTCCTTTGGAAAAGCAGTACTAGGCTAAGACTTCTCCATGTATTCCAAGTACCACGTTATTATGTTCTATAATTAATCTTAATTTATTTCAAGGGGTTTCAAATATGTAAAAGGACAAGATGATTTCTGGTCTCTAAGTAATATGTCTTGTCTCAAGTGAGGTTTGTTGCCATGGACAGACTGAGTTCCCATGTGTCTTGTTCTTTCCAGAGTGTGTGCATCACTTACATAATTTATATCATTTATATTCTCTATTTACTCAAGACAACAAGGAATTTCATTTATTGGCAAATATCCTCTTTCATTCCATTCTCTCCAGCCCCAAACAGTCACTTTGCTCAGAAATAACAAGTAGCATATGGATCACAAATATCGTACTTCTTTCTTCACAAGATTTGATAATTATTGTCATAACTTTTTACCTCTATACTTTCACATTTTTGTATTGACTCAGTGGAGCAAGCATGCTAAGAGCCTGCTCTACAGAGAATTTTTACCTCCTGTGATTAAAGGGCTGGTGAGGAAGGGCCAGATATTTAATTAACTGGACACTTAATTAAGGAAGAAAGTACCTATCATCTACACAAACACAGGTTTGGATTCATCTGTGCTTTTTAAAATGCTTGGTGATGGGACTGCGGGGTGTCAGTGGTGCCACCTGGTGGACAGTGCTGTTGTGACATGGGCGAATACTCCCTCAGCAATGAGGCCTGAGAGTCTCCAGGCAGAGTGGGTTTCTTTTGCTTCTTGGCCAGTCCTGAAACAGCCCCATCTCATGTCACTCGAGAGTCTGATGTTATAGAGACCAGAGATAACTTTTGCTAGCCATTAACAGAAGCTATCCAATAATAATAATAATAATAATAATAATAATAGCTAATGCTTCTCAGGAGTATCATGCTCCCAGCATAGTGCTGAATGCTTTGCCTCATCTCATTCCCAGTGGTCTTTTACCTGTGAGCTGTCACATGATCTCTACTCTACCAATGAAAATACAGATAGAGTAAGAAGCACACTCAAGATTTCTTAGCAAAGCGGAAAGCTTTCCAGCCAATAAGTGGGACAACTCAGAACCCAGGCTTGTGCCTCACCAACACACCCATGAAACTCAGTAACTGTGAACAAACACTTCCATAGTAATTGAATGAAATTCACTTTTTCAGATTAAATCCTAATTGTTTGTGGACCTTTCTTTGTTAATAACTGTTGCTTCACAGAGTTCACTGTACTGAACATAGAGATTTTTTAATGCTGAAAATCATCATACTGATTTAATAGTCATAAGTATTTGGGTGGTGCAGTATATAATTGTAGGTTCCCTGGCCAGATAAAATCAGGACTCAGAGAATGAAAGGGAAGAGGCAGTTAATGCATTAGGAAAGTAGGAGGCTAACACACCATGATGGATAGCAGACCAGGTAGATGCACTGACTAGAACTACAAAAGCAATTAGGACCGTGTCAGTGAACTGTCGAAAAAGCAATGGAGAAGAGGTCTAAGAAAATGAATGGAGGAAATTCATGAATGTTGGACACAGTGTGTTCCTTGTTTTAGGTTTCCAAAATATGATACATAAAAATAAGCATCGCATTATTCTAAGAGAAAGCAATAGCCCATTAATGTAAAGAAGAAACAAAAAAAAAGTATTATAGAACACAATCTAATGTATTTTAGGAACATTTAACTTATTGTCCCAGGAAGCAGTCTTAGCTTTAATGAATTCAATATTCATGAAATTACTGTGAAAACGCATTCTACCGTAATAATAAAAAGTATTACTGTTTAGCAAATGCGTAATTGACAGATTTCCTCTTTCCCTTCACATAGCATACAAAAAGATAAAAATACCTTTGCTTGACTTGCCATGGGGACTGTAAGAGCAGGTCAGCTGGCATGGGGCACCTTCCTCTTAATGAGACACATAGACCTTTTGGGAAATGTACAAAGGCCTCAAATACTGCAGTTTTTAATGTGCCAGGGAAAGCACACAATGAAACACATGATAGCTGTCTCGTAGATATTATGGTATCTTATGGTGGTAATATTTAATATGCTAATGCTCTAGATGCTTGAAATAGTAAGAAATGTGATATTAAATCCTGCAGTTCCCTTAATCCCTGGAGGATAAATCCAAAGACCCCCAGTCGACATCTGAAACTAGATGGTATTACTCCCTATTCAGACCATAATTAGATTTATAAATTAAGCACAGCAGAAACTAAACAGAAATAACTACTAATAAAGTAGAGTAAATAATGTGGTATAATAAAAGTTACTTAAAAGTTATGAATGAGGGCTGAAGAAATGGCTGAGCCGATCATGGGCCCTTGGGTGTTCTTACAGAGGACCCAAAGTTCAGTTCCCAGCATCCATGTTAGGTGGCTCACAGACACTTGAAACTCCAGCTCCAGAATGGGTGTTTACATGCTTTTCTGGCATCCATGGGCACTACACTCACATGGCACACAGAGAAACACAGACCACGGTCACAGATGCATAAGTACACACATATAACTAAAACAAAAATAAATCCTTTAAAAACATGAATAATTTATTTCTAAAGTTTTCCATTTAATAGGCATGGACCTCAAATAACTGAAACCACAGAAAACAAATAATGGAGGGGTACTTCTGTGTAATGTGTCTTGCAGATAGCACCTAAAGTCTAATTGTGAGGCTGTCACGAATGCCAGGTCTCAAATCAAATAGTCCCAACCAATGGCCTCCAGAAGCATACGTACCATGAAGGGACACTGAGATTCCATCCTGACAGGTTCAGTGTCTTGACTCTTCTCATGCACCCAGTCCTGTATTATCTAGCTCTTTCTCCTTAGCTGTAAATTTTAATATTCTAAGTGAAAGACTAAAAATGCTCTCTAAATAATGGAGGGGCACTTTTTCTTCCAAAGGCATTCCAGAAAAAGTATATATATATATATATACACACACACACACACACACATAGCGAGTAACATTCTGATTCCTTGGTCAGAGACTAGCTCACAGGTGTTTCTTTTATCATTAAGCTTCATTATAGGTCATATTCATTTATGTTTCATATTTATACATCCCAAATCATATCTGTTGAAAGTTTTTTAAAAATGAAGGAACTGTGAACAACCAACCACAAAATAACCTCCATGCCCCAGGCACTTGGAAAGCTTAATTGTTCAGTGAGCACTATTGAAAGTCTGTCAAGAGCTTTGTTTAGAAAATGAGATTTGAGGTAGATAATTAAGGCAGTGTTTCTTTCTTTCTTTCTCTTTTTCTTTTTGAGAGCTGTGTTCTCAGTTGGGCTCAGCAGGGCTGCTGCGGTTCTGGGAGAGGAGGTAGGACCATCAGAAGTTACATTCAGGTCACGCTGAGCATCAGCACAACCCCAGGTCATTTTATCAGTTTGGTATGCCACGGTGTTCCATAAAAGATTGTGTTGCCATTCCCTGCCCCTCAATAAAACACATTTGGCCTAAGCAAATGTCATTCATCATTTCAAAACCTGATGAATAGGTTTAAGCAGCACAAAACAATATATTTACCGAAGCTTCATTCCTAATACCCCAAACCTAGACTTCCTCTAATGCTCATCAGGGGATGAATGCATAATGGGCTGGGGTTTACTCACATGGGAGTACTGCCCAAGCATCCATGCAAGCGGCCTACTAAATGCAGCTTACAGGGTGAGCACTCACAATAGTATGTGAACAGAGATATGCCAGCAAAACTCCCAACTGCTGAAGACTAAACTCAGTCACAGTGAAAAAGGCTTTGGCAGGGTCAGGGTGGGGCACTCAGAGGGCATCGAGGACTTCTCCAAATGAGAACTACTTTCATTTTTAATGGGTTAGAGGTACATTGGTGTTTACTTTTGTTAAAAGTCATCAAATCATACATTTTAACTTTCTATACTTGACTGAATGTAAAGTAAATGTGAACTGGAAGCTGGAGAAAGAGAAACAACAAATCTGGAGGGTTTTTACTTATTGGAAAAGGCTTCAAAGTATTAGAGTTTACGCTACTATCTTCAGATATAAGATGTGAGATAATCTGACAAATGTTTACCTGAAGATGATTTGCGCATTTCCTGTGCTGTGCAGGAATAGCATTTAATGCCTCTGTGAAGATCTAAAGAGGGCGTCATGACCCGGGGCTCTCATAATGAATCACTGTTTCTTTTAAAAATTGACAGTGAATGCCTAGCTTCTGCTCCTCCTTATGGGCTTGTTGGCTAGAGAAAGATTTCCTAAGGGGCTGGAGAGATGGCCCAGGGCATTCCTACCCTTGCAGAGGTTCTCAGCACCCATATAATTTCCTACAGTTGTCTGTTGCTCTAGTTCCAGAGGTTCTGACACCCTCTCTTGACCTCTGTGGGCTCCCACGTGCACAGGTAACACTATGTACATCAGGCAAAATATTCACACACATAAAATAAAATAAACTAATCTTTAAAGCTGAAAAGAAAGGTCCCCCATTACTGCGCTCCTTCGCAGCCCACGTTCTTAGATTTTTTCTTTGTTTCTATTCTTAGCAGAAATTCTCAAAACCTTCCACCCAGCTCCACTTTGAGAGCTACCAGATCTCTCTGTAGCTTCCTTGTTCTTAGGCATTTGGGAAGCCTCCAGACTAATGTGGGACACCCACCACAAAGTTCTAGTCCAGTCTATGACTCTGGCTTCAGACTTTAGTAGGTGTTTGACTACTGAAGATCTTTTTCTCTCCCTTCCTCTCTTCTCTCTTCTCTGCCTCTGTTCCTCCCTTCCTCCCTCCTTTCCATCTTTCTTTCTTTTCTTTTTAAAAAATATTTTATTTACCATTTTTATTCTACGTGTATGAGTGTATTGTCTGCATGTATGTAAGTGCACCTGTGTCATACAATGCCCACGGATGTTAGAAGAGGGTGTGCAATCTCCTGGAACTGGAGTTGTGGACAGTTGTTAGCTACCATGTAGGTGCTGGGAACCGAACCTGGGTCCTCTGCCAGAGCAGCCAATGCTCTTAACCACTGAGCCGTCTTTCCAGCCCTGACATCCGTGCATCTTTCTTTTTGACAGGATATTGCTATATAGCGTTGGCTGGTCTGGTGCTTGCTAGTAGCCAAACTTGAATTTGTGGCAAGCCTCCTGTCTCAACCTCTTGAGTACTGATTACAAACATGGTTTATAGATCTTATTTGAATTCTCTGAAAGTAACTACGGTGGCTTTCCTGAGAGTGTTAGCCCGACTTCTTACCAGCAAAGGCTCTTGCTGGATCTTTCCAGGTCTCTAGAGTATGTACATCCTCACTGTAGAGAAAAATATCATTTTTCCTGATTCTAACTTTCTTTTCACCTTAGCTTCCTTGTTAAGGCTTTTTAAAATATTATTATGGCTTTAAATGGTCTTTTGTACTTTCATTGAAAATTGCAATGATTTGTCAGTGAATTTGTTTATCACATTACCAACCATGATTTAAATTAAAGCATGGAAATGTGTCTTAAAAATTCATGTATACATAATGCTAAATGAGAATATAGAAGTTTGACAGTTTACCTATCTTTTTAAAAATGCAAGTTTTCATCTCCATGTCAACCTCCCGCCCCAAATGTGTTTTTTAAAAGTAGTTTTATAATATAGTAAAAATGATTTCCACAGTGTCTATTCTTTTTTCTATTCTTGTTTATGTGGCATAATGAGGACTCAGAATCTGTTCTGTGATTATTTCTACCATCAACAGCTACATTCAATGTTCATTTGTGACTAAATGTTATGCCCTTTGTTTTAGGGGAAAATAAGATTTTTGAATTGAATTCAGGCATATAAAAGAAGAAAAAAGAGCTCCATGAGATGGCCCATGCCAAATGTGCAGTTTTAAATGCCTCTTGTACATATTGTCCATGAGAGTTGGAGTTTTCCCTTCCAACCATGTCCATGGTTTCATTATGATCACAAATCCTCACAGACTTTGAGACCATGTTTTGATTCTTCCTCCAGGGAGCTATTTCATGATTTTTTTTTATTGGACTTCTAAAAACAAGTATCATAAGGTTTAATTGTAAATAAATATGTACTTTCAAACTGTATGACCTAATTTAGTCATAATTTTGTAGGGCTGGAGAGATGGCTAAGCAGTTAAGAGCACTGACTGCTCTTGCAGAGAACCTGGGTTCTATTCCTAGAACTCACTTTGCAGCTAACAACCATCCAGAACTATGGTTTCGGGGGATCAGATGCTCTCTTCTGACCTCTGGGGACATTACATGACATGAGCACACTTACACACATGCAGACAATACACTCATTCACATAAAATAAAAATAACAGAACAATATGGTATTTAAAAACAAATTACACTCCCAAAGTTCGCAACAGTTTCTAACCTCCTGAAGTCACTGTAGCAAGTGGGTTTGAAATGTAATCATCTGCTACTCAGGCTTATTGATGTTTATCTTTTATGAGTGAGTCTTAAACTCCTAAAAGATAAGAGAAAGTTTGTGTGCAGCAGTGTTGTCCCAGCAGAGACACTGCACTCAGTATGTGGAGCAAGTCAAAGAAATGACTGTTAATCATCAAAGTGCTCCATTATGGGGTGCTGCATCGTTTGGTGGACACATATACTGCCTTTTTCACTTTCAAAGCCATATTCTTCCTTACATGTGGCCACAGATCCACCATACTTCTTCTTTCCAATATTTTATTATTTTCTAAATGTTTATTTATTAATTATTTATTTTATATGTATAAATATATGACTTGCATGTATGTAAGTGCACCTCTGCGTACAATGTCCATGGAGGTTAGAAGATGGTGTCAAATCCCCTAGGATTGGAGTTACAGATAGTTGTTAGCAACAATGTGGGTGCTGGAATTCAAACCCAGGTCCTCAGCAAGAGCAGCAACTGCTGAGTCATCTCTCCAACCCCTTATTTTGATTTTTTAAAAGATAATAGCTTCAATCTTACACATAAATGGCAGGTGCTTTCATTCAGTTGCCTCCATTCTGGTTTTTGTAGCTGTCCCATTAATTTCAAAATCCAAAAAGATTTAACTCTGGATCACATTGTTATGTTACATGTATCATGGGAGTCTCCATCAAACCCAAATAAGTTCTTTGATGTTCATGACCCTGGTACTTTCAAAGAGCATAGGCTTATGGTTTTGTGGAGTGCTGAATGGTTTTGCAATGAATTGGGGATTTTGTCTTTTCATGATTGGACTAGGTCTGTGTTTGGGATGGAGCACAACAGCCATTCTGTGCCCTTCTACTGTGCGATGTGGATGTGTGACCCCAACATGACATGGCACTGACGATGCTAACTTTGATCACTTGAATATGTAGCACGGGCAGGTTTCCTTACTAAATGGTTATTATTTAATCTTGTAAAATTAGCATTCGGGGAAAGGTCTGAGCCTGCGTAAGTCTGTCGTTTCATCCAAATTTCATCCATTACTTTCAGCATCCATTTTGATGACTTTCTTGAAATGTTATTGAAACGCTTGTTAAATGGGGATTTCTGGTTCTCCCATTCTTTCTGCATTTGTAGTTTGGTCTTCTACTATAAGAAACAGTTTCTTTCCCATAATTATTCATTCATATTGCTGTGGGTTCTCTTTTCTTCAACGTTTTATGACACTAATAATTAGCATGCGCACATATGCGCACACTTCATTGCTGATGTTTAGAAGATTGTTTATTGAGTGAGACAGAAATGTGATGTAGTAAAGGTGACCAAGATGATACAGATACTGAAAGGGCTATCACAGAACAGGGCTAGTCTGGCAATGGCCTACCTTAGATGGGTAGAAGGAAGACTACTTCTCAGATGAAATGTGCATAGACACCCTGACTCTACAATGACTTCTCTCTCATCTACACATCCATCATCTGTCTATGGACTATAGTGAACTCATACTGATAGGTGCTGTTTAGAGAACAGAGCTTATTCTAGCTTTCCATTCTTTTATTTTTAAAGTTTTATTTCTTATTTTTATTTTACGTATATGAGTATATTACCTGCATGTGTATAAATAAGTACGTCCATGTTGTACAATTTTCCTGGGAGGTCAGAAGAAGGTGTCAAATCCCCTGGAACTGGAGTTACAGATGGTTGTTAGCCATTAAGTGCATGCTGGGAATTGAACCTGGGTCCTCTGCAAGAGAAGTGAGGGCTCTTACATGCTGAGTCATCTCTCCAGCCCTGCTCTCCATTCTTTTCAAGATTGTAACTGAGTTTTCTGGAAGGGAAACATATAATTCCAATTAGAATTGATGCATCTATTTATTTAACCTATCTAACTGTAAGTGGTGGCCACTCAACTCCCCTTCTGACTATAGACCTCATGCAGGTTCCCATGAATAAGTCTTTGTCCCACCAGCGGGTTTCAATGGTGAGCTTGAGACTTTCCCAGTAACCTGGAATGAATGGAGACACACAGACGGAACATGCAGGACAGTGGAGACAGACAAGACAGACACATGAGGATGGACGAACCTGGGCTCTACAGGCAGGCTGCAAGCCACAAGCCGCATGCTTCATTGTTTTAGGGCATACTTATAGTCTTGGGGAATCAGGAATGCAGATACATCCATACAGCAATATGGTAATTAACAGAGAGGCACTATCTCTAGCCTTCAAAGCCCACCAAGAAGTTGTATGCCTTTTAGGAAGATGGCACTAAAAGGGGAGGCAGGGTCTTTGAACCAGGGAAGTGCTAAAACCCTGGCGCCTGCTTGTAACTTAGCTCAGGTGAGATAGCCATTTGGTCAGACCCAAGGACATCCCTGTGGAGCTTAGTTACAAGGATCAAAGGCTGAGTTTGTCAACATTACCTACAGGTGGTCTCAGGGGGTGAAATCTCTCTAAGGCTGATTTCCTCTGAGATGAACTCAAACTACAAGCTGGCTGTTTTCTTTCACTCATGGCATACAGCAAGTCTTACTGTGTTATCAGTTAAAGTGTTGTCCTTTGATGTACTTTCTTCATTAATTAGTTATCCAGCCCCCTCCTGTCTCTCTGTCTGACACACAACATTATTTGTAATTTGATGGGTATAGAGGTATTGATTGTTTTACTCCACGGTTGAGATATATTCATAAATGTATTTCATATAAATCAATCAACTATATCTTTAATTAGTGGCATGTTAAACATTATGGAATAGAAATGAGTATTTTTCAATGTTTTCATCATGTGATGTCTCTTCAAGTAACAGCATTGTTTAAATATAAGTAATTCTTCCTTATTAAGAATTATTTACATAATTGCCTACAATGTCCTTTTTTATATTTTATTATCTTTTATTTTATGTGTATGAGCATGTTGCTTGCATGAAGGTCGGTGCTTGCATGTCGTGCAATGCTCACAGAAATCAGAAGAGGGCATCTGATCCCCTGGAACTGGAGCCAAGGAGGGTTGTTAGCTACCATGTGGGTGCTGAGAATTGAACCTGGGTCCTCTCCAAGAACAGTCAGTGCTTTTAACCACTGGACCATCTCTCTAGACCCCACAATGTACTTCAAAAAAATAAATTTGGGGAAACTTTCTTTTTTATTTATTAATTTTGTGCATGTGTGTCTGTGTGTAACTGGGTTTATGCACATGAATGCAGGTGTTTGCAGAAGCCAGAGATCCTCTGGAGCTGGAGTTACAGTCAGCTGTGAGCCCCCTAACACAGGTGATGGGAACCAAACTCGGGTCCTTTGCAAGAGTAGTACATGATTTTAACTGCTGAGCCTTCACTGCAGTCCCCGTAGTGTACGTGTAACATTTAAAATCAATAATGGATTTTGTGAATTTTAAAAAGATATGTATAAGGTTATTGTTTTCTCCAAAGGCAATTTCTGTTTCTTTATTAATCTATAAGGACATCTGAAGACATGATGCTTACCTGATGGAAGGAAGATAAAAACCATATCAATAACATGAAGTTGGCAATGTATTTGCATGAGGCCAAAGATAGGATACAAAAGCTCAAGACAGGCCTTTCCATCAACAGATAGCACTGTCTGCATATTTACTAAAATATGTATTGGGAGGCTCAGAGTCCCTAGACAGCAGACAGCATGACTGTAGTGTCAAAATCTGAAATACAGCGTTGTCAGGAGTTTGCTCTCTGGGTTTTGCTGTTTCTTTGGGGTGTTGTCATTGCTCAGTAACTGATGTTGTGTCTTGTGGGTCACTGTGTGTATTTCTGTTAAAGATCACACTGTGAAGAATGTGTAATTTTAACTGATTACACACTGCTCTTAACCAGAATGGTCATTACTAGAAACCTTACGTTCGGATGCCAGCACACCTTGATGTATTTACAAACCCTTCTTTTGGGTCTGATTCTTCATATTCTTTCTAAACTTAATAGCCTAGATGGGGCTGGCTTCTCTCAATGAGGCAGGAGTATAATGAATGTATTGAGTGTGCTTTGTGACTGAGCTCTTAAAAGCTGCTGTCTTCAATCAGTGTGCCTTGGTCTTTGGTCTGAGTATCAGAACTGCAGTCAGCTTTCATTTATGTGAGCAATTAAAATAGGAAGATTTTTTTTTTAAACGTGCTGTACTTTGCCTTTGGAGTGTTCTCCAAAGATATGCTTGCCTGCCAGCCGTGGCACTATTGTAGGTTATAGAGCCTTTGGGTAAGCCTATGGGATGGAACTAGGACACTGGAGCATGTTCTTGAGGGAATTTTGGGTCCCTGCTCCCTTCCTCTCCCTTATTGTCTTATAGTTACCATGAAATGAACAACTTCCTCAATTTTCCTTTTACCATGATGCTCTAACTTGTGGCAGACTCCAAAGCCACAGCACAAGATTCATGAAGAAAAGCCCCTGAAACGAAAGCCGAAATACCACTTAAGTTGATTATCACAATCCAGCAATGGACTTCACACAATCTTATTGGTTTATTACACCCACTAGTTCAACGACCAAAACAATTGTTGACATGTTTGAATTGACCTTTGGGGCAAATAGCAAATGCCGCAGGAGCATTTTGAATCCTTTGGGCTGTGCACAGTCACTCACTAGTGAATCAGAAGGGAACGAAGCACTGTCTCCTGGTAAATGTGTCCACTACATCTGAACAGCATAAGCCTAAAGACATTCTCAAAGTTCAGTATTCACAAGCTTCTTTGCCAAACCCATTGTTAAGGCCAAGGGCTCATCACTGTTGAATAGCTTCTTCGCTTAGAATTCCCGCAGTGCTTTTTGAAGTGATGGGAGTTGATGATGAACTGAGATGCTGCTGCTTCCTCTTTCCTTCCTTTTCTCCCTCCTCCTCCAGCTCCTTCCCTTCCTCCCCTTCTTTCTTTCTTCTTTCCTCCTCCTGTATTTCCCTCCCTCCCTCTCTTTCTCCTTTCAAGTCATCTAATAAGGCTCTCAACCCCAAATCTATGGCTTTATGTTCCTCAGACTCTTTTTACCATCAGTGATCGTGCTTCATTTTTTATTTCAAGACAATAATTCCTCATATATTTCCATAATAAGTATCATGCATGTTTGACTCTGTGCACTCTGCATGTTCATGCCTGTCCTTGTGTGGCGCTCACCTTGGCTACCATTTTCATGGCCATGTTTAATTGCTGTTCTATTTAGCTGGGTTTTAATGGTATAGCAAGTGTTAAAAAGTACCTGAGCTCTGAAAGCCACTATCTGTGTCTGCACACACTTAAACTTGAGGATAATTGTACTCATATCACTGAATCACTGTATGTATTGAACAAACTAGTGTGTTACAGTGGTCACCTCAAACATGGCATCAGTGACAGTGTATAAAAGTCAGAATATAAACTTCACAGTGTCTTTCACAGGGTCTTTCACAATGACATCAGAACTCTCAGGACAGTACCTGGCAAACAATGAGCACTCAACAAGCACCTATGGACTGTCGCTGTTGTTTCTTATGCTGAGGTAGTTCTCCGCAGAATGTTCTGAAACCATGTCTGTTAAACACCTGATGAAGAGGAGGACAGAGGGTGTTTGATTCAGCTAGGATGTGTTTGAGGAGTTCACCCTTAAACAAATGAATGTTTCACCACAGTTTGGGGGATGGTGATTCCAGAAAGGTAATGGTCTCCTTTCCTTCTCAGGTGTCCTGTTTTCCCTGGTGGTGATGCTCTACGTCATCTGGGTCCAGGCCGTGGCTGACATGGAAAGCTACAGAGCTATGAAAATGAGAGACTGCTGGGAATTCACCCCTTCTGTGATCTATGGCTGGTCATTTTTTCTGGCCCCTGCTGGGATATTCTTCTCTCTGCTGGCCGGGTTACTGTTTCTAGTTGTTGGACGGCATATTCAGATACATCACTAACCAAACTTTGGCCACCAGAATTTTCACGAGGTTTTAAAACACGATATTTTAGTTTTTCATTCTGTTTTAATGGTATCAGCATAAAGTTAGTTGATGTATTTTTTGAGTTGTTATTTTGAACGAATCGGTTTACTTAGGATTTCCTCTGATAAGAAAGTCCTCAGATTTCTCTACAACCCAACACTATCTTTGTGCAGTCGGGGGCCTAATTCTCTAGGGAGCGGGTAACGTGTGCCCAGTTTGCTGCACAGGTTGGAATTCATGCAGTTTGCAAATGCTATCACATGGAGCAAATCAAGATTTGCTTTAAAGTCTGTTTCCTCCCATTCACTTCCGCTGCTAATATTCAAAGTGGAGAATGGCAAACGAATGCCAAGAAACTTGTTTTCTTCTCTATCTACATGCCCATGCATAGCCACGTACTCATTCACTGGCTTCTGGAGCAAATGATTCATTATTTAAGAATAGATTGGAGTTATTCATGCTAGTGAGAGCCCAGAAATCCTGAGTTAAAATGGGCCAGAACTATTACACCAAGAGTGTATACTTCCTACTTTCTTGTCAACAGCAATCACTTAATTTACTCTCTTAATTGCACCTACCAAAACCTTCAACTGTTTAAATGTAACACATCCACACATCCAATTACATATAATACAGATTAAAAGTGTATGGAGCTAAAGTGGGTTAATCTTGGAATGTAATAGGGTTTAAAATATGTAAAAGCCAAGCACCTTAGCTTAGCACATAATTCTATTTGGTATTTTAAAATTCCCATTTAAAAATTAAATTGCTGAGATGTTCAGCATGTGAAAATTTATTGATGAAACGTGCCTTTCATTCTCCAGCTATAAAGTCTCCAAATACTTCAATGTGAAGATTATAATAGTCCTGCTTTATGAAGACTGAGGCATATTAACTTTCCCCAAGACTTTATGGGTTTCAGTTCCTCTGATCATTTGATTCCTGTATTGTCCCTCAATTTCTTCATCTTTACAATAGATACATTAACATTTACCGAGCCACAATTTCCTCTAACCTCCTGGAGGAACAGGTTTTGTGGAGAAATAGAATTCTTTATTATTCACTAGCATAGGCATTTTGCATATCAAAGATGTTCATTTTGGCAGGAATGTTGATTGAGATCAAGCCCATCTGAGAGGCCTCCCTCTGTTGTGCTTGCATTCTGGAAGCTTCTATCAAGGAAGAGACTGGTGCTAGGGAGGAACAGAGAAACCCATAGCACTTAAGCTTTCCCGGAGGCCCAGTGATGCATTCTGTTGCTGTAACAGGAAGGAAAGGCAGCTCTGAGGCAGAGGAATGGCCACCTGGAAGGTGTTTTGGGAGGGAGCCTCACTCGGCCTTCCCCATAGCCTGTTGCATCCATGGGAGGGAGCGCTGGAGCAGCAACAGAGATCTGAGCTGTGTACTAAGTAAGCCATGGGGCATTTTGCCATAGATCTTGCCTATAACAATACTAACAATGTTTTGAAAGTTCCAGGGCTGTAGCTACCCTCCTAAATTGTTTCAACGATAAAGGTGTATTTTTGCTTCTTGTCCGTTGTCATCTTCCGTTTTGTTTTTATATTGCTTCATTTAATTCTTTGCTTTCGTGGATTTATAATCCAGAGAAATAATCAGGGGCTCTGTCATGCATATTCACCCTGCTACTGGGTTATGGCATGCTGCTATGTTTTCCAGATGATGCCTAGATGTATCTGATTAGTTCATGTCATCTGAACATGCAATTCTTTTTTAATTTTTTTTTTTTTTTGTAGAACTTTGGAATGGAAACTTTTTCAGGATTGTATGCCATTTAAATTTCACATGCAAGCTGTTTTTCAAGTAAAAGTTGAATATTTATAAATTTCAGGTGGCTCCTTATTTGCTACTACAGTTGTGTGGCTGTTGCACATTTATCTTAGGACAACTGGCTGAATAGCTAACGGGTATGACAATTTACATAGACAGATTCCCATGAGAAGTCTTTCAGATTTGCAAAACTCACATCGATTTCAAGTTAATTTTTCATATGCTTACGAAGTGGACAGAATGAAGGTGAGTTTTATTTGCTATGTTCATATGCAAACTATTTCTTAACAACAGAACTTAACAGCCCTGTATCTGACTGAGGACATTGTCTTTCCAAATGTCTATGTTATGTTTATTTCTCTGTTGGATACATTAGTTCATTTTCAGAAGTATTCAAGTAAAATGTGAAAATCTTTTCTTTTTAAAGTGTTGATTTTGTATTATAAGTTTTCAACTTTACAAAGCAGGATACCTTTTCAGTGACACTTATAAAGAATGAATAAATAAGACAGTGAGGAATGGCTTGGGCTTTGGTGAAAGTGGTGAGGTTTCCACATATTAGGCTTCTCAGTGGGCTCAGATCAGTCAGCAGCAGATTACACATGAATTGAAACCCACTGGAGAAATTACATAGTGATACTTAAGGATGATTTCAACATCAGCTTTGAGGGCAGGGGTTCCTAAAATAACACATTACCTGGTATAATATCAATGGTCATTTTTACCACAAATCTGTGAAATTCAGGTGTTGGATTTGAAGGTTAAATTCACTTGTGAAGGAACACAGGAGAGAAAATATTGGTGTTTGGTAATTGTTTATTTTCAAAATGTACAGGTTGTGTGTGTGTGTGTGTGTGTGTATGAGAGAGAGAGAGAGAGAGAAAGAGAGAGAGACACTGAGGCAGAGACAAAGAAAGAGACAACAACAGAGACACAGACAAGACACAAGATAAATAAAAGCTATAGGTGTGGGTGGAAAGATTGGCTGAATGGTGTAGTAAGTATATGTGAGCTGGGCAAGTTTCAAAGGATCATCTTCTCTGGTAGAACAATGCTGTGGCCAATGCTGTGGCCATCTTTGGATGCCACCTTAAATCTTTGACTCAGTTGATACTAGCTTATTCACCTCAGCCACAGTTTGATTTGAATTTCCTTGAAAGTAACTAAGCTGAGTCTATACAAATTTGGAATGCCAGAAACAGACCCGAGCATTAATCAATATCTGGACCTGAGCCTGCAGGTGACTGGTAGAAGTCCAGGGAAGAGGCCCGTGGTGTTGGAAAACAATGATGAGCAAAATCAAAACCACATTTGCTTTTGGAAGGACCCCACTGGGACTGGGAGGTTCGTCAAAAGAGATGAAATAGAAAACTAAATTTTTATTGGTTGTCTGAAGGAATTAAACATGTGGAGACATTTTTTATTTTTACAGTCATGATCAAATGTGGATGAAAAAACACCAAGAAGAGCAAAGTAAGACAGTAGGTAGATACATTCAGAATCAGGTGGCTGGGGAGTTAGCTTGCATTTTTCCTGTTATGACATTCATGTAAACCAAACAATGGATCTCTTAGATCATTTAGATCCTCCCAGCAGTTCTAGGACATACACCTTGGCCACTCCAGTCAGACTCTCAGAGCCCACTGAGATCTGAGAAAGGAACTGACTTTTACAACTTCTTGAATAGATAAGATTCCCGACTCAGAATTCATAAACAGTTGTAAAAATGGATTCCTTCCTGGCCAAAATGTTTACCTTAAACATCAGTCAGATGTCATGGGGACCCCTCCCCTGTTAAGAAGGCCTTCTGACCAGCTAGGCAGGGGCTCGTTCATTCTCTCATTCCTCTCTGGGAGCGAGCTTCTCCATTCCGATCTGGAGCCGGCACGCCAGCCCGGTTCCCTGGAGCCTGAGCCCCCAAAATGAGGGGGATAGTCTCCCCCATCTCCTAGGGGAGGCTATCCCCAGGGAGGCTAGCATTTCTCCACTCCAGAGTGAGGAGAAGCTAGTCTCAGCTAGTCTTCTCTTAATAAACTGGTCCTGTTAGCTCCCAGTGGACTCTTTAGTCCCTTTGTGTGCTGCGTCTCTCCAACCCAGACCTTACATTTGGCATGCCAGCCAGGAGACAGAGACCAGCAGCCCACGTGGGACCGATTTTCATGCAGGACCTGGCATAGTATGATCTGATCTGCTGGACTGGCTGTGGGCTCCTCCCCCAGCACCCAGAACTTTACATCATGAGCCATGGAGGTACCCGCTCCTTTGCTCTCTATTGCTCTCTCTGCTTTCTGGCCCAGGCTCTGCCTCTCCTCATGAGCTCTTTCATGACTCATGGGGGCAACTCGTCCTCGGGATTGGTGTCAGCCCCTCAGACCCATACACCCTAGCTGGAACCTCCACTGGCCTGCGCCAGGAGCTGGTCTGCCTGTCCTTTCCCCTTTTCTCCCTCTGCGCCACTTGCGTCCGGGCTTGGCGCACTGCGGGGCACTCAGACCTGAGCCCAGCGCCCAAACTCGGTGCCTCCCTCGCCTGCCTGTCCCAGCAGCCGCTTAGCCTTCCACCCTGTCCCACACTCTGCACCTCTCCCTCCAGCATGGAGCTCCTCTCAGTCACCCCCTCTCTCACTGTTTCTCACCCTCCAATCTTTGCTGCCCCGCCTGGGACCTGTATGCTGGAACTCTGGCATCCTCTCCCCACACCCTGTTTTCTCTCTCTCTCTCTCTCTCTCTCTCTCTCTCTCTCTCTCTCTCTCTCTCTCTCTCTCTCTCTCTCTCTCTCTCTTCCCCACCCATTTCTGGGTGTTGGCCACCTCGCTTTCTTGCTCCTTGCTCAGACTCCTGTAGATTTCATATTGTCTCCTCACATTTCTTGTCTCAAAAGTCATTGCAAAATGCCAGGGGTCCTCTCTGGGTCCTAGACCCAACTCTAAACCTGGGAGGCACCCCCAGTTTAGAGAATTCGTCTCGTCTTGTCTCCCCCGCGGGTAGGGGTGCCTACCTGTAGTGGGGTTACCTACCTCTGAACTTGGGAGGTGCTCTCAGTTTAAAGATCTGACCCATGACCGACCTCCCACGTTATACACACACCCTGTCCCTATGTTTCCTATCTCACTTTCTCCCTTTACATTCTTTCCTCCTCCTCCCTGTCTCCTCATGATACAGCCTCTCTTTACTCAAATGGCACTTTCATTCCTCTTCACATTTCACTATGGGCTCCTCTCAGCCCATCCCCTAACCCCCACCTTTTTAAGCTCTTAGCCTGTGCCACCGACTTTGGGCCCGCCAATCCACACAAGGCCACCATGCGCAGACACTCGCTCCCCTCCCCTTCTGATCCCCAGCCTCTCACCTCTCTCTCTTGTCCACACACACCCCAGCCTCCTTTCAGGCCCCATGCCAATCTAACTCATTCCAGCCTGTGCTCTTTCCATCTCTGGTTCACTCCCCCAACTCTGGGTCCTAAGTCCCCACCCATCTCTATTCTGGCAGGTGCCAGGCTAGAGATCATGTCTGGGATATCACACAGGTAGATACTCTTATCTGCAGTGCCGTCCCCATGCAAGCACTCAAACTCCTATAGTCACCCTTCTTTGTCCCTGCCTCTGTTTACTTATCTGGCCTTTTGTAGTCACTCCCCCTGCTGCCCACGCACAAATGCCCTCTCTCCTTCTTATACACGTGTACTCTCTGTGTAATGTCTCTTTATCTTGTACGCCTAGCCCACGGGCCTCACTCTGGTCCAGCACACCCACATAAATCCATCCATCTCATGACCCCACCTGTCCACTAACAAATGCCCAGAGCCCCTCAAACCCCCAGGGAGAACTGCTGAAAAATGGCCTTTGAAATATTCCATAACCAAGGGGAACAGGAGAAGGCAAACCGAGTGGGCCACCCAAGATACAAAAGACCTTCAGACAACTCAGCATCAAGGCCACAATAGCTGCCATGCCCACGCTGACAATGAAGGACACTGGGCACAAGCCTGCCCCAACTCAGCCACTGCCAGGGCCATACCCACAAGGGGGAAAATGGGGAAGCCTGAAGGATGACTGTCCTTCTTTGCAAAATTGAGGTAGGCCAGTCATGTGGCCCCTGAATTCCCCCAACTTGCCTCCAGATCTTCACTGACAGAACTCGTCTGCCTGGCCACTGAGGACTGACCATGTACACCACAGCAATGGAGGAACCCAGAGCTGCTGCCACAGTAGACAAAAGGCCTGTTTGTACTAGGGGACCACATGGTCTGTCTTCCCCTTCCTACTTGGGTAAGACACACCCTTAGCAGCTCTCCATGGTGGCAGTCAATGGGCCCGAAACCCCCAGGGCTACTCTACCTCTTCCCTGCATTTTCTAAATACCCCTAACAGCTCTCATTCTTTGGGTCAGGCCTTGAAACGCATCCTTCACTGGTCTCAATTACTGCCTTTTTATGATCTAAACTGTTTTCTCTGAAATAGAGCATTTCCCTGTCCCTTCATGCCCTGGGCACCCCTATATAGTTTTCCTAATTCAGACAGATTATTATTATTATTATTATTCATATGCTCCCTCAAGCCCTAACACATTGATAGATCTCTCTCTCTCTCTCTCTCTCTCTCAACTATGATTTTTATGTTTTCTATAAGCTCACCTGGAAAGTTATGTAATATATACACAGGTAATATCAATTCATAACATCATGTGTGTTCTTTTAGTAAGATGATACTGCACAGGACTCTTCTGAGCCAAACTGCCATCTTCATGACTTCAGCTGTGTCTACTTATAGAGGATCATGACAGTTGGTTTTGTAAAGCAAGGTCACTGGACCCTCACCTGAGTATCCAGCCACTCCTCCCAGCCAACTGTATGTAATTTTTCCCTAATCACAAATGGCTTCTTATTTTTTTTTAACTATTAAATTCTTCTTATCTCCCTTCTAAAGCAGCAGCCATACATCATGGTGGTCACCAGCCACCGAGTCATCTCTGCTTACCTTCCCACCAGGGACTATGCACAGCTGCCTATGCATGTTACAGACTCCCCAGTATAACCCATTCCAGCATCATGTGTCATCCCCCATTCCTCCATCATTGACCATAATCAGCATGAAGAAGTTAAGAGAATGTCGCCCCTTTACTCCTATGACACAAAAGGCTGGAATATAAGATGTGACTGGAGGCCCCAAACTCCAGTACAAGGACAGACACCTTGGTGACTCCAGCCAGACTCTCAGAGCCCACTGAGATCTGGGAAAGGAACTCACTTTTACAACTTCTTGAATAGATAAGATTCCTGACTCAGAATTCACAAACAGCTGTAAAAACCGATTCCTTCCTGGCCAAAAAGTTTACCTTAAACATCAATCAGATGTCATGGGGACCCCTTCCCATAAAAGGCCTACTGACCAGCTAGGTGAGGCTAATGGCTTATCTCACTCTCCCAGGGAGTTAGCCTCTTGTACTCTCTCCCTGAGGGAGCTTCTCCATCCCTATCTGGAGCCAGGCATGCCAGCCCAATTCCCCAGCCTGAGTGACCAAGATGAGGGGGCTAGTCTCTCTCATCTCCTTGGGGAGGCCAGCCCCAGGAGGGCTAGCATTTCTCTACTCCCAAGTGTGGAGAAGCTAGTCCCAGATGGTCTTCTCTTAATAAACTGGCCTTGTTAACTCTCCCAGCAGAATCTGGTCCATTTGTCTTCTGTGTCTCTCAAACACAGACCTTACAAATAGGACCAAACCAACCAACCAAACAATGTTGTGACAATTTGGACTGGAGAGATGGCTCAGTGGTTAAGAATATTGGCTGCTCTTTCAGAGGACCTGGATTCAATAGCCAGCACCCACATGGTGGGAAACAATCATCAATAACTCCAATTTCCTAACTCCAGTTCCAGGGGAATCCTATGCTCTCCTCTTACCTCCTGGGATATTACGCCTCACAGGAGTATTTATATACATGTAGGTGATACACTCATACACATGAAATGAAAATAAATATTTTTTGAAAGAGTGCAAATAGGAGCAATTAATGTCTGTGGGAGGAAGAACTCAAAGTTCAAGTCCTGCTTAGACTTCAGACTCAGTTGAGTCCATGCTTTCTGAAATTAAAGGTGGGGAGGCTGGAAGTGTATCTCAGTGGTGTATTTACCTAGCATGTTCCAAAGTTCTGGGTTCAATTCCCAGTACTGGCAGAAAAGGTTCAGAGTTTCTGAACTGACTAACTGACCAGTGCATGCCCTCCTCCTCCCCATCCTCCTCCCCCCTCCTCTTCTTCCTTCCTCCTCCTCCTTTTCTTTCTTTTTGTTATTTTTAGGGAGAGGGTCTCCTCATAGCTCCATCTTTCCTGGAACTCACTATGTAGATCAGTCTGGCTTACATCTCACAGAGATCCATCTGCCTTTGCCTCCAAAGTGCTGGGATTACAGGCACGCACCACCAAGCCTGGCTCCTTGATGTTCCTGCTTTAAAACATTAAGCATGGAGGAGTGTATGTGGGTGGGGTATACTACAGAAAACTCTGAAATGACAAAGAAAGCACTGACCAGCTCACTGTGGTTTTGTCTCCCTTTCCTCTGTCCTGTGCCCATATGAAGGCAACTGGGTTATCTGTGGGATTCTTAATCGGCCCTCATAGGGAAATTTGTATGGTGTGACTGGATACTGATAAACCTGTGTTTGGAGACCCCAATTTCAATCTCATATTTTTCAGATAGTAGTGGAGGACTGAATTTTGCAAAAAGTCATAACCAAATATAATAAATCTAAAAATTCTATTGTTTCTATCTATTTAAATGATATAATTTGATATACTTATAGAAAAATTGGGGATATGTACAATTTACATATATAATTATATGATGTTTTGAAATGATTGTTTTTAAAGATTTTTTATTTTTAATTATCTGTATATATGTGTGAGTTTGTACATGTGAGTGCAGTGTCTGTGGAGACCAAAAGAGGGTGTCAGATCCCTGGGGGTGCAGGGGGTGGTGAAGCTACAGGTAAGACACCGACTTGGGTGCTAGGAACTGAACTTGGGTCCTCCCGAAGATCAGCAAACAATTTTACCCCTGACTTTAATATATTTTAAAGTCTATTTTTAAGTAACTAATTAGAACGACTGTAGTTCTTCCTGATTAAACCAGATGGATGATGTGGGCGGGTCTCTATCTACAGCGTGGCCACTGTGCTCCAGCCATCCCAGAGAACAGAGGGCAGTTGAACAGGCCCTCAGGTGGCCCAGAGTGCAACAGAAAGAATTTCCAGGTGACTGTATGTATTATAGATACGTGCTTCTCTCTGAGGTTTTTTACTATTGGTTCATTCAGCGGCTAGTCCTGCCCTCTGACCAATAAGGGGGCAGGAAGGTGGGGAGAAAGGCGCTGAGTCCTGGGGAGGGGCACAGAGAATACTCAAAGCCGCATGGGAGGAAAAGTGCCCTGGACCTAGGCCTACATGGAAGGGCCTGGGGAAGCATTCAGGAGGCAGCATTCCAAGTCCCCGAATTCCTAAGAATCCCGTGAGTTGAAGCGAAATTCAGGCCGGGAATGGATTAAGAGCCCTGCACCACCTGGCTGCTCCAGAATTTGACAACGGGCAGCAGGTAAACAATAACTTTGTGAATCACCCTAAATTAATCAGTCTCTCTAAATGGAAGATCAGTTTCTGTTTTATCCAGCCGGATTAACCAGACCCCACCTGCTAAGGTGTGGAAAATAAATTTCATGAGACACTGTATCAGTGGGCAGCTCACTTATTGAAAACAAGACAGGGGTTTATATAAGGAAGCCTTACTGAAGGTGGGAAAATTAAAGGTGGGGGTCTTTTAGGGGCAGGGAGATTCTAGAGCTGATGTGAAATTAAGGAATGAGGAAACAAAACCCCAAAACCTGGTTTTGGTCTGGGATGATCTTTGTGGGGGGTAAAGAAGATTAAGCAACTGCTGAGGAATGAGGATGTCATATCTGCAGTGGCTTCCTGGGACCTAGGTTATAGCTTCAGGCAGAGCAGGCCAGGATATCTGCCAGCCCTTCAGGGTCTCCAGAGTCACACTGCCCTGCCTGCTCAATGCCTTTATGCAATAGGCCCAGATCCCTCAGGGTAATGGTTGTCCTGCCACACAAAAAAAGACAGTTTGAACCACTTCTAGCAAATGGGCAGGTGGGAGTCCTGAAGCCTCTACTGATGTCCAGAATCATGTAGATCATCGACAGGTGATGCTGCCCAGGGTAGAAATAAGCACACATACACAGCAAAGATCTTAATGTTTTTCTGTTTCTGGAAATCCAGGAGTTACTGTGACTTAAATATGAATATGTGGGATATTTCTCCCTTTACATGACAATTTCTTTCTTTCTTCCTTCCTTTCTTTCTTTCTTTCTTTCTTTCTTTCTTTCTTTCTTTCTTTCTTTCGTTCTTTCTTCCTTTCTTTTTCTATTGATTCTAAAGTGAGTCTACCACTGTTAAAATCATCCATCAATGCTACAGATTTTCTTGACATTAAAACCTCCTAAACAAATAGGTATTGAAATGGAACAACTTAACAAGAGTGATGTACAAAGAACAATATTCATTGTCTCATATTAAAATGTAATCTATACAAAGACCACAAAAGAGATAGTGATGGTGTATGCATGCCTTTGATGTATATGCATAAATATATATGAATTTGGGTAAACCTATGTATATATCTGCCATATATGTTTATGTGTATATTCATGCATATTTCTGAATACCAACATATATATTTATATATATTTCATAAAATATTTTACATAGCAGAATAGATTTAGATATAAGAAATGTTTACACAAAGTACACATATATCCATGTAGACATGTAGGTCTATGTTGAGACTGGAGAGACTCAGTGGTTAAAAGCACTGGCTGCTCTTGCAGAGGACCTGGGTTTGTTTCCCAGCACCCACAGGGTGTCTTAAAACCTTTTGTTACTCCAGGTTCAGGCGATATGATCTGATGCCCTCTTCTGGTCTCCCAGGGCAGTATACAACACAAGTGCACTTACATTCAGGCAACACACACACACACACACACACGTAAGTAAATAAATAAACTTTAAAAAAGAAATGCTTAGGTCATACAAACAAACACCTATCTATGTAAACACACATCCGAATAAGTCTCAGGCCTTACAGAGCTCTTAAGGTTCACTAGAAAGGAGGACACATTTCATCTTGTCTTTCCATGCCTGAGGAATGGAAATGAGGAATTAGATGGTGTCAGTGAGCCCTAACATGGCTTCTGCTCCATGAATTCAGGGCAATTCAACACATGCCATTGACTGATCAAGTTTCCGTACAAATTCCCAGTGGAAACAACTACTTTTTAAAACATCTCTGGATGCCAACCAGGGATCTTATGGTTCTTTATAAATACTGATTTACTAGTTATAACTTTTGGACAAAATAATTCCTTTCTGAGCAGCATCTATGGAAGAGCAAATCAGTTGGGCCCCTAATAGCTCCTTATTTGAGTTGGCTGTAGCGAGGCCTACATGATGTACATGGAAATGCAGCAAACCTGGGCCTGAAGACCTGAATTCCCATCCTGGGTTTAAACTTCCAGTTAGGTAAATCACTGCATTTCCTGTTGGATCAGTGTCTTCATCTAGCTTACTAAACAATGTGGGAACTGTGTGCATACACTGTGTCCTTAAGGGTGGTAGGTACTGTGTCTATAATATGAGACCAAATGGACATGGTATCTTCATTCTTCAATGCAGGGTTCATGCAAGACACAACACATGAAGAAAAATAAATGGAAAGTGATAAATTATCCAAAGAAAAGTACAAGATAAATATGCACAAGATAGAAGTTGTGCTGGTTGGACAGTCAGAATTCTAAGCAGAGAATTCTGAATATTCAGATCTACAAAAGCAATAATGGAGGTGGGGGTGGCTGTGTGGAAAATGGCAGCAAGAGGACTGGAGATGGTGATGGGGGGCTTGACACAGTATAGGACCTTCAGGCAGCTTGTGTGGATAGACACTGAAGGAAGAGTTTTGTGGTGAAAGTCCAAACATTTGAACCATGGGGCCATTTTAAGAAATTCTGGAGGGAAATTAGAAGAGCTTGCTGGAGGACTGGATGTGGAGTAAGGACAGGGAGGAACCAAGCATTGACTCCGGTTCGGTTCCCAGCTTAAACAAATGGGCAGAAAGACAACAGAAATAGAAAGGAGAGGGACGGGCTCCAGGGGAGATGAATCTCTGGTACAGTTTGGGACATTGTGTTTGAGATGCCTGTGACAAGCCCTTTCTGAAAGTCTAGCAGACAGTGGGCCGTGGTGGTATGGAGTTTAGAGAATCACGTGCGCTAGAAGATAAGACTCTTAGGATGGTTAGAGAGTGACTGCATTCCAGAGCCCAACACGAGAGGGTAAGTTGGAGAATGAACCTGTTGAGGGACTGTAATTAGATATGAGAGGATTGATGGGAAATGTGCCAGGGAAAACCAAAGGGACGATCTGGGGAGGGACTCAGTTTTTATCTCTAACTGTATTACAGTGTCAGGAAAAGAAACACACTTTTTAGAATGGAGGCTGGGAGGCTGTTAGAAGTAATGGCAGAGATCTGGCCTGGTGGTGGGGATAGAAGACAGATCTCACAGATTTGATTGCTTTGATGAGTTAAAGGAAGTCAGGAAGTGGGGGAATTTTGAACAACTTCTCAAAGAAGTTTGTCTTTGAAGACAAGCAGAGAGCGTGCCTCTGAGTAGAAGGGAAGGTGGGAAAGCAAGAATCAGGACCTGGATGAGGAGCGAGTTTGCACATTTTGCTATTGCTGTTTTGGTTCTGATTAATTAATTATTCTTGTCATTAGATACAGTACCTATACAAAATGATGGGCCTCATTATGTTCTTCTCATGCATGGAAATAAAGTGCTTTGATCACATTCACCTTCCTCATTACCCACACTTACCCATTCTTTCCTTTCCTGGGCCCTTTTTTATTCCCTAATATTCCTTCCCTATCTTTGTTTCTTTTTAAATCAATTTCTTTTAATTCCATATATGAGAGATAACAGCTGATATTTGTCTTTCTGTTATCTGAATTGTTTTTTAACATCATAATCTCAGTACTATCCATTTTCCTGAAAATAGCACAATTTGCCCTTATTCATCACTGAATAAAATACCACAATTTATTTATTCAAGCATCTGCTGATGAATACCTTGACTGAATCCATGACTTGGCTATTGTGGATAGTGCTACATTCAACATAGATGTGCAAAAACCTGGCCTGTATGCTGACTTTGATGTCTTCAGGCAAATAACTGGCGGTGGTATAGCAGATGGTTCTATTTTCAGTTGTTGTTTTTTTAATGAGAAAACATTTTTACTTGTATATGTGTGTGTCCATCTATGTATGTAAATGTGCATATGTATTGGGTACTTGTAGAGGCCAGAAAAGGATGTTGTATCCCCGGGAGCTGAAGTTATAGGTAGTTGTGAACCACCTATTGTGATTGCTGGGAACTGAACTTGGGTCCTCTGCAGGAGCATCAAGTATTCTCCATCCCTGTCTTCATCACTCTCCAGCCCCCCTATTTTTATCTTTTTCAGTAATCTCCAAATGGATTTCCACAGTGGTTGCACAAATTTTATATGTTTTGGAAAATATTTTGTACAGGGGGTAAGTGTGTTATGGGACCACAACACATGTGTCAACCTGTACCTTGCCAATATGTGAAGAGGAAATGTGGAATCTGCTTTACTCCAAAGGATGACACCTCTTCAGAAGTACCCAAGATGTAGAAAACTCTCACTCAATTCAAACAGAAAAAAACAGCCAAATAAAAGCCTTGATGTATGCTTATAGCACACGGGTTCTACACAGACTATCACAAGTCTGACACATCACCTCCTATAGGCCAAGGGTCACATTCTGCATGGCTCATTAGTGAAACACTTTTGTTAAGATCCAAGAATCAACACCATTGAAAGATGAATCTGTCGAAAATGTGGACAGTAACAGAAAGTGACTTGACCATAGCCTTAGATAAGAGTGCTGCCATGCCTAGAATGTTGGATCTTTCTGAGTAAGTTAAATGTTCACTTGCTTCTCCCCAGAAGTGTTTGGAAAGTTGGTGATTTACTTCTGACATTTGTATCTAGACAAATCACAGTGGTTCCGACCAAGGTATGCACTGGTTTAAGAGTTCTCAGTTTCCTATTGGAGGACAGACAATCAAAAGGGCTGAAGGTATAACTGTAATCTCAGGAGGCTAGGGCTGAAGGATCTGGAGCTCAAGTCCAGTTTGTGTTTCCTAGAGAGATCCTTTCCGGAAAAAAAAAAAAGTTTTTCAGCCCTGCATTAGTGTCTCAAACTGCAACTTTGTGTTTCAGAAGCTGTCCATTTGTGATTTGGGAAAATCCCTAAGACACAAGGAAAAATGTAGTTTGCGAAAAGCGGGGTAAGAAGAGGAAAGTATATGAACAAAGCTTTTAAATGGGCTCAACTTGGGTTCACAGAAATTCTTAGGCTTCTTAATTGACTTCTTAGTTTTTATTTTTGGTGCTGTGATTGAATCAGAGTCTCTCACACAAGCTTGGACCACAGGCAGAGCTTCATCTCTGGTCCTTAGCCCACTCACCCCTAAGAGTCAGAGTCTGAGAGGAGCTCTTTTTCTGCTCTCCATGTGACTGTCCTGATTGGCTTCAGAGTGGCCAGTGGGAGAATTTGCTTAGAGATACTGCAGTTCATGAGTCCTCTCCAGCATCTCCAGCAGTTTGCAATTCCTAACTCTTTTTTGCTGTCCACAAGAAGTATTCATAGAGTACTAGATATTCTACATTAATTTGATTACTTTATTCCAATGTTCTTTTAATCATGAAGTATTAAACTTTAAATCCTAAAATTTCACTATCTACCAAGCTCTCCCAAAAATAGTTTTCAAGGTCTGTGACTGCTAAAGACACAATAAAATAGAGAAAAAAGTTAATGAAATCTTTTAATTCTCTAAGCTGTTTTGCTTTACAAAGTAATACATATTCATTAGACATTCAAAAGTGCAAAGGAACAGCGAGGCGTCAATTGTGCACCAACTAGTTCTGATAGGTAGCTAGAAGATCTTGCAGAATAAAGATTTGTGAGCTTAGTATTTTGTTGTTGTTTGGGTTCTATCGATTTGTGTCATTAAATAGATTTCAAAGATGATTTATGCTTTTCAGCTGCGGCTGGACAATGATCCGGAGTGCATGCTGGCTTGGTTTGTTGACTTTGTCTTTCAGGAGCTCATTTTTTGTTCCCTTTGTTGTTTTCCGAGTACATTACAAATGGAAGGAGTTTTAGAGTCAGTGCTCAAGGTGATTGTGAGTACGATAAATGTGGACCAATGAAGTCCTAAGAAAAACATTAAAAAATGGGTTTTAGGCTGCCACCAAATGAAAGTTAAAAATTGATTGTCAGTGGCAGTAAATTGGATTTGAGTACTTTCTCAGTGGCAGTAACTTTCCTTAAGTTGTCTGGTGGTGGTGGTTTCCTTAGAGAGCAGAGGGAACTGAAATACAGGAGTGTCTGGCCTGCTCTAAGTCCACAGTGAGGAAGGATAGGAGGTAACTCTCTAGGTTTTTGAGACTCCACATTCTTTCTGTGTTTTCTCCCTAATCCTGAAAGAAAACTGTCTTGATCATTTTTGATTTCTTAGGGTCACATGTGCCATTACTTGCATGAACAAAAAGCCAAGTTGTACAAAGTGATTCCTTTTTAAATCCTTAGCTGACCACTCCTGTGATTTCCATTGGGGTATGGAGCATTGGGCAGAATGGGGCAGTGTGACAAGACAGTGGGTCTGTTTCAAATGCCCAATGACCATGTGACTTACTAGAGTGAAACAGAAGGGAGTCTAAAGCTATTGTTGTGGCTTCTGTCACTCTGAAGACACTAAGCTCATCTCTTAGAAAGCAAATATGGCCTGTAGCAATGGCAGCTGGTACCAGCCAGATCTAGAGAATATCTGCATAAGTTCTCAGGTTGGGACCCACCTGTGTTCCCTCAGTACTGAGCCTCTCCACAGTCTTCTAAGCAACTGTCAAAGCCCCGGTGTGTTGGGCTTTGGCACCAGCACCAAGACCCAACCTAACCCGAGTCGGGTATGGCGAGGGGCTTAGGAATTAAAGATACACAGAGACACAGACACACACACACTAGGTAGGAGGAAAGGAGAATGACTGACTTTATTGAGAGGCAGCAAGCCTTACATACCTCCTGAGGCAGGGCTTTGCAGGAGGGTAAAAGACATCTGGCCACACAACACACATCAGATGTAAACTGAGGAAGTCTGCAAGTTGTTTACTTCAGAAACTCAACTGACAAGATCCAGCTAGCTCTTGGCTGAGAGCCTAGCACTAAGAGAGAAGGGCATGCAGGGGGACTAGAGCCCTACACCAGTGGAGCATCCTATGTAGCTTTTAACAAAGTTCCACTCAGTGCTGATGAGGACAGCTGTGGCACTGGGGTTAGGAAAGGTCTAATAAAAAGAGAGGTTCCCACATGGGGTCCTGAATTCCACCCTTAGCAATATGAGCAGGTGAGCACCTTCTCTGTGCTTCATTCTCCTGCATAGTGTTGGACAAGGAATACTTCTCTCAAGGTGTTTGAAGCTTCCTACCTCCAAGTAAGTGTTTAGTAAATGCTATCAATGACCATTATTGCTTTAAACTACCATGTTTCTGCACTTGCAGATCTGGTGGTTCTTACCTTACTCTTCAGATTTCACTAGATAAACTTTTTTTCCCCAGACCATTTCTCTGTGCCACTTTGTGGAACCTCTGTATGTCACATGGCCTCTGCTGTCTCAGATTACCCAGGAGGAAGAAGAGAGCCTTCAATGGTGGAGGGCCTATGGTCATATGATGACCACCTTAGAGATAGACCACTAAAGAAGAGACATGAAGTGACTGAGGACTTCCAAGTGTGGTTGGCAACACAGAACAATTCCAAATTGAATTACGGTCCTTTAAAAATGGGGAATCATTTGAAGAGGTATAAAAAGGGAAAGCCAGAGAGATAATGAGAAAACACTTCCACTACCTGCTAGCATTCCTTGCCCTCCTGTTATTCAGCTTTGCTTTGAGCTGGGTCCCCCTCCTTGCCACACATGACAGGCTGCCAACCACCACATGGGCTATTTGGCAGCTATTTAAAGTGCAGATCATGCTGCTGTGTGCTGTGCCAGGCACCCATGTTCCAACCTGGTATACCGCTGATCTCAACAGAAAGTAGTTCCGGTGTTCTGTCTCTGAAATTAAAAGTGTAGGCACCATCCCCTTCCTTTATGCAGAACCTCTCTTTGGAAGAGTGTCTGTCTCAAGCTGCAGAGTTATCAGGAGCGTTAGCTTTTCCTCTCTCTGCATTTGCTTAAGAGCTTATAAACCCAGAGAATAAGAAATGTTAAATAGAATGAAATGACCTGTCAAGGGAGATAGGACATTCGTGAATGACTTCAAAAATTTCCCCAGCTCCACAGCAGTTTTGTCTCAGTGTCTGGGCTTTCTGAAGCCAAGCCACTACTGCTCTGCCGACTTCTCCTCTCCCTTATTCCTTATTAAAGGTCTTTGTGTGTCCTTGATGTTGGAAGATTACTTCTTGGAGAGAAACTATGATTGCCCTTGCCTAAGAAGCCAAAGATGAGATTTGGAAATAGAAGTGAGTATTGAGAAGGAAAAGAAAAGGTTTCGACCTCATCTTCATTATCAAATCTGACTGGGATGCCACAGAATGGTCAAGAAACACAAGCTTGGCATGGTCACCCATGCCTGCTATCCCAGCACTTAGGAGGCAGAGGCAGAGGCAGGAAGACCAGGAGTTCAAGATCATCTTCAGCTACATAGTGAGTTTCAAATCTGCTTTAACCACATGAGACCCTCTTTCAAAAGCAAAACAAAACAGACAAAGAAAGCCAACCAACAAAAAGAAACAACAACTAAAGAGAAAGGGGAGCAACTTCCACAAAAATTCATCCAATATATGTCCTACATTATGGCAGTTTGAAGATTAGGGGGGAAAAAAGACATTTTTAGCATGTGGCTTGGCTGGGACAGATAAGGCTCTCTGCAGCTCTTACCCAAGGAAGAGAAGTCACATTCCTGTCTCTGGAGTAGTCAGAAGGTGTCACACATGCCTCAGACCACATGTAATAGCACAACGATGGGCACAAATGGGAAGAATAGCCAGTATGTGATTGTGGGCGGAAGCCCTGCTTCATTCTGCTGATGCAGGGAGCCATCGCTGAGAAGACATTACGATTCTGATTCTTTTGATCCCTGAGACTGAATGGTGGTTTGGAGAACTTGAAAAAGAGGACAGTAACTCATGCTCTAGGTAGTCACATGATACATTCACAAAAGAGCCATCAGGAAAATGGGCCACGGTTTTGCTGTCTCCTAAGATGACCTATCAGCCTCCACCACCAACGTCCTTGTTTTGGTCAGGCTATGGTAGTTCTCGCTACAATAACACAGGTTTGGCAAGTTCACCCTTCCCAGGTTTTCTTCGGCTGTGCCACAACAGGCACTCAATAAATGCTGATGGAACGAATGCTGCTGTGAAGTCCTGAGAAGAACAGGGCCTTTGTATCCACAGCTTCGAACAAAGTTGGGAGGGAAAACCACTATAGTCTGCAAAGACTGCAATGCTGAACACTGAGCCTGAAAAGGTCTGAGGGCTGATTTCCAGAGTGTAAGGATACAATGAGAGGTGTGTAAATACTTTTCTGAAGATATAGTCAATGGCCCTTTATGATAATTTAGGAAATAAAAGTTGTTTATTCAAAAGCTTGAAACAGATAAGAAGTTAGTAAATATAGTGTCTGTCCTTTTATTTTTCTTTTCTATGAACCAGGGTCTCCCTATTTGGTTCAGGCCTGAGCTTCTTCCTGATTGCTGAGAGTACAAATGGGCACCATTGCTCCTGACTGGCTCTGTCCAGTTCCTATTTATTTGTTTATTTTCAAATTTCAGTCACTGCTTTTCACATATTCTTCTTAATTTATTCTTTGAAAATTTCATACATGCGTATCATTTATGTTGATCGTTTCCCCTACTTTCCACTTCAACTCCCTCCAGGATTCCCCCATCTCATCTTCCTCCCAACATCATATCCTTATCTATCTATCTATCTATCTATCTATCTATCAATCATCTATCTATCTATTAATCTATCTATCCACTGAGTCCAGTTAGAGCATCCATATGTGCATGGGCATGGGGAGTCATCTCCTGAGGCACAGACAACCACTGAGGCACAGTGGCCATACTCCTAAGAAAAATGATCCCCTTCCTCAGTAGCCATCAATTGCTAATAACTCCTCCTAGATATGCCAATAACTCCCTTAGGGCCCGGGAGCTCCTCCCACTTCATACTGGAATTTTCAACTGGTTTGACCTTGTGCAGGAAGTGACTTGGGAATCTATGATCTTGAAATCCAAGGAAAATTTACATATACTAATATCTTATTAGAATACGTGTGATATGAAAGAACGGAATGGGGGAAAATACTGGAAGCTAAGGATTTAAGCAGGACTGGGGACAGGTAGGTTGGTGAAAGGTGGACCAGAGCATGGCTCAACCAAAATTAAGGAATAATGAAGAAGCCTTATGAAACTCCATGACATTATAAGCTAATTTAAAATGTCTTTTAAAAAAAGATACCCTATATTGGTGAATGATGCTGCTCCCAGAAGACATGAGTTCATAAATGAAAGTCTCAGGGTCAGGCAGTGATTACCTGTCTAAGAGTGATTGCTCAGAGAGGCTGCGGAGGCACCACAACAATACAGGCTACTGCCCTTGCTCTTGGTTCTCCTGTTCTTGTAATGGGTCATGGTGAGCACATTATTCCATTCCCAGCACAAGGTGCTTCCTGGGGAATGCTGAGGGGAGCTGGAGCCCCTGATCAGGAAGTACTGATATTTCAACCCAGGAAGTGGTACTGGACTGAGCTATTCTTATGCTCTTTGTTGATATGTGCTTCATATAAAAATGGACTGACAGTATTCCCACCTGGGTTTGTGCACATGGCCAATACACTAAAGGCATCAGGGTGCCTGACCCAAGGACAGCCAGGGGTCAAAGCTGATTTGTGCAGGTTCCTCTGCCTCTTCCTTTCTTCCTCATCTCCTTCCCTAACATCGGTGCTTACTGGAGACATGTTGGGAAGAGGACAGAAGCCTGAAAGATGCACCCACAACCACCCTGGTAGCAGTGACATAGAAAGGCAGGTCTCGCTTGAGAAGACAGAGCTAATTAGAAAACACTTGAAGCCTTGCCCAGGCCACAAAGCCACCTCTGAGAATGTAGAGGAGTCCTGGGAACACCAGAGGGCGGTCCTGTGTGCTGGAGTCTGTTTCTGAGGCCCACTGAGTCTCTTGGATTCCACTCCTGGCTCAAGGCAACTCTTGTCTTTTTGTGAGATTCCTCTTTTTGCATCATGAATATTGTCTGATCACCTCCCTCTTCCTATTGAATGGTGTGGGAGGGTGACCCTGTGCTTGACGACCTGAGTCAGCCCAAAGGGAGAGGATGCACAGGGGCTGCTTTCTTCAGTAGGTTAATGTGCGTATCATCTGGGGAAAGTGAAGGAAGCGTGGTCACTTTGCCATAGTTTGCTGAAGTAATCCAGAAACTCCGGGTTCACTCTGTTCTCTAAAGGCTTACACGCCTTGCAGCAGATTCGACTTTGGATCCCTCTCCTTCCTTGTCACAGTGCTAGAGGCGCCTGTTCCTTTGCTGCTAAACCTTTACTTATAACTTTCAAAACCATAATCCTCACACTTAATGAACAATCAATTTTTGACAAATATTTCATTCAGTGGACTGTTTTTCGCTCAATGGATTTCACATCTCAGTATTCAAAAGTGTGATAAATCACAGGCCTTTTATTTTTTGTGAGTTACAAAATGTAATAGGTAAGATGCCTGGTCCTGATACCTACAGGAAAACTAAGCCTATGTGACAGCATCTCACATCGTTGGCCACTCGGAGCAGGGAGAGATTCCTGTCTAGAAGCTTTGGAGGTAATTCTGACCTAAAGTGCTAAGGTGCTTATGCTAGAATGAAGCCAGCGACAATGAGGAAGTGTCTCCAAGTAAGCAGTTGCTAGGCACTTGGAGGAATAAAAGAGAAGGAAGACTTTAAAAATGGTTCTCGGCTTTCTCATCAGATTCTGTTGGTGGTTTCACCACTAGCAATGGAGCCAGGGGGTTGTGGTCTTGATAAAGTGGCCAAGTGACTGTCCTTTGAATGAGAGGCTGGAGAAAGGGGAACTGTGACAGAAGGTGTCGTAGTTGTCTGCATGGGGTGGTAACTGATGTCCTTAGACGACAGCAAGAAAAAAAATGCTATTGGCTAGGACAAGGAAGAAGCATTGGTGACCTGACCTTGGGGAATGAGAAGCAGTTTAGTAGGGTGTGTGGTAGAAGTTAGATTGGTGTTGATTGTAGTGTTCATGCTAATGAGCTACTAACAAATGATTGGATCGCTGTTCCTTCCTCAGAGGATGAAGGGTTAAGAAGAATGCTGCACTCACCAGCTTGAGGCAAAGTTTGTGTTATATAAGGGTTTGGTGCTAGGAGCCACAGACAAAGGAACACATACTCTGTTGGTTTTTCTGAGACTGCTACTCCATTTAGTATAACAGTTTCTAGTTCCATCCATTTACCTTCACATTTCATGATTTCATCTTTCTTTACCACTGAGTAGAACTCCACTGTGTAAATGTACCCCATTTTCATTATCCACTTGTCAGTTGAGGGACACTTAGGTTGCTTCCATTATCTTAGCTATTGTGAAAAGAGCAACCACAAACATGGATGTACAAGTATCTCTGTAGCAGGTGAATCCTTTGGGCATAAGCCAAGAAGTGGTATAATCAGATCATATGGTAGGTTCATTTTTAGTTTTTTTAGAATTCTCCACACTGCTTTCCATAGGGGTTGCATGAGTTTGCATTCCCACCAGCAGTGTGTGAGTGTTCCTCTTTCACCACACTCTCTCCAGCATTTGGTATCATTTGTTCCCTAGTTCTTAGCCAGTTTGATTGGGGTAAGATTTCATCTTAAAGGGGTTTTAATTTGCATTTTCCTAATTACTAATGATTTTGAACGCTTTTTAAGATGTTTCTTCTCCTCATTTATTTATTTTTAAATTGCATGGGCATTAAGCATTATTCTATAGATTTGGTCAAGACACCACCCTCAGTCCTGGAGTTGTAGTAGGCTTTATAAACTCAGGGGCTTTGGGAAAGTACATTCTATGCAAATGAAATTTCCATTTAGAGACAGCCCATGTACATTTTCCATGCAGTTGTACAAAGCATGATAAAGAGGACCAGTTTGCACCATCATGTATTAGAAACCTGATGTGTTCATTCAGCCTGCACAGTGTTTACAAAGACTTGGGGAACATGATTTCTATGATGATCCTTTTTCATAGGACAGGACCTGCATTTTCCTAACTATTTTTATAAAGGTTAATTGTGGGTGCCACCAGAGAGTACTGATGAAAAAAAAAAAAAACCTGACGAATAACAAGAAATACTACAGACAGGGTGGTAGTTTGTTAGTAGATTGCAAAGTCCTGGAGGCAATCCTCATCACCCTAAAAACAAGCACAGCAAGCAACAACCACAATGACAAAATACAACTGAACAGCAGTGACATGTTTCCCCTTTCTGTAATCCCACGTCTCCAGGCCCAGCAGGACAGCAACAGATATTCTGGAGGAAGTGATGACATGTTTCACTGGATTTTCTCTGTCTGGACCTTTGATCTGCCATATTTCCACTTTGTGTGCAAACCAGATTTGTTCCCAGAATGTAGGGATGGACTAAGAATTAACTCTCTGTTGCAGAGCTTGACTCTGTTTTTCTAAATTCTATCCCTGAAAAGATTTTGGTGTTGTTGAAGGTGGTGTTGCCAGCCTGTTCTACTGAAATCACACATCTGTGGTTTAGCAGCTTTGCTTGAGCAGGGCGCTGAACAAAGTGAACAAAGTGAGGTGTCCCTAGTGTCAGGTGACCTAAAAGTGTCGTTCCATGGAGGTCCTCGGAGCCCATCACTTCACCTTTATTCTTTTTTAGGCAAATCCAAATAAAATATTATTTTTATTTTATGTGTATGAATGTGTGGCCTGCATGTATGTAAGTGCACCTGTGCCATGCAATGCCAGCAGAGGGCAGAAGAGGGAGTCAGATTCTGTTAGCCACCATGTGAGTGCTAAGAACTGATCCCAAGTCCTCTGTGAGATTATTCAATGGTCTTAACTGTTGAGCCATCTCTCCAGGCCTGCTTCACCTTTCTTCCTTTTCTTTTTCCTCCACCCCCCGCTCCTCCTCCTCCTCCTCCTCCTCCTCCTCTCTTCTTCTTCTTCTTCTTCTTCTTCTTCTTCTTCTTCTTCTTCCTCTTCCTCTTCTTCTTCTTCCTCTTCCTCTTCCTCCTCCTCCTCCTCCTCCTCCTCCTCCTCCTCCTCCTCCTCCTCCTCCTCCTCCTCCTCCTCCTCCTCCTTCTTCTTCTTCTTCTTCTTCTTCTTCTTCTTCTTTCTTCATATATGAGTGTATTGCCTGCATTTGCTCACAGAGGTCAGAAGAGGGTGTTGGATTCCCTGGAACTGGAGTTATGGACAGTTGTTAGCTGCCTGGTGGATGCTCGGAACCAAACCCTGGTCCTCTGCAAGAGCAGTTGGTGCACTTAACTGATGAGTCATCCCTCCAACCCTGTTTCACCTTTATTCTTCAAAACAACTCAGAGAAGACGCTGAATCTAGGATGCCCAGCCCAAAGGCAGGACCATATCAACTGTGCTCAAGCTCAGCCCTTCAGTAAAAGCCAGAAGAAGTTGGAAGCATTGCAAACCATGTTTATGATATCATTTGAGGGACAGCTGGGGTCAGTGCTAAACTTTAAACCATCAGATGCAGAGAAGCAGCTCTTGCATAACAATAAGCCCAGGCTGTCACACTGAAAGGAAAATAACCACATTTTCACCTTGGAAAAATCTATTCTAAATAGGACAGTAATTGTTTTTAGAAAGCTATTTAGTGACTTCCTCTCCCACCCTGAAGAATGAATGGCTCAGGAATAAGGTAAACTTTTTATTATAATTTATACAATGTGATAATTTTTTGAATAGTTTAGAATTTTTATAGCCTGATAACAGATCTGCCAAATTGCTCACAGCCTCCTGCATTGGCAGGGAGACAGGCTCGGATGACCTGCTGGGTCTTCTCATCTCTAATGTCTGTGAGTCTTTGAAATACATCCCAGAGCTTAATTATGACAGCGGTCTTTATTATTCTGAGCTCCTAACGGCACCCTTCACGGGAACAATGTAGAAAGAAACGAGTGGGCGCTTTTGCAGTGGTTTACACAAAAAGTAGAGCACATGAGGACTTTCAAGGGGGAGTTGAAGGTTGGGTGAGGAGGAAGGTAGGCAAGGGAGAAGAGGGTTGCTAGCTAGGGCTAATCAAATTCTCAGTTAACTTTTTACAGTCTCGTGTAAATCACCCCGGACATGCTTTTTGTGGAAGTAGCAGTCATGCTATTTTTGAAACTCTGCGTTTATTGGGGCAGCTTAGATATCATTCTCTACCTCCTGCCATAGTCAATCCTGCTTGAACCTGTCCCTAGAATGGCTGTGTGTGAGATCAGAAAATCAGATCATGCACTGCTTCTTTTTTTGATAGAGTAGTGGCAAAGGTTTAACAGCGAGGCAGCACACTTGATGCTCTTCCCGGAGCTGGTATCTCAGGAAACCTTGCTACAGCTTTCTGAGCAACGCCAGTTTAATACTATATGACTGAATCCCTTATTTGAATTTTTCTGGTCTCCGACATTCTGTACAAGCTCAGACTTGGGATCCCTCCATGAACTAAGCTGCAGTGTCATTAGTCTCCTCTAATCTGTGATAATTTACCCATCTTCCGTTGTCTTCTATGACCTTGATAGTTTTGAAGAATACTGGTCAAGTACTGGTCAAATGTGTCTGGCATTTTGATTAGCCCTAAGGATTTAGGGAAGGAGTTTTGCAGAAGTAGCTTACTTTATCCTTCTCGGGTAACCATATCAGCTGCCAGTAGCAATATATTCTGTATCAGTGACAGTAACATTGATCCGATGATTAGAGGGGAATCTGTTAACTCATTGACATATAACTGATTCCATTTATGTGAATGGACTACAGTTAGCAAAGGCACCTTATGTGAACTATTAGTTTAGTAGACATATAAATTAGGTATGTACAGGTATGTACATTGAACGCTTGAATTTATCAGTTGAACTTTCATTTCGCACTCTTTTTGCTCTATGACTTGCAACCATCAAAGAATACATAGGTTTAAAGATATCTCTGGTGATAGCATGATTGTTTATAGTCATTTAACATGTAATCTTGACAGTGACTCTAAAGTTGAAGGACTACCCATCATGGAGCTTCATGTATGTGGTCTACTAAAGAAATAAATACATGTACAGTTACTCTCTTTGGAGTTGCCTGTTCTTTAGCGTCACTTATAATCCTCTACTAGATATAGATTTAGAGGACAGGGACACGTGCTCAGTGTGATGGAACATAGGAGTGTCTACTAGTATTCTCTAGTCTCCCAGTCTCCAAAATACACTGTGTCTTTTGAATAGACACAGGTGAGCTTCAAGAGGTTGGTGAATCAAAGAGATTTTATTTTCTACAAGTGAAAAACATAAAGCAAACTGGGTTGGGGGGTGATGGTGTGCATCTGTAAATTCAGCTGTTTGAAATGTTGAAATAAAGAGGGCCACTTAGCTCTGAAGCTGGAGATCAGTCTGGGCAACACGGTGAGATGCTAGCTCATAGGTTTAAAGATATCTATGGTGATAGCATGACTGTTTATAGCCATTTAACATGTAATCTTGACAGTGACTCTAAAGTTGAAGGACTACCCATCATTGAGCTTCATGTATGTGGTATACTAAAGAAATAAATACATGTTAAACAAACAGTATAAACTTAAAAATAACTAAGCCAAATACACAAACATGAAGAAGGAATGTTTAAGAAGGTTGAAGGATTTGCCAAAGTCAGAAAGTGGAGCTGGTACAGAGTCAGTTATGGAATGCAGAAGTCCAGATGCTTAGTGTATTGATCTGCCCCTCAGTTCAAACCAGCAAGAGATCCTAGGGCTCTTGCAGTCAAAAAACGGTAAGCAGGTTCTTGAACTCTGAATTGTTGTTAGTTTATTACAGAGCTAAGGTCCCCGAGGGAATCTCTCTAGGCTTCTAGGCTCTGCTTTGGTTGTCTCCCCAGGAGTAAAATATTTTATTCCTGGGGTCTATTTTGAATTTAATGCCATGATGCAAACTGGGCCTTTCCTGTTTCATCCAAGGTGTTACTGATGCTCAAATAACACCTCTAGATGAGGATCTTTTCACTTGTTGCCTTCTTTGGAAATTAAAGTTAGTATTAGTCATCAGCTGTGCACAGAGCAGTACTGGAGGTTGGAATAGGAAAGGCGAGGTAATTAGAACAACTCAAAGAACTACAAGAGAAAACCAGAGAAAAAAGCCTTGCGGATATGCTCCATGCCCTAGCAAGAATTATGACATCTCTGCAAATGCACCACCAGAGGCCAGGATAACACAAGCACTTGGCAAATGTTCACTTCCTTCAATAAATATGTTGGCTCTGCAGAGCATCAGAATTTGCAGCTAGAAGCAGTTTGAGATGATAACCATAGTTCACATTTTAGAGTAGACTTTTTTTTCTTTAGATCAGTTTAAGATTCAAAATAACATTGAGCAGAAGGTACAGAAACTGCCCACGTTTCCCCCATGAACAACATCTCCTCAAGAGCTGTGCATTTGTTACACTGATGAACTTTCATGGACACACTGTAATTCAAAGTCCACAGAATATCAGGCTTCACTTTGGGTTTTGTACATTTTATTTTAGAAAAGTTCACCATGATGTGTATTCGGCATCACAGAATCATACAGAATAGCTCTGCTGCTCCGGAGGGCCCTGTACTTTGCCTATTCATTCCTCCATTTTTTCTCATCAACTACTGACAACCACTGGTTTATTTGTTTGTTTTCTCGCTTCTTTGCCCCAGAATCGTGTGCAGTATGCATCCTTTTGAGACTAGCTTTTGTTGTTCTTTTGAGAGAGCTTCTCACTGTGTAGCTCTGATTAGCCTCAGACTTGCTATGTAGACCAGGCTGGTCTCCACCTTTCGGACATCTGCCTGCTTCTGCCTTGACCTCTGGAGTGCTAAGAGTAAAGGTATGTAACACCACACCTGGCCAAAGTTGGCATATGGTACTGTTGGGTTCTGGACTTGTTCATTCTAGCAAGTGTGCAGGGCTATCTCATTTTGCTAATGTTTTCTGAGTGCATGATATATGCCAGACACAGAGCTAGGTACCTTAAACAATGACCTTTTTTACCTTTGCAAGAATCATGTAAAGAGAGACCTATTGTTTTGTCTTTCCAGCTTTCATATAAATAAATGGAAGTTTAAAGAAGCTGCTTGTCTTGCCCAAGATTTCATAGGATGCACAAAGCTAAGGATTCATGTCTTGACTTGCAAAACACTCACTCTTCCTATCACAATGCTGAACTGCATGTCCACCACTTACAGAAGTGGTCATCAAACCTAGGTCCACTAAGGGACTCAGTCAGAAGCACACAGTCATGTCGAGAAAGGCACAAGCAAAATTCCCAGCATCCCTCAGCAGTACCTCTGTTCCATATATAACTCATCAGCTGTCAAACACCTCGTCATTGGCCTGTGGTAGAAGGCCTGCAGTCTTGACCTTATACTCAGAATCTTGGCATGCAGGTGGTTCAAAGTTCTGCTGTGTTGTACTTGTGTTTTAATTGCATACCGTGGATAGCTTCAGTTGTCAACTTGGCATCCCTGGGAAGATGGACCTTCAACTTTGGAATTTCCTCAATCAGATTTGCCTGTGGCCCGGTCTCTGAGGCATTTTCTTGATTTGTTCAGAGTTGTGGGAAGGCCCACTGTGAGAAGTGCCATCCTTGGCTAGGTAGGCCTAGGTCATATCAAGAAACGGGCTGAGCACATGCCAGGGAAGTAAGTCAGTAGGCATCACTCCTCCATGGTCCATGCTTTAGTTCCTACCTCCAGGTTCCTGCCTTGAGTTCCTGTCTTGCCTTCCCTTGCTGATGGACTGTAAGCAGTAAGCCAAATAAATCCTCTCCTTCCCAAATTGGTTTTAGGCAGAGTGTTTTGATCAAAGTAATAGAAAGCTAACTAGAGTACGGTATTTGGTTTACTACTTAGGTCAGAGGCAGAGCCTCTCTTGAGTGTCATACATAAAGCTTAATTTTGCCTCTGATGTACTTAAAATATTTTGCTTCCTGTGCATGATACCAGCTGCACATGAGAGCTCCTCATTCTTGTCGTGCCTCCCTCCAATGGTAATTGTTTTTTGAGGTGGTTTCCATTTCCAGTTCTCTGATATCCTGTGGTGTTTCTAATTTTTTCATATGTCATAGAGAATCCTTAGAACATTAGTTTCAATCCAATTCAATTCTGAAAACAAATGTAGAAGGTAAAAGCTTCAGTTTTCCTTTTCTTTTCTTTCTCTTTTGCGTTTGTAATTCCCAAAATATCATAATTATCAACCTATGTCCTAAGATAAGAAAAATTTAAAACAAACAAACAAACAAACAAACAAACAAACATGAACTTAAAACAGCAAAGCCGTGACTTGATTTTAAGGACATTCTAGAACGGTTTCCAGCAGTTAATAGGATGCAGATTCTGATGTAAAACATAAATACGACAATTCCTCAAACAGGTGACTAGCTCACTAGTTTAGTGGGAGCCCTGTGGACTATGCTACTGAGGGCTCTCTGAGATTCAGGACTGTTGTGATGCCACCTGGACAGCCATGGGTCTTCCCTATGAAATTTAAGTAGTGCCGTGGTGATGCAAACAGGACTAGCAGAGCCATGATGAGCTGCCCGATGGACTTCAGACTCTGCTTGGGAGCAGACCAGGGCTCGCTGCCTGCTAGACCCAAGAAGATGTGGCTTAAGCTGTCCTTAGAACACACAGACACTTGCTTCTTTCTCTCTGTTCTGCAAAGGGGTCTTCCAGAGAAGCTGCTTGTTTGAGAAACAGGTGGTTTCTGTGAGCTCCCTTCCTATATGACTGCTGCATGATTTGTGGAGACCAGTACAAAATTATATATACACACACACACACTCTTGTTGAAAGTTTCTAAGAATTTCAAGATGGAGGCAGCAAAGCCTTCAGTCACGAGGGGCCCTCATCTGAGCATGGATGGAGCCCTATGGGAATGAGCAGTTTGTTTCCTCTCCATCAAGGCTGGCCCTGCCCAGGAGAGATGACTAATCTCTTCCTACCCTGTATGGACCCTGTGCCAATCAGTAGATGGGTCTCTCTCTTAATTTTCAGAGTAAAATCAGCTAAAAATGAAGAAAGCATATTATTTTGGCCCATTATGCTTTATTGTCAAGAAAGACCTAGTGGGCTCACAGCCCTCTGTAGTAAAATTAGTGTCATTGGGAAACACAATTTGTCCTTTTTGGATGGCCGATTTGGAATTCATAATCTTATTCATTTTTTCCTAATAAACTTAACTATCCAGAGCTGCAGTTGGATGGAGATTTCGCATTTCAAATTTCACAGTTGGAAACTATATCTGCATCATCATTTTGGATAGATAGCTTTAACTTAGGGTTTTAGTTGACTCAAAGAAGTGTTTGTTTTCCCCGTTTTGGTGGGCAGCCATCATGATTAGATATTTCTATTCTCTCAAGGACTCGTATTCTATTAGTGGGTAAAATGCATAACTAGTCTGTGTTATGCTATATCACGTGTTGAGCATATATGCATAACTTTGGGGTGAACAGATGTGTGAGGACTTAATCCAGTTGCAGGTGTCAGGGGAGGGTCCTTAGAGGACATCAGGGTAGAGGTCTATGGGGCGTTTTCCTGCATTTCCTCTTCCCTGGGAATTCACTGTGTACATTTTGCATCTCCAAATGTGAGACTTTTTATTGGCCAGTAGGAGCACCCCAGAAATCAAAAGCCTGAAGGAATGTCGACAGCTGTTAGAGGGGAAAACAGTATTTCCCCAACTGTTTTTGAGATGTGGATCAAATGAGAGGTGTGTTGTAGGGAGACAGTCTTGAGACTCCATGAGAAGCTGAGAGAAATCGCAGGGTGATGTGAATGTTAGAAACACATTCATGCACAGAAACCTTGAGATCAAACCAAGCTTTTGTCAAAAGAAAAGCAGTAAGGCTATGAATGTGCAATCCACTGTGGATATGAAAAAATTGAGAAAGGAGAGAAGGCAAAGATGGCTAGGGAGCCACCATCTTCTCTATGGTAGTGCACATTAAGTTCTGCACTCATCCCTGGGAGCACATAACACATTCATCCTTTGACCCCCCCCCACCCCCCGCCAGCATTGTCATTGGAAGCATCTTGCTTCTGCTTTCATGGGAAAAGTTGTGTTCTCCAATGCTTTCCAGTCATTCTTTTAAAAAAATATTTGTTTATTTATTTATGCAATTTTGTGTGTCTTTTGCCTTGCCTGTATGTAAGTGCACCTGTGTCGTACAATACCTGTAGAAGATAGGTGATGGGGAACCCACCTGGAGTTACGGGAAGTTGTTAGCTGCTATGTGGGTGTTAGAACTGAACCTGGATCGTCTGCAAAAGGAGCCAGTGCTCTAACCACTGAGCCATCTCCTCAGCTGCCTCCACATACCATTTCGCTCTCTCCGGCATTGAACCATGAGTGGGAGGTTGGTAGGAATCTTTTCAGCTTTGTAATTCTTTTGGTGTCACATGGGACAACCAGTGGGTGCTAAATATATGCTATTTTCCTGATGGATTCAGATGCTGAGGAGGACATCAAAGTTATTTAAGTAGTCATTTAGATTTCTTGAAATGCTTGGAAGATAAGGAGACAGCAGTTTGCAATGAATGTGCAACTCAGTACTGAGTTCTCTGTCCTTAGTATCTCCATAGTGTACCAATTCTAGGTTTCCTTATTTTATATCATTTTAATAGAAAAGTAATAATTACACACTTAATGGGATAGAATGAGAATGATTGTGGAATGATTAAATTAAGCCTTTGAAAGGGTTCACTTTAAAAGTCTAAAGTTTTTTCCATTTCCCATAATCTATTGTAAATTTTCAAAATTTACATTTTCAAATGGTTGTTTGAGCATTATAAAAAATACACACCCCTAGCCAAATGTAATTTATTACTGTATGCTAAATATGGATCCTTATATTTACAGACAAGTACTGTTTCACCACTCACTCATCAAAGTAGCTTCTTTTGCAACAGAGACTATTATCCACAAGTGATCACACACAGAGAATAAGTGTCTGTGAAATGCCCAACCATGAGTGACACATCTACAATGGAACCTCAACACCTAAGGCTCATGGAACATAGTGGAACAAGGGGTAGTGAGAACACTAATGCATCTCTCAGCTCATCAATGAAGCTTCCTCATGCAACAGAGAGCAATGAACAAAAATGCCCCCAAATGGCCACAGCATAGAGAATAAGACTCTGAAGAGTGTGGGTCCCTAGACAGGACTCCTATATTAACATCACCCACCCAGGGTTCAGGGACCACTGCAGAAGAGGGGGTAGAGAGATTTAAGAGCCAAGGAAGGGGATGTAAGACCGAATGGAAACATGGTCTTATAGGCTCCTGGGACCTTGCTCATACGCACCTACAGCAATGTGTCAGCTTGCACAAGACGCATGCAAATTCCAGGAGACAAAAACTCATCATAGAACTGAGGAAGTGGGCAGCAGGTTGCAACTTTAGCCAGAGAACTATTGGTAACTGATCACTACTGGGCCAGGGAGAGTTGATCTTCTTTAAGGGAGTGACTTTAGATAAGTTGACTAGACCCCAGTGGAGACATCTGGGTACACTAACTTGACTCAGTAGCTTTAACATAATCTGGGCGGGGGGAGGGTAATGAGACAATGTGGATGGGGGAGGGAGTATGAAGATGACTAAGATGCTTTGTATACATCTTTGAAATACACAAAAATTATTCAATAAAATTATACAAAAAATAAAGGGGATAGATGTGGCCACCATGACGTATGATATGACTTTGAGTGTAAATACTGAAACACCATGAAAATCAGATTCAGTGAATAGTCACTCTAGTGCCTCGCCAAGCTGAGCTTGTCCAGGGAGGAAGTCTCATTGAGTCCCAAGCCTGCTCAGAGAGAAGAGTCTGTTAGTCCCCTGGACAGAGTGCTAGTGGCAGTCTTCTCAGCAGTGGGTTTCTGAAGTCAGAGGCACTGCGAGTGCAATGAAGAGACACAAGAGGCTGGAGGCTCGCGCTTGATTTTGTGGCTGCAAATCAGAGAGGAGTCACACAGAAAAAAGAAAGATCCCCAGGGAGCTTGAAAACTGGGCAAAGGATTAGAATTGTTTCAAGAAAATCAATCTCTGTGACTGTGATTGACATCGGGTCAAAGTGACAGCTAGCTAGCTGTTTGGGGAGTTTCTAAGGAAGCAACCCACCAACATCCTCAAAAGTCATGAACTCAGGCTGCAACTCTTAAAGTTGCCACAAGAGGGCGGAATTCACCTATGAAGAAATCTTTCCTTTGGAAAACCAGAATGGTTTCTAAAAGCTTTGGCGCCCATTTCTAAGGATTGATGGAGATGGGGCTGAAGAAAAAAGGGAGCGGAAGGAAGTGTGGGGAAGAAGAGGCGCCAGACAGAGACTTCTAGCGGTGGTTGGCTTGGGGAAGTCTGTGCCTCCGTGTTAAGTTACTAAGTTTAGAGATGCTGCTGTCCTGATACAGACTCAATATTTACAGCACATCTTCCAGGGACATATCAGAGGTTAGTTATTCCCATGTTAATTCTCCTGTGTGGTGGGATAAAACCTCATAAAGTCCCGTTTGTTTTGCAAAGAACTCCTTCATTTAAGTAGGGCAAGAACCCCCAGGTTAAGGGGACCAGTTTCTGAGTCAAGTAAATGATACTTGAATACAGAGTTCAGATGAATCCTGAGTGCCAGGCCATCACAACATTATGATAAAAAGCCAAAAGAGAAAAACGAAAATGGAGGGAAGGGGTTTCAAAAGGCCATTAGATAGAAAACCAGGAACTCTTGATTGCTTTCTCAGAAGCAAGACCGTCCCAGACAGCAGAAAAGTCCCAGCAACACTGGGATTTAGAACTGAAATACACGCTCTGATTTTTGGTGTTCTCCATTAGTAATCCTTCCATTTTTTATAACATTTTCTCGATCTGCCACTGTATGAGCCACATAACTGACAAATCTTCAATTCACATTGTATTTAAGTGGTTTCCCCATCAATCCTCACAGTTAAAAATACATTACATAAATTACTATCCTGCCTGGTAAAATATGCAATAGCTCTGTTGTCTGCCATTTATTACTAAAACATTTTGGCATTTTCTAGGGAAGTCGTCGCCTTCTCGGTGATGCTGGGGGACTCTTTTCAGTTTTTACTTTGTTATTAAGGAGAAGATCATGGGGATCTGTGGAGAAACAAATAGGTTTCAGGAGTGCCTCGTTTAGTCCTAGCTAGCAGAAATGAAACACAGAGCTGGAGACGCCTGCCGATGCATCTGACCATGTCAAGGACCCCTTGCTTAAAGACTTTCTGTCTCAGATGGCAGAACTCCAGCCTTGTCCTAAAGGACCCAGAGTCTGGGGTATTGACCCTGTGAGAGCATTTTTCTGCCAAGTGTGGAATGATAAGGGGCAGTCGGTGGTACTTGCTGGATCCGGGAATCCCACCCACTCTGTGCCCACTGGAGATCTTCAGTAGACCTGGACCCGAGCTGCTCTTCCAGCAGGGGTCACTGTGGAATTATTAAAAAGGAGGAAGCAAAGGATGGTGCTTTAGCAAGCTGAGCCCCAAACAAAGGACCTTGAACCCAAACTGCATAAGAACCACATAGTAGCAACAGATGTCGATTTAAAAAAAAAATCTCTTCCAGCTGGGTGTGGAGGCACAAGCCGTAATCCCAGCAACTGTGAGGCAGAGGCAGGAGGATTGCTATGAGTTTGAGGTCAGCCTGGGCTACATAGTGAGTTCCAGTCTAGCCAGAGCTACATAGCGAGATTCTCAAAAGACAAACAAATGGCAAAGAAAGAAAAATACAACAAAAGTAAATCTCTGCTCCCTGTAAACAGCAGTGTCTGTAAAGCACATCTGTCTATTGGGTTTGATCAGGTCAGATCCCTTGACCTTTTCAGGTCTAAAAAGTTAAACTAGAAACTCAGTGAACAATTATCAGATAGTTTTTATTACTCTGTCTTATTTATACAAAATAATGGCTTTCATCATGAGACTTATACACAATGTATGCAATATACATGGACCACAGTCACTCTTAGGATCCTCCCCAGCCTTTTTCTTAGACAATAAAAAGATAAATATCTAAATGTCACAGTGGCAATGAGCATGTAAAAAAGTTTCCCCTTGAACAGAAGTTTTTGTTAGATTATTTTTCAATTTGCAGACATCCGGAGATGTCATGATAAGGCCTTAGAAATCCCAAACTGTGGATTCTGGTTCTGGCTTTGGACATCTCTCAGTATATGTTGCTTTGGAAAATTTGCATAATTTCATACTTTGAGACTCAGTTCCATGGCAATGTAATCGGGAAGGTTAAATACAATAATGTTCATGAAAGGCTCTGGTATGGTTAGTTAGTTCTGCACTCAGACCAACCTGGGCAGTACTGTTTGAATTTCATCATGGTTTCAATATTGTAATTTCATTTTGAATACATTCTGTATGTTCAGGGTTATCCATGTGTGCGATGTGGGTGACCCCTCTGGAAGCTGACTCCCATTTCCTTGGTTCTGGGTTGGAACTCAGTTTGAGGGCTGGCCATCTCTACTCTACTACCCGTTCAGACTCAGGTCCATCTGCCTCCATGTCCCTCTGTTTTCTCCATTCCCCTTGATGGTGCTGGTCCTCTTCTCTGAGCCTGGACTACTTTCATCTCAACTCCTTCTCACTATTTCCCGTATTATTTAAACAGATCCCTTAATGGGCAGTGAATGCTATCTCCAACATTCCTGGCTCAGTGCTCCATGTAGCTCTCGGTGATGAATGATGTTCAGGTGTCCTACCTCAGCCACCTTGAGTATCCCGAGAAACCTTCCCTAAACTCTTATCCTGGGCTCTGCTCGGATTGATTCACAGTCTCAGAGCTGTGGGTCGAGTTGGGATGCCTCAGCTGTAATGGTACATGCTAGATTTAGTTAGGAACCACTCTCATTTAACTCCACTGACCTCAAGTCACATCTAGCTTTAAATTGGAGATACCCTTCACCAACAGGCCACTTTTCCTTTTTAAATTAATTAACTTTAGTTTTATGTGTATGAGTGTATTGCCTGCATATATGCAAGTGCACCTGTGTCATGCAGTGCCCAAAGAGATCAGAAGAGGGCGTCCAATCCCTTGGAACTGGAGCTACAAATTGTTGTTAGCTGCTCTGTGGGTGCTGGGAACTGAACCCTGGTCCTCTGCAAGAGCAGCTGATGTTCTTAATCACTGAGTCATCTCTCCAACCACCAAACTGCTCTTCTTAAAGTACTATTTGAGATTTGTGCCTTCCCTGATATATATATATATATATATATATATATATATATATATATATATCCTTGTGTTTGCTGATTTCCTGAACAATGAACTTCATTTTGTAGTCAGCTAATATCAGTCAATTATAGATTCATCAAAGGCCAGGACACGATGCATCTTACTTGTTATATAGCACAGTATCTGGTCCATGACAGGCATTTCTGCACAATAGCCACCTCTCAATAGTTGCCCCATCACAGCTTTTCCTTTCTCTTTGGACCTCCTTGATGTATAGAAAGCTCTGATTCAGATGTACAGCCACTGAGTCAGAGCTCAACACATGGGATTCAGGCTTTTGATCCATCATTTACAGATGCCGTTTCCAAAGTACACGGAGTCTGAGACAGAGGGATGCTGAGATCAGACATCCTGGGCACCCAGTCAAGTGAGTGGTCACTTATTTGCTGGGAGTTCATATTGTGAGGCTCCCAGTCACATCTAACAGATCTCTCATCCTGAGCTAAGTGTGTGAGTGTTCCTCATCATCAGATACCACAATACCACAAGCCAGTAGTCCCTTGTCCCCGCATTTGATTCTAGTCATTCAGAGTAAAGCTTTCTTCCTGGCAGATGATAGAGCAGACTGTGATATGTGATTGGGGATTTAGTCTGCACATGGGATAGCTTTTATCTCTCAGATTCACATTATTCTCATCATCTGTCCTATTTTCTTCTCTTTAAAATCAAATGAACCTCCCAATAAATTTTACTCTTTTCTACATGGAATTTCCTCCTTGTTGCCCAAGTCCCTGTAAGACCTCACACCCCAGTCTTCCATGAGGTCTCTTGTTCTACTGCTGGGGTGAACCATTCACCTACCATTTACCACATGGGGACTGCAGTTCCCACTGAATCCTCCACTCGCATATAGGACACCTGCCCAGTTGATTGCAAGCCACTTAGAAGCAGACGCTAAGTTTTACGTTTGTTTTTGAATGTTTTTCTCTTAATTGCTTAATGCTTAAATGTTTGTGTATTCCTTTTATTCCCGAATGCTTATTGTTTAAGTGCTGCTATCATACTGTACTGTGCCTTACACATACTTATGAGGTGAATGCATGGCATGCAGACCTGCTCGCATTTCTAATGAAAGGGAATTGGGGAGTGGAGTATTAGTTTTTTCCAAAAATGCTTGCAATTATTCTTCCCCTTACCAGTTCCCATGTAGCATGGAAATGCAATGTTCCCTTTGTACAACGTCTGCTTTGTAATTGCTCCTGTCAGGGTGATTAATGGATAGTGTTTTGTGACCAGGAACCTCTATCGTGACCCAGTGGTCAGCCAAGGCCACCTTGTCTCAGATATTTCTATCCCCACATGAGATTTTTAAAAAAATGATGGCTTTGCAAAGGAACTAAGGTTGCATTATGGGCGTATTTGCATGTGGACTCCTGGAGCCTGTCGATAGCTAATTGCATCCAGGCGGGAAGCCCAATTTGCCTGCCAATCCCTCACGGCTGGGTGTGTGGGATGGTCACTCCAGGCCAGTGCTTTGGGCCAAATGTGTTCTCTTCCTGGTGGCTGTCTGTCTTCTGCTTGGGCCTCCTGTAACCTCTGCTGACATTATGAGCTAAGGATCTCTTTGCTGAGCAAGCGGGGGCAGCAGTGGAGAGAGGGGGCCTTCCACTTCAGCACTAACTTGTGTTTTGCTAAGGTGAACAGGATTCATTTCTGTCCTAACCTAGGTTCTTCCCAATTGCTGTGCATGTTCTAGTTTTTCGGAGACTCCCAAGTTACTCAGTGCTATATCGTCTTTGGTTTCTTGGTGGAAAAAGCTATGACTGGAGTCATGGGGTTGAAGAAAGGCCATGTATGGGGACATGGCTTTACCTGTGCCAGGAAGGCTACTCTTCTTGTTCTGTCCTCCGGGGCAATGTCCCTGATCTTTAGGAGCCAGGGTTGGGGTACTAGAGCTGGTGTAAGAACATTAGTAACCAGTGCCATGTACTAGCATACACGAAGGAGGGAGGTGGTATACATATAATGTAATTTCTCCCTTAGTCTTTATAATGACAAATGGGACAGATGCATCTATGAATCCCATTTTACAGAGGCAGAAATAAGACATAATGAATGTAAATAATTTGTCTAAAACCCCACAGATCTTGTTCTTGTATGTACCCATTTAAGAATAAGAAAAGCTCTAGAAGTACTCTTACTAATTAACTACTTGGTAGTAATGATATAAATCATACAGGGCCAGCTTAATAGATGTTAGATAACAGACTTTGATCATAATTATTACCAGGAAGTCCAGTTATGGTTAAAGGAAATACTCCCTAAAGTAATTACTTATGATACAGATTAGGAAAAGGTCTTTTTGTTTTCTTCCATGTGGGTGAGCACACCATCACCTGTAGAAATCTGTGTAGACAGAATCACCCTCAGGGTGAGGGGGCAACACGGTGTTTAGAACAGACACAGATGAGTTAAGTTTGCCCATCACTCACTAGGTATGTCATCTTGACTTTCATTTCATTTCCCTGAACCTCAATTATTTCAGCTGCAAAGAGGAATAACTATGACTCCTAGTTCTTCAGGACTATTGTGAGGAGAATGGTGAGGACTCTTGCACATGAGAATTGTTCAGAGTAGTGCTGTACGCATTGCAGACTCCATAGACTGGACTATCGGGTCCCGATCCTTTCCCCTTCCCATTTCTCTCTGGGCTTATACAGCTGCCTTTAGTTTGGAAAGAAGTACTTCCTTGATCCTGAAACCCTCTCCAACCTACTTTCCACCTTTCCCACAGGAGTGAAGGCCGGCTCTCTGCTGGGTTCTGCAGAAAAGCATATGTTCTATGTATAGTGCAGATTGCTGTTACACATGCTTATTCTGGACCTACTATGTGCCGGTTCATGCAGTATATCAGATGTCAGGCAGTCCCATCTCTTTGGGATCTAGGAATACGGAGTTTCGGTTGGCTCTCACCAATGAGCAGGACAGATGAGGAGTTATAAAGGCAAAAAGGCACCGCTGTGTGTGAAAGAGACACACAATATCTGGGTAGTTTGGGGGCAAGGGTCCCTTGTACTGAGGTGAGAAAATGTCAACTGTGCTTCAGGAGTTCATAGTTTGGTCCAGTTCGAATGTCATCAGGTACGAGGGAGGAAATGTTTGCAGCCCAGCACAAACTTTAACTGATATTTTTTCTCATATAAGGAACATTTAAATATCTCTATCTATATACCTCTATATCTCTGTGAAGCTATGTAAATGACTGTGGGAGGGAAGGGAGGAAAGGCACTCTGGGAGAAGAGAAGGGAGACAGTCAAGGGTGATGGGAGTAGATATGAGAAAAGTACAATGATATATGTGTAAGGCACATCCTAAAGAAACCCATTATTTTGTATGCTTACTAAAAATAATAAGAACATTGAAAAGTCTAGCTGTCCTAAGTTTAAGACCACATTTTGAATTCCATTTTAATTGCTAGAAACCAGTGCTACTCTGTGTCCATTTTCTCACTTGCCAAGGAAAAGACTTTAACCAGAGAAGCAAGGGATGTATTCTTCACGTTTCCAGTCTTTAAAAGTGGAGTTGGGAGTACTTTGGCTAATCTAGCTGTTAATGTCCCAAAAGTGGTCTTTCTTTTGTAAGAGTTGATGAACACTAGCCATAGTGATGCTTGAGGTATGTAGAGAAACAGCAGATACATCCACATGTGTCTCTCTGTGTGAAGTGATGTGAGACATGCAAAAAATGGCCACAGCGGGCTGAAAATATTTTAATGCTGTATAATGTAGTATAATACATAATTTAGAATCATCAACACCTTTCCCTGTAGATTAGAAGACTTTAAAATATATGTGGGTATATTAGAATTATGCAAATCTAAAGATCAATGTAATGAGTCTCCATGCACCCATCCTCTGGATCTAACTGTAAGTCTCCCAGGCTCCCTTCATTTATTCCTGAAGTCACTCTTTGTTGGAATCTTTAAAACATCTCGTTGATCTTGTATCATCCTATCAGGATACTATCTACCTAATAGAGAAAGCACCTCTTCCTTAATGGTAGAAAATCATTATCAGCAACATTAATATTTCTTAAATTTAAAAATATTTATTTATTTTTATTTTATGTGTATGTATTTTGTGCCTGCATATATTTAAGTGCACATGTGTCGTGTCATGCAGTGCCCATGGTGTTCAAAAGAGGGTGTTGGATCCCCTGGAACTGCAGTTTTGAATGATTCTTAAGGGTACTAGGTTTTGAACCCAGGTCTTCTGCAAGAGCAGCCAGTACTCTTAATTGCTAAGCCATTTGTGCAGCCCCCAAATTACTATTTTTTTTTACCATCATCTCATATAAAGGCCCACCTAACTGCCCCCAAATTTTAGCTCATATGTGCACACCTGTATGTACTGTGAATGTGTCTGTATATGTGCGTATGTGTGGGAAGATGTGAGGACAACATTGGGTGCCTTCTTTGATCCTTTACATTTTGGAGACAAGGTCACTGACTGAACCTGCCCTCACCAATTTGGCTAGACTGAATAGGCAGCAGGCTCCACCTACCTTCCACCCCTTGTCTCTGCCTTCTCAGCACTGGGATTAGAGTCATGAACCTCTGGGTTGGATCCAAACTCAGGTTCTCATACTTGCACAGCAAGCACTTTGCCGGCAGAGCCATTTCTTCAGCCCCCTCAGAAACAATTTTTTAAATATATAGTTGGCTTGCTTGAATGAGGACCCAGATGAGATCTATGCACCAGGACAGTTTGCTGGTATATACCTCAGGTGCCTTTCGAAGTAAGTCCTTCCTCTTCTTCCTGCTTCTACGACTTCCTTTCCATTCTTTTTCCTTCCCGCTACTAATTTGTTGATGACAGTGGGCTATGTTTCCTGAAGATTGCATATTCTGAGCTTGGCTGATTGACTTGCCGGTGTCATTTAGCAGTAAACTGATAATAGATCTAAGCCTTGATTTGATTCTAATCTTTAGTAAGCACACCTCCTGTTGCGGCTTCTGCTTCTTACTTTATTAAGTCTCTTCCCTGAATGACCACCTGATGGCAGTGCTGGGCACAACATTTTCTTCTCCAGGCTGTGAAGACTGACCTTGCTCCTCTGCCTGGAGTTCTCAGCATTTTCCTGCCAAGCACAGGGGTGCTCGACCTGTCTGACTTTTAAAATAAGTTCAGGACACTAAGAAGTGTTTATTTTTTTCTTGTGATTAATAGACAACACCAGGATCAATCAGCTCTACCCTTCCAAAATGGCCTCAATAGAGACAGACCCAGCACAGAAATTGGCCATCTGCATGGAGCCTTTGGCACCAAGTTATCAAGTCATATTTCAGTTTATCTCTCTGTACAATGCATGCAACAATCACTGGTCAAAGACCAAAGGAGTCAGTGTCCTTGTCAGACAGTTGTTAGATGACTGGAATGAGTCTGTTGCAAGGAGCTTAGTCAGTTCAATTAGGCCTGCAGAGCTGGAAACTGGGGACTGTAGGCCCCTTTTAACTCCTAAACCATCAATTGAACAAGAGGCTTAAAGTTAGAATCATGGAGTGCAGAGGTATTTGTACTACTTTGAGTATGATAAACAAGGATAAATTAATTCACAAAACTAGGTATCTTCAATTTGTAATTTAAAATTGGGTAAGAATGATTTTACTAGTTCTATTTTCTTCCTTGTAATTTAAAATTGAACCTTCAACTGAGGCAAGTTAGTATAATTTGAATGAATTTCAAACTCTGCTCATTCAGCTCTAACTCTGAGTCTTTTGAACTGTGCAGTTACTGTTCGTTAGAGCGTCTTTGCTGATGAGGTCAGTTTGCCGAAGCGATTTATTTTCTTAACAATTTGAGTGTGTTATTTAGACTATTTAAACTGCTTTTAGGGAACTTACTGACAGGCATAGTTCAATTCACGGTGAAATCAGCAGAAAGAAGAAAAAAGAGGAAGACATTAAAGATCCTTGCCCAACATCTGAAAATCATAGCTCTGGTCATAAATAGCCATGTGTCCCTTTAATAAATTATGGGGTGGAAACCAGAGAAGGTTGTCTGAAGTCATTCAGAACATTCCTTGAACTAACAAGGAAAAAAAAAATCAATCATATGTTTCTTTCTGTCACATTTTGGGTCTGAGCTAATTTATTTGATGATATACCAACGGTGAGAAGAAAACAGCAATATTTAGGAAATTAATGATATGGTGCCATGAGGCCTCTGCCAACCACTTACCAAAAGAAGCCAAAATATTAATAGTATAAAATATGTTTCTATACATTCAGCATCTTAATGAGATTCTTCTGATTTGGCGTGGGTCGGGTGCCAAATTCTGCCTCGATTCAGCAGATCACAGGTATCAAGGCAGAATCTCGGGGAACACATGAAAAGTTAATGTATAGAGGATTTTAGCAAAAACACATTACTCAGAGGAATAGGCACAGTCTTTGGGGATGATTCAATTTGTGTTTAGTGGAACACAAAAGTTAAGACATTTTATGGTTCACTGAGAAAAACTGTGTCTGATGCTTCTTCCCTTGGATCCCCTCTCCCCTAATTTAGACTCTTGCTGGGTGATTCTCATTTCTACACTGTAATTTCTAGCTTATCCTAAATATAGACTCTGGATTCGAGCCATCCTAATTAAACAGTGAAGTTCTTTTGTAGTGAGCTCTGATGCTTCAGAAATCAATTTCAAGGTTTACACGGGCAGTGGCTTGTCACCTTCTGGGCTGCAAAACTCCCTTTATCAGTTCATCTAAAAATGGCAAATTTCAACTAGTACGAGAGTGTCACGTTGCTATCGCCTATTTTTCTTTTTTTGTCCAGGCTGCTTACATTTTACATAAATACATGTGTATGTATAATTATAAATTCCATTCTGTTCTGGGGAGATTTAATTCATTCTTCAAAATTTGCCCACTCTGAAGTACCTATCCTCCTTTCTTGGGGGAAGTTAAGTCTTTGTATTATAAATGAAGAAAGTAAGATAAAATGGTTTTTTTGCCTAAGGCTACCTGGAGAAACAAGTATCGGATCCTTTTGTTGTTACACAAAATTCATGTCTCTTCTTGACACACAGCTGTTAGAGATAATGGGATTTTCACTCAGGGAATAGGAGGTGAGAATCAAACGCCCAGCATTCCAGCCAACTGCAGGGAGAAGCTGAAAGGCAGGGTGCAGAGCTTTGGGTGTTGGCTCGGGACTGCCTGTGCCTTTGCTCCTTTATCTGAGTTGGCTCAGATCCCCAGAGATGGCATCCAGGAGCTGAGCACAGCCTGATAGCTCTCATTTGTTCAGTACATGCCTTTAGACTCCCCAGGCTGCAGTCTACCTCAGAGAGCACCAGGCTGCTCTCCTTGAGCTCCTGTGATTGGATACTGAGTTTGCTCTGCCTAGAGCTTGGAGTGAGGATAAAGGAAGCAATACAAATTCTACAGGAAGGCTGCAAACCATTTTTTTCCCTCATAAGCCGAAGTCCTATATCTGTTGCAGCTGCAGTTTGAGAGTTAAATAGACTTGGATTTGTCCTTTGACTTCAGCTTCCAGATTGTAATTTTACTTTGACTCTTCATGATTGTTGTGAAGGTGGTGAACATGGTGGCTCTTTTAAAATTGCCTTTGAAAGGCAGAAACATGTGAAACAGCCTGGATTTGCCCCACGGTTTATGAGGTCAAGGAGCAAAAATCAGACACACAATGAGCTAGAATTGTGCTCAAAATGTTTCTCATCCCTGGCCATGCCTTACAGTATCACTGCAGGAATTCTGAAATATGTAGTTGTAAGGTCAGGGTTCGAGGGGAGCAGCAGACAGAAAGGACCAGAGACTCCGCTGGCAGCTAACAGGAATCTGCTTTATTGAGAGAAGACCAGATGGGACTAGCTCCTCCGCACCCACGAGTGGAGAAATGCTAGCCCCACTTAGGGGCTAGCCTCCCCAAAAAGATGGGGGGAGGCTAGTCCCCTCCCCCCCATCTCAGGGCTGGGGCTCCAGGGAACTGGGCTGGTGTGTCAGGCTCCACATCGGGATGGAGGAGCTCCCTCCAGGAGAGTGCGAGAGGCAAACTCCCTGGGGGAGGGAGCTCAGCCCAAAAGCCCAAGTCCAAATCTCAGTTGGGGGTTTCATTCACACCTTACAGTAGTATTTGGATATCTTCTCCCAACTGGCTAAACCAATTTCTTTAGGACGGCCTAAGTGCCTTGGTTAGTTTTAATCATGCCCCTAGTTTGAACTCCTAGTCAGGGCTGCAAAGGATACTGATCACAAACCTCCCTGGTGTCAGAGGCCCAGGGGAGAGCTAAGATCACCAGCTGAGTTTCAAAAGGTCTACAAACTCATTTAAATATTTTAGTTAAAACAAAGTTATTACTAATTAAGAGCATTTAGGAAGAAAATGTGGGTGAGATGAGATGAGATGAGATGTAAGATAAACGACATGGGTTGTACAAAAGGGTCATTCTACTCTAAAGAGTAGTGGTCTACAAGGCCAAATTTCCTGTGTGGGCTTAAGTAAAGAAGAACTAATATGAAAGAAAGTAATTGCTTAATAATTTGTCAAAATGACAAATGGGATATAGATTTCTTTTTTTTTCTTTCAGTTAATCTGGCAGTATGACAAAAATGCTATGTTGTGACTACTTGGCAGTTAACATCGTGAATATTGCTGACAAATTGGGAATTTTCACCCATGCCTTAGCATTACCGAGCCTCTGTAAAAGATGGTGTAGCTCAAGTTTTCATTGACAGGTACAATGACCGTTCTTCAATGGGAGGCTGAAGCAGGAGGATGGCAAATCCAAGGTCTGCTTAGGTTAGAGAGTGAATTCCAGACTAGCCTCTGGAAATTAATGAAACCTGTCTCAAAATTTAAAAATGGATGCTGATGATATAGTTCATTGGACAGGCTCTTGACTAGCATGTGTGAAGGACTGAGCTTCAATCACCAACACACACGCACACATTATCATTATCATTTATTATTATTATTATTATTTACCAGTTTTCATGGGCACTGTGAAGCAGTGATTCTCAAACTTAAAAAAGTAGAAAGAACCATCAAGAACTTATAAAGTTCCATTTTTAGAGTCTCTAAACAGGTGACACACAAGACTTTGCATTTCTCATGATTTGCCAATGATGCTTACTCTGCTGGTCCTGCGACTACATTTTGAGAGGCATTGGCTTTAAAGCATGAGAATTGCAGTTTTTTTACCATTTCCTAGGGCATATGTCTTTTAAAAAATATTTCATTTGTTATTTTTATTTTATGTGTATGAATGTATTGCCTGCATGAATGTAAATGCACCCATGTCATGAAATGACTACAGAGGTCAGAAGAGTGTGTCGGATTCCTCTGGAACTGGAGTTACAGATGGTTGTTAGCTGCCATGTGGGTGCTGGGAATTGAACCCAGTTTCTCTACAAGAGCAGCCAGTGCTCTTAACTGCTGAGCCATCTCTCTAGCACATCCTAGAGTATATGTCTTAACTCAGTTTCTTAATCAGGAGTTTATCCATCAACTTCAGTGGGATGTGGACCCTTTGGAAGCTGATGCAAGAGGCAGAGCATGATGCAAGGTGCGAGTGTGTGAGGCCCTAACTAAAGTAACTCCATTTTGAAACCGGCCTCCACTTTAGAGCTAATCTAGACGTAACCCCCAGTTAATGGAAAAATCACAAAGTGTTCCAGGAAGGAACCGCCCTAGGCCCAAGCCAATCAGAATCCGGCGGGAAACACCAGATGGTCTTTTGAAATTGTAGCTAGATTGCTTAAGCCCTTGCGGTCATGCCTGGCCAATCAGAAATCAGCAGGAAGGTGCCAAATGTTCACACCAAATGCTTTTTTGAAATTGGCCAATCCTGATTGTGACAAGAAGTTTTTTGCTTAAGCTTGCTTAAGGGTCAACCAATTGTGGAACTGCCAAGTTAGTGACTCCCTTTCCCTTGCCCCAACCACAATAAAAGGTCTCCCCTCCCCTAGGTCAGTGCGCTTTGCATGGACCCATGTGTCGGTGAAGTCAGAGAGCCCGAGCTTAAGCCTTAAATAAAGGCTCTTTTCTTTTGCATACACTCTTGACTTTGTGGTGATCTCTGGGGGTCTCGAGATCTGGGCATAACATTTGGGGGCTTGTTGGGATCCCCAAGGCCTTCACGGAACCCCCAGAGGATAGAGCCCTGCCCGGCCAGTGTCTTTGTCTACGTACATTGTGTGCTTTTCGGTATTGGGCCCACCTCTGTATTAGCCTGTTGGTGGTCTAGGCGGATGCGCTGGAATACCCCAGGCAGTGGGACTGGGGAGATGTCCCGGACCCACCTGATAGGGATTGGATCCCATTTGTAAACCTGAAAGGGCAAAGCGGGTTGCGCCCGAGGAGCAGCGAGAGGCCGATGTCCTCCTATTTTCCGTTTTTGTTCAAGGCGCCAGGCAGTTTTGTTTTGTCTCTGTGTGTGTCTCTATTGTTTTTCCTGTTCGTGACTCTCACTGTTTTAGAGATGAGGCAGAGTCAAGTAACCCTCGTAGTCACTTTCAGGGTCTTTGCTTTTGCATGCACTCTGGACTCTGTGGTGGTCTCTGGGGGTTTCGAGATCTGGGCATAACAAGTGCCCACAGATTGAAGGTACTTTATGGAGCTGCTGAGACGAGCCTTGTTTTGTACAAGTTCAGCTTATTCCCTGGAAAAAGGCAAAGAGAACTCACCCACGAGCCCTCTCCAGTCTGTCATCTCCAGCTCCCCAAGCATGTCTGTGTTTGGAGAGGCCACTCCCCGTGGATATGGTTTTGCCCACGGACAGGCGTGACATTTGGCACTATGCATAAGCGAGGTTGCAGAGGGACTGTGCAGGATTCTTTAAAGAACCAACCATTGCTAGGTTGAGTCTAGCCAGAATGGAAAACAAGGGCCCCAACCTAGAATAGCACATAACCTGACCCTGCTGTGGGATCACTGTATCCCAAATCTGCTGTGAGAGGCAGGGGTTAAAATGTTATGTGTTCTCTCCATCCCTGCTCTCCTTGTTCGATTGTGATAGTTTGTAACTCATGAAAACACCTGGATAAGTTTACACTTGTTCACCAGCCACAAACTTGAATGTCATTTCTGTTAGAGTGTCAAAGGGAAATTCCTTAAGACTTCACCTGCCTTTTCTCCCTTTCCTTCTCGTGAACTGCCAATAACCAGTAGATCAGATTGTTGGCAGACTATTCTTTGGACACTCTAAATATCATTTATGTTTCACATGTATGACTTGGTGTTTTCCTTTATTATACATACCAGATAATGCTGCGTGAAACAGAAATATCAGGTTGTTTAGAGGCTCAGCAAATCCAGAAGGACTCATCACAAAGAGCTGTGCAATATAGACGATTTCTAAACTAGGAAACTCTAACACAAAAAAAGTCCTATGTGTCCCAACAACGAGGGTCGCTATTCCATTACTAGCAAATCACAATTTCTAAGACTTCTTACTAGTGCTAATTGAAAGAAGCAAATGGAAGGCTCCTATAGAGTGGAGAGCTATGCAGTCAGACACACAGGCTACAAGTTTTGTTTTTGCTATTTGCTAACTGTAATAATGGCGTGCATTTAATCTGTGGGAATCCTAGGCTTCCATACATACAATCAAGGATCCGCTTTATAGTAATGTGTGCATGAGATCTCATACAGTAAGCACAGGGCATCTAGAAGTTACTCACAAATGTTACTTTCTGTCTTTTTCTTCTGTATGACTGGAATGAACCTCTTAATGTTTCAGCAATGAAGTACTGAGGTGGTTTGAATGTGAAATGTTCTCCAAAGGCGCATGTGCTTGAACACTGTTTGGGAAGTTTGTAGAACCTTTAGGAGGTGGATCTTTGCTAGAGGAAGTGAGTCACCGGGGGCAGATCTTGAGGTTTTATAGTCTTTATAGTGCTTTAGGGTCATTACTACATAACATAGAAGTAGCCTGAAGGCAACTGTTGCAGTACTACAACAGTTAATCTAAATATTGAAAGGGTCACTTAGACCAATAGGAAAATATCACATACACATGGGCAAAGAGATGGCTCCTGACCTGGCTGCAACATTTCATCATTTCAATAAGAATATTCTACAGACAATTAAAAACTTGGAAGCTATTCATTTCTTAAACTTCTCAGTTATTGTTTTTGAACTGTCATTGACCATGAGGATCTAGAACCACAGAAAGCACAACCGTAGACAAAGGGAGGCTGTTCTACAAATATCTGTTATCTTGTGGTTTCTTGTGTCAACAATAAGGGAATGCTTTATCCTTAGTACTGAAAGCCAACAACCACCAAAGAACCAGGCAGTGGTTTGGCTGGGTACCTGTAGCTTGAGGTCTTGCACAAAACTATGTTCAAGGTCCTACCAGGGCTGCACTCATTTTGAAACTTGACTGTGAAATGTTTCATTTCCAGGCTCACACATAGGACATATGGCAAATTTCAGGGCCTTCCTGGCTTTGGATAGAGAAATGAATTCCTCCTCATGTTGTGTCTCAATGTGTCAGCCAGCATTCCCTGGAACATGGGTCAAGAGGAGAAGGAGAACCTGTAAGGTCTGTCGGAAAGGAAGCCCTCAGCAGTTCACAAGCATCTGTGAAAAGGGATTGACTTTTGCAGCTTCCTGTCCAGATAAGCTTCCTGATAGCAGGTGTTAACTATCTTCTCTGAACATCAATCAGAGTTTTTGGGAATCCCAACCCCATAAAAAGGCCTAGTGGGCAGCTAGGCTTAGCTGGCTTCTTCATCCCTATCTGGAGAAGTTAAGTCAGGCTAGCTCCTTCTTTTCCCAAGCTGGTCCCCCAATATACCAGTCTAGCTTCCTCATCTCCCGACCTAGGGAAGCTAAGCTTAGCTAGCTTCCTCATTCACACCATCCCCATCCCCCAAGATGAGCTGGCTAGTCTCCTCATCCCAACCTGGGGAGGCCAGTTTCTTCATCTCCCTGGTCTCTCCGAACCGAATCTTACAGAACCCATGATGGAAGGCATCATCGTTTTGGAGATGTGCTTTCAAAAGTGATACTCCATGAACTCTGTGGCTTTCTATACAATAGATGAAAGGCACTGATCCTAGCCACAGTGGGGGAAGGAATCACACAGAGACGCAATTACTGGGAGTAGGCACTGCCTTAGAGTTTTCCTCACACAATCTTCCCTCCGGCATACAATGACTCCTCTGCCTCTCACATGTAAAAGACTTCTATATCCTCTCAACATCCACAAACCCATCATCCTATTAAAACCTCAGCTCAAGGTTCAGAATGTGATTATCTGAATCAGATCCAGGTGTGGATGAGTTACCTCAGATGTAATTCAGCACAGCTCCTCATGTGTGGTTCCTCTTTAAGTAAATATCTGTGAACCAAAGGGCAGAAGTTATCCATTCTTTTATGTTCCCAGGTTACAGTGGTAGGAGTCACAAAGAAAAACTGTTATAGATAATCCTTTTAAAAACAGGGAGCCAGATGTAGTGCTGTATGCCATAATCCCTGAAGACGGGTGGTGAAAGAATAAAGATTTCAGAGCTAGCCTTGGCTACACAGAAGTTTGAGATCTTGGACAAACAACAGGGCTGGAGAGATGGCTCAGCGGTTGAAAGTTCAGTTCCCACACCTGTGTCAGGTTGTTCATAAGTGCTTGCAACTCCAGCTCCAGGGGATCCAACGCCATCTTCTGACTTCCTTGGGTACCTACCCTTACATGTGCATATGTAAGCACTGACACATACACATAATTAAGACAGTAAACACACACAAAAACTGGGGACTATAGATGAAATACATATAAACTTTGAAATCTGGTTGGAAATGCTTTGGAAGCTCTTTGATGAAGTCTTAAAGTCTGAAAAATATGTTCCATGGCTGATTCCTTCTTGTCAATCATCCTTTTCTTTATGAAAGGTAGCACTTGCTTGCAACTGGGCAGTTTTCTCAATCGGATCCCTGCCAGAGAATCCTGGGATCCAAATTCCTGCTTTTATCTTGTGCTGTCTCTGACTCTTTCAGTCCCCACTGATCATATTTTTTCTCAAAAATGCTGTTGGTCTCAGAATGTCCTTGTGGTTTAATCTATTGGACAAAACCTTACTTCCAAATCACTCTTAGATAAAACCTTCAGCTCTTTAGAGGCCCTGTTACTCACCTGACAGGATCTGTGCCCACTCCTCTTCGTACAGGAGAGTTTATAATCGCACCCTGAGCTTCCTGTCTATGCCACCTTTCACTGAGTGCCGCCCTTGATTTAACCTTTTTCCCAAAGCCACTTCTTAACTTTACCATCATTAGTCATTGTGAGGGAATGAGAATTTTTAGATCTAGAAAGTTCTGACTGCTGTGTGACTAAGTGTTCTGCAGTTTCTCTTTTTGCCATTTCACTTTAATAGGTGAAAGAAGCAGTGTGGTTCCTCAGTGTCGTCATGGGAACCTCGGTTTGTGTGCTTCCCTCATTGCTGCGGGTGACAACCCTGCGAATACATCACCACTATATAACAAGGAGCCTCTTCTTTCACTGTGCAGGAAGTTCGTTATTTCCTTGGAAGTCTGCTGCTACTGTGACATCAGTGTGATTTCGAGGCCACAGTCAGAAAGCACTTCCAAAGTAAATGGTAACGTTATGTTGCTAAGACCAAGGGAAACCCAGACTTAGTCCAAAGGTTTATACTGTTGAAAGATGGCTGGACCTCTAGTAGGCGGAGCCAGGAGAGAGGTCCTTAGGTCATTAGAGATATGCTCCTACAGGGATAGTTGGACCCTGGCTCCACACTCTCCCTCTTGCTGTCTCAATGCCGTGCACTCCCACTGACGGGTTCAAAAAACCAAGGCCAGCTTACCACTGAAATCTCTAAAACTGAATTTCCATAGAACCTTTTCTCTTTACAAGTTGATGATTTCAAGCGTTTTTTATGGTAACAGAAAAATGATTAAGGTCCCAACAATGTGATTATATGTATGGATATCACACCTATGAGATGGAGAGAGACAAAGAGAGAGAGAGAGAGAAAGAGAGAGAGAGAGAGAGAGAGAGAGAGAGAGAGAGAGAGAGAGAGAAGATCGGGGAGAGCTATCTTAACATTTGTTGCCATATCCGAGGACGCTGTGGTGATATACCCCGAGTACCATGAGATGGCATGTCTTTACCATCCCATAATTCAGACTGACATACCTGGCTCTGGAATACTGACTGTGAGATCTCTGAACTATGTTCACACGCATTTGGTTAGAAAAATCAGGTAACATGACATTAAGCTGATATCAGTGGGGCACGAAAGATAATCCTACTCAATTCTGCTGCAGAGAGGAGCACCGAGCTCAAGGGTAGGGCAGGTTTTGAACAGTAATTCAACAACACTTCTTGAAATGGACCTCGAAGAGGAGGAGGCAGAAGTGGTAGCGATATCAGGAACACCAAGGGAGAGCCCAGCACAAGTCTGTGATCGCTAAAGGTCCAAGGACAGCTTCACAAACCAGTTTATTTCAGTCAATTTGAACTGTTCTGTGAAATGGTTGTATTTGGGGAAAAAACATAACTGATCAAACTGACTAAAGCAGACATGGAAAACCTTAATAATGTTTCTTATTTAAAAGAAATTGAAGAGTAATTATAAACCTTCCCAAAAATAAAACTACAGATCCAGATAGCTTATCGTGGGTTGACCGAGCACTGAAAAATAAATATTGAGAGTGTACATTAGTGGGAGAGCACAAGTCCCACATGCAAAAGACCCTTCCCGCATAAATAATAGCAACAGAAGAATAGGTGCCACCAGTCTGTCTTAAATTCTCACGAAGCACAGCAAAAATAAAGAAAACAGTCCAGGATCAGTCTGAAGATGCCCATGAAGACTTAACAAAAAGCACAGCAAAAACACTATGAAAAAGGAATTTGCAGGTTACCCTTGGTCACACATATAGGTGTGGAATTTCTAAACAAAAAAGTGCCCAATACCTAATTCAACTTTGCAAATTACAAAAGATATCGAGAATCTAGCATGATAGACTGGGTGTTTTCCAGGAATGTAAAGTTGACTTAAGACTGGAATAACCAAGCAATGCAATTCATTATATTACTAGAAGAAAAAAATCACAAGATTATCTGCATAGATAGAGACATTTTAAAATAAAATCCAGTATGCATTTATAATTTTAGAAAAACTACACAAACTGGGAATAGAAAAAAAAATTCCTTAACTTGAAAAAGATCTATAAAAAGCCTAAAGCAAGTACTATATTTAGGAGTCAAGTGTGAAAGCTTTCCCCTCATGATTAAAAAATGACAAGAGTTTCACTTTCTCTGTTTTTATTCAGTACTGTGCAGAATGCACTCGCATAGGGTAAGAAGTACAGGTTGCCGTAGCAGTTGAAAGGACGTCCACTGTAGAATCACATGCTTATATGTGAATACCACTTAGAAGAATCTGTGGAGAAATAGTCACTCAGTAAGTCAGCTCAGCAAGCATTGGGTGGCATATGTCTGAGTCAAGTTTTGGCTGCTGTAGTAGAATGCTATAGACTGGGTGGCTTAAACAACATCATTCCTTTTACCCTGTTTTGGAGGCTGGAAGTCCAAGATTCAAGTGTTGGTAGACACAGTTCTTACTGTTGCATTAGCTTCCTGACCTGTGAACTGCTGTCTTTTTTTTGAGTACTCTATCACCTTTCTTTGGGCCTTATTTTGCTAAAGACATTAATCCCATCAAGAGAACTTCATGACCTTCATAACCTAATCTAAACTGAATTACTTCCCAAGCCCTGCCTCCAAATACTTACTTTGGGGATTTGGCTCAATATACAAATTTTGGGTTATTCAGCCCACAATAACATGTTAAGGTATAAATAATCAAACAATTGTGCTCTATTCATAAATAAGTTATATTTTACTTACTAACAAGTGATTAGAAAGTGAATTTTATAATATGTAATGTCACTCTCACCATTTATGACAAGAATACCTAATAATTTATCTAACAAGTTTCCCAAACCTATAGCTGTAAAATGTCATGTCAAGCCATTAAAGAAGGCATCAACAAAGAAAGGCTCATACGTTTTGTTTGGAAGGGTAACTTTCTTAAATATATCAAAATTTCCAAACTCATTTATACCTTTAAATGACTGAAACCCAGAGCAGGGAACCAACTCCTTATTTCTTCAAAATTTTTCACATAAAACAGGGTGGAGAAATGGGAATCAAGGAGGAAAGAAACCGGTTGTAACCTTCGGGTTACATTCTCCAGTTGACTTACACTCTTGGGCTTTCCCATGGTTTATGCTGTGCACCCGCAACCCACTGTGGTCATCATCAGTGGTATCATTTGCTAAATAGTTAGTTAGCTTGGAGGATCTGGCACTTTCTGATATTTCACCCTACTGTAGCCTGTAGTTTAGAAACAAAACGAATTTTAATTGATTAGGGACCTAGCAAAACATTGATTAGGAACTACAGTGGTCAGAATCTAGATTGATGACTTTATATCCCCCTTTAAAGCATAAGATTTGAAAGCCTAATCTTAAATAATTAATTTAGAATCTTCATATATCTTTAAAAAAATCATGAATGAGGCCATTATTCAATGTAGTAAGCAACTGTGTGCTTTGGAGAGCTTTGGATTCCTTTTCCTCTTCCCATGAATATCTTTTGTGACAACTGCTTTTCTCATCTGTTAAAGCAAAGATTGCACTAAACAGTAGGCAACAAACTCTACGCTCTTGGCCCTTGGAAAGCCAGCTGCTGATATTCTGGTGGGCAGAAAGGGAAGATCACTCCTACTCTGTCAAGGTGTCACAGTCCTGTTGAAGAAGCAAGTACAGATGTTTCTCGATTATGAGTTAATAAAAGCCTCTTTAAAGCCCTAATTGCAAATAGCCATAGTGTCTGCCTTGACCCCTACAGATGGAGACACTCAGAAACCGACTATGGAGAAGGTGGCTGGTGAGATCACCACTGGGAAGAAAGGAGGAGGCAGCAGACTCTCCAAGCAGAGGAACACGGTGACAAAGTCTCTAATATGAGAATTTTCTGATTCCAACAACTCTGTGAGGGGAAGTTGTCTTTAATGATAGCCTGTGTGTGATACCTTCACTTATGTAGTGCAAATAAATGAAATTAATCTGCAAGGATGAGTTACTGGCACTTATGCCACCTGAGCTGGTTAAATCCAGTTCATCAAATCACAACTTCTGACAAGAGGCCATGCTCTCACACCTTTTTTTTATGGTGCCCTAATAGTCTAATGTGATGTCACAGTAGTGGGATAAGAGATGACAGAGGGCTGAGGAAGCAGTGCAATGTTCTTCCCTGTGTGGGATGAAAATGAGTGCTGATAGGCACTGCCAAGAGACAGACACACAGTCCCTCCTGGTTGCCACAGCCAGAAGGGAGGTTTAGGCAGCCTGGTGTGGAGATACCTTTAGCTCTTAACCTGGAGCTCAAGTACAAGGTGAAATGCCCAAAGCAGGAAATGGTTGGACTCACAGGGGAGCTACAAGGATGCAGACAAAATGAGGATGCACACAAGGTGTTCTGCTCACGGGAATTTCTTCTATATGACAATTCAAATGAGACCAGTTATGCCATACTTGGTGACAATAAATAAATACTACATAATATTAATTTCTCTGTAATCTCTCCTTACTTTTCTAGAACTCTGATGAATATTGCGACTATGTGAGCATTGTGAGAAGGAGCTGTCAAATTCATGGTAGACAGACCAGAAGCAGAAAGAAGAAAGAGGAAGGGGCCCAGGATAAGACATGGTTCCCAAGGGCAGTGCTGGGTGACCTGCTTCCTCCAAGTCCTACTAATGCTATCAGATTGTGAACATAGCAATGTTTGAATCCACTAATGAGTTAGAGCTCTCATGATCCAATCACTTCTCAAAGTCCTTGTGAACACTGCTCTGCATTGGGAAGCTAGCCTTCTACATATGACCCTTTTGGGAGAGACATTGAATATTTCAGTCATCACAGCCAGGAAGAGTTCTCAGTCAGTCTTAGGTTGCCTTTGATGATGTACCTTGAGATTGCCTAAAAATGGCATTACTACTTCCTATAACAGCACTATGAACAGAAATATATGCAATGTATATTCTACTGTCAGGGGCTGTTAATTGTTTCTCTGTTTTGTACTGGTCACTGGGAGAAAAACTACGAGTTGTAAGAATCTGATTGACGGGCAGCGTTAAAAATCTATATGCTTTCATTTGTGAGTGTGATTTATTAGGTGACTTTATGGCAGATTTATGCGTTGATGGTCCCTGAGATCCTTTACCTCATATCCTTGTGCAATTCTCTCTTCTCATGTGTTCCCTGGGCTTTCTGGTGCAAACTGGACTTAAAGGGCTTGTTTCTGATAAACATCAGAGTGATGGAACACTGCTTCTGAAACGATACTACCCAAACACAGTAAGTTCTGTTGTGGATTATCTCTCTCTCTCTCTCTCTCTCTCTCTTTCTCTCTCTCTCTCTCTCTCTTTCTCTCTCTCTCTCTGGTATACATACTCTTACATACTCTGTGTACATGTGTATATATTAGTGTGGAATAGAGACAGATGTCAGGTATCTTCTTTAATTATTCTCATTTTGGGGGGGAATCTCTCATTGGACCTGGAGCTCATCAATTCAAGTAGGCTGGCTTCCCTATGAGATTCAGGGATCTGTCTCTGTTCCTTCAGCATTAGGTTACAAATATTTGCCACCAGACTTTTACCGGGGTTCTGGAGAGCTCAACTTCACACTTGTATGTTGCGTGGCAGGTAATTTTTCTACTGAACCAAGATTCCTTTCCTTTTATTTATTTATCTCTTGATCCCATTAATTACTCCAGGGAAGCCAGTTGCCCCAGCACAGGCAAGTCTAGTAGGGACTCACATACATTACCTTCAGAGCAGAGTACTCCCAGAAGCTTTGATGATGCCTGCAGCCCAGAGACCACTGCTGCGTCACCAGCTCTCTAGTGAAGATAGTCTCAGAGTTCTGATGCACAAACAAAAGTGCCACAATAAATACGCATCCTTTCCAGTCACTGGATTGTGTGTGATTTGTTATAGAGTACTAGATACCTTATATAACTGTTTCAATATGCCTGTGTTTAATACAATCAGCTGTATTAATTTCAAGAGGACATGTACTTGGGGTTGGGTATATTGCTTGGTGGTAGCGTGCTTGCTTAGCATGCACAAAGCACATTAAACCTCCATACTCCTAAGCCCCCCTTTGCAAAAAATAAGATGTGGACTTGGTTTTCTTAGTTTGAACTAGTAAATTTCATTCACTATAATAATAATTTTATGATTATAAAATTATTGTGTTACTGTAGCAATACTGGAGAAGAGATATGTGTCCTTTGTCCTCAAGAAAGTTACAATTTGGGGCCAGAGAGATGCTATAAGAGGATAGAGTTTGGTTCCCAGCATCCACATCAGGTGGCTTACCACTGTTGGTAACTTCAGCTCCAACATCCTATTCTGACTCTTGAGGGCACCTGCACATATACACAGGAACACACACACACACACAGCACTTGTAGAAAGCAAAGTAATATTTTTAAAATCATTTTTAATATTGTATTTCATCATGAGAAGTCAAGCCCTTCATGCTTTAAATTAAACAATTTTATTTCAGGAGGCCGGGGATAGTCAGGGCACAGTAGTGTGGAGGCTCTGTAAGCCACTGGGGACACAAGTCACACTCAACTTCCTACTCTGTCCCCTTTCACGTGATTGGTACTGGCTCGTCTATCATTGCATATTTGTCCAAGTTAAGAAGGGAAAAGGCCAAAGATACCCAGACATTTCTTCACTGGCCTCATTAGACAGAACTGGATTTGATTGCTGTGGCAGTTGCCCGTGGGAAGGACATTGGGGGAAGTCACTTTGCCTGGGGTAGGATGTCACTTTCTTCAGAGGTATATTCATGGATAAGCTGCCCCGGATTCCAGTAAATAACCTCTTACCCATGGTCATGCTGACAACCCTCATTAAACTTGGTGGGACACACACGCACGCACGCACGCACAAAGACATGAAAAGTAAGGGATGGACTTGTTAGGGAGAAGAAAGGAGGAGGCTGAGAGAGTAGTGGGGATGAAAATGGCTAAGATTGACCACATACATGACTAAATATATGACTACGTACATGACTACACATATGACTACACACATGACGACATACACGACCGCACACTACATACACAACGACATACATGATGACGTACACGACTACATGCATGGCTACACACACGACTACATACATGACTACAAACACGACTATGTACATGACTACACACACGGCTACATGACCACATACACGACTACATGCATGACTACATGCACAATGACAAACATGTCGACATACATGACTACATGCATGGCTACACACGTGACTACAAACACATCCACATACATGACTACACACATGGCCACACACATGACCACACACAACTACATGCATGACCACACACATGACTATATACACAACCACATACATGACTACACACACAACGACATGCATGACTACACGCATGACTACACATATAATTACATACATGACTATATACACATTCATTACGTATGCATGTGAAACTGTCAATACAAGATTTAAAAAAATTCTTTTTTAGAAAGTTTGTTGAATTGTTGGGAAAGAATCTTGTAGTTATTAGCAATGATCACAACTTGCAGAAAGATGTAGAGAACAAAAGGACGCCTGGTGCCAAGGTCAGAATGACGCTTCACGACAGGGTCTGAGAGTCCTATAGAAGTGGAGCTTTCTCTAAGATGTCATGAATTTGCTGCATGAAAATCTGTTTTGTTTCATCAATAACATAAAGATTTGCAAGCATTTGAAAACATGTTTTAACAAAAAAGCGTTTACATATTCGGAGAGTTATGTGCATTTGCCAGAAGCACTAAAACTGAAAGTCAGTTTTTCTCTTACAGAGAAAAGAATGCACAATAAGGCTGGCCTTCCAGTTTGAAATGCTTGTCTTATGGTCTGTTGTCTGTTTCAGAAAAGGAATGAAAAAGTAATAGAATCGGTGTTCAGTTCTGTCTGTCTGTCTGTCTCTCCTATCTTACTCTCTTGCATATAAGCATGTGTTGCATAGATAAGCATTTTTCTCTCTCTGCTGCGAGGGATAGGCTTCCAAATGTGATTGACAGCCAACTAACCAATGACTTAAGGAGGGAGGTCTAGTGGAAAAGCAGGGAAGTATGGGAAGGAGAGAGGCGCGGCTTGTGCGTGTATTCCAGAGGTCCAGGGAGACTTATGATCAAAATGCAGGCTCTGCCATACAACATCGCCTTCACTCTGTCCCCAGGGATGAATCCTCTTTAAGTAACCTGAAATAAATTAATTTCTCTAAAGGAGAATTCTCTGTCTGTCCAACCGGTTCAAACCTGGGGGTGGGGTGGGGCTGAATGCCGGGCCTCACCATGAGAGAATTCATGATACAACATGCATGTATGCAAGTATATGCATCTATATACACTCATGGAGGCCAGGGGAGAACCTTCAGTGTGTCGCTCTATTGCTTTGTCTTATTCCCTTAAGACAGAGTTTGTCACTAAACTGGAGCTGTGCTGGTGGTCACCAAGTCCGGATGATCCTCCGGTCTCTGCCTTGACATAGCCTTTGTTACAAGCACTTGTGACCACACTCGGCTATTTACATGGAATCTTGGAATTTGAGCTCAGGTCCTCATACTTGGACAGTAAGCACTGTTAACTCCTGAGTCATCTCCACAGCTGTACATTCAGTTTTTTTTGATAAACAAATTGTAATGAGTGGATCATTCTGGAAAGCTGTTCACCACGAGAGATGTCTCTTGTAGTTTATCCATTTCTGTAATTAAAAAGCAACTTTTGTGTGTATTAGCTCATTTGACTTTATTGACTTATGACAATGAATCTTTTTATTTTGAAAATCGCCACTATCTAACGTTTGAATTTACAGTATTTAGACGGTTAAGAGTCATAAAATTAAGTTTGCCTTTTGTATTTCTGGGAGAAAGTGTCATGTAAGAGAGAAAGAATAAAAACATGAGATGTAATGGGAGAATTTGCCTAAAATATGGTGTAAGTTGCTTGAATGAACAAGAGATTCAGGAATATGACCTAGAGTGCAGGGACAGGAAGTTGGGTGGTATTTACTGACTTGTGATGTGACACCAAGAACTGTTCCACTAGTTTCACTTCTATCAAGGCAAAGTACAGGTCATGGTATGAGGGACAGATTACAGAAACTGCTGGGACATACGCTGTGCAGAGCGCATGGACTCTCCTCCTCCCACTCTTCTCCCATCTCTTTAGTAAGAAACTTTGGGTCAGTTTTCTTTCACTTACAAAGAACACTTGCTTTGCGGATAGAGTATCGTTGATATGAAGATTCTGAATCTAAAATACCCCCAAATTCCAAACTTGAAGACAATTTGTTTTTTATTCATTTTTTGCAATTTTCATACAATAGTTTGATGGTATTTAGATCCCCTCTCCCATCTGAACGCCCCCACTGCCCATCACCCAATTAAATGTATTTTCATATATATATATATATATATATATATATATATATACTGCACTACACACACACACACACACACACACACACACACACACACACACACTATGGCCTATAGAGTTGGAGTTGTTGCCACAAATATCCTTCAGCGTGGGTCCATCCATTGGACCCACCAAGAGTTTCCATCCCTGTAAGACACTGTCTCTCTCCCAGCAACCATCAGTTGCCCAAAGTTCCTTATGTTGGGTCAGATTTCTTATCCATTTCCTCATGTCTGTACTGGAACTTTGTTTCGTTTCAGTTTGTAGGGGACTTGTGCATGCTGTCACCACTGCAGTGAGTTCATATGAGTAACTGACCAGTTGTCTGGATTGGACATCAGTTACTCAGGAATTAAGGCCAACAGTTGACAAATAAGTCTTCATTAAACTAAAAGGGTTCTTTACAGCAAAGGAAACAACCAATCAAGTGAAGCAGAAGCCTACACCATTGTGGAAGAAATCTTCACCAATTACTCATCTGATAGAGGTTTAATATGCAGAGTACACAAAGAACTAACAATACAAAGAGGCAAGAAAACAAATGACCCAATTACAAAATGGGCTATAGATCTGAACAGAGAGCTTTCAAAAGAAGAAAAAAATGGCTAAAAAACAACTTAAAAGGTGTTCAGCATCCTTAGTAATTAGGGAAATGCAAATCAAAAACAATTGATGATTTCATCTAACACCATTCAGAAGGGCCAAGATCAAGAGAACTAATGACACCAGATGCTGGGGAAAAGGAAACCTCCTTCACTGCTGGTAGGATTACAAACTGGTGCAACCACTGTAGAAACCAGTAAGGTGAATGCTTAAAAAACTAAAAATAAATCCACCATATGATCTGGTTATACCACTCTTTGGCATATACCCAAAGGACTCATCCTATTACACAGATACTTGTACATCAATGTTTGTTGCTGCTCTTTTCACAATAGCTAAGAAATGGAAACAACTAAATGTCCCTCAACTGACTAATGGATAATGAAAATGTGGTACATTTACACAATGGAGTTCTAGTCAGTGGTAAAGAAAAATGAAATCATGAAATTTGCAGGTAAATGGATGGAACTAGAAACTGTTATACTAAGTGAAATAACCCAGACTCAGAAAAACAAGTGGCATATGTTCTCTCTCATTTGTGAATTTTAGCTCCAAATTCCTAGATCCGAGTAAAAAAATCCCAAAGTTTTTTGACCTGCTATGATAACACAAGTAGAAAATACCACACCGCCTGATTTCATATGCTGCATTGCAGTCAAAATTTAGGCACACTAAAAACAGTGTATATATAACACTACTTTCAGGTTAGAGATGCAAGATGTACACAAAACATATTCAAATTTCTGTTTTAGACTTGGTTTCTATCCCAAGATATCTAATTATATATATTCAAATATTCTGAAATTTAAAGGAATCTGAAAACTGAAACACTTCTGGTCCCAAGCATTCTGGGTAGTGCGAGTTCTACCTGTATACATACATTTTATTTCAAGTATGCAAAAACATTGAGATCAGGACTGATATAACTAATTTTAAAGATGAGAAAATTGAGGTTTGATGAAGTTCTGAAACTTGCCTACAGTTAAAGAGCTCTAGGAGAGCAGGATTCAGACAGGCTCTGGGCTCCTGAAGCCTGCAGAACAGCCATTTCTCAACTGTCACCTCCATGGATGTTAATTTCTGACAGGTGACAACACAAAGAGCATGTGGCTTCACAGCTGGATGGCCATTTGGGCAGGAGTCAGGATCACAAGTGCTGCCTCAAGCTTGGAGTAGCTCCAGTGCCTTTGAGTGCTGCAAACCTCATAAAGACCTAAGGTAGTTAGAAACTGGATCCAATTTCTCAATGAGAATTTCTTCTGGGATTTGGAAATAAAGGAATTAAAGCTCCAAGCCATGGGACCCACTGGAGGAGAGGTCAAGAAAGAGGAGCCAGGGGCGCTTCAGAAGTGGGCACCCTGGCTGTTTGCATATTTTATAGCATTTCCCTCCCTTCCAGGGTCCTGGCTTCTCGAAGCCCCCAGTCTTTCTTGCTGCCTGCTTCTTCCCAAACTAAGACCACAAAACTGCTCCCTGTTACAGAACTTTGCATGGGGTCTCTCTGGATCCCAGTGGCTATGAAAGTCCTCATCCCTACATGTTACAGGGTCCTGAGTTTAGTCCTACCTCCAGGTAACTGAGAGATCTCACCAGATGACTTTCCATTTAGCTCTAGGGAGGCGTTGCGTTGAGATGGGACATTAATTAAACTGCGTTTTGACTCTAAACCCTGAGGTTCTAACTTTGAAGAAATGGAGACTTGCCATATTATTCTTGGAAAGTTGCTGACCTCTAGTGTTGGCACAGACCTAGAAGGAAAACCCAAATCCAGGAGCTAATTTTCCATTCCTCCAGCACTTCCTCCAGCATTCCTTTCCTATTTCCTTGTGGGGGAGAAAGGCATATAAAATGCTTCACATTAAAGTTCTATTAACCAAAGCTTCATTTACAGAATAAATATTTCTGCTGACATTTGACTGATTATATCAATTTTGAAGTTCAAATTTTAATTAGGTATTACCAAGCCCAAGAACAAACAAGCTAATCAGGCCCAGTTTCCTATTTCCTTCTTCGTATTAAATGATAAGTGAACTTAAAGCTATGCTTTGTCTTATTAATATCTGCTAAATATGGATGAATTACGGAATATATATTTATTCTTAAACTCATTTGGAGGCAAATATTTACAAGGCTTTTCTCATATAATCTGATTTTAATATCTCAACTGAAACTGATTTATAACACATGACTTCAGACGCGGCATTAGTGAAAGAGGGCAGGAATTAATGAGCTGATCCTATCAAGGGTTTCTTGAAACTGATTTTGAAAGAGGAAAATATTTCTATTTTTTAATCAAATTTTAATTGTAGGAATTTTCATGGCAAACATCAGAGTCTCACAAAACAAATCTTTAATAATTTTGCATGTGCATATATTTGGCCTGACCGTACTGTTAGTTGAGTTAGAGACTCACTTGAATATTCTGTGCCATCAAATGGACAGCATTTCCAGATTGCAGGTGGATTTCTCGTTTATTCTGGGATTAGTTGTGGAGGAAACTAGCTGAAAATGTTTCCTAGAAATCTTTAAATCTTTTGGGTGTGAGTCAAGAGTCAAATTGGTTGGTGAACTTGTGTTTCTGAGTGTTTCTCCTTCTGTCCTACCAGCTAAAGTATATCTTCCGTCTATTCATTTTGTAGTTATAACTCACAATGTGTTTGATACATTGGAGACTGTACAACCTCTGCATGTGACTGGGTAACAGAGTGCAGAAGAACAGAAGAAGTCCACTGCAATTTGTCAGGATCCATGGTGGTTACCTGGTGAAGTGCAGCCAGCCAGGAAAGGGCCAGGGGCGTCGTCCTGCTCTTAGTGCCTCCTCTTCCCCCTGTAGCTGCTCTTCGGTCATTTGTGAGACATGTCTAACGGAACATGAGTGTAAATTAATTGTATGTTTAAAGGTTAGAAAGACTTCTGTTTTGGAAAAAAAGTACTTTGAATACTGGGCCCATACATATCATAAGTCCTTTTCCATTGTACTAGTCAGTTATTCAGAAAAACAGAAAGATAGAATGTGCTTGTGTATGTGTGTGTGTGTGTGTGTGTGTGTGTGTGTGTTTGTGTTTGTGTTTGTGTGTGTGTGCGTGCACAGAGACAGAGACTGAGACAGGAGAGAGAAAGAGAGAGAGACAGTTTATAGATTTTTTCATGCAGTTGTGGAGACTGTTAAGTGCAGAATGTTCAGGTTAGGCTGATACGTTGGAAATTCCAGAAGGACAGCAGTCAGTGGTGCCAGCAGGAATGCATTCTCTTTCTGGGCTGGAGAGATGGCTCAGCAGTTAAGAGCACTGGCTGCTCTTGTAGAGAACCCAGGTTTGGTTTTCAGCACCCACAAGGTGGCTCACAGAAATCTCTTTCTCCAGACCTCCATCTTTTCCTTAGACCTTCAACTGGTTGGGGCTCATACACATGATGGCAGGTAGGCAATTTTACTTAAAGACAAAAGATTTAAATCAACTGAACCTCAGATCACACAACTTAAAATTCATTATCATGAACTCTTGCAAAATTATACAAGCTTCGTTTAGTATTTTGCAAAATAAAAAATTTCTCTCATGCGATATTTGATCCAACTTGAGCAGAGTTGAAATACTGAAGTGATTTTGTTATGTAAAGACATCGTTTTACAGAATTATTTTTTAAGGATGATTTTTATTTTTATTTACTTCTATGTTTGTGTGCCACATGTATGCAGGTGCCTACAGAAGCTGGGAGAGGAGACTGGATCTTTGGGAGCTTTAGTCACAGGTGTTTGTGCCTCTCTGTGTGTGCTAGAAATGGAACTCTGGCACTCTGGAAGAGTAGCAAGTGCTCTTACCTGCTGAGTAATCTCTCTAACCCTTTATGTGGTTCTTTATGACCCTCATCTCCTGGCACCTCCTTCTTTTCTTCAACTGGGGGGCTTGGAGAAGTTTACTTAATCTGTATGTTAACTTCATTCCTTTTTATTTTATATTTACTATTATTATTATTATTATTATTATTATTTTATTTTTGTTACAATGAGAATGGTACTTTTTGCCCAGATATTCAACCACTTGGGGTTCTAAGTAGTGAGTCTATTTGGACGTTGTAGTAGTTTATTTAATGTGTCAATTAATCTATGACACAATGCCCAAATACTTAGTCCAAAAATCTATTCTGGATGTTTCTGTGAAAATTTTTTGTTTTGTTTCATTTTTCTTTGCCTCTTCAAATATATTAACATTTCCTTTGGCAGATTTTGGTAAGGTGATTGCTGCTTATAATGTGGTAGGGGCACTTCAAATCATTTAGAATCATTCATAGTGTTCTTGTTAAAGCCATATTTAGTTGCCCACACCCACACCTGTAATCTTAGGGCTTGGAGGCTAACCTAGGAGGACCCCAAGTTCAAGGCCAGCCTGGCTTTAAGTAATTAGAGTCCTTTACAGAATACTTTTTGCCCTGCATACAAACAAAAATTTACTTAAAATGAAACCCACAGAACGAGAATAAGACTTAGGAGAACTCAGACAAGCATTGCAGGAGTTTTCTGTGTTTCAAATGAAAGAAACAGTCCTGAAGGGATTGGTACTGCTTGGGTATCAGAGGGCTCAGAATGGATGCGTGTGCTCTGCCCTGGAAGACCAATGGCAGAAGTGATGTTTAAATATGAGTCCTCTAGAAGAGTGACCCTCAGAAGATCTGCTCATGCTGAGCACTGGGCAGGAAGCTGGGGCCCAGATTGTGTAGACCACAATAATGCACTTACTGCAAGGAGCTCATGTGACCTCCAATCCAGCTTTGTGCTCTGCCTATCACCGCATGGTGTCCGGATCTGCTTCCCATTGGCGGCCTTTGTTAAAGGACTGGAAAGCTGAACTTACTTCTGCCGCAGCAGTTTCTTCTGACAGATGATTCAGCTTTCCTGTGTTCTAAGTCTTTTCTTCCTCCCACTTGCCCTTCCCCTCTTTCTGTCGTCTCTTTCCTTTTGGGGTGGTGGCTTGGGAGCTTTTGTAGGCTCTTCTTTTCCCTCACAGGTGTTTTTCTTCAAGAAATCTCTTGCACATTTTACATCATCTTGTTTTCTTCTTTCAGAGAACTCAGATAATGCACAGGGTTGGTGTCTCTGGTGTTACAACCTGAGGAAGGAGAGAGGGGGCCAGGTTAGATCAGAGTAATTATAGGATTGCCTCTTATAGTCTGCTGGTTCCTACTAATTTATCAGGGTCAGCTCAGACATCCCCAGCAAAGGTGGAATTAATTATGTAATTTTCAAATGATAAACTGGTGCTCTGGTAGAACTTCTTAGGTTTGGTATATTTTTAGTGTTTTAAACAAAATTTAAGAGAGTGTCCTGATGGTTAATTTTAGCTGTCAACTGGACATATCTCGAATCACCTGGGAAGAGAATTTTAGTAAGAGATAATCCAGATCAGGTTAGTCTGTCTGTATGTCTGCAGGGGATTGTCTTGACTGTTTTAAATGATGTAAGTGGCACCATCCCCTGAGTTTGGGTCTTGGACCATACAAGAGCAGAGAAAACTAGCCAAATACTAATTATAAACGCATTTGATTCTCTCAGCTCTTGACTGTGGACATGATATGACTAGCTATTTCCAGTTCCTGCCCTGATTTCCCTACAATGATGGAATTTAAACTGAAATTATAAACTCAATAAACCCTTTTCCAATGTAAGGTGCTTTTTTGTTGGAGTATTTTTTATCACAGTGATAGAAGTAAAACTAGAATAAGTGTTTAATAAAAGGTATGAGTATCTTTTATACATCTTAATGCAAGTTCAGATGCTCCCTGATTTACATTGGGATTAGAGCCAACATATCTAATCATAGTAGAAATAATTATGAGTGAAAAAAGCATTTAATCCAACCAACATAAGAGCTCAGCCACACACTATACTGCAAGCATTGATGGGCTGACTGAGAGCTGCCATAACAACTATGATAAAGTGCTGTAAAGAGTTAGGAAAGCTGAATACAGTTTACATGTGCCTTCATATTTGTAAGAACATGTTCAGAAAGCAGAATACTATTAGAAAGAAAGCACAATAATAGATGGAGAAGAAAAATGGGCAACTCACAGCCTGCTTCCAACATAGAAAGTTTATGAAGAATGTATCATTTGTACTGCACTTCATAGAAAATGTAGGAGGACATGTATGGTGGGAAAATGGTGTGCACTAAGTACAAAGTGCCCTCCTCCACAGACTTATCTGGGAGGATAAGTATCCTATGTGAAGCATACGGCAATGATGTCAAAAAGGTAGTCAGTAGCTTCTTGAAACACATGGTGACTATTACAAACTTCCACAACTGGTCCATTGCAGAGAACTAGTGACTGTAAGATGCCCAGCTCCAAGTGATACATTTTCAATGCAACCTCTACACTGAAAGTTCAGGGAACACAGTGGAACATGGGTAGTGAGAATATCAATGGACCTTTCAACTCTCACCATCAAAGCTTCCTCATGTAACAGAGGGTGATTAACACAGAAAGCCACAACTGGCCAAAAAGCAGGGAATACGAGACTTCAAAATGTGTGTTCCTGGATAGGACTCCTATATTACATCTCTGCCACTCAGGGCTCATGGACATTGTGGAAGAGTGAGTGAAAGACTGTAAGAGCCAGGGGTGATGGATAATGAAAGGAAGCAGAGTTTTCCAGGTAGCTGAGAACTCGCTCATATGAATTTACAGCGATTGTGACAACATATACAAGACCCATACAAACTCAAACCAGACAAAATCTCAGCATAGAAATGGGAAATGGGGTAAGAAGCCACAGTCTTTGTGGGTGTCTGTCTCCAAGGGCAGCCATTGTGCACCAGCTGTCCCAGAGAGTGGAGAATAGCTGAACAGGTCCTCAGGCTGCCCCAAGTGCAATGGGAAAGAACTCCTGGGAGACTTTGTCAATGGACAGCTCATTTATTGAAACCAAGGCAGAGGTTTATATAGGGAGGCCTGTCTGGCCATTACTGAAGGCTGGAAAGTTCAAGGCGGGGTCTTTAGGTAAAAGAGGGAAGGCTGTAGACCTGATGTAGAATTAAGGAACCAGGAAACAAAACCCAAACACCTGGTGTGATCTCTGTGTGGGGAAAAGAAAATTAAGCAACTGCTGAGGAATGAGGATGTTGAACCTGTAGTGGCTGACTAGGACCTAGGTCCCAGCTTCAGGCAGAGCACGCTGGATTCCTATTGTCTCTTCAGGGTATCTGGGGTCACTTTGCTTGCTCAATGCCTTTTGCAATAGACCAGACCTCACAAATCTTAGCCGAGGAACTATTGACAACAAATCTCTGCTAGATGAAGGAGAGTTGATCTTCTTTGTGGGCGTGAAACTAGATAGTTTGACCAGGCTCCAGTGGATGAATTCACACTGAGTGATATTTGGGGACAAAAAGGAAAATTCTCTGCAGAGAGCTGAGAGATGCATTTATCTATGCATATAAAAATAAGTCATTAGGAGTCACTTTAATACTATAGCTATTTAATAGAAAACTGGTAATATCCTCTGTGGCCTTAGGTTCCTAAGCCTGATATCAATGTCAGGTATGGACTCCATACTAAGAAGTGGACCTTAAATCCAATTAAAGAGTAGTTGGTTACTCCTGTAATATTTATGCCATATTGTGCTGGTAGGCACATCTTGTCAGGCCAGTTGTTGTAGTTCACAGGAATCACAGCTGGTTAAGGTTGATTATTTTCTCCTTTCTGTAGCACACATAGCACTTTCCACTACTATGAAAGCTAGCCAGTACACATGATGCTCTGAAGTCAGCACCAGCTTGACTTCTCCTTGTTCATTCTACAGCTATGTATGTAGTATCTTCAGCAGTAGGGTCTTACCATCATGTTCTTGTGGGTAATCAAAAGCATGCGCCTGTAATAGGCATTCTGGACTATTGTTAGCCTCGGTGTGGGTGCTGGGAATGGAACCCATGTCCCCTGGAAGAAGAGTCAGTGCTCTTAACAACTGAGTAATCTCTCCAGCCCCTCTTTTTTCCTTAAATGAAAAATGAGAGCAAGCCTCTCAATGAGATAATGAAATCCATGCTCAGCTTCATCTGACATCTATTGTTTTCTTGCTAGTATTTTTAGAACACATTTGCTTTGAGGACCTTCAAAAAGAGGAATGAAAACTTCAAATTACAAAGAATATAGAAGAACAGCATAGAAGGGGATAGACTATTTGTTCTTTGGAAAATATATTTGAAGCATACCACTAGGATGTGATAGTACTACGATAAAGAAATCAAATATTATGTAAGCCACAGATGTGAGTCACACGTACCAATTAAGATGTTCTAATCATCTTAGAAAGGATAAAAACAGGTGAAATTAATTTTAATGATATTTTATTTAGTCCACATCTCACATACGGTTGTTTCAGTACATAATCCATATTTTAGTAACTATATAGAAGATATTTTACATTCCTCTTTTTAAATGGCTGTGTCTATTTCCCATTTAAAGTATATTCCATTCAGATTAGCCACATTGCAGTTGTACAAAATAGGTTCATTTGACTCATGGCTGCCTTGTGGAGGAGCACTGCTCTAGAACAACACAGAGATGCAATGGAAGGTTCCAGGGAAGGACAATAGAAACCGATGACTGGTGCTCAAAGCAGAGCGTAATGAGTAGAGCTGCTCGTCTTGGTGTTTGTATTCATGTTTTAAATGTCTCAACTAGATCTTAAGGACAATATGCTACCTGACCCAGTAGCCGAATACCAACTAATATTTTTAATATTTCAGGAGCCTTTGAATTTGTATTTCATAAGGGACTGACTGTGTGCCTCTAGGGACCATGAAAATATTATCTCTGGCCTCACTCCAGACTTGCTTCCTAAGCTGTCAAATTATCACTTCTCTTGGTGACCTGGGTGTGGTTTGAGGTCGGGAACTCCCAGATGCATGTGCCTCATCCCAGACTTGTCCACACTCACCTGGCAAGAAGGATGACCACATTGGCAATAATAAAACCTGTGCTGAAATTTAAAGAGAAGGGATGTGCAAGAAGAGGGGAAGTCAGTTTTCTGATTTTGAATCAAGGTTTCATTTTCATTTTGTACTGAACTCTAGAAATTATGAAACTGACGTGGTAGTGTGGATGGAGGGGCCACAGTTAACCTTTATTCACAGTCACTGAAATGGTTACCCCTCACTGAAGATGTGTTCTAAACAAGTATGTGAGAAAAGCCACCCAAATCCAAGCCACAATGTGGATGGTAGGGATAGAAAGCTGGCTGGTTTTTCTTCTTGTTGTTTTACATGAAGCAGCCAATTAATTTGCTAAATTCATTACTATTTTGGATCTTGATGTGACGTCCTATAAACACACTGACTAAATAAAAAGTTATATTTCACGTGTTTTGGCATTTTATATATAGAGTAATTTAGGTGTCTGAACTATGAGCCAGTATTTTAAATTGTGATCAGTGGAAAATAAAATAAAATATTGAGATACTGTGAATATGATCCAACAGAGCAAGAGCTACATTTCAAAGTATAGATAAAATACAACAAAACCCTAAGGTGCACAATTTAGGAAGCTACAGCTGGGTCATGTGCAATGTCTTGGCAACACCAGTTCTGTGGGAATATAGGTGGATGCAAGGAAGCTGGACTCTGCCTCTATCAGGGACGGAGCTGGAGAAAGGGTTCCTTCCTTTAACACTGGGGAACACTTTCAATCTTATGTTTCACTGATCCACAGAAAACATAGACGGGAAGATACTGTGAATTTGAATATGTACCATTAACTTTACCTCTTTCTAAGACTTAGAGAAAGAAAGATCACTAAGGAAGACCTCTCAGTTTGATATATACCAAACATCTCAAAAAAGGGAGTCTGGGGTGATTATTTGTGTGTAGCCTCCAAATGTCCCAATAGCTGTGAGATATTGGTGCCTGAGGGGCCTCAGCTTCCAGATCCCCTTTCCTTGAAGCCGTGAACATTATTTGTTCTTTGGTGGAATCTGTTTTCCAACATGATGGTATTTATTACACACAGTCTTTGGGAATCTAAGTAGTTAAGTTAATCTTGTCATGACAGGGAGTGTGAATTATCTCAGGATACAGCTCTGAGGGTACTTTCCCACCAATTTTCATAACCCATGCATTCCTGGTCTCTGTCTTCTCTAACACTTGTATCTATTGAAATTCTTCAATAAGCAAGATTAGAAATTTAAAGCTAGCTCTTTGGGGGGATATTGGAAGGGCTTTGAGTGATGGCTGGCTAAGCCTGTGACAGTGAGACTTTTTTATTTTGTTGACCGTGAGTGCATTGGCAATCTGTCACAGAGTATGGAATTCTGCAGATCCAGGATCACTGATAGACACAATCCATTTTTAATGCCTTGTGTCAGGCATCCCTGCTGCCCTCTAACCATTCTTAATAATAAGACAAAAGTGATATTTTAGGATAACAGTTAATAAATAATGTGACTTATCCAATCATACCTCTCACTAAAATATTATTATCTTTTGGCAGATTCATTACTGTAGAGGCATCAGGATCTGATGAAATGCTCTCTAATTCTACCAATAGTACATTTTCCAGAGTTGTCTCTCTTTTAATTTAATTCTCCCACTTTGAAAGCATACTGTCTATTGCAATTACAGAATAAGCATTTAACATACCATAACTAAGGCATTCTAATCTTGTCTTATGGAAAGATGATTAAAAGGTCCTAATATCACAATGATATGGATACATTTCATCCCAACTAGTGGCTCAAAGTTTCTTTTTTTCTTATAAGTGTAAGTAACAGCAGATCAATTCCCCAGGCTCTATGCTACAGTGGTCAAGCCATCTTACGCCACGAGTGATGAATGCTTCAAAATGCAGTTTATTGAAGAGAAAGGTCTCTAGATGTTCCTTGGGCAAAGGTGAGCCTAAAGACAGAGAATCACAAGGGAAGTTTTTAGTAGTTGTTTTAGATGTTTGATTTATAGTCTATTATGATTGTCTCAGATCAAAATATTTTGGGAATTTTAAAAATTCTGTGTCACTAAGGGAGATAACTGAATCATTTTAAACTATAAGGGCTAATTTTGGTCTAACCACTTTACATTGATCATTTCAACTAAAATAGTAGAACTTATGAATTTTTATACTTTTTTCAAGTATCAGTACCTTTCTCTGATTTTTGCCTTCATGTGACTATTGATTTTCCCAGAACAGAGCATGTCCTGTTAAAAGGATTGTATGCCCTGAATGTTTGTCATGTATACAGACCTTAGTCTGTTATCACCACTCGTAAAATACATAAATATCAATCTGCAGGGTGCTGTTTATCTAAGGAGGTAATTTCCTCAGGACTATCTTGCCTGGCTACCACTGACACTGCTATGTTTATTTCAGTTGTGCTTGCCACTGGTTCGTTAAATAAGAAAGGACTCCACACTGTACTATGCACTTTCATATCTGGACCTCGGTTGAAAATGTCATATCTTGTCTCATCAACCTGTAGATTTCAGCCTCATTTGCTCCTTGCAGAACTCTGGTTCTGCAGACAGCTGCAGGTTGGTGGGCAGGTTTGCTTTTGGGTCACAGGGAAACTGTAGCCTGTCTTTTACCATGTCTTTATTTTTCAAGGATGACTTCAAAATTATTGCAAGTTCGTAAAACAATTCCTTCCAGGCTGATGTGAATTATATTTGCGAAATGAATAGAAATTACTAATTCGGGCAGGGAAAGCATTCAGATGACTGGACCCATCACTGAAATGGCTATTTTTGAACTTTTAAAAGACATGATTTTTGTAAAGAGTATGCTTCCCTTTAAGTTTTCTACATGTTCTACTTTGTGACATTTTTTTATGAAGGCCCTTTAAAAATTGCCTTAAAGTCTTATTAAGTAAATGCTTGAATACCAACATACATGCTCCTTTAAGGTCAAAGAGAACAGAATGGCCATGCAAATAGCCACTTGAGGTTTCTAGTTGTAACTTTTGGAACTTATCTTCTTATTTTATGAAATCCTTGGTGAAGAATAATAACAATAATAATATATTGGGCTCAGCATTTAAACATTACCTTTTGTTTGAATGTGATCATAGAATGAGAGACACAAATCCAATTTTGTTGACTCTAAGCTATTTTACCACAAAATGTAAATTGGTTGCAAAAGTAAACAATAATCAAAAGAATGAAATTTAGAGTTGAGACACTGAGTTCAAAGTTTTTTACTTGTTCACATCTTTTTGAGACAGGGTTTTGTTTATTCTAGGCTATCTTCAAACTCTTGATCCTCCTGCCTCAGCCTCCCAAGTACAGGGATTGCAGTGTGTGATATCATATCGGGCTGTTCACCTTTGATTTTAATCACTATTTGACCTCAGTAAAGGTTTGTAACATTTTCTGACTTCTAGGAAAAACAGGAATAGTAATAAAATGTCTACTTTATAAGTTTGCTGTCAAAATCAAGATCACATATGTAAAGTTCTTAGCTGAGTACTTGGCATACAGTAATAATTCAAAGCATGCAGCTTAGAAAGGACAAAACAATAAAATATTTAAGCAAAGGATTTTTCTTCACTTTTTGCTGCTTGCTCTGTCTTCCAACCGGGCTGTTGGTTTTTCCCTTACAGCCACAAAGCTATTTCTCTTCTGCATTCTTAAAATAAAAAGCCAAAAAAAAAAAAAAAAAAAAAAACCTAACCAAACGTTTTAGGAATAAATGACCTGTTAAAAAGTACAGAACAGTCATGCTCTGACCTTGAAAAACTGTTTATGAATTCCAAAAGAGGGAAGCAAAACATAATAATTAACTATATACCTGCCCATCCAAACAGTTATTGCGGAAGTCCTGGTCCATCTGTTTTTATACCAACTGCGCAGGTTTTAACAGGATCTGCTGCATTTAGCTAGTTATCCAATAGCCTTCAGGGAGATGTGGCCACCTATAAAACTAAAGTCAGCCACTGACAGTATTTCTCCTTCTCTTATTGGGGTTCGGGTTTTTTATTTTTATTTTTTAAACTAAGGAAATTCAATTGAGCTAAACTGTTTGTCTCCTTCTATGGCAGTGGTCATAAAGACTGATAGTGCAGGGATATCTCCTTCAGTCACAACTCTGACTTTAAGTTCCGAGTGTTTCAGGATGAAAGTCAGGCCAATACCAACTCTTACAAAGTCTGGACCCAATACTACTTTATTTGGCTTAATTGCTGTGCCTTTCTGTCAACATCTAAGAAGTAGAAATAATGAATCTTGTTTTGCTTGGAAATACTTAGAAGAAATTTCACTAGATTCCTTTTGTCTAAGTAGGGCAACTCCCATAATTCTCTCTGCATTTGGCAACTCATAGTGTAACCTGAATTCCTCACATGCATGCAGAGGTCAGGAGTCCTCTTCCTGGTGTTCTTTCACTGCCTGCTAAACCACCTTGCACTAACTTAAGCTAATGTTTTCTAGTTCTACCTTGAGAAGCCCTCTGCCAGATTCTGTGAGCAGGATAAATGGTACTTGATTTTGCAAACTATTTCTCTACTTTTCTTTGTTCCATAGAGAATCTTTGGACATGACCACTTTTAGCAAATTTGATGCTGCCACTTTGAAACAGAGACTTAGTATTTTTATTTATTTATATATAGACAAAACATTTGTGTTTTTTCCCCCAGAGATGTAGATTTTGTCCTAGACTTTAAATGACTGGAGAGAGAATATAAGTCTTTTTAACTCAGAATAGAGACATACTCGTATGTATTAGTAAATATTCCGAAGATCCTAAAATTTAATTTCAGAATGTCTTTTTGCTTGTAGGACACAAATAAGTGGCAGGGTGGCTATTTTGGAGGAAGATGCATTAACATATAAAACAGAAGGTGTCGCCTGACTTTAGAAGAGTTTGCTCTCTGGAGGACATGATAATTAAAACTTAATGAAAGTTCAGTTAACACTGGAGAACTATAGTTAATTTGTGGTTGAGGATTAACTTCTTTTATTTACACAGTTTTAAAATATTAGAACTTGACATAGAAGACATTAGATGTTGAGGTAAAATATAAAATCTTTCCTGGACTAAAGAACAACACTGTAATTTTATTTAGCATCTTATGTTGACTAAAGATTCTTTGCCATCTAAACTTATACAATACCAGAACTACATTCATGGGACTACGTTGAAAGAAATTGCTCAACTTTAGAGGCAGGTGATTGGAATAGATTCCAGTTTCCCTGGGACCTGCACTGCCTGTTCCGTCAGGGTCCTGCGTGACGGGTCCCTAGTGAGTGAGGGTATTCTTCATGACTGTCCCTCCCAGTGCATGTACTCCTCAGTGCCCACTACAAGGATATTTCTGAGTGGCAGAAAGGGTCTCTCTGCTTCTTCTACCTCATTCTCCTCCATTCCTTGATTTCCCTTCACTTCCTCACTCCTTTTCTCCATTAGGAAAGAGAAGAAAGTCAAAACTCAATTAAAGTGGCTTTTTCTGAGCCACTGGCCCATAAGTGCTCTTTATAGGGAAACTGAAATTCAATCTCTTTTTAAGAAAAACAGAGTTCTTTCTCTACACACATACAACCTGACTGGCTGCAGGTGTTCCAGGAGAGAACAAGTGCTTGGAATACTCAGAAAATTGTCTATATAAGATTGAACAATAACCACCAGGATGCAGGAGGTTTCCTGCGGATTAATGAGTAGCTGGGTGGAATTGGTGACCTTCAACTGGACTCCGGGCAGTTAACCTCAGCCAGTTGGTACTTCTAAGAAACGCCCGCACCAAAGGCAGTGATTGCTATTGTAGGATATAAACATGTAAGAACACTTCAGGTGATTTTATTTCAGTGTACCCTTTGCTTTTGAAACACTGCATAGTGTCGTGTGGAGCATTTGGTGGGTAAGAGCACAGCACTTGTTACCCTGGAGTTCACGTCGCATCGCTTTAACCAAACAGATTACAATAACGTGTAAGGGGAAAATTAACATTTTATTCTGCTAAAAACTTGTAAAAAACCTTTAAAAACACTAAATACATAGACAAAATTTATTGAGACGAGAGCAAACCAAGTTTTAATCACAAGTCCAATTCTAATATTTCTCGTAAAGGTAAAGATTTTTATTTTTATGCTGATGAGGCTATCTCAAAACTTTAAAAACCTCTTGCCCCTTTCAGGATAATTGTTATGTAAGGAAAAGGAATCCTTAGCTAAAAGTTTCACAATCAAATTCACTTTGGTCTTAATAAGATGGGACTATAGAAATCATTAGTTTTCACTGCATACACTCAAACAGGCTCCTCTGTGCTGGTGAATCTCTTTCACTTCAGAGCACCTATCCTCACAGATTCAAAATGGCCTTGGCATTCATGTCATTTGCATCTTAATGGAACCAAGCTCCAGGTCAGTGATTAACACTATTACCAAGTAAGTAACCCAGAAAACAGAGGCTGTTCCCAGTCTTCCGCCAGCGCTTCCCATTCAATACAGTTTATGAGCTCACCCACCCGACTCCCCCTAGGAGCGTGGACTGGACTATCTCCTCCTTTCCCTCAGAAAGTCTATGAGGCAAACATCAAGATGGAATAGAAGTGTGTTAGACGGATATCTTTACTCTGGCTTCCTAATTAGACATTATTTTTATCATGCTGTTCAAAGAAGTATAAGAACCTGGAAATCAGTGAAAAAATGTGTAATTCTAGATCTTTTTGCCCCTCTTAGAAGATCGAGTACCAGAAACCGACAGGTTGGTTGGAAGCATAGCCAGGAGGTGAAGTTGCATTGGGCTTGGGCTGATTTCTGAGTCAGACAGAGGGAAGAGAGTTGCTCTCCTACAGGGGCCTATGAGTAAACACAGTGGCTGAGGTTCTGCAACTTGCTTGGCTATTCTTTAAGCATGTTTTACGAGTGTTCTCAGTCTCTGACTGGGGGGTGGGTGGGGAATCCCATCCTGAAAGTGTGTCCTCCAGTCTCAGAGCACACAGTAATGGAGAGGGGTTTACAGGAACAAAGCAATGTTCCTGTTTTCTAGTGCCCATGAATCTTCTGTTAACCAGGAATAGGGCAAAGCTGGCTGTCCAGGTAGGAGAATTACATAAGGCTGCAGCTATTAAGTCTGAACTCATTCAATAGATGAATGTGGAATTAAGAAAGTCAGAGAAATAGTACTATCTAAAAAAAAAAAAGTTCAAATAGCTTAAAGTAAGGTCAGGTTTTGACAGATCATGTTATAAATTGCATTTGATTTAAATCCATAATACATTCTAGGGCAGCAAGGAAAGGAGAGTGACTTACAATGGTTAAGCACATGGTTCTGAAGTCAGCAGCCCTGTAAAACACCCCCCCCCCCCCGCACCATCCCTGGGTCTATGTCCAGAGCAGCTCAGCACCTCTTTATGTTACTATGCCCTGGCTGTATCCAGGCTTCAAAAACCTCCTTTGTAGCCAAGTTGTTGTTTAATCAAATTTGAGTTGCAGGTGCCTGTTGGGTGTGTCATTAGAACTGGACTTGGTCTTGTCATTTGAAATGGAGACAAGACTTTCAGAGTTACAGTGGAAACTAAAGAATAAAGAGGAATCCCGGGAGCTAACATGGGTGATTCGACTTCTCAGTATAAGAAGGATGCCTGCTTGGCACATGCAGACAAGATACAGAGGTGCCAGAGATGCCCCGCAGCACTTGAAACTTTTTTTTTTCTATTTTTGAGTAAGAATATATTATTTTAGGAAATTCGTCTGAGGAAAAGTGCTGGCGAGGGCTGCTATGATCAAGTCCCATAGGCTGAATGGTTTAGGGAACAGAAATTCATCATCTCATTGTTTTTAAGGCCAGAAGTTTAAGCTCAAGGTGTCATCAGGGCTGTTATCTTTGAGACCTTTCTCTTTGACTTCATGTGGGTCCTCCTTCTGTGAGTGTCTTACCTGCTCTTCTTATAAGGACTCAGTTGTCTTACATTCTGGTAGACTCTAATGGCCTTGTGTTTTATTTTTAAAATATTTTATTTATTATTTTTGTTCTATGTGCATGAGTGTTTTGCCTGCATATATGTAGGTGCATCTGTGTCCTGCAATGTCCATGGCGGTCAGAAGAGAGTGTCTGATTCCCTGGAAGTGGAGTTACAGACAGTTGGTAGCTGCCATGTGAGGGCTAGGATTTGAACCTGGGTCTTCTGCAAGAGCAGTAGTCAGTGCTCTTAACCACTGAGCCATGTCTCCAGTCCATGAGTATATTGCCTGCATGTATGTAAGTGCACCTGCACTTTTGGAGATCAGAAGAGGGCGTTGGATTGCCTGGAACTGAAGCTACAGATGGTTGTTTGTCACCATGTGGGTACTGGGAATCAAACCTGGGTCCTCTGCAAGAACAGTCAGTGCTGTTTGCCACTGAACCACCTCTCCAGTCCAACTTTATTTTAAATTAATTTCCTCTTTAATCTTCTTATTGCCAAGTTTGATAGTCACATTATCATTTACTAGGGGTTAATATTCAACATTTGATTTTGTGGGGAGAGTGTTAATCAACTTTTCTTTAACCTGTATCTGAGGTAACCAGTTCTTTAGAAAGACGAGTTTTATTTTGGCTCAGTTTCAAAGAACTCAGTTGCCCACCCCCACCTCCACAACTTCTTGGGACCTGGGGAGACACAACATGCCATAGTGGAAACATGTGGTAGAAAAACTTCTCAGTATTGTCCAGGAAGCGTAGACTTGGGAAAGGAAAAGACCATGTCTACAGCGTTCTTCAAGACCATGCCTTCAGTAGTCCTGAAGACTTCCCAATAGTTCCTACCACAACCTCACGATAATGCCATCTGCTTTCGAGCACATGGGCCTTTGGAAGATTTTCAAATTTCAGCAGAGCTATGTAATATAGATCCTCATGAAGGGAAATGATTCAAAAGTAGACTTTGTATAGTGCAGGTGATGTCTGCAGCACCATCAGAGGCGGAGTTGTGGCCAACTATGTGCCTGTTGGATTCAGTGCTTGGACACTTAATTAATGCTAGTAACTGTGAACTTCTTCAGTTGCGTAACTGAATGACTACTGAAAGAGCTTTTCATTCATCCTGAGGAATATGATCCCTTGACATTCTGTAAAAGATAGCAGCAGTAGCTACAACAATAAAACCTTCCATCGTTGCAGATTTTGTCTATGATTTTAGTAACAAAGTGCTGCATATGGTCAGGGAATTCTTACATGAATTGATCAAACCATTAAAGATGATTTCTTCCTCTACCATCAGTCGAGCCAAGACCAAGTTCAGGTGTTGTTCTGCTTTGTAGATGAGGAAGAGAACTTGAAAATAACCAGTGCTTTGGTGTCTGGGCAAAGCTAGGGTGCTTCTTTCATGCCCCGGTTTGGCAATGCTCCCAGGCACTTAACTAAGAGGAGAAGAGGTGGTCTGGAGAATATTCTGGGAAGTTTATGGCAGAGCATGCCCTGTGAATGAAAAGAAGGGCAGGCAGAATTACCCCTTTCTATGGCTGGTGATTTCCTTATGAGAATTATCATTTGGGCTTATCTGTTGCCAGTTTGGCATTCATTAATTACTTTTATTCTTGTTCTTCTGATAGCGTTCTTTTTACTTTTATGCTGTTTCTTTTGTACATAAATTCATCTTTTCAAAATTTTCACCCATTTGGGACCTGGCACGTTAATAAAAAGGCTAGAAGGAGATAATTAGTCTAAATTAGCCATTTGTGCAACAGGCAGTTTTGCTAAGTGGGGCTTCAAGGGAACTCATAGTTCTGTTTATTACTGAAAAGCTACAGTACAAATAGGCTGAATGTTAATGGTGATTTTTGAAAGGCAAGGAGTTTCAGCATTCTGAGGACACATTCCTTAATCACAACCACTTAGCACAATGATAAATGTCAGCATTGGGTGTATTATTACTTTTATGGCAATGGTGTATTTTTCTATAGTATTCTTTCCTCATTACATAGATATCATAGCAGATATGCAGTAGAAGTCTGATATCTCATGCAATTCTTCCTCTCTGCCCCTTTTCCTTGTCTACAAGATGATATTGTTGAATACATCCCAAAGCAGATTTTAAAATGATTGCATCTTACCCCTTTGTATCTATCTCTGTAGTAAGAGTTTGACTAGGAGATATTTATGATGAAAAAGATGATGAGAATTTCACTGTAAGAAGTCAAGTTCCCATTCCAGACCTTTGTTGTTATAGTCAAGATTCCTTACAAAGGGTCATGATTGCTGTGGCCAGCAGACACAGTAAGCACTTACACTGTTGTAGGAATGGGTTTGCCCCATGGATCTTATGCAGATCTCTACCCACACCTTCCACAGATCTCTACTCACACCTTCCACCCTCCTCTTCCTCTTTGAAATAACTTGGGGGAAATATTAGGAATAAATATTAATAACGGTAAGGTCATGAGTAAGACACCTGCAATAATAGCCATAAAAAGCTAACATTTCAGGTACTGGAAAGATGGCTAAGCAGTTCAAAACACTGGCTGCTTTTGCTGAAGACCCAGGCTCGAATCCCAGCACCAACATGGAGGCTAACAATTGTCCATAACTCCAGCTCCAGGGATTCAATGTCCTCTTGTGTCCTCCGCAGGCATTGGAACATGGGTGCACTTACATACTTGCAGGCAATACACTGATACACATAAAATAAAAATAAAAATAAATTAATTAAAAAAAAACTTCTGAAATAAAAGCTTAAGATTTCAGTGACATGTTCAAGGCATCAAACTGTGCTTTCCACGACATTCTTTCTTCACTGCTACCAATATTTCACAGGGGAGCATCTATGAGCCTCACCGGACTGAAAGACTCTAGTGAGATAAGCAGCTTGATCCAGATCACACTTCCGTGCTACCAAGTGGCAGTCAGAATGGGTTTCACAGAACATCTCTGCTAGACATTAATGAAGCCCTTTGGATACATAAAGGAATAAAATATGGTGCATTTCCATCTTAAAAAAACCTTAAAGGAAACAATGATATAAAATTCTAAATTAAGGAACTAGTTAAATGAATGCATTTCCTGCAACCTCTAGCCACCTGATTGATTTGATAGTTGTATGTTTGCATGTGTGTGTGTGTGTGTGTGTGTGTGTGTGTGTATGTGTGTATGTGTGTATGTGTGTATGTGTAACTTACCCATTAGGATACAGGTGGAAGCAATGGTTGATGTAAGGATGGATGTCTTTCCTCATGCCTTTTCAGCTTATCTTTGTGAGACAGGGTCTGTTCACTGAACTGAAGGGCAGTGTTTTGTCTGAACAATCTGGGAAGCCAGCCGCTGGGGTCCTCCAGTCTCTGCCTCTTATCCCAGCACTGGGTTACAGGTGCCTGAATTTTACATCGGTTCTGAGGATCTGAACTCAGGTCCTCACAATCACAAAGTGAGCGTTTTTCCCACCAAACTATCTCATCAGCCCCATGATTGATGATTTTTAGTTAAAGCATCATGTTATACACAAGACTGTCTGTTTAGCTGTTTGTAAACTTTATGTAGCCAAGCTCAATGAGTTCTATTTTTCCTGACGAGCTTTCTTTGAAGTTGTATATTCTCGGGACCCAGGCAGAGTGTGAGTGAACAAACATTTCTAGGGCAAAAAACAAAGCCAACAAAGAAATAAATAGGGATGCTTCAAGTCTATGGTTCTCCAGATTTTTTATATATATATATATATATATATATATATATCAACGTTTATGGTTTAAATTTTACAAATTTGTAAAATATTAACTATATACCTGTGGTGGTCTGAAAGAGAATGTCCTCCATAGGCTGCAAATACTTGCATATTCTTCCCCAGTTGGTGGAGCTGTTTTGTAAGCTTTAAGGAGGTGTGGCCTTGCTGGAGGAAAAGTCACTAGGGGGGGGCTTGGAGAGTTCTTAAGCTGGGTTAGATTTCCAGTTGCTTTCTGCTTCCTGTGCCTGCTTGAAGATGTGATCTCTCAGCTTTCTGCCCCATCCTCTGCCTCCACATCTGCCTGCCATGACGGACTCTAACGCTCTGACACTATAAGCCAAATAAGCTGCTTTGGTCATAGTGTTTTATCACAGCAGCAGAGAAGAAACTAATACAGCTATGGGATCACATAGCTTTAGTGTAGGTATATGGGCAAACGGATCTCCTTCAAAATTATTTCAGGCAGACATATATTCAGTCATGTTTGCTGGGGTGTTTTGCTTGTTTCAGAAGTGTTATGTGTTTCCTCGCTCAAATAATACTAGAAGCACAGTCTTGGGTTAAAAGCAGGTGGGTATCTTACAGATAATTATTCTTTTTAAAAATTTAATACAAATTTTATTTTACATGTATGAATGGTGTGTGTGCATGTATGTAAGTGCACCATGTGTGTGCAATGCCTGTGAACACCAGAGAGGGCATTCAGTTCCCTAGAACTAGAGTTACAGATGATTGTTAGTTGCCATGTGGGTGCTGGGAACTGAACCCAGGTCCTCTGCAAAAGCAGTCAGTGCTCTTAACCACTGAGCCATCTGTCTAGGCCGCAGATAATTATTCTTACAAAGGAGCTGAGTATAATTTAAGAATAGGATAGAAGGTATTTGAATGAAAGTAATACAACACTTTTATTCTTTTGAAAACAATTTAAAGTAATGCAAAGGTATGATCTTTAAAATATTACAGACAGGGCACATGACGTTTAAAGATGGGGATTTACTCTTTACATTTCAGGCAGAAATTGGTGCATTATGGGAAGGCTGGTATGATATTTGAATCTGGGATTTTTTTTCTTTTTACTGAACATAAACACAACAAACTCCCTGACGGCCTATCTGAAATGTCTGTGCCACTGTAACTTGTTGAGAATGAAACTTCACTGTATTCTTCATAGAGTCCAGGGTAAGGCTGAGGTCCACTGGCAACATCAATGAGTAAGAGAAAAATTTGCATATGATTCATGTTTTGCACACACACACACACACACACAATCCTTTTTCTGTACCATGTCATAATGCTTGATCATGTCAGTATTTTGTAACTTTAGAGAGATATGTATTCTGAAAATTATATGAACATCCTATTGAGAGCTGAAGTCAGCACGTATGTATAGGGTCAGGGAATTTAGGATGACTTCATGGGAGTAGCTGTCATCCCCATTCTCAGAGACTTTTATTAAAAATCCATGCTAACTGGTGGATCCATCCGCATGTCCGTTAGACGTCTGCTGTGTCTCAGGGTTTCTCTCTGGAACCCTGCCACCTTCCAGCCACAGTGTAGAGAGTAGAACTGTGACACTTGAGTTGCCACAGCTTTTTCCATTGGTGCTGAGGCAGGAGAATAAAGTGAGGTCCAGAAGGCCTTGCACAAACTTGCAACATTAGTACATCAAAGAACTAGTTGGCAGAGAGGAAGGCTAGAAATCCCTCAGTCTACTGCTCGCTTCCGCTGCTGGCACAGGGAACAGAGACACTTCAGTATGTCCAAAGGTAAGCCCAACTTATTATCATACTGAAATGCACACCTCTGTGTGGAGATTGACGGGGCTGCTGAGTCACGTGATGAACGAAGCTGCTTGTACACCTATATGGAGCACAGCATCCCTGAGAAAGCCCGTGCTACATGCCAGAAAAGCTCCAGGTCTGTACAGCAGATTTGAGATGTTCAACTTTCTTCTTGCTTGCTTCCTTCCTTGGAAAAGCATCTTTTCCTACTCAACAGCCCTTACTTCTGCTCCTTCCCATGTGTGCCTGTCCCAGTCTTTGTGCCAGGACACAGAAACCCGAAACCCTTCTGGCAATGCCCACCGAGCCCGCATACCTGCCAGTGTGAGTGCCATGTGCTGCTGCCTTTCATATTTACTGGACCATAGGAAGTCATACAGTCAAGACTGGTGTCCACTGTTAGGAAAAGGAATTCTAGTTACCAGGGCTAATCCTGATGTTAAAGACTGAAGATATATATTCTCCGCACAGGGAAAAATAGCGCATATTTTAAACAGTAATAGAGCTCACTACAGTTAGCTAGGAGGCAGTTAGCAATGTTGTTGTGTCTGTAACAAGCCAGTATTTTAGTGGATAGCAGAGAAAGAAAGGAATGAAGAATTTTTTCAGTGTCTGTTTAATTAGCAAACAGCCCTATAGGCAAGGTACAGGTCATTTAATTTGGAGAAAGGCAGAAAGACAATGAGTCCTTTGCTTGTGGAATCCTTCAAATGGAAAACTCTCCTACACAGAAAGGGGAGAGAAATGCTTTGCATAGAGAGATATTACTTACTCGATTTCTATTGAGCATTTGTTCCTATGGGATAACCATGGAACCAACTGTTATGCACACACATGCCATGTATATTTGATATAAAATACACAGAACAAATTCAGTGTAAGGCAGTGCTGTACAGCTTACTGGAGATGCATGTCTGAAAGGACTTTCTGCTAGGAGGCTGACAAGCAACTCCAGACTAGTTTTGTGCATGAGCCAAGTTTCTAACCCAGTGGATGCCAGGTTAGAGAAATTTGAAGGATCAACACACCCGTTGAGTACTCAGTAGCAGATAGCTGCCTCTGCCCATTTTCAGCAAATTTCTTTGGATTCCATGTTGTCAGTCTATTTACCATGGGAATCTATCCCCAGATACAATCTAACTGGAAAATTTTTATGTAACTTGGTCAAGGGTCCAAAAGAAATTGTTCCTGCCAAATTCTTTTGTCTCCAACAATGCAAATTCAGCCTTTCAGAGAATGAATGGTTCTGGTCTTTCATAGACAGTGCTTTGATGGGTTCACCTGCTCCACATCCTTCAGGATTCCGTGGAGACTTTCCCTGTAACACACTTTGTTGTTGTCTTATCTCTTTCTGGCTTTACAGCATCTCATAGCTCAGATGCTCACTGTTTGTAAATCTAAGTAGTTTGTACATTTTATATGATAGCTGTCATCCTTCAAGCTTTACCTGTCCCCTGCCCACAAATGAGCTAAACACATACTGTTTTCCTCTTCAGAATAAATTATGTCCTGAGCTACAGTTTGTATCTTCCTAACCTGATAACTCTGACATCGAGATACTCAATGAAAGTTTGTGGAAAGATTTAACTTTTCCTGCATTCCAACTATAGCACTATGAATAGCTACATATATTCCTAAGGAAAGAATTTGTATGTAGCTTTACCTGTGATTTCTCTAGTGCTCTCCATCTGCTGTGCCCCATGTTCCACACAGGCCATTTCATTTTATCTAATTGACATAGCATTCTTGTAAGCTTAACATTAGTGTTCCTGTTCTACTGTTTAAAATCAAAGCTGAGAGAAAAGAGGCAGGACTTAAGGAAACTTACAAGTCTGCAAATATTGCACTTTTGGACTATCTTCAGAAAGAAAATGAATGTAATTGTAGCAACTTGTGAAAATGGGCATCCTGTTACTGTTTTTGAAAGCATCCTAATTCTTATGAATACCAGATATTTTCCAACTAATATTGTTCGAGATGTCTTTTTATGGCATTCACCTGAAAAACCCAGTCCAGAAAATAGTTATATAAATATTTATAAAAGCATATAAATTAGTTAATGGGAGAAATAGTCTGAATCCTCAAATTTTGCAAATAGAATAGTACTCTGATGTACAAAATTTATTCCCCACCACAAAATATTGATCATATACAGTATTGAATACTATTGTATGCATTCTCACATCCACGTACACAAAAAAGGAAATGCAGCTATTCACAAAATGCATCAAACTTGGTAGACAAGCAAGGATCTAATGGATTCCCTTTGCTGAGCCAGTTTAAAGAGTAGGAGGATCTTGCATTGCCTCTGGTCTCTTTGCCATAGTAGCTGTTGTTCCTCAGACCTGAAGCCTATCCAGATCTAGACTTAAACCTACCATCATAGGATGCCTTTCTGTATCCACCTCAAGCTCTACACAAGGTTGAAGCTACACTGAATCAGTATAGTGCCTTCTTCTGCACGCTTTTCGAAGCTCTTGAACTTAAAGGAACTCCTTCCAGATCTTCTCGAGACAGCATGGAAGTTTATGAACAGGTTTCTTTTTGAGTTTGCTTTTGTAATTGAATGGTGGCATTTTCCGTGCAGCAGCTACAGACTATTGGACTGGTACTTTCTGTCTTGAGACACTTGCACAGGCTCTCCATAGATCCTAGATGAGAAATTTTCATACTCCACAGTCCCTGGTTTGTTGTTTTCCCCAGTCAGCTTGCTGTCTGGCTTATAGCTCTCTTTGTTGTAACTGCTTTCTGGCATCTGAAGAGAATCGCATCTGAGCTGCTTAGCTTTAGGGGTGCAAACGTCTCTCACCTGAGCTTCTCATTATAGCTCTGGGCTCAAGAAAACCACTACTCTTGCATTTCCGGGGATTTCTGTGTTTCTCAAATTCCAGGGACGTGGGCTATTGATTCCCCAAAGATTCTCCTTATTCTTTGCGGCACAGATCCTCTTCTGTTGACATATGGTAGGAATAGACATCTCCTCTTGTCTTTCTCTAAAATAGAGACACATCAACCTGTATGCCTTTAGGTAAACCTCTTTTCTTAATCAGCATCTAGTCCTCTAATGTTTGGCTGAAGGATGGTAAGTGGCAAACCAGTCACAGAATTAGAATTTGACTGACTGTCTGTTGGGCAAGTCATTGTAGTGTGATACAGGCAGACAGGTTCCCCAGAGGCCCATGCTAAAATTCCCGAGGCTTGTGAGTGTGCTAATGGCTCATGGCAGTCAGGACCTGGACATTGTAATTAAGCTGACAGACCTTAAGGTAGGGACATAATTCTGGATTATTCCACTGTGTCTGGTGTCATCCTATGAGCCATAAGAAGGGAACTAGCTCCAGACACAGGCAGGATAGAGGATACTGCATAAAATAAGAGAGTTGGAAAATGGAAGATAATTCAGTCTATTGATGTGAAAGACAAAGCGGGAGCCAGCATCCAGGGAGGAGAGCTGAGCATGAATTCCAGTTGGCAGCCAAGAAGGAGATGTGGGATTCAGACCAACAGTCTCAAGAACTGCGTTCTACTGATAACTGGGACCAGCTGGGAGCTTGCTGTTATCTTCATTTCTACTTTCTGGAGCCTTCAGGTCTAACTTACCTGAACTTCTGGGCAACAGGGCTATGGGATGATATACTTGTTTTATCTTAAATTTATAAATTGTTGGTCATCTGTTAGAGCAGGAATAGAAACAAACAGATGGTTTGGTAACAATTTGCAAAGAAAGGAGGTAATTATCTCCATACTGTTCTGTTCTGGGAGCCTAAGTCAGGTCACAGGAAAAGTCCCACTTAGTAGCATGCTGTAAATTTCCTTTTCCCTAGTGAGTGCAAGGCCACCTGCTGCCTCTCCAGAGCCTCCTAGAAACTAATAGATTAATGATGAGCAACAAGTAGGAAATGCTGGGCATGAGGCAGAGAACAGGTGGATGCGTCATCAGTATTCTCTAAATCTCTTTTAAAATAAAGTTCAATGTTAACTCAATACACAACACCTCTTTATTTTATTGAGCCGTATGTAGACGCAGAAACTGAAGAATTTTATTTATGTTCAACAATTATGTTTCTAAAACCCATGGATTTTAAATTTAACCTGCTCAGTTTCACACAGATTCATAGCTCCCAATATATGTCTCTCTGTTTATATTCCTTCCTTTCTCTGAAATAACATACAGAGAGTAGACAGAGCATGCACAATTAACTGTATCATGTTTATTTAGTTAATATTTGTTACAAAAATAAGTTATGAAATGATAATTTTGTATGCTATTTCAGGGGTAGAGATAGACTCTCTACCATAGTACAATGTCTTATGGTTGGAAGAAAGAGGCGGGATTCAAGAATACACACCACACACGTTAAAGTGAGCCATAAAATGGGCTTCCTGAATCAGCATTTTGAGGGCTAGAATGTTTATGCTGCACGTATTAATCTACCATCTTGAAAAGCTGCTTCCATGGAGCAATTCCACCAACATTGAAATGAAGAATTAGATTTCCAGGGCTGGAGAGGTGGCTCAGCAACTCAGCACTGGCTGAGTTTAATTCTTAACACTCACAACAACTATCTGTAACTCCAGTTCCAGAGAATCTGACGCCTGCATCGCATGATACCAGTACATATACATTCAGACAACAACACTCAAACAATGAAAAAGAATTTGATTTCCTTTGTGTTGACCCTTAAACTTCAAGAGCATGTGATTTCTCTGGATGAACGAGTCATCAGGATCTGTTAGAGTATGCTGTGGTAAGAAATCATTTTCATATGTCCAGGACTTAACCCACTAAAAGATTTTATCTCCCTTACATTGTGTAACTATTGTGAGTCAGCAAGGGGCTCAGGGTAGTTAGTGAAGGAGCCAGGACCCTATCCACATTCCTCCCAGGGTCACTGCAGCATAGGAATGAGGGTCTGGACTCTAGGAGCTTCAGTGTGGAAGTTACTTTCCTGGTTATATTTGATCAACCAAAGCCAGTCACACTATCATGGCTTCCCTCACTGTAGGCAGTAAGTAAGATTGTATCATGTATCTGGAATGCAGAGCAGGGCGTTATTTATTATTAATTGACATGTTGATAGCCTAAAAGACTCTTAAAATTCTCTTAATAAGGAGTAAGATTTGAGATTGAAGGACTTGAATTTTCTTCTAGGAATGTGAGGCAACTTTTATATAGTGCCTAAACATCATCTTCCTAATTCCCACCTAATATCTCAAGCCCGCCTTATTTATATATCTCAAACATAAGAGTTTCATACATTTTCTTAATTTGTAGCCTCATCAGATTTTTGGCATCGCCTTGAGAAGAATCTAGAAGGTGGCCAGGTCTTTTTGATCTGCCCACATCTCAAAAGCACCTCAATTTTAGTTTATATGGGTAATCTGCTCCTTCTTGACATGTATCTAAATACAATCCATCCAATGTCCCAGCTATGAAATCCTTATCTTAAACCAGCCTGTTCTAGTCCAATGTATTTCACTAAATCCTTATTTGATATTGGGTTCTCACTGAGAAGAGTGAATTCCAAACTTTGAAAGTAGGACCCTCATTGTTGTTTTTTGTTGTTGTTGTTGTTATCAAGAATTAGTTGACAAGCTAGTTGTTGGTATGATTTGTTATATTCCTTTGGAGACTCTGAGCCTACCTGCCAACATGCCTACTATGAGTTTCCCTCAGACCCATCTTCCATTTCTAGCCATTCTTTTTAATCACACATGGGCTTCCAGGAGGGTGTGTTAAAAGGCAAGTATACCTGTCTTGTAATAGAAGTCATTGTAACTCTTTCCCTTTCTTTATGTGTTTCTCTATTGTCTTTCCCACTAGAGTGTGAGTCCATTGAATAGGAAGATTTTATTCAGCTTCATCCATTCCTGAGTCTGAGGTGCTGAATGAGAGTCTGACATGGAGGAGAAACATAGTAAAGATTTACTGAATGAACAGAGATCACATTTGTACATAAACTGTAAGAAAACAGAACACAGAGCATGTACAACATAATGGTTCCTACCATGAGCTTTAGGCAAAAATACTCCTAGGTTTGAATATCAATCTTTTCCTTTACATGTATATGGCTTGAAACATTTATTTTAAGCTCCAAGCTTTTTCCCTATAAAATATGTGTAATAAGAGTGAATGTCATATTATTGGGGGATCATATTATATTGTCTATAAAGGAACACAAGGCCTAGCATACAGGAGGTACCTGATGTCCTGTAGGTATTGTGGGAACAAGAGGAGCCTCATACTTTAAGGCTCAGAGTAAGACCATAACTGGTGACCAGCACAGTGTTGGTGTGCAGAGGAAGATGGCCAGCCTCAGACTTCTCCTTCACATTCCAGGTGGGTCTCTCGGCTTGGTTTTCATAAAAGAATGAGACAGGACTTGCACAGACATATTTTAAAAGGCACCTCTATAACTGTGTGTATAAAATAAGTATTTATAGGTATGCCCACATGTATATAAATGTATGCAAAAAGTGAATGAAAGCTGTTTACATTTGAAAACATCATAAAAAAATCAAAAAGGGCTTGAGGTCCATGGAAAGGTGGAGATTGGAGAGGCGAGGACATCACAGAACCAGAGAAAGGACTTCAGACACCGACACAACTCAGAATTTCAGGAATACTTTTCCTTCATCTACATGCCACCAAAGGAGTTGAGTATGAGTTTCCTGCTATGTTAGCTGTTTATTAGACCATGGCTAGATCTTTGATCTGAAACGGAGAACTTACTACCTGTAAGCAAAATCGAAAAGCAGACGTGGCGTTGACCACAGTGGCAGGATTCTGTCGGGGTGTTTGGCTGTTCCAGACACCTGGCTCCATCTTAGGAAATGAAAACTCAATGTCTGTGCTTTGAGAGCACAAAATTCTCAGCCAATTGATCATTTTATTTTCTATGTATCTTAAACTGACCTTAGAGGGAGAGATGACTTGTCAGTACGAATTAAACTGCGTCCTTCCACTTTTCCACAGGGAGTACCTTCTATGATGCTTAGTGGGAGACAGAAACAGTATATGATATATGTTTTTGCCATCCTCGCAAGCAAGCCTCCTTTGTAAATTAGGTTCAATAAGAATCACAAGACCATTGATGGAATGCAATGATAGCAACACACTACAACCTAAGTCATGGAAATGTAATCTCTCTGACTACCTTATGGAACTGCACTGTGTACTGTGCTGTGATTATGAGCAGACATTATGTTCATGTGGTGAGATGAAGAGGTAAGTCACTCAGCAGCACTTACTGCATTCAGTAGCTGTAACTTTTTACAGTACCATTTGAGATATGATACCAAAACTACCGTGCATTTCTTTTTCCCTTTTCAAAATTTCAAAGATAGGAAATTAATTCTTACTCCTAAATTCAACCTAATATATATATGGTCTCACTGTAGTCCTGGCTGTCCTGAAACTCCTTATATAGATCAGGCTGCCCTTGTTCTCATAGAGATCCTCCTGTTTCTGCCTCCTAAGCAATTGGGACTCAAGGTGTGTGCCACCATGCTTGGTTTATAATATGCATTATTTCCACACTAAGTTGATGCTGATTACAACTTTGTTTTGATATGTTCCAGTTGCCAGTGTTGGTTCTGTTTCACTTTGGCATGGGTTATTTGAACATGAGCATTTGACACAACAGTTGATTTGATGACCAAGGTGTCTACAGTAGGACTGATGAGTGGGGAGGGTTAGTATAATGTAGATACCTTGGACAGAGGGATGACTCATGTCCTGTTGAGAGGAAGCTGGATGGCACAGATTTTAACAGTCTATTCAAATGTCATACTCTTTATAACTCATAAACGTTTAGTTTTAAAATTTTCCATTTACTATTTTCAAAGACATGGTTGATCATGGATGTATTAGCTACTTTTATACCGCCGTGATAAAACACTGTAGCCAAGGGAACCAATAAAAGGAAGATTTGATTTTGAGTTTATGGTTGAGAAGGTTCAATGATGGGGAAGGCATGGTGGCAGGAGCAGAAAGCCAAGGCATCACATCTTCAAGCAGACACAGGAAGCAGAGAGAGGCAGGAAATAAAGCAAGGTGGTGTAAGAACTCTTAAAGCCCACCCCAAGTGGCATGCTTCCTCTAGGAAGGCAACGCCTTCTAAAACCTGCCAAAACAGCTCCACAATATGTCCAAATACTTGGAGCTCTTGGGGGACATTCTCATCCAAACCACCAGAATGATTAACTGAGATCTCTGAAAGTCAGACTACAGATAAAGGAATATCCACTAGATAGGTGGAAATGACTTGAGATGGGCGTTCCATTCCAGCATTGGTGGATTTCACAACCTCATGCATCTATTTGGCCTTCGGTGATTCCATTCCTCTTCAGAACAGATGGAAGTGTAGTCAACAGTTCTTCAGTCCGCAATGGGCGTCTCATGTGATGATGGTCACACAAGAGTATAATGGAAGTAGAACTTTGCTCTCATCCCATATTTTCACTGTAGCTTTTCTATGTCTTGCCATGTTTGAATACTGACATATTTAAAATTGTGTTACATTATAAGATGTGGTACAGTGTCATGTTGTCCAGATTTATAGCTTAGGATATCACCTATGTTTGTGCAGTTACATGCTGTAACATTCAAGCAACCAAATCATGTGATGGTATGCTTTTCAAAATGTATCTTTGTTATTAACCAATGCATGGCTATAATGCGTTTGTGGCTTACACTATGTTTTGATAAAGATGACACGTCACGATGGAGCTAAATTTGAAACTGCTGTAAAATTGTTTGCTTTCTTCAACTAGTATTTTGTGCTTTTTCTTCTTTCTTGTCTAACTCTTCTCTGCCTTTGGCCTCTTGCTTCCGCTGATAGAACCCTTATTTCCTGAGAAGCATCAGTCAATGCCAGTGACCTCTTCCATGGGTGATTCTGATCTCCTTGCTCTCTTATTGGGCAGAGTGTAAGGCATGCCAGGTATCACTTAGTCAACTTGTTGTTTTGCTAAAGAAATTACTTTTGTTTCCAGATAAATTTGCATGAAAACCTGACTGTAAAGCACATTTTAAAAAGAGGTGCACTGTTATGAATGGGAATACAAAGACAGGCAGTGCATCAGAGTGCCTTGCACAGGACTGCTCAGAGCCACCACGTTTCTCAGTAAAATGTATGAAACAAAGTTATTTTCTCTGATCCCCTTATTTTATGTGGGAAGACAGAGAAGACGATCTGAAAAGTCAAATGGTTTGGCGGAGGAATATCTTGTGAGCAAGTCTGCTTTGATGCCTGAAATGACTGAAAAATCCATTGCCTGGTGCCCCATTAGAGAGTAAGAATGGCTGGAACACCTCATGCCCCAAGGAACTGCAAGAACAATTAGTGCCCTTAACCTCTACGCTGTTGCTCCAGCACCAGAAGCTGCAGTGTCCTGAAATCCTTGTTCTTCACCTAGCTTTGTCTGGGTCTCAGGTCCTTATTTGTGAAATCAAAGAGTTGTATAATTCAAGGACCTTAGCTGTCTTCTTTCAAGTGAATGAGGACCTCAGTAGAAACAAAATACCAGCTATCAGAGTCTTTAGATTGGTATATTGAGTGTATTCATCCTCAAATATTTTCAGAGCAGTTACATATTTGCAAGAGGCTGAATATAGGCATTTGGATTAAATCAATGAACAAAGTGGAAAAATACAGTAGTTTCTCTTAGCTACTAGTCTACCAAAATGCAGGGGCCTTTTGGTGACAGTGCATGCTAGTGTCGCTCTTTGGGCAGACTGTTGATATCTGAGTCTGACAGTGCTTACCTTTAGTCAGAATGCTGGATATCGTTTGGGATAAGCTTGCTTGTGATAGTGTTTGGGCATTTTATTTTAATTTTTACAACTACCTTGTGACTTAGGTGTTATTCTCATTTCATAAATAAAACCAAAGGGCTTTTCATAAGCTGTCTGAGGCTGTTGTTTTTTTTTTTTTTTTTTTTTTTTTTTAAATATGGAGAAACTGGATTCCACCCTCAAATCTGCTGCCCGTTCCTCTATCTTCATTTTTTGCCCACAGGGCAGACATCCTCTTCCACAGAACACTTGGGCCACTGTAAGGGCTTGCATTTAAAGGAAACCATTTGGTCAATGAATCATGCTAATGCAATAAATACTATTTTAGGAAACCTAGAAAATAAACAGTGATTCATGTACCCCATTGCTTTTGGAGCTGAGGTGAGTAAATAATGTTCCCCAGGGGCACAGGGACCTGCACATACAACATTCATGGTCTACCTGATTCTACAGCCTCCACTGGGACCTAACACTGAGTATCTAGAGTAACTATAACACCAGCATAACATTTGATGTTTCGAGTCATGACTTCCTTCTGGTTGCCTGACTTTGCGTCTCATTTCTGAGAGGAGCATGTGGGCTTGCTTCTGTAGCCCTCTGTGTTTATTGATCAGACCCTGTCATCTCTGAGCTTGTCCTTCCATGCAATTGAACCCTCCACCTTCCTGGCCTCCTACTCTCCTCACGGTGACCTTGGGACAGCCTTTCACCTGGCCTGTCAGAGTAATGAAGGCTTGATTTCAATACTTTCCCTCATTTCTCTGTTCACTGCTCTGCGGGTTAATGCAGATTCCAAACTCCAACAAGCAGCTGTTAAACATGTCATTAACACTGCTTCGGCTGCAAATGAGACGCTACTACTGGGATTACTCTGTGAGCTATAGTTTTGTGATGAGCTTTGTCAATCACAGCTGACCTGCTGTGTACCGAATGGAACCCAGATTATCTTCTTTCTTCCTCTGACTCTTGTCATTTTTTTTTCACAAAGAATTGCTATTCTACTTCCTGAAAGATTGATTACTTACACAAATAAGAGAGTCTGAGACATTAATACGAAATTCACAGGCTTTTCTTTATCTCAAACCTGCAACTCCCTCTACATTTCCTCCTGGTAATTATATTAGAATTGTGTACACTAGGAATTGCCATCTGATTATTATAAAACTAGTTTTGTCATGACAAAAATGAGCTTAAGTCTTGTTTTTTTGGAAAATGATCAGTACAGTGCACTGGATAAGAAAGAAGGAGATTAAATCCAACTTGCTTTCATCCATGAATGCTTTCATCTCTTTTTCAAACACAGGAAATGATTACCACTGCTATAAGCTGCCGTACATAGAGGCGAAAAAGGATAAGGAAATATTGAAAATTCTGTAGCCAACAGTAGGACATGATATAGGTCCCTGGCACCCACTGAGCGACATGTGCTTTATTTTCCTATGCTGTCGATATCAAGAGTTTCAACTTTCAAAGGGAGTCTTACCTTGAGGGGTGACATTAGGGCTTGAGGAATAAACAAATTCTACCTCTTTTTATTTGGACCCCTTTTAATCGATTATTAAGCTGAAGATAGTATTTACAAAGTCTGACAGCTAATGACTGTGGTGAAACGTGACTTCATGCCTATAAAGTATGAAAAAGAATGGAGTGGTTATTTCATCACATCACTATTCATAATATGTTATCAGTATGTGGAAAGGTTTTAAGAATTGTATCTGGGCTGGAGAGATGGCTCAGCAGTTAAGAGCACTGGCTGCTCTTTCAGAGGACCTGGGTTTAATTCTCAGTACCCACATGGTGGCTAACAAGTTCCAGGAGATGGGATGCCCTCTTCTGGCCTTTGCAAGCACTGTACAACACGCTTACATACATGCAGCCAACACATTCATACACATAAAATACAATAAAAAATAAATATTTTTTTAAATGAATAGTGTCGACGGCTGACTCACCTTTCTGTCCCTGGTGTCTCATATGTCATAGCTATTTGATAGACAGTTGTTAAGGGAGTGAATGGAAGAATTTCTGTCGGGCAATTACCCAGTGTCAGGGTGAGACGTGAGAAGTAGATGTCTAATTGTCCACACAGAGAAACATCAACTGTGTCATTTCTTCTGTTACGCATACGCACACACACTCATGTACACCCATGCACACACACGTGCATGTGCCTCCATGCTTACATAATGTAGTAATGCTAATGCAAGTTTGTTTCCCAAATCACTCTCCTAACTGACCTAGGTCTCATTTATTCCTTCCTAGAGAACGCTGTGTGCTGCTTTACCAGTTCTTTACCGCCATCATAACGCTGTGCAAGGAAACCACAAAATCTTCAGCTGCATTTGACAAGAAGCATGTGCTTCTTCTAGTCTGTGATCAGCTGGGAAGTGGCTAAGTGGTTCTGCTGGATTTAGCTTATGAATTTGGGGGTGGGGTCCCGTGTGATTCAGTATGATTTCCGTTTGTTCATTTGGGGAAACCTGGCTCTCCTCTGTGTCTCTCTGATCCTCCATAACCTAGTTTGAGTGTCTCAGTGATAACACAGATGGACATTTGAACAAGCATAAAACCACCGGCTCCTAAGTCCTCAGCTTGAAACTTATACTTCCATTCTATTCTGCTGGCTCAATCCAAACAGCAGAGTTAAAGGGATATAGCTTGTACTTATGAGGAGAACTCCACAGTCACCTGCTAAAGGATGTAGCAGGAGAGGATAAAATTTCAACCATTTTTGTTAAATTTATATTTGCTATTTAATGACTTCCTTTGAAATAAAAGAGCATTAGCCCCGTTGTACTGAGCACATTTGTAGTTCAGCTTCCTTCTTCATGACCTTGACTTACATGTGCACAAAATGAAATTGTGCCTAAATAAGATAAAGGGAAGAAACATACATTTTCCTCATTGTTGGAACCAAGAGACAAGTTCAGTTCCGGGCCACTGGAAAGCACAATCTTTTCCCACAGACTTCTGACTTGCTTTCTGCTGTATAGGTGTGAAGAAAGAGCCACTGAGATTAGGGAAAAACAGACCTGCTAATAGAGAAATGCAACGTGAAGTCACTGAGGGGTGGGGTCAGTGCGAGCCCACAGGGGCGGTGCGGGATTTCTAGCTCCCAGACGGGATGCTTTATCGCCTCCTAATTCTATCAGAGATAACAGAAGAGAGGAAAAGGAGAAAGACGCCCTTCAATGGATCAATAAGGTGATCACTAAACAAAGCCTATGACCCAAGGTTATTTGGGTATTTCATATTTTGACTCATTTACATTTCATGAGCCCCAAATAGTGCTTCTCCGTATTCAATTTTTTTCTCCATTGATTTTAATTAAGCTCACCATAGGCTAGCAACCCTGATGAACGAGGAAAGTGTTTTCTATCAAAAAGCTATCTCACTTTGGAGGCAGGGATTCTGGGGCTCACCCACATCTTATTCAAAATGTTTTTATTTCCATCGTGTGGCATGATTCTTAGAATGTGAAATAAAGACACATTCAGCTGCCGCACCATAAATATTTTCCACTCTGTAACTGTGAAAATTACCATATTATTCCTGATTCAGACACGTCATATGGAATCTGGGACCAGTGATAAGTGCTGTAGATGCAGTGGCTCTGTGCAGGAAGTGGCGCTTGGTGAGTTCAGGATGGGACATGCCTACATACCTCCATTTAGATGTCTAATCACATGGCTTTCCTCTTGATTCCCATCGTTTACTCCTCAGCTTTAAGATTCCAATTTTGTGTCTCTGACTAGAGCTAGAGCAAAGAACAGCTAGAGCCATACAGTGGTTTTGGTCCAACATAATCCATTCATTGTATTGCTTTTTACGAAATTGATAATTATTTTATTTTATTTTGACATAGCACCTTGCTATATAGCCTGGGCTGACCTCAAATTCACAGGGATCCTCCTGCTTCAGCTTCTTGGGTACTGGGGTTATAGGTATGTGCCACCATACCTGGTGGATGCCTTGTCTTTATGATAGGAAGTTTCAAGGCTAGAATCCATTGCAAAATTCTTCTACTTATTAACTCCAAAGATAGCTTCAAAAGAAGGATGAGGTTTTCTGGTAGAACAGAAGCAGTCAGCAGGACAGCTCTTTCAAGAGCACAAGGCCACATCTTTACATGATCTCCATTCAGCATAAATTGCAGCGATCTTAAGTGGCTTATACTGAGAAATGACAAATATGGGTCTTATCAAATCAAAAGAAGAAGACAGGGAATTTGTGAGTTTTACTAACAAAGGTCACTGAGCTCAGACTTCTGGCATCTTCAGTAATCCTACTCTGCTGTTATTCTGATAAAAAAGAAAAGAAGGAAGGGAGGAAACAAAGAAAGAAGATATTAACCAATCAACCAAAGCTCATTTTATGGTTTTAAAGATAATATTTATTGATAATATTTATTTGTATTTATAGACAATTCTTTGTCTTTTGCCATATAGCAAATTGTCCTAAAATTCAGTATCTTCAAACACTAAAGTTTATTATCTGACTATTTCTCTAGAACAAGAGACGGAGTGCAACTTAACGGGGTGAGTCTGACTCAAGGCTTTTCATAAGGCTTCGGTCAAACTCACATGCAGCAGTGACAAGGCTGAGTTAAAGGTCCCATTTAGGGCAGTAGAGGGAAAGCAGAAAGGGAAAATTTGTTCCTCGGCCGAGTCAAGGGACATAGGTCTTTCACTGCATAAGCCTATGACTGAGTGACAATATGGCATCTGGATTTCTAAGGCAAACTAGTTCACCAAACAGCAATGGAAAGCCTGAGATAGAACGAAATCTTTTTAAAACTTGGTATCAAAAGTGGCATTCCATTCATCTGCTGTAGTGTGTCTGTTAGAAGCACATTCAAGGAGGAGAGACAATACCAGACTATGGGTGTTAGTAGTACATACTACATATCACAAAAGAAAAAGAAAAGAAAACATTGAGATAGTAAGTAATTCATAATCTCATCACCTAGAGGAAGCTATTACTAATGCTTGGTACCTATGCATATTTACATTTCAGAAACGTTGTTTGACTTTTCCCTACCGAATCAGCAGATAATATATGACTGGTTTTCAAACCTTTTACTTAAGAATGATGTATTTATTAGATGGAAGGCATTTTATTGTTCAACTAATGCATATTTATCTTGAAAAACCATAAGCCCCCAAATGATATGTAATCTCAGGTTTGGATATAACTCTGATTGGCCATGCACGCTTCTATTACTTGTCTGTGAGTATTCATATACGCATATCTGGTATCTGCTGTCTTGCCTTTGGTCACTGAACTCATCAAATAACCCACTGCTGGCAACATATTTACCATATGGCGCCTCCTTTCTCTGAAAAGCACAGTCTATATTTATTGTTACTATCATAAATGTTCCACATGAAGAAACTTGATTGACATTTTAGCTTTTGCCAATATTTTATTTTGGATTATAACATTAACTATATGTGTTCATTGAAGTTAAGGATCACATTAATATTCACATGAGTTTTTCATAATAACAGCTCCAATATTTCAATAAAAGGGGTTTAGATAACAGTGTAGCAGGCTCAAAACAGTAAGAACAAAATAGACAAGTTACAATGAGAACATGTGCACAGCCCCTGAGGAGTAAATGTAGGATTAGCATTTTTGTTTCTGTAAAATAACAGGCTAGAGTGACACCAGATTAATTTTGTTAAATAAAGTTTTACTGATTTTTGTTTTTGTGTAGCTTGATATTTATAACAGTAGAAGAAGTTGTGCATCGTAGACTGTAGAGGCAGTTGAATATTTATTATTTAAATGACTGTGATACAAAACTTCAAACTTAGTTATTTATGGGAATTTTTCTCTTTACAGAGTGAGGAATTCACTAATAATATGTCATTGGCATAAATATTAGGCCCAATTTTGGGCAGTCTCTCTCTATCTCTCTCTCTGTGTATGTGTGTGTGTGTGCATATTAGAACTCTGTATTATAATTTCCTGAAAGATCTTAATCCATAGCTTTGTTTTTCATCTTGAAAAAAAATCTGTCAGCTTTGATAAAGTTTTACTGGCCAGTAGCAGTAATATGATCTCCTCCTTCTAACTGAGACATATACATGTAATACCAATTTAATAGCAATAGAAAAGGATTTTAAAGCATATATTAGGCACTGCTATTCCAAATAAAGCCCCCAATACAATGAAACACATATTGTTAAAGAAAAGATATATGTGTGTTTTCATCCTGTGTGTAGAAAGTGGTTTAAATATTACTATGGTATAATAAAATGTCAGGTAGTGTTAAGTTATATGAAGAAACATTTAGCAGATGAGATGGTTCTGAAAGTGAATCCCATGACCTTTCTTCATGATAAGGGTCTCAAGACAATGATGCTTACATTCCATGAGTTCTCAGGTTGCCCTGGAGTCACTCAGAGAGCTTCAGCTTGCTGTGTCTGTGTCTAATCCAGGAGTTCTGTTCTCAGTGCCTGGGTTGCACTGGTTTGAGCACTGAAGTTTTACTAACTTCCTCACTGAATCCAGGAAGCCAGGCTTTCCAGTTCAGTGTAATACTTCCACATGATACCACTTGGTCTTAGCATAGGTTGAGTGGTGTTAACCTCAGCTTCCTTCTCAACAGTGACTCTTCAAGTCTCACAGTGATAGGATTTCTCAAACCTGCCCACTAGCAAGACGGCTAGCATGCTTACAAAACCCAGATCTTTGGGGCTTGCTGTCTTCTAATCTAATGAATCAGAATCATCAGCAATGGAACAGTGGGTCATCTCAGGTTTTCGTAACAAGCAACTTGTGTAATGTGTAATAACTGGATACTTCTTATAATCTTCTGAAAATATGTTGCTCGTATTCTTCCAAGGTATCCAAATCCTGTCAGCTTCCTTCTCTATCATTCCCTAAGACATGTTGTACTGATCAAACTCCCACATGCAGATTACATGGCACTTCTAACAATCTCTTTTTTGGCCAACAGCAGGCAGACAGCTGAGCGTTTACAGTTTGCATGAAGAGTCTATTTTGCAATACCTATTGAGTGCTTTAAATGTAATTCATAAGGAGAATGAATGGTTTACAAAGTAAAGGTGGATTTGTTCACAGCACTCCAATTCTCTGTTCATATCTTTTTTATTTCTTGTGAAATTTTCTCTTAACTTTGCTTCCGCAGGAGACTTTGCTTATCATTTTATTGAATTAAGGAACTTCATTTATAACAATAATATAACAAGTCTAGATGTGTTTTGAAAACTAGAGACCATCTATCCTTGATGGGTAGTCTGAGGAAAACAAAAATCAGGGAGTATAGGAGGATTATCTCTAGCTGTCCGGCTGTCCAGCTGCCTAGCAGCTGACCTGGGTTTAGATTTCTGCATGTGCTTGATCCAAGGTCTTGGAAATCACTTGATTTTCCCTTGTTCTCCCTACTTTGTGCCTGGCAGCCCTTATTCAGTTCATACAATCATAGGTGCTATTTTCCTTTCGCAAATTAAAGAATGTTAGTGCAGTGAGAGGTTAAAGAGGTTCATTTCGGCAGTGAATCAGGGTGAGTATTTTTGCCTCATCCTACTTAATTAAAATTATGTGGGTATTTTTGGAAATTGCAGCTTTTGGAACAATATAAAAAGTTTAGACATGTGCAAAACATTTGTTTGCTTTGTTAATTGTTTTGGACAGGTATTATTCCATGTAAGTGTGAATGGTGAATGGTGTTTGGAATGCAGCTTGCTGCAGGAGCTGATAGACACATTTCATTTTGAGGAAGGATGAACGATCATTTCAGCTACCGGACTGGGAGGGACAAATAGCTTCATAAGGCCAGAATCAACCGTAGCTTTTGGGAGGTCATTTTTCTTTGAATTTCTTTTGTTATTTTTCAGTATGACTTAGGCTCTTTCTTTCTTTTTTTTTCCTCATCAGTCTAGAAATGACCTCAGGGAAGATTCACCTGTGGTCCTAATGCAGCATGTGCAGCAGTGAGAGAAAAGTTCAAGTCAGAATGCGGCAAAGAAGGCTGTTGTCCTGGCTTTATCCTTGTAGGTCTGACTCCAGACAATTGTGAAGATTTCATTGGACTGGGAATTAGCATAGTATAGCTTATAGAATCAACTTAAAATATTCTAGTGCAGGAATCACCTTTCACCCTGCCTCTAAAGCTTCCTTCTCCATTAGCACATGGGTCTGTCAGTTCCACTCCTCAAGTCTGAGTTAAAGGGCCAGCTCTTCAGAGAGGCCTGGCGTTGCTCTGTACACTGTCTCCATCGCTGTATTTCATAGTTCCGGGCTCCTTTCCTGTGTGACTAGAGAGAGAATAATTATTAGAAAGTGAATAAATGAATAGGTGTGTGAATAAATATTTTCCCCTCTACAGGACATTGTTTTTCTTTCACAGAAGCCCAAACAAAACTCTTAGTAATATTTTTAGACTCTTTGCAAATAATTATTTTTCCTGAAATGCATTTCTACCCTCCCCTCTGTCAATGGAAAATAAAATCTTTTCTATTTCAGCTTTTGCCTATCTCTTTATACTTATAATATGTGGAATACAAGCCATAAAATTAACTAGTTTTATTTTTGCTTATCTCTCTGCAACATTCTACTATGATCTTCATTCTGACAGAACTGTATCTTGTTAGCTCATATATTCATTTAGTGGGTGGTAGATAAATATCCATCAACTTTGTGGATGGAGGGGTGAGAGGCCTGGAGGAAAAATGATGTTATATAACAGACTGATTCTAGAATAAATGCAAATACAGTAAACCGTTCAATCTTTAAGTGGCCAGAGGTAATTTTTTTTGGAAGAATTTAGTTTTAATTTTTCATGAAAAATTTTCTGGAAACCTCATAGACATGTTACAAGGCGTGTTGGTATGGGGGTGTAGGCATGTTTCTCAAGGTTATTTGACTTTAACTGACAATAGTTCCCCTCTGTGATCCAGTTTTCTACATGCATACTGTCTATTTATGGAATGAGTCCTTGCTCGTGCTGAGAAATATTCATCCCACACAGGCTAGAGCATGGGCTCTTACTCAGGAAGTCAGGTCAGTTGTTAGTGGTGATCATCATGGGGCAACTTTAGAACTGAACAGTAAGGTTGGTTACATTTTTTTCCTCAGAGGTATGAGGCCAGACTATGGGTGTCTACCCAGGAAGCACACGAATGTCACTTGGCTGGTCTGTTGGGAGTTTTCCACTCTGGAGTTGTCTAGTGCCAAATTTGTATGATTAGGCATTTTAGCACAAGGAAAGTAAATTTTGGAGCTCCATTAAGAGCACACACACACACACCTTAACGTATTAATAACAAAAGGGTTTCCCATTAAAAGGCCTCCCTCTTTTAAGAGAGTATAATATTCAAAGCAAAGTCAGTATGATCATGGGTCTTCAGTTTTGCTCATTGTATGTGTGTGGGGGTTATATAATAACCTATGGCTTAAGCATGCTAGGCAAGCACTCTGTTACTCAAGTATGCTCTCATTCCCTCCTTTATTCATTTTTAACATTTTTTTAAGACAGGGTCTTTTTGTTGCCCCAGCTGACCTGGAGCTCACTATGAAGATCAGGCTGGCCTCAATCCAGCAGAGATCAGCCTGTCTCTGCCTCCCAGATGCTGGGACGAAAGGTATGGGCCACCATGTCCAGCTTCCTTTTTAAGCTGTTCTAAAAAAAAAAAAAGAGACAGGATCTGAAATACTCAGGGTCTCCTGAAACTTACTTACTCTGACACCCAGGCAGGCCTTGTCATTTACTCTTGGTGCCTCTGCTTCCTAAGTATCTGAGGTTATAGTTTTGGTAAAGTTTAACCCTGACTGAATTTCTTTGACTTTTTTTGTTTTTTGAACTTTTACTGCTTTAGGTTTTGTTTAGAGGTTCCTCATCTGAAATGCTTGGAACAAGAATTTTTGATTGCATAGTTTTTCAGATTTCTGGAATATTTGTCTACATAATGAAATTTCTTAGTCGAAATCTGTGACTTATACATGCAATCTGAGGATAATTTTATACTATATTTAAAATAATTTTATGCATGAAAAACTATCACTGTGGAATGATCTACCTGTGGTCTACATCAGCTTTGGAGACATTCCAAATGTTGTGTTTTTCAGATGAGGGGACTGCTCAACTGTGGTACTATTGTACGTGTCCACATATTCCATGGTGATAAAGGGTAGTGGTGGAGTATTTAGAATTGGTTAGACAAAAGGCAGAAAGGAAAGAGACTGGCAAATTAGAGGCAAAACTATAGGTACCACATCTCCATCTGAAAACCCTGGAAATTTCCAAGTTGGGTCCAGCTAGCTCTGGGCAATCGTTGCCCATCACAGAGCCCGCAGCAACACCAAACAGTTTAGCCACAGTAAACAAACTCTGCTGTTCTGCTTAGCAGCCTTGAGTCCCACAGCCGTTGCTGATGAAGGCTACTGAAAAAAAATTAAGAAAATAAAGAAACCTTTGGTATAGAATGCATACACAGAGGAAGACCAGGAATTGAGAGCTCTTCCAGTCCGCCTTGGCATGGTGGTAGTTAAGACTAAATCGTTACTCTCATAAAGGAAGGCCCCATCTTCTGCAGTTCTTCTGTACAGGACTTCACCGGACCCTGTCTTTCTAACATTTAGACGTCTGCACACTCAATTTCTTGCTACTGCCAGCTTTTGAAAATTGGCCTCTCCCCTCTGTGAGACTTACCCGCAGAGTCAGCAGTGACTCCACAAAGCCTCACACGTTGGGGGGGTTTAAGGCCAAGGGTAGAGGCTGTATTTTTCTGGAGTAAGCGAAATGTTAATGCCCTGGTAGCAGATGGCAAGAGGAAATGAAAATATATACCTGAGCTTACAAGTGCCTCTTGGGGGGCTGTGGCTGGGAGTTGTCTTGAGCCCTACAGGGGTCATCTGTACTAATAACTGTGATCATACTCAAATTATTCAATGGCAATTTATTTACTTATTCCCACCATCAAAAAGACAATGAATCACTGGGTGAGTAAGAGACAATTCCTTCCCTGTAAAGGTTGGGGTGCTCCATGTACATTCTGAGCCTCGCACACAAGTGCGAAGAAGTCGGCTACCACAGCTATTTAATCAGGAGTGTTTGTTGATTTGAGCAGAAGCCCTATGCTGTGAAATGAAAACAGAAAACCAAATTTTCTTGAGCAATCTTGCTGTTCCTGCTTCAGGTGCTAGGCCATTTCACTAAAGCAGCTCAGACGAGAATGTCATTAGTTCTTAAGCCCCAGGTGAATTTGCCACTGTTCCACATGATTAAGCCAGATAATTGTGTGTTGATAGCGAATGTGGTTGGTGAAATACAATTTCTAGGACCTTCCTAAACAAACACAATGTAGGAGTGAGTCAGAGTGCTGTCATTTCAGTCTTTTGTCACAGGTTTTGCACAGGCAGACATCTCTGGTGAGGGCTGGCGACCAATTCCAGGGCGACCGCCATCCCTGGGCTCTTAAAGGTGACCTGGCTTGAAAAGCGAATCACACATCATTGTGCATTTGCTCAGGAAGATGAAGAAAGGACAGCTCATTAAAGTGCCAATATATGAAGCCGCCTTCTACTTTTACCTTATTTTGGGCCCTGAATGTAAATGATTACTTTAAGTTTGTTTTCAAAAGCATTCATGATTTCAGCGATCCTTTCTGAAATGTGTAAAAATACCGATGTCTCCTATGATAAAAACAACAACAACATCTGCCAGTGGCAAAATATAGTCAACTTGCAGGGCCAAGTTTTCATAAGCAGCCAGTGTGTTTGCATGTGTGATATACGTTTTCACGTGTAAGTTTCTGTGGATACAAAAATTTGTATTTGCATGCACAATCAGGTGTCTTGGTCTTAAACGCATAGGGACTGTGGCTCTTCTTGCACCTAATTATTGAAACTTAAAAAAATTAAAATAGAACAGTACTGTGGGGCTCTAGGGTATAGCTCAGTGGTAAAGCATTTGCTAGCATGTGTGAGGCCCTTGGTTCAATCCTGAGCTCCACAGGAACCAAAACAAAGAAGTAGTCCGAAGGTCTAAAGCTTTTAATTTGTTGTTGATGACACTTGGCAAGGAACTGCAGGCAGATTTTATGATTTGTAGTTTTAAAATGAAATCTATTTATCTTTTCAAAGGATCATTCTTCCCTAAATGTGTCTAATTATTTCCTACTTCCCAAGAAGGTAAAAAAAATAATACCCCATATTCTGATAGCAGTTTAAAATACAGATTGTTTGACTAATGCTTACAAAAGTAGATTGCAATGGTCTTTTGAAGAGAAGAGAAAATAATGCTAAAGAGGGGATGCAAAGCTAAAAAGTAGAAAGAACAGCTCCTTAATGGCATCAGAAAGCAGGCACATCTGCAGGGTACAAAGATGCGATGACGGCTGGCCACTACTGTGAATGGTTTCCAGTACCAATAAACACAATCATCCAAGACAGCCTATCCCTGTTACATCCGGGCCTTAGGCACTTCCTGGCAGAGGAAGTCCAGCCAGGGCCTCTAGGAGCTATAGTATGTGATGTTCAGGCCAGCTGCCTCTTGACAGCAAAACTGCTTCTACTACAAGCTGGATCATCTATCAGATGCCTCTCATGATGCCACCATCTCTTGCCGCCTTGTCTCTGCTTCATGGTCAAGGACTTCTTCCGGGTTGGCAGAATCTACCTGATTGATTCCTTTCTTCCAGCTACCCTGGGGCATTTTGGTCCCTTTGCTCTTTCTGACTCATTAGAAGTTGCTTTTCATTCTCGTTCCCATTGTCAATGGAACTGAATTACATTTTTGAAGGTTAAACTAGATGACAAAAACTAAAGACAATTCAAGCATTAGCCCCCAAAGAAGGAAGCCTTAGTGATAACCAAGTTGTGATGGCTTTTCTTTATTCCTTCTGACTGTGGTTGGCAGTAGTCTCAATGGACATTGCTGTTGACAGAACAGAAGAGAATACATGGCAAGAATATTCCGCTGGGCTTCTGTAACTTCTGCACTCCTCCTGCCAGCATCCAGCACATGGACCAAAGGCACAGGAGCCTGAGGAGTTCTTTGCAGGGATTTCTACTAGGATGGAATTCTTGGCTGCACCATAGAAAAGAATTTGAGGATCAGCCAATATGAAGCAGTGTTAGAATATGAGGTTTTACCCTGATTAAGCATGAGGTTAGTAGACAGAAAGGCACTTAGGAAAAAGACACTATACTTAAGCACAAGTGTGGACTTCTCCAGAGGTTCACATTTAAGCGTCCTAACCTCAGCGTGAATATGATTTGGTGACTTCTGAAGTTATATCTTGAAGGGTTTCTAAGAAGCTTTTTTGAGGGAAGTGCTTTGGATAAGATTACAGTCTGATAAGGGGAACCACGAGTCTCACAGGAGGTTAAGACATATCTTGCTATACACAAATTTTATTGAGATATCTCCTAGGAAATTTCAGATTTAGAGCTAGGAAAAGGTGAAAAATCTTGTTTGCTCATATAGGCCTGGGTCCTAAGGATGATTCATTATTATTTTAACATTTTTGTTTAAAATATGAAGCATCTATTTCAAACCCTTGTCTCTCAAACCTCCGGGATCATTGTGGAAGAGGGAGCAGAAAAGTTATAGAGCCAGAGGTAGGGAAAATTTGCAAGGAAACAGTGGTTTTCAGACAGCTGGATAGTTATTCGTATGAACTCACACTAATTGTAACAACATGCACAAGACCTACACAATCTGAAGCCAGATGAATTCAAATTCCCAGCATAGCAGGGAGGAGGGGATAAGAAGACCCAACCCACCTGACGAGAGAATGGCAACCGACAGCTGCTGGGAGGGGGGGAGTTCATTTTCTTTAAGGGTGCGTTGCTGGGTATGCTGACCAGGCTCCAGGGGATGCACCCATACTAAAGAGCATTTGGGAACGCAAATTAAACTTGTTAGGCCTCAAAAAATAATAGAGGGTGGGGGTACTAAGTCAGGTGCCCATAGGGGAGAGGGTCTGAATATGGTAAAACACATGATATGAAAGTTTCAAAAATTCAATACAAATATTTTGAAAAGAAATATCTCCCTATGAAAGAAATATTTCTATGAAAACCACCTTCACAGCCAATTTTGTTTATTCTACTAACTTTGTTGACTCTTTGCTAATGAAGAACCCTAACCAGATTTCAGAATAATGACTCCTTTCCCTTCACATGCCTCTTCTTTTGCCCTTAATTTCAATATCCTGTCTCCCACTCTTTTCTTCAGTGAGCAAGGGAGCTTTTCAATAAACTTCCTATTGGAAGACAAACTGGCACTGTCTTGAATTACTTGGTTTATCAAACATATATGAATAACTAATCATCAGGTAAGACCCATCCCAAAATAAGAAGAGCATTGACCTTGGTTACAGTTTTCAGCATTAGACAGTTAGTGACGTCTACCAACTCACTTCATCAGTACTCCCTTGTTTTATTTATTTGTCAAATAGGAAACGTGGGTGAGATTACCTCTCCTTTCCAAGGACTCTAGAAATCCACGATTAAGTACAATAGAGAACCATGAAGCCTTGGTAGAGACTACAGAAGGGAAACTCAGGGTGGGAATCCCGGAGATTAAGACAGAACAAGAGTGCCAGATCTCAAGGTGGGGTAGAGGTCATCTGCTGCTGAGCATATCCCACGGCAGAGAAGATGCTGGAAACAAATGGTGAACATCCCTCCCCTCAAAGCCAACAAATCCATCAAGATGAGGTGTGGGACTGAAACACTGGTTTCAGCAGGGCAGAGCGGGAAGGCACCGGGTTACTAGAAGGTGGTTTGGATGTCTAAACAATGTGCTTCTCACTAAAGAAATCTTGCTCTATGTATAAATCAGTGTAAGAACACACTCTAAGATTAAGAAAGAACTTTTAGACTTAAACATTGGAATTGCTGGGGGAACAAAATAGATGTTGGATCTGGGAGTATTTTCTAATCTTCTGACATCTTGGAAACTCCCATCGTCTTTTTATGAATTGCTAAGCATAAAAACTTATTTTAATATTGACTTGAAATATTCTTGAAACTGGGAGGAATAGATGAAGAAAACAGAAAGCACTGACAGTGGTGTGGTTGCTGGAATTAGGCATCCTCACAGGATTTGTTCCGATTGATATACACTTCAAAATACACATCTGAAAATGAGACTTTCTAGACCTCTTTAGCTGCACATCCAAGAAACAACTGAGGCTGTGGTTGTGCAGGTCTCTGCGAGCAGGTAGTACAAGGCAACCAGCGAACCTAATTCCACACAGAATCTCCAGGATGCCCTTCTGAAAGGGCAGTGAGCTGCCTGTGCAGACTTGCCGTCTGCTGCCTGCACATGTCAGCCTGTGACAGAGCAGAAATGCATTGCGCCAAGGGGTAAACAAAGTCGGAACTGAAGCCAAGTCACCAGTCCAATACCTTGTGTGTTTCTGGCCACAAAGTGTAGGCTTGTGTGTATGCAGAAGGGAGAAGGCAGTAATTGTTCCCTAATGAGAAACTGTAATGGTACAAGCTGGGGTACTGTACTTGTCCATTGGGTGAATGAGGCCATCACCACAGGATTTCTATTAAGAGAAATGGCAGGCATGCTGGTAAACATGTCTGCTCTGTGCAGAATGCAGCGTTCTCCTTTCTCACTCAGACACCCTCACCCATGTATGTCTATTAATGACTTTCAACCAGGACATTTGAAATCTGAGGAAATGGTTCTGTTATTTTTCCCCAAAGGATCTTTAGGGCGCCTCTAAAACAAAAGCTTAGCAAGTGAGAGTGAAACTCAGTCCCATCAGAACGATTGCATTCCTCATTGCAAAGAACTTCATTCAGTATCAGTCCTGTGAGTTTTTAGATGTAATTTTTGTGACTCAGAAATACTTTTCTTTGTTAAGTGATTGCTGCGAAAAGGAAGGAAATCTTAGTGGCAGCCAGCATTTTAAAATGAACCACTGTGGCCCTTAACATTTTATAAGTAATCATAAATTTCAGCTGACAGCTTGGTCCTTGATTCCTTTCTAATTAGAGACTTAATAATATATATTTCTTGAAGGAGAAAGTGCTTTGGGCTCTTATGATGCCCCAAACTTTGCTACAATAAAACAACTGAGGCCAGTGTCAAACACTGATGGATTCACTGGGTAAGAGAGTGCTATCAGAGGTCCCGGCGTCATGCTACTAAATTTAGGAAAAACCAGAGTATGTTTTAATACTTTCAAATAATTGTGTCCAAATAGCCTTGCATACTTCTTAAACAGCTAAATCTTTTTAATGCCTCTCAAAAAGGTTTCAAATGGATTTAAATGGGTTTGATGAATGTGAAAGTTCCCTCTTTGCTTGTAATATTCCAGAAATAAAGCAATTAATTTGATTTGTGCATAGGTACAAATCACTAGTAAATTGGATGCTAGTATTTGAAAGGGATTTGGTCTTACTTAACCCTTTCAAACCACTGAGTTTTAATAATAAAAAAAAAAGAGTCTGTGGGTTTTTGAATCATCAGTCTCCTATACTGGATTTTTACTGTTTTAATGCTGTTTATCAAAAAATTGAAATTTCTGCTTTAATGAAAGGTTTTTCTCATTTGTGATTAGAACGTCTCATGTACATGCATCCTAAAAGCTTCTCATGTCGTTAATTCTTTAGTCCTAAAGGTTCGGTTCTTCTTGAGTTTTGTTTCTTTTATTTACTAAAGTCAGTTTAGAGTAAGCCTGTATCAACTAATTAATTATTCATCCTATAGTAAGGCTCACCTCTATGACTGAAACATTGCTTGGACAATTTTTTCATGATTTTGTTCAAATGGGCACCATAAATAATATGGTAGATGTTTGGATAATACATGAAGCTTGCTAAGGATTACAATGAGCTCCTGGGATCTTTTTGAGAGCACTCTTTGCCACTAGGAAATTCTGAGGTTTGAGTACTTTTGTGTAACTAGAATTTACAAAATAATGAAATAGAAGGAAGAAGAGGGGAAGAGGAAGAGGAGGAGGATGAGGAGGATGAGGAAGAGGAGGAGAAAACAGTGATGAAATTTTTGTGGATGTGAGGGCATTCAATAGAGACCCCAAAAGAATGGTACCTTATTTATATGGTTAAACTACCACGCAACAGTGGCTATTCTATGCCTTCTGTATATACAGCTTGAATTCAAGCTTCCCAAGGATAAAGACTATTTGCAAGTAACTTAACTATCTGTTTTTACACATTCCAATAGTTCATACATAGGCCACAATTCAGACATTTAACAATAATAATATTTGAACAAGTTAGGAAGTATAACATAACCTGGATTAAAACCAGGCAATAGAAACAGATATATAAACGACAGTGTTGAGGTAATTAGCAGATATTTAAATATTTAAAGAAAAACCATGAACATAATGGACTGTATGAATCAGTGTTCTCCAGAGTAGTGGAATCAATAGTATGAATATATTCAAGTGAGTTTATTTGATTCATTCACACAATCCATGACTGAATAGTTCAATAGCTTTTAGCAGGCTGGAGAGTCAGGTAACCAGTAGCTGCCAAATTCAAGAAGCTGAAAAGTTCAGGAAAGAATGATGACCAACAGTGCAGGCTTAATCTAGTGCAGAAAGCCTGAAGCTTCTAGAGAGTCACTGGTGCAAGTCTGTGTTCAAAGATGGAAAAGTTCAGGAAAGAATGATGACCAACAGTGCAGGCTTAATCTAGTGCAGAAAGCCTGAAGCTTCTAGAGAGTCACTGGTGCAAGTCTGTGTTCAAAGATGGAGGACCGAAGTCTGATGTCCATGGGCAGTGGGAAGAAAATGTCCACATACCAAGAATCAAGCAGGCTTGTAAATGTGAGTGTTCCCTTTCTTCTGTTTTGTCTATCTGGACCCTCAACCTACTGAGCAGTGCTGCCCACATTCAACATGAATCTTCACACTCAGTTCACTAATCTACATGCCAGTCATGTGTGGAAACACTCTCAACAGAGAGATCAGCTTTGCCAATTTTCTAGGTGTGTCTCAATCTAGTCAGGTGAACTGAGATCAACCATCACAAGGATACAGAAATGCAACAAGGAGGAAGGAAATGAAGCCACAAATGCTAAAAATATAATATATGAAACAAGAAATTCAAGGTGGGGATCAAAAGATTAGACACTGCAAAAGAAAAGATAAGTAAACATGAAGGCAAGGCCATGAAAATAAACCTAACAAAAATACAGAAGAGAAGCAAGGCTAAAGTGGTCAGACCTGAAGTATATAATACTAAGTGATCTATTATATATATTCATGCATATAATTATTGATATATATATGTACAGTATATTCATAATGATAGTGTAATTAGATATTAATAGCATAATAATTGTGGTACCTTTCTTATATACACAATTATGTGATTATTATCATATATATGTGTGTGTGTGTATATGTGTGTGTGTGTGTGTGTGTGTGTACACATATTCCAGGAAGAAGAGAGACAGGATGGGAAATAATTCAAGAAATAATGGCATAAAATATTTCAAATATAATGAAAATCATAAACTCATACTTCTAAGAATTCTAGTAGGATAAGTACCAAGCATGATCGTACAAAGTTGACAAAGAACAATAAGAAAGTAAAAAATCTTGAGTACCTGAAATGAAAAAAAAAAATCACATTATGTGAAGTGGTCTTAAGGAAAGAATTTTATCAGTTTTCCTGGAAACTATATAAGCCAAAATCCAATGGGAGAGTTAAATGATGAAACAAATAAAAATGAAAATGTCAGTGTAGAATTCTATAATCTGCAAAAATTACTTCTACAGCATAGGGAGAAAAGATATTTAAAGCAAACAAAATGCTTAAATAATGTGCAATCTGTGTATATGTGCCACAAGAAATACTTTAAAAATGTTTTAGACTGATGAACAAGAAACAGACAGAAATTCAGACTGAAACAAGAAATGAAAAGCGAAAAGGCTGGGAAATGACAAGTATGTCCTGTTATACGCGTAGGTACTTAGGTCACATAGTCTGAATGTGCTACAGGACAGCTAATATGTATACATGCACATGGAAGTAACAGCGAAATTGGAAGTAGGAAAATGGCAATGCATGTTTCAAAAATTCCCACGGCATATCATTACTGGTGCAGTATTATTTTAAAGCAGACTTTGAAAAGGTATGTTTTTTATTTTATTTTATTTTTTTAATAGGGTCTCACTAGTCCCAGCCTGCCTGGAAGTCACCATGTGGATCAGGCTGGCCTCGATCTCATAAAGATCTGCCTGTCTATGTCTCCTGGGGTCAGGGCGGGGGATTAAAGTTGTGTGCCATCATGCCCAGTAAGAGTCATATTTTAAATGGTCAAACAGCTACATTGGAAGAAATAAGACATAGCTGTGAAGAAAAAAGCAAATAATGAATTCTGCTGTCGAGCCCCTGCTCTGTGTATTTTGTTATAATGGCCTGGGCAGACTAGTGCATCCTTGAACACAAGCAGAATACTTTGAAACCATTAGTCTGTGTATTGTTTATATCTTCCTCTGAATGAAATTCAGTGAATTACTTAGTGATCCTCCCCCCTCCCCCCCTGCTTAAAGTGGGAATTGTGTGTCCATTTATCCTTCAGAACACCATAATACCACCAGCTGGATGGAGTTCGGTTATCCTTTCTCCCCTCTCAGACCAGGCTTAAAGGGTTTTCAGGAGCTCATCACGCCCAGAAAGCATACTTCATCACCCTTTTTCTTCCTTTCAGTTACTGTGTATGTGTTGTCTACAGGTTCACACATGTGTGCAGGGATCAGAGGAAGGCATAAGGTATCTTCTTCTAGCACACTCTGCTTTAGTCTTTTCAATGAGAATTGCTCCCTCTATGTGGGGATCACAGTTTTCACTACACTGACAGCAACCAAACCCAAGAGATCCCTTGTCCCTGCCTCTCCCCTAACTCCTAGCTCTGGAGTTACTCAGGCTGTTAAGTACACACCTAGCTTGTTATATGAGTGTAGGGATATGAACTCAAAGCTAATCAAAAGTGTGCATAACCATTGGGCCATCCCTCCAGCCTCTTTCAATAGATTTTTTTAAAAACTATTTCAGCTGAAATGAATATTGTCTGCCTTTGTTGCATGTTACCAGTGCCAAGCTGAGATCAGAGTTCCACCAGCACTGATAGACTATAAATGAAAGGGCTCTGTGCTGTTACAGCTAGCCCTCATTTGCCTTGCTAAAGTCAGTCACAGAACTCAAGCCCATCAGTTAACTGGTATAAACCACCAGTTTCTCGGTTACAAGGACCAGCAGAAAGTCAGGATCAAAAGAGTGGGCAAGTCCATCCCTGTTGGTAAAATGGGTTTATGGTTGTAGAGTACCACTGGAAAATAAGAAAAACATTTTTCCTTTGTCATTTCAGTCAGTAGCACAAACCAGCATAGGTATTTCATTTTTAGTTATTTTTATTATTAGAACACAAAAAATTTAGGAGTGATAATGATATGAGTTTCCTCCACACTTCTCTCTGAGAACTATTTTCTGGTAATAGGAAGCAAATGTTTATAGAAGGGTTTCATGGTTTTTCAGCCCAGCATCTCTTTCTCAGGTTAGTTGCCCACGTGATCATGATCAAGCATCCAGAACAAGAGAAAGAAAAATAAAAGCAACAATTAAACAGGAAGGTTCTGATTATGATTTTCCATCCACCTGGTTAAAAATGAAAATATCTGCCCTGTAACATCCAGCTCTTAGAATAGCAGTTGACGTGTAGTAAATGTTCGACAGAAATCATTGCCTGAGGATGGGATGAATCATGGAAGAAATTGGCACACGTCTTTGGAACTGTTTGAAAGTGATGATTCTGAGCTAAACTCTTCTTTATAAGAAAATTCATAGACTAAAGAATGTTTAAATATTTAAAACCATCTCCTAAGCTAATTTTTCCACATTGTGAAAGTCTTTGTTGTAATGATGTATCTGGAGCTTGAGAAAGAAGGAAAACAATTGAGCTTACTCTAAGTGGGCTCACCTGGCAGGCAGTGTGGGGGTCACAGGTGATGTGCTACATAATTCCTTGGTCATCTTTGATGCATGCTCGTCAGACTCTCCGGTATGAACATTTATCCCATTCATCAACATTTATATGCATGCCACATGTCTTAGCTTGTATCCTGTTGCTGTGAGGAAATACCCTCACAAAAGTAACTTAAAGGAGAAAGGGTATATTTTACTCACAATTTCATGTTACAGTTCATGATTGCAGGGAAGTCAAAGGCGGTAGGAACTTGAAGCAGCTGATTGCACCCACAGGCAAGAGCAGCTTAATTTCTCTATGCATTCAATCTAATATCCATCACGTAGGGAATGGTGCCACCTACAGTGGGTCATCTTCTTCCCTCAAACAACACAATGAAAGTAACCTCTTACAGACAAACCTACAGGCCAAAATAATCTAGAAAATTCTTCATAAATGCTCTTCCAGATTGTGTCGTCAGCAATGAAAACCCAATCATCAAGGTTTCTCTTATATCTTGGAATATAAGGGAATATTAGAATGTGAAATTTCCTTCTGAAGATAAATTACTGATGCCTAATGAGAGTTACTCAAAATACAAGTATTATGTTGAAATGCCTGTCAACTTGCACAACATGAAGTTATCCCTCCCATGAATAGTGAGCATCCATATTTTTGGCCCTAAATTATTTTCCTTACAATAATACATTGACATGGGCATTCTTGAGGTCATAACAAATGACTTAAAGTAGGACTGACGTCTTTGCTCCTCATTGCCCAGGGTCTCTCATACAGAGTTAAGGTTGTATGCTGGCTCCATGTGTCCTGTTGTTACTTCCAGGTTAACTCTACATGCCAGCAGCTTTCTATCAGCAGAGTAGGCTGAGTTTTCTTTTGCGATGCAGGAGCCTGAACCACTAATAACATTTTTCTCTTCTACTAAAAGGTCTTGTGTCAAAATGGAAACATCCAGTGCTAAGCCCTTTCGCTTTGACTTTCCAGATAGCAAGAAAATAAGACCAAGGAGCCTGGTTAGTTTATATGGACTCAGTGACCCCAGACGTAGGGAGATGTCCTGGCTAATCCAGTTTGCTGTGACTACTCCAGAGCATTACCTACATTAGCAGTTCAGCTAAAACATTGCTCAAGAGAAATAGCAATACAAGAAATGGGTGCTGTGGCCCCTTTGTATTGACATTATTATACACACACACAAACACACACACACACACACACACACACACACACACACACACAATACCAATGCCACATCTCTTTGCTGGGCCAAAAGAGTGCACTTTATTTCTTTTTCCTTCCTGTTTGGAACACTAAAACCTTAGATAATATTACATTATTTCACAGAAATAACAAAAATAAAAATAAAAACAAGAACACCTGTGACATGAAGAATGTTAAGCAGGGGAAAACACTTTTGGGTTGAGATGGCAAAGGCATTTTTGTTAGCTGCAGGGAAGCAGATTAAGACTTCCTGAGTACCCCATTTCCCTACAGGGCCTGACTAAATAAGAAGAATTCATGACCACTGCACCAAATGGCAGAACTACCCCCTCCTCAGTCACCTACCCCCTGTGGTCATTAGCAGATTCAAATGGCCAGTGCCTACTAGGACAAATATGCATAAGTTATGTATGCTGCCTGGATATGCCTGGCTTCAGATATTAGTAAACTTCTTATGCATGAAACTATGGATAGATAGCTCAGGATACAAGCTGTATTTTAATATGATCAATGAGGTTTCAAATGAACTTCCTAGGATCCCCAGCCTTGATAGGCTTTTGTGCTCAGAATCCTGAACATGACGAAAATCTAACTTCCAGTTTTGATTCAGGAATTGGCCCATCTAATAAATCGCCTTGTCAGGAAAGCTGCCAATAGAGGTCAGTGGGACCACAGGGGTGGTTGCCTATTTCCACATCAGAACAGGACAGGTGACATGATCGAAAAAGATCTGCTTGTGGGATTCACATGGAATCCTTTCCCAGGATCACTCACTTCTGGGGAATGGTGAAAGCCTTTGGATTGCCACAGCTAGAGACTTCTAGATGCCCAAAGAGTGGCCAGACAGTACAACAGTCTTTTCTCTGATACTTTCATTTTCTCCCTCGTTTGACTCCTCTCTGAAGATGTCGACGGTGAAGGACGCAAGGAGCAAGAGGCCTGTGTCCTGGCTGGCAAAAGGTGTTTAGACCTATGTGAAATCTGAGTGAAGGTGAAAGTTGTCAGACTGTGAAAAATGGCATCCGTATTGGCTGACCTGAAATAGGGCTGTAAAGTTCTGTGCCCCACAAAGGCAAGATATATTATTGCCGTAACGGCATTATTCCGCTCCATCACTTTTAAACCTTGTTCCCATTATCTGCAAGTTAAATATAACCCTATGTAAAAACAGGAAGGACAGCACTAAGTTGTCCAGCTTAACAGCACACACTTAAAACATAATAGAGCACTTGTTACTGTATTTTATGGAACGGAAACTCCAAATGTAAAGATGTATTAAGGAAATATCTCAAAGTTATTAGGGAAGGATATTTACAATTACAGATTGCTTTATATTATGCTTTTATGAACATCTCAGGAAATGAAATAGCCCTCAGCTGTAGAGACTGAAGAGGGAGGTAATTTTCCTTAATACGGGTGATAAAATTAATCTGATTGAAATCGCTAGCGATTATTTCACAGAATACTGAGTGGCAGTACAATCACTTACACTCCTTTATATTTTTTTAGTCAAAGCTCGTGTAGATGAAAGCTAATTACAAAGTAGTGATGTGAAGCGCTAAGGAAATAGTTTGTATAGCATGGAACAGGCAGGGCTAATTGGGGTTTGTGATTACACAGATTGTTGGTAAGGAGAATTAACTACCAGCAGTCTCTCCTGAAAAGCTTCTCATCAACGCAAAGTAAAAATAGACACTGGATCTGTTATTTATCTAATTATGCCTTGAATATTTTCACAAGCGTGTTGCACACTCTCAAATGGTTTGTTGTTCAAAAACTTTTGGTTCCACGCTGTTTGTGATCAGTGTCAATACAAATTTGCTTGACACAGGACTGTCTCTTCTAATCTGCTCACAGGTACTGAGTGGTAAAGACTCCTGGTGGGGATTACCAAGTGTACAGGGAGAAAGAGATTGTGAGAGGTGATGGTCCTGATTCTTAGAACTTTAGGGAGAATAAATCACTGGTTTAGAGAGCTCTGTGATAGTAAAGTTTATAATAGGCTACTGAGAAAATTGAGAAAAGCTTTGAAACTTGCAGTTGGTAAAACATGAGTGCATTCCAAAGGTGCAGGCTTCATTGACCCTTGGCCATGGTTTATGGCTTTCTTCCCAAGGTTGTGTGATATGGTCCCAAGAGCCCTCAGTTGTGGGCTATATAGAAAGTTATACTGCAGGGCTCACAGAGGAGTTAACTAGTCCCTGACTGCCTACTTAGTCACCTGAGGAAATACTGGTAGCTGCGCAGGCGGGACCCACTTTCCTACCACGCTCTGAAGTTCCCCATTCTTTTCCCCTCACACGTGGCTTCACACAGCCTATCCATTCAGTTCTCTTTTAGTCATAGGTTGCTTTAGTTAACATTTATCTCCATGGCAGACCCAATGCTCTTCTCCAAGTTAGAAAATAGCATTTTTACCTGTCCACCTTTCCTGCTCCTTAGGGATCTGATTGTGCTTCCTCTGGTTTATGCTTCTGGCAGTGTTTAAAGATGATGGCAGCCGGTGGGCAATATGTAGAGTTGCTTAGGAAGAGGCCTGGAAGGCCAAGCTATGTGTATCTCTGATAGATGGAAAGACATTGACTTAAGAAAGCCATTCTAAATGGCATAGCCCAGAATAATTTTGCAGCATAGGAAATGCAAATTTATTGACAAGGTGATATTTTCTGAAGACAAGGTACACTCTGGAAGCTCCATTCGAGTGATGACAAACGTCATCTCTCAGGATATTAGCGAGCATGAGTGTAAGAGTTTGGTATGAGAATAGAGCCGTCTGAATTTGGTAATATTCTCCAGCTGCATAAACCAAATGTAATCGCTACACAAATTGCTTCAGTAGACCTAAGAACAACCAGTAGCATGTATTAGTGGAAAGACTTACAAACATCAGTTCTTATTTGCTTACAGCTCCCACCTCCACTTATTCATCCATCTGCTTTTTGTTTAATCTTTTTTATTAAAATTATCTGGTTGCTGTGGGAAATGTTATATTAGGTTTAACTTCCAATGTGGTGAACAGTAAGAAAACAGAAAAGAAGGAGGAAATACATATTCTCCCCCTCGTTTGCTCTTGTTAGTATCTGAGAAAGTTCTCTTGTGGATAAATATAGCCAGTTCCTAAAACTGAATTTCTGGCGTTATTATTATTAACAGTTTGCCACGATCAATATGCTATGCAGTAGTCTGTGGATGATATCTGCAATTTCCCTGCCTTCCTATGTGAAAGGAAGATAAAAATTATATTATATGGGTGTATGCAAATTGTGGAGGGCCCGGCCTTGAGCTCCAGTAATTCTTATATGTGTCTCTGTGCTGTCCACTTCGAATGACAGGTACTGAAAATTAAATGGTTTCCAATAAAAATCCTGTAACCTGAAACGAATCCCTGCTGAATAATTAGAACACCTCACCCATAAAAGGTAATCATGTGTCTTCCATTTCTGAAGAAGCCTCTGTCTCCGATCTGCGGCACTCTGGCCAGATTAGATCTTTAATTCTTATGAAAAAGACATAATACTCATCCTTTATGAGGAAGCCTGCTGTTGGTGCTGACAGCCTGAAGTTGTCATAGTGTTTGAGGGTCACAACTCCACTCTGTGCTTAATATAAGAGAGGAGAAATGAAAGGACATGAGATAAGCTGTTAGATATACAAGAAAGCATCATCTTTCTCCAGATACAAATAAGCATGCAAAATCTAAGATGCTGAGACAGATACTCACCAGTTTGCAGTGTTAGGAGCACAGTGGGGTATCCAAGGAAGTTCCTGTTGTTATTATCTATCCCAGTGAGCAAACCAGCATGGCAACCTCCTCAGCTCAGGAGAAAAAAATCTTAATCTCATTTGTCGAAATGCACTACATTTTGGAAGAGACAAATGATCAAGATTGAAGAACAAGCAACTTGGGGCAGATGCGAATACCCTCAGCTAACTCAGATCTACTGGGCAGAGTATTTTCCTCTCTGCACTCCTGCTCTGTGAAAGGCTGAGAAGAGCTCCTATTTGTACCATGCATGGGAATCTCCTTTGTTCTAGTTAGCTCATAGTGTGGGTTATGTTCTCAGCCGATTCCTCTGGAAGTTTCCCTGTTGTTAAACACAAGCAGGGCAGCTCAGAGACACGAGTCATCTAGAAGAAAGACATTGTCAGAGTGATGGAAAAGCAATAATGCTTAAGAGCAAAAGAGGAAGTACTGAAGATATGAATATCAAAGCTGAGGAACTGCGAAGCTTCTGTCAGCAGAGCAATGAAGACTAGTAGCTTACTTCTTATTTGGAATCTATACTGTATTTGTAATCTGTAGGGCCGCATGCCTTGTCAAAAAACACACACATCATTGCTAAAATACAAATAGTCACACTAAAAAGAGCAAATTATAGCACTGAAATATGCTAGTTGAGCTGGAAACTTAGTAAAAGTGAAAGTGCACATCACAAAAAAATGGCCTAATGTAATTATATATAAGTAATTAGTTCTCAGGTAATTTATTGAACTCAGACCTGTGACTTCCCAATTTATCAATACTCTAGATAGTCTTAGTTTTGACATTGATGACATTTTTTTCTCCCTCCAAAGTGGTAAAAAAATAGGAAAGTCAAGTTTTCCTTATTGAACCATATAAAATAAAATGTAGCTCACAGATTAAAATAAGCACAGAATTTTGTGAATGCATCATAAAAAGCAAATATTCACTGTCTAGAGGAAATGTTACTTGTTGATTTTGGTCAAATATCATTCAGTAAATTATAATCCAAAATATTTTATAGTTAATGCTGTCAGGTTTCACTGTAATATTTTTAAGGACCTAAGAATAATAATTCAAATTCATATGCTATGTTAAGAAGAATAATCTTTAAGTTCCTATATTTTACGGTTTTATAAATATTTCAACCCAATAGCTCCCACTGATAATGACAGTAAAATCTGGAACTAAAAATTAGCCTGAAGAAACTGCAAATAGACAGTTATATTTGCAGCTACATAAATGTAAAACATGAGTCGATCCAAGAGATTTCACAGGACTTCCTTTTATATTACCAGTGGGTTTTTTTGTTATGAATAGAGTCAGTGATATAATAAAGGTTTTTCTATAAGATCTATGATATATGACCATGTGTAGTTGACTATCCTTATAGTAGCACATATGAGTTCCCTTCCATTGAGCAGGGCTTAAGTCCAATAAGACAGCAATTTATTACCTGAAAGGTAAAGGTATCGTTACCACACCACTAGGGATTATTTGCTGGGCTGGTCATTGCAGTGGTTCATAGACTTTACAGCTATGACTTACTTTACATTTTTTATTTTTTCCCTTGACAGCTGGTGTAGTATTTTTGGATATGATGAAACCTGGTATTCAGGCAGAAGGCTTCCAGTTCAGTTCCAACTTGAATGCTCCAAGTCCTGGGTCAAAATTATGTCCTGCCTTCAGCAATAAGGTCTTAATTTCATGTTCTGGGAGGTAATCAAGGACTATGGCAATAACCTGCATTATTGTCTGTTTATAAGAGATTGCAGAAAATTTATCCCTGAATAGGACACTTATATCAAATATTTGCCCCCCAAACATCTGAAACCATTGTTTCAGGGTTAGAAGCAGGGTTAGAAAGATTGCATGATCCAGAGAACACTGATGACCACAAAGAAACAGAGTGTGTAGACAGCTGGGAAGTTACTCATATGAACTTACAGCAATTGCAACAGCATGCATACGACCCGGGTCAAACCAGACAAAATGCCAGCATCGAATTGGAGAAGTGGGCAAAAAGCCCCAACCTTATCTGAGGAACTATTGGAAACTACTAACTTGATAACTACTAGAAGAGGAAGGGTTGGCTTTCTTTAAATATGTGACCCTAAGCAGGTCTACCAGACTCCAGTGGGTGGATAGACGAATACTTAGTGACATTTGGGGGTACAAACACTGCTCAAAAGGCACACACACCACACACACACACACACACACACACACACACACACACACAGACAAAACAAAGTATGTGAAAATCAGTGGGGGTGTATAAGCAAGGTGCAAAATGGGACAGGGGTCTAAATTTGATCAAAATATATTGTATGAGACTTGTCCATGTTCAAGAAAACTTAAAAGAAAATAATTCTTTTATTGGTAACTGTCCTATGGAAGAAATTTTTCCCATCCTGGCAAATGAGCTGGAGTCAGCAAGGGAGAAGAGAGAACTGGTGATGCAGATAGAGGTGACAACCTTGGAAAAAGGCTCTGAAGTGTGAGAAAGGATTCAGAGTATTTTTAAGAATTTTAAAGAGTTTCCTATTGCTCAATTATAAGCCACATGTGCACAGGGATAGAAAGAGGCTTATATAACAACACAGATGTTCTAGAAAATCAACTAATGAAAAAATTAGAATTGTGTGTGTGTGTGTGTGTGTGTGTGTGTGTGTGTGTGTACACATAGACATTTGTTAGAGCTAGGTATTCAACCCAGGACCTCATGAATGTAAAGTAACTGCTTTATCACTGAGGTGTATCCCCAGCCCTGGCTACTCTTATTTTTGGTGGTTTATTCATCTATTCAGGCAAGGTACCTATCACTTGCCAGGCAGTGAAATGAAGTTGCTGTGATTTTAAAACTAAATTTTGAGTGACTTCTTCCAGTCTCATTTATAAGGGAGTATGCATATCACTATGGTCCCAAACATAATTTTAGTTCAGGTATAAAGTAATACATGTTACCTGCAAACAATTTGACACAGTCAGAAAAGCCCAAAGAGAACACAGTTATTATGACGGCCCTGCATGCTAAGGTAGGCAAATCCAATCATACAGTAATAGATGTCAAAGCCAGCTCTGTGATTAGCTTGGTGTCAGCCATGTGGACATTCAGGGACCCAGTCTCCTGTCTGGTGGCAATACAATGTTTCAGACTCCAGGGTCCTATCCTTCTTCCTTGAATTGAATAAAGAATAGAGAAGGTGTTCACCAGCGTCTGCATCTTATTCCTTGTTCTTGGGAAAGCACCCTTCTTTGCACCTCACTGTTAGGAATATTCATGTGATAAATATGACCACTGAAACGTGAACAGTGAATAGTGTCCACTCTTAGTAGAGGCAGTGGACATCCCCGAAAGAATCAATTCCATGGTTATGCTTACAATGGATGTGCACACCCCGGGTTGAGAAAGCAGTATCATGTGTTTGATGCAGATTGGATCCGTGCCACTGATGAATACCTTCCTTGCATAAATGATCACATGCACAGTCAAAATAGCGTTAGAAATAAACTTTCATTTTGTTAAAATGGTTTTGAATTTTGACACAATATGCCTACCCTTACGTTGTTCATGAATAAAAGTCACGGGCACTTGTTAAAACAGTGTACTTTGTCAAACAGAACAAACATCACTTCCACACATTCTAGGAATTAGTCCTAGAGTGCATTTGTAGTCCTAGAGTCAGCTTCTACTTAACAATGTCTCTATTCTATCTTCCAGGATTTGGTGGCTTCCCCTACAGGTTATGGGGAGATGAGATGCTGAAGTATTCAACTAGATATTTCAGTGTTGACTGTAGCTATTCACTAAATTAACTCACACTCTGGGACTTCATACTTTGTTTTGGAAAAGCTATGAAGACTCATCCTGGCTCCTCACCTTCCTGTAGATTTACTGAATACATAGTTAGAATTGCATGGTGTGTCAATTTCTTCTTCTACTTCTTCATAGGTATATGCCAAACTTTGGAACTTGTCTCTTTCTCTCTCTGTGATTCTGTTTCCAAAAAAGCTTCATCTAAGACAACTATGTAAGTAGATAATAAATCTTTGCTGGACAGCAGTCTGAGTCACAGAAGAAAAATTTGGACTTCTGTAGAACTGAAACAGGTCTTATATCCTGTAATATATTCTGTTTACAGGTTAAGTATCAGGAAATTTATATGCTTTGTGTGACAATAGAGAGAGGTATGGGGGAGGGGTCTGCATCCCGCCCTTGGCACACTGCTCTCTAGAAGCTTCCACAGGTTCAACACTCTGCAAGCTCTCTACCTGTTGCTGTTTACCTTTTTATGGAGACTTCTTTGCATAGTCGAGATTGATTACATCCTTGACCACTGGTGATTAACGGCACTTTCAGTCCCTCTCCTTTGCAGACAAGTTCCAAGCAGGAGTGAAAGTCCCATACCCCACCCTGTCTTAGTTTTCTGGGGAGGTTACCAGGACTCCATTCTTAAGCTACCTAAGAGAAAGCCAACTTTTAGTTAACTCATCATTAACTCAACTTGACATCACTATAAAGATTCCAAGCTTCTTATAAGAGCTGTACCAGGAAACAGAAGATAAAACAAGTTCAAACCATTTTACAATCACACTGTTCAGTCTGCAGTTTTCTAGATAGGCAATCTTGTCATCAATAAATAATAATCGTCACGTCATCTCATTTTCTCTATTTTGTATTACATCTGTTTCTGTGGCTCTTTTAAAATGCTAGAACAGTAGGAATTTTGGTCCTCCATCTCCTATTTGTAGATTCAGCCAACTATAGATCAAATAGAACAGAAAAAAAATGGGTGTGTGCTATACAGTTACAGACTTTTTCCTGTTATTATTTCTTAAACAATATAGTAAAACAGCTATTAATGCAGCAATTATGTTATGTTAGATAGTGTAAGTAATCTGCAGATGATTTAAAGTACACTAGACAGCATGCATGGGTGACACTCAAAGTGTACTAGTATACAGAAGGGTCTGCAGCACTCACACGTTCTTGTCCACAGATGAGGCTGGATCTAGAATCAGATTTCTTGGATACCTGTGTACTGAGTGAGTACTATGGATATATTTGTATTTCTCATTCTGTATTCCTGAGCAAGACTGGGTACTACATATTGTTCTTTCAATATATTTGTAAATTTTATTTTCTAATATGTTACTTATGACATTTGGAGTCTTATCATGAGTGAGATTTGTTTGAATATTTTTTAAAAATTTAATTGAATTTTTGTGCATTTCTTACAGAACATCTCAATCAATCTTTAATCATCTTTATATCCCCTTTCACACTGGCACCCCACCATAGCCACTGGAATTCCTACAGCTGTCATTGTGTTAAGTCCCCAGAAATTCCTCAGTGTGAGTTCATCTACCAAGATCTAGTCAGCGTATCTAGATTCCCTTGCTTTAGGAAGGTCAGTGCATTCTCACCTTGCAGTATCCGTTATCAACCTGTATAATTTGGGGAGTCTCTTGGACTATCCTTGCCAACAATTCAAAGGAAGGCTTCTCATGTCTGTCACTATTTCTTGTTATGTAGCCTTCAGCTATACACATGGACTCATGTAGAGGTATTGTATGTGTAATTTGACATTAGGTTGTTGGATTAATATGATTCCCTCTGGTTTATCACATTAACTAGGCATTATTTATCTCTCCGTTGTTTGAATTTTTATTATGGATCAGTAGCTTTGTCAAATATTGCCGTCAAGATTACTGAGCCTGCCTCTAACTCCAGTTCCAGGGCACTGATGCCCTCTTCTGGGCCGAGGGCACATGCCCATGGTGCACAGATAAATAAATACTCAGGTACACACAAATATAAATAAAATAAAAAATAAATCTTTATAAAATGCTTATGAGGGAAAATTACCCTTACTTTTTGTGCTCTATAATTTGAGTAGATTTTCCTCACCTTGAAATTTTAAAAGAATTAAACTGAATAAACTCTGTAATGCTCACAGTTTATAATTCTTTTATTTTATTATAATTTAGCCCATCAGCCTTGATACTTATATTAATATTATATGTTATTTATTTATAAGATACTTTGTTTCTAAGGCATATTTTTAAATTCCTTAGCATAACATTGTCTGTAGTGTACCCTAATATTTGCAAAAAAAGTCATCAAAATCTGTGATTATGTTTCAGTTTCCATTATTGGTTTTAAGTGTCTGTATGTTTGTTGTTAAATTTGCTACATGAATCATGAGTTCATCGAGTTCATTATAATTTTTTAAATATCCGGTCTAGTTGGTGTAATTCACGCCTTATGATTTCTATTCTTAACTTATTTGACCATTCTTGCCTGTTGTTTTCATTATAATTTCTATTCATTCTGCAACCATGTGTTCTGAAAATTTTAGTAAGACTTTCACTTAAAAGTAAATATTATTTGTTTTTAAGTTTTTAGTAAGTCTTTCAGCTAAAAGTAAATATTATTTCCATTTTCCTCCTCAATATTGTTTTGGTCTTATCTCAAAAGTTTCAACATGCAGTATTGCATTTGTTGTTATTCTTACCATTAGAGTGTCTCAAAGGATGAACATATTTCAGGAAAAATTTGAAATATAACAAGACCAAAAGGTGTGAAAACAAAAATCACTTATATGTATTTTCACTGTTATAATTTTACATGAATTGCAACAATTATAATTTTCTTCTTAGCAGTTAGTATTTTTAATATGTCTTATTAAATTGGACTCTATTACTAATTATACAATAATGATATCAGAGAATATGACCCTGTCCTTCATTTTGTGGAGTATTTATTGAACATTGTTTTGTGGTCTGTAAATTATTTAATGTTCTAAGTGTTTAAGGGTGGTACAGTAAAGATTAATTCTGGTTGTTGAGTATAAAACTTAATATATGTGTTTAACTCAATGTTATTAACTTTGTTTTCCAATTCCTTTTTCATTTACCAGACCAGTGGCAACGTATCTATGTCATCTAATACATTTAGCTCTCTTCATGCTGCATAAATGATAATTCAGCATATTTTAATAAAAGTGCATATGGTATCTACATGTAGTGAGAAATATCTTCTGTAAACTCTAAGCTTTATATAGAATTGTCCTTTTTTTCTTTTATATGTATTTTTACTTTGAATTCAGTTTCTTTTGATACTACGACTATAGTTCCCAATTTTCTGTTAATGTATCTGTGAGATCTAACTTTTCTTAGTCTCTGCAGTTTAACATTTTTCCATGTAGTGATAATTTCCCTAAGGAATATGTTGTTAGAATTTGGATTTTGCCTAATAAGTATTTGAAAATTCTTTACAGAAGTGGAGTGATGACTCAGCAGTTAGGACTATTGGCTGCTCTTGCATAGGACTGAGTTTGGTTCCCAGCACTGAGATGGAAGCTAAGAACTGTTAGGTTCATTCTAGTTCCAGGGGATCTGATGCCCTCTTCTGACTTCTGCAGGCATTGCATAATGTGGATGTATTTACATGCAGGTAATACACTCATACACATAAAAATAATAGAGTTTTCCAAAAATTCTTATTGAGCAAGTTCATTTATTTCTATTTATTATTATAGCATCACCCTTCTAAATAAACTTTTTGAGACAGAGTCTCATACATCCCTCACTGAGCACTTGCTATGTACCTGAAATTGGCATTAAACTCAGGATCTTGACCTTTTGCAGATTGCCGCGATTTCTCCATCCTCCATCGGGCTCTGTCATGTGTGTTCGTGTACTAGATTGTTAGAAACGTTTGTTTGTTTTATAACAGACATTTAAAAGAATATCCTCCACTATTCTGATTAAATATATTTGTTTCTTCCTCCAGTAGACTTTCTATTTTTAGTTAAAAAATGTCTTTCAAGATACAAAACTACAGTTGTGATACCTGGCTTTAAATCTCTACAGTGGCGCTTGTCAACTCTGTGATCTCTTTCAAATTCCTAGTTGTTTTTGTCTGTTCTTTATCTCTAAGCCAGAAATATTAATACAAAATAATTAGATGCATAAATACACCTACTTACTTAGAAGATTATTATGAAATAATAGAAGATCAATAAATGTGATTTCCATTATTCATACTACCTACATTGCTTCATTGTTCTAATTTTTCAGAGTGAAAACAAAATGGTATATTTGAATTTCCTCTGTTCAAGAACACCACCTGTGGAAAGACTTTTAATTAATTTTGCCTGCAATAAGGTGATCAGCTGTAAATCTGCCAGCCTAGGGCTCTTTCATCTCTTTGATTGTGCCTTCTTATCTGTGTGCTTTCATCTCTTCTCCAAGGAATGAAAAGATCTTTCTACAAGTCATATTTTATTCTTTAGACCTGCCATGTACTCTAGAACAGATTCTTAAATCCATCCTCCTTACCACTGATTTGGTGCTTACTTTATGAGTTTATACTTCTCTTATTTATAGTGTTAGAATTTCATACATGAATATAACATGTTTAATCAAATCCATTCCCTCCTCTACCCCCTCCCACACTCCACCAATCACTTCTCTCTTTCAACTTCATGTACTGTTTTAAGCCCACTGAGTCCACTTAGCACTACAGGTACATCCATGTGCATAGGACCTTCCACTGGAACGTAGGCAGCCTACCAGACATCCCTGAAGAAAACTGACTCTCCTGTGCCCCCAAATGACCAGTTTCCTATAGTTCCTCAGATAGAGGTGGGACCTCAGGAGCACTTCTCCCATCCATACTGGGATTTTAGCCTGCTTGATCTTGATCTTGAGCAGGCCTTGAGCATACAATCATAACTGTTGTGATTTCATGTGTGTAACATCCCTGTCCTATCTGGAAAACACTGTTTCACAGCAGTCTTCTATGACTCTGGCTCTTACAGTCTTTCTGCCAGATTGGTCCCTGAGCCTTGGGGAATGGGGGATGGGTGTGATATAGATGTTCCATTTTGGATTAAGCATGCTGCAATTTCTTATTCTCTGAACTTTGATCAATCGTGAGTCTTTATACTAATATACAACAGCTGAAAAAGAAGCTTCTCTGATGAGGGTTGAGAGCTGTCCTAATTTATGGATTTAAAGATAAATATATAGAAGGCAATGTAATACTCTATCCATTTATTTGAATAATAGTAGTAGATCCTCTCCTAGTCATAGATTCTTGCCTCAGTTAACAGTACCAGCAATAAGTTCCATTTTGTGGAGCAGAGCTTGAATCCAATTATAAAGCAATTGATTATTCCCCAAACATTCTTGCCACGGATGGGAATGGAGATCTGACTCAACAGTTAAGAGTACTTGCTGCTCTTGCAGAGGGTCTGGATTTGGTTCCCAGAACTCACATTGTAGCTAACAACCGTCTGTAACTCAACTCCAGTTTCAGGGGATCTGAAGCATTCTTCTGGCTTCTGCAGGCATAAACATGGTACACTAATACATGCATGCAGGAAAAATACACATACATATAAAATATTTTTAAACTATTTTAAAAATATTCCTGCCACTATTGCACCAAGGGGCATATCTTGTCAGGTCAGTCATTATGGTAGCTTGCACAGTTCACAGCTGGATAAGACTGTTGATGACATTTTTCCACTACTAGTGTACAAAGCACATTCCAGCCACATGAAGATCAACCGGTAGAGATGAAGCTTCCAAGTCAGTATCATTTCTCTGTGTCCTATGACTCAGATATATGGTGTCTTCAGCAAGAAGGTCTTCCCATCAAGATCTGGAAGGCAGCAAGAACAATGGCAGTAGCCGGTATTATTTGGGGAGTCTATGAGACACCATTGCCTAGAAGCTCAAAGGAGAAGAACTCACACCTGGCACTAAGTTTCCTGTTTGATAGCCTATGGATCTGGAAAATATAGGGAAACTCTTCCTAATCACAATTTTATATACAGTTCTATTGTTTGGAAGCATCTACAGCAGCATGTTTCCCTGTGACTTTTTCAAAACTCTTTAGGGTTCAGGACCACCACCTACACTGGTATTTCCATCGCCCTTAAATCCTAAATAGAAGTTGATCACTTCCACGGGTATATGCTCCAGCAACTTTTAGTAGGCCCCTCAATCCTTCAATCCACAGATAGTTCTGAACTGTATATATATATATATGTGTGTGTGTGTGTGTGTGTGTGTGTGTGTGTGTACCATATAAATGTATATACATTGCATAAATACTTCTAAGATAAAGTTTAATCTATAAACTAGACACAGTAATAGATGACAATAAAACAGAATACTCATAGTAACATATTAAAAAATTCATGGAATGTGTTCTCTCTTAAAAGAGTAAAGATAAATATTAACCATTTTGGCCCCTGCTTGAGTATAGCTGACTGAACCACATAATATGAAACTACAGAGTTGTGGTGGAGCTATTGTAGGATTTGACACTAGGAGAGGATTGCTGGAAAATTCACTGCTAATTAAATGAAAAAAAAATTTAATAAAAGTAATTTTAAAAGTTTGTATACTGGCAGTTTTGATAAGTCACAAGACAGCCCTCTACAAATTTCAGCATTTTAAACTTTTATACAAAATGTATTCATTTTACTTACATGTATGTAAGTACCACAGTGAATTTATGTGTACCATGTGCATGTAGGTACAGGCAGTGGCCAGAAGGTAGTGGATCATTTTGACCTGGCATGACCGGCAGTTGTGAACTATCTGGTGTGGGTGCTGGGTCCCCTGAAAGAGCAGCAAGTGCTGCTCCATGAAGAGTTCTTTCCTCAAAAATGAAAGTAATTTTTAAAATAAGAACCAAAATGAGTTGGCAAAGTTAAATTAAGAGGACAAAAACTTCATCAGGAGGATTTCACACTGTTATTACCCTGATTTATTTAAAAAAATACAGTAACATAGTCCCTCTGCTTAGCTAAACATTTTTGTAAATGGGACACAGGTATAACTGGATAGAAGAAATGTACAAAATATCAAAATGGAAGTTTACTTTTCCTTCACTACAAAAACTAGTAAAAAGGAAAAAAAACCAAAAAACAGAAGTGCTTTTAGTAGCATGAATTTCCTATATGTGAAAACACAAGAAGTAAAACTTGAAGCTACCTACACATGCAGTTCCAAGAACATACGGACAGAGAATAAGCACAGGTACACAACCTTGCTCAACTCTGTGTGTCAAACCGAGTGCTCCAACAGTAAAAGAAATATTTCAATTTGATTAGCTTCTTGTATTAATTTGCCATCAAGCTATTTGAGCTCTCCTCGCCTTTTCTCACACTGTGATAGTCCTCAGTTCTCTGTTCCGTCTGCAATGTCCACCTTTTTGCTCCAAAGACTACTAAAAACACTTCTGGTTTTTTTCCCCGTTTTTTTACTAGTTTCATTTTGATATTTTGTACGTTGTTTTCTATCCAGTTATACTTATTTTCCATTCACAAAGATGTTTAGCTAGGCATTTATTGTATTTAAAAAAAAATTCAAGGTAAAAACAGCATGAAATCCTCCTAATGAATTTTTCCTCCTCTCAACTTTGTCAACTGATTCTGGTTTATATTTTAAAATTTACTTTCTTTTTTTAGAAAAGAACTTGTTATGGAACAGTGCCTGTTACCCTTTCAGGCTACCCAGGTTGAGTTCCACGCACCCAAACCAGATGGTTCACAACTGCCAGTCACTCCAGAGACATCTTTTAAGACCACCTGTCTGACTTGACCTGAGTAAATGTACCCACACAGGCGTCATGTTTTATATGAATGAAATAATAATGTTGCATTTTTATAAACTCAGATGGTGTTTAATTCCTTTTTATTTCATGCTGTATTTAATTCTTTCATTTCCCCCACAACAATGCACAATCTAAATGTACTAAAATATATTTTCCTACTGTATTAGCCTGTTTGGGCTGCTGGAGACTGGCTATATCCCTAACAGACTTAGATGTTGAAAAGTTCAAGATCAGGGAGCTGAAGGGTTTGGTGTCTGGGGAAATCTGCTCTCTGATAGAGGGAGGTATCTTGTTTCTGGGCCCTCCAGAAGTTCATTCATGCTATGCTTCACATAACAGGGATAGAGGACAGCAAACACACTCCTTCAAGCCCTTTTAAGGACCATGATCTCATCTGCAAGGATTCTCCTGTTTCATTTGTTCACTACCTAAAAATCATCACGGTGGGTGTCAAGTTTCAGAATAAGAATCCTGGGGGTGGATTCAGACTCTAGCACCTAAGTGCTGTCAATAGGAATGATCCTGGGCTGAGAATGTCACTCAGCAGTAGAGCATTTGCCCACCACGCACAAGGTTCCATATTCCATCTCCAGCAATGGCAAAGAAAATGCATTTTTCCCTTGTCATACAAACTGTTGCAATGAACTCTCTTAAAGGTACGTTTTACTGTCCCTGCACATTTTCAGACTTGTTTTCTTAAAAGTATTATTTTCTTGAATAAAATACTTAATTCTAATTGTGACAAAAAATTGTTGAAAATAAGCTAAAACAGTAAAAATCTTTAATAGTCTAATATTCAAAACTGCATTTGTTAAAACTGAATTTTTCTGTGTAATTCCAGAAATAATGACTGCTCAGAGAAGCTATGAATAGGTTGACTAAATATTTCACTTTGGTTTATGCTTAACAAATTGCTTACTTGAGATGGGTGTTGTACTGCTTTGCTTAGGAGACTTGTATCTTCTTTGTCTCTCTGTGTCTCTGTCTCTTGTGTGTATGTGTGTGTGTGTGTGTGTGTGTGTGTGTGTTCGCACTCTGTATGCACACAGTAAGCTTGGGTTGATTAGATATTCAGTGAGAAGAATGGCACTCTAGGGTTATTTGAGGGAATTTAGCAAACTGCCTCTGACAGGAGTTCAAGAGACGAAATACAGGAGTGTAATATTGTGGCCAGAAACCAGGAAATGGGAGCCAGGAAAGGATGCGGTCAGAAGACCTATGGAGAGTAGTTCTATGGAGACATGCATAAGCCAGGGGAATGGCTTCCCTCAAGGGCCACAGCCATCCTTTGGGGCCCAAAGGGGTGAGAAGCAGGAATACGAAGCTGACCTGTAGCTCTTTTGCTCTGAGAGCACCTACCTCACCTATGGGAGAACCAATAGTGGCTGTATCATGGAGTATCTCTAAAGACCTACTTATAAAACAGAGTGGAGAACAGAGAAGAAAGGTGTGGAAGACAGAAAAGAAGACAGCAGTATGAGTGGTGTGTGTGTGTGTGTGTGTGTATGCACGTGCGCATGCAGTGTGTGACTGTGTGTGGTATCTGAAATTTTGGTGCTATGACTTGAATGTGGAGTGTTCCCCACACTTGGTTTGGTGTGGTGCTGTGCTGTGGTGCTGTTCTGGGAGGCAGTGAACTCTTTAGGAAGTGGGTCATGGAGGTCAGGCCTTATTGGTTATAGGCCACTGTGGTTCCCAGTTGAGCCACCTGCTCCTTGATAATACCACATAGCAAGCAGCTGCCAAGTGCTCGTGCCATCAGAGCTCCCATCACTGTGCCTTCACTGTAACGATGGACCGCATCCCTCAAACCAGGAGCCAAGTAAAGCCTTCTTTCCCGAAGTTGCCTTTGCCGGGTGTTTTTGTCAGAGATGAGAAAAGTAATCAGTCTGCTGGGATTCTTCTTTGACTTTAATAGCAGAATCACTTTTATCACAACATCATAAAGGGAATGGCAATAGATGAAACATACAAACCAGGCTGTTTGGGTTTTGGTGAAAGCAGGGACGCCTGGAGCCCTACCTGAAATGTGCTCCTCTATCTTTGCAGACTTGCATGACACAGTGTGACACCCAGAACATTAGTGGGATATATTGTTCCAGAAGTATCAAGTGAATCAAATCATGTCATGTCTTTACATCCTTACCACAAAGGGCACAGGGACAAATCTAACAGACAGTTTTATTTTTTAAGCTTGCAAACTGAAAAACAATCTAATAAGCCACTTGTGACAATTTCCTTTGCGGAACACTATGGACTCAAAAAATACAGTAGACTATCAAGCCATGATAAAGCCTTAATCACATGGAAGATGAAAGCTTATTCCTCAGGGACAGTCTTGGTAAATATTTTCATTTTTATGGTTACGTATAACAGCATGCGGCTTTCCTGCCATTTGAAGAAAGGTGTTTGCTCATCAGAAGCAATAAATACACAAATCACCTGTACATTCAAAAGCACACCTTTGGGTAAATAAATGTATACTATATACTCATATAGCTGATATTTTCTTCTTTTATAAAGTACATTGAGATGAAAAAAAAACCCTGAAAAATCCCTGTTATACAAATTAATTTTTATCGTGCATATTTCAAATACAATACAGGAGAGCATACTATGTATTTCTGGAAAAGTAACTAATGTGTAAAAAATGTAAACTCCCAGTAGGAGTCAATGTTTCAATTATATTTAACTTTCAAGAAGTGTGGGGAGAGAAGCAATATGCATTCCTATCCAGTCACTTATCAACCACAGCCAGGATCAATTGTGCATCAAGCAAATCTGTCCCTTCCTGAGCTAGTTCAGTAGTGAAAGCCTGAAGCAAGCCTCTGGGAACCCTGCTGTACACTACCCATGACCCTCACGTGGAAATCAGCTACCTTCAGTAAACATCAGGACACAGGCTTGGGATACACTCTAAGATTTTTCTGATACTTAGCGGCTGCTCGCTTGTACTAGGCCCACATCTCTTCTCTCCTAAGACCTCTTAGGTGGCACATTTAGTTCTCAAAACAGAAAATAGATATGTACCAAAAGAATGACACATGGGGAGAAAAAGAGACCACAGTGAGTCCTGAAGGGCTTTGGAAATAATCAGGATTTCAAATAACTTTACTTCTAAAAAGAATTTTCTTCCGTAGTTCTCATTCAACATTTTCACTCTGTAACTTTTCAATAATTTTTTTTTCCTTTAGTGGTAATTGAAGCTGTGTCCCCCCAAGACTTGCTCCTGGCTTTTTCCCTTCCCAATGCCCTTTACATTATGTGCATGTATGTGTGTGTGTGTGTGTGTGTCTGTCTGTCTGTCTGTATAAGTGCATAAAGGACAACCTTGCTAAGTAGCCTAAGCTGGCTGGCTGGCGAGCCTCATAGATGTGCATGTCTCTGCCTCCTCAGTGCTGGGATTACAAGAAAGAATTGCCATGCCTGTTATTTTTATTTAAACATAGGTTTGGGGGATCAAATTCAGGTCCTCATGACTGCAAGGCAAGCACCTTATGGACTGAGCTATCTACTCAGCCTCCCCACCACCCTCAAAGCCACCTTTGAATGCCATTCATTCTTCTACATCTATTCAGATCAGTGTGGTGACCATTAATCACATTTGACTTATTAATTTTTTAAATTGAAATTCACTGAAATGGAGTAGACTTAGAAATCTAGCTCCTCCCATAGCTAAGGGTTCTAGGCAGCCCCACACTGCACACTGCAGATGTCACAGACGTCTTTTCATTCTGTATGTTCCCTTACATCACAATGTCCCTGGTTTTCATATGGCAGGTTAAACCACCAGCATTCCAGCAGCAAACACTGCTGTTCCTTCTCGAGCTAAAGGAAAAGCCTCCAGTTCTTCTTGCTGAGCTGCGCTGTGTGTACTTGTAGTGTCTGTTAGGCTATCCAAAGACTCAAGACTTCCCTGAGGATATTTCTTTCACTTATCTGTATTTTCCATTTCTACTTTTGTCATAAAACACAGGGTCCTGCTCCTTGTTCTGTATGCCATTAGCTTCTTCCTACCTCTTTTATCCACTTTATTCTAGTCCAGCAGAGCTACATCCAGACACACTGAATCTAGGTTAAAAAAAAAAAAAAGCTTGGAGCATAGTCTGAGCAAATCATATCCTCCATTTGCTTTTGTTGTTTGAGAAAGCCTGTGGTTAACGCAAGGTTCATGAAATGGAACTGAACAGAGTCCTTCAAAAATGTTTCAACTTGGTTTAGGTTTGAAGAAAATCCAGAAATTCAGCAGTGCTCTATTTATCTCCTTTTTGTTATTAGCTCAGTTTTAAAACCTATATCTTAATATACATACCATATGTTGTGCCATAAATTAATTCATGATTAAATCCTCAGACTTTCCATTTGTTGCTTTGTATATAAAATGACCTTTGAAGAAGTAACGCAGCACTAATGATGTTTTCCATCTGATGTAAAGTGCTCGTAAGCTACCTCATATAACTACAAATGAAGCCACAGAGCCATGCTTTGTGTGCTGTATTCTTCTTTCCGAAAGCTCGGCACCTTTACAAAAATCATTTTATTAATATTCACACATCTCTGAGATGAGATGGTTGGTTAATTATCCTTCCTTCTGCTTGGGGGAATGCTATATGGATACCATTTATCACAAAATACATGGGCATTACACCAAGTGTGCTGTGCTAATACACAGAGACCGGAAAGTATCTATCTCACAAAAATACATGATATTGTTGAAAGTTTCAGAGGTTCCAGTGAACCACATTCTCTTCTGCTTGGAACAGTATAATACCTCACCTCCTCAGCTTTATATTCTATACAGTGATCAGGTCTCCAGAGGTATAAGTCAAGGAATTAGCATCGGGCTTTGAAAAGTCAAAACAGAACCAAACTCCCTGTGGCATCTCTTCTCCTGGGCACTTAAATCTGTTTTCTTTCTTACTTATATTTTAATTAAGTGACTCGTCCTCTTTGTCCTAATTGGAGATTTAGGGCAAAAGTACTACCAACCCCAGTCACATGACCTTTCCATTATTTTCCTTGAATCTCAGCTAAGAGTTGGAAAGGAGTGGAGACATATAGGAAGGGAAGCTCCACTTGCTAAACTAATAAAGGATTACCCCTCAGAGAAAACATGGCTGTGATATGTTTCTTTATTTCCCCCTAAGGAAGAGTACTATACTCATTCTGTGGGTATTTAATGTGTCTAGCATCAAAACAAACATGTAATCAGACAGGCACCTACGCCTGGCTGGGAAAGAAAGCAGTCTGTGAATCTGTTGAACAGAGGCAGAATCTGCAGAAAGTTGATGCATTTTACCTCATACAATTCACTAAGACCACATCAGCAATTGAGAATCTATGGCATTCCTGCATCTCAGTCACAAAACTTCATTAGTAATGTCCATACAGAATACACTTGATATAGACAAAGAAAAGTCAAGGATAAATTTCGCATTATGGAGATGCTGTTAGGTCCAAGCTGCAATGCCAGGGGAGGAGAAGAGTCATGGGAGACTGAGAAATTGAAGAAGAGAGGCAGAGTCACAGGCAGATAAGATATGCTTTATTTACTTTGGGTGAAGGCCATTAGGTTAGCAATCTCCAGAAGGCACCCAAGCACAGGCTGGTACATATGGGATGCACACAGACGATACAGACCCCCACACAGGCCACATGAAGATAGGCACACAGATTTACAGGTAGACACATATAGATAGACTCAGGCTCAGGCAAAGGCTCTGGCCTCTAATCTCAAGACCATATTTGCATAAACCACACTTTTGTAAAGTGGCATTCTTCCAAAATTACTGAGATAAAGGATTGCATCACTGTTTACTTTTGGGTACCCTAGATATCAGCATCAGACATTTTATGCTGACTCACAGCTCCACAGATATCTAGCATCAGCCATCTTGGCTGATGTAGCCATGATGTCTAAATATAGGTTGACCCTTGTGACCCTCTGTTTCCAGATACATAGCTAAATATATTGGTAAACAAATATGTTGTAAAACATAATGAAAAAGAGAGAAAAATAATCTGAAGGTACTCATCTGTTCTCCATACAGTTTTTTGGTAATAATAGTTACTGAATTGCAGTGTTATTCATTTTTATGTTTTTATTAACAAATAACTGAGGCAAATCAACTGAAAAAGAGAAAGGTTGATTTTTCACTCACCATTTTGTGGTGGATTCTATCCAATGGATGGTTGGTCCTGTTGCTTCTGGGTGGTATTGTAGAAGAAACCTCATCACCTCAAAGCAAGAATCAAAGAGAAAAAGAGGATATTATGGTCCCAACATCTTATTCAAGGCCACACCCTCATATGACTAGAAGACCATTAAGTCCTGTGAAAAGTCTTCTAAAGGTGTCACCTCTTAGTAGTACCACAGACTGGAGACCAAACTTTTTAACACAAGGGCTATTGGCGAATAGGTGAACACCTACCCAAAGAGTTGAATATAGTGAATTCAAGGCTGAATATTTGTTGTCAGTGGTATCTCACATGTCCCAGGCCTGCCTCAAACTCACTATTTAGCCAAGAATACATGACTAAGTTATCAGTTTGCAGGTGTGCACCACCACTCTGGTTTTCCGTAGTGCTGGGGACTGAACCTACTGCTTCATGCGGGCTAGGCAAGCATTCTACCAACTGAGCTATCTCCACAACTCCAGGAATTCCATTTTAAAGATGTTCTGTAACACTTGAGTCTGAAAATGCTTACTCAATGCTTCATTTTGTTTTTCAGTTTCTATTTTGTATTTTTATTATTTGCAGTAAAGCTCTAACAGGATGACTAATGATAAGAATTCTGAATACACATGTAAAATTTGACAGGCTCTACAGCCTTGCTGTGGTGTGTCTACTCCAAGGTTTATGGTATTAGTAGACCCGGCAGCCCTTGCTTTTTCTCTTCAATGACACTGTAGCACAAGGGACACAGGCAGTGCTGGACTGAACAGATGAAATCAAGAGCTTACTGAGCCACAGGTGGATCACACTAAACCTCTCTGAAACTATCAGCTTGCTGAGCAAAGATGATATGACTATAAGCTTATATGGGACATGAACGTCAGAGTTTCCAGGTTTAGCATCCATGGCACCGAGGGCTAGATAACTTATTGTTGTGGGTCCCATGAATCCCAGCTTCTACTCGTCATGTGACAGCAACTCTCCCTAAACAAAGCATTCAAGTTTTAAAACACATTGTTACCATTTCATCACTGAATTGGTCAAGTGTTCTATGCTGAGAACTCTGTACTCTTTGTTTATCTTAAATTATCTTCATTCGATATTTCAGCAGTGAAGAGAAGGATGTAGATTGGGAGGCTCTGTAAAAGCTGGGACTATTTAAACCTGAAACACCTAGGGATAAAAATTTCATTCCAGGGTTAGAATTTCCCAGCTGGCTACAATTAAAGAAGAAAAATGCCATTAGATGTAGGTTGTAAGTGTGTGTTTGGATTTGAGGGGCATTTTGTGGGGAAGATGGCTGGTATGGGAGTCTGGGATTTGATCTCACTTCTTGTCGATAAGCTGTTTCTGGAGAACGTGGCTTATGGAAGCCATGTGCAACTTTTTGATACTGGGACACAGCATTGTCATCTATGAAGTTCATGTTCAAGAACCGTGTTACCAAAAAATGTCTCCAAAAATCTCACATATTTCAAGCTTATGATTTTGTGTTAGGCTGGATTCATAGCTATATTGAGGCATATGCAGCCCAAAGACCCAGATTTAACATGGCTGGATAGAGCAAGGCAAAGTCATTGGTGATAGACAGATGGCCTCCCAGCCTTAAAAGAGCCAAGAAGAAACACTGCTTCCTGTGAGAAGTTTCAAGAAGGAGAGAGAGGATGCTGGTGGAAAATGGAACAAAAGGAAGATGCATTTCTTTCACTCTTTTCATTGTACTTATTATTCTCCTGCCTGAGATTTAATTAATCAATGTGGTTTCCAAAGTTAGTTATATTTCATTTCAGAGAGGTCCTGCACTCAATCCCATGGGACTCTTCTAAGTGTATAAGGGCAGTGACACCCTGGGTGTGATTCTGTGAGATAAATCAGAGTCTTGGAGTACTTGGGTGAGAAATAAAGTAAATGGATAATTAGACATGCCTTTAAACTAAACAGGATTAATAGCCTAAGGTAATTGGATTCTACATGATTTTAAGTGAAATATACATTTCTAAGAAATGGTCTTAAGGACATCAGCCCCGGTATACTAAGATATTGGGAAAACTCAAAATATAAGGCAAAATGATTTACCTCTCTCGGTACCCAGAAGAAAAATGATGAAATGATGCACACACACCAAAAGAATAGAAACATGACACACTTCTCAGAAAACTGGAAGGACACAGGTAAGGGAAGTGCCTGTGATGCGGGTCCCTGAGAGTCCTTGTGAATGAAAGAAAAGCTTGATGAGCACACCTGCCCCAAACTCAGAGCGAAATGAATGATGAAGTCTAATGTGCAAATGCAGACCAGACAAAGCACACCAGGCCCCGACATCAAAACGGCATGAACCCCACTCGCCGGCAGATGCTGCATCAGACTCAGAGCTACTTTTTCAACCAGTATGTCTCAAATGTTTAAAGAGGAAATGATTAGGAATGAAATTTGTACTTAACATACATGGTCATCATTAACTTGGTCAGTTTAGAGTAGAAAAAAAATCGTTTTTTTTTTTTTCAAATTCACTGGTTCGAAATCTAGGTTGTAAAGTTTGTTCTTCCTTTGACTTCTATGGTCTCTTCTTATCCTCCCCTTACGATTTTAGGTGAGATGCAGTGAAATGACAGCATGGATGAAAACGGAGCAGAAGTAATCATTCCGTGGAGCAAATAGAAACTTCTTAAGTTGATTAAATCGTACAGCCCTGATTATAAATGGGGTGCATTCTGCAGCTTCCCAAAGTGGTTCAGAACACATGCCATCATGCCATTGAATCGATGGGTGCTACAGTAGGCTACCAGGGGAGTACATAGAAACGAGTCATCTCAAAAACAATGAGAGGATCTCAGTTCAAAGTCAACCACAGAAAAAGACCCGAGAATGGGTGAGATTCCTCGAGTGACCTAAGGGTTGAACATCTGTAACCACCCAGTTTTACAAAGGGAAACAGGACTGCAGCAATGGAGCACTGCTAATCATGGGTGCACTCACACACATGCAGGCAATGCAAGAAAAAATCATTTTTAATTATTTTTCTGTATGAGTGTTTTGCCTTCATACATGTGAGTGCATTCATGTGTAGTGACTGCAGAGACCAGAAAAGGGTGTCTCTGGAACTAGAATTACAGAGGGTTGTGAGCTGCCAAGTTGGTGCTGGGAACTGAACCTGGGTCATTTGCAAGAACAGCCAGTGCCCTTAACTTCTGAGCCCTCTCCCCAGGCTCTGTTCTCCATTTCTTAACTACTTTCTTTGTCGGGAAATTTGATTTATGCAAGGATCGCCTTGATCATCTGGGCTACTACCTGAATATCAGACACATGTCAACCACTGGGTTCTAGCTGCTTCTTTGACGTTATCTTATTACATTTACAACAACCTTATGAAGTAGTGTTTAACTTTCAGTTTACAAAGAAGAGCGTGGAGGACCAGAGAGGTTGGGTGACTCGCCCAGTTAATTGGTATTCAAGCTAATCCTTTCTAGCCATGAAGTTCAGGTTTTCAAATGCCCTACGATAAACCACCCCTTTGCTACTTTGAAAGAAGGTAATTTTTCCTGCTCTCTGATCAGGAAGTGAGAGTAATTCATGATTTGTCCACAGAGGTAGGAGCATGAAATCTAAACCTCTGCAAGTGTGTGAGAACAGGTGTGTGCACACGGATGGTGGGGGAATACATGTGTATGTGTGGATAATTACAGGCATGGGTAGGCTACATTTCATTCTGACAACCTCTTATACAAAGAGGTTTAGAGCATTGGTTTTCTTTCAACCAGTCTTCTTTGTATGTGTCTCTCATATTTTAAAAGTAATTGTTAAAAACTGTTTTATACATCAGAAATGGGTTTATTGTCATCAGATCCACCAAAGTCTGTTTGCACATTAATTTCCTTTGAGCAAGTACTTAGAGGTCATGGAGAAATGAGACAAAGGCTGAGTTGTGCCAGTTCCCAGACCTTAGTGGACCCTGGATTCAGAGCAGCTTAATTATCAGCCACCTTGTTACTCTGGCATTGCAGTGGAAGATTGCTTTCTCATTTGCCAAGCTGATATTAATTTTCCTTGTTGCAGTGTACAGTTCAGCCACAAATAACTAGATGGCAACATCACCTACATTTACTTAGAGGCAGCATGATTTCTACCAAAGGCAAAGCTAAAACATCCATTTTTTTGTTGTTCTAGCGTCTACTCTAATGGCTTACAAATGAGCTCTAATTTGGAGGTAGCTAAAATTGTTATCAATTGAGTATGTTGAAGGCTTGAAATTATTGTTTCCTAAAACAAACAAAGAGCAAAAATGCTCAGTTTTTTAATGTTCATATCTCTGATTTCTATTAAATACTAACAGGAGTTACTGAGGGCCTGCTGTGAACAGATAACATCTGGGATAATATGAGGTGGTCTATGATCAAATTTAGGAAATGAAATATATGTCTTGATGTTTTCAGTCACTGGAGCTAATTGGACTTAATACTTTAGTGTAGTAATTAAAAATATAGAAGAGGATGAACTTCTATTCCCAATCAGTTTTACAAAGAGATACCAGAATATGTCAGTGCAGTAGAAAGAACAAGAAAATATTTTCTCCATGTAGAAATCTTGGGGTGGGTTGATATTTGTCTGAATTGGAATATTAAAGAATACAGACAAAAGAAACCACTGGTCCCCTATCTACTACATTCACGGTGAAGTTGAAGAGGAAGAGGATGAATAAGGTGATGATGAAGATGATAAAACAGAACCACAACATGTGGTCCATTATTTCCTGACCTCTGTGTGATGTACTGTGATTAGTTACCTGGAATGATCAGCATTTAGGCTTTGTAAAAATGATTCCTCATGAACTCCAGGGTTGTTTCCTATGAACCCCCGTAAAATAACTAAAGCTAAGTGCCCTCATTTTCCCCCTCAAAAATTTCATGAAATCATAGACTGTCATTTTCTCTCCCACAGTAAGACCAGAGACAGAGTTTACTAATCAGAATCATGCAAGAAACCTGGGTTGAATTACTCTAGAAAGCCAGTGACCCCATTATTTGCTTTCCCACTTGGAAAGAATTCCTGTGAAGGAGAGTCAAGAGGTATTTTCACATGTGCTTCATTTGACATACAAAGATGAGAAGATTTCCACTTGGCAATAAGAAAGGGACCAAAATAGACTGGGAATTCATGCCCACAATTTTCTTCTGACAATAAATCCAACACTGGTGTTTTGTGCTGCATAGGAAGAACTTTGGGCTTTCACCGTCATGGACCAGTTTGATGGCTGGTGATGCTCATAACGTGCTTTGTTTTTAGAAAGCTCTCATTTTTTCAGTGCCATGGTAATCCAGTAGTCTTGGCTTTTGCATTTCTGTTTTGGAGATGAAAGGACTCTGGTTCAGAGAATTAGAAGATGTGTAATCCGTATGATCAGTAACAGCAACGGCAGGTTTGGAAGGAGAGCTAATGCTCACGGAGGGACCTTCTCACAAACTCCTACTCCCTGTCTTCTAATTCCCCAGAAATCTCATCTTCTGGGATGCTGTCAATCATTCTCTAGACAGGGGGAATTCCAAGAATATAACACGATATTGAAAAAGCACAAGAACTAGGAAAATGTTTCAGATTTTTAATCATTCTGTCTCCCTTCTATGCTCTGCATATTTTAAGACTATTTTAGGAAGCATTTCTTTATGATTACTCAACTAATGTTGAGTTCTTAACCAAAAGGTAAACGATCCTCACTACAAGAACGTACTTGTGAAAATTATGGAAAGAAAATGTGTGAGGAAGCATAATGTCTGAATTTACTTTCAGCCTAAAATATTTTGAGTGTGCTGAGTCAAAATGTAAAGATACATAGGTATAAGACTATAAAAATGTAATCCATTGGACATGACCTCCATTGAACTTAGGACATTTGGGAAGTGTTGGAGGAAACACAAGGGCCACTGGGTCTACTTTTATTAAAGCATTAGGTAGTCTGTGTGTTTCAGCTTTTCTACTTTGCTTTCCACTTCTGTTTTGCAGCATGAGTTATTGTATTTCCCACAGGAAAAAAAGCCACTGCATTCATCATTTTTTATCAAGTGCAAGTACAGTAAATGAAGAAACACTCAAAGAAAGGAAAGGTTGGACAGCTTTTGTCATAAGGCCAGTGAGAACTGACAGAGTGGTGTTAGATTAAGACTTGCACTGCAAGGAACTATTAATATTCATAGCTCCTCTACATTCTGCTATCTCAGAAAATTTAGACTTGAAGAAAGATCATAGCATTTAATATAAACAAGAACTTAATGTACAAAGTCCTTTCTAAAAATGATAATTCACACAAATTGAGTACAATTAGCCCAAATTATTAGTTGCATAATGTGTAGAGAACACATGTGAACCTGCTTTAATAGGAGCCTGAAATGGAAGATAAGATTTTTTTAAGTCTTATTTTTGAAGAATGTTCTTAGATATACTTTTCAATGTTTAAAATATTTTGCTGTAATCCACTATGTGCTTAAGATGTGGTTGTGTCACTGGAAGGATGCAGAAGTCCAGAGCTCTGAGTAGTATGTTTCCCTGCTTGCTAGACTAGCTTAAGCAATTGCCTCACTTGCTCAGTTAAAGCTGAGATAAGGGACTCTTATTAAAGCCAGCTCAGGGACTCTTATTAAGATTTATGGGCAAGTGTGTGTGTTCTGCAGGACCCCTTAAACCTAAAAAAAATGTGTGTTGAAGTCCTCATGGAGCAACGAGGTTACATCAAGTCTTCATCCTGGAGCAGTTATACTGCCTGGGAATGTCCGACCTCACCTTGATTGGGAGAAAGAAGCCAGGGGTGACCGGCTCCTGATAGAACAGGTGGTATTCATAGAAACACTGACTTTCCTCACAGTTGTGCCTTGAAATCTGGCAGATGTTCTCATCTGGGGCCTGACTTTTTCCTCATAAACTCTATTGAAGCCCTAGGTCAGTTTCTCTTCAAATCTGATACGTGGGCTGGCAGTACCAGTATTACAGAGGAGAAGCTTGTATGAAATGGTAATTCTAGAGATTATTCCAGAACAATGTAATCAGAAACTCAAGAGTCCTACTTCAATGTGTGTTAAAATGGATTAACACAATTCTTCATGCCCATTTTCTGATTTCTTTCTGGACTAGGGATTTCTGGATCCAACAGATGTTTACTCAACCGAACCCAATGAAATGATGAAAATATATAAGTTTTTATATGGATAGACATTAAATGCAAGAATGTAATAAAATTCTGAGCCTCCAAATAACTATGCTTTGAAGCCAGGCTCATAGGGACAGGTAGAGATGGTGAGAACATACTAAACAGCTCATGTCAACCTGGAAACAAGGGAGAGATGAACATCACACATACTGGGAAAAAGAGCACCAAAGGATATTAAGCAGACTCCGGAAACCTGTGACATGCTACTTCTCTAGATGTATATAAAGAATATGGAGAGGGCAGGGTAGAGTGCTGGACTCAGTGAACCTAAATTAGTGAGCTCAGAGTAGAAAGAAGGACGATGGTAACAGATGGAATGGAATGTATAAAATACCATATCCAGCACTTACTGAGTGTCACACGTGTTCCAGACTCTTTGATAGGTTAATTGTCAGGTCTCCGGGGGGTGGTGGGAGGGGGTGGATTTTCATACAGTACAAGAAATAAGAAGCCTGTGAGAGGATGCCTGAAGGTGCTATGCTTGAACTCAGAATGAGTGTCTAGAAAAGTGGAGCTTTCAGCCAGAGTGTCTCACACATGGGAAGTATGATTGAATTAGTTTCTTCTAACTCCTACTTTGTATGAAGGACTGAGGCACAGCAAGAAGCCATGTTGCAAGTAGACACTAAGACCTTCAGTTCTACTTGGCGATCCCAAGAGAGGAGCACAGGCTAGTCCAGGAGCTGAAGCCAGTACTTCCACAGTATACAAATGTGCCTGCAGTGTCTGTCCCACCCCAGGAGAGGCCTCTTCCAACTAGGTGGATGTGCTCTGTGTGTCAGCTCAGCAGACAGAACAAGGCCACTTAATGCCACAGGCAGCAGGTCAATCACAAAGCACCTGGAGAGCAGCTTGCTGCATTGCAATGACGAGATCAAGCAGTGGAAGTGGAAGCAAAATTAAGATGGGGTTTTTGTTTTGAAATTGCATCTTGGACCAAGTATCACACTATTCTTGTAGCGGAGGCACCTGCAGGTTAAATGATTTGCCCAAGGTCATAAAGAAAGAATAGGTTCAAACTCAGAATCCTGAAAGTCATCTTCCTCTAAAAGCAGCTTCCAGTCTTCAATTTCCTGGACAATTCCCACATGTGAATTCTGCGGCTTATATGCCTGGGAAGGTCAGTCCTAATTGTATGTGCGCCCATGAACGCAGTGTCCGGGAAGTCACTTTGTAGATGGAGCACATTTGTGAACTGCTACGGTTAAGAATTTTCTCCAAACTCTAAATCTGCAGGGTGAATAGACTATTCTAAGACGTTGCTTTTCTGTCTCCCAAATTTGTTCTAACCTGGGCCTCATGTTAAAGAAGCAGCAGTTTGAAAAGAGCTCTACCTGCTTGCTCTACATGCTTCCCTGTCTCACCTGACAGGTAAAGAGCAATGGAGCTGCTTATCATGAGGATTCTTCTGTCTGAAAGTTCCTCATGAAATGCCTGGGATTTGAGCCCATGAGGGATATGAAGATATTTAAGTAAATTCCCAGACGACTGTCACTGTCTTGTAGCAACCGGAAGGGACAGTGAGTGAGGTTTGCTGAAGCCACTGTTTTAGACTCCCCCCTTCCAGGTCTTTGATAAGTGATTGTTTAAGTTACCTTGATTTCTTGGGTCCCAAAGTCTATGTAATGATATAGCATCCTGGATGGATTTCAAAAAGAAAGTACTTATATTCAGGAGGCGTCTTCCACGCGGGTGTCTTTGTTGCTTCCGCCTGCTGCTGCCCTTCCGTGAATTATTATTATAATGACATTCTGACTGACCCAAAACCCTTAGTCTTGGCACTGTGCACAAGTATAAATCTAACAAATGTCTTGATGGCTCTAATGTCCTTTTCTATTATTTGTAGAGAATAGCATCTCTAAGTGACTTTATTTGACATTGTCCTTATGGTTTGTCAAAACACCATGGGAATCATCTTGGACCTGTTGAACTGTGAACCACTCAGCCTACTGTGATCCAAAGTCTATTTCTGAATAGATAAGGTCATTGTTAGGTAGACTCTGTCTTTCAATAAAATTTCCATTTTCTGTTTTGGGTATCTGTCTCTAATAAGTATAAAATCATAGGACTTGTACGAGTTGGGCAATTATTTAAATTGATTTATATCAGAGCATGTGGCTCATGTTTCTAGCTTGTTTAGCATTCAGAGTGATATGAACTATATGATTACTTAAACAAAACGATTAGTTGCTTCAAAAAATGGCCAATATGTCTTCTGAAATAAACAATAGTAGCAGGTAAAGCATATCTGCTTCCCTTCCTCCCCGTTATTTAAGGTTAAGTTTTATTAGAGGCTAAAAAGATTCTCTAAATAGCTTCCAAACTGTTGTTTCTTCCCACCAGTGGCATGAATTACAAATCTGTCATCCTAGTCATCCTAATCAACACACTTGTAATTGTTAATTGACTATTTATTTTTAGTTCTGTAGCCCCCACCTCTCTACCCGAAAACCCTGCCTGGAAGGCTCTGTGTCTTAAAACATGTATGAAGCTATAGTCACAATGCATAGGTTAACCATCATGGAAATATGGTCTAAGTAAAATTAATGTGAAAAGTTTGCCTTTGAATAAGAAAAGAAAAAAAAACTCTTTAAAGAGCATATGCAGGCCTAAATAGTGTCTTCCATCAAAAGAGTGTGCCGTTCAGCCTTCTCTATAACCATCTTCTGGCCCTGTTTTTAAAGTACAAGAGAAGAAGCCACGGCTGCATAATGATGGATGCGGAATTCAACCTTTGAGGAGAGTCAAGCTCTTCCTGGGAGGGTTGAATTAGGCTTCCTCGCTCTCTCTTTTCGTTTGCATTATTCAGTGGAAAAATACAAAGTGGCATAATGATGGGAATACGTTATCTTTTATCAAATCTGACTTTAAAATTCAGGTTATGTAAAACATAGAAACGCATAGGAAATTCAATCAGAACCTCCGGTCACATTATGTAGTCTCTGTTCTTGGGCAACTGAACACTTCTTTGAGCCGGCGCCTGGGAGCAAGTCCCAGATTCGCCCTTCCTGGCTAAAACACCTTTTGCCATCAACTGCCACCAGGGGAAGCTCTGAGCACATCAGAGTTCATAGGAAAACTCTGAAATCCAGACAACACAGGGCAAAGATGGCAGGGAGCGGAGCGAACAAAGTCTCCTTCGTGGAGATTAACGAGACTGAGTTTCATGAGATCATTACTTTGCGATTTAACTACTACCGAAGAATGGAGAGCTGCGTCAATATGTAAACAAGATTTGGAACGAGAAGAGAATAGTCCCAAACCTAACTGTTCCAAGGGAGGAAACTCACTCACAGTCTTAGAATGCCAGTCCTTTAAGGATCTGAAAGTATTATTTTGCTTCTTAATCCCTTGTCTGTACATTATTGGAAGCTGCTCCCATTATTCACTTGGCTTTAAACACACTCTCTCACACTGACACACACCACACACACACACACACACACACACACACACACATACACACACGCATCCACAATCCCATAAATGATAAATTCGACGTCTGTAAGAGACAGTCACCTAATTGCACAGTGATGCAGAAGAAAGCCTTGCAAATGGTATACAATTTTCAAAGTGTTCCAAGCCTTAGGCAAAAGCCTTTCAACTGTGTCTAAAACTGAATGATAAAATATGTTGTACAAATTATCTGTGAACAGGAAACATGTGGTAGTGGCAGGGGACTGAAATGTAACACTTGTAAAGAAATGGGAGCTGCCAGTCATTTAGGGCCTTTCCTTCCCTTCTTTCTTTCTTTTCTCTTTTTTAAAAATTTGTTTTTGCTCGCAAGTGTTACCATCTTTTATCCTGCCCTCCGTTGATGGTCAAGTTTATAATAAGATACTCACCAGATCACACTAGACCAGTTATAGCTTTATTTAAAAAACAGCAGCAAAGACACAGATGAGGCTAAAGGTTTGGTGCTGTCCATGGGTCCACTTGCATGGAAGCTCTGTAAAATCACTCTGCTCTGCTGTTTAGAGCCCTGGCAGGCTATGTGTGGAAACTGAAAAGAACTGAAAACTGCCTAAAATAGGAAAGGCGAGAAACTGAGGAACTCACAAGTAGCATCTTTCTGTTTCCTTCACCTTCACAGGGGCAAAAGAGATGCTCTCTTGTCTTTAAACAAGAGGCTGGCCGGCTGCCCCTGAGAAGTTCCTCCTCTTCTTGTTTTGAAGTGACTGATCTGAGCTTTTGTTCTTCCAGGAAGCATCCATTCCTACTTTCTGAGACCAGCCATCACTGCCTGTGATTCTTAGAGTACCAGCCGTTCCCGGTATCGCCTAAGCTCTTCAGTTCATGTTTAACTCACAGCAACTGTATGTATTTCGAGCCCCACGCAGCTCTGAGGAAAACTAGTGAATTTCATATAGGAAAGGAAGGGGAAAGAGACAGAGTCTGCTGAGCTGTGTGAGTGTTCTACACAAAGCCACGCAGCGGGCATCCCATGGCTCAGAGGCATCTTTAGGTTGAGTTTGTCTTTCAGCACCTCATTGTTTGACATTAAACCTGGGATTGTTTCTGGACCGCGGGTCTGCTTTCCTATTATTGGGGCGGACTCTGGATGAAATGCTGTGGTCTAGTCATAAAGCACGAAGGAGGAGCAAATAGTTTAATTTTCAACTTAGCCCTAATTGGCAGGTGAAAACTCTGCGAAGCAGTCTGTTCCTCGTCAAGCAGCCGTGGAAGAAGCCCGGATGATGCGGTCAGATTCACCTCCCCACTCCTACCGTTAGGCATTGTGTAAACCCACTCTGATGCTGAAAGATGAAAATTGCCTTTTCCCTTTGTGTGGCTCTCCCTTCCATTTTCCCTTCCCTCCTCCCTTCTTGTCTTGGAATTCTACGAATTTTACAACATTCTTTTGTGTCGGTTGCTGTGAGGAGCTGTGGTTTTGATGACTAATAAGTTATGGTCTGTCTCAGAAGTTCATGGTGGTGGGAAAACTGGAACATGTTCGTAGAAGGAATCGCAGCACCAGACTTCTCTCCCTAGCATGCCAGAGTGTGTGTCTTGCACTCTCTAAGACAGAGTTATCACATTTTGGTGTTCTTGTAGCATAGCTTCAGAATGCCAATCTTCCCATCCAATTTCTCTGCTTTTTAGCATGCTGTTCAGAGGGCATATGGTTCTTCTTCCTTTCCTGCAGCCTTGCACAATCATTCCTACCTTTACTTTCCTTGGTCTGTTATTTGAATCCCTTTGGCAATGCCTTCTTGTCTCCTTTCTGTTTAGCTACGCTCTTCCCTTCTCTGTAAGTTCATTCTGTGTAGCTATTTTTTTAGGACATGAAAACTCTACAAATGCTGGTGGGTTTTCCATTTGAGTTATTTACACATTTGGTATGCATTATATCTGTTGCTTTCACACTTATCCCTGATCATTTTCTTTTAACCCTAAACAAGACCAAGAGCAAGTACTGTATTGCATTTTCCATTTTAAAATGCAATGATAGCACTGAGTGATAATAGCAAGTATTGTTTGAATACATACATACTTCTCTTTAAGACAATATGTTTTCATCTTTTGATGCAATGTACTACACTTTTCCTCATGCTTCTGATTAGGAAACTGAAGACAGTCTATCATCTATGTATGTATGTACGTACGTATGTATGTATATATGTATGTATGTATGTATGTATGTATCTATCTATCTATCTATCTATCATCTATCTATCATCTGTTGGTAGTCAGAGTCTCAGGGTATAACCCAGGCTGACCCAGAACTCATGATCTTCTTCCCTTCTAGCATTGATATTACAGATGTGTACTACTACATCTGGCTGAAGACAGGATTTTTGGGGTAAACTTGTCAAACTGGTAAAGTCTGTATTTCAGCCCATGGATCTTGACTTTAGAGTTTACATTTGTTATTCTGAGTGCCTGGGAAGTTCCTGATAAGCATATGCTAAACTAAATTTAATGAGAGAGAATTTGCTAATTTGAGAAGACTATTCCAGGAATGCTTAGGGTCAGTGAAGGGGGAGGTGATAAAAATTTTCCATTTTTGCCATATGAATGGATCTGGAGGTCTAGATGCATTTAACCTACACCCATTGAGGATGTATTTTAATTTTTTATTTAATCTTATTTATTGTGTGAGTGAATGTGCATATGTGTATACATGTTCGTATGCCTGTGTCTGTGCCTGTGTGAAGGTGCATGCTTCTTAGAGCACATGTATGGAGGTAAAGGGACAATTTGTTTGTTGTTGTTTGTTGGGTTTCTCCTTCCACTATATGGGTCCCTGGGATGGAACTCAGTTCATCAAATTTAGCAGCAGACACCTTTAGCTGCAGAGCCCTCAAAGATATAATAGGCCACTTTGGAATATAGAGGAGTCTGGGGAAAGTGAAGCCGAAAAGGTAAGCAAGTGGAACGTGGCTTTTTTATTTAGAAAAGGAAAAAATGCTGAATGGAGTCCTTAGCTCCTTGCTTTGGTGCAGTGAATTTTCAAATTTATTTAATAGACTTCAGGTGCTTCATAAATTCTTCTCTCTGTTATTTATGTGTTTCCCACCAACAGTGCTCCTTCCTTTCTTCTTTGCCTTTCTCTAGCCTTCTTTACTGTGGCCATAGGAATGAAGAAAGAGTATGCATTCCTAGGGAAGTACAGCAAAATAACAGCAGAAGACAATTTCATTGTTATAACGATCTCATGCCAAAGCACTGGTTATTGAAAACACAAAGGCTCCTCCATCGGTTTCCTATCACTCTACTGAGAATGCCATTATCTATTGACATGGGACTTTTGTTATCAGTCAGTGGCTCAGGACGTGACATAGTTTTGCATGTCCTCACTTGGATTTACAGATGACTGTGTGAGAAGAACTAACATTTCAAATGATGCCCTTTGGGAGTTGATAATCTCAGAAGAAAAGTGGCATTGGAACTTTTCCCAGTAGTCATTCTGTAGCTAATCAGGTGAAATTTCTAGCCTATCTTACATTTCTTTCATAAATGGCTATTGATATCCTGAGGAGCAATAGTTATGGCATAATGGATTCCTGAGCCATGCAACACAACCACACAGCAAGCAACTGCCTTGAAAGGCCCAGGTCCTTGCACTTTCTGTGTGCATCTTGTGGATTCTTCCTTTAGTGGTGAGAACATGGCTTCATTTCTTATGACCTCGTAGGTGAAAAGAAGCCATATTCCCTCTACTCTGGCTATTTACATTACTGCAACTGATTCATCTTCCCCATCCACAGTGAGATTTGCTCTGTCTCAGTTTAAGTAAGTATCCTTTACCGTGGACCCTCACAGCTGGTTGCTACCATGGCAGCAGACTTGGTTAGCTACTGAGTCATTGCTTGGACTAAACAGCAGGATTGACTTGGAGATCAGGTGTGTGACCTGAGCTCAGGAACAGACTCCTTGTGTTTCTGTTTTCTAAACTTTAAACTCAGAGAACAGAATTGGATGTTTTAAAATAGTTTCAGCTCTGAAAGAATTACAGCCTAACATGCTTTCTTCTAGAGCCCTTACTGAGGTGATCGTCAGTCTTAGTTCCTTTGCTGAGGTTCTGGAGTGTAGGTTTAGGGGTTCTAGGAAGCATATAAAATTGCATTCACTGTTTTTTGTTTTTTTGTTTTTTTTTTTTACTGTTATTGCTTGCTACAGAAGCATTGGTAACTGATTACAGACAAATACATTTCCTAGTCTCTCTTAGCCAGATGTGGTCCTGTATTCAGGTTCCAACTGACTAAATGACTAAGCAGTGTAAACAAACTAATATGTACAACTTCTTTGTCACCCTGTCCTGTCCTGGGTGTCTCATCTTTCTCTTTCCTCAGGATGAGGCAGACATGTAATAATTTTATCCAAGAAGGCTAATATTTCAGAAGTTGACAAAACCCTAATTGAGAAGGAGCGTGAGGCCCTGAGAGACTTTCTGGGATTGTGGTTGTATCTCTATCATGCCTGGCTTTCTGTAACAGAGTTAACCCTTCTATCTTCTTTAAGCGATTGCTATTTATTGTTTAAAGCAATTGAGCTCATAAAGCTCATATAGCACTGAGCCAATAACCAATAGAATTCAGTAGTTTCACTAAAGTTGCAAAACAGTTTGAGTCTGTCTGGTGGACCAAAGCCAGCCACAAATTTTTCAGTTGATGTTCCTTTCCTTTGGATCTCAGTGGCTTCTGTGACCAGTTTGACCAACTGATACAGTATAGGTAAATTAATGAACCAGTTTATAGTCCAGAACCTTAAGAAAATGGCTGTTTCCTTTATGTCTCTTGAAAAAAACAAATTTTGGAAACTTATCACCATAGTGTCAGGGATCCCAAACAACCTATGTATGGAGAAGCTTTAAGGCCTCTTATTATCTTCTGGATAATGTTCCTCCTGTGAGGAACAATGTCACCAATATTTCACAGACTACAAAAACAGATTATAGAGAACTTCAGTATCTTGCCTAAGGTGGATTATTAAGAAGTGATTGATTTCTACCATGAACCCTAGCAACTAACTCTGTCTTATCTACTTTACCCTGTGATACACTGCTCAGTGCAATGCTAATAATTATTTGAAGAAGAAGTATTAAAAAAAATCAAGTCCATTTGCTGTTTAACAGTCTATTATTATTACTATAATAACCTAGTCTTCATGATTCATTTCTATTGTGAGTATACAATGAAATCCACATTACATTAAAAATATTTTATTATGATCTATGTCGTTTTTTCATCCTCCCCAAGAAAGCAATGAGAAATGCAAATTTGTAGTCCTGTTAACAATTACGAAAGCTTGATCATGTGTTCTTAAAAGTCTTGGTATGTGAATCGTGTTCCCAGCATGCTCCTCCTGTGCTATATTTCCTTGAGGTGCATGTCTCACATTCACATCTCTAAGTTACCACTGCCTTTCTTGCACAAGAATCCAAATGTTCAGTCTCTGCTCATGTGCCTCCTTGAGGTTCTGTTGGAACATGCCCAATTAATGCCTGAACATGACCCCTCCGTGTGGATTCATGCACAGTTATATGCACAGCCAATCTGCCAGGCCTGACCGACAGCCTCACACCAAAGCCTCCTTTTCTCAGCAGGAATCCAGCAAACCAGATGTCAAGTGCATATTTCCTGAGCATTTTATGGGCTCCATAGAGAGGCTCTCACAGTATGTTTCAGGCCTCAGTTTAGTGCAACTTGTCAAAATGAATTGTTTCATTTCTATACCACAAATGCCAGGTTGGGAGAAAATATTTTAAAGAATATTCTTCATGAGACTTTAGGCTTTCATGTTCTTAATTAAAATCCTATGGACTTTCGGGTTAGAATAAGGTCTTAGAGATGGGTGTGGGGAGTGCAGGAGTTTCACTTCTTTACCAATGTTGAACCTGGACAACTAAAGTCTCAACTTCTTCAACTAGGAGGAAGATGACACAAGAACTTGATGCATCTTCAGAAGTGGCTGTATAATCTCATGGCATTAGAACGCATAGCAGAGGCTAGATGTGGGACTGTCTCACTGTTACCTGGAAAGATGCAAACTCTACGGGCAGGCCACTAGATAGATCTCCATTTGCCCTCTGAGGTTCGCCAGTCTGGTATTCCCCCATTGGACTACAAATGGCTGTTTGCCTATTTCATAAATGCACAAGCGGATTCTTTTCCCTGAATTCTTTTGCATTTACAAAATAGTGTTTCATGAAAAGGACATGTTTTTTTTTTTTTGTAATTGTCCAAACTTGACTTTTCTAAAATGAAGTGTGTAAGGAAAATGCTTTGGGTATTCCTAAATGAACAGTTTTGAGATCAAATCAAAGACTCAGTTTTCACACGTGTAAGTGGGAATGGAACGATGTATGCTACGTTATAAGCCACCTGAGCTTCTGCTTTTATTCTGGCTAGCTAAGTCTTTATATACTCCCTATTATGCATTGTCAAGAATACTATTGCTATTTCAGTTATAATCATATGCCACTTAATGACAGGGATATGTTCTGAAACATGCATCATTAGGCAATTTTGTCACTCTGCAAATAGCATAGAGTGTACATACATAAACACAAACAGCATAACCTACAACAGAACCAGACTTTCTGATACTGACATTATATATTGTTATATTTAATATATATAATATATATATATATGTGTGTGTGTGTGTGTGTGTGTGTGTGTGTGACATAGCCCACTACTCCATAGTCATGAACAAAATAACACTAGATTAAATCGGGTACTAGCAAAAAGGATGTCATCAAGAGACTTGGTAAACAAGACCTAAATGATGCTATTGTCAGTGTACCATCATTTCTGGTCTCACAGTAAATTTTCTTATAAAAGGTAAGGAGTACATTCAAATAATAACAAAAGATATAGTAAATACAAACCAGTAAAACAGTCATTTATTTGTCATATACTGTTTTAGGTGGTGATTGGAGACAGGATCTGGTCCAAGGCTGCTGACTTATAATTAATAATTGATCTTCTTGCCTTAACTTCCTGCAAGCTGGACTTCTAGGTCTGTGTCATCAGGCCTACATAACACAGTCATATGTCAGCATTATCAAATAAGATACAGAGTGTAGAACTATAGCGATACATCTATATGCAACTGGAATGACGGTAGACGTGTTTACAGTAACATCACCAGTGTGTGAAAAAGGTATTGTGCTATAACATTAGAATGGTTAGGTGATAGGGATAGGAATTTTTCAGTGCCATTAAAATCTCCCAAGACCACTGTCTTTATACGTTAGTGGGTGACTGAGACATCACTCTGTGGTTCATGACTGTGTAGTAATTATTATTGATTATTCTTTCATCAATTTAGAAGACAAAAACCTTGTGAGAACATGAAAGCAGTCAACAAGTTCTTCCTCAGGTGCCAGTATGAATGTCCGTGGCCATAATCGCAGCCTTCATTGATTATGTATCATTTCTTCAGTGGTCCATCAGTCAACAGTTGGTGCCTCTTCCACTTTGCCCGGCTGTTGACCCAAGCAAGTCGGAGCATGTGCACTATTTCAATGGGTTGAGAGCCGCAAGCCCATTGAGTCATTATCTTTCTTTACCCTTTTTTAATCACTGTTTACTCTTCTAGTTCATGTCCCTAAGATCCTTGCTGCTAATATAGCCTTGGGTCAAACTCCGGCATGTATTTCTTGGCCCAAAACTTGATGTTTTGGGCCAGAGCCCATAATTCTATGTCCTTTTGGAGAATATACTGGCCTGGTGCCTGAGTTATCATGCCCACCCACTTGGCTTCTGGTATCGTGTACCATCTCTATGCAGCCATTCACCACCTGTCCTTTTTTGTGAAGATTTAGTCAACTCCAACCTACATGGTTAGCCTTTCTTAATTGTTAAGCATTTGGAAGCCTTTCCTACTTCATATTTGCTGGAGTTGTATGTGACATTTCCTTTGTGTGTGATTTGTCTCCTTTGAACACAGGGGCTGACTGAGTCCTCCTCGGATCTTCTACCTACCAGACACATAGACTATGTCTCTTAATGGATGGGCTGATTACATTGCAGAATTAAGGAAACACTTTCTATTCTCCTTCAGTCAAAATCTGATGTTATCAAAAAGTCAACACTTTAGAGAACATACATTTTATTGTTATTTTTTGTTATTATTATTGTTATTTTGACAGAGTCCCAGCCCACCTGGAAGTCACTATGTGGGATCTCATAGAGATCTGCCGGCCTCTGCTTCATGAGGGATGAGATTAAAGGCATACACAACCACATATATTTTAATTGAAGTAGCTCTTACTGAAGAGGCCTAAGAACTTGACTCAAATCTTACATTCTCCACCAATCATTCATTTATTGCTTTTGGATTAGAACTCTAAATTTTCTGTGTATTTGATCATGTTTAAAACAGAACATATATCTACCTAATTCTGTTCCTTGAGAATTGAATTTAAAAAATCTACATGTAAGGTGCTTTGGAATCTGGTAATTGAAAAAAAATGTGCGTCACGATGAATGCTTGGTTTTCTTTTACTGTTATTCTCTAAATAACATCCGGATGTCATATTCAAGTGTTACTTAGTTTCAAACAAATGCTTCTTTTCCAACATTTTCAGGTCCATATATGCAGATGCATGACTGATTCGAGGTTGATAATAACTGGTGGCATTTCCAGTGGGAATGTCGTCCTGGTGATCTCATTGATATCAGCACCTTCAGGGCTTAAAATAGAAGAACCAAAACCCACTTGTACATGCTCCTTCTTAATACACTGCTATGGGGTAAAGAGAAATTATTTCTAAAAAGACAGTTAAGTACAATTCATTGGCTCTTCTCTGCTCAAATTATCACTCCCTTCAGTGCACCCTCTTCCTTGTAGGTGAGCTCTGCACTTCAGAGAAAAGGACACTGGTGATGTGGAAGCCCTTCCATGGTGTTACAAACAAAAATGACAACAGCAAAGCTGGACTTTGATTTTTCCCTTGAATCAGTACTATCGAAGAACCAATTAGTTCTAGTGAATATTTGTCTTCCATTTATTTATTTAGTTCTAAAGCAACGGCTCTTTAGAATTCTGTTGAGGAGGATGCTTTGAACATCGGAGATGGCAGATTCCTTTATTAGTCATAGGCTGCACTCTACTAATCAGATCACTATGTGTGATGTCCTGAAGGCTTTCTGCTCAGGCTGTTACCCTAAGAAACAATGAATGCTCTTTTTATAACTATAGAAGGCTAGAAGCACAGTATACCACTTACTGACTATTGAACCTGTTAGGGAAAACTTTTGCTTATCATTATCACTCAAGTAAAAATTGTATTACTCTTGACAGGGTTCAGAGAAAAGAGGCTACAGAAGAGAACTGGAGAGATTTGCCTCTTGATGAAGACACTAGGTGCCTGAAGACAAATTAGCATCATGAACATCCTATCATAGCTTATGGTAGATGGTATGGAGTAAATGCTTGCTTATTTAATGACTTGGATGGAATCCAGCCATGCCAGTGATATTTAAATTGGGTCTGTGGCAATTGAATCAGAAAAAATGCTTCTCTGTTAGCCTATTCTAGAACATTTCCACTTCTGAGTAATTTCCAGCTCTCAGAGAACAAAATGAGAGTGCTGGTGTTTATCTTTCCACTCCCTTGGCTACCATTATTCTTAGCTCTCCTTGTGCCTCATTTAAACCAGCTTGGTCTGAAAACTCTCTACTTAGCATCTTCCTATCTTGTCCCAAGGAAGCTCCCGAGCTCTAGGGTACATACAAGCAATGAGAGCTTAATATCTTGCTTCTTCTTGGGGCCACTTGCATTTTTATAAGAGCAGAATCCTGTAATTTAAGAAAACTAGGAGTAAAATTTCAAACTCCATCAGTGGCTGGAAGAACATTTCTCTGTTCTCTCCTCATCAGTCAGAAGATCCTCAAAGACCCTTGAATCATACTCTGCCTGGCTGTGTTGCTCCTGAGAAAAGTCTATTTTTTTCCAGTGAAAGCACACGCAAACACCCTGGTGTCATGGGTTTTAGCTACAAACTCTCTGTTGCTTCTTCCCAGCTATCTTGCATTTTTGCCTATGCTTTATTAATGCCAAAATATTCTCCAAGTTAAGCGTAACAATATATTCCCCTTTCTAATAAATTCTTTCTGTGACTTCAGGCATAAGAGAGATTTTACTCTATCCTGTTGCGGAAACAGTTCCTCTGATCCTGATGTTTTTTAAACTTTTGCATTAAGGGAATTATTTTGTGGATGCTCTAATCAATCTTGAAGAAAGCAGGGGGCAGCTAGCACTTTTAACTGAAAGCTAATCTTATTAGTCAACCTCAGACCCAGGGCTGGCAATTACCAGAATCTCTGAGCATATGCCTAGGTAATGAAAATTTGTAAACCAAGTCCGGATGACTCCCTGCTCCTCCTGGGACCCTGTGCAGTCAGGGAAGGGTTTCAATTGATTTTTGTCCTTGCTTAAGAATATGCAGAAGATTTTAACAGTGCAAGAAGATGTTAGAATTAAAAGAAGAACATGCCTGTTACTCTTGTGGTCAGATTGGTCCTGATAGGCATCACCCCCTTCGGGATCCAGTACAAGATTTTAAGTGGAGTTCTTGCATGAGAAGTGGAAGGGTCCTGAAATTGCCTCCATGGGGGAAAGTGCTGGATGAATGTATTCTATTTACTGATGGCTGCTCCCAATCATGGATGCAAATACCCAGATAGTAAAGAATCAGCAGAAACACAAAATAAAAGCATAGAGTTGGCAGCGTGGCTATGAGAACCAGAAATTGCTCCAGAGGAGAAAAGACAGGCTACACAGATTATGAGGGCGCTTATGCAGATGAGGTAAGGGCATCATCAGAGCTGCAAAATGGAGCAAGATGTGGACAGTTGGTCTGAAGAAAGCACCTTCTTACTAGCAATGATCAATATACTAGGAATGATGAAAATACTAGCAATGATGAATATTTCAAGGGGAGAAATGCAAGGAACATATTTCCCTCTCTTGTAGAGTGTGTGTCTGTGATCATTAGGACCCAAAGTAGAAGAAAGGAAATAATTTGACAAAATGCCCAGAGGCACCACATGATATAAAGCATGACATTTTTCACATATGTGTAGGCTTGTTTCAAAATGGGCATTGCTTTTAAAAAGGAGAGCTTCGGAGCTTTAAAAATGTAGATATGCAGTCAACTTTGAGTTATCTGCACTAATGAAGTCGTGGGGGATCGGTAAGGAAAATCACAGCTATATTTCAAAGGCAGATAATCAAAAGCATATCTGCCTTTCTCTCTCTAATTCTGGAGAAGTCAGACAACCTGGGCATCACTACAAAACGAAGGAATTGTCTAGACGTGTACTGAAGGTAGGTCCTATATATATAGGATGTAGTGATTTTATGAGCAGCCCAGTCCAAATATGTTCGGTAACTGTGGAGTTGTGTATGTGCATTGGGCAGTGGATAAAGAACAGGGAGCTATGAAAGTACTCCTGGAAGGAAAAGGAAAATACTGACATAGGGGAGAAGACTTCAAACAGGTGCTGAAGGTGGCTTTCCTGATCTCTTGCTTCATGGGTTCCTTCATTCTGAGCATCTTTATCAAGAGGCTTTGCTTTGACCTGACCTTTTATCAAGAGTCAGGATCTGATGTGAACTGGTAAACTACTATGGTCTTCAGAACATGGTCATTCATCTCCTCCTGTGGATGTGGGCACTGCAGTCTTAACTTGCTGCTTTGTCAAATTTCATAGCCTACATCCCAGAGTGAGGCCAGTTCTGTTAGCCCACTGGAAAAATTGGCCCTGTTCAATCACGGGTCCCACCAGAGCCCCATCTGTTGCTACTGTCCAAGTTATAGAGAAGAGGACGAGAATTGTTAGGAATTCAAGTGATCGGGTGGGCAGATGGTAAAGTTGCCACTTCAAAATGAAGATATTTTTAAATGAAATATGTTTCTATTATTTGTGAATAAAATTTTGCTTTTGAATTTCCTGAACCATGTTTTCTGAGAAACATCTAAAACCAAGTTGATTTTTTTTTTTACTTTTATTTCATGTATATGAGCGTTTGCCTGCTTGTGTATAAGTGTACTATGTATGTGCCTAGTATAGACTGAGGCTAGAAGAAGGCCTCAGATAACTGGAGTTTTGGAAGGCTGTTAGCCACCATGTGGATGCTGGGAACTGAATCTAGATCCTTTGGAAGAGCAGTAAGTGCTCTTTAACAGGGCTAACCATCTTTCCAACCCCACCCAGGTGATTCTTGAAGCTCATATGTTAGGTGTCAGCCTAGAAACAAATCTGTATCTTATTAAGAATCTCAAAGCCCATTTTTTCAACTTTCTCAGGAAACTGATTACTTTTAAAATTAGGTTTTGTGAAGAAAAGAAGGGATTTTTTTAACTGAAAATACAAAGATACACAGAAAGAGGGAGAGTTGGTCTATTCCATCTTTGAGTTTTACCATGTGTCAATGTTGGTCAAGGTAGTCTAAGAGACTCCCCAAATAATATAGACTACCGCCACAGCTGTTTATTGTCTCCAAGAGCTTGAAGGTAAGGCCCTGTTGCTGAAAACAAGACATACTTCAGACAAAGGAAATATCCAGCTGGAACTGACCTGTGAGCCTTCCTGAAGATTAGCTCTCATAGTGTCAAAAGATGCTATGCAAGCTGCCAAGAGAGAAAAACAATTAATGATCCTACTCAGCTATAAACCCTGTGGACCACAACAATGACCAGCCCAGCAAATTATCTCTATTTGTACAGAAATGACACTTTTAGCTTGGGAGTAATTAACAGCTGTCTAATTAGACTTAGGGCCACTTAATGGGAGGGAATTCATGTACTGTACTGTGAACATAGCCAAGTATACATGGCTGGAGAAGTCATAGACCCTGGAGGAAAACCTACTTCTGTCGTATCACTAGACCAACATACTTTCTCACTATATTCTAAATATGTGTCCTTATAATTACAAACAAGTGTACCTGTCACCACTCATCAAAAAGTCTTCTTTTTGTAACAGATGGAGGCTATTACAAAGTTCCACAACTGGTTAAACGCAGAGAATAGGTGACTGTGAGATGCCAAGCCCTGAGCGATGTACCTACAATGCAACCTCTGCATCAAAGTCTCAGAAAACACTGTGGAAGAGGGGTCAGAAAGACTGAAAGAGCCAGAGGGACAAGACAGCTGCTGCCAGTGAACATATTCTAGACATGATAAGGCAACCACACCAATGAAATCTCTACAGCATCGTAGTGTAACAAGATTTACATGACAAAACCAGTTGACATGCCAAATGATGGGGAAGACTTTAAGGGGTCCTACCTCAAAATGAAGAACTACAGGTCATCAATAGATGCTTGTGAGAGCGAATCAATTTTTTCCAGGAACTAGCTCCCTAAGTGGGCAGCCCTAAACACAAGTACACATGATGAACACCATTAAATGGACTCAGTATAATTTATATATATAAAGAATATATATATAAAGATATATATTAATATATAAGGAGAAGAAGATGACAATAAATGGAGATGTAGTGGAGATATGGCAGGAGTTCCGGGGGGAAATAATGCAGCAAATACAATACTCATGTATGAAATTATGAAAAAGATTTAAGAAAGGATGGAACTGGCAGTGGGCCTGGACAGAGACTCCTTCCGCTGCTTTCTGAGGAGCTGAGAGAATGAATGGGGCACAAGGAGGAGTCCCGGAGGCTTGTCTTTAGCTCCCTGGTTTCTAAGTTGCTTATAAATAACATGGCTGCACTCAAGGGAGGAGAGGATATTTGACAAGGGACTTGGTCTAGGAAACTGGGTCAGAGGGCTGCTGCCAGCAAGTAGGAAGTGGCTGAGAACTGAGGGCTATGTGTTCCACTTACAGGGCACAACTGAGTCTCTAAGTTCCTTCTACTATAATATTAAATGAGTTATATAGTATATTCACTCCTATAAATGTACCATATTTTACTCAAGATGTTCTCAATTCTTATGTATTAGTGTATTTCCAACTTCCTTGAAAAATTATGGTGAATTTAAAACCACCAAAGCAGTACTTAGAAACCCTCAGTTTTCTATCTCTGTTAACTAACACAATGATACTGTTGTATAGACCAATAGAAAAAAAAAAAACTAAAACAGAATAACATAGCCTGGTTGAGTTAGAACTGCTGGGTTGGGAATTTAGCTCAAGAGTCTGTGTTTTGGTGGTCCTGTAGGTAACCAGTGCCCATCAAGATTTGGGGGCCTCTCTGGATCCAGGCCTCTGAGACATTTTCTAGTTATAGGTACAAGACCAAGTTTGTTTCTGTCATCGTTTGAGAATCATCTCAGGCAAGATTCTGAATTTCTTGAAAGACCTAATAGACAGTGAAAACACTAAGTCTATTGGTGTTTGCTGAGAGGTCTGATTTCCACCTGGCCTTGTCATAAAGTATTCAGTTAAGTATATGTTCAAATAGAGAGTAAAGGTTACCTATAGGTACCTATAATAACAGCCTAAAAAATTAAATGGAAAATTCCAGAAACAAACAATATATGCTTAATAATTCTTATTATAACATTTTATCATAATTGTTTTATTTAATTAGTTAGTATAGATTAATTAATATCATTAATCTCTTAATATGACTAATTTATAAATTAAGCTTTATGGATATCCAGGGGATACCAGTAATGGAGTTGATCTTAACCTCCAGAACATCTTGAAATACAAGTGGCTTGAAATAGCTGGGGTTGTGAAGTTTCTTTTTCTTTTAATACAGTCTTAATGGGGAAGTATTTCCTTTCTTCCTAGTTTGTGTATTCATAGAGGTCTATCCAAGGGCATGTTAGTGTGATGTGGGAGTTTAAATACCACTTGTCAGTCTGGGTTCCAAGGAGCTTTTGTGTACCAAAGAAGAGGAAAAGATTTGTGTGTCAGTGTATTTATAAAATGAAATATGCTTTTCTCAATGGAAAGTAACATTTTGTTCCAAAAATATTCGAGATGATGAGAAACTCTCCAAGTGGTAATTATTTAGTTCATTTTTAACCAAGTTGTACAGATTATTCTAATTTACTTAATTATTTTGTGGAACATTGGCATCCTAAAGAACAACACCTAGGAAATGATCTATGGTGTCCTATGGAGCAAGCTTGGTAGATGGTTCTGTCGTTTTTGTAGAAGGAAACTGGGCTTCACCCTAAGTCTATATGTAGGTGTTGTCTAAAGTACTTCATTCTAATGATGTCACAAGTAAACCACTTTATCATCTGAGACTCAACTTTTTCATTTCAAAAATGGAGCAATTTGAGGACCAAGTGAATTACTAACAGGCAGTCCAACAAAAGATCTGCTGTATGGAATTGTTGCATAGACATTGGTCAAGCTTATATTTGGTTCTATCTTTATCAGGGTGTTCAAAACAGTAGCAAACTTTATACCATGTAAATAAATGTGTAGCACACCCATTTGCATGCCCTGGCAGGAGATCAGATGTGCTCATGCTTACTTGCCTGAACCTGCTGCCCTAATGCATGAGTCCATGCTGCTTCTAGACGCCTTCCAAGTAGAGAGGATGCTACATTTACCAGTGGGTATCCCGTACAGGGTCATCAGGGTCTTCTTTGAGCTGTGTAATGTGGAAGCCCTGCTTGGAACCCTGATCTATTTGATGTGTTTTCTGTTCTTTCTTATTACACAGCCATATTGTGCCCTTCCTGGTTAATTAAGTACATGAGGTTCTCTCCCATTGTTGAAAATGAAGTTTAACTTTTGGCGCTCTTTTCCAGACTCAGAAGACGAGTGGGTCAGAGTTAGCTGGCAAGAATTTCAAGTTGTACCAGACGTTCTTAGAGGAGACGAAGGACCTCCCCCAGCTCTGCTGCGTCTGTTCCCTGCAACTTGTTTCCACACATACAGTTTGGTTCCCACAGAACACATCATATGGAATGAGATGCATAGCATCAGATTTCCTGGCAGTACAGGAGGGCGGCATTTGCAATGATCAGGCCTAAGAACACACAGGACAGAGACGAGGCCAAGGGACCTGCCGCTTCTCCATCACTCATGTGCATGGGTACTTCTGCTGGACACTCCATTTTCAAGATCACTTTTCAATCCTCATGCCAGTTTTGTGAAAAAGCTATTATTGTCTTCTTGTTAGAGGGCACCAAAGATTTCAACACAGTGTCAAGCACATAGTGTACATATCTTAGTAAAGTCTCTTTCCCTTAGAGGAAGAAGTAGGCTCAGATCCATGTAGCAATTTGTCCAATGTTATGGAGTACAATAGTGAAACAAAACAAACAATTTGAATCAGGTATTCTGACTTCAAAAGCTATGTGAGTTTAAATGGTTTAGGTGGGCTTCTTGGATACACGTGGAAGGTGGGCTTTAATGGGTTTGGTATAATTTTATTATTTTCCCCCTTCTTTTTGTCCTATTTAAATTTTTGAAATGTAACTCAAATATAGCAAAGTAAATAACCACAAACATATCTCAACTTTTTATTATATAGTTTGTGCTATCAGGCCAGTCCCAGCTTCCTGGAATCTTCCTCATCACAATTCCAGACCCACCCTAAGCAAGAGTGACAGTCCTCTGAGTACCCTTTCTTTCCTTTAAAGTTTGCATGATTATATATAATTACCATATTTCAGTTTTGCCCCTATTAGGAGATTTACATTAATGATCATGCGGAACTTATGGTTTGCTGTCTTAAAAGTTGTTCATGAGAACCTCATAAGATATTATACGTTATTCACCTCTTTTTCTTTACTGTTGAGTGAACTAGCCTGTTGGCTCATCCATCTACTGATACTTTGATTGTTTCCAAATTTTGGCAATTGCAAATGAGTCTTCCGGAAACACAATGCAGGTTTTTACATGGTCTAAGTTTTCAGGTCCTGTGAGTAAACACCTAAGATTACAATGGCTGGATTGAGCCTTAAGAGTAGTTTAATTCTGCAAGAAATTGCCAAACTTCCTTGCATTACGGCTGTTATTCTGTATCCCTTCAACAGGCAAATGAGTATTCCTCTTGCTCTACGATCTTATCAGTATTTTCTGGGTCAAGGTTCTGGATTTGGGCTTGAAATTCTCTGATAGCATATACGTGATCTTTCGCTGTATTGTGATCTGCTGATCTTTGATGAACTGTCTGTTAAAGACTTTTGGTGTGATTTAATCAGAATTTTTTGTGTTCTTACTGTAGAATATTAATATATTCATACATATTCTGGGTAAGAGTCATCAAGTGTGTCTTCTCCAAATGTCTTCTCCTGTTTCTAATTTCAATTCTTCTCACACTGTGGCAAAAAATTTGTTTCATTTTGATGAAACCTGGCCTTTTATCAGCACTTTTGGTGATGAATCTAAGAAGTCATCCCTGTACCCGAGATCACCTGGACTTTCTGCTGTTACCTTCTGGTTTTATACTCTTGTACTTTCTACCTATATGCATATATTCACTTTTTAAACTTTTTTTTGATAACTATAAGATCTGTGTCTAGGTCACTTTTTTCATTCCAAATAGATGGCTATTTATGCTAGAAACATTTTTTAACAAGATTATATTTGGTTCATTGTACAGATGAGTTGTCTATAGATCTATGTGGGTGTGTTTCTGGATTTTCTATTACACTCCTCTGTGTACCTACTATCTTGTCTGAATCACACAGCCCTGATGAATGTAACTTTAGAGTATGTTTTAAAACATACTCTATTACTTACTAGTTTTTTAACGATTTTTTTTCTCTTTATGTTGATTTGGCTATTTTGATCTTTTGCCATTCCCCCACAATAACATTAGATGCAGTTTCTTTTTATTTCTGAGATGATTTCTGAGGAACTGGATTGAGAATAATTAAAATGCAAAGAAGGGATTTCTTGATTATATTGTTTTTTCTTATCCATAAACATGGTATATATCTCTATTTATTTAGGACCTCTTTGATATCATTCAATAAATACAGTATTTTCTTCATGTATAGATGAATATACGTATGTGAATTAATATGTTATTTAGATTTATACAAAAATATTTCATTTCTAGGGATTGCTAATCAAAATGACAATAGACTTTTAAAATTTCAAGTTCTGCTTTTTCACTGCTTAATTGTTTTAGGATAGTTATTATTGATTATTTCATTTTCTATATAGATGATCATATAGTCTCTCAATAAAGCCAGCTTCATTCCTTAATCCTCAATATATCTACATTTATTTGTTTCTTGTTTTATTGTACCAGTCAGTATAATAAAACAATCTGAGAGGATATATCATCCTCTCATTATAGTTCTTAAGAGAAAAGCTTTAAGATTCTTACTGTTGTATCAGTAACTTTATGTTTCTGTCAGTGTATTAAATTGAGGAAGTTCCACTCAATTCTTCCTTTGCTGAGGATTTTTTTTAAATTATGAATTGGTGCTGGATTTTGCCATATACTGGAAAGACTGTTACTGATGATATCATGAGAATTTTTCTTCTTTATTAACAATGTCATAGAATATATACACTAATTTTTGAATGATGGACTGGCTTTAAATAACTGGGATAAATCTCATGTAGTTGTCACTTTGGGTTATTTTATACATGACTAGATTCAGTTTATTAATGATTTGTTGAGGATTTTTATACCTATAGTGATGAGAGATATTGGTTTATAGTATTTGATTCATATGTTAGTTTGGTGGTAAATTAAAGGATGAGTTAGGAATTAATCTCTTTGATTTTGTCTTATAGAAAATACAGATATAATTTCTTTTTAAATATACTAGGTGTAATTCACTGGTGAACATATCTGGATCTGGTGCTTTCTGTTTTGAAAGTGATTTTTTTTCTTACTAGATAGACTAGATAGACTTACTAGTCATATTATCCATTTTCTGTGTGGATGTTTAAATGATGTCTTCTAAGGAATAGGTTCATTTGAACACTTGGTTCCTAGTTGGAGGAACTATTTGGGGAGGTCATGGAATATTTAGGAATTATAACCATTCTAGGAAAATCATGTCACCAGGGGTGGACTTTGAGAGGTCAGAACTTTGCCCCACTTTCTCTACTTCCTGTTTCTGTCTAAGATGTGAATTCTCAGCTTCTGCTCCAGCTGCCCCTCCTCCCCTGCCATTATGGACAGTTTATCCTTCTGGAACTGCAAGACAAAATAAACTCTATTTTTCCCAAGTTGTTTTTATCACAGCAACAGAAAAGTTACTAATGGAGTCTGGTCGGGAGCTTATTGGTTTTATTAATCTTCTCAAAGAACTAGGTTTGGGTCTCATTGATTCTTTTTCTTTATTGATTTCATATTTTCAATGGTTTCTGCTGTGATTTATATTCTTTTCCTTATTTAAAATTCAATTTCCTCTTCTCATTCTAGTTTGCAAAGGTAAAAGATTGAACGATAGGCTCTATATTTTCCTGCTTCTTTAACAAATTCATTCAATGTTAGGAAATTTACTCAACATATTGTATTCTCTGCACCCAATCCTGTATTTTGACAAGTTGTGTTTCCATGGTCATTTAGTTCAGCATATTTTAAAATAGTTTATGTAGGGCTGGAGCGATGTTTTATCAGTTAAGAGCACTGGCTACTCTTGAGGACCCAAGTTTGATTCCCAGCCCCCACATGACAGCAACAACTGTCCATAACTCTAGTTCCAGGGGATCTGATACCTTCTCCTGACCTTTGCAGGCACTGCATGACACAGATGCACTTACATACATGCAGTCAACACACTCTAACACATAAAAGAGAAATAATTAAAATATAAAAAATAATAAACTATGGATCTGGAGAGATGACCCAATGGTTAAGAACACTGGTTGCTCTTCCCGAAGACCTGGGTTTCATTCCCAGCACCCATATATCAGCTAGCAACCATCCCTAACTCCAGTTCCAGGGGAATCCGTTGCCCTCTTCTGACCTCTGGGAGCATTTTATGACTTGGATGCATTTGCATACATGCAGGCAATACACTCACACACAGAAAATGAAAATAACAAATAGAATATTAAAAAAATAGTGTCTTAAAATTTAAAAATAACAAATAAAATATTAAAAAATAAAGTAGTTTCCTTAAAATTTAAAATGAAAATAAAATATCTTCATGTGCTTTTCACTCAGGTGTTAGCTAGAACCAGAATGTTTTTCTTCAAGTCTTTGAAGTTATTTCATTCATAGTCTGTGTCATTTTCAATTGCATTTGGATTAATGAGCAAACATGTATTTTTTTCTCTGCCTTTAAGCTGACCAAATCTGTATTATGACCTACTATGTGATTTACCTTGGTGAGTGCTCCAAATGACTTTAAGAAGAGCAATAATCTGAAGTTTTCAATTTTATACGGTTGATTGACAGTTTTGTTAATTTTAATATGTTCTTTCTTGTATTCTGCCTGTTTGATCTGCCCATTTCTATTAGAAGAGTCTGGAAGTCTCATTTCTTTCCCCTTGAAGCTCCATCGGCTTTGACCTCAGGTTTACTGTTGCTCTATATTAGGCAAACACAGAGCAGGTATTGCTGTCTTATTGCAGCCTTGACTCCTTTGTTTTTCTGTCATGACACATCTTAAAAATATTTTATTTATTGTTTTTTACTTTCTGTGTATGAATATTTTGCCCGCATGGAGTGCACCCATGTTGTTCCATGTCTTTGGAGGTCAGAAGAGGGAGTCAAATTCTCTTGGAACTGGAGTTACACACAGTTGTTAGACACTATGTGGGTCCTGGAAATTGAACCTGGGTCCTCTGCAAGAGCAGTGCTCTTAACTGCTTATCCTCTGGCCCCTGTGATGGCGCTTTAAAAAAAACATTTAGTTATTTAGTGTATGTGCATGTGTGTGTGTGCGCGTGTGTGTTTGTGTTTGTGTTCCCTCCTTTGACCTCCACTTGGGTTCTGTGGTGCTTCTTATCCCTGATAACTTTCTTCGCTCTGAAGTCCGCTTGGTCTGAAATAATTATGAACGCTCATATTTTCTTTTATGAGTCTGCTAGTTTTAATCTACATATGTTTTTACCTAAGTGGGTTTCTTTTTCAAAACAAATTGGGTCTTGTTTTTAGAGCTCCTCTGTTGATCTCTAACCTGCAACTGGCATATTTAGGGCATTTTTCTTTAAGATTATGTTGATATAGTTGATTTATTATATTTCATATGTTTAATTTTTCTGTATTCCTCTCCCTTGTGCTTTGTTTTGATTTTTGATTTCCACATTTCATCAGTCTTTTGCGATTTTAACTGAGCATTTATGACTATTTTCCCTGCTTAGCAGATCAGTCATATTTTGGAGGGTTATTGCCCTACATTTTATAATTTGTTATAAAACGATTTTTGAATAACTTTTACATAACAGGATATAGATTTGAAGAAACAATAGCTATTTTACAGTAACATGCTTCTAAGTTCATGCTCTGTTTGCTTTAGTATAGTGATCATCATTCATTCTACTTAGATACAAACACCTAAGTGTTTCGGGTAAAGATAACTGAATACACTATTGCCATTTTATTTTTGACTATACTCTTGTTTGATGGACTAAATGAGAATAGAAGAAAGACATTTTCACTTAATCTCTGCTTAGAGATTCTCAAATGATTTTCCTCTCTGTGAGTAGATCTGAATTGCTGTCCTACGTAATCTTCACCCTCTTTGAAGATTTTCCTCTAACATTTCTTACAAGACATGCTAATAAATTCTTAGAAGTTTTGCTTGTCTGATGAAGTCTTTGCTTCTCTTTCATGGGTACAGAACAGTAGTTTGGTATGTACTTTTATTCTTTCCACAGTATAATATTTCACTCCATGGCTGTCTTAGTTATGTGGTTTCTGAGAAGTAATATGCATTTCTTATTTTTGTCCCTCTATTAATAAGACGTTATCTTGTCTGTGGAATTCTTTCAAGATTCTTTCTTTATCTTCAGTTTTCTGGAGTAGCTTTGTGGGAGGCACATATTTTTAATCTGCCTGTTGTTTTTTGAGTTTCTGGACCTATGATTTAGCAGTTGACATTAATTCTAATAGTCGTTATTGCTTCAGACATTACTTATGTTCCTTTTCTGCTCCTGTGTCCATATTATATGTTACAAAATATATGTAATATTACATTTATATACATCGTACATCTTTACAGTTATTTCAGAGATCTTAAATATTCTCTCTCTCTCTCTCTCTCTCTCTCTGTTTCTTTTTCTCTTTCCACCTGTGTCTTGGAATTTTCCTACATGAGTTCTTGAAGCTCATCGATTCTTTCTTTCGCTGTGCTTATTCTATTTTTTAGTCCATCAGAGGTTTAAAGGCTTTATGTAGTCCCTTTATAGTGTTTTCAATTACCAGTATTTCCAATTTAATGTATTCTAGAATTTCCATTTCTGTTCTTAATACCTATCTGTTCTTTCGAGCTGTCTACATTTTCAATGAACTCTCCCAGCATGTTAATCAGAACAATTTTAAAATTTCTTTATTTGATGTTTACAATATTCTCGCCATATCCAGTGAGTTTTCATGCCCCTTCCATCTCTTCAACGGAATTCTTCACCGCTGGTGTCCTTGTAGCATTTCTACTGATAGATGTGTAGATTTTGGTTGTTTTGTTCTCATAGCCAGAAAATCACCAGTAGGTCTGATTCTAATTTAACGGTTTTAATGGTTCACACATCTCCCTTTTCTTGTGGATACTCACTGTGAGGCTGGTGGGATCTTCGGAGGCATGTGACACAAGTGTGTTCTGAGCCTTCCTAGGACTTTGTCCCCTAAAGTTTTAACTCAAGGCTTGCACACTGTCAGCTTCCATCAATATTCTCTTTAGTTTCTTTCCTCCAGCACTGGCTCAGCTACTGGTGTCTGCCTGTTAAGCTGCGATTCTCCATAGCCATCTGTTTATTTCTCTTATTTAGAGGTAGTGGTTTGTCCTGTGATCTCATTTTTTTTTTTTTTTTCTAAATGACCTAAAGGAATGTTCTGGTAAAAACTAGTTTGTTTTGTTTCTTACTTGACTTGTTAGGGCAGGGTGGCAACTTCTAATTTCTTTATTGGTGGCATCAGAGCCTTAAGAACTGTCTTTTAGTGTAGAAGTTCTCTGTGCCCCTAAAACCTGTAAACTGGGTGAGTGGTCCTTGTATAAGTGTGTTGTAACCTGCTCATCCATCTCCAGTGATCATGGACATTTGTTTGTTTTTCCATATATTTTCTTCTGCTGTAAATGGTTTTGTTGTTTATGTATTTGCTTCAGTGGGTATGTTCAAACATATCTGCTGTTTACATGCACAAGAATAAAATCTCTGGGTCATAGTTATGGGGCATTTTCAAATTCTGTGCATAGTACCAATTACTTTTCAAAAGCTATAGTGCCGATGACACACTCTTTGCTCATACATGAAAAGCAATTGCCATTCATCCTCACTATTACTTGGCACCATAGAACTTTAGATAGTTTCAATAATGCTAGACAGTATACAGTGGTATTTCAGAGTAATTTTATTACTTTTTGTTTGATTTCTTTGAGACTGGGTCTCCTTGTAGTGCCAGCTGGCCTAGAACTGGCTATGTAGACCAGACTATTCTTGATCTCACAGAGATCCACATGCCCTTCTTACCAAGTGCTGCGATAAAGGCATACATCACCATACCTGGCTACAATTTTGATTTTTTAACATTGCACCAGGATACTGCAAACCCAAGAAGATATGGTTCAAGGTTACCTTACTAGCCAGTACTATGCAGCCTGGACTCCAGCATGTTCTGATTTGGGATGTCATAGCTATCATTGTGTCTGTGGTCATCATGCTTCTTTAAACATACTTCAGATTGTGAGGAATGCTCTAGAGTGGGTAGAAATGAGCAGAGTTGACTCTTAGTTCTAAGTAAGGGTGCCCCAGCTTAGAAGCGTCATTAGATCAAATGAACAAATCTCACCCTCCAATCTGACTTTCATGGATATAATCATTAAGGATGTTTGGAATAGTTCATGAACATTGTTAACTTCTACCGCATCTCTCTTGCCTAGAAACTCAACAATAGCGCAGAGGCAAATCTAGCCACTGTGTTCTTTCTCTGTGGCAGTGGATGAGTGAAGGTCTCATGGCACATACTAGAGCTGTCCTTCCTGTCAGTGAAGGTAGAAATACATTGGTTCATTGGTTATGCTAGAAAAGAACAAAGTTCTATCTAATTTGGCTTAGCTTATCATAAAACTAGAGCATATTGTTTGGTCATTTTCTTCTTCTATCAGGTTGCCAAACCAGATGCCATCGAGACAAAGGTCCTAACTGCCTCCTTAGACAAGTGCTCTTGGAACATCAGTCAGAACCCTCTTGGACACTGAGAACAGTGGAGGGGAAGCCCTGCCAGGACTTTCAGTAGATGCCCTCCCTTGACATCTCTGCATGGCCTTGATGAAAACAGTGACTGTAGGATTTAGAAATAGCTCTGCTAGTCTGGGTTATTGAGAAAGCTCAAAAATTCTAAATGACTCATTCAAGGTCCTTAGGAATTATTCCATTTTGGGTGTTATAACTACTTTCATTTTGCTATGTATGGAACTTACTCGTCCCTTATGACTTTTTGCCTAAACAGACTTGTTTGGTTGTTGTGGTACTTTTGTTTTTGCTGTTCATTGTTCTTCTTGACTAGTTCGACCAGTGAACAGTGCAATGCCCAGCACTATTTGTTTATAGTCTTCAGCTTTCCCAGACTATCACTTCAGATATAAGGAGACAGCAGAGTACTGAGCCTCAACACTTGCCACTGCTGGGTGATGACAGTGTTGTTTGTGACTCCTTATTAAGTACTGAGCTAGAGTCGCCCTCCCAGCAAAGTTTCGGGAGGATGACACTTCTCATCCTGCCCAGAAGATACCTTATGAACAATGATGTCTTTCTGCAAATCCTTACTGAGAAATTGGTTGTTTTCACATCTGTGTGACTTATAAACAGTCACCTACCACTTAACAAAGGAAATAAGTGCTGAGCAATTCATCACTAGACAGTGTTGTTACTGTGCTAATATCACGGAGTATACTTCCACAAACTCAGATGTCCATGGTGTTACTTGGTGATGTAGTCTTGTGGAAACATGGTAGTACAGGCAGTCCTGTGGGTGATTAAAGCCTCAGTATATGGCACATGACTGTTTCTGTATAGACTGGGACTGAAATAGTCACAAACTGTTTTTAGAAAGAAAGGGTGAACAGAATCCCAGGACTCCCGAGGAAACAAACATTTCCTCCACTCCGCCCACATAAGGAGATTCAAAGGCTGTTTGTGCTTTTATAATGGTCTACAGAATCACACAACAGTCAAGTGCCAGGGAGGGCTTCTGGTTAAGAGACATTTTAAAAGTGAGGCATTTGTTTGGAAAAACTTCAGGCACTTTTCCCTCAAAATCCTTCCCTGGGCTTAATAGCCAGAAAGTTGAAAGAAAAAAAAAATTTTGAGAAAACAGTTTATCAGTTGCTTTGGTTATCCTGCAGTAGTCACCCCTTCCAGCCTCTGCAGGTGACTGTTGTACCATCACAGCAAATCCCCTTGCCCTCAGGGATGCTTCCACTCTCTGCTCTGGAGACTGGGTTCAGGGTCATCCCAGGCCGCTGGGAAGCTTGGAGCGAGGTCTACACACAGTAGATTTGGCTGTCTCACTGCAGCACCAGCTGGTTGTCGATGGTAGGAAAGAATTGAAAGAGTATTTTACACCATGGAAATTGTCTTCCAGGCCCAGATGGACCGTTGCTGTTCTAGCTTTGACAGGCCAGGATAGATATATTCAGAAAGCCTTCCAGCTATTTAGTAACTCTTCCAAAACACTGTCAGCACCCATACTAGCAAGCAGGGAGTGGGAAGGAAGTCTAAGTAGGGAACTAAGCCTAGTTAGTATATATTTGCATAATTATCTCCCAGTGAATGGATGTGTGTTTGGGGGCAGGGATGAGGTCTCCAGGGACACTTGAAGCCAGAGCTGGGTTGAACTTTACTGGATCAGTGCATTTAGACACCTCCACTCCACACACATACACACACACACACACAGGCTCTTGCGTATTTTAAGTGTCCAATGAGAAAGAGCCACATCCTTTAGAATCAACTCACCTGTGAGCTAAAGAGCTGAGTGTGGGCTTCAGGCTCTGAGATATACATCTGGGTATCCCAAGGGCAAGGGCCAGCTTGAGATCACCCTGACCTTCAGACTTCCCTGAAAGTTGGGGAAAGGGGAATGGCAGCAAGATATTGTGGGTCTTGTTCCCCTATCTGGGATCAAAGATGCTGTGCAGATGCAAGTATTTAAAAACAAGATTATAAAGATACTATAGGATTCATGGCAGCGGCACCCTGCATTTAAATATAGCTTTGTGACTGTTAGCAAAATGATGTGGTTAGGAGCTGACTATTAATATAGCTGTGTGCCTGAGACAGACACAGGGGGGTGGGGACTGGGAGAGAGACAGTGAAGAGGGAGCAAGGAAAGGAGAGAGAGGGAGAGAAGAGAGAGAAGAGAGAGAGGGAGGGAGGGAGGGAGGGAGGGAGAGAGACAGAGATTGTCACCTGAGTTTGGAAGGGCATTTATTTTTAGGTGAAGTATGCCCCTTTTATAAGTAGACTTCACAGTTTTGCTTTGAAACTTCTTTAATTAAACCTTCCAAGAATTACAAAATTTATTATGCAGGAAAGGTGGGAAAAGTAATTGGAAAGAATGACCCACCGGACTGCTAATACGTGACCCTCACAAAACAGGTTGCTGGAATTTCTAACACGATAGTGTCTCCTCTATTTAATGTATCACATTCTAGAAAAATAATACCTTCAAGTTTCCTAGACATTTGAGAGAAAGTTTTTGTTGTTGTTGACTGTTTTCTGACAGGGTCTCCCTAGTCCCAGCCTGCCTGTGAAACCACCAAGCTGGCCTTGATCTCACAGAGATTCGCCTGCTTCTGCCTCCCGAGGGCTGGGATGAAAGCCATGTGGCCCCACACCTGGTTCAAAATCTTGATATGGAATTCAGTTTCTGTCCTTTGCAAAAGAACACCTTGGGGTTTTTGTTTGTTTTGTTTTGCACAAACATGCAGAATGTAGACGTAAACTCAGCAGTCATGATGACCTATATTTTAAAACTCAACCATAAAGTCATGTTGCTACTTAAAAAATTCATTAACACATTGAGCAAGTCATTCCTTGGGGGGGGCAGTTATTAATAATGTTCTGTCAGACCAGTAGTTCATTGGACCGCTTCATGCCTTAGATAGTCCAGTTAATGTGTTTAAGTTGCCCGATTATGGATAAGTGAGGAAGAAACCTAAAAAAAAAGAGCATTTCTGGAAGGGAATAGGTTCTCTCTTTCAGGTAAGGCAGCTGACTGGTGCTCTGTGCAGTAAATGAGTCTGTGTTTAAAGCGAAATACCAGACTGTTTGGCTATTAGCCAGTTTTATGTAAATAGGGATGAAAACGTGCCCTTCCCCTGAAGCCGTATTTCCATTGGTTTCTTCACTTAACAGGCCAGCACAGTTAAGATTTTTGCCTAAAATGTTCATTTGGAAAAACAAAAAAGAGAAATACAAAACAAAAAAAAAACTCTCCATATTCTCTTTTAGAACACAAATTAGGCAGTCTAATTGGTCTGGTTCAAAGAGACACAGCTGCCTGAAATTATCTTTGGGGGCTTTATGTCAACACTGCTCTAACAAATAGACCTGAAGTCGGAGTGCTCGTGAAGAACAGGACAAGTTTCTTCTGTATAATCCAGATGAGCCTTCCCTTGTCATTACAGCTATAAACCACTGTACTAAGTGCCCATCATACTTTCTGAGTCAACTCAGGTTGTTCTTCCCATGCTATTCAGATTGCATTTATTGAGAAAGATCTGTGTGTGTTGTGGGAGAGGCAGACCAGACAGACGGCTGCCCAGGAAAACTGTGTCCAAAGGATTTTGATCATTCAAGTATTGACTGTGCCTTAATGGACAGCCATTCTTTGAAAGATTTTATTTTTCATAGGGCTTTCCCATGGTTAAAATAATTTCCTCTTGGATCATTCTTTCGCAATTGGAAATACCACCTGAAGTGAGATGTCTAAGCATGTGAATTTCTGAAACGTGTACATTATTTTCTGAATGTATAGAATTTCCAGCTGACTGTGGTGTCTGTGCCAGTTTTCAAACTCCTTTTGCTAAATGCCTCATTGATTTGCACTATTCCTGTGAAATTTCATGAGTTACACAACATGCTATAGAAAGAAAGGTCCCCAATGACTCATCTGTCTTAATCATTTCCTACAGAACACACATGAAAAACATGTACATTTATGTGCGGAGTGTTTAGAGTTTCTGTTGGATCGTTGGCCATTTTTAGGGACTCTCTACCCAAATTATCCAAATTCATGTTTAAAATAAAACACTGAATAGTAAAATAAAACACTGACATTGAGTCATTCTTCTCCAGCTCAAGAGGGCGTATTTTGGTTGTTTCATTTTGTGCTCCCTTTCTTCCTTCATGTGTTTGTGGATATTTTGAGTTCAAGTCCATCAAATGATCAGACATGTCCTTCACAGGTGCCATGTTCCTACAGTGTATTTGCAAGTGAAAATGTCAAGTCTATATGATCAGACAAAGCCATCCATATGGCTTTCGCTTTCATTCATGCTAATTGCCAAAGCAGAGCTGGGGTTCCTTTTTCACACCATCAAAGCCTAAAGCTCTGATCACAGTGAATCCCATTGACCTCCTACAAACACATGGGTCCTCCAAACTCTTGAATCCTTAGATAGAGATTACAAAGCTCCTGTAAAAGCTTCCGGGTGGAGGGTGGAGGGAGGAATAGGCTGTGGGAATGCTTGCCAAAGGCCTTGACCTGCATTCCGAAGGACAGAAGGATGATGTCATTTGAAGTGTTAAAAATAAAAGAATCACATTGTTCTCACAGTGTTCCCAAACACCGGTCTCATTATGATAATCCAGATTTTTTTTTCAATTTGCTTTTAAAATTTCACCTGACAAACCCTTTATCCTGTCATCCACTTAGAGCTTATATTGTAACACAGTTTGGCCAATATCAACCAATCAGAAAGTGACAAACAAGGTAAATAAACATTCTCCCTCAACAAGAGATATTGAAACCTGGCATGTGAGGAGGAAACGGGAAGGCAGAGTTCCATGCATTTTCAGAAAACCCAGTCTTTGTGAACAGTTCCACAGATATTTACTGAGTAACCATTGTGTGTGAGATTCTGTTCTAGTCCTTTCTGCCACTATAATACAATCATTGAAATAGTTAGCCTATATAGAGGAAAGGTTATTTGGCTCATGGCTTTGGCAGTTCTGGTCTATGGTTGATTGTCCTCTTTGTTTTCAACCTTCGGGGAAGCAACACATGACAGCAAGAGTGAATTCATGAGGAAAATTGCTCGTCTTATGATCTGGAAGCAGAAGAAGGAAAGAAGAAAGGTTTGACATCCCACAATCCCATTCAGGAGTTCTTTCTAATGACTGAAAGACATTACAGTAGGTTCTACCTCTTAAAAGTTCACCTTCTTCCAAAGGCACATGGAGTTCACGCTTTTCAAACGTTCTCTTCTGTGAGAGCGTTTATCTTAATAGTATAGCAATTGGGGTCCCGCATTGTGGTTCATATCTATAACTGTGAGATCGAACTTGGAAGTGCAAGGCAATGAGTTTAAGACCAGACTTAACCATAGTGACTTCCAGGCCAGCCTAGGCTATTGCATAAGACCCTGTCTCAAAAACAAACTCCAGAGCATCATACCTTAAGGATATAGCCCGCATGTTTGTGCAAGGGATGGAAGGGTTGGTCTCTTGAGTATAATGGAGATGACTTCTACCAGTTCAGGAGCCCTTAGTATGTACATCACACACTCCTATACTTGGTGTTCATGCCAACAGGAGTGAAATTTACACCACAGCAATCAGCAGATGCTATAGGTCATGTTGTTTACCCTCCTGTTCAAAGAACTGGATAAGCATTTGCTGACATAGACATACCCATACTTACGTTCCCATGGTGGGAGGGAAAACAAATGTTAGACACTATATGAAAGGTTAGGTAGTGACAGTATTTTGAAGAATAAGACAGGGAAAGAGAAAGAGAGAAAGAATGATGCACTTAGAAGTGCAAAGCTTGTAATTTTTGTTTATTTTAGTAGACATCATTTTTTGGCTCTGTAGTTTGACTGCAAACCCTTCGTATATTGGAACTAGGAAGACTGAGTGCTGTCCTCTGTGGTTGGGTGACTTTCTGCACATCATTAACCTTTATGAGCTTCTATGTGTTCATTGGTAATATTACCAGATTGAAGAAGATGGTCTCCAGGATAACTCTCTGCTCTGTGGTTCTCTCTGGATCTTTTTGCTTACAGATGGAGTGGAATTTGGTCAGCTAGGTCAAAAACAGCAACATGAGAGAAAACCAAATGCTTAGAAAAAAACCCAAGCATCATTATCCGTCTTCTGAAGGATTCATACTCCTCCACATATGCAGGAAAAAACCACATGTTGGCATCAAGATGATTACGTGGAGTTGCTATCTGGCCTTGGTTAAAAAAACATTAGCATTGCAACATTACCAGCTCAAGCACTTTTCAGAAACATTCAGCTGTGGGTTACAGCAGGAGAACTGACTCTGTGGGAATACAATTCATGTCTTAGTGAATAAAGATCCCAGGATTCCAAAGTTTTCATGCGAGCACAAGGTTCTGTGACCTCTGTTGCCCTCCAGAGTCGACTTGCACTCCTGGGATCCTCACAGCCCAGTGACAATCAGACATTTCTTAGGATCCAAAGATCAGCTTTCTCTGTGGTTGGCATAAACAAACACACGCCTTTCCTACAGCAGGTGAGGGCCACTCAGCAAAGAAAGTAGCCAAGAATACCGGCATCCATGAATGATTATGATGAACACCAGGGGAAGCAGAATCTGAGGCTGGTCCCAAGCTCAAGTTCAATTCTCTTTTACTCCTGACCAACCATCACTTCTTAGGTAAATATTATTTTGATCTTAGTCATTTTGTTTTTGCTGTTTCCATCTATAAAATGGGAAGAAGACTCACAACATCCCAGAATTTCTCAATGTAGTAAACAGCGTCTGTGTACCTGTAAACAGTGTAGTTATCATAAAGCATTATTGCAATGACATTCCCCCCAATGAGTAGAATATTCTTCCTTGAGAGGGGTTTCTCTTTTTGACCACACATGTATCAAATGGCATCAAGATCAAATTCTGAAAGGAAACTGTGTTGCCAGATTCTGGAGAGAGGCAATTTATAATCATCTTCATACAGCAACTTTCAGAGAGGGGGAAAATGAAATCTAATTAGCTGGGAAGGCCGAACTTAACAGCAATGGGATATTTCAAACCTGGAATAATTATAGTTTAGATGCCGAATCCCAAACAAACACACTCCCAGTGACGGAAAGAAGCCGGGTGGGTGTCTGGATGTAGCGATGCTTGTCTTTACAACTTTGGAGAGCTGTGTTTGTAGAAAAAAATGAAAGAGCAATAAAAAGAAACAGGAATATGAAAACTGCCTTCGTTCCCATCTTGCTATTTTTCATTCTTTTTGTGCAAAAGCACATTGTAGTTGCTTGCTATCCTCTTCAACATCACCAAAGCCTTTATATGACTTTAAATTTCAAAGCTACAGGTGGTCCACAAGTGCCACACTTCAAAGACGGTTTTGATTAAATGCAACAATATTTGTGTAATACAGACCCTGAATCTTTGAACTCTTCCTGTTCAATTCATCCTACAAAGGTTCAATTAGGAAAGATCAGAAGACACCGAGCCTGAAGCCATTACCATCTGCCACTCAAGTTTGTCTTTTCAAATATCTTTTATGCCAACCCAGAAACAACAATTTATGTTGAGGATGTAATAATCATAATTCAAAAACTGCTTTCAAAGAGCCAATGTCCTTTGCTAGCGAGTGTGGTGTGGGCCCACGTAGGCACTCCTTGAAGTGAGAATTTCAGTGCTGGCAGCCTTATGATTCCTTGTCGTGTTAGGACTTGTCTCACTATTGATAACTTGTGCTTACTGCCAACAAAAAAATCTAGCCCAAGAGGCCCCACGTTTCATGGGCCTTTGTATCAGTGACAAGCATATTTCACTGCTAAATCTCGTGGTTTTGCCTTCAGTGAAAGAAAAACTGATCCTAACAGTTTTAAACTTGTTAATTCAAGCCATATGTCAGAAAGCCAGTCTCCATATGGTGCCATACCACCTTATATTTACAGGAGCTGCTTTTCAAAACATTATTCTAAAAGCTATATTTGCCCCAAAGTTAATATGTGGCATCCTGCGCTCTTGAGTACCGTTTTAAAAACAACCCAGGCTTTACAGTCACTTTCTGCTAGCTCAGAAAGACACTGACTATTAAGAATGAATTTTTGCTTATCTTATCAGCAAAAAAGCGCTAATCAAGGGAGAGAGATATATTGTGAGAGGAGAGGGGCTTGCCAATCCTCTGTTGGCAAATATGGCAAAGAGGAAACAGAGAAAAGAAAACCATAACCTTGTTGATTATAAATAAGACTTGAATGCTTCCATGCAAAGGACCCAAAAGACAGTACATCTGAGAGTCAGTATAGTTCTCTGCTCTTAGTTTTGAGGAAAGAACAGACGTGATGGAGAGTTCATGTGTAATAAAAATCTGCCATGTCGCAAAGACCTTCCACCCAGGTCCCCTTCTTTTAAATGGGAGTTCTCGTCTACAGTCTCTTTGACCTGAGTTATTAGCAAAGATGCATCTACTGAATATTAAGTCCACTTTCCCAGATACCTATGAGGAGACTACAGATGGACTAGAACATAATTATCTTCAAACAGCTTTGTTTGATCTGCAGAGTACAAGCAAGCATGGTTTTGATTTGAGAGACGAGTGTTTGAACGCAGTTGGCCCTGTGTAGATGGTCGGTGTGCATTAAACATACCATTTTTTTTTCCTCTTTCTGCATTGGAAAGAAGCACTTTCCTTGTGTCTGGTTGCTGGTGGGCATTAAAATTTTCATTTCTACTGCAGAGACTCTTGCAAAGTTCACTGGCAAGATTCTCATGCGTGGAGGAGAGCCTGCTCGGTTCAGTACTCTCCTTTCCTGCGGTAATTTGCTAGAACCTTCCCTGAATCAATTTTTGTCTTTGTGTTTGTATTTCACACATTTCCCCTGTTTCTTCATATCCTTGTTTCTATATAACTCCTTCTAGTCCTAGATTCTTTTCCTCCCCCCTCCCTCCTCTTCCATCCCCCCCCCGATTTTTTTTTTTTTTCTGAGCAAAATTTGAAAAAAGAAAATGACATAAGGTTTTTCTTTAAAATGTATGAAATGATTCCAAGGGATTTTCTAAACCATAAACAACATACTGGGTATAAATATTACAATGTAGTAAAGGTTTTTCCATAATGAGGAAGGGTTTTGATACATGCAGATCCTGATTCACAAGCAGTTGAATCAGGAAGAAAATAACTTGAGACACTGCCCCTTCCCTTAGTCTTCAGCAATAACAGGAACAATATATCAGCTTAAAAGGTTGAACAGGTCTGTGTTGGGAAGAAAACAGCTGGTTGGCTGACACAATAAGTTCTTCTGATCTCTGTGACACCCTATCTAGTTCTTACGAATAAAACTTAGCAGTTTACTAGAATTAAAAACACATTCGTGTGAATGAAATGGCTCAACGATTTGAGAAACAAAACCAAACAATCCATTCATAAACTTCCCAGTTAATACAAGCTCCCAACCAATCAAGCAGTCACAGCTCACAATCCTCTTTACTAACTATCGTTAGGAATGCTGGGTGAGAAGGAAGTGTCTCTTCCGCGGCATATGCCACTGAAAAGGAACTCAGCCCAGCCTCTCAATTCAGAACCGAAGCAAAAGATGAAAGCTTTCTGCAGACTGTGAGGCACTACGAAGCCCGAGTTAGTCGCCACATTATGCATTGCCCTGTTGTTTTCACTGGCATGCCATGATTTCTGCCAGATTCACTGGGTCCTTATCTTAGAGTAGGAAAGATGTCTTTTCTTATTACTAAAGTTCTTCTTGTGCTGTGGAATGAATGGGAGCTGTATCTGAGAGACTAGTTTCCTTGGTAATGAAGTGCTTAATGGTTAATTCATTGCTAAAATGGAAAACTTAAATTTTGCAAATCATCATTTATATACTGTCAGAATCTTAACCTCTGCAGCTTGACTTTGGTTTTGTTGTGCCTGTCTTCTTCTCCTGCATGGGTCTTCCACTAACACCATCACTTTGACATGCTTCAAAGGCTTCTATGGAATGTGTAGGAATCCATGTCCTTCAGTATTAGAAGAAAATTCTGCCACAAGTATACTTACACTTTGCAAACCACAAAAGAAACCTTAGATTGATGCTTGCGATAAACAGCACATGGAGTTCTTTTAAGTTGGGGTTTCTTCTGACATTTGAACCAGGGAACTTTGGTCTTCAAAGAATAATGTGTTTTTGTACATTTTAAGAATAAAAGTACAGTACTCTAATGAAGCCCTGTAACTGTGAGTTTCTTGGTATCTGGTACTACCATTGGTATTTATGCAAGAGCCACATGAGTGCATTTCAGTATGCCACCCAAGTACCCAGCACAGCTCTTTTGGCACCTTAGGCAGAGGGCTGTAGCTTAGGCCTTCCTAAAGGAGGCAAATGCTGGACAGTTACTAAGTCTTCTTCCATCTAGCTAACTCATCTTTGACATACTAGGTTGACTGACCATCATCAGTGATTCCATAAGATGAATTGTATACGTCAGACCATGGCTCAGTCTGGAGATTCTCATACATTATTAATGCTGCAGAATGCAGGCAAGGACACTCTAAATAGCATTAAAAATAAACTTAGGGAGTGATGGGTCCTGTTGAAGTATATGTTGGGTAAATGCAATCTAAGAGTAAAATTCTGACTTCCTCTATTTAATTAGAGTTGCCTGTTAGGAACATAACATTTAATTATATATAAACGAGCATATTTACACACTGTCATTACCGTCTGTGGCTTTGTTTTCAGAAGTGTGTTGTTCAAGTTCATGGCTTTTTGGAAATAATGACCACATCATGACTGAAGAGCACTGATATTTTACTAGAAACATGATGCTGTGTGCAGAGTAGTTACACTAATCATTTCAGGTTTTAGTATAAGAAGCATTGTGCATATTTTAAAGCTGTAGATTAAAGCATATTGGTTTAATATGCATAATATAATTGTTAAGGTAATACAATATCTTTTTTATTTTTATTTTATTTATTTTTAAAATATTTATTTTTTATTTATGTGTATAAGTGTATTGCCTTCAGATATGTAAATGCACCTGTGTCAGGCAATGCCCAGGGAGGTTGAAAGAGGGCATCAGATTTCCTTGAAACTGGAGTTACAGATGAGTGTTAGCCATCATATGGGTGCTGGAAATCAATCCCAGGTCCTCTTCAAGAGCAGCCAGTGTTCTTAACTGCTGAGCTATCTCTCCAGTCCCAAGTTACATTTTTTAATCAATTTGTTTCTATGTGTGTTCCTACCCTCTGTTTTATATATAAAGGTAAGTATATATATATATTTTTAAATGAAATTGATTTTTCCATCTTCTTTGTATAAAGAGACTTACCCTGATTTCAAAAATCTCCTACATTTAGTGACATGCAAATGCTTGGGTCAATACATAGACACGTGGTGGCTACCCAGCAGCCATCTGGCTTCCCTACTTCCCTGGAGAGAGAACTTGAATCTGGCAGGCAATTGGCTGACATCAGGTCAAGGTGAAGAGACCTACCTGGCCAGGCCGGAGAGGAATCCTGTTGTCAATCAGTTCCCTGAATCTCTTTCCTTTGACTGCTGACTTAGGAAGCTAGCATGTGTATGACCAGCACAATCAGTGCAACTTCAAAAGAATAAAGCCAACTCACCTCTCCAGGGCCTACCTTTCCTTGTTCTGGTGAGAAGTCAGCTTCTGCCTGTTTAGCCCATTCTACTTAGTTTCTTCTAACCTGGGAGCCAAATGAATCCTGCTTGGTGAGATTTGTAGGAGACCACGTTATTCAAGAGTAGGACCAGCTAGTGTCCACATGAACTCAGGCAGTATATTGCAATGTACCTTTCCAGCAAGCTGGCTACTTTAAAGGATAGAATATTTTTAAAAATATTCTCTTCTGCATTAAAAAAGTACCATTCTGAAGTTTGTATTGATACTTCCTGAGTTAATCCTAATTTATCTTATTAAATCTTATTAAATGGCAGATTTGTCAAAAACTACAAAATCCCAACTACATATTACAAAGCCTCTGATGGACAGAAGGGTTCATGTCAAATTTTTGTCAAATTTTATCAACTAAATGCCTCTTTCTTTTTATCCCAAATGTCTGGCTATGCCCCAAGTCTTCATGCCTGCTGGAGTAATCCTGCCCTTGAAGCATTAAGTGAGAATGCTCTAACACATATCCCATATGTGTAGAAATAGTGTTTTCCCAGGCTGAGGTTGGTAATGTTACATTTAGTCCAGTCACCTCTAGGCTGATCTTTGCCTTCTATCTCTTAACATTGCTTCTGTCTCCCTTGCTTGTATTTCGGAGCATACAATGCCTTATCTTTTGCTCAAATGTATTTATTAACATATGAGATATATTCTCTCTGTCTTATATTATCTCTATCTGTGTTTCTCTCTGTCTCTGTCTGAATATCAGTCTGTCTGTCTCTTTCTCTCAGAAAGAATTTCTCAGTGTCACTCAGGCCTTGAACTCTTGTGCTAAGCTCAAATGATACCCGGAGACCCCAGTCTCCCAAGTAGCTGGGACTTCAGGTTACTGTGATCACACCTTTTAACTTCCAACCATATGCATAAAGAGAGATGATGGGGAGATGAAATGAAACACACTATACCAAATTCCTAGTATGAGATATAGACATAGATATCTTACCTTCCTTTAGTGACAAAATCCTAGTTAAAACTGGTTTCACTTTTAAAATTCTGTGACCAGAAGTTTGATCACACTCCAAGCCTTGTTGTTGGGGGTCCCTGCACTCAGTACCAGCTCAAGGAGGCTACAGGGTCTCTGCAGTGGTACGGAATCAAGACCCCAACTCCGGGAGTTGAGCGGGAAGCCAGCAGTGGTAATCTGCTGCAAACTCATTTATTCAAGAAAGAGCAGAGGGTCTTATAGGTCTTTATAAGTCTGGTTAGCCAATAGCCTTATGGGGTGGGCTTCTGACTGCAGCCAATCATAGTTTGTTCCCAGTTGGATCAGGTTCTTTCCAGGTGCTGGGCAGAAGCTGGTCTCACTACTAGCCAGAGCAGAAAGCCACGCCCACAGGAGCCATTCCTTTATTCCTCCTGGCAGGTGGCCTGGCTAGGCCCATCCTGCATTATGCCCAACACCTTACAACCTGCTTGACCCTGCTAATATATTTTGCCTGTACAAACTTTTATAAAGTTGAGTTCACAGAACAATGCTTAATGCTTATAATCATTTGAAAGGACCAACTGAGATGGTAGTTGAGAGAGTTATCCAGCTGTCTGGTCTCTGTGGTTGTTGAGAATATAGATGTTTTGTGTTTGGTCTTGCTTTCTTCAGCCTCCATGGCAGGTGAGTATGTGATGCCCCTCCATCCTTCCCTCCTGTTTATTAGCTTTGGGGGCTATTAAAATGGTACTTGCCTCAGAATCTGTGTAACCCAGTGCAAGGTACATGAATTGTGTGATTAAAATGAACCTGCAGTAGGCCTCAAGCCTTTGATTTGATTTTCATTTGTTTTTATAATCTCCTTTTGAGATTCGTGTGTTTCAGAGCTAGTTTGACAGGGGCTTTGTATTCTATCTTGGTGATCACTTCTCTGAATCTCAAATATCTTTGAACAGAGAGAAATATGTTCTTTCCTAATTATCTCTTAAAATACCAGAATTCACAAGGAAACATCAAAATGGTCTCTTTCGAGTTCAATATTTGCTTTTCCTATCAATTTTCTTTTAAAAACTGGGAAGTTTGTTGTCCTTCAATAAACTTCAGTGTTTGTCTTTTAGTGAAAAAGAGAATAGAACACATTCCTTCTACTAAGCTTTTACTCATCTTGCTACACACAAGTCAGAAAAAAACTCACACATGTTTGATGACCTAATACATTTGTGTTCAAAGTTTAGGGACAGACAGTGCGCCCATCTAAGATCAGTAATGCCCAGACTTCTAGCAGTATTTGTTCAGAATATTTCAATACAAACATTTTATGTATTTGTAAGAGAAACAAAAAGCCATTCCTTCTACATAGGAGAGGTGACATTTTTGAAAAATCATTGACATTTTTCTGTCTCCTGGGCTATTTCAAGCAGTGGCATTATTAAATTAATTCAACAGAAATAGAAAAATTTCTCACAGAGTATGCAGCCAAATAGAAATCTGAATGGAAATTATGGGCAACTGCTGAAGAATTCATATATTCAGAATTACCTCTAATTACATGACACCAGGCCTCCTCCAACAAGTGGGGAGGCTAAGCAATAGGCTTTGATTTGAACTCATTTGTTTGAGACCCTCTCTTCTGCTTATATGAACAAAAGTATCAGTTGATATGTTTTGAAGAGATATATTACTGAAAATACCTGAAAAGTATATTTTATGTATGAAACAGTCTATAAGTACAGTTCTGAATTTGAAAAGTTCAGTTTATGGATTATGAAAGCACAGGAGAGTCTGTGTTTTATTTGGGGGATTTTTTTTGTTGTACTCTTAAAGGAATCCTAATTCTATGTATTATTAAATCTGGATGTCTTAAAGAGGAAATCAGGGACAAAATATGATAATTAGTACTGTTTTTTTTTTTTTTGCTTTACATAAATGAAAAGGAACTTGAACTTTTTTTAATAAACAAACTATCTCCCACAGTTTTACACAGTCTGAATATCAGAGGCCCAGGCCCAAGCTCAAATTCACTCTGACTCATAAAGCCCATGGAATCAACATCAGCCCCAGAGCTCCAGATGTCAACTCTAGTTACTGTATCCTGGGGACATCTGAAGGTTTAAGGGGAGAGCTGGAGTAGTAGGATCTGAATGGATCAGAACAGTGCCTATTGACATCCAACATGAAAACAACTCAGTTTTAGCCACTGTAGAAACACTTCCACACTCCGTATATGAATCCAGTGCAGTATACATGGTAAACTGATAAAGGCAAAGAAGCCTCCCATTGAACAAGGTTGCGTCAGCCAGATGCTGTCTGGCACATGGTTGCACAATGTAATTTATGTGTACCTGTCTATGATTTGGGAACTAGAACCTCTAACATTCAGATAAACTAACCAACACAATGCAAAGTGATTCCAATTTTTATTTAAATAAGCCATTAATCAAAGATGAACTCATAAGGGAAGTCCCTTGAAAACCCAGTGCATGATCTTAGAGCCAGATCTCCAGTTCCATCCTGATATTTAAGCCCATGCTTTTAACCCTAACACTTGGGAGACAGAGGTGGGCAGATCTCTGTGAGATCAAAGCCAGCTTAGTATACATAGTGAGTTGTAGTCCAACTAGACCTATAGGGAAACTTTGTCCCCAAGAAACAAAAATAAAATAAAACAAAATAAAAAATAAGTAAATAAACATAAATGGGGAGATTGACAAATAAGTCAATAAGAAATGGTCAAGAATGGTAGTTGAAATAGAGACCATTTCAGCAATGTTGAACTGTGCTCTAAGAGTACTTTGCTTTTAAGATAAAATAAACGAGAAGCATGATTACACTGAGGAAGATTTTTTTAAGATATCATTCACTTTTTTCTTATTTGAGGTTTAAAAAAAACTAATGTTTAGACATGCAAGTATATAATATTGAATTAACTTCAGTTTAAATTCATGCTTCACATTCATTTAAAAATTTTAAATTCATTATTTCCTATTGACATTGGTCTATACAATATCTTCTTTACATTCATTATACATTTTCTGTATGATTTCTGAAACATCCATGGTTCATAGGTATGTGTGAATTCATCACCAAAGGCAAGAACCAAAGAGTAGCAATAATTTACATATACCTGCTTTTTCAAATCTTCAGTTCTTACATCATGTATAATACATATAATATAGCTATGCAGTAGTACTTTCCTGTGTATTATAATATAAAGTAAATTGTTTTATTAGGATGCATTTTTATTAATCTGACATGCTGAGGAGATAAAATCTTTGTCTATTATTCAGTTCATAGATATGCATTTGGGTCCCACAGACCTGCCTCTTTTTCCATTAACATCCAGTTGGTATGCTAAAAAAAAAAATCCAAGTTAAGCACTAGTATTCATTAGATCACCATGTGAATAACGCCTGAGCTGAAGGCTGAGTCTGTCTAGATGGTGGTAGAGGGGTGGGATTGAATGTCAGAGAACTTCTTCCTCAAATCCTGAAAATCATCAATCCACTTCTATGCGATTTAGCTTTTGTCACTGTGACAAAACACTGGCTATCATGAACTTAATAAAAGAAGAGATTTATGTTGACTCTTGGGCCTGTGGTGGGGCAGTATATCATGACGGGAATAGATGACCAAGAAAGCTGTTCCCCTCAAGGCAGTCAAGAAGAAATGTGTGTGAGAGAGATTGTCATCTCAATATCCCATTCAAGAGAATGCCCCAGTGATCTACCTACCTGTCCCTATTTCTTGCTTCTAAAGTTTGAATGGTCACAGGCCAAGTAAACGTTCAAGAAATGGAACCTTGGGGGTTCTAAATTATAACATTTCTTGAACTTAGTCAACTCTGAATTGTAGTCTGCTTCTGGGGACCTACAACCCTCAGCTTAAGCCCTTAAGTGACACCTGTATCTATCTGTATTTGGTATAATACAATTGCATTTTTAAATGGAAATAGTAATAATCTAGCTATTACAACTTAACTGAAAGAGATTTAAACATTTCAAAAAAGCACATTTTAAACAACTTTATTATTTATGTGACTACCTATGGACATGCATGTCAAAACTTTTTCTATGTTAACTGTCACACATATAAACATTCAAAAATTAAATTATCCTTCTTTAAAAGGGAAGGACTAATAAGCCCAGAAACTCACATCATCTTACAAGAATTGATCTGTAGAACACTGAGGCTTAAATCATAATATTCTAAGAAATTAAGTCAAATATAAATTTAAAAAAATGTGGGGGTCTTTATTCAGAGCCTTGTGTGCTACAAACCTAATAACTTTGGTTATAAAGCAAGGGAAGATAAAACAGTAAATCTTTCTGTCATTGTATCTTCAAAAATCAGAAATTGTACTTTGTGAGACAGGATCTCCCCATAGCCCCATCTGGTCTGGAGCTTGCTTTGTAGATCAGGCTGGACTGGATCTCACAAAGATCTACCTGCCTCTTCCCAAGTGCTAGGGTCGAAGGTGTGCACCACCATGCCTGGTTGGCTAGAAATTATGCTTTTCAGTCTTCTCCATCAAGATAGCAAAAGAAAGAGATGTGATATGCTCTCTGATTGTGAGTTCTGTCACTTGTCCCTTGTTATTTCTTGGCATTCTGTATAGTTGTATTCATGATCATGGGTAGGGATAATATTTTGTTTGTCTTGGTGATTGCTGAGTGTGCTACTCAGCATTTCACCACTGTGACCAACACCTGAAAGAAAAAGTTTCAGGAGGACATATATGTTTTGACTCACAGTTTAAGAAGTTTCAGTTTATAGCCAACTTCCTCATTTCTGGAGGAAAGGTGTGGTAGAACAGAGCCACTCAACCTCACAGTGGTAAGGAGGAGAAAGAGGAATGGGATAGCTTCAAACGTGTGCCCTCAGTCACCTATTTTTTCCATTGGGCCCTATCCCTGGAAGTTTCTGTCACTTTCAAATCATGCCATCAAATTAGGAATCCATTTATAGATGAACCCATTGATTAGGTCACAACTCTCAGTGAACCAGTCACCTCTCAGTGATCAGCTTTACCACTGGGAGACCAAATTTTCAATGTGTGAGTTTGAGGAGAACATTTCATACTCAAACCATAACACAGGACCTCACACAAAGACTAGTAGATAGGACACCATGAAGACCAATGACCTGCCATAGTCACACCACTGACCACTTCTCTTTGATTCCATTGGTCAGTCAGGAAGTGACACCTTGGTCCACACTCCTCCTCTTAGCCTGTGCCATGATGTGACTGGGATTTCCTCTTTTTGTCCAGGGCAGTCTGCTTTCACCTTTTAAGGTCTTCTTTTTCTTTCTGCTGGAGGGGTGCTAATTTGTTATGCAGTTGTCCCTACTGTCCTCTGTCATTTCCATCAGTACTATGGGCGCATGCTTCATCTAAGTACTGAGACGTTCCAATCTTAAGATCCCAGTCTTAATACCTCCTTCCCCACCCAAAATCACACATAGAAGAACCTGAGCTAATGTCTAATTTGCATCTCAAATTTTACATGCAGAAGAGAGCTTCCAACCACTCCTTCCACCATAGGGTTCTTTCTCAGCCTTTCCTACAGTAACTAATGTCCTTCCTTGTAAGTAAGACTTCAACTGAAACACCAGTATCTTTTCATCAGCAAGTCCTTTCGAGTGTCTTCAGAATGCCCTCCGAATCAATGTCTCCCCAACCTCCTCTGCTGCCCACATCATTACTTCCTGCCTCAGTAGTAAAGACTGACCCCTTCTGATCTTTGTTCCTCAGTTATCCATTTTCCCCAGCATATTCAGCAGTATTTTGAAGTGCGTGATCCATCTTCTACCTGGTAGAAGCTCTCTTAGAGCTCACCATAACACACTGGACTCTTATAGAGCATTCAAGCTTCAACTGGGTTTTGAACTTGATTTCTGTCTTTCAATACTTTACTAACACAACAGTTTCTTTTCACATGGATTTTAATTACATCATGGTGTTTGTTTGTTTGTTTTTATTTTTCAGGTTTTGGACCTATGTACAGCTGTTTCTTGGGGTAAAATCTTTTGCTCTGGTATTCTAATGGTGTGATTGATTTTGCTACATGAGATTTGGCCCTAGTGCCATCTCTTTTCACCTTGTTCAAAGGTCACAGGACGGGGGCCTCTTCATAATTCTGACATAAGTAAAATGAACTAATGTCTAGGAAGAAAACACTGACTCTTCATGTCATACCAATCAGCTTTAACAAATGCTTTTCAAGTTAGAGAGGTGGCTCAGTGGTTAGGAGCAATGGCTGCTCCTGCAGAAGACCAGGAGTCAGTTCCCAGCATCCACATGGCAGCTAACAAGCATCCCTAACTCTAGTTCCAGGGGAATCTAACACCTTCTTCTGACCTCCATGGGCATTGTACCACATGAGTGCACTTACAAACATGCAGGCAACACACTCAAACGCATAAAAACAAATAAATAAAATATATTTTCAGGGGTAGAGAGATGGCTCAGGGATCAAGAGCACTGGCTGCTCTTGCAGAGGACTCAGGTTCAATTCCCAGCACCCACATGGAGGCAAACAATCATCTGTAACTCCAGTTCCAGGGGATTCAACACCCTCTTCTGACTTTCGTGGGCATTGCATGACACAGGTGAACCTACCTGCATGGAGACAATACACTCACACACATAAAATAAAAAAGTAATTGATAAATGTTAAAAAATGCTTTTCAATATCTCACATTATCTGTACTTTTTATTCATCTGTCTTCCCCAACTGGGATATTTGACTGTAATTAGAGACAAGAATGAAAATTCTAACCAAACATTTTTAAGAATACACAATTTTTGAAAATGTATTGATTTTTGGCTGTACTGGGGATGGAACGTTTAGTCTCATCTGTGAGAAGCACTCTACCATTAAGCTCCAGGAGCAGCCACCTATAATATATTTTGAGGTACAATAGATAAAATGATCAGTTACTTTGTCAGGCTGGCTATATTTCTTTGAGATTTAAAGCAAGCCTGCCTTGTTTCCTTGGGCTGGTCTGCAATAACTCCTCTCGGATGCAATTTAGCAGTATAGTTCCTAAGAACATGCACACCTGCATAAACTTGCACTGGTTTTTATAAATATGGAAATTTTCCTTTAGGAAAATTAGTGGCAGTTTGGATCAACACTGGGACTAGTTTCTATGTTAATATTTCTTAGGTGTAAAGGTAAGGGAATTTTTAGAGTTAAAAAACAAAACTAATTTTCTGTAGTAGTTTGCCTGTTTAAGGACAATGGGATCAGAGTATACTTCAAAACGTGATATGCCCAGCATCTTGATTTTCTTTATTAAAAAAAAAAATATATATATATATCAATTGGTGATGGCATTAAAAATGGCATTTTTATTACCGAAAATAATTATAATGCACCATTTGTTTTTCCTTGGGAATTTTAGATGCTTTATGATGTCATGTATGTTCTATGTATCCCGATCCTGAATGCTTGGATTTCATAGAACAAGGCTGTCTCTCATCCTCACCACACACAATTTCAATATTAGCCATGAACTAAAGTGGCCCAATATAGAAAAACAGAGCCTGGAAACAGTGTAAGACTTACATTAAATCATCAGTAAAATGTTGATGGGTGAGCCTCTCCAGCCAAAGTCAGAACTAAAATGCTGCCTGACAGCAGGACTTTCTAACTATTTGGCATTGCCCTGTGAACTCGGGCCCGGACGGTCCTGTCTGGACACTTTCATCACGAGAGAGTTCCTGGCATGCCTCTCCACCTCACGCCGCGCTAGCTGTACTGCCACTTTCCGTTCTAGCAAGCTGGGAAAACGCTCTGACGCTCTCTGTTATCAACGGTCTCAAGTCTACTAGAAAATTAAAAGGTGAGAGAGATTCTGATTAAGAAAACCATTTCCTTTACATGCAGAAGGAAGGGACAGACAAGTCAAAACCTGAAGAGTATTAATAATTATTTGAAAATGTATGTATTAGACAAGAGAGACTTAATTAATTATATAAATATAAAAAGGGACAAGTGTAGCCAGCAGGTTAATAATGAATATTTCAGAAGCTAGTGCTTAAATATGTTCCTTAATTATGTTCATTTATGGATTTCTGAAAGGAAGAGTATTAAAGGGTAAAATAATTTAGGTAGCTGGGGGGGCGCACTGAAATGAATCATGAATGAGCATCAGAGAGAGCGGGTGACAACAAGATTGTAAACACTGTAATCTCCTTTTCCAGTGTATGCACATCAATGAAAACCAGTGCTTTCTCATTTAGAAATTGGAGTTTAATAAAGACTTAGAAAGCTAAATTCTAAGGCCTTTTAATTTTTTGTTGTAAATTTTTCTTCAAAATTTAGATTTTTTATCGGCAAATCCTCTGTAGCCGATAATCAGAAATTTAGATTCCCTGTGTAAAGCAAACAAATTGTTAGTATTTGGAAAAGAAGGAGCTGAACATTTTACATTGGAATCTGTTAATATCCGTTGGGAAGTAAACTTTACTGAACTACTTTGACTTCCCATAAAGTACAGGAATAAGAATCAAGGTAAAAATTTACATTGATGATTACCTATGACTCTGGGGACTGATAAGACCTTATCATTTGCTTCCTTTGGCCTTGGAAGATTTCAGTTTCTTTGAAGTTGACTAGCAAGCTCAGAAATATAAAGGTGCATGTGGGAATGGAATCATTCAGCCTATTCACAATGGGGTGCACAGCTGTCACCCTAGTGCTCAGGAGCTGAGGTAAGACGATTGGAAGTACAAAGCCAAACCTAGTAAGTTTTAGGCGAGCTTGGGACACATAGCAAGACACTCTAAAAATTTTAACTACTGGCCACTGGACCCATCCACCACTATGTATCTGTAGGACTCTGAGTCCCTCATAGAGACAGCTGCTGTAGATCACACAGGGAGCAGTGAATGGACTTCCACTGACCCTGGGGTTCCAAATCCCAGGCCTTCCCTTTCTTCTTTGTAAAATAATCTGGGTTCTGCCCATAGGGCCTCCACATTGACTCAGTGTGGTCATGGTGGACCAGAACATTCATGTAATTATGTAATGTGACTTTTGTAAATACCCTTACTGCCTTTTAGCAATAAATGTGAAACTAATTCAATCCTATGTTTGCTTTGCTTTTAGTAAGAAGTTCTCTTCAATAGGCCTTGTAGTGTTGGGAGGTCATCTTAACAAGTACTGATGGCTAGATTTACCTGAACTGACAATTTTTCCATGGCACATGAGAGTAATGCCATCTTCCTCCATGTAGATATTATGGAGTTATTCAGGCCATGCTAATTTTCTAATCATAAAGAAATATTAGAAGACTGTATAAAGTCTCTGTGTGAGTGGGTTTTCATCTAGCTCTATCTTTTCCTTTCTGGGTAGGAGGGCACTGTAAGAGAGTACCAGTGTGATTTGGGGGTCTCTGTCTTCCTTAGCTTGTGCTTCACAGACCTGGCACAGATCCCCATCTCTCTCACCTAAGCCTAAGTTTGGACTGGGTATGTAACGCACAGAGTAAGTTGTGGAGGAGTATCCTTTGAATCATTTCTGAGGCAGGTTGTAATAGTGGCTCAGGAGCATGTGATTTAAAGTCTACAAGGGACTCTAGCATGTGTGTACATCATATCCAGATCTCTGTAATCATCATGTAAACATGAAGACTAGCAATGAGAGAGCTGAGAGGAGACACCTGTGTGGGCAGTTACAGGTAGAAAGAATGTGGTTCTTCAAGACATTTTGGGCTGTATGATTTAACCAACTCTCCCTGTCACGCCTTACATTTCTTAGCACATGGGTAATACTGTTCTCTCCATTGTTTCAAGACAGCTAATTGGTGGTTTTCTGCTGCTTTCTGAAGAGATCATCTTAATGGACATACAAATGTAGCAATAACCTTTCCCCTAGCATTTAAAAAAGACACAGTGACCCCAAACAAGGGCTTCTACTTTTGCAATATACTTCCATCACCAAAGCTGCTGCTAGGACCATGCAGTCGGCTGGATTACTATGCTCAATGATGGAATATTCAAAAATTTAATCAGTTTTCAGTTCAAGGAAATAACCGCTAATAAAAAAAATGCTTTTGGATCCTTCTGTGAAGCAGAGTACTTTATCCCATATGGCTTCCTGCACGTCCATATGGCTTCAGGAATTAGGGAGGTATATTTGTCAAAATATTCAATCAATTGCAGCCCTTAAAGTTGATAATGTTATGTGTTTGGAGCATACACCATCTCTGGAATATGGGGGAAAGTCAAAGGAGCAAATGCCAGCCAAACGAAATCGGGGCTGAGAGAAAGAAAAGAAAAAACAGAAACCTGCACTGCTGTAATTTAATCTAAATCACACGAATGATCCCGACCGAGTTTCGACATCCTCATCACAGGGGAAAGCAATGTGTAATAAGGTTTATTCAAACAAGAATGGGGAAGGAAAATACTGATTATTTCACATTTCAATTGGTATGATTTCAAAAATTCAACAACACTTAAAGCAGCTTTCTTGAAAAAGTAGGATACACAAATTGCCTGTTCCACTTATTATTATCATCATTATGATGATGATGATTTATTTTCCTTTATCACCTACCTGTTCAGTTCTCCCTCCAAGACTGCTCATAGCTTTGGTGGCCTGAAAATGGGTTGAGCTGGGATTGACATCAGCATTCTTTGACAAATCCATTGTTCCAGAAGAAGGGCTTGAACATATCTGGCCATGTGGTATGCACCAGCCGGCAGTCATTTGGCTTACTATGTCTTGTGTTTTGGGTTCCCAACTTTCCAGTGAGTGAGGATGTGGCTCGAAAAGTCTTGCAAAGTTTGTTGGGCAACAGGTCTTTTGAGGCTGGAAAAAAAAATCCAAGCAGTGTGTGCTGGAGCTGCATTTTAGTGCAGTTCTCCCCAGAGTGTGAGAGAAGATGACGGGTTCAATACTGCATTGGAAAGAGAGCCTACTGTCAGGAAAAAAAAAAAAAAAAAAAAAAAAAAAAAAAAAGAAAAAACAAGGTCGGGTCTTGCTGGGAGGAAAAAAGGCTCAAATCATCCATCAGTCAAGAGATGGGCAGGATAAATCTCCAAGGCCCACAGGGCATGAAGAGACCAATTTTTGAAATGCATTTCATTTAAAATTAACCACTCTTAGGTCAGAAGCCAGAATAGATTGAATACAAGGCGAGTAAAATGCGATCTTCAAGGGTTTGGCTGTTTATACAATAGAACTTATATTTGAATAAATTCAAAATAGAATTCTCCTCATCAAAGGCCTGCCCTCCAGATGTGATTGTGGAGATGGAGAGGCGTAAAGGTTAGCTAACTCCCTGCATTCCTGCCAGCTGTGGCACCTTCAGTCATCAGATTTCAGGACACACACCTGGGTTCAACTTACACCCAGACCAGCTAGTCAGTGCCTTTGGAGTGACACAGTGAAACTACCCAAGTTTAAAACTGTAGACGCGAATCTAATAATAAAGACTGTAAGAACGCTGTCCAGCAATGACAGGATTGACAATATTCTTTCTTCTCCAGATTCACACTTAAGTCCTTGATGTTCATATATCACATCCTAAGACAAGTTCTGGAGTGTAGCAGATTCATGCAGAGTATGTGCATGTGTGTGTGTGTGTGTGTATACGTGTGTGTGCGTGTGTGTGAGGGCAGTGAATATCTCCCTGTTCTCTGCACAGGCTTGCTCAACCATCTGGTACTCAAACAAGTATGTGAGCATGAACCAAATCACTATATAAGATTCTGGTGCACAGTTGATTCTAAGTCTTTGTCAGTCACCACAAACTTTAATGATAGGGACAAATTTCGATTTCTTTTCTTTCTAGAAACCTCTACTTCTATATAAATTAGCTGTCAATTATATCCTACAAATTTCTTCTCTCCAAATATTTCTCTTGAAGACAGAAATTAGAACTTGTTTTATCTTAGTTACTGTTCTTTTCTTTAGGACTCGAGTAATACTGACAATGTGTGAGGTTGAATGACCTGGGGTGGAGAAGGCTGGAGGACAGCCTTCTTTCTTCACGTCACACTCTCTCTTGCTGTAACATGTGGAAGACAAGGCACACTTGTATCTAATATAACTTCAGCCATGTCAGCTTGACTTTCTTGGGAAAGCAGCTCTGGCAGACTCTAATCTGTAAGAATTTAGAATTTAGCAAATCTTGGTTTTGAAGATTGACCCTGGTGTTCATTAGCTTGTAGCACTAGCCAGATAATCTTCCTGCTTTTCTCTGTTGGTAAAAGAAAAGAATAATGCAATTTCATTACATGTTTGGGGAATATTAAATAAGGTAACGCAGTGAATGTACATAGCATGTGGAGATGGAATGGGGTTTACCTTTGAGTTTCTTTTTTCCTTGCTAAGAACCAATCTTCTTCCCCTCTAAGCTTTGTTTTCCCTGGAACCAATTTCTACTTCCCTTGATGTTTTATTTCTGAAAATTTCAACAGAGGCACTCCTCTGAATAAAGACAGAGATGATGAAAGAGCTTTGGTGTACTCTGGGTGGCCATTCCAAGGATTCCCAAGGATTTCCGACTCCTTAAGCCAGTGGTCCACCTATAAGCCCTTCTCTTCATGCCAGCCCTCTCTCCATATACACACGTGCGTATCTCGAGGTCGACATGCTCAGCATCTGAGAACTTAGCATCTGGTTACCACTTCATTTTAACATTTTTATTAGCTTAAATGGAATTAATGCACATTTTTTCCCTTGAAAATATAGATAGGCCTGGGATGTAGATCAGTTCACAGAGTGCTTGCCTAACATGCAAGAAGGCCGGGGTTTGATTCCTAACATCATGTAAAATCAGTCATAGTGGTGCATGTGTGTTTCAGCAGGAGGATCAGAACTCAAGGTCAACCTTAGCTATGTAGCAAAGTCAAGGACAGCTCGAGATACACAATAAAATGTTTAAAACTCATTAAATAATAAAATGTAAAATATTGGTAGTACTTTCCCTCAGTGGACTTTACATCTTCTTAAAGAATATGACTTTGGATTAAAGTCTTAGAACAAGTGCAGTTTGGTCTGTCCTAGATTTTCCAACAATTTATATGTAACAATAACACTGAAGAGTGTGAGTCCTTTAGATCACTTTTCTCCAAATAAAAAGAAGAGATGAAACCTATATCTAGCATCCTCCTACTTTGCAGCTATATTTCTTTGATTCTAAATATTTAAATCTATAATATTTCTATATCAATATACTGACTTTCTTCCAAAGAAAGAAAATTTTAAAACATTTTCTAATAGGAGACGTTTATAGATGAAGTCAACTATTTCATAAATAATTTGAACGGTATATTTCTCTGAGACAGAGTTATAACTGCCCACTTCCTAAATAACTGTTTTGATACCTTTTTTATGGCTTGATAAAGATATAATTGATGAACAAATTTGTCTATATTTAAGATGAACCTGATATCCTGATATGCATGCATTGCAGTGATCACCACCGTGAACACGTCGGCATCCCTAAGCAAGCAGCATTATTTTTTATGTCTGTTTGTAGTACTAGCAGATTTGAAGTACACATCCTTGTTCATTGTGGTGACCATGCTGCTGGTACACTAGAGGCCCAGAACTCCATCATCTTGTCACGGAAGTCTGCACACTTTGATCAACATCTTTTTCACCAGCCCCTGGTTACCGATCTCCTGTTCAGACTACTATCATTCAATTTTTCAGACTCTAAAGCTAAGTGAGATTGCATAGTGTTTGATTTTCAGTGCCTGATTTTCAGTGCCTGACTTGCTTCATTTAATTGATATGTACAGGAGTCATTGATGGTGTGAATGACAGAATTACTTTCTTCTGAATGATTGACTTGTATTCTAGCACATATATGTGTCTCCTCTATTTGGTCACCCCATGATGAACACAGAGGCTGATACCACCTTGCCCACAGTGAACAATGCAAGTATGGGAGTACACACGTGTCTTTGACATACTGATTTTAATTCTTTGGGATATCTAAATAAATCTTTGGAATATCACAGGACCATGTGGCAGTTCCGCTTTAAGTTTTTTGGTGAATCGCCATAGTGTTTCCCATAATTACTGTAGCAATTTATATTCCTGGAAACCATATTTAAAGACTCCATATTCTCTACCTCCTATGAAAACTTGTTATCTTTTTTGACGCTATCTCATCCTATTAGGTAGATTGCAGAATCTCACTGTGGTTCTAATTTGATTTCCTTCATAGTGTAGTTTCCATGAACTGTTCAGCCATTCTTGTGTCTTCTTTTGGGTTGTCTTGTGTTGTTTTCTTGATATTGAAATATTTTTACATTTTGAATATTAAATTTCTATCACATCTTATGTGAAAATGGTCTTCTCTTATCCTGAAGATTGTATCTTCACTTTATTGGCCTGCTTGGATCTTACTGAGTCTTTTTTCAGATTTTTTGAATCTGTTCTTGAAATCCTATGTAATTTTCTAAGCCATGTATTGTGTTTTGTCATTCCAAAATTTGTCTCTTTTTTACTAGTAGTATGTTTGTTGGATTTCTTATGCTCATGTGTTGTTTTCTTGATTTTATGTACTTGTTTATTCATGTTCCACAGTAACTCATAGAGCTACTTTAAGATGGTTATTTTTAATTCTTTCTCAAGTAGACTGTAGAATCCCATTGGGGTATCAGGAGTGTGGGGTTCTAATGATGCTTTCATTCGTTCCCAGAATATTATGTTTCTCTGATTATTATTTTTTCCTTATGGCCTTGGATTATGTCCATGCAGTTGAAGAAGAAATTACCCTTTCCCAGTCTTTCCAAGTTGTCTTCAGTGAGCAAAGCCCTTTTCCCATCAGCCTATTCAGAAATTGTGGGTGAGCTGGTTGGTGGGGTCCATGAGAAGGTTCTCTCTGGAGCCTTCATGCTGTCCATTCTAGTGACTAGGATGTGGAACAGCAAGGTCATCCCTGATGCCTGAGTCTGTCGTAAGAGTTGTCCAGGAAACTGGCACTCTGGCACAGCTTTCTGTTCTGGTATTGAAAGAACTAACTTGGAAGCCTGAAATCTCTGGAATGAGACTGGACTCAAGGAAGGCCTGGAGCCTGGGACTGTGGAAGCTGGACTCATTACTTTTTAGAATCAAGTGAATATTTTCTTCCGAGTTTGGTTAAATAGTACTTCATTTTGAGAATGGCTGTTTTGTTTTTCTCAAATACAAAGTATGTGGTATTAATGGGTATACTATCTATGTGTACATTAAAAAAAAATCTAAACTTTCAATCCTCTTTCCAATTTCACATATATATTTACATTATCTAATCATACACATAAGTTTTAGAGAACATAAAATTAAACAGGTTAAAATGTACGTTTCAGTAGTTTTTGGTGCCTTTACAATGTTTGTGACTTCTATCTTCATTTAGTTGTAAAAGTTTTTCAATGTAATATAAAAAAATCTCATATTTATTAAGCTCTTTCTCCTATGTGGCCACTAACATCAGGTCTTGACGGACAATAAGATGCTTTGTGTCCTTATTCTGTATATTTTAAATAGATAAAATCAAATTACATAGAAGTGTTTGCATCTGCCTTCTTTCACTAATAACATCATTTACATTCATCTACATTATAGGATGTATATGTAAATACTAGTCCATTGAGTGTGAATGCATTGTATATATCATACTTTTTATCCATTCCCAATTTTGTTTATTATATGTAATGCTACTAATGAACAATGGCACAACAGCAACTTTTTGTTTAAACATTTATTTTGAAATCTTTGGAGTATGTACCTAGGAATAGGTTTGCTGGTCATATGATAATTTTCGTTTAACTTTTTGATGAACTTGAATTTTTCAGAGTGATTATAGCACTTTACATTTCCATTAATAACATACAAGGGTTCCGATTTCTCTGAAATTTGGCAAACACTTGCAATATTCAATTTTTAAAAATATTATAAACAATTCTAGTCTGCGCTGTATAAAATATATGTTTTTCATTTCCCTGATCAAATTAATTCCTAGATATTTTAAACTATTATTGAAAATTGAATTTTTTTTTACAATTTCCTTTTTGTATCATGCTTTGCCTATAATAACTATCAAAAGGTGAATTTTGTGTATTGAGTTTTTAAACTGAAACTTGGTTAAATTTATTCATTAGATATAGTAGTAGTTCTTAAATTTATTTTGGAAAACAAAAAGAAATACTTATTCACATGGACGATCATAGTGAAATAAGCACTATGATAAAAGCATCCTGGGTGGTGTGGAGGTCCCAGAAAATAGTACAACTGAGTCATGGGTTGGTATCAGTGAAGAATCCCCCTCCCCAGAGCATGTGTTATAGTGACTGAGCCTGGTAGCTGGGCAACAAGCTCTGAGGATTCTTGTCCAAGAAGAGGGCATGGGAAAAACATGTAAAACTGTATGTCAGCTCAGTGTAATACCTAACATGATGAGGCTAAAGAGCTGGAAGCTGTGTGTAGTGTTTATCCAGAGCAACAGTATGTCAGCTGGGTAACCGCGCCTGAGGAAAGCGGATTTGATATTAGAGGCCCTGAGTAGCTGTAGAATGATTTTAAGAAGTTCAGTGAAAGACTTTACCAAATTTGTTCTGTCAAAAGATTTATTTGGTAGTATTGTGAGCATATAAGAGGTCTGTCAGACTAGAGGCAGTCGCAAAGGTCATGAGGCTGTTAGCCATAAAAAACATGAAATTCTTGATAAGGAAATGGTATAAGGATAGAAAGGAAGCACGAGTTTTGTGAGTTCAACTTAAAAATTGAATCCACATGATTCAATGATGGTTTTGACGCCAAAGACGAAAGAGAAGTAGAGAGTGGCCCACACATGCAGCGTTGGTGTGATCAGTGTAGCAGAGACATAAAAAGCCTGTGTCTGACAAGAACAAATGACATTCAGTTTGAGATATGACTAGTTTCCAGGAGATACTGAAATGAACTTGTCGTCTAACTGATTTTTTCATGTAATTAGTTAAATATTTGTTAGTGTAACTGGAACACAGGAGAAAGGGTTAGATTGTAAATATCCAGTGTAGGAATAATTTAGTATGAAACCTGTGATATTCCAAATACTTATGTGGTCTTCCCTGTTCATTATAAATTTCAACTTAGGATTGTTTAGTTCTCTTCCCATTTTTCTGTACGCAGTGAAAGAAGCCAGACAGCACCTGAACCTTCTGCTGCTTAGCAATTTGTCTGGTGGATATTGTAGTCCATTTTTTAAAATTCATACTCCTGGGAAGCCCTTGGGTATGAACATAATTCAACCAATTTTTTCACTCTTTTATGATAAGGATTGCCCTTCCTCCATTTTAAAGTAAGATATTCCTCATTTCTATCTGGACCTCATGAAAATGGCCTTTACTGTACATATTCTTACAACATTCCGATCATGCCCATTCAAATGCGCTCAAAGACTTTCAGACACTCACAGTAACTATTCTCTTCTGTGTGCTTATGCTTACTGCTCTCTTGAAAGAAATAAAAGATTTTTCCAGTATTCGTTTCTGAATGTCTCTGTCCTCTTCACATTATTTAATTCTACAGCCACTTTCACAACTTCCGATATTCATAAGAACAACACCCCCCACTCCCACTACTAACGTCTCTCTGACTTCATTTTCTGTTGCGAAAGCAGATAATGCCATACATGTATAATATACAAAGAACAAACATCTATAGTCTCACAATTCAAGGGACTGGGAAATCCATGATCAAGGAACCAATACTGCTCAAGGATATGGAAGCCTTTCTATAACCTCATTAATACATTTCTTGAAGGTAATGCTTTGTGAGTACAGTTTCCCAGCACTATATGTATAGGTATTAAATTTCAACATATGAATTCTGGAGGGAACATCATAAACATTTAAAACATAGCAACTGCCTGTAACAGGACTGCATATTTGTGTTGGCTTCTAGATAAGAATGAACTATAATGTCAGAAATCAGTTTGGGAGCCAAGCAGGGGCCAGACTTAAGGAAAAACAGTTCCCAATGCCAATGGAAACTGTCAGTACCTGTTTTTAGTTGTTCGTTTGTTTGTTTACAAGACAGGGTTTCATTATGTAGACCAGGCTGACCTTACCTCATGATCCTGCCTCCTCAGATTGTGTGCATGTGTCACCTTAACTGGCTTTCCACTGGTTGTGTAAGCATGCACAACTGCCCAAATTCATCAAACTGTGTACTCAATATGGATGAATTACGTTTGATCTACTCTATGTTACTGCTAAAAATAATTGTTACCAATCCTCAAATAAAATGATATGATAATTTAAAAAATCTCTATAAGAATAAAATGCATTTGTAAGTAAAAATTTGTATAGTTACCTATTAAAATTACTGAATTATCGATTACGATATTGCATACTTAATTTGATTCCATTTGGTCTCTTTATGGAGTATATTGACCAATAAAGTCTCACCTCCCTGGATGATGAAAAGAACTCCTACACTAAAATTTATCTTCACATAACTTGCTGAGATGGAATTCCTGGAAGCTGCCATTTTCATTTGTTCTGTACTGGACAGGAAAACTCTCACTGGCAGACCACTGCTCCATATCACTTCAGAACTGCAGCCTGGATGGAGAGCACTTTCCGTTTCTCGCCTGTCACCCACAAGGGGTTACTGCAGCATCATGAAAAGGACGATCCCACTTTCGGTTTTAATTTTAGCTGTAGGCCTCTCTGTGGTGGCTCAGATGCATTCTTTGAAATGTGACAGAACTGTGGGATTGCACCGCGGCCACTTTACCTCGGTGATGCATTAAAAGGTGTAATCTAACTGAAATGTAAATCACTGTTCTTGAAAACAAATTACAAATGGAGATAACAGGGCTTCAGAGCAGCTCTGAGCATCAGAGGGCCCATCCCAGACCTATTTCGTTCAGGTCCAAATTGCACAGGCACAGTTATCAAGGGTAATGGGGGGCTGCTGAGGCATGCTGATTACAAGGTGATGGTAAACAATGCTTTTAAACACAGCATCTGAACAGAACACACACAACATTAATCAGATGAATTCAAAAAGGCTCACAGGAGGACAGAATAGTTTCCCTGTGTGCTGCAGCCTAACTAACCTTATAGATGGCCCACGCAAGATTCCTTGTTAAAAGATTATTTTTTATCCTTTAATGGTCATCATGAACTGATGTCAAATCCTAATTGTTAGTCCACTTGGGAAAAGTCATTTTCTTTTGGTGCATGACCATGATGAGAATTTACTGTGGGTATTATTATTCTTGTTAATATAAGTGAAGCCCAATGTTTTACAGGCTTGATAAGGAGACAGGGATCAGTTAATGTCTCTTTCTTTGAGTTTCCCTTTGATAGAGAGGCAGTAAGAATTTGACTGTAGGATGAGAGGTCCATGCGTGGGATGGAAGGGTGTCTGGGGTAGGTTTCTAAGTTCTGGGTTGCATGCTTGGCCCACTAGTTGAGTATATCTCGAATGTGATATTCTAACTCAGAACCCCAAGCTTGATCTCAGCACAAGCAAATGTACAGGTCTGATGGGCATGGCAGTCATTAAGGATGAATATTTTGGTGGGAGGTGATTTTAGGAAAATTACTTATATGATAATTATCCTCTTGGAGACACAACCTATAGTCTATATTTCCCATATTCAAAGAGACCCTGAGAGACCCTGAGATGGAAATAATTATTCTAAACTCACTTGTTAGAGCAGTAACTTAAAATATAGGCAGAGCAGAAGTCTCCCTACTCCTAGCTTCTTATCGCCTCAACTTCTGAAGGAATTAAAAGCTTGACCTTTTTTTGTCATTGTTGAAGAAAAACCCTTTTTACATTGTATTTTGAATCCTGGTTCCATCCTTAGTATTCTAAATCCACAGTGTTATGGTGTGTTGCTGTCCTGATTTTCAACATCATTTTTCACTTGCCCTTCAAAATCTCACTCCAACTTAGGCTAGTTTTTAGAAAAATCCCCCTTTAATGCTATTCTTTTTTATTGACTTTTGCAAATTCCCACAATATATCTGGATCATATTTAGATCCCCTCCCCTGTCTGAATTCCCCTATAACCTCTCTAACAAAACTTCATGCATTTTGTCATACACACTAAGGCTTATTAAGCTAAATTTGTGTTCCCAAATTCCCTCTATGTGAGTGCATCCATTGGAACCTGGTCAACCTATCTAGTTAGTGTCACTCCCTTAAAGAAAACTAACTCTCCCTCTCCCGGTAGTCATTACTTGCCAGTGGTTCTTTTTTTTTTTCTGATTTGAGCTTGCTTGTGAGAGTTGAGAGATGCATTCTTAGTCTTTCTGCCCACCGTTCCACTATGTTCCCTGAGCCTGAGCCTTAGGTGTAAAGGTTGCATTGGTGGCATGTCACTTAGGGCTGGGCATCTCACAGATGGTTATTCTCTGCATTTGGCCAGTTGTCAAAGAAATGTTCTCAGTGTTCTTAGTTTATTCTTTACAAAATATATTATCAAATTGACAATCAGTCCCACTGAATAACTTGCTTACTACATCCACTCATCAGTTCACTCACTCATCTACCCATCCATCCATTCATCTATCCATCTACCCACTAACTCATCCATCTACCCATCCATTATGAAATCATTAAATAGTATATGGCGTCTGCTGTGAACAAGACAGTCATAAACATTTTTCCTCACTCCCAAAATGCTCAGGACTTAGTTGGAGAGGGCAAGATAGGCAAGAACACAAGTAAACAATTAAGAAAACCCAACGTCATCCCATTATAGGAAACACAGTAGTGAAAGATTATATTCAGAACAACTGCATCATACATAACCATCCCAACCTCATATCTGATATTTTATTGTTTACATAAGTCACTATTTGTTCCATTGAACAGCTATTCTTACGGTACTGCTGAACAGATCCCTAGTGTCCTGTGAGCCCTAAGGTTAGCATAGCAGCTTAACCAGTGCATGAGACTGCACAAAGCTATAGAAAACTTTTGGCAGTCATGAGGGCAATCTGTTAAATTTCTAATTTCACCCAAAGTGTTGTGAACAACTCAAGTATTTAGTCTAATTACAGCCTTCTGGTGAACCTGAGATCAACCTGCACAGCCCACACTTTCCAAGAACAGAACTCATGGAAGCAAGCTGCCGAACCAAGTCACTAAAAATGTAGACAGGCCAACAGGAAGGTGGGAGGAGAGCACAGAGACAGTAAGAATCTCAAGTCTAAGTCATCCCTCCTCCAGGATCTTTAAAAATTACCTGTTTTCACTTGGCATAGTGGCACATGCCTTTAATCCCAGCAACTTGGAAGGCAGAGGCAGGTGAATTGTTATTGTGAGATTGAGGCGAGCCTGGTCTACATAGTGACCTCCAGCCTAGCCTGTGGTTACAGGGAGACCCTCTCTCAAAAAGACAAAACATTTAGCTATTATCTTGAATTTCAGTTTATTAAATTGATTGGAAGATGCTGGGTTGCACTATTTCTCAGATTCTATTTCAATGTGATATTTGCTAAGAAGCTTCCAGAAGCTTCCAGAAAACACCAGTGATTTTTTTATGGGGGAAAAATAAAATATATGTTAAAAAGACACTATATATATATACAATGAAATATTACAAATAAACACCAGTCTTTTGACTTTTAGGGTCTTCTTATTGAGTAACATCGGTAGTCTGTGCTTTAAAATTTTAAATGTGTGGGCATTTTCTTTCTTTGAGATATAACTTTGTTGACACCACTTTGTTGCCAGGAATTATTAGAGTTGCTTTGATTTTGTATTTTGAATTCTACTGTCTGTAACCCACAGAAGAGAAATGGTATAAGAGATTAGGTATAATTAGATTTCCTCTTGATGCATTTTACTCTTTGTTGCAGAATAAGATATGACATAGTGCTGGGGGAGGGGGTGATAATTAAATGGCAATTTGCTATGACTATTTTTAAAAGTACTAAACTGGTTGAACATTAACACATCAGAAATCATATCATAAGTAGCATCTCTGGAACCATGGCATACACAGCCGAGAGTGCTCTGTCTGCCTTAGCAGAAAAAAACGAAATCACTTGCATCTAATGCCGTCTTATTTGGATGAATGGCTTTAATTACATTTTATAACTATTGTATTGTTTTCACTAAGTATAATGTAGCTAACGTTTATGCTGTTATTTTGCTAGACTTAACAAATATGGTGTCTACCAGACAGGTTGTTCAAACCTACATGTGAGGAAGAAAGACATCAATATTTAATGACAAGCACGAGGAACCCACATTCACCATGGACTACCCCAAGGAAGTGGATGTAGGTGGCCTTATTCCCTATGTGCAGCTGGACATTTAAAATGGGGAACTACAAATGTGCTACTGTGAAAATTCTCCTCATACTCTTCGATGCTATCTAGTTGAGGGACTTAATCTACTTAAGACTACAGTCTAGCTATTGTCAAAGATTTCCATTTAAATGTCACTTTGAGCATTCTAATGCTATCTAATTTTGTTTTCATAAATACCATTCTCAATTTTACAGATGTAGTTTTGGACAGAGCTTTTCATCTTCCATTATGTAGTTTCCTTCCTTATGTGGCAAGTGGGCTCATTAGTGAAAGGCGTGTCTACATAGCTTAGTCCACCACTACAATTGTAATCAAGCCTACAAATAAAACATACAGGGATCTCAGAATATCCATTAGTTTATATAGTATCGGTACCATAAGCTTTGCCCAAGAACTGTTTATTATTTATTTACTTATTTATTTATTTGCAATGTTTTCATAGAAAAAGGAAAATAAAGAACCCTGGAGTGCCCTGACCAGTTTCTGCTTTTATCCTTGAAGTAGCAATTTTCCCCTCTCTACAACCTAAGATCTTTTAAAAGTATCAAGTTTGTCTTATAGTGATCAAACGTATTCTGTGATGTGCACAAATGAAAGATAGTTTCTATTTCATTAGTTAATTCAGTCACAGAGGCAGCTGATAGCACAAATTTGTGACAAATTGGGCAATTCAAGAGGCTGTATTAATGAAGGCTATGAAAGCAAGAGTCATTTGTGTAAATGGAGTTGAAAAATACACCTGTTGTTTTCAGCCAGGTAAATAATCGTCTATCTAGAGCATAGAATAAGGCTTGCTTTTAGTTCATGTCCATTAGGAAACAACGGTTCATTGTTACCCTGCACGCCAGGAGGGCCTACAAGCCTCAGGGGCGACAGGAAATGAGGCTGAGGGACTCCTTTAATGCAACCTTATCCTCGGACAGGTGACACTTTTAGACATTTTAATTGATCTCATTTGTTAGTTATACATGTAAATCACACTGTTATCATTCCTGAACAAGGAATGGAAACCAGAAATTGTCATGGACTAAAGATAACAGAGCGAGTCCCCAAATGGACTGGCATATAGACTTACTGGCTTAGTTTCCCAACAGTTTATTAGTTTGAAATTAGATACCTGGTAAAATCCAAATTACATGGAAACCTCTTGTTTCTTTATATCACACTGACGGAAAACTGTTTAATATTCTAGTAAAGCAAGTCAATATACTATATACTAAATTGTGTGTGTGTATGTGTGTGTATGCATGGTGTGAGAGAAAAAAAAACTTCTGAAGCTATAAAGAGTCCCCCTGTTTTGGCATAATAAACATGACTGGTGTACAGTACGTCTTGCTATAAAGTGCCACTGTGCATCAGGTTACAAAATTCCCCACTACCTAAATGATGGACTGATACAAGCCCAGAATATCAGAGGATGGGGAATAAAGAAGTATTCAAAAGTTCTAAATTTCAAGAGTGTTCCAGACTGAGTGGTGGTAACTGAGGGAGGTTCCACTGTTCTGTGTCTTTAATACATGTACAGAGAAGAACTAACCAACCCCTTTAAGACCCTTGAATACTGCTGTGAATGTATAAAAATTAAGAATTCTTTTAGCAGAAATCTTCTACCAAAATATTTATGCACTGTTAATTAGTATAAAATATACCTGCTGGTATGCCTGGGGGTTTATTGGAGTCTTCCACAATTCCTACTGACTACATCATTTATCATCCAGAGTAGACAGATTCCCACTAATGTCCACCAGAAGCATCTACTTCTTATTCACAACTTTAATCTTCCATGGTTCAATTACCCATGATCAGCCATGGTCTGAAAACATTAAATAGAAATTATAAAAATAAACAATTCAAAGGCTGGAGAGATGGCTCCTTGTTTGAGAGTACTCGCTGCTCTTTCAGAGGTCCAGCATTTGCTTCCCAGCACCCACATGGCAACTAACAACCATCAGTAACTCCTATTTCAGGGGATTTAACAGCTTCTTCTGGTCTATGCAGGCCATGCACACAAGGGGTACACGTACGTATGTGCAGGCAGAACACTCATACACATAAAATAAAAATAATTAACTAACTAATTAATTAAACAATTCATTAGTTAAATATCTTTTGTTATAATACATAGTTTTATGTTCTACTTATTTTTAATTATTGCTGGCTGTCCATCACTATCAATGATGGTTTGAATGAGAAATGTCCCCTGTAGGCACAGGTATTTGAACGCTTAGTCCCCAGTTAATGGTGCTGCTTAGAATATTATGGACCCTTTGGGAAAGAAAGCCTTGCTGGAGGAAGTATGTCACTAGGGGCAGACTTTGAGACTTTATAACCTTCTTGTTATCTTTCTTTGCTTCCTGTGTGTGGACAGTCTGCTTCCTGCTCCCACATGCTTTCCTCACCAAGCCATTATAAACCCTACTCCTCTAGAGCTACAAACTCTAAACTCTTTCCTAAGTTGCTTTAGGTCATGGTATTTTATCACAGCAACAGAAAAGCAACCAATACAATGTATCTAACTTATAAATTTTATCATAGCATGTATATGGGAAGAAAATACATTATATATGTATATAAAGAGAGAGTTTAACCTTTCATTTGTTTTTTATTACTGTAGCAAAGTAGTTGACTCAGACCAACTTAATGAAGAAAGTCATTTAGTTCACAATTTTGGATACTGAAAGTCCAAATCAAATTATCTTGTATAGGCTTTGGTTAGAGTCCTTGGGTCTGAGTCATCTTTTAGTGGAACATTGAGGTATTCACCTCTAAACAGGGAGCCAAAGAGAGACTAGGGTTCTAAAATCCATTCTAAGGGCACCCTCGATTGGCCAGAATATCTCACATTAAGCCCCACATCTTGAAGGCCCCAGCTTTCCCAACACCATTGCCCTGGACAGCATACTTCCAATACACGAATGCCTGGGGAGTCAGGTAGCATCTGTGGGATCTTGGGACATCACTCTCTTGGACAAAGGGGATTCAAGTAGCTTCATCTCTGTTGACTGGAACTCTGATGAAGGATAACAAGTTCAATCATGTTTTAGATTCAACTTAGTGAATTGCTGTACTAATAAAGCACAATGTTTAATCAATGTTTAATTGGTCTTAGGAACAACTGTAGCTAATGTAATGAAGTCTGTGTTAAGTTATTAAATATTTTAAAGTATTGTGTTGTGATCACACTTAACCATGACTGTTGCCTAGAAGATATGTTGGTGTGACTAGGATATGAGAAATGGCTACATTTGTGCCAAGTAAAAGACACACAAAAGATGTTCTTTTGATGGAATCTGAACTTGCGATTATCACCTTGTCATGTTGTCGTTTGTCTCTTTAATTCCCAAGTGAAGTAGAAAAATCTCTATTTTGCTTTCTAAATCTTCTCTATTTAAGGCAAGTTAACCATATTTATAGATCAGATAAGAATAATACATAAACATCCAGAAAGTACAATTACAAAAATAAAAATTATGAGGTGAAAAACCATAGTAGAAGCTGTTGCTTAAACCAAATACAAGAAAAATCCACTAATAGATCATATTCAGTGCAATGGTTTTTCAGGGGTTTAAAGTTGCAGGACCTTGTAAACTGTCACTCTCAAAATGAAATTAATATGCTTTCTTTTAAAAACTTTAAATTTAAAAAAGATATTTTTATGTGTATGAGTCTTTTGCCTGCCTACTGCGTAAGTGCAACCATGTATGCAATACTTGCAGAGGCCAGAAGATGGTGTCAGATCTCCCTGAGCTGGTAGGTCGTTAATTGATATGTGTGTGCTGGGAACCTAACCCGTGTCCTCCACAAGAGCAGCCCAGGGCTCCTAACTGCTGAGCCATCTCTCCACCCAGCAACATGCTTTCCTTATGCACAATTTGTAGAATCTGGCACTTAATTCCATTTACACTCAAATTAGAAAAATTAAGTGGTGTGGGGATGGAGCCCAGTGGCACTTCTGGAACTCCCATGGCATCAACATTTAGACCCAAGGGTTATAATGATGATGCTACCACGGAGAGACATCTGAAGAGACACCTCAGAAAGGAATGGGGACTCACCTTAGCAAAGTTGCAAGTGGCAGCCATAGTCATCTCAGGAAGAAGAAAATCCCATCACTGTCATTTTCTCTCTCTCACTCACTAATGTGTTTGTCTTTATGCACATGTATGTACATGTTTATCTTACTTTCCCAAATTGAGATGGTTAGTAGCAACTGAACTTTATGTTTTCATTCAAAGATTACAGACTATCAAGATTTGACCTTATTGGTGAGGAGTATTCAACATCATGGGTCCTGGGTTTGGAGCTGAGGACACATTGATTGTCTGTCTTTGAGCAGGGGATGGTTGTATTTCTATTGTCATAGGAGGGAGTGCCGGTATGCCCTCTACATACCTTTTTATTGAGATGGGCTATTACCGAAGGAAAGCGTGGGTAGTAGGCTACAAACGAAGTATCTTAAGATGGCTGTGGTGGCACATGCTTACAATCTCAGCTCTTGGGAGGCTAATGCAGGAGAATTATGAATACTAGGTCAGCTTTGGGCTATAGAATGAAATACTATCTAAAAAAAGAAAGAAAACAAAAAACAAGTACTTTGTGTGTACTTTTTCACTCTGACCACACAAACCCACGTTGACTGTTACAGATAGTGATGTCTTCACCGTAGGAGGAATCCTTAGAGAAAGTCACTTTCCCGCTCTTGGCAACTCAGGGTATGCATGGTAGACAAGTGAGCTCAGTGTGAAATTTGAACTGCTGACCCTGTGGTATGGAGAAAGATTAAAATGTATTTATGGTCTCAGACTTAAATATCTTATAGTCATGGATGAGAAATCAGTGGGAAGATTCTAAGTGGCTACTGTGGCATGAACGTGGCTGGTTCCTACTTTAGTTTTCTTTTGCCACCTGTTTTGCTAGCTCTCATTCTGTAGCGTTTGCTAAGGTGTTCCTGTTCTGTCCACAGGGAAACGACAGACCCTAATCATTGTTGGTTCAAGTAGGGGAGGGCACATGCGTGACTAGCACCAGGCCAAGTTTCTCCTCCCCTCTCTTTTTCTCTTCCTGTGCCTTCATATCCCCTTCCGTCCACTTTCTTCTGCTTTCTCTTCTTCCTTCCTTCTTTCCTTCCTTGTCCTTTGTTTGGTATCTAACTGATTGATTTAATGAAGTATCAACTCAAAAGCACAAATTATACATGTTTAATAACGTCTCTTATTTGTGAAATTTTAAACTGTATTTTCTCTTCATGTCACACTTCTTGATAATTAGTAAATACCTTCAGTTGTCTGATTCAATTCATGTTTTGACTTTGAGCAGTTCTAGAAATTTGCTTTCTCTTGTTACTTATCTCTTGAGTCTAATCATTCTCTTACCGCTGAGTCAAATCTAAGAAAGGTATAAGTAAAAACATGGCTTTTTCAGGGGAGGCAAGTTCAGAGTTTCACCCTTCCAGATCTGGTGTTCTGTATAAGGGACAAAGCTGGAAACTGGAGTATGGTGAACTCCAGGTAACTAATGGAAACCATTATGTGATGAGCAGGTCAGTATTGGATGCTTAACATTCCCGGCTTGAGAAATCTAATAATGACTAAAATTTGGGGTTGAAATCTCCTGAGTCTCTGAATTGACAAAATGTAAAGAGAGCAGAGCAGAGCAGCTTTCCACAGGGGCCTCATTAGACAGGGCTGCCTCCTGTCTGCAAAGCCTCTGCTTTCCTTCACCTGCGGGAGCTCTCCTGCTCAGAATTCCAGAAATCTGAATGACACCCAGGAACAAAACAAACCAGAAGCCAAGTCAGAAGACAGGGGATCATGGCAAAGGTCAGTGTGAAGGAGCTGACATAACGAATCTGAACATAAAAAATAAATTTTGAAAGTTAAGAACATATGACATTTTAATACTAATCTCAGACAGAACAAAGAATAAAGATGCGTTTCTATTCACTCAAATTAGTAGTCTCAGATGAAAATGTAGCACAATAAAAAAAGTCAAGAGAAATATAAAGAGAGACTAATCATGAGAGATAGGCTTATTAGCTAACTGTGTAAAGCTAAAAGGGTTAAATGGGCAGTTCTATATACAGAGTGTGGCCTGAGAACATTTTAACAAACTGCTATCTGTTAAGACGTAAGAAAAATATCATCTAATATACTTGATTTCCGTGAATATGAATGCGTCCTTAATTTGAGGAAAATTTGCAAGATAGAACAGTAATTAATTAGAGGAATGAACAGAGGTAGAGACCTATTTAAACATATCCCAACCAGTAAGAACCAGATGTTGCAGATTTTGTACAGTAGGTGCTGGGAGAACGCTTAAATAGACCAGCTATCCTCAAAGCAAAATTACCAAAGATTAGGAGAGAAAAATGTGTACTAAATCATTAGAATGAAACCCAGGAGTTGGGGACTGAGAGAGAGAAATGAAAGTTTTTAAGTATCTTAATTCTGTCTAAGAATTTTCCCGTTGGATAGAAAGGTGGGGACAGAGACAGGGCATGTCCCTTAAGGAACAGAGAAATGCTCCAGGCAGTGTTCAGTGACAGAGACATAAGAATCACTGATGAAGCCTCTGGAAAGATAACATTCAAAGGCAGGTCTACAGAATCTCTACATCAGCAAGTGGAAGGATGAGCAAGCAGAAGTTGATCAAACAAGCAAATATTAGGAAATGGTATAGAAAAGAGGAAGCAGAATCTGGCAGTATTCCTCTCCATAAGTCTAGCTATATACAGGTTAAAAGATATACATCAGAAATAAATATTTCTGGTTGGAAGTATAGGTAGAGACATGGGGTATTATGAAGATGAAACTGGTAAAAGGACGGATGACTGTTAATATCAAACAAGGTGAATTTAAAGTTAAAAAGCAACATGCGAGCTGCCTCATATAACTTCAAGTTGTGTCCGTCCCGGTCATACCTGGCAATGTGAATATGTAAAAGTCTGTGTTGAAGTTTCATTAATTTATTCCACTAGTTTTCTCTTTGTCATATTACATATGAAATATTTGTATGTGTCAAAAATGGCTCCCAGATTTGGAGCAGGTAGAAGTCCTCTCCACCTAGCATTTTAGTGGGAAAAAGAAAAAAATGGCATGTACAAAAATCATGTAACATGCAGCGCACCAAAGAGGAAATATATTTTTAATGTTTTTATGTGCTTTGTATAATAGATCTTAATCAAACTTAAACAATCTCCTTGATCCATGTCCTCTATAGCCCCTCCTACAAGATTTCGTGCGTTCTGTCATAAATGTTAAGTCCTTTCTGGTCAAGCATTTGTACTCAGATGTCCTTAGGTGCATGTTTATCCACTGCAGTCTACTCCGTTTAGGGTCTCTCCCTTAAAGAAGGTCTATTCTCTCTCATCCAGCAGTAACCAGTTGCTGGTAGCTCCTAGGCGTGGTGTGGGTTGGACTGTGCTGCCCATTTCCCTCATTCTAGGCTGGGTTTTTGTCTGATAGGGTCAGCATGGGTCTTGTGCATGCTGTCTCCACTACTGCAAGTTCACATGAGCAAGTTCCCAGTGGGCCTGAAAGTCTCTGTTTCCTTATGTTCATGCACCAACCCAGCTCTTACCATCTTTCTGTCCCCAGTCCCGCAATGGTCCCTGAGCCATGGGTGGGTGAGGTTTAATATAGGAGTGCTACCCAGAGACACGCACTTTACAGTCTCTTATTCTCTAAAAATTAGCCAAATGTGGCCTTCTGTGTACACTGCACTCTGTTGTATGAAGAAACTTCACTTCTAACCCCTCCTACATTATGTTCCTTGAGCCTTGGGTGTAGAGGTTACACTTTAGATGTGTCATTTAGGGTTGGCTATCTCTTAGTATATATTCTCAGTGTGTGACCAGTTGTGGAACTCTGTAATAGTCTCCATCTGGTGCAAAAAGAAGCTTCTTTGATGAGTGGTGTGTGGTATACATGTCTGAAAATATAAGGATCCATATTTAGCATGGAGAAAGAAATTTCATTTTTGTAGAGATATGACATGGAAGAGATAGGGTTTTCTGTGGAATCTCTGATCTCTTCAGTCACGTGTAGTTGGCTATATTTACACGTCTACACGGAAGTTCCTGCAAATACGATTTTTTTACAAAAAAAATGATAATAATATAATAAAATAAGACTTGAAAACATCACTTTCAAAACTGGACAAATGAAACAACTAAAATAAGCATGAACAGAGGATTTGAATAACATAATTGGTTACACTGATTCCATTTATTATTTATGACTAAATGGGTAACTTTGTGCATACCATGAAACATTCATAAAAATCAGTCAATGATAAGTTTGTTCTTGAAGAGAGCTTTAATGAATGCACTAATACAGAACATAGAATAATTACAAAATATGTTTTTAAATGAACAAGGAATGTATTGTTTTGTGCATATTATGATAGTAAAAATAGAGGTAATAAAAATTTAGTATTTTTGGATATAAGATAAAAACACGAAAATGAATTTTAATTCTAATAAAAAACTGTTAGTAGACATTGTGAAAATTCCATTTCCTGTAATAAACACTTAGAAATTCTAAGCAACATATTTTACAAGAAAGAGACTTGACTATTTGGAGAGCATAAATGAAGCAGAAACACATGAAACAAGGTCTGAAAATGCTTATTTCAAAGACACATGTGCACGTATGTTTGTAAGCACCTCATATTTTTCCATAGGGAGGTCTTTTTCCTTGAGTGTCTTATTCCCTAGCAAGTAAAGATAGACACTAAATCTAAACATAATCAATATTTAAATCAGACAGTATTTTTTACAAATTTTATTTTTTAACTTTTATTTTAATTTTTTGAGAATTTCATACATGAGCGTTATGATTCCACTTCCCTCCAACTCCTTCTGTGCTCCACTTTGCCTATTTCTTATCCTCTTCTTTATAACTGTTACATATACATACATAACATTGTAAAGATGTACACATACATATAAAGCACTGAGTCCACTTAGTGATGCTTGAGACTGTATGTATTTACGACTGCCCACTTGGGATTAGAGAGTCCCTCAGGGACCTAGTCCCTGGAGAATACTGATTTTTGCTCTCTCAGTATCAACTGATTACCTATAGCTTCTGGAAGGTGGTACCCCATCCAAATCAGCCTGTCAACTAGTCTTGTTGTTATGCAGATGGCTACTATACAGTGGATATTCCCTGAGGGTAACTTGCCTATCAAGTCTAGAATCAATTAGCTAGCAGCAAGTGTCTTGTCTCTCTGACTCAAGATCATTCCCACACTCTCATCCATGATGTTCCCTGAGCCTTATGTGTGGCAGTTGATTTGTAGTTGTATAATGGTGCTGGCTACCTCACAGTCACTCATTCTCTGTGTTTGAACAGTTGTGAAACTTTGTAATAAACTGTTGAGCAAAGAAGCTTCTTTGATGAGTGGTGAGACATACACTTACCAGTGAATATTAGAATATATATTTAGATATAGTAAGAAATAATGTTGGCCCAGGAAAGTGGCCGTAGTAGAATATTCTCTAGGGTCTATGGTCTCTCCAACCATGAGTCCTTTTCTATGTTCACAGTACCATGCATGGGTTCCCTCCTGTTGAGCAGGCTTTAAGTCCAATTTGACCGCTATTGATTATCCCCAAGATAAAATTGCCACTATTGAACCAACAGAGATAATTTGTTGGTGTGGTCATTGTTGTGGTTCATAGGTTTTAGTGCCGGGTAGGATCATTGATTTTTTTTTAATCACTTGACAGTTTGCATCATGCCTTCCTATGTTATGAGAACTAGTATTTGAGGAGGAGACTTCCAGGTCAGCTCCAGCTCAATTGCTCCAATTTCTGTGACAGAAGAATGTCATCATGGCTTCAGCAATCGATCTTAACTCTAAGTTCTGGGAGACAATCAGGAATTGTGGAAAGAGCTTATATTATCTTGAGTGTCTCTTGGATTCCTTTGACCAACCACTTGAGGGGAGGTGGTTTTCCTTTGAATAACACTGTTATTTTTGTTCTATAGCGTTCAGCTGTACACCTGCACTCATCTATATGGCATGCGTATTTTTTCAGTGGGCTTATAAAATAATGCATTCCCTTTGGTTGTTCACATCACTTAAATACGATTCTCTCTCTCTCTCTCTCTCTCTCTCTCTCTCTCTCTCTCTCTCTCTCTCTCTCCTGAGCCTTCCATAGTCCCTCCTCAGTTAGAATACCTGACATTTTCCCAGTTTGCCCCTTGATAATGTCTATTTCCTTCTATTGCCCTTGTTCAAGTCCTTCTTCCCCTCTCCCCTGATGGTTTCTTTCTGTGTTCCCATTTCCTGTGGTTACTTCAGGGTATGTACTCAAATCTAAAGATTTTGAACTACGATCCACAAACGAGAGAGATTATGTATTGTTTGCTTTTCTGAGTCTGAGTTACCTCACTCTAGAAAAGAGTTCCATCTATATGCAAATTTCATTATTTCACTTTTAAAAATATTTTATTTAGTATTTTTATTTTATATGTATGAATGTATTGCCTGCATGTAGGTAAGTGCACTTGTCTGTGCAGTGTCCATGAAGGTCAGATTTGGGTGTCAGATCCCTAGGAACTGGATTTATGGATGGATGTTAGCCACTATTTGAGTTCTGGGAATCCAAAATGGAATCTCTGCAAGAGCAGCCAGTGCTATTAATCACTGAACCATCTCTCCAATCCAATTATTTCCTTTTTCTTTACAGACAAATAGAACATTGTTGTGCAAGAGTACCACATTTTCATTGTCCATTCATTGGATTAGGAACACTTAGATTGTTTTAGTTTCTTAGCTATTGGGAAAAGAATACCATAACAAGATTGAAGAAATATATCTGCAGTAGGAAATCAAGTCCCTTCGGTATATGCCAATGACTGGTATAGCCTGGTCACATGGTAGATCTAGTGCTAGATCTTAAAGAGCTCTCCACACTGATTTCCATGCTTTCTGCATGTTTGCAATCCCACTTGACTGAAGCTTCCACTTTCCCTGTATCCTCTCTGGCATTTATTATCAGCTATTTTCATGATCTTAGTCAGTCTGACTGGGGTAAGATGAAATCTTAAGGAAGTTTTAATTTGTATTTCCCTAAAGGTATTTCTTTAAAATTTTTATTTCTCATTTGAGAACTCTCTGTTCAAATCTGTAGCCCATTATTGGATTGTATCATTTGCTTTTCGTAATTGTGTTTTCTGTTTTTATTTTATGTGTATAAGTCTATTGCCTGCATGTAGGTAGATACACCTGTGTGGTGCAATGCTCACAGAGGTCAGAAGAAGACATTGAAGTCCCTGGAACTGGAGTTAGGGATGGTTGTTAGCTGCCATGTGGGTGCTGGGAATTGAAACCGGGACCTCTACAAGAGTAGTCAGTGCTCTTAACTGCTGAGCCATCTCTCCAGCCCTGATTTATTGTATTTTGAGTTCTTTGCTTATTCTAGAAATTAATCCCGTATTAGATGAATAGGAGGGAAAGATTCTCTCCAACTCTGGGTTTTGTCATCACTTGATCAATTGTTTCCTTTGAAGCTCCATTTGTTAATTGTTGGCCTGAATTCCTGAGCAAATGGATTCAGATTTATAGTCTTGTACCTGCATCTTGTAGGGTACTGCCTATGTTTTCTTCTAATAGTATCAGCATTTCAGATTTCACCTTGACGTCTTTGTTCCATTTTGTGTTGATGTTTGTGCAGGGGCATAGATAAGGGGTCAAATTTCATTTGTCTTCATGTGGAGATCTAACTTTCAGCACCGTTTGTTGAAGATGCTATCTTTCCTCCAGTGGGTATTCTTTGCCTCTTTGCCAAGGTGGCTGAAATTGCAAGCACCCATGTTTGGATCTTCTATAACATACATGTCTGGTTTTGTGCCAGTTTTCTGCTGTTATATGACTATAGCTCAGTAACATAGTTTAAATCTGATATGGTGACTCTCTAGCATTGTTTTCGTTCTGAATTTCTTTTGCTATGTGGGGTCTTTTCTGACACTACATGATTTTTAGGATTTTATATTTTCTATTTTTGTGAAGGGTGCCATGGGGATTTTGGTTTGGATTGCATTGAACCTGTAAATTGCTTTTGACAAGATGATCATTTTCACAATATTAATTCTACTAATCCAAGAGTATGGGAGGTCTTTCCATCTTCTGTGTCTTCCTCAACCTCTGTTGTCAAAGTTTTGTTTTTATTGTAGAGATCTTTCACACCTGTGGTTAGGTTTATTCTTAGATTTTATGTTTTTGAGACTATTATGAATGGAATGTTTCCATGAATGTTATTAATGCATTAAAAGGTTGCTGAATTTTTGTTGTTGTTGTTTTTCGTATTTTGAGATAGGGTCTCCCTATAGCCTCAGCAAGCTTGGAACTCACCGTATAGACCAGGCTGGGCTTAATCTCAAACAGATCTACTTGCCTCTGACTTCTGAGCAGTGGGATAGAAGGCATGCACCACAGCGCCCAGCCAAGTCTATTTTTGTAAAATGATCTTGTATCTTGCCACTTTGTGGAGAGTTTGATCATTTCTAGAAATGTCTGGTGGGATCTTTAAATTTCTTTTTATAATATCATATCATCTGCAAATAGGGATAAGTTGACTTCTTTTCCAAATCGTATGCCTTTAATTCCTTTCTCTTGTCTTTTTGCTCTAGCTAAGGGCTGAGGCATTATTTTTGAAAAGGAATGGGGATATAGACAGCCTTGTCTCATTCCTGATTTTTTTCATTTTTTTCTCCATTTTGAATCATGTTTGCTGTGTAATCCTATTCCCGCTAAGACTTTTATCATGAATGCATGTTGAATTTTGTCAAAGGCTTTTTCTGCATCTATTTAAATAATCATGATATTTTTGTCTTTAAGTTAATTTATATGATTAATTACATTTATTGACTTATATATATTGAATGATCCCTGCATCTCTGCAATAAAGTCAATTTGATCATGGTGGATGATCTTTTTGATACATGCCTGTATGTAGTTTGTAAACATTATACTAAGAATTTTTGTACCTATATTAATTAGGGATATTGGCCTGTAGTTTTCTCTTTATTTGTCATATCCCAACCTGGTTTTGGTGTTAGAGTGCTACTGGCCTCATAGAAAGACTTTAGAATTTCTCCCTGTGTTCCTTTTAAAAACAATTTAAACAACATAAGTTGTAAATCTTCCTTATATTTCTTGCAAAATTATGTTGTGAATTTGATTAGTTAAAAAGCTTTGTGTTACTATCTCATTTTTCTTATTTTTTTATGGAAGTTGTTGATTTCTTATTTAATTCTGGTGGTTCTGTTGAATAGAGAAATTCATCCATTTCTTTTAGATTTTTCTGATTTAATGGAATACAGGTTTTAAAAACATTTCTTTGCCATATTCTGGATTACTCTGTGTTGGTTGTAATGTTTCCCTGATAATCTCTAATTTTCTTAATTGAATCTGCTCTTTTTTCTTTTAGTTAGCTGAGCTAATGGTCTGTTGATCTTATTTGACTTTTCAAAGAACCAACCTGTAGATTCATGATTCTTTGTGTTGCAGTCTTTATTTCTACTAACTAATTTCTGCTCTGTTTTTATTATTTCTTCTCATCTGCTAGGTTTGGGTTTGGTTTGTTCTTGCTTTTTCAGATTCTTGAGTTGTATCCTTAAGTAATTTATTTGCACTATTCTGATTATTTTACATAGGGTCCTAGAGGTATAAATTTCCTTGTAGGACTGCTTTTAGTATGTCTCAGAAGTTTTGTTGGGCTTTCATTATTGTTTGATTATGGAAATATTTTTATTTCTTTCTTGATTTCTACGGACATTATTTAGCAGTGTGTGGTTGATTCTCCTGACTTCATGCAGTTACGAGGGTTTCTTTTGCTTTGATTTTAAGTTTTGTTTCATGGTGGTCAGTTAGGATACCTGGAATTATTTCAATTTTTTTAAATTTGTTGAGGTTTGTTTTGTGCTTCAGCATGTGGTCTATTGTTAAAAACTTCCATAGGCTGCTTAGTAGAATGTGTATTCTTTGGTCGCTGGACGGAATACTCTGTGGATGTCTGTTAGGTCCTTTGAAATATGTTATCACTAAATTCTGATGTTTCTTTGTTTATTCTTTGGCCACATGGCCTGTCTAGTGGAGGAAGTGGTTTATTAAAGTCAGCTACTGCTACTGAATGGAGGCTAATCTGTATCTGAAAGTCCAGTAGTACTCTTTTCATGAAATTGGGTGTGCAATAGTTTGGTGCATATGTGTTTATGATTGTAATATCTTCTTAGTTGATTGATCATATGGAGTGACTTTCTTTTTCTCTTCTGATTAATTTTGGTCTGAAATCCATTTTGTTAGATATTAGGATAACAATACCTGCTTATTTCTTGGTTCAGTTTACTTGTTCCTGTATTTTCACTCTAAAAAGTTGCTTGTTATCAAAAGTAAGATGAGTTTCTTGAATACAACAAAAGGGCAGATTTTGTTTCTTAATGTATTCATGTAGCTTGTATATTTTGGTTAGTGAATTGAGGTTATTAAATTTAAAGTTTTATTGAAATATGTGTATTGATCACTATCATTTTATTTTCTGTTCTTAGACCTAGTCCTAGTTTGTTTACTCATAATTATAGCTTCATTTGATTTCTTTCCAAAGCCTCTTAGGTGTATTTATTCCTTTCTTTAATCCATTGTATTACTTCCAGTTATTTCTGTAGGGCTGGTTTGATGGACATGAATTCTTTCAGCCTGTTTATATCATAGGAGATTTTTATTTCTCCTTTAGCTACGGCAGATAATTTTTCTGGATAAAGGCATAAAGTAGTATGTTTGACTTGGCATCTGTGGTCATTTAGAACTTAGAAAACTTTGCTCTAGGGACTTCTGGCATTGAAAAATTATATTGAAAAGTCAGCTGTTACTGTGATGGGTTTTCCTTTGGAGGTAACTCGCAGTTTTTGTGCATGTGTGTTTGTGCAGCTTTTAATACCTTCTTTGTTCTATTTAGCATTTTGACTATGGACCGTCATGGATGAATTTCTTATCTTGTCCTATTTAGTGTTCCATGTGTTTTTTGTATCTTTATGAGTATATCTTTCCTTTTATGGGAAGTTTTCTTCTGTCATCCTGTGGAAGAGCTGATCAATGCTAATGATTTAAGCTTCTTCTCCTTCTGCTGTGCCTATAATTTGTAGATTTATTCTTTGCATTATGTTCCACAGCTCTTACATATTCTATTATAGTGTTTTAAATTTTTTCATATTTTCAGGTTGAGTGATATAATTCTACTACTTTCTTCAAGTCTTGATACTCATTTTCTACTTGACTCATTCTGCTGGTAAGATTGTACACTCTCTTTTCTTATTGGGTTATTAATGTTTTCAATTCCATATTCATCTTAGTATGGGTTTTCTTCTATATTTCTATCTTCTAAATCCACTTTTGAAATTCCAAATTGTCAGTTCATTTGTCTGTATATTTGCATTTTCTTGAGCTTCAGTAAGGAGTTTTCTATCCTCTTTCAGTTGATTGAGATGTTCACTTTATATTCTGCAAACTTCTTTAATTCTCTGCTCATGTTTATGATTGTTCTTTTAAGTTCTGTGTCCTGGAGTTCCTCTGGGGAGTTGATATTGTAGAACATTTCTATAGAACTTATAAGTTTTTGTGTACATTTTACTTGTGTTTCTGCAATTTGAACTGGGCATGCTGACTTCTTTTGTTGTTTGTGTGTCTGACATGAAATTCTGGTCTGCCTTCATTGACTGGCAGTTTGGTCCTGTCTTAACTGTTGTCACAGCTTTGATTTCAGATCAGGTAGTGAATTGGTCTATGCTTCAGATTCTCACTTTTGATTTTTTTATTGGATGGACAGGGCTGATTCCAAGCTGGTTCAGAGTGTGAGCAGAGGATTCATGGCACAGTCTTGGAAACGTATGGATGGCAACAGGGTGGGTGGGCTTCTGGCTAATTCACTACACTGATCCTCATATAGTATTTTGGAAGTGGATAAGTGGTAAGTCAGCTGTTACCATTCGTTAGGATGATCAATTAGAAGATATGATCTCAGAAGAGACTTCAAGGAGTCACCAAGAATGTACCCAGAAAGGGAAAAGCTAGATCAAAGTTCTTGTGGATGGACCATACTTGGGAGCATCAACAACTGAATTATAGTATTAATATATTAAATAATATAATAATAAGGTTATTGATCAAGAGAAAGAAGTTATAAAGTCCAAGGTTGGTAGACTATATCTACTCCACATCTTTAAATGTGGCTAAATTAATTTTCAAAGCTACATTAAATAATAATTGAATTCAAATGGAATACTTATAATTTATAAGACAATACAAAATTAGTAGAAAATGTAAGTATCCAAGACAACCAAGAAGCACACAGGAAGTGATGGTAAAGGAAATGCTGAAGTTGTTATAATGAAGTTCATTGGGCTTTCATGTAAAAGTCCATCGAACTAAGTTCTAATGAATACAAAATTCAATATCTAATTAAGCTATAAGTTTAACTTAGTAGAAGCAAAAACATGAGAATTTAAAATGGCAAGGGAGATCTTCATAACTGAGGTTGGCTACCCAGAAACTGTATATCCAGACAAAACCCTAGTTATGTTAATTGTGGTTATATTTTTCCACATAGTGTTGGAATATAATGCAAGTAAACTATTTGAACTACGCATAAAATACACATCCACACGCATGTATACACATACATAGGCACAGATTGCATATAATATACGTATGCTTGAAATTATTATAAGCAAAATCTGTAGACAAATGATGGGTTAAAAAACACAGTTCCACAACAGATAGAAAAAAAAGGGGAAGAGTTAGAAACCACAAATAATCTAATTTTAAAAAATGATCCATACTGACAAGTTTCAAAAGATTCATATGAAACATGCAATTGTTAAAAATTACAAGTTCTACCATACATTTTATCAAATTCAAAATAAAACAGAAGGGAAAACATAGAATGGGCAGGGATATGAACAGATAATTCAAAGACCAAATTTAATTTTCACCAGATTATCAGATGATGAAATTTAAAAGTAGTGAATAAATGTAAATTATAGTAACTATGTGTGTTTTTCACAGTCATAAAACTAGAAAACCTGAATCAAAAGTATTTTGGGCAGAAATGTGTCAAATACCATCTCATGATAGTATGGGTGGGAAACTCAATTCTTAACTGCTTTCTTGGCAACAGTGTGGCTTCTAAAAGTACAGAGTATGGAAAGAAATATAGTAGTATGCATTTCCGGCATATAGATCATCATATAAGCAACTTAGAGATCCATCCCATCTTCAAAGTAAGGAAAATCCTGAACAATCCCAAATATCAGTGTCTTACATCCTTCAGAGATGTCAAGTCACAGTGCAACAAGGGTCTCAGATACCTTACACGTCAACAGGAGCACATCTCTGACTTTACTTTCAGTACCCAGCACCCACGTCAGGCAGCTTACAACCACCTGTAACTCCAGCCCCAGTGGAATTGTATTCATGTCTGCATCCTCCCACATAGATATGCATACATACACATAACTAAAAATAAGAAAGAAATCTTTAAAAACGAGTATCTTAATATCAGAGAAAATAGGTACTGGAGGGGGAAAATGAAAGGAAAACACTATTCTGAGTTTGAAAAAAAAGTCAGTCCATCCTGAATACATAACAGACACAAATGGATGGGCTAGTCAGTTGTGCTTTGAGACACAGCAAGGAAAATTTTATCAAGTTGAAAGGAAAAACAAATAAACTGGATGATAGTGTGGGAGAAGTCAATGTCACTCTCTCAAAAATGTACAGAACACCTTGACAGAAAGACAGCAGTGACACAGAACTATGTGGAACCACCAGCGATCAGCTCTAACCAACCTTTAAGGAAGATTTTCCCCAACAATAGCAGAACTAATATTTGTTCAGTGTTTGTGGATTATATACTGAGATGGACTATTTTGTGGGCCATAAAACAAATCTTAGAAAACCTGTTAAAGAGATTGAAATCATAGAATAGGTTATAGATCAAAAGGGAATCAAAGTGGAAATCAATAACTAAAAATCTCTAAAAACTTAGAAATTTAACACACAAGAAATTTAACATGGGTCAAAGAAATAGTTACAACAAAGTCAAAAGATGCACACTAAACTAAAGAAAATGAAAGTATCAAAACTCAAAATCTGTGGGTTGCAGATGAGGAAATGTTGACAGAGAAATGTATAACAATTAATGCTGTATTATAAAGTGTTGAAAGTCTTAAACATACAGGAACCTATAAAAATAAAGCCATATTAAGTGGAAGGAAAAGAAGATATAGATTATAAATCACTGAAACTGAAAACAGAAAACCCAGTGGAGAGCTTAAGAGAAGCCAAATTTCTACTTTCAAAGATGTAAAATTGACACATCTAGGAATTTGACAAAGATAGAAATCACAATGTATCAGTGCTGAGACTGACACAGGCTCATCACTCCTAGATCAAATGATTAATAAATTCTTTAATAGTTTGGGTGCATAAATCTAAACACTTAAATGATATGGACCGGTTTCTTGAGAAACAGCAACTTACTAAATTCACCCTACATTAGCTATATAATTTGAGTTGTCGCAAAACTAGGCAGAAAATTGAATTCATAAGCTCTCTGCCCCCAAATTAATCACTGCTGGGTGTTTCAGCAGGAAAAACTACCAGGGACTTTAAGAATTAAGTTCAGAGTCTGGAGAGATGGCTCAGCAGTTACAAGCATGTACCGATGCTGCAGAGGACCTGCGTTCAATTCCCAGCACCCATGTCAGGTGTCTCACAACAGCCTGTCATTCCACTCCATGGGATCATCTAGCTTCTGTAGATACCTGCATTCACATGCACACATTCACACATAGACACACACGTAAATACATCTAATAAAAATAAAATATTTTAAAAATATCAATTCTATAAGATCTCCTCCAGAATCAGAATAGTAGGAACATTACGTGCTACTGAAGCCATACAAGGTGACAATGAAAACAACTTACAAATTAAATCTCTGATTAAGATATTTATAAATATTCTAGACAAAATATTATCAAATGCAATTAAGGAGACTATAAACCTAAGCATAAGCCATGATCATGTGGGGTTTATTTTACCACTGAAAACATTACTCAGTATAATACATATTCTATCTGTTGGTTCAGAAACAGAACTTGGAAAAGTTTGATACAAACATACAGATGAATACACAGAAACATATACACATACTTACAGTCACACATAGACACTCACATAACACAAAGAAATGCACACAGAGAGATACATACATAGATACAACCACACATATCACATACATACTCCTAGATACATATACATTTAACCACACATACATATAGAAACATGCACACATACATACACACATAACACAGAGAAAATACATAAATACCTACACACATTCACACCCATGGACACAAACCCACTCATACAGAATGTTCTAACAATTGAGTTCAGTTTGTTTGAAGGTATAAAATAAACATTCAAAATATACTTGTATATCAATATACTTTTAATGAACAAGCGGGCCCTGAAATATAAAAAGAAAATGTTTGAATTTGCTTATGACAAAACAAAATATGCTAATGTCAATGTAACAAAATATATTGAATACTTTAATGTTGAAATTTTCAAGCTACTTTTAAAAGAAATCAATGGTCCAAATAAATAGATTCACTGAATTAATGTATTGAAAAATGTAGTAAAAATCTTGATCAACCCAAATTTACAAAAAAATATTCTAGAAGCAAACTTAAAGTGCTGACATTGGAAAGGTTTTATTTTAAAATTTAGAAAAATCAATTCTGTAAAAAGGAACAATTATAGGGAATTGTTTTACTTGATTTGAAGACACCACATTGCACAGTAGTCAAGATGTGTGGTAATTGAAAGGTGGCCATACCCATCAGTGAAATGCAATGTACAACTGAGAAAGATGCTAATGCAGATTGCTTTATAAAGATGCTAGAGCAATTCCACAAATTAGGATTCATACCCAATAAACAGTATTGGAGAACTGGGTAGTCCTAGTTAAAAAATACATGCTCATTCTAAAATTCATACCCATGCAAATATTAGGAAAAAAGAGATTATAGGTTTAAAGATAAATAATAAAAATCACAAAAATGTTTTCAGACAAATATCAGGCAGTATTGGAATTCATAACTTTGCCGAAGACCTGCACAAAAGGGATCAACACTTTGAACAAAATTTGGTAAAAATATTGATGTGTGCATGAAATTCTCAAACAAAAAATAATCTAGCATTAAAAATAATGAAATGAAAGTCCTAAAAAGAAATATACATGTATTAAGATGCATAACATATATAGATGCATATGTGTACATATATATGTAATACACCATTTCAAAATATTTTTAGTATATGAGCTCTTCATTCCTTTCCTTGGTGTTTACCCAGGAGAAAAGCAAATATATAACCTCCATAGAGGTTATAAGTGTGTGTTCATTATGAAAAATATAAATAATGACTTTAAATGTAATAGAGAAAAGAGATGAATTATTCCATTTGGCAATATGCAGTGACCTTCTTTAACCCTTCCAAAATTTGTTTACAGTTTATTTGATAAGATATCAGAATTGCTATGACAGCTTGGTTTGGGCTTCTGTTTCCTTGATATTTTGACTTCCATTCTTTGACTTGTAGTCTGTGGTAGTATTTCTCAGTGAAATGTGTTTCTTGGAGAAATCAGGTAGCTGAGTTTACCTTTTTAATCCAGTTAGCCAGTCTGCAACTTTTAATTAAATAGTTAAGTCCATTTATATTTAGAGAATTTTTTGAGAAATGCTCATTAACTTGAGTAGTTTTGTTAGTTGTTCTCTGGTTGCTGAGATTATTATTGGTTCTCCCTTCACAGAGTATTAATCACCCTGCAGGAGAGATTCAGCTATAGGTATCAAATAGAGGAATGGAACATTAGGATTCTTGGGTTTGGTAGCAGTGAAAAGCAGACAGGTGACTACAGAGACTGATCAGCCCGTTGATCTCAGACTCAGAGCTATCTAAGTTCAGAGTTATCAGTAAGATCTGTTTCTGGCAAGTGGGGGCAAAGCTACCTTCCAGTATGCACGCCACTGTCTGAGCCGAGCCTCTGGTCATTTACACTTTTTGGCTTATCGGTGACAGGCTTCCTACCTGCTCTCCACAGCTGCCTCCCAGAGCTGTCCCTCTCTCTGGAGCTATGGCAGATCAGTTTCAGGCTCCCTGTCACGACATGTGGATGTTCCCTGTTCTTAAGACTCAAGAGGAGCTTAGCTTTAAACAGTAGGCTTCCTCTCAGGTTGGTCCCTACCTGGAGTTGCACAGAGTGACAGAATGGGACTTCTCTCCACTGCTGTTCCTTCCGCTGGAAGATTTGCTGTTTTACTAACCCACAAGTGGATTTTAGGCCTGTGAGGGCTGTGGGCTTGTCCTGAGGGTAGGACAGTCATGTCTCCAGAGTGAACGGGTTTGCCTACTGGAAGTTTACCTCTCCTTCCTCACTCTCTGCTGTGTGGCTTTCCTTACTTCTTGCTGTGTCATTTTTCCTTCTCTCTGTCCTTTTCAGGCATCCTGCCACTACATTTGAGAATTTCTAAAGCTCTTCTCTTTCTTTGGAATAGAGTCCGTTCTTTTTCTTTCTTATTCTCATTCATCTCCTTCACTGGACCACACTCACACAGCTTCCAATCCCCATCCTACCTGGGAATTTAACGTATTTAATAAACTACCTGATTTAAAATGTTTGCTTTATAGGTTGCCATAAAGGATTTCTAAGGGACAATTTCAATTGAGTATGTTTGTTTCTTATATATATGCCATACATCTTGGTTTTTCAAATATGATGAACACTAGACACAATGCTAGGTAGGGATTCTGGAAATCAAATTACTTCTGAAACCGATTAATCTACAATCTTGGTTAAATGGTTGTGTGTACACGTGTTCATATGTATATGTGTTTATACAAATACATGTATGCATCCATGTAAATTAGTATACATGTATATGTATGTATGCATGTGTTTATATGCGTATGTATGCATATGCATCTATATGAGTATGCATACATGTACATATATATATGTTTGTATGTATATGACTGTGTGTGTACATGTGTGAATGTGTGTGTGTGTGTGTGTTGGGGGGACTCAAGCAACTAATAGCTGTCTTAGACCTCACTACTTTCACATGGCCTCAATATTGAGATTTCAGGGCATTCTCAGTTTTTTTCTGGACATTCCAACGTTCCTATGAATGGACACATCCCTCTATATATGTGACTTCTAATTCCCTATATACATGGTAAATTTTCAAAATTCTGTATGGATATAGAATTTTACAGATTTTTTTAGTATTGTTAGTCTACATTTACTACCTCGAGCCTTCATTCCATTAAACAATTCCTCTGATTATTTCCAAAAAGAAGTTTCAAGGAAAAAAATCTATTTGTAACAAGTGTACTCTCAAAGACATATCCATAGGGTCTGGGAAAGTAGCTCAGTAAGAGTTGTATGCACAATGAGGCTGCAGGTCAGAGAAGAGTCTTCAGGGGAAATTATCACATGTATTAAATAATGGCTTTCTCTGAGAATTGAGATTTTTAAAGAACTCCAACTCAGTTTTCCAACCCCAATGTCATATAGGCACCAGCTTTTATCTGGACTGCAAATATAGGGTTTCTGGCTATTGTAAAATTGAGGACAGGAAATAAGGCAACTGAAATACCATGAAACTCATTAAAATCTAATCATTTTCTTGAATAAATATTACTTGGATTACTTGGTTATTTTACAACTGTCTGAAAGTTTTGAGTTGGCAGATTTCGCCATTCTTTTTCCTGCTTTATAATAAGGAGAGGACTTTATTTTATGTGTATGAGTATATTGCCTACATGTGTGCAAGTGCAATCGTGTCATGCAGTGCCCACGGAGATCAGAAGAGGGCGTTAGATTCCCTGGAACTGGAGTTACTAACTAACAGCTGTTAGCCACCATGTGGGTGGGAATTGAACCTGGATCCTCTTAACTGCTGAGCCATCTCCCCAGGTCCCGAGGAGAGGACTTTTGAGGTACCTTACTAGCTATTTCATACTTCATGTTACCCACATGTTGAGAAACAGTTCTAGTTCCCACTTCATTGGCATCTTGCATTTCCTTCACCTTCTTTCTTAGGGTATTTTTCCATGAGGACATTGTCATCTGAACTTTCATGTTGTCTAATTTGTTCATTAAATTCTTTAACACAAATTACTGTAATTATTTTAAACAACCTACCTAATAATTCTGACTTCAAGATCTAATCTGATCATAGCTTTTCTCTCTAGATTGTGTACAATCTTGTCCTACGTAACAGATAGAAACCATGTATGTATCCAAAGAATAGGTAATTATGAACCTTTAGTGTCAGGGATTATCTTAATTTATCCGTACAATAGGTATGCATCACATTTTATGTATTCATAGATGGAATATATACCTTTAGTGGGTTTGCTTTGCCCCTCAGTTTAGCTGTAGGGATTGTCTTTACGCTATTTCTCAGAAAATCTTGGTGTTACCATTTTTCAGTTGTCATTTGTCATTGCTCATGGAGACTTGTTGCTATGGTTGGAATGCATAGGAGTGATGTCTTCTCTAATGTTCTTGTCATGTCTCAATCTCTTAGAAGACTTATGTGTTAGGTGATTAACTTTCATTATCAGCTTTTCCCCTTTGCAAGGGTTAGCCTTCTATAATATCTGCATTCCTGATCCACTTGTAGCATCAAACTAGAGCTTTTTACGTTTGGTGTTTTTTTATTTTTTTTATTTTTTTTCTGTGCATTAGTTTGCCCTTATTAGAGGGAGTGCTTCATAAGGCCGGTCTACCCTCTTCCTGCTGAGGCAGTTGGGGAACGCTTTTACCTCTACCTGTTATACTGCTTCTGCTCTGTACTTAAGACAGCATATCTTCCTAGATGTGCCAGACTTTCAGATTTTGTGTCTTTAATTTTACTTACAAACTCAGTTTTACTGTCCAATTCAAGAAAAGCTGCAGATCTTAAAGTTTTCCAGCTATTTATTTATTTACTTACTTATTTGCTGTAGGGATAGGAATAATGAATTCTTTTTGTATAATATATTGGAGGTTAAATAGGAAGTTTCTGTCTTTTATTTGACATCTCAGTATTTTTGAAGGTAGCGTGTATGTTGAGACTCTATGTATCAATGTGACTTAATTTTCATGTTTAACTACTCATTCTGTCTCTGTGTCTCTATGTGTCTCTCTCTGTCTCTCTCTAGACACACACATACACACACACACACACACACACACATATATATATATATATATATATATATATATATATATATATGAGCCCTTTGCTATTATAGATGTTTCAGTATATTCTACTTTGTAACTTTGTGATTTCCTTTTGTATTCCACCTTGGTGTCTTTGATAAAAATAGAAATTATTTGAATGTACTACAACTTATAAATCATCTCATTCATGGTTATCAATTTTCATATTCTGTTCAAGAAATATTTTCTATTGAAAAGTTTTAAAGATATCTTCCTAAGTTCATGGTGGGCTTTACAGTCTCAATAGAAATGATGTTCTCCATCATAGCTTTTTTCATTACTGACTCTTCTTTTTTGAGATAGGATTGTGCTATGTCACCCAGGCTGGTCTCAAACTTCTAGGCTCAGTGATTCTTCTGCCTCACCCTCTGAGTAGCAGAGAGTATACACATAGGCCACTGCACTTGGATTTTGATATTCTTATGCAACAGCTTAACGGCCTACACTCACATTCAAGAGTACTCTTACTAAATACGACAAGAGAAATGTGGTATTTTAAATAATTGTTTGAGTATATATAGAAAATACCTACTTTGGGTAATCTGAGTTAACTCCAGTAGATTTAATAATATAATTATAATATAATATAATATATTATAATAATTATATTAATATAATAATAACAGAATATGCAATAGGTAGACCAAAAATATATCCAAAATAATTTTGACAGTAACGTGGGAATATTATGCACTTGAAAAGTGAGGATTTAGGAAGGCAGTTCAAATTTTAATAAAAAAATTTCTAATGCTTTATATTAGTGTAATTTCTTCATATAAGCAATAGATTGAAAGGCAGTTCTGTTACTTTTTTTTTCTTTGATTTTTTCCCCGAACATTAGGCAAGTGTCCCAAGATTTTCCTTTTGAAGCACCAATGAAAAGGGAGCTTTTCAAGCCTCAGTTTCCTTTATGATTTCCAATTGCCCATTGGTCAACATAAGCCATCCACTCATTTAAGGGATAAACGTACTCTACCATTTTGTGAGATTGTCAGTATCAAATTGCCATGGTTATAGCCATTTTGTAATGTTACTGTTTGTGGGGGGATCAGAATAGTTTTTACACAATTTGATTCATAAAAACCACAGAATTGAATAACTATGGTTTTGATGATAAACTGACTGACTGACTGACTGAATAAAGGTGTGAAAGTAGGTATTTGTGCCTCTAATTGAAGAACAACTTTATATATAACCAGTTTTCTTATATTTTAATTAAAATTTTTATTTTTATTTAAGAGCATATGTGTTTGCGTGTCTGTGTGAGTGTGTATGTGCACATGTGTGCAGATATCCTCTGAGGCCAGAAGAGGGCATCAGATCCCCTGGTGCTGGCATGACAGGAAGTAATTACCTGCCTGATGTGGGTGTTGGGAACCAAACTTTGGTGTTCTGCATGAACAACAAGTGCTCTTCATGAAGGTGTCAACTCTCCAGCCCCAAAGTTTCTTATTTCTCTCATTGCTAGCTTGAAATGATGACATACTTAACTGTTATCTTGTTATAACTGTTCATTTTATTTGGAATCTTAAAAAATCAATAAAGATTATCCATATTTCTTATGGAAAAGTATTAACAATAGAATTCTTAATGGACTTTGCAAGTTAAAACCTTTAAACACAGAAATGATAAGAAACAACTTCAGCACTTGTTAGTAAAGATAAAAATGGAATCTATAGTATCAACATGAAGATATTTTTTCTCTTCTGAAGAGGAACAGATAGGCTGGCATATGCTTTTCTAAGTGTGGAGCTGCTCAGTGCGGAGCAGAGCTAGCACAACAGTGCATTTAAATGCCTTAGCTTCAGAAACACTCCCTAACCACACTTAGCACAGTCAGGTGGTGGAGATACGAATACTGTGAAAAATATAGTCATGACACTGGATTTACTTGCAAGGGCTTTTATTGGTTTGTAGGTTTTCCTTTTTCTGCTTGTGCAAGCATGTGAGTGTGTGTGGAAGCCAAGTATGTCTTCCTTGATAGCTCTCTACTTCATTTATGGAGGCAGGGTACCTTGCGGAAACTGGAGGTCTCTATTTCGACTAGGGGATCTAGTCTCCTCGCGCTGCTTGGGAGTCATCACCCTAATCCATGTTCCCTTGACAGCGTAACAGTTTTTTGCTAGACAGTCATGGTCGATTGTTCACCTGTTTTTGATACAGATGAGCTAGAAATGAGAAAGACTCTCTCCTAAGCATTTAGCATCTATCACAGATGCAACAGTTGGTTTGACAAAGGACTCATTTCTCTTGGGAAGAGTTATGTAATGACGTGAACTCCAATGTATTTTGTAAGCTTGGTTCTGTCAGACTTATCACCAGTGATCTTCATACCTGAAAGGCTCTTGTCTGTAGACAAACTTGCTTAGGATTCCTTGGTTCTATCATCAGATTTCACAGATTTGGGTACAATTAGCAAGTTCCCTAGCTCACAGGACTGTCCTAATTACTTCTCTCTTTTCTCTCATCCGTCAGTCTTCTGCCTGGAGGTCAAATGGTTCCAATTACTAATCAAGGCCACTGGTACCACGGCTACATTGGGGTGCCATGTTTCCCCTGTCGAGGAGCATCTATCATTCCTCTCTGTGTCAAAAACTAAATTAAATTAGACCCACACAAATCTCTATTTTTGCCCTGATTAAAGGCCCACATTTTCCTTAGGCATTGCCAGACACGATCCTGACTTGAAAGACACTCAATGCTCTTAAAGCATCATTTGGAAAGAGTGCGCCTGTCTCCCTGGGTCATTATTCTTCAGATTCACTTGCTTTTTATGGACTATAGGCTGATAATCTAGACCTCCTTTGGGGTGTTAATTAAGAAGAGTGTCCAAAATTAATCAGCAGACGCACTAGGGCGATGGGAAGCTGTCTGAAGACCTTGGAATATGACATGTTTCTGGTGCAGAGAAACGCGCCTTCGGCTGTTGATGAAAAGCAAACAAGTGCACAGACGACGATGTGACATAAAAATTTATATATATATGCAAATACACACTCATTTTTTTTGTCAGCTTGTCAACTTTAATTATAAAGGTTGATTTGCTATTTGGCAGATCTCAACATGGTAGACGCTGACCATTTGAAAAGCATCTATGGTCTGTGTCCTAGAACAATGGGACAAGAAGACAGCGATGAGCAGTGTGCTCAAAGTCCATATGGATAAAATGGCTTTCACTGTGACTGAGCTACAAGTATGTGGCCAATCCTTCAAGGAAGAGAAAATATGTTATCTACAATGCAGTTTTGGTAACTGATGAAAATCCTTGCTTTAGAAGGAACATTTTCATCATTATTTTGCAGTATTTGTAGGCTTTTTTTTTTTAATAGTTTCTTAGTCCTCCCCACCTAGTATATTTCTATTATACATGAAAAGTTTGGAATTTTAAGGTAGGAGTTTTCTTTTAAACAAATTCCAGGGGTTTGAATCTAGCATAAATGATGAATCTTAAATGTTTAATAAGTATTCACTGGTAATAAAAGAAGTCACTATTATTTTTAAAGAAAGATTTACTTACTTTTATTTTATGTATATGAGTGTTTTGATTGCATAAATAGTAAGTGTACCACATACTTGCAGTGCCCATGGAGGCCAGAAGAGGGCGTTGGATACCCTGGAATTAGATTTATGGATGATTGTGAGCTACCAAGTAGGTACTGGGAATCAAACCTGGGTCCTCTGTTAGAGCAACATGTGCTCTTAACCACCGAGCTAACTCTAGCCCCAATCTATCAGTTCCTAGTTGATTAAAACTGACTGAGTTGTTAGTAAAATCCTAATTTCCCCAAAATTCTGACGTTAACTTCCACTTGTAGTCTTTGCTTTAAAAAGAAATGGTGATGACTTTGTAATCCCATAACTCAGACTTCGAACATCTTCTCCAAAGCTGAGAGACTAGGGGTACCTGCTTTTATCCTTTAGCACCCTAAAACAGGTTAAGAAGTGTTAGACATAGCTTACATTCTTTGAAGATAGACGTACCTTCAAAACTTCCTTGTGCTTCTAGGAGGCTAGAAGTAAACAAGCCTTTCATTGGTACTATAAATAATCCTTAGCTTCTATTTTATCTGATCGTGACATCTGGATTTAATCTTCTGTTGGTACAACATTCAATGCAAAAGTGGCAAAACTTAAAAAATGGTCAAGCTGTTTTCCCACAAAAAATTAGTCATATCTTACGCTAAAACAACTGACAAGTAAGAGAAAAGAAAAATATCAAGACAGAAAGGAAGGAGAAAGGGAAAAAGGAAAAGAGGATGAAGGGAGGGAGAAAGGCCGAGAAGGAGATTAGGCAAGGAAAGCCATTCTTTGTAGTTTCTCTGGGCATTCAGGTACATAGTCCAAGAACTCAGCTGTGTATCATAACCCTCTCCAGCAGCATGATTTCATAATTTATTTCTAACAGACAACATCTATTCGTAGATAACATCTACTTAAAGGTTATCATTTCAACTGCTTGGTGGTTTGCAGCAAAACTCTTCCACCAAATTATATTTTATCCCAATTTTAATTAATATTATTCATATTTATAAAAGACATATATATATTTATGCATGGGAATTAATGCCAAAAGGGACAAAATTGACAAGACAGAAGGTTTTCAAAGGGTAAAAGGAAATTCTAATAAAGAAAGAAATTATACATTTTTTTCCTTTGATCTGACAAGAGACAGAATGGTAAAACTTTAAAATCCTAGAGGAGATTTTAAACCTTTACAAATTTTATTTTCTTAGAATATCTATTCTAAATATTGGCAACAGAGTAACGTTATTTTATTTTTGTTCCTACTTTCTCTTAGCATAATTTAATGATCTTTTAAATATCCTACCCCTCACCAAAAAAAGCTCAAAAAAATTTGCTTTTTTTTCTTTGTTTTGCAGAGTTCAGTTTGACCAAGAGCATTATATGCTATACTTCTGTTTCACACCTCTGCACTGGGAAGCACAATCTTGCAGCTAGATACAACACCCCCAGGATTCTTTCTCCTCACATTTTCTTTCACTCAACAAGGTACTAACTTCTAATATGCCTAATGCCAAAAAAGGTTATAGACTTTTGGACAGACCATTTTCCCATGGGAATATAAACCACTATTTTTTAATGCCCTAATAACAGATTATACTCATAATGAACCATACCATATAGCTGGTATGTATTTAAGATCCTCCCTAGAAAACAAAATGACTCTTCCTTAGGTCCACCTTGTTATACCTGTAGTGTCCAATTTGTCTGTTCTCTTTATAAGGCTCTTCTATGGGTAATACAAGAGAATTAAGAATGACATTTGTTTTCAAAGACAGTGCATGCTCAATTTCTTGAATATAGCCTAATAACCTCTGAGTTAAGTTCACTGTCCTGCAAGCATATACTATAACTATGAATGAGAAAGTTTTATAACCCATTCTGTGTAACACATCAAGGTTCATATAACCAATTAGAAATGGACAAAGGGGATGTGAACTGTAGACTAAGTTCTAGGAGTTGTCACACGACAGGAAGGAAATAACGATATTTGACAGAAATCTTGTGACAGTTGCCACACTGGATTATTAGAGGGAGGAAAATAAACCTCTTGGGGTGTGGGAAGTGGGACATGTAACAGGAGCGATGCTCTGGTCCCATAAGGAGCCACTGGCTTCATCTGAGGAGATAGAACTCTGTCTACCACAGGACTTGCCTTGCTAAGAGCACACATGTACAGTCCTCCTTGCAGAGTCACGTGCCTTCTCTAAATAAACACTGAAGAGTATTTAAAGTTCCTGGTAGACTTTCCATTCTGCCAACATGTCTGTTTAGCCTGGCATCCCACAACTTTACAGATGTCATACCATTGTTCCAACAGTCTCTCAGCACTTTTCTGAGACTTTCTCAAAGGATTTGTTATATACAATGTCATTGATAACAAATGTATTTTTGACATTGAACTAAATTTACTTCAAATTAACTTTAAACAGAAGAATGTCATTTAATCTTAATAAATAAATGTAATGACTAGACTGACTCCTTTTAAACCAAAAATATGGTATTTATAGACTAAGGTGATTCACAGATGACTTACAGAGCCACTTCAAAAAAAAAAAATTAGGGATCTCAGGTGTTCTAAGCAAAAGGACTGCTAAAGTTTGCTTAGGGTCTGGCAAGAAGTTTATTCCTAGGCGCTATTTGCTTTTACTTCATATTTTGTTAAGTCATTAGAGGGTACTCATATTTTATATTGCCATTTTGACACCGTTTATAGTAACTATATGTCCAATAAGATAGATCTAATGAATGATTTTTATGTTCAATAAAACAGCCATCCTGGACTTCACATAAACATCTATAATCAGTGATCTATTAAGATTTAAAACTGGGCTTTTGAGCCTAAGATTTTCCCCAGTTCATGCGCTAATTCCCATTCTTAGGAGTGTCTTTCTTCTTTATAATAAACTGTCTTTATTTCCATTTCTAAGGCACAAGAGATTTAAAAATTAAGAAGTATTGTTTAACAGTTATCTTATGCAGATGAGATAAACTTAAGGAATAGTCTACCTTGAAAATAAAACAACTGGAACATAAAAATGGAGCAAAGATAGTTAAATGCATTCATTAATTAAAGATGCTTATTAACGCCTTAGTTTATAGTACTTTAAAATATTTTTCACACAAAGCCTATCACACATAAATTACCTGCTTTTGATTTTCACAGTGGGATAGGAGAATATTATTAACCTTTTTTGTGTATGCCATAATAAAGACTTAGCATAATTTTTTGTCATCATTTTCAAAGGAATGGGAATAGAAGCAAAGAAGTTGGTCTTTTATTGACCATCTCAGATGCCAATGACAAATTTCTAAGTTTAGCTTGAAGAACTGTAATGTGACTTAGAAGGACTTGACTGCCTAGTGCTGTACAGGTATTACATCTGGGCACCTCCTTGAAAATACATATACTCTGATATGTAAAAAACACTTGAAAAACTATAATTAAAATCTACTGATATATCTTGGTATCTGGGGAGTTTGATTCTAAGACCCCCACTTAGATATAAAATTCCCATTGTGCTCAAGTATCACACAAAAATGGCTCAGTATTTACATAGAACCTATGTATGTATATTCTAAATTATCTCTATCTGACTTACTATACTTAATACAGTGCAAATGTTCTGTCTACAAAATGATGAACTAGTTTAGCACTAGTTGATAATTTAATATGTAAAATTGATATTAGTATAAATACATACATGATTTATTCTCTTTATTTTTACTAATGACATCATTTTTTACTTTTATGCATTAACATTCTTAAAGCTATTTTTAGTCATAATGTATTTCAGACACTAAGGCTGTGTTAACTAATAAGCCTAGAGCATGAATTTGTAAAAACTTTAAGAAATCTCTCATTCATGTTTCTTTTCAAACTAAAGTTTGAGCATAATGCATGAATATAGCACAGGGATGCTTAGGAACTCTTAGAATGATAAATTTCATACAATTTCTAAACTGGAAATTTTAAATATCATGGATTCTTAAACTCACTCATATTTCATAGGTAATTTTCAATGTTTTTATAGAATTTTGCTATAGCTCAAATTTTATTATACATTTTGTCAAGTTAAACAGATTTTAAAGTAGATTTTTCCTTTTGTTCTGGACAGTGAGCATATGTATCCCACATACTATCATCTATTAGCTATAATAAATGATAATATAAGGTATGCATAATATACTATGTAAATTAGAATATTTCAGAATTATATGTAGTAAGGATAAAGATAAAAATGTTCTCAGTACATATTTATAAATGAACAAGATTTGGTAAATTTGAAAAAATGGAAAGAATTGTCAGAAAAGATTATATATATATTTTTTTATTTTATGTGTATGAGTGTTTTGCCTGCATGTTGTAAGTGCACCCATGCTGTGCAATGCCCATGGAGGTCAGAAGAAGTCTTTGGATCTCATAGAACTGGAGTTAAGGATGGTTGTTTGCCGCTATATGTGTGCTGGTTCTCTACAAGCATTGCCAGCGCTCTTAACTACTGAGCTATTGCTACAGCCCCAAGTAAAAATTCTTAATACGACCTATAAATTTCTTTTTGTTTTCTGTTCCTGATAAGTTAAATATACTCACAAAAATATTAGCAAACCAAATTCAATAGCACATTAGAAAGATTACCATGGTCAAGTAAAAGTCATTCCAGGAATGCAAGGATGGTTCAATAGAGAAACAGCAGTACTGTGTGTGATTCATTTTATAAACAGAATCAAGGACCAAGAAAACGAGATGATTATTTCAGTAGGAAGAAAAATGATCATATTCAGTAGCACATTGTGATAAAACTAATTTGGCACAGAAAAAATAGTCCCAACAATGTCTCAGATGTCTTGTGAAATCACAGCTAAAAGAATACTATGTAGAAAAAAAAGCTTTTTTCCTCTGAGATTGGAACCTGACATTTTTACTATCACCCTTTCACTCTAAGCAAACTCAAAAGTAAAGGGTTAATGTAAGACCTGAAAATATGAATCCACTAGAAATGTTAATGTTAAGTCCTTGTTGTGAGTTGGAGTTTCCTATACAAAATCTCAAAAGTGCAAGCAACAACCCAAACAGACAAATGGGATTGCAATAAAAGTAACAAAATCCCTACATGACCATCGATCGAAGAGAATGTAGAGACAACCTGAACAGCAGAAGAAAATATTTGCTAACTATGCATCTAATAAGGATTAACATCTACAATTCATGACTGACTCTTCTGAAAAGGAGAAAATGAATTTAAAGATGAGATAGAGAGATTTTTAAAAAATACATAGAAATGTCTAATTTATAAAATGGAATTGCCAGTGTCACTAATCATCAGACTGATGCAAATCAACTATACAATGAGCTGTCTTCTCACAATGTGATCCCAGCAACTATTAGACAACAATGTGTTGTTGAATATACAATATACAGATTGGTTGTCTGTGGTAGTATAAATTGAAACAAGCATTGCAGAATACAGTATGGAGCATTTTCAAAAATTAAATATGGAACTACCAACAGCTTAGTCAGTCCACTTCTGGGTATATGTCCAAAGAGAAGAAATCAATATGTGGAAGAACGTGCAAAATATTCACAATAGCCAAGATAGGGAGCCCACCTACTATCTGTCAAAGGATGAATAAAACAATATGGTAAATATGCATACTGGAGTATTATTCTCTCATCACAAAGGATGAATTCTTTTGAATTACAATGGTTAAACATGAATGAATGTGGAGCACATGATGTCAAATGATTTTTTGCCAGGTATAGAAAGACAAATATCATATGATCTCATCTAGGTGCATCTTAAAAAAATTGATCTTAAAGAAAGTGTGAACAGAACAGGAGTTAGCAGAAACTGGGGCCAGTAGATGATAGCAGAACTGGAAGAGAATAGCCACTAGGCACAAATATATAGTGAGAGAGGAAGATAGACTCTGGGATTCTACTGTACAATATGACATCAGCAGTTTAATAATGCAGTGTAATTTTCAAAAGAGCTAAGAGTATTTTTAATGTTCTTGTCACAAAGAAATTATAAATATTTAGAGGCAATCAATTTTCAAATTATCCTGATTTAATCATTGTGCAACATATGCATGAATTGAATATTACATTGAACTCATATATACATTCATATATATGTATATATAAATATTATATATATATAAATATTATATATATACAATTGTGTCAATCTACAATTAAAAAAAAATTAAGAAAAATAAAACCCCAGTGCATTAATCTAACACTAACCTGTTTCTAAATTCACCAAGTTAAATCTGTGACTGTGAGGTTTTGACATGGTCTAAGGCAGGAGTAGAAGTTTGAAACTGGAAGCATTCAGGAAATATGATGCTTTAATATACTCTTGAATTTAAACCAGAGACACAGCACACAAAAATCAGAGCATCTGGGGAAGGCTTTGTCTGAACTCTTCTTATCTGGGGTTGGGGATGTATTTCAGTGATAGATCAAATTAATTGTAAAGTACAAAACTATGGATGTGATTCCCATCATGGTGAAGAAGCAACAGATGAAGAAACAACCAAGAACTACAAACCCAAGTTGAACTTGAGTTGTCTATATAAACAGAGGTCTTCCAAAAGGAGCTCTGTTCACAGATCCTGCCTGGCAATCTCAGGGGCTGAGATGATGGCTCAGGCAATGCTCTGCCTACACACTGCCACTCATTATCATGAGGTCCACTTTAAACAGTTTTAATGACTCAAGAGCCTTTATCTCTACATCAAGGCAGGCTTTTCTCAACACAGACCCTCCCATATCTTGTGTTACACTAAGCATCCCTTTTCTTTGCTGTAACTCAGGATACTAGATAAGCTTCCGTCATCTAACCCTTCTTCAGCCTCATTTTGTGTCTCATGGGCATATGCAAGTAATTAATTTCCTGGCTTTTATTTTTTAAACTCTTAATTCAACTATGACTGTTTAAATTACTGTCCAGCCTCGGAATCTAGAAGGGTGAACAGTCATTTCCTCTCCTCAACAAAATCAAAGTACTCACAGATGAACTAGGGTAACCATTTCTTATGTGGGAGGCATCTGGGTCTAGAACAGGAAAATTTGAAAGTGCTAAGGGTGGATGATAGTAAGCCTCCCTAAAGGTAGATCCACATTATTACAGAAGAACCTCTCACCAGCCCTTCTTACTTTCGATCAATAATAATAATAATATCAATGATAACGTACTGAATAGATTCATAAGTTCAAATACATGATTATAGAATATTTAGAAAGGGTGCTAGGTAGGCATCAAGTCAGTAAACCCTAGAGAGATCCTGACATTCCCTGCAAACACACTGATGTGCATATAAAATCTGTTCTTACTCCAGCCTGCATGCTTAGTCATAAATAGGATGAATTGCTTTCATTTACTGAGAAATGTGACTTAAGGATCTAGAGAGCCTGAATATATATATATATATATATATATATATATATATATATATATATAATTTGTAATTTCTCTTGAAAATGTACATTTATTTTTAAAACCATTCATTTCTTAGTAATTTACATATCCTTCCACTTAGCATCGTGCATTTTGCATTACTGTATTACACTGTGTGGGTGCTTGATAATGAAACTACATTTGAAAAAAAAAACAGCTTAGATGCTTTAATGCATTTGTGTATATTTGCTATGTACTTAGATTTTCAATGAGATAAAATCATTGTGATTCTAATGATCATTTTAAATATAAACATACACGGGACCTTGACAAATTCTATATAAACATGATAACAATCTGAAATTTAGAAATAACCTACTTAGGAAAATAAGTAACTTGACTCCTACTACCTAATTATTCTGTCTCTGCCGATCTTGGAGGATAATGCTAACATCAAATTTCACCTCTGAGTGAGCAAGGCTACACTTTGTCAAGTCTACGCAGAAATAGATAAACATAACTGGGCATTGCTCCTCTTCGATTAATCCTGGCACAGTCATTGTGAAAGCAAACTAACTTGTTCTTTAATACCTGCTTGTTGTAGAAAGGCGCAGAATACAAAAGCATAATGTATGTTTTAAGTAAAACATAGATTTAGGATAACCATTGAAAAAATTATGTTTATGTTTTTATTAACCTTTTAATACATATTATTGTCACTTGATACACTAAAATAGCTTTAATAACTCATCAACTTTTCCTACTATTGGAGTTTCCTTCTGGGGAGAACTAGTATTTTACTTTATTTAACTGAAATAATTCTGGTGAGACAAAGCTGCTATGAACAATTATAAGTAAAGTAATTCTCTCTCTCTCTCTCTCTCTCTCTCTCTCTCTCTCTCTCTCTCTCTCTCTTCTGTCTCTCTTTCTCCTCTCTACAGAGGCAGGTGAAAAACACAAAGCAAATATATAGCTAGTACCATTGTGCATAAAAAACAAAATATCTAGCTTCTTCCTAAGGAATAGTTAAAATACCATCCTTGTTTAGCCAGAAAATATTTATTTGAAAGAAAATTTAAGGATCTTTGATTTAACTTACTAAATGTACCTTATGAACATCCACAAAACAATACTCACAAGTAGATTGTCTTTTAAAAACAGTAATCTCTCACCTAGAATACGTAGGATCTCAATTCTTGTTCATACAATAGTGATAATGAATGAACATCCTGTGTCGATTATTGACACATTCTCTTCTTATGCACATCATTCTAATGAGGTTATATTATATTCCTAATGATATTCTTCTGAGATTTTTATAGCAAGAAGGAGAATGGGCTCATGTATTTGGTATCACTTACCCTTAATATTATGGGAGGTTAAGAAAGCTGTTATGTGTTGACCACATTGGAGTATAGCAGAGAATATTACCTCACAGGCAAATTCAGAGTCTTGCCCTTCATACTTCAAGGAGACCAGATAAAATAAATTGTGACTCGAGCACCACGAACCACCTGGCCATTGGACTGCTGGCTAATTTTCCCTGAAGATCAACTGTATTGGACCTTGATTTTCTGGAACAGGATCTGATGGTCCATGGAACAGGACAAAAGAACAAACTTTCTGTCTTTTCCAGATCATTTCTGTTTGGAGCCAAGGGACAGTGGATGGAGTTCATCCTCATAGGAAATAAATGGAAACATGATCACATCCATGTCTCTGTCCTTTGTAACAATCATCTTCACTGTCATGAGGACCCTACAGAGCCCAAACAAGTCCTCACACCCTTAACTCTGTCAACCTAGAATGGAAAAGGTTTTATAAACATGAGAATTTTTGTAAGCAGTCATAGAATAGCTACAAAAATCCTTTTTCAAAAATAGTTTCTAGTTCACTCGTTCATAAACTATATATGCTGTTTATATGCTAATTAGTTTTTGACAACTTGACAAAAAGTAGAGTCTCCTAGGAAGAAGGAACCTCAAGTGTGGAATTGCTTCTATCAGACTGGCTTGTGGCCATGTCTGTGAGGCATTTTCTTAAATGTTCATTGATGTAGGAGGCCCCAGCCTACTGTGGGTGGTGCTATCCTTAGGCAGGTAGGCCTAAGCTGTATAAGAAATGTAGCTGGGCAAACCACTCAAGCAAGTCAGTAAGCAGCATGGCTTTACTCTCTATAATTTTCTTCCTGTCTCCAGGTTCCTGCCCTCAATTCCTGCCTGACTTCCCTCCAAGAGGAACCATCACTTGGAATTGTAAGATGCAATAAACTGTTCCCTTCCCAAGTTGATTTTGGTCATTATTTTATCAAAGCAACAGACAGTAACTAGGAAATTGTATTATTGCAGTTGTGCAAAATATAATAAGTTATCTATACAGCATGCAAAGTAGCAGTCATGACCACAGGTCCACAGCGAATCTAATGAAGACAGCCGGGGGTCTTGATATATTAGTGTCTTCTAAAATCTGTGCATTGCTCTTAACAGTCTTCCAATACAGCTAGTGTAAGAATAGCAACAAAGTACACATCTTTCTCATCCGCTGTCCATGTGGTTTTACAGTATTTGGTGTCAGTGGGCTCAGCCTTTTCAAATAATTCTATGTACTCAGTGGCAGCTTTGAGAAAGGACATCAGAGATGGCTTCTTTTCATATGCAGCAATCAGAGCCACAGAGGGGAAAGGTATTTTCTGTCATCTACTCCCCTAACTTCTCAACTCCTGGACTGGCCTTGCCTTCCCCACCTTCAGGCAGTTCTCCCACACAGTGACACCCTGCCAGTCTTTTCCTTCTGATCTCTTAGAGTCCTGTAAAGTGGTAAGAATTCTTGTTGAAAATGCTACCAATATGTTTCCCCTGCCCTCTTCTGGGGGAAGGCTGTCGCTGTGGGAAAGTCAGGTCACAGAAGGTGAGGAGAGGCCTGAGTGGAGGGAGGGTTTCTCTGTGCTGTGATCTTGAATGAGCAGTGGAGTGGGGTAGTGTGGAAATGAAAGTTCCTTCTCAGCGAGGCTTGAGGAGGAGGAAAATCCCATTGAAAATTTCAGACCTTTGCTCCAAAGTATGGGAAAAGGACAACTACTCTCAACTTGTGTGGTTCTAGAGGAAATGGAGGGGCTGAAGACGGATGACTCAGGTGTTCCCCAGACTTGGGGCACTTTTTACTTGAATCCCAGTAATGAAAGAGGAAAATGAATGGTGAGGAGATATGTCTATATCCCTTCCCTTGACACCTGTGCTGAGGGTGCTCCTGTTCCCAGGCCCATCGGGTGCCATGAGAACAGGGAGGAGGTATGGAGGAGGAGAGTCTTTGCAATTAGACCAGTACATCAACTCCTAGCCCATGTGCAGTTATGACCTGCGAGAAAGCCCCCAGTGGTCTCTTTTTCCTCTTTAATGTCATTGGGGTGCATGCACCTGGTCTTGTAGCCCAGTGCCCATGCACAAGCACATAGGATGCGTGCCCTGTGGCATTATAGCAACCATAGCCTGCTGCCTGGCCCAAGGCAGGCATTCTGTCATTGCAGCTTCACAGCTGTCCTAGAGCTGGGCAGTAAGATGCCCTGGGAAGGAGATGGGGTTTGATGAGTTGCTGGAGGCTGAGTTGGGGAGGTCATTCAGGATGGTGTGAAGAAATGCCCCTGCCATCAGTAAAAGTTAACTAGAAGAATCCTATGCCTACTGTGAACTTGATTCCATTGAAATGGCTTCAACAGGCTATTCAATCCTGCTTTGAGATTGTATGGACCTAATTTCATTTTATAGTTGAGAACAGTAAGATTGTTTAAAGTCAAATTGCATTGTTCTTAATTTTTTCAGTTTTCATACAATATAATTTAATAACACTTAGATCCTCTCCCATATCTGCACCTCCCCTTATTGTCCCTCAATTGAATGCACACACTATATATATCCTATAGAGTCTAGTTTGTGTCCACTAATGTCCTTCAGTGTGGGTCCATCCATTGGAGCCTGTTTAACCTACCAAGAGTCCTAACCTTAAAAGTGGTGATTTCTTACCGTCCCAGTAGCCATTGGCTTGCACAGTTTCTTTATGCTGGATCGGGGTTTCTTACCCACTTCTTCAAGTCTGTGCTGAAATTTTAAGACTATGTTTTGTAAAAGATGTGCATACTTTGGATGGATCGCCAAGCTAAAACTGTTTCTGATGAAAGCTTGTCATCCTTTCCCATTCTAGTCCCATCTACCAGCATCTGGGGAGGATATGGTCTTTCTGAAGATCAAGCTCCTTTCTTTACAGAGAGATCATGTGCTAGTGCCGAGGTTCCTCCCTGGTAGCACATCTTGTCAGTCAACATTCTTGGAGTCTTTGGCTTCTCTACAATCATGTCCCTATTTTTCTGGGCACCTAAAATGCTAATCTTTTCTATTGTCATTTTCAGAGTGGGGGATATTTTCAATTCTCCCTTTCAGTGTGAATACGTTATTTATGTAACAGATGCCTTTGGCTTCAGAGAGGCATGCCATTCATTCATCTGTTCATGTGTGCCTCAGCAATCATTGATAGATCTAGTATGTTCCAGGCGATTCAAAGATCTTCACAGAACTGACATGACTGTGGTGGGGGCAGAGGAGGATTAAACTGGAAAAGTCACTGTTGTCTTGTTTCAGTGTAGTGTTTTCCTTCACTGTTTATCTCCTTTCCATTATTTTTCAAAAAAAAAAAAAAAGAGATAAAAGTCTTTTGAAAGTGTCCCCTATGCTTTTATCACCATACTGCAAAGTAAATCTTTTAAACTCTTATTATCCTTCTGAATGATGCCTTATTAGATACTTCTGTGGAGTTCTGGTATACAATTTTGGTTTCTGGGGACACAGACCTACCAGCCATAATGACCAGATAATCATTTTTTCAGCATGACAAAAGTTATCATCTCTCAGAGAGCAATTTCCTTTGTGGTCATTGTGTGATCCTTGGAATGTTCATAATTTTCTTGTGACTGTAGCCTAAACTGTGACATGAGGGTTTCCCACAAAATTTACTTCACCTAGGATAGTCCTTCGAACAGTTTGAGGATGGGATCTACCCCAGGAAGTTGCAGAGGAGTTCCTCGTGATATCACCATAAGATGCAGTAATGCCTGCCTGGTAATTTGAATAAGAAATATCTCCCATAGGCTCATGTACTTAAGCCCTGGGTCACCAGCTGGCAGTGTTGTTGTGGGGTATGTTATAGAACTTTTAGGATGTAGAGTCTAGCTAGAGGAAGTATGTCAGTTGGGGAAAGCATTGAGTGTATATGGCCTCGTCCCGCTTCCAGCTCCGCCCTCTGTGTCCTGTGTTTGGGATGTGACCTCTCAGCTTCCTGCTGTATGCCTTTCTTGACATTATGGACATATATCTCTCCCGATGTAAGCCCAAATCAACTTTTCCTAAAGTTGCATTTTGTTGTGGTATTTTATCACAGCAACAGAGAAGTAAGCAATGCAATAAAAATGTCTATAAAATATCAATGCTATTATCAAACTAGAGTCCAGATAGTCCTTTAAAAATGCAAGAATGTCAAAATCTGTAAAAAAAAAAAAATCAGAGTAGAGTAATCACAAATTCTTGTAGCATTCGCTACTAAAAATCTAATGGCTGCTGTGCTTTCATAAATCTGGTGATTATGTTTTCAAGTGTGCTTTGTGCATGCTGTGGCTGTCTTATTTACTTAAAAGATAGATTAAGTGAGTGTTAGCGCTGAACAGTGGAAGCCTTAGTACTTTCATAATATTCATTTTGAAATCTCATTCCTTTCTCTTTGTGATGGAGTCAAGAAGGCAGACTGTCCACAGCAAGGGCAAAAGGAGGCAACTGTGAATTCTTTTAAGTTTACATCTCTCAGTTACAAGTAGGAAAAATGAATGTGCATATTCTTCTTAATTTGCCTATCCATGAAAAGTTGTGCCATGAAAGTATCTTCAACTTATTTAACATGCAATTTAAAAGGATTCCATCATTTTCTTTCTTAAGGACCTCTCTACCTGTAAAATGTGCAAACAATCTGATCTTAAGAGGACACTGAGTTTACCAAAAAAGTTCATATACTTTGTCAAAATCACGTATAGTAAAACGGAGGATTTTAGGAGACAAGAACAGAAAGCAGGTGATCTGTGTTGGCGCAGGGAGCCCTACCTGTCTGAGAAGCACACTCGGTCCCTCTCTCCTTGTAGCTGAGCCTGTGCCCTGCGTCAAGACACACATTTGGTTTTCTAAGTGGACACATGTTTCCATAAACATCTCATCAGTTATATTTATGAATGAAATAAAACGATGGAATTTCATGAGATGAAAGAAAACATTCAAAGGATCAATATGATAAATTCAGATCCCTTTTAGTGCTACCATATTTTAAATGTTCTTGACATCAAATCCTGAAGTATGTCTTTTCAGGATGTTCCCTGTTGGACTTCACATGTCTGAACTCAGGGGTATCCTTGAGAGACAAAAGAGGAAATTTTACTTTCACTGATGCCTTTTCATATTCTACCAGCAGGAAAAGAGAATAACTCCAGCAAGTTTTAGAAAAATTTTGTCATCATGGAACGAAAAATATTAATTTCTACTTTATCAGGTTTATTTTACTTAAATCTCCCTGGAGCTCCAGCAGGCCTAGAACTTGCTATGTGGACTGGGCTGACCTCAATCTCACAGAAATCTACCTGCCTTTTCTTCCTGAGGACGGGGATTAAAGGCATGGGCCACCATTCTGGGCTTTTACATTTTTTGCTACATTTATTGATTTGGGTTTGTGTGTTGTGTGTGTGTGTGTGTCTGCCAAGGCAAACTTGTGATGTTCCGAGGACTAATTCTGTGAGTCGTTTCTTTCCTACCATGTGGGTTCTGGAGATCAAACTGAGGTCATCAGGCGTAGAGGCAAGCACTCTTACCTGTTGAGCCAGGCCTTTTTTTTTGTTGTTTGATGGTGTTTTAAGTTGATTCTCTCTCACTGGGCTAACAAATTTGGCATCTCAGAAACAGCCATGAACTTGCATAGAAGTTGCAATATTCTGACTATTTTGTACTTCACGCACCACTTGAAACTAGCAGAGTATGTATAGTCTTAAAAGGGGAAAACATTTCAAAATAGTAAATGCATGAGATTAATTCTCAGATTTTGTAAGTTTTTAAAGCTGATTTTATCTGAAGAAATCAATACTGTTGATTTAAAGACTTTTTTTCTGTTTGTTTTCTATTGTGTTACAGCTTGTTTAAATGTTAGCTTACATGTTTAATTCTTTCAATAGAAACTCCTAAGTGACAACTGACAAACACGCTTAATGGCGTGTATCAATTTCTGAATTCCTCTAGCAACTATCAGCACCTTGCTCACACTGACAATCTCACCACTAAGAGAGTGTGTGCTCAGTTGCTACAGCATGTGAAATACTATAATTGGAGCCTATTCTACATTCAAATAGATAAATTATTAATACTCTACTGCTGTTAAACAAGCATCACATTTGCGGCATTGAAATTCTGATTTGTCAAGTGTTGGGGGATGTAACTATATTAAACAATGTATCTATGTGAGGGGAAATATTCTTTAGAAGGGGGATCTTAATCAGTTTCATGCTGAGCAAAAGAAAATTGTAAACTATGCATTAAAAGAAGATTTACTGAAAGTTTTTTTTGCTAGAGCCCCTGCATTCTAATTCACTGCTTGTCTTTAGCGGGTGATGGTAATGTACGTAATCTTTCAGTCACATTCATGAGCAAAGTTTGGTGTGGATTTGCACTTGTGGAGCTACATTACAATGGGTAGATTTAAGGTATTATAAAATGAGTTTTTGGATTTGTTACAGAGGTACGGAGCCCCTTGGATACAGACGGATAGGTTTTCCCACATATGGCAACCACCTTATTATAAAACAAAACAGTGTTAAGTCAAAGCACCTGATTACGATTCGTGACTGCCATGCGGCTCAGATAGCCAGGCTTATATTTAATACCTCAGAAACAATATCATTTATTTTTCTGTCTTCTCTTATCCCTAAGTTATTGTGTTTGCAGGCTTTGAAACCTTAAGCAAAAGGATAAAATACAAATTATAGAAAACATTGGAGTATGGAGAAATCAAATTACATTCTCTACAATCCTTCAAAAGATACTTCCCATTCCTCTTGCGCAGTCCAGGCAAGCCCCAGTCCAGAGCGCTTCCAAGGGTATAATTAGCAGTCTTTGGGGTACCAGGAGAGAATTCACATCCTACTAGGAATGGCTGATTATACTAATGGGTTAAGTTCCAGGTTTGAAATGACAATCATCCATGTTCCTTTTAATTAAACCTATCAAGAATATTCAAGTATTTTACAAAGTATCAACAGTGGTCTAATGAAGAAGTTATGTTTTATGTTAAGATAGTAGGTATCTTATTTTTAATTATCTATTCAAATTTCAAATTCATTATAAAATTAGAAAAGTTCAGAAATTGTTCAGGATCTGAACATAAAATATTTTAGCTACCAATGGAGTAGGAAGCACATTCCTTTGTAACATTGGGTTCTAATAACACAGATCTTGTGGAAACCACATTAGATGACACATCTTGTTGGCTAGATATATTTAGTTGGCTACAAAAACTAGTTAATTTATAACCAATCAAGGTTAAAGTACCACAGACTTTTTGTGGGCTTTTATTCTCATACATTGCTCTCTTATTAACAAGGTTTTAATTCTAGTACTGACAGCCCAAAGCCTTGGACTCTAATGAACTGTCTGTTCTGTGGAAAGAGCTAGTGTTAATGCAGAATGTTAGTTACAATAATGATAATCTTTAGTATTTTTAGCTTGTCAGAACTTGCAAGCTAACAACAACCAGTCTTTTACTAAAACTCTACCTCATCAAACTAACTTAATTAGCAATTCAGCTCCTTATTTTTGTTTTGGATTCCCCTCTGGCTACTAATTAAAGCTTAATCGAAACCACTGAACTGAGGTTGTAAAGAATTCATTAATATTAAAATTAGCCCCAACAGTTTTTTGGGGGCTGGTACAATTTGTATTTGTTACTGTCAGGGGTTTGAAACTCACTTGAATTGTTGGAAAAAAAGAAAAAAACATACTAGGAATTCTGAGTCGGCCATACATATGAGCCGAGTACATATGACAAATGTCAAGCAGCACAAGGCAGAACCCGTCTGACCCTGCAAACTTAGTGCACTTGAACCATTAAAAAATATATGTAGCCAAAATATAATTTAGGATATCTTTTCCTCAGTTATTCACATTCTCCTTCTAAGTGGTTTCATATTTTGGATAAAAGAGAGGAGAAAGGGCTCTGGAAAAAATTTCAAGGATTGATTTTTATGTATTATCTTGACAAGATTAATATGTTTGAAAAACGAACAGATTTAGCTTTTCACTTTGATTTTTCCATTTTTTTGGAACATCAAAGATCATTCTTGCTGTGGTACTGGTCACTCTGAAAAGTAAAATGAAATGAGCCCAGAACCCAAGTCAAGGATACACTTTAAAAAAATAAAAAGAAATCTGATTTTTTATCAGCAATGGCTGAAAGGAAATGTAATACATTCTTTTTCTGTAATAAAATGATCATGTTGGTGTGTGCTTTCAGTTCTCTCCCAGATTTCTTATGCTGATTTGAGTAGTGTGCTTGAAACTATTAGATATTTTTAAACTCACATTAAAGCGTCGTTTATTCAGTATTTGGGTTTTTGTAAATATGTTCAGTTTCAAGGAGACTGTGTTTTGTTTTGTAGCATGCGATAAAAATGCAAGCTGGAAATACGTCCTAGAGAACAGGAAGATTTTCATAAATCAAATCCCCTTTTCATTTTAATTTTTGATATTTAAATAATTTTGTAAAAACATGTATATTTATTTTACCCTTTAGGAAAATTCCAAGTACAGAGGGAACAAACTTGTTGGCACTAAAATATACAGCATCTAATACTATTTAGCATATCTTATTAAACCTGCAAATTAAAATATGGTTATAAAATGCAAAACTTTATCAAAATATACAAGAAAATTATACTTGCATCTCAGTTTCATTTTGATAACATTTGTGACAAAATAATCATGCAAACATTTAAAAATAAATATATCTACTTTTAAGCCCATGGATTAAATCAACAATGGCATATAAAACACACAATTTTAAATCTTGGTGACAATCTCCATGAAATTATTTAAATGCATTTTGACTTCTGACAAGAGGATATAATTTATAAAACAGAACATGCCGATCAGTGGAACCTAAATTAGCATAATGAGGATATTTTCATTTCTGCAAGCGCAGTTTTTGACATCCCAATATGGAGCTCTGAGAAGAAACCAGTTTAAAAAAAAAAAGAAAGGTCAATATGCATAAGCAGAAAATTATGAGTAAAATACCTGGAAACTTTATCTGATTTGAGTAAACAAAATAAAATTTACTTTCAAAAGAACCATTCTTGCTCAAACTGATAAGGAAATGTTTCTTAAATGCAGAGAAGCAGAGGACAGCTTTCTGATGTAGTTACCCTTGCACACTGAGGTTTTCCTGGTAAGACAGGAACATTAATGCCAATTAATGCCACTGGAATTTTATTTTTTATCACTATGTTGAATTAATGCACTATTATGTCTCATATAAATGCACTGCAATCATAAGTGTAACCTTTTAAAATTGTTTTACAAATTTTACTTCAAGTGAGATGATGAGTCAGGTTGTTAGCTGAGTGATTTGGGTTATAGATATAAAACATTTATTAAACTAAAGCACCATCAGTTGGTAGAAACCACAGAAAATACCACTTATACCATTAAATTCCAACCAGGACTAAGAGCTGAGAGAAGAAGCCACAAGTTCTTTGTACAGATTTAGAACAAAAATTAGAGTTGAAGAAATAAAAGCAGCAAATGCATTTGAAGCTTTTATAAATGCTATTTTTTTATAACTTTGAACACATTATCTACCAAGTCTATGCTTAAGAATATTACCTGTATTCATTGGATATATTTGAGTTTGGCATCCCTAAGGAAGCCTGGCATTTGTGTGTTCTGATGAAGGCTATCATCATTCTTTATCCAGCAGTACTTGGTAAGCTATTTCACACCTGAAATATCTATGAAGGAAAATTTCCTGACATCTTTCTCCAAAGGATGTATAGGCAAGTGTCATTTTGCCAAAGGAATATCCATGCTAGAGCCCTAGGGTTATGGCAGTCTCCTCTTGTCTTCTAGGAAAGGAAGTTGATGTAAATGTGGCATTAAAATGATGTGATTTAAAATAGCACATAGACTGGGGCTGAGAGCACTGTGCCTTGGGATTATTTTAACTGTGCATTGTCTGTGGCCTTCTTCATGTGTCTACGGTCCTTCGATTTGTGTTGGATCTTATTTAGGGCTTGAACAATTGAAGCCATTGCTTTTAGTATTGGGGTTATATAATATTCATATCTACACGCATGTTCCAAAGATTTTGACTTTTTAAATAGATCATTCTAATATTTTAAGTAATGTGTGATATTCTTTTCTGCCAATATGTTGATCAGAACCCTACTACAGTTTAAATTTTTATAGATACAATTAATGTAAATTTATAATCCAAGCTTTAAATGTAGCTTTTAAGTCTAATATAAAGGACCTTATCATAATGATTTAAAATATAATACAGAAATAATAGGAGAAGGAACATATACCTAGTATTGACAAAGGAATTCTTTCCTGTAGTTTCCCTCTATGCTTAATCTAAGAAAAAAATACCTTTTATTTTTTAAATGCTAGGTATGAAAATGGAACGCCAAATCTAATTTATATATATATGCCAAATGTTTCTTTAACATTTCTATAGGTGGAATTGGTGAAAGATCCATTTCTATGAAATTAATAAAAATTTTATCATCTATGAAATCATTTTTAGATAAAACAGAGCATGTTTCTCTGAACACTTAACTGTTGTAAACTAATAACACAGAAGAAAAGGTTGGTTTTTGCATGCAAAACAGGATCATTCCCTTTGTATCATAATTTTCCATTGTAAGAACAGGAGACCTGATGGGAATGGGTGGACAGATGACATGAGGGAGAAAAAAAGGTTGGGACCTTGCCTCAGAGACTGCTGTGAAATGCTGCATTGTGACTTTCGAAGGCATCACAATGGAATGATTCAATTGGACAATCTTAATGTTGCCGTAGTGTGAACTATAAGTGTGCCTATTTTGTAAAACTAATTTCAGTAAGATTCCATGTACTCTCTCCTACAGAAGACAGTGTTACAAAGTCAGTAATAGAACAGGAAAATGGGAAACCAAGAAGGCTAGTTTCCAGGGGTTGACAGAAGCAAACTAGGTCAGTCAATACTCAAGGGTACAAAAGTGTTTCAGTGTTACAAAATTAAAGGAGTCCTGTGAGCAGCTTGTTGCATAGCCTAGACCCACAAGGTGAAGGCACTTAATGCTAATGACCTGTCCACTTAAAGGTGACTGAGAAGGAAATGTTCTATGTATTTGTCACAATTTCAGCACTAAATATAAATATTAAAAATAATTTTGTCAGATCAAAACTGGTATAGTATAGCTGGCTAAAATGCAGTCCCTCTTTAATAGGGTTAACAAGCTTCATCCTCTTTTGGTATTATACACAATAAGGAAACAAGGAAGAAAACCCAATGATTTGTTGTCAAAGATTAGGTACAATTGAATTATAGTCAGATTGCTTCACAAGTAGAAGTTAGCTGTATAATTAAGAAAATCAATTCTACATTTTTTTCAAATTATTGTGAATAGATTTTTAAAATGCGTTATTGTCCTTGTAATTATAAAACATGCACAAATTTGTCAAACAAACCTTAGTTCAACTCCCTTCCCACCTGTATTATCAGTGGCTATGGAATTCTGCTTGGAGTGCCTGCTGGCCTATCAGCTGAAGGGTTACGAATAATACTCCTTGGATCAGAAATACGACAAAACAGATCTGGATTTTATGCTTAAAATGAATTCTCAGCATGAATAGTTAAAGCCCTGTTTTGTGTTTGTAATGATTTCAACATTCCTCTCACTTGTGTATTCAAATGCATATTCTACATTTTTCAAAAAGTAAAAACAAAATTGTGTGATTTTGACTCAGATTGCTATGGACACATAGCACACATCTAAATTTCTTTGATGTTGAAATCTGCAGAGTATTAGAAATTAATTTGAATATGCCTTTTCCTAAAAGTAAGAATTTTTTAATAATATTAACATTATTAGCATATTTATTTCCTTTGGTTTTGAGAAGATATAAATTTCAAGCCTCGTTTGATAGAAAATGTATATGTCTGCACAAATTATGTTACATTTAAAAGTTATTTAGGTGATTTTGATATTCTTCCAGTTGATAAAGAATGAACATCTTCTTTTTCCCTTGTCATATATGATATGAATAAAATTCTTGAAAGCTTAACATATTTGATGAAAAATTAAACGGTTATTCTAAATATATAAAAACTGTGCCACTGGTCACACTTTCCCCCACTAAGACTAGTTTGCATTGTACAAAACGGATCAACCACATTTTGGTCAAGATTGAGCACACAGAATTTTGATAATAAGTATGTTTATTGCCAAATGTTATTGTTTCTATCAGAATTCACAAATTGAGATTATTGGAACCTTGTGTTTATTTCTTGATTGGCTCCTAGCTGATTCATTCATGGCAGCTAGCTATTTTCAGAGCTTCTCAGCCTTTTACTTCACCCAGATCTTAGACTAGGGATACCTCAGATTACATCAGCTGACTTAAGCCTTTCTTTTAAGTCTATCTAATTTTTTCAAGTTTAGTTAGAATAAATACAGAGGTAAGTACTAAAACACTCATAATGCTCAAAGATCAGAAAAGAATCATTTGATCCTCTTTACTTCTAGAGAAATAGAGAGACCAAGAGACTAAGAAATTGTGGATCCAAAATATTCTTTTGAATCTCATTATTTGACAAATCCAGTTAAAAGCAGATTAACTTGCTCCCTTTCACACTAGTGCAGCTGGACAATTTTGAGTCACATTGCCAATACCTAGGTGAGCTTATTGGGAAGTTTTCTTTGTGGAAACACACATTAATCCCGTCTATTCGGGGACTTGCTATTTGCAACCTTTTTATGAGGGCAATTTCAGGATAAATGCTACTTCAGTGCTGTGGACACACACATGTCACATGGGAACAAACAAATAAAAAGAAGGGGCAAAGGAAAAGAGAGGCACTGGATCTTCTTTCTTAAGATGCATGCTTATTTCCCAGGATGCATCACACTGGATTGGGTGAGTGTCAGGGCAACCAGAAGCATGCAGAGTGAGAACAGGTTGTCTGATCATGTATACCCTCAAGTCTCATCTGCCTGGCCTTCAGGTTTTATTAGTCATCATGAAGTATGATACATTAGTGTCAAATATTTTACTTAATTTATAAATTTGTATTTATCAATTGTCCTGAAGCTAAAGTTCCCAAAAGAAAGAAGTAACGGTTGGATTTCAATTTACAATCTTTTATAATGCAATTAACTGTGTATCAGTAACATCAGCATTATGTTGCTTAGCAAAATGTTGCCTGGTGGCTAATGCTATGTAATCAGAAAAGTGTGTGGGAGAGCCAGTGATCAGGAGTTAAACGATAGAGAGTTCTTGAGAAAAGGGGGGACACCGCACTGCGGATCCACCGGTGAATATTTATGGCGCACATGGGTAGCGCATGTGCGTAGAGCACACCTGGCCTGGAGCGCAGGCTGCCTAGATTCCATGAAGTCCCTAACAAACAGACAAGCAGAGAGATGCACAGGCCAGCCAGCAGGGTGGGAGTGAGAAGGAAAGTGCCAAATTCTCAAAGTTTCCCAGGGCACAACAATATCTACCACTTTCCCAGCACCTCTCATCTGAGAAAGAACCAGAACCAGACCTGTCATCTATGGGAGCAGGCGCCAGCCAAGCATGCTCACTTGCTGCCCTGATTTCTGGCCTCTCACTGACTCCTCTGTCTCCTCAGTCTTCTGTACCATTGTTATTCTAGCAGAGAGATCAAGTCATTGGCTATTAAATAAAAGCAGAATTTTATTGGGACTTCAATTTGTTCCCAGTTCTTAAAATGTTCCAGCCATAGTTGTAGACTCCCACCTTCTGCACCCAGGTAGTTTGTTCCACCCCACGTCATTCATAAGATTCCTTTCAACCCACATTAGGGTGATGCTCGGAATTCCCACCCAGGGAAGCTAATTTCTGAAATGGTAGTTTATGCTCCTCACTCCTTTATTCGTTTCATTTTTTTTTTGCGTGTGTGCGTGTGTGTGCCTGCACAGGCACGTGCACACCTCTTCCTTCCTTTTGCCTTACTTAGATCTGGATCTCTCTCCAGTGCTTCAAACCTTGACAGAGTTGCATGTGATCTGAGGGAGTTAGCTCAACCTAGGACTTAAAGCAATGGGCATTCTGGATTACACTCTGAAACGAAAGACAAAGGAATCGTCCCACTCTAAGTAGACTTAAATGCAGGTAAGATTTTCACAAATATAAAAACTGAAGATATGTGGTTGGTAGTGAGGTGATACTGTATTTGGTTGTCAATCTTTGAGCTTTAAATTAAGCATAAAAGATCTGTACATCAAGTATTCATGTATTCTTTTTTTGGAAGGAAGGCTAGGCTGTGAGTTGCAGAATCCAACAGAGAATGGCTCTTAAAAAGGATGCTGATAGTTTACATATGAAGTTTCCTAGGTTGGGAGTTACTGTGGTCCAGGCAGCTCATCCTTCAGAGCTCTATTGTTCCTCCCAGGAATCTACTGGAGACTTGCAGAATGGCTTTTTTTTTTTTTTTCCTGGAAGCTTCCTTGCTCATTGTGAGAAGATGGGGGCCACAGCAAAGCAACAGAGCAGATGACAAGCAGAGCAGAGCGTTGACCCTCAGGGAGATGTTTCCCAGGGTTCCTATCCCTCTTCATCAAAGAAGATTCCCCACAGGCCTTCAGCTACCAGTGACTGTGAAAATGACTTAAAATTAGTAATTAATTAATCATTTTTGCCCATGAGAGTGTGTGTGCATGGTTGTGTGTGTGTGTGTGGTGTGTGAATGTCTAAGCAATGGCACATGTGGCTATGTTAGAAAAGAATTTTCTGGAATTAGTTTTCTCCTTCCTTCTTGAAGCAGGGTCTCAAGTTTTTTTTTTTTTTTTCTCCTGTGTTATGAGCTCTGGGCTAACTGGCCTGCCAGCTTCAAGGTGATTCTCCTGTCTCTGTTTCACATCTCGTTCCAGGGGTGCTGGGATTTCAGATGCACACCATGAGATCTCTTTTTAAAAAATATGGCTTCTGGAGATCAAATTCAGGCTCTCAGGCTTTAGCAGCAAGTGCTTGTATCTACTGAGCCATCTTGCAGGCCTGAAAGTGACAGTGCTTTTTAAGGTCTGGTTTTCAGCTTGTCTAAAGGAATATTAGTATGGAAGCAAAAGCTAATGACCACTGAGAAACAAACCTAGTATATCTGCTCCATGTTTGCAGATGCTCATAGAAGTAGGATCATGAATGCCTGGTGCCCAAAGAGGCCAGAAGAAAGTGTTAGAACCCTTGGAACTGGAGTTATAGTGGGTTGTAACTGATGCTGTTTGATGGGTGCTGGGAACTGATCTCAGGTCCTTCACAAGAACATTACAGCATTATAAGCTCTTAACCACTCAGCCGTCTCTCCAGCCTGAAAGGTGTTTGTTTTAATGTGGAGAGCACTAATACCAACATATGACAACATCAACAACATTAACCTAGACATGAAACTTGAGTTGGTATTTATTTATTTAGTATTTTTATTGGTGCTGGGAATGGACCCCAAATCCCCAAATGTTATAGCCAAGTTCTCTTCCACCAAACTACAGGTCCAGTCCAGTTGAGCTAGTCTGTAAGGCAGAAGAATTGTTTGTAAGTACATGTGTGTGCATTTATGTTTATTATAGTTAATAAGCAAGCTAATTTCTCAGACTTACTAGAGAACATTCATGCAGCTGTCAGACTACAGTTTGTATTATTTCCCAATAAACTAATATGCCCTGACTCATACGGAATCTGAATGAACCTTTATCTCTCCTACTAGAGGAAAATTTGATTAGTTATTTGAGGTAAAAGAAAGATTATTTTAAATTTGAACCAATGCCTTGTATTGTCTCATAACCTTCAGGATAAGTGAGTTCTTATAGAAAGCACTACCAGGCAGTGGGCAAGTCACATTCCTTAGAAAAGCTAGCGACCACTACCCGAGAGTCACAGGTGGCAGTACGAGCTAGCTGTTTCACCATGGAGTATGCAGTGACCCATAGTCACTCATGTTTTCACTCAGCTCTGCAATGAGGACTTGCAGTAGCAATAAAGTTATCTTGGGTTATTTAATTATGCACATGTGATTCCACGGGAACTGGAGTCAGTGTTCGCATTTAGTTTCAAGAACTTGAGTTTGGGAGCTTAGAAGTCACATTCTAAGAGAATCAGAGGCATTTCTAAGTGGGGCTGGCTTTTCACAGGCTGCTTAGGAGGACTCTGAATGAAAGCGCTTTCCTGTTCTTCAGAATTAACCTGCACTTTCCTTTCAGCCTCAATGGGCTTTTTGTATGGCCATGTTTTCACAGCCACTTATAAAACCCAAGTGCTCATTTTTATCTCTCCAAATCTGCTTCTGATTTTCTTTCTTTCATGCCATTAGCCTAACATACACCAGTCTCTTGACAAACTTAACATTCTCTGCTCCAGAATCTATCCAGCACCACCTCTTTTGTCTCCTGGAAATCTGAACTCATGAGGTATGAATTTCAGATCATAAGCCCAGCACTGAATATAAGAAAACCCATTTAGCAGATGAAGAACACCAGTGAACTCCAGTTTCTCTAAGGCAGAAGTAGGATTTGCTAAGGGGCAACTCCCACTCCAGCAGCAGAACCCTGGACTCACATTAGGTTTAAAAGTAGAGGTGCCTCCAAGGTTGCAGGACCGTCCTTGCTGCCTCTTCAGCTGTGACTGTCTTTTGGCTCCCAGAAACACAGGCCCAGAACCACACTACCTGCGTGTGTGTATCTCTCTTGGCCATCTGTGGGCAGCTCAGACAGCCCTGGCCTTGCCACCCTAGACTCCTCAGTATTTTCTCTTACAGGTTCTTTGGAGATGTATTTCTGCTTGTCTCGGGGCCTCCTTCCTTATCTCCACCTGAGAAGCTCCAACACACAGCACCAGCATCGGACCTGCCGTTCCCACCCAAGCCTGCCTGCCTCCTCCCAGCACCGGCAGGTTGCAACTGCCCCTTTGGGGAGTCAGGCAGAACCAAATGGTGTTTCTTTCTCTCCTGATTTCTTTGGGTTTTAATTTGAAGAAAAAGAGAGAGAACTGCAGGGGATCAAGTCATCCTTCCAGGGCTCCATCAGCAGCCCTCGCCTCCTGCGGCTGTTCTGATTAATGGCTGCGCCTCCTGCCGCGTCCCTGTAATAGGTGTCAGTAAGGTGTTTACTCAAAGTTTTACACCCAATTGTCATGAAGGTCAAAACAATAGGGCGTCTCCCATGCAGGTTAAACATCTTTTCGTGATTCCATACTCCTTATTAGAGCAGACTTCCAGTTTTCAGGATGCTTGCTAAGCTCTATGGGGTCCTGCTAATCTCCCTGACTGACTCAGCAGGTTCTAAGGGCAAACCCTGCTCCTGGACTTCACAACACCTGGTGGCCTCCAGGCCTTGGGAAAACAACAGATGGGGTTGGTGCCTAGAGTTTAGGAGCAAGTGCCCTGTCTTTAAAACTCTGAGAGATTTTTCAAAGCCACAATGGTAACATAAAAAGGGGAAGGAAATCATGGAAGAGAGAAAGAGACAAGGGACCTGACTTCCAAACATGAATATAATGCTGTACAAAAAACATCACAGTGAAATATCCTCTTCTCTAGAATTATATAATACACATACATGTACAAATTCAGTATATCAAATGATTTGTATGAGGGTTAGTCTCCAGAGTTAGATGGAATTATCCATCAAAGGATGTACAACAGGTGCATCTGCGAGGAAGACTATTAAACTTCAAAATAAACATACCTATATGACATGACAGCATGCACAAGGCACATACCAACTCAAACCATGCAAAGACCCAGCATAGAAGTGGGAACATGGGTAAAAAACCCAACCTTAGCTGAGGAACTACTGGTAAATGATTACTGCTGGGTGAGGGAGAGTTGATTTTTTTTTAATTTTTTGAAACAGGGTCTCCCTGTAGCCCCAGCTGTCCTGGAACTTGCTATGTAGACCAGGCTGGCCTTGAACTCACAGAAATGTTTCTGCCTCTGCCTCCTGAGTGCTGGGATTAAAGGCACACACCTTGATGGACTCACAGGGAGGGACATCTGGGTACAAACTTGATTTAGTAGTCCTTAACATATATAAGAGAATGCATGAAATCTAGAGGGAGGGAGGCGGCGGGGGAATGGGAGGTATAGATAGGAGAGGAGGTATAAAAAGGACCAAGACATATTCTATGAAATGCGCAATTCAATAAAAAAGAATCCTTTCCCCACAAAAAGAGCATCATACAACCTAGAACTGATGTATTTCTTAAATTTAAAACACCTCCTTTGCCACTAATAGTAATAATCTTGGACCCCACATTGAATAATTCCTCCTCCTCTTCCTCCTCCTCCTCTTCTTCTTCATCCTTCTCCCTTGACCCCTCTACTTCCTGCACAGACAGACCCCCAAAATGGAGAGGAAAATACTATCAAATAGAAATATTCTCTCCCATCTGTTGCACATAGGTGTCGGGGAGGGGATTTTTTGAGCTTTTTTTTTTCTGAGGAAGAGGAAGTGGAAGGTCAAAGTGAACTTCCTTAACATCAGATGTTCTCAAAGTACTGCCTTCTGCCACTTCAAACCGTGCCTGGAGCTGTCTCCAGTCCTGTGCTGCCCTGTTATTCATGGGGTGTTTGCTGCAGATGGGACAGCAATAGAGGCCTTCTGGAGTCCTCTAAGCTTTCTCCTGGGAACAGAGATATTTTTAAGGGCTGAATTTATTCTCACATGGTCATACATTTGTGTTTAACTTAATAGTTTTCCTCACAGATACCTATGTGGTACATGCTTCATTGGATAATTCCATCTAACTCTCGAGAGTGATACAACCCTCACACAAACCATTTAGTCCACGGAATTTGTACATATATGCATGCTCAGATATAACCCTCACACAAACCATTTAGTCCACAGAATTTGTACATATATGCATGCTCAGAAGGAAATTATTTCTTCAAGCTTTTATTTAAAACTAATAATTTACTAAAATCTTTAATCTTAAGAATGATGGTACAAATGAAATAGAAGAACAAGGTTCTGAAGATGGTCGGGGGGTGAGGGGTGGGACTGCTAATCAGAGCAGAGGGCAGGAACCAGGCCAGTAAGGACCTCTTTTCCTGCATCTGAATCTATAGCTTGATCCATGTGATCTATGTCCTGTTGCTGCTTCATGGCGTGGACGTGGAAGCTGGTGTCTGGAGCAGGGCAGAGCCACCTCTCTTTTGTGCCATTTGGGACCTGCTGTGTCACCTCAGAGCTACATTTAGATTTGGCTTGTGAAATGCCGCTGTCAAGAAGCTGTGGAATTGGGCATAAAGATATTAATTTTAAACAAAGGAGTGTGATGTCAGTTCTTTGAGAGAGTTTGAATGTTACTGTGAGCTGAACACGTGCATGGTAGTGGGCCAGCAAAAGAATGAAGAAAGGGACCAAGATCTGTGAAATAAATGTGGAAGAAGAACCAACCCTTGGGACTCTGTTGGAAAAGAGAATGTACAAATGGACAATGGCCAGGTCATGTATAAAAACAGAACTCTAACCCATCGTTTGCAAAAACACATCATCTCTAATAGCTGTCCCAGGAAACCCACTCACCATCTGTCAGTCAGACTTTTAGATATTCAGTTCACTTTCTCTAGTAACAATTCTCTAAAATAAACAATACCCTCAATTTTAGTCAAGGCTAAGGTTTGATGAATAATTGACAGCATTTTGTTCTCACGTTCTCTATCCCTAGCCAACTTCTAATTTCGGAATGACCAGAAAAAGGCAAAAATGAATTGCACACTGTAACATCAATGTGAGAAATACACAAAATCAGTCACATAGGCTCCCTTGCTTCTGGTCAGCCACTAACAGCTTCCACCTGAAGGTGTCCACTCTCTCCACTAGGAAGCTCCTCGACTCCTGGCCTGTCTTCAGTTTTGTCAAATGCAAGCGAGTGGCTAGTTCCCTTTCCCTAACAAGCTCTGAAGAAATTGCCTTTTCTTGCTTTCGCTTGCTTGGTCCTTGTTGTTCACATTGGTCCAGTGATGTTCACATTGTAAATGTTATTGATTTAGTGGGCAGCGGAACAGAGCATGATGGTGTGGGAGTAGGTGGCTCTGAGAAAAATGGTGGCTGAAGATGAGGTAGTATCACTTGAGCCAGGAGAGTTAGAAAGAAGAGCACAAGTTCGAAGAAGCAGAGTCTTAGATAAGAGATCAGTGGAATTTCAGGACATATGTAACATGAAGCCCTTTGACTTTAAGAGTATCATTTCAGGAATTTTTAATTTGCATTAGACCTAAGAATGTCATGCTTTATCTCACAAAAAAGTCTTAACAAACCTGTTATGTGGAGCTTATCTTTCTAGGGGAGAGACTGAAGCTCAGAGAAGTGAAGTTACAAGCCCAGGTCAAGTGAGGATCCTAAGCCAAGTCAGGTTGATCCTGGTCTTGAATTTAGTCCATCCTGTGTCACTGGTGCCTGTGGTACGATGTCAGAAAATCACAATTGAGAAAAGGTGCTTTGAAGTTAGAGAATCATTTCTGTATCTCTAAAGGTATCTTAATACTATTGCCCATTATCAGCATCTGGAAATGATTTTCCAGGGCTAATATGCCATTTGCATTGCTAATGGGTGAGTTTTCGAACTGTGAAATACAGAGCTCCATTGAATACAATCCCTCAATAATCATAGGTAGTTAGTTTCATGACCCCATGGATAGCCACATCCACAGGTGTTCAAGGCATTTAGGTACAACCCATGGCACAGTACTGGCTACAGCTTATACACAACTCCCTTTACACTTTTGCTTGTCTCTAGATGACTTACAATGCTCCAGAGAAGTAGAATGACATGGCAAAAATGTCATACTGAATTGTTTACAGAAAGGTGATGAAAAATGATGTCTATACATGCTCAGTACAAGCACAGTTATTTTTCTGAATATTTTAGATCTGTAACTGATTGACTCACCATCAGAGAGACCACAGAAAGAGAGCAGATGGCAATGCTGGGTTGCCCTGGATGCCTACCCTGCACTTCCCTCTGTCCTGAGCGTAAAGAACTTGGGGGATCTAGTCCATCTCCCCATCCCTGCATTACTTCTTCATTTATTTGTCTTTATTTTATGTGTAAGAGTGTTATGTAGAGGACAGGAGGCGGCATCAGATTCCCTGGAACTGGAGTTACAGATGGTTGTTAGCTGCCATGTCGGTGCTGAGGTTCAAACCCAGGTCTTCTTCAAGAAGAACTTAGCTACAGCTCCAGTCACCTCCTGCTTTAAAAAATTTTTTTTACTCCTGAGTTTTTAAAATACTAAGACTGGACTACTCGGCCTGTCATTTGTCCTAGTGAAGTTAAACTGTCAACTTGTTACAACCTAGAGTCACCCAAGAAAGATTTGATGGAGGGGTTTCCAAAATCAGATTGGCCTGTGGTCACATCTGTGGGACTTGCTTGATTATTAACTGAAATAGGAGGCCTAGCCCTCTGTGAGTGATATCATCCCTTGGTAGGTAATTCGAGGCTGTATAAGATAGGCAGCTGAGCACGAGCTTGTGAACAAGCTGATCATCAACAGCCTCCTTACTGTCTTGGCTGGAAATGAGTTTCTTGGTCTGAGGCAATGCTGTGGGAATGGCAAGCATTCCTGCTTTCAGGGTATTCCATTGAGTCACTGCCCCGACTTCCCTCAATGACGGCCTGTGACCTGGAAGTGCAAGAAGAATTAAACCCTTTCCGCAGTAGGTCACTTTTGTCAGAGTGCTTTATCACAGCAACAGAAAGAAAACTAGAACAGCAGTCTGTCTGATGAATTATGAAATTCAAGTGCTTTCTGTACATAAAAGGGCTATGAATCCCATGCTGCAATATCAATGTATATGTACTATAGTTGGTTTTGAATAACTTTTAGAATCAGCCAACTTTAAGAAAGTGTTCCTAAGTACCTACAATCTGGAACCATATTGTACTGGTTCCTGGTCTCCCAGATGCAATGTGGGAAGTGCTGAGAGACCCACAGAGAGGCCTGGACTGCTTCAGATACAGTGAGGTGACCTGAGATGCCTGGTCTTCCTGAAGGGTGACAGTCTAGCCTGCCTCACAGCCCTCTTCTGCATTTCCTATGATGTGATTTATGGTGATTGTTCTGGCCCATGCTAACTCACATCAATGCAAACTGCAACCATGTTGAATTTCAATAGTTGTACTTAATTGCTACTTATTATTATTGTGGTTATTATTGTAATTGAAGAGTATAATGCACTGCAAAAACTATATAGATATATAGTCTTTCACCACCACAGTCCATTCCCTGGCTGCTTCACTTTAATTTATATATTCCCTGTCATTTGTAAGGGATATTGTTGTCCTTCATCAGATTATGCACTTTGTTCTTCATACTGGATAAATAATCCAGAAGTATTTCACTATATTTACCCTTTTCAATACATCCTATTTTATGTCAAAATTCAATAGCACTAGGAAGCAGGTTTCCATAGCCATCAAATTCACCCATGTCACAAACTGGTTACACAAAACTTAATATCATTTTCCATGCCTTGTTCTTTTTATAAGTTAATGAATTTAAATATTTTCTTTTGGAAAAGAATGATGCTCAATGATTTGATAGGGAAAAAAAGTTAAAGAATAAAAGTGTTCTTTGGCTCATGTATGAAACCAATCACTTTAATTGTAGCTAAGGAGAATTTAATTTTACTATTTGGTGTTTATTTTTCATTTCAGTGTACAATCTTAACAATATCTTTATGCATCTCAAAATAAGGTTTTTGAATCTCTTGAAAGCCTTTTTTACTAATTTCCATAAATATCAGGTGACCAAATTACAAGAACTTTATTTCAGGTCATATACTGTATTTTTGTGCCAAAAAAGTAATTTTAGTCATTCATCTATTTATGATTCAGCCTCAAAGGACAGTTCGGAGAATCTGTTTGCCCGAGACCATCAGGCCCTTGTGTAGCAAGAGACAGACTCTGAATCTAATTGTCTCTCTGCCTGGCAACCTCACTACTGAAGTGCTCAAGGACATGGATCTCGGTCCTCTACACTTCCTTGATTTCACATGTCAGTGTCCAGGGCCTCGGAAAAGACGTCAGTTATGTTCCCTGAGTCACACCTACAAATTCAGGGCAAGACTCATTGGCCATATTTGACAGAATTACCCACTACTGGATCAGTTAACAGGGTCAGAGATTGAGGTCTGTATCATGAATTCTGTCATGGAGAGGCCCAGCATTCAGCCTCACCCCATCCCCAGGTTTGAACCAACTGAAAGGATAGAGAATGCTCTTTAGAGAGATTAGTTTATTCCATGTTACTTACAAGGAGTTCATCCTCAGATAGAAGGAGAGGGAGATTTCCTATGGCGGAGCCTGCATTCTGATTACGGGTTCCCCGGAACTCTCCAATGAGCACCCGAGATGGAGACCTGGTACCATGCCCACTTCTCTCCTTCCCAGCCTTTCCTGCATTTCTGTTAAACCTCCCCCTTTAAGTCATTGGAAGGTTGGCTGTCAGTCATATTTGGAAGTTCATCCCTCATAGCAGACGGAGAGAAAAACTGCTTTTCTATGCAACAAGGTCACTAACTAGTAACAGTAAATTTAATTTACTTGGGTGAATAGGGGATGGAGAGAGACTGATGGAAAATGCCATGGTTAGTTGGCCTTTGTGGTCACTCTCATTTACATAGCATGAAAACCTTCTGTCACTAGGACTTGAGTACTTGATACAAACAACTCAAAAACGGAAAGATTTACTTCGATGAATTATCACTGAGTTTTCATTCCCTGTTCACTGACTCCATTGCTTTGGGCCCTTAATGAGTCAGTCAGAACATTACTGTGGGCCATGGGATCAGTGAGAGACCCTGACTCAGTCTCAAATGACAAAGTGTAAAGCAATGGTTGAAACATCAAAATATCAACTTCTGGCTTCCACATGCATGAGCACGCACACTAGTATAAATATCGAGATGTACACGTTTAAACATACATACATACACACACACACACACACACACACACACAAAACATTTGAAAAGTGTTCTTTTCAGAATAGTCTTACTTGGCCAAAAGCCAGCATTCTTCCTCTTTCAGTGTCTGAGTTCTACTTTAGGGTTAGTCCATCTTTTTTGCCAAATCTATGGTGATCATGACAGACCAAATGGAAATTGTTTTGTTCTGTCCGGAACTTCTTTTGGAATATGGCTAATGTTCATGTCTCCTACCATTAGGGTCTTAGTTTGTCTTCAATTGCTGTGACAGATAAAACGAATACCAACTCTATCAAATACCAACTTTGGAAAGAGATTCTTTTGCTTACATCTCTTGTGTCACAATTCATCACTTAGGGAGCCTAAGGTAGGAACTCAGGCTAGAAACCTGGAGGCAGCAGCTGAAGCATAGGCCATGGAGGATGCTGCTTGCTGGCTTGCTCTTTTGGCCCATGCTCAGACTGCTTTCTTATGCAATACAGAACAGCCTGCTCAAGGGTGGCACCACCCACAGTGGGTTGGGTTCTCCCACATCACTTAGCAATCAAGAAAATACCCCACAGACACAGACACAGGCCAATCCAATGGAGACAATTCTCCAACTGAAGCTCCCTTAACTGAGGTGTGTAAAATTAACAAAAGTTGTCTAACACAGACAGTCATATTTGGGAGCAAATGGTAATCATTTGATATACTAACCCTAAAATTTGCCCTTATACAGTAAGACTTGCATCGATAGGGGCATTAGTCTTCTCAAATAGCTATATTGTGAACTATCATTGAGTTATTACTTATGTACAGGAAAGGAACCATTGTTGGTATCATTTCTTGCTTTTTCTGTAAAATAAAATATATTTTTTATTTTTCACACATAAGTTTGATAATTAAGAGGAATTATGATAAAACTATTTCTTCAAAGTTTTTCTTTCAATTAAAAGTCAAATACACATTTCTAAGTTTCTGACGAATCCTTATCAGAAAAGGAGTGGTATTTAAAGTTTTAAACAGTAAGCATTATGACGCCTGTGCCAGAGATTATTACCCATGTATAATGTAAAAGTGTTCACTTAGCTCATGTGTGCACAAGCCTTAACACTTCCTCAGAATAAATATCTCCCTGGATGATAAATCCATCAGACTAGAAACCTGCTTTAGAGGTAAGGATGAATGAAATATGTTTTCACCTGTGGTAGTGATAATACTGCACAATGGTCAGGCAGGTATTCTGGGTTGGTGAGGACAGGTGCTTTTCCTTCTAATAGGGAATAAGGCTGATCTGCATGTGCCCCGTACTCCCCCACACCCCATGGCTATCCTTAAACCTTCCAAAGAGCAAACCATATAACTGACCTTAAGATAAAATGTCTCTTATTAAGCTCCATTACCTGGACGTGCAGCTATTGAATAGTGTTCTCAGTCTTTTTCACCCTGATGCCAAGCCTTGAGCCCATGTGTTGCTGCCATCTGAAGGCACACTTCTGCTGTAGCATCTTCTTTGACTGTATCAGAGTGGGTGCATTTTGTTTCTGTACTCTACCCTGAGTCAGGGTGGTCAGCAGTGCTGTGGGAAGGAAGAGGTGCACAGACTTGGGAATTCACATGAGAGTTGCCCTGTGATTAGCTATATGATTGTTCTCAGACTTAATAACTGCATTTACAACATAGTGATAGTCGTACATACCTGACAAGGTTAAAGTTAGGCTCATGAAAGAGTTAAAAGAAAACTAAAACTGTATACTCAAAGGATTAAAGGAGTAAGATTCTTCACCTCTTTGGTTGACAGAAGTGCTATTTTCACACCCATTCAGTCTATGATGAATTAAATAATAGTGTGCATCAAGTAATTTGCTTGGTCCTGAGTTCCAGGAGTGAGTCAAATATGTGTAGTCTCATATCTCCTGGACTCTGTAATCACAATGGCAAAAATGTCCATAATGACAGCATTGAGTAGAGTCTGAGGAGGACACTTGGTGCTGGTAGTGTAGATGTCACCACCACCAAGTGTGAGCATCACAGAGCAACCTTGGTACTTAGACCCCAAGAACTGGAGGACAGAATTGGGAGTGTGGAGAAGAGGGACAGTAAGTGCAAGGACCACATAGGAGACAGTTGAGGAATTTAGAGGGACAGAGGGATCAGGAGGAGGTGCTGCTCCTAGATGAGCTGGAAGACTTTGTTCAAACGAATGAGAAACAAGGAGGTTCATTAGAAGGTTTCAGCAAAAGCCGGGGTTTGATCTGTACTTTGAGGTGATCACATGGGTTCAAGTCTGTAGAAGAGTCTAGCGATACAGAGTTTCTCAGGGTAACATCTGTCAGTGTGCTAGTTAGTTAGGCAGCTACTGCCCAGAACACAATTACCAGGAAAGCTGGTAACTTACCAGAGTGTTATTGCTATAGATAAAAGAAGATAGCAGAGGTAGGACCAATTAGACCTCAAGAAGGATCAGATAGAGTCTTCAAATGAAGATCAGGGATCTTGCTGATGCTGGCTCTGTATCTGCTGCCTACAATCTACTACTTGTCCTATACCTCAGGGTTTGTCCTACTTCATAGGAAGATGTCTGACTTCATAACCCATGAGAATTCAATACGAATTCACTTGGCACAAAAAAAAAATCTGTACTGAACAGGCACAAAGCTATTATTGTCTTTATTCTTCTTGCTTGGAATATTTTGCTGCAAGATTATGTCTGTGTTTTACCACCCTAGACCTCACCAGGGAGGTATTTAATATGTAGTATACCTATCATTTTACTTGTGCAAATTCTGAGTTATTTTTGAATTCAAGAACACATCTGTTTATGGACCAGTAACTGCAGTTTTAAAAATAAGCTTTCTGGAATCTACAGATTTACTTGCCCAAAATCTCCATGCAGAGTTGAAATTGACCCCAGGTTTGTTCAGTACCATTGGTTAGTCCATTCACTACCACTTTCAGCTCCCCTTACCACTGCTTGTTCCCATACCCTTTCATTTGGAAAAAATACATTTACTGGCCAAGCACCTTGTCTCTAGGAAATACTGATAATAAGGAAGTGAAAGAATAAAGACGGCAGAAGGGAAACGTTTCCTCCCAGTTGCTGTGCGTTCCCTTCCTCTCAAAACCCCAGAGCCCTTTCCCATTAATGTACAGCGAAGCTGATCACCTTCTTTTATCACAAACCTCTTTAAAAACCATCTGTTCCACAAGGCGTCTCTGTTATAATAACCACACGCTCCTCCAAATGCTCACATTGCACTGTGTTATATCGTTGTTCATTGTCTCTTGTGTCCTTGTGTGCGTTTATATTGTGATCCCCCAAAGGAAAATCCTTGCTTTGTTCTGTCTGGTGCCTGGGCACGCCCACTGTGGAGCTGCACCTACAATCATGCCCTGTATAAATAATGGATAAGAATAAAATCCCTGCCACTACTGTCTTGTATCCTTGAGGTTTAAGTAGCAAGGCTTGTCATATCTCAAAGACATCATATAATTCAGTGGGGGAAACATCAGAAAAAAGTGATTATTTATTTAGTTAGAACTTTTCATTAATTTTAAAGTATTTCAGATTATTTGGGAAACTATGTGGTATATTACTCAAAAAGAAATATTAGTGCTGGCCAGTGTTGAGTGACAACTCCATACAGTACACGATTGAGTTGACAGCTCCAAGCAAAGACACAGGGTTACATGATTAAATAAAAAGATGTCATTCTCTACCATCCACCTTCGAAAGAGGGAACCTAAGTCAAAGGGAGGGATATGGAGTGTAGACAATTAGAAGCTATGCAGCTGCGGTATCTTCTCCCAGTACTAGATAAATGATGGCTAGTCAGAAAAACAAAAGAATTCTGCGAAGATACCACAATGTTCCCTCAAAAGATTGAATTAATTTGACATGGAGAGATATATCTTAATTTCAAAAAGTAAATGAAATCATCTATTTTGGGGATTTATATCTTTCTGCCCCTCACTGGATTTTGTCTATAGTTTATGATGGCCCAGTTGCAAGGCTGATTAATTTGACTTACATGAAAATCTAGGCTCTCATTTTACTATGTCAGTATTAGTTACTGTTCTGTTGCTGTAAAAACACCATGACCAAAGGAAACTTAAAAAAAGAGCACATCATGGAAGGGAGGCTTGGAACAAGAGGCAGGCATAGAAGCAATCACCAAAAGCCAAGAGATTCTATCTTCAATCACAAGCACAAAGCAGAGAGAAGACTGGAAGCAGGATGTTACTATGATATCTTAGAGCATACCCCCAGTTTCATGCTACCTCCAGCACCTCCAACACCTAACAATCTCATGATCTCCCAACCCCTACCCCAAACAATGCTACCAACTGGAGACCAAGTGTTCAAAATACTTGAGCCTATAGGGGACATTTCTCATTCAAACCTCCACATAGTACTACCTGGCTCCATAGACTCAGACTCATCTCATAATGCAAAATGCATTCAGTCCAACTTTAAAAGTCTCCACAGTGTTTCACAGCTTCAACACTCTTCACAAGCCCAAAGGGCAAAGCTTTTTTTTTTTGAAACATTTTAGGCAATCTTTTTTATTTGCAATCCCCAGTAAAATAAAATAAAAAATGGCACAGAATATATACTGTCTTTCCAAAAAAGAAGGAATGGGTACTTAGTAAAGAAAATACTAGATGAAAGGAAGACCAGAACCCAGCAGCAAATCCTATAGCTCTATGTCCAATGCCAGGGACAACAGTTTGAGAGGACTTAGAGGTCTTTGCCCCTCAAAGAATTTTGCTGTCTGTAACATACATCTCTTTCTCTGGCTGTGTGGTGCTTTGAATGAGAACATTCCCCATAGGTTCTTTGAATTTGGATACTTGTTTTCAGAGGCTCAGTGTTATGGCTCCTGATAAAATATCCAACACCCAGTGGTTGAGTAGCAAAGTAATTTATTTCAGCCAGGCTACTTGACTCTAGAGCAAGCTCCTGGATGAAGCTCAGAAACAAGCTTTTATAGCAACCAGTTACAATTTAACTATTTTTTAAAGAAGCATTTTAAAGAATCAGGTATTTTACAGTAGTTAAAAATTTTCCCATCACATTACTGTCACTATGGAGGTTAGTTATTTGCAGCTTTCCCTCCCAGATTAGGGTGTTTGGCGGTTAGTGGTCAGGCCAGTTCCTGAAATTCATGAGATATCTTCTTCCTGGGCATGTCCCTGGGAGGGACTAAGCAAGAATGTACAGGCAACTTTAAGTTTATTAGAGCAGCAAAAATATAAGCTTTTATCCTATTCAACTAGGTATCACGAACTCAGGAGGTGTGATCTCGCCAGAGGAAGCACAACACAGAGAGAGTTCATGGCCTTGACCCATTTCAAATTTCTCTCTCCTTCCTGTGAATACTTGAAGATGTGAATGCTTAGCTTTCTGCTCTGGCTAACTCCAGCCACCATGCCCTGTCATGATGGACTGTAAGCTGTCCATCTGGAACCATAAATGCCATAAACTCTTCTATAAGTTGCTTAGGTCATGTTTGGTTTTGTTTCAGTCATAGCAATGGAAATGTAACCAATACGGGCTGGTTCCATTCCCTGCATACAGCTCTCCTTGGCAGATGTCTCATGGTTCTGGCATCTGGTATCTTACTGTTGCTACTGAAACCCAGGCTTCACCTTCACAGTTCCCACAATGGTCTCCCAGGGACTTCTCACAGTGACTCTAACACTGGCACACATTCCCTGGTCTCAGCAGCTCTCTGAAAGTTGGGAGGAAGAATTGATGACACCTTCACTCTTGCACTTTTTATACACCCAAAGCCAGTACTATTTGAATGATGTTGTGAAGTTCCACTGTTGCTGGAGATGGGCTCTTACTTCTCTGAATCACATTTGCAGTAGTTTTCCTATGCTTCTGTTTGCTAGAGGCAGAAAACTCCTTAGGCCTTTTCCTTCACAAGTAGAAAGCCTAGCTGGGTGGGGTCTTGTCAGAAAATCCTCCCATGGTTCTAGCACAGAGCAGGAGATCTCTCCTTAATGGCACTAATCTCCTTAACAATCACAGTCTCTCTTCCAGCAACTTCCTTAGCTGCAACAGGCTTCCTAGGGCTACATTTCTCTCTCCAAATTGCCTCTTTGTATCTCTTTCTGCCATACTTGTTTTTTTACATTGTAGACTTGTAGAAGACACATCACTATGGGTCATGCCACAAATTCAATATTAGGAACCCTTGAAATTTCCTACTCCAAATAAATTAATCCATAATGTTTTAACTTAGCCTCAGGCAAGTCATTAGGACTCTAGCAGAAGGCAGAATGATTATTTAAAAAAAAAAAATTGCATGGATAATCTCTATCTCAGTTGCTAATAGAGACCTTGTTTCCTATAAAACCTCATGAACTGGGTTTCTACATTCCTCGATACTCTCAGCACCACTTCCTTCCAGGCCTCTATTAGAATGGCTTGCTAGCCTCTGCTACAAGTGTTCAACCACTTTTTTAGATCAGCATTTCAAAGTCCTTCACAGTTCTCCAGAAAATAACCTGGTCATGGTCTTCAGATCAGTAGCTCACTCTGGGGTACCAACTTCGGAATTAGTTACTTTTATGCTGCTGTATAAGATACCATGACCCATACATTAAGGAAAGGTTTTTATATTGGTTCATGTTTCCAGAGAGATAAAAATCCATCATGGTGGGTGTAAGGTCTGGGTTTGAGAGATGCAGCAGACAAATGGACCAGAGCACTGGGAGTCAGCAGGGCAGGTGGTTTATTAAGGGCACAGGACTGGCTTCCCAGTTGGGAAAGGGGGAAGACCAGCTGGGACTAGCTTTCTCCCAGGAGTGGAGAAAATACTAACCCTCCTGGGTCTAGCCTCCCCAATGAGATGGGGGAGATTATCAGGCTGGGGAAGGGGCTGGCATGCCTGGCTCCAGATAGGAAATGGAGAGAGAGAGAAGTCTAACTCCCCCGGAGAGAGATAAGCCCTGCCTAGCTGGTCAGCAGGCCCTTTCATGGGAAGGGGAAGTCCCCATGACATCCAATTGATGCCTAAGGGGAGACTGCAAACCCTTGGCCAGGAAACAACCCCCTTTCAGGAATCTTATCTGACCAAGAAGCTGTAAAATCACTCCCTTTTTCAGGAATTTTGCAGATTCCAGATTTAGAGGCCTTATCTAACAGTCCCTTCTGCAGGAATCTGCAGTTCCCGCCCAGGAGAAATTTTAAAAGTCAGCCTCCTCACATGAATGTGTGAAAATTCTGGTCCCAGGTTTCTCAGTCTTCCTGAGTCCTGAACTGCTGGGGAGTTTCTCAGTCACATCTTACAGTGGGGAGGCATGCCAGCAAAGGGTAGGCATGACAACAGGAGCTGAAAACTGAGCAATGGCATTGTTAATAACAAGCATGAATCAGAGAGCCCAACCTGGAATTGGGATGAGATTATGACCTCTCAAAACTCACCTCCAAATGGCATCCTTCCTCCAGCAAGGCTGCACCTCCTAAAGATTCCAGGATCTTCCCAAATTGTACCACCAACTGGGGACCAAAAGTTTAAATACTTGAGTCCACAGGGGACATATCTATTTCAAATCACCAAAATATCCTTATTTGAAATCTGATGCATAGATCGATTTAATAAATTTCTTGGGATTTAAAAAATAAGAGATATTATTCACCCCTTTTAGTCAAGAAACTACAAAGTGTGTCACCTACAACTGACATCTCTCATTATTAATAGCAAAACCAAGCACTTTTAATAAATTAATAATTTTCCTTACTTTAAAAAGTGTGATTAATAGATTCAGTGTTGCAGCTGAAGATTTGACACCGAAGAATTGTTTGTAAGATACAAATGCGTGTCCTTTTTCCAAAAATTTATTTTTCTTATCAGAGATACACCAAAATATAAACCCTTTAATAGGGTCTCTGCAATGGTGACTGGTTACAATTTGAAACATCCAATAAGAATTAAGCATTTTCGAGGGTTTACAATATCCTCATTACATTCTTGTTATTATGGCACAGAAGCAGATTAAGTGGTTAGATATTTACAGCTTTCCCTCCCAGAATAGGGTGTTTTGGGATTAGTGTCAGGCCAGTTCCTGGAATTTATGAGTTAAGTTCTTTCCAGGTATATCCTTGGGAGGTACTGAACAAGAATGCATAGGTAAAGTTTAGGTCTATTGGAATAGCAAAGATGTAAGCTTTTATCCTATTTTCCTAGGCCATTACACATCTGTGATATCAAAGCAAAGATTAAATAGCAAATGTAGTTTATGCCACTAATTTCAGGTCAATGAACAAATGGCAGTATACGAATATCAGCATATAATTGTTTTTACCTAAGAGAAAAGGAGAGCCAGGTCTGGTGGCACAGTTTTGCAAACTCAGTTTCTCAGAAGACTCAGGAAGAAGGACTGAAAGTGCTTCACCTACTTGAGTTATAAAGTAAGTTTAAGGCCACCCTGGTCAGTTTAGTGAAACCTTATGTCAAAATAGAATATGTGAAACGAGAGCTGGATATGCAGATCAGTAGTAGAGCACTTGCTTAGAGAGTGTAGAATCCTAGACTCCATCTAGCACTAAAAAGAAAAAGAGAGAAAATGATAGAAACAGTAAATGTTTATTGAATACTCTTTGGCTTCATATGATCTTATTTTATCTTCTTAGTTCTTAAAATGAATGATATAATTATCCACATCTTATAGATAAGGGAAATGTATCACAGATCAAGTTGCAAATGGCTAAATAATGGTGAAGTGAAAGTTCAAATTCTGCTGTGACATGCCAAGACAATCATTGTCTTACTTTGTCTTATTTCTGTCATTTTACCTGGTCACCATGGAATTTAAATTTTCTCTACATACATATAATATATATATATATATATATAATTTGTCTTTCATCATGGCATTTTATTTCTCTTAGTTCCTAAGACTCGGGCGTACAATGACAGAAATGAGTATTTACAGAAATAAAGATACTATGAGAATTTTATATGAAATTGGCAGTAGTTGTATTTGGGGTCCAAGCTATAGATTCCAGAATACTTCTGAAAGTTGTACAAACAAATCTCAGAGAAGTCTCTACCTCGGCTATTCCCTAAATTTTCAAGTATCACATATATTTGCAAGTACAATTCTGTAAGGCTAAATGACATACCAATATGTATGAAATATTGTTTAGTGTGTAGATAGGTACAGGCCCCATGGGAAAAGAAGATGCATAGGACACAGACTTCTCATGTAATGGTCTCCTGAGCCTGCAAAATGAAAGCATGGAGATACTGACAAGCAGCATCTCAGTCAGCTCTTCACCACTATGAAAAATACCTACTGGACCTACTGGCTCAGGGCTTTAGAGGTTCCAGTCCATGACTGGTCAGACCCAGAGTGTTTAGATCTCTGGGAAGGGTGCTAATGACAAGCGACAAGAGTAGAGAGTGCAGGGAGGAGTAAACTACTCAACCCATAACCAGGAAGAAAAAGGAAGGAAGAGGCTAGAATTTCACACCCTCATTTAGGGGACGTCCCACAAGGAACACGTCTTTGATACATGGACATTTGGGAGATATTCAACATTCAAATTCTATCATTCTATCCCTGGGCCACCAAAGGTACAAATCCAGCTCACAATGCAAAATGCATTCAGCTCTACCTCAAGAGTTTCAGAGTCTTCTGTGTTCCTCAAAAGTTCGATTATAGATTTTTTCTGACGCTTAAGTTAAACTGCAAATTTTTATGGAAATTTTCTTTTAAAAAGTCACATAATTTTAAGATTCAGTGGTGGGAAAAGCATGGGCAAACACGGCTGTTCCAAAAGGGAGGAAAAGAAACACATTAAGGATAGATAAGACCAAAGCAAGACCAGATCTAGTAGGGCAAACATTAAACCCTAAATTTCCATGGTTAGTATCCAAGAACAGTGTATTGACGTGGGATTCCCCAAGGACTTCATCATCCAAGTCCTTAAGGCTTTGATGATTGCAGCTCACATGGCCATCTTCATGGGGCTATCCTCTTAGAATGGTTTTGCTTTTGTATGCACCTTTTCTGGGTAGACTTTATGTAATTCTGACATTTCTGGTTTCCCAGTGTGTCCTCTCTGGCTTTGGCTTTACTCTCACAGCCCCAAGCAACATCCTGTGTGGAAACCTTTACAGAAGATACCTGGGTCCCTAAATTTTTTGTTAAAGTCTCAATGGAAGCTATCATAAGACACAATGTGGAATGAATTGCACGTGCCTACAAAGACAACATCATGTGGAAGAAGACAGAGTCTGCCGGCAGCACAAGGCATCTCAGGCCCACTTGAACCAGGGCTGCAGGAGTTAGTCTCTGATGCCTTCCTAGTTGTTCACAGAAAAATTAATTCTGGGGAAGCAATTCCTAGGGCAGACAAGGCTTCAGAATTCTTTAGTCAAATGCTTCTGCTTTGAAAAGTCTTTAAGATAAACTTACTTTTCTGAACCTTTGAACCTAGAGGGGTGGAGTCATTCTGTGGATTTCTGAAGTGCCATCCAAGTTTCCTTACCATTATACAGGCATAAACACTTGCTTTCTTCTTCTCAATGCCATCAAGCTCACGCCCCTTAGCTGTCCTTTACTAGCCATGCTTTGCAAGTGGCAAATTTTCCAAATTCTTTTACTTTGTTTCTTTTTGCTAACAACAGTCACTGTAAATTTAGTCTTACCGGACTAAAGTAGCCAGTAAGACCTGGCCACACACTAAATGGGCTGCTGCCTTGAAATCTACTTCTTCAAATAAGCTGGCTTATCACCTTCAAGTTCACTTTATCCAAAGTATAAGGCCATGGACCAAATGCATCAAACTTTTAGGCATGGTAAAATGAGATTAGTTCCTAATCTAACTGCCAACATAGTCTTTACTTTGATCTGTTGCCTCATGAGCACAACCTTTACTGTCCATATTTTTATTGCCCTTTTGATCCACTGAGCTCCAACTAATATCACTCATTAAACTATGCTTAGGATATTCTATGCTTTCGTTAGCCTATCCTTCCAAAAATTTCCAAACTCCTCCCATAGACCAATCCCAAAGATCCAAACTCCTCCACATAGTCAAATTTACATTTTCTGAGTTGGTACATGATATTCCTAAAGTTTTGGGAAATGTAACTAAGGAAGAACTCTGTTAGATGAGAAGACAAACAAATGTTCCACTGGCTCTTGACTTAACTTGTGTCAGTTTATGATGGACACGTAATCACGAATTCTTTCACACTTTCAATTGTTCAATGAAGTATAGAGTTTTCTAGGCCTTCCATATTCATGGGATTAGAGAAATCCTGGAGCAGAGCAAGAGGCAGGGGAGTACCACAGAGCTATATCAAATAGCCAAGTGCTGTACCTATATGTCTGTAATCTCAGCTCCCCTAGAGATGGAAGAACAGGGGTTTGAAGTCAGCATGAGCAACATAAGACCTTGCCTCAGAAAACAAAAATCAAACAGAAAAGAGACAATTCGGTTATTTTAATCACTCAAGTTTAATCAGGTTTGCTTTGACTTTTTGTAGCTTTTTAGAAAACTTCTTATCTTTTCCTTCATGTCTTTTTATAGGTAGATTATTTCATTAGTTTAGTTATGATACTAGAAAACATGTACTGTATGGTTAATTTTTCTGGGAATTCTAAGAATCAATTAATATGGATTTTTTTTCAACAAACTCTCAAAATAACCCTCTAGGGTAAAAGCTATTATTGACTTTTCATAGATAAGGAACATGAGGCTTAAAGAGGTCAGTCACTTACCAAGGTGACACAGGTTATGTTAAACTCAGGATTTAAAAAATACCCGAGCAATAAACCTCTGTACCTCAGAGACTCACGTGGATGTTTTGCTAAAACAAAAGCACCCACCTCCCTTGAGCCAGCTTCTGATTCAGCAGGTCTGTGGTGAACCTGAGTCTGCATTTGTACCAGGTCCCAACAGATGTTGGGGTTGCTGGTGTGAAGCCCACCCTGTACCACACAGCACCATTTCAGAATAGAGGTGTGAGATTCTATCCAGCCAGGCCTCACAACACTTATTTTACTTTAGTGGAAAGATGATTTCTGCATTCTGAGATGTCCTGTTCCTGGAACACTTAATGATTTTGCTTGTGAACCCCACTTTCCCCCTAGAACAAGACAAAAGGTTCTGTTCCTATTAGCTGTAGAAACGGGTTCAGCTCTAGAGGCATTTTCTTGTTGTAACTCCAAAGAAGCACATCCATCTTACAAATGATGTTTCAACTCTGCCTAAAATATAAATATTTATGAGCATGAGGTTAGCTGTTTGGCATGCGCTACATATTTTTTGTTCAAGTTTTCCCATTAGAAGAGAGTTGCTTGGGAAAGCCTTAGAAGCGAATATTGCATTTTGTTTCATGAAGATTGTGGAAAACTAAACAGCTAGAGCAACTCCATTCCAATTGCTGATGAGAGTTGAGGACATGTTCCCACAGTTTTCCAGCACTAATGAGTCACAGCCTCACCACTCAGCACAGCTCAGAATTGTGTTCTTGAGCAGTAATTAAGGAATGAGAATTGATAGTATTAACACTGCAGGAAGATTTAAGAAAGAGGAGCCATGGAGGTGCCAAGGCTGGCTGTGCAGGCTGACCAGGACAGGAAGGACATTGAGTGGATCACTGTAAAATCGCTGGAGGCAATGCAGACTGGCCCCAATATCCCTGGCCAGACCACGTGGGTGCCAACCAAGCTTCACTGTGTTTAAAGACACTTCGCCTTTAGCCATCCTTGATGTGTCCAGTTGTAGTTCGTAAGTATGGGGTGAAAAGCTTGTAACTGCAAGATGAAGTCAGGATGGTAAAAACTGGAACGTTAGTAGACATAGAAAAGAAAATTTATTCAGATGATCCCTCACATGGAATGGTTGGATTTATGTGATGTTTCAACTTTACAATGGTATACAGGCAACATGCATTCAATAAAAACCTTGATTGTAATTTCGGATCTGGATCTTTTCCCAGGCTAGAGATATGCGGGATGGTTCTTTCTCAGGATGTTAGGCAGCAGCAAGTGGTGGCCCCCAGATGCTAATGTCATGCATAAAAGGCATAATGAGGAAAATGTGGATCTTGGAGTTAAACAGACTGACTTGAATCTGTCCTGACTTTGGCTATGTTGGAAATGTTGGATGCAACTTGGTTTTGCTGATTCTTATTCTCTTTATCTTTGAATGAGGCTGGATTGCAGTGATGATATAAGGACTATTTCCATGGTGCCTCATGCATAGTATGCAACCTGGTATTACACACCTGAATGTCTTTGTACCTACAGTAGCACTTGGCACATTATAAGCCTAGATATGGCAGTTTAATACTAATAAAAGGGCTGGCTGCTTTCAAGGGAGGAACTCCAGAAAGAACATCTTTTTAGGCATTTCCCCCAGTTTTCTCACATATCTTCTGTATTCCTATTAATAGGTTTGAGAAGCAAAAATGTGAGATGTAAGTTTACGTCACTGTATAAACATAAACACATCCCTTGTAAATTGAAAGGCACTGTGCAATGTACGAGTTAAACTGAATCCAACACTGAGATAGAAGAGAAAATGGTAAAAGATGAGGAAGAAATTGCTTAAGAAGGCTAGGAGGAAGGAAAGAATCAAGGGCAGAAAATGAGAGGAGGAAAAAGAGGAAGAGAAGGGTGCCTGAAAATCTGTGGCAATCAGGTATCTTCAGTCCCCCACCACCCCGCCAAGAATAACCTAGATCAGCCTCTCAGCCTGTTTTCCACTGGTCAGCCTGAGCTTGGGGCTCTGCAGGTGTCATTTCAGCTACTTTGCATAGTGGCGGAAGAGCAAGTTCAATTTCATTTCCATTTCCATTTTAAAGACAAGAAGTGGAACACACACACACACGAGAGAGAGAGAGAGAGAGAGAGAGAGAGAGAGAGAGAGAGAGAGAGAGAGAGAGAGAGATAAGCTGATGGACTGCAACATCCATAAAGTGCCCTGAGTTTTCAGTTCACCTTTCTAATAGATACTGTGGTGGTTTGAATGAGAAATGTCCCCCATAGACTCAAATATTTGAGCACTTGGGCCCCCAAGTGGTGGCGCTGTTTGGGCAGGGTCGCTGGAGGAAGCACCCCTTCATTGGGGGTTGAGAGTTCCTAGCCTTGCCCCCATCCAACTTGCGCTCTGCTTCCGGTATGTGCTTAAAGGTATGAGCACTCACCTCCTCTGGCTGCTCCTGCCATGAGACTCTACCGTGATGGGCTCCTATCCCTCTGAATCCATAAAACCAAATTTATCCTTCCATCAGATGCCCTGTCGTGGCGTTTTATCGCGGCCACAGAAAAGTAATACAACGCCCTTAGATACCCTGCTCCTCTTCGCCATCACCCCATAGTCTGCAGTGTTCGCTGCCGCTGTAAGGTGAAGGCAGGAAGGGTATATGTGGAAATTAGTATCTCACTTTTCCTCCATTTCGATAGGTAAACTTTGGGTCAAAGAGATATATATGTGAGCAAAAAGATGGTAAAAATGGGTGCCGTGGGCCAGCTCTGCTGCCTTACGTGGGAGATGGAGAAGCACGCATTGGAGAAGTTTGGGAATCTGGAAATAATCTGAAAAAAAAGCAGGAAACAATAAACTGAAAATACAAAACCATGCTGATTTCGTTATGATTGTCAGCCTAGGAAGGGGCAGGAAGAGGAGCTTCGTGAAGTCTCTTCTAGACCCTTTTCTAGTGGTCAACACCTTCTAGATAGTCTGCTCCCATGAGGACTTAGTGCCGTATTAGTATTTGGGAGTATGTAAGGTCATTCCTTACGTTGATAATGTTGAGTTATTTTCATGAAGAAGGTTCACCACGGGCCTTACATTATTTCAAGCAGTAAGACTAGTAATTTCAGTACTATTGATTCACATACTTTTATACTTCTTGAAATAACTCTGAGCAGTGATGAAATAATTCTCGGATTTTGAGAATTTATTCATTTTCATTTCTCTTTAGCTAATGTTCTGTTTAAATTCATCTATTCAGTTCTTAGAAGATATACAAATAATGAGTCTTAAAATGTCCAGTGCGTACCTGGAGGTGTGTAGTGCACATGGACAGGACACACACACACACACACACACACACACACATACACACACACAGGGACACATTAGGACTGTCATAGTGAAATGAAACACTTCAAAAGTTAATAAGAGCTATGGCTGTTTGCATCTTAAGGACAATTAGTACAATCTGTACTTAGTGAGCCTTCCTCTAAGCCACACGTTTCAGGACTGTTTGGAGGAACCAAGACAGGCAAAAATAGTGCTCGTCATTAAAAACATAGGTGAAGAAACAGACAGAAGGAAAGTTTTTGATGAAGGAGACTGGCTGTGCAGCTACAGCTGTCTCAAATTCTTGCCGTCCCAGTTTGGTCTTTCCTCCTGGACAATCAGGAGTAGAAAACTGATTTTGGCGCAGTGTGCAGGTGTGTGCTGGGGTGCTCCTTCTGCTTCTCAGTTTGCTGTTCAGTCTGGGCCTTGTGATAGCATGTTCCAAGGCCTGATAATATCTATCATCACATAAGTGGTGGGATTTTGAAACAATCACTACAGAACTACTTATGAAATACTCCTGACACGTCTCAGAACACAGTAGCATTTCTGGGAGGAAGTCAGAACAAGTGGCCAGCACACAAAGCCAGTGTTTGCTAATGCAGGTTACCTCAGACAAGGATTGTCAAATTTGGACTTTTCTCCCATTGTACTCCTCCAGTAAATCCAAACATATTACAGCTTTAAATTCTACAGGGGCCTGAAGGGCTACTTAGAGGGTGATGAGAAGGAAGTGACGAGAGCGTTTAATACTTCTAAATCACTCCACTGAGCTGCTGGAGTTTCACATGGAGTGAATGGAAAATTCTCTCCTTTGAAAGCCTATCTTTACAGAAAGACACTTAACTTAGAAAAACAAAACAAAACAAAACAAAACATACTCCCCTACCTTCTACATCCTCAAATCAATGTGGGATTTTAGGAATCAATGCCTGATTTGATAAAGTGGATAGTTTTAAACACTTTTCAGTAAAGCATCTTTTCTACTGCAGAGAGTTCTTTTGTGCAAGAAATGCACTTTCTCTGGCCAGTGAGAGGGCTCTGTGGGTAAAGGCATTGGTTGGGCAAACCTGGAGACCTGAGTTCAATCCCTGAAACTCATCCATAGGTGGAAGGAGAGAACTGACTCCATAATATTGTCCTGTGACCTCCACACAGGACACAAGTACCCATACACACCACACACACACACACACACACACACACTCACATACAATAACAATAAATTAAAACTTGTACAGGGAGAAATGCATTTCTCTTCCTACTCATTTCTACAGAGTCCCTCATTTGCTCAGGTTCTGTGGAGCTTCCAGTGTGGGCTTCCTGTTGTGCGGGGACCCTGCTGCATGTCTGGATGGAGTTTTATTTTATGTTTTTAATGGTATTGGGAGTTACTGAGCAAGTTCATTTGTTTCCATTTGACATTCCTCTCTTGCAGTTTTAATATCACTTACACTTAAGAGGAGCAGTGCTCTAAGACAGAAGAAAGTGAAAACAAATGATGGGGCCATACTCCACTGTACCCCAGTGCCTCCTAGTCACCTCAGGACTTGCTCCTTGGTTGGGGCCATCCATGCTGGATCCTTGCTCCTGAGACCAGAGCCACAAAGGCCTCAGTTTTTTATTTTTATTTTTTCAGAATCAGGCTCTCCAGCCATGTTTTGTTGGTGGTCAGTTTTTAGGCAATGACAGGAAAGGCATGAGATTTGATTTTATTTCCATCATGGACCTAATTTGCCAGGCTATTGTTTAACGATCGAAGAATAATAGAATAGTGACTATCATCAGAGAGAAATATTATCTATATTAAAGAACTCTCGCATTTGGGATTAGTTTTCTAATAGGTGCCATATACAATGGATTTAAAAATCATGGCTCAGAGTTCATTCTTTGGGGCTGAGAGAACTTTCTACTTTATATATATATATATATATATATATATATATATATATATATATGTGAAGAACCCTGGGCTTCATGACCGAGGAGAGGGGAGAACATTTGATTTGCTGAGCTCTAACCTTCTGGAGAAGTCTTTGATATTAGGGAGTAGTGTCAGCCCTGAGTAGGGAGATTATGTTCCTTAAATTGTGAAGAAAAGTTCCTGTTCTCATTACAGGAGCCTGAGGCCTCTTAGGGGCAGGGTGGTGGTGGTGGGCAGCTTCTTTCTAGTGTATGGCTAAGGACAGAATTCCCTGTTGCTTGATGCTTATTAATTCCCTATAGAGAACTGAGCAAACCCACAGATGCTAAAAGAACATTATCTTCAGAACAGCCGGCACCACTCCCACAGCACTGACAGCGTGGAACCATAGGCAAAACAGTGAAGAGCTCACCAGGCACCAGAAGTGTTTAACAGTGACGCCCTGTGACAATAGCTGAGCTAGTGTGACTGTTGTCCTAGGGGTTACTACAGCTAACTAAATCAGAAAAACTTGTATCATAGTAGTAATTAACTCTTAAGTATTATTAGCCAAGCCCCATGTCTTCACCTTACTGATAACAGTGTGGGAAAAGGGGCTGGTCTGATTGCAAAAGTTTTCACACTCACCCTCTATTTATTTTACTAGGAATGATTGGGTGATGATCCTGAGATTCCAAAAGCCACCCTACACAGTCAAGTTTATAAGTTACCTATAGACTGGCATTTACCACCTTTATTTGTATACTTAAATTTAAAATACAGGATTCACAACTGAATTAATATAGGAAGTCATTGAATATTATGCTGCTGGGCTAAAAGATATAATGCATCTCTCTCTCTCCCTCCTCCCTCCCTCTCTCCATCCCTCCCTTCCTCTCTCCCTCTGTGTGTGTATGTGTGTGTGTGTGTGTGTGTGTGTGTGTGTGTGTGTGTGTGTTTTCTAATGAAGGAATTAATGGAAGCTGTCTCATGTTCCCATATCAGGAGACTGTCCTTCCTAACATTTACCACAGCCTGGGAAAGACTGAAATTTGGAAGAGTCTGTTTTGCATGGGAGAACTCCCAGAAACCCACTCTCAGTGGCAGGCAACACAGAGGTGAAAGATTTTTTTTTTTTTAATGCCTGAACCACTTTCCCTTGTGACAAATGTTTTAATTGGTCTGGCTGTTTTCTCCTTCATTTTGAACTGGTGCTTTTTGGAAGCTTGGTGTGCTCCTTAGTCTGAATGGTTTGTGGTCACATGACTTTTGACTTGTGCTTAATTCCAGATAAAGTTGAAAATATTTGGGAATAAGAGTGCCCATGTAACGGCAGATGAATTTGACAAAGATGGCAACTTTGGTTCTTTTTTATTTAAAAGGCACAATACTAAAATTTCATTAAGTCAAAACTGTAAGATGTGACTGAAGGACCCTTCCTCCTCCCAGCATACACCTTGGCAACTCCAGCCAAACAACTTCTTGAATTCCCACCTACTGAACAGCTAGGCTGGGCTAGTGACGCACTCCCTCAGAGAGTTAGCTGTTCGCACCCGCCCTGAGCAGATCATGATGACCAGTGAATTTAAATGATCTAATGAATTTTTATCCTTGTGTTCTAAGCATGCAGAAAGTTATAAGTGCTACAGAAACCCAGTTCTAATCTTTTTATTGATTTCTTTACATAAAGAATTTTTCCTGCAATTTAAGGACTCACATACCAGGATATGAGGCTTATGGAAGCTAGGCTGGACTAAATGCAAATTGATAATTAATACGTTTATTTCTTTTTGCCTTCTTTATAAGTTAATGAGTGTTAATTAATAGGTACTAAAAATTTCTCATTATAGCGTGGGATTATTGAACATTTTGGGGGTCCAATACAGTGGCAACAACTTCAGTCAGGGTAACACACTTTCCTACAAGTAGCATTTAATTACAGGGATTAGCAAGCAGCAACTTTTTTAGTTCGCTTTAATTTTTCTAGACATATTCCAGTTGAAAAGCCCTGGTACTTACATCTCCCCATAGTGTAGGTGATACCAGTGATGAGATGTTGGTAAGAAAGCATCTTGAAGAGAATCTATGTAATTGGCTGAAATAACATCTCCAAGGAGCGGGTTCTCTGTAATCTTGCAAATCAAATTAAAAGCAAAACAAACACTTTCCTTTTAACTGTGACCGAATCCCAACGTCTTTTTGGTACTAAAGAAGCAAAACAGTCTTAATTGTTTATTGATTATTCAAATCATAGAAACCTGAGATATGTTAGCGTGGTTCATCTGCTCCTGTTCTCAGTAAGATCATCAGTGTTCTAATGGAGAAGTGATGTGCTAAGAGCTAAGTACCTCTGCTGTGTGGAAATGCATTTTGATGCCCCTTTTCTAAGATGACCTGGCATTGGGATATGCACAGACCGCCAGGGTCTGTCTTTCATTAACCTAGAAGGTGAAGGAGCATACGTAATTCTTTTGGTTGGCTGAGAATGTCTTATCTTAGACCTTTATACAGAAATTTCCATTTGGCCTCTCTAAGCTAGGGAGCCATATGCCAAGTAGTGAGCTGGCAAGAAGAGGACACCCAGAGAGGTGGGGAAATCCTCAAGATGATCCTCATCTACTCAAAGAAGTTTCTGGTCAAAGTATTTGAGCACAGTATAAGATTGAAAAATAGAGTGGGAGGAATATTTTTCAGCTATTTTGCAATCTAATAATATCCAGCTTTTAGAACTGAGAAGTGGGAAAAGTGGGGTTGGTGTAAAGGAAGTAAGAATATTCCAGGATTAAAATGTTATCTTTAAATATTGTGCTCCAATGGCACAAGGACCAACAGCTTTCATGCTGGCTGCCAAGAATGACTAAATCTTTTTCTCCTTTCAGGAGAAAGTAATTACATGTTCCCTGATACCACTAGATGGAGATATAGGTTTACCCAGAGCTCTCAGCTAAAACTGGCCTGTGGATGACTGCAAAATTCTCCACAAAAATTCATAATGTTCAAGATTGATCAATTATGATTCATGTTCCTTGCAAATTTACACCAATTTTTTAGGGGAGGAAGATATGGAGTTTTCTTTAAAAAAATATACTCTCATCATACATGCAGCTGTAAAGTCTTCCCAATTGAACCATTATTTTTAAGTCAGAAGTTCTAATGTTTAAGGTTGAGAGAACAATCACGCCATGTTACAAATTGTCTCTTACCAACACACACATATTTTCTTTTATTCTCATACTAGTTGCTGGCTCCTATCAGTGGTCAGGAACAAACAAACGAAACTACTCTAAAAGAAAAACAACAACAACAAAAAAGAGCACAGAGCTTCCTTTCCAACTTCACCAGTGGAAACGTGCCAGCAACTGGCTGGAGTTGGGAATTGTGTGTTCGAATTTAAGGGGTTGTTATAAACTGTGGTACTTTTTGAGAATCTCATTACCTCACATCTCGATGTGTGAAGTGTGATTCACAGTGCAGTTTGCTAAAGGCTAGTTAGCTCTTGTCTCAACGGTCTTAGGTGTCTAATATCCCATTAATCAAACCTTAGTGAAATGAAGCATTTCAGTTTGTTTTGGCTAAGCCTCTTCTCTCTACTTAGTTGACCCCTTTTCTTTTATGCAAACTTTTCTATGCCCATTGGTGGATGGCATGAGCTATCAGATGGCTTCCAGAATAGACAATGGGTACCAATCGTTTTCTGCAGAGGCCGGGCGTCATTTATTATTCTTCCTTTCACACTTGTCTCCCAGATGAAAATGCCCTTGAAGTTCATTTGATCGTTCACTCACATTTCCTCGCTCCCCTATTCTCTTGGCTTCTTTCACGGGAAGAATACCTCATAGATTTCATCTACGCTGCCCATGAAACCCTACTCGCAGAGGGGGCTATTCCACCTGCCACGAATCCCATTTAAAGGCTCCATTTTCTCATGAAGTAAAGGGACTCCCCACTTATGGCTGGGAAAGTTCAAAGCACAATGCTGTCCTTACTGCACCACAGTCATGGAAGTCCGAACCCCAGCTGTGAAGTATAACAAAATTGGAACATAGGGAATTTTGGTAGCAAAGAAATCATTATACCAAGATATTCAAAAATTCAATAGAATATTTCATCCTTGAAAATTTCAAAATATTTACAACTTTAATGACTGTGAAAATTAATCCATTAAGAAAATTAGCAATTATTTTTAGTGTCCATTATTTACCAGTGGGAAAAAAGGGAAGAATTTACATCTAAGACACTAATTTCTTACACATCACTGATTTTTGACTCCTAGAAGGTAATATTAAGCCAACCTTAAGTTCATTTCTTAAATGCACACAAATAGAACCAAATACTTAATTTATATTTAGTACCACATAAAGAGGAATCCAATTGTCTAGTCTCAGTCATGTGCTTTTTTAAAAGCTTATTTCCTGGGAGTGTAGTCTAGACTCATGGTTCTTGGGCAAAGCAATGCACTAAAGTTTCTGGAGACACAGTGCTATCTAAGCTTAGGTCAGGACCTTTGGGATCCTCTTAGCCTAACTCTGGGACATGCTTTTGAAGAACTCCAATATTAATGCTACAGGAATACTTTTTGTATGATGATCTCTCATACAGCAAGCAGAATAACCAGAAAACACTAAAGTTGTAGTACAAATATAAAAGTCTCTTTGTATAGGAAAAAATAATTTACTTTGGTAAGATACAACTTTATGAAAAAGAAAACTGAGTTTTTTTTCCCCTGCTTAATATGAATAGGTATTATTTTAATGAAGTTGTCTTATCTTACTCCTAAAAAAAGATCATTCATTGGGTTTATCCCCATTTTACAGGAGAAACTGAGTGAAAGCGAAGTAATAGGTCTTGTCCAAGAACTCACAACTAATGAGTAATGAGGCTAGGATGCACAGCCTGGCAATCAGTTGTCAGTATCCATTTTATAATCCTATTAATTCATGTGACATATAACAATATTTCCTTGAATAAGAGACACATTTATAGCACAGTACCATTAAATTGTATAACACACACACACACACACACACACACACACACAATGTGATACTGTAGTTTGTGCAAGTATTCTCCATGATGCTCCTATAAGGGTGAAATGGGCTAATGGCACATGCCTGAAAACACATCCCAGTTGTTAAGGGACACGTGTCGATATAGATTCGCTTTAAATATATTATAACTTTGTTTTAATAGAAATGATTCTCTTAGCTAATTTGGACATGTAAATGATCTTTAAAAATACCTTATGATAGTTTCACTTTTTCCAAGAGAAAAATGAAATTTTCCAAGTTTGAGATCTCTTTTTACATAATGCTATTTTTAAAATTTTAAAATAACTTTTTTAACATATCACCAGTCTTCCAAAAATAATCATAAGATACATGTTTTAAATTTGTTTGTGGTATAATCAGTACATGTACATAGGGATGATACTAGGAAAAAAATTTAATCGGTCTTTGTTATTCCTTGGCAGAAGTGGAAGTTAATAAAAATATTAAAATATCTTTAGAATAAACTGTATATTGAATAATAAAATTTTCACACAATAGTCACATGAATGCCTTACACACATACTTGTGTGCATGAGATTGTGTCTGAGCACACTCATATAATCAACGTAGACTTTCTTTGCTTAAGGAAGATAGTCATACTTGAACCAGGCTATATTAATATGAGCTGGCATACATTAAACAGAAAAACCAAGTTTTACTTAAATTGAAAGTTAGGAAAATCAATGTGAAGGAAAAACTTCAAATCAGGGCTTAGTGGGCACCCGAAAGAACTACCTTTCTCCACCACCAGCAGCTTCCTAGTGAGTCCCTGCAGCTTTCACCCTGTGTAGTCCAAATTCCTCCTAATCAGTTTCAGATTGTGCAGAGAAGTGGAATGCTTGCCTAGTCAGCTTTCCCATCAAATATTAAATATTTAGAAAGGTTTCAGGAAACCCATCCCTGACATGGAAATAAACTGATGTGTGTGATTTCACTGTGTGGACACAAATATGCCTTTAGTGAAGTCAGGTACTGAGCAGCTAAGAATCTGGAAAAGAAAGCTCCCATTAAAGCAGTAACGGGATTGCAGTGGTGGGTTGGGGAAGTAAATGAGTTATGAGGAAGCTTCATAGGGAGCAATTATTTAGGCTCAACTTGTTCTTGGCTGGAATGGGAGGAAAGGCAATTGCCATGGGAGTGATGGCTAGAGCTAACCACAGGGGCAGAGGTTGGCTTTTGCCTTCAACACCCTCTTAACCATAGCAAAGCTGGGCAAAGGGGACCCACGATCAGTTACAGCTGTGTCTGATCACTGTACATAAGAACTGCCAGGATCCCCCTGCCATCCTTGCTAACTTCTGAGATGGAATCCAAGAGCTGCAGATTTAAAACTTTTCATTTGGGGTCCCCTTGGTCATCCTGCCAAAATCATGCTTTCTGGATAAACGTTTATGATTGGGAATGAATGTTGATCAAATGGAAAAGAAAGACAGCAAGATCAAATAAAGTGGGCCACCTTGAGAGGCTCCTCCACTGACAGAGCACATGTGATCAAAAAACAATGTCGTTTGTCACGCTTGGCTTTCTGTCGATCATGTTTGCTGGAAGGATAAGTGAAGTCTATGGAAAGACATTTATCTAAATTATCCTGATAAAATGCCATCACTCTGAGTAAAAAGAAAAATGAGAGGGAAGGCCAGTCTGCACACAAATGCCATGCAATTTGGATTAACCGAGGAAAAGCGTACAGAGGCATCAAGTGAGCAGTGCTCCGTGGACTTGTGTGAATGTGGGTAAGCTCCATTCTAACACCCAAGGATTATCCTGGTGATTCGTTACTCAATTCTTAGAAACACCATCCAAATCTTTGTATTGCACAAACTTTAATATAAACTCAGACTGTTCCCTGGTTCACCGATAGAAAACCAGTTACCAGATTGTAAACAAATAAAAGTAACGTCTGAGAGTCTGTGCTGACAAGTAGATAAGAAGATAAATGTAGAGTTTCTCTTAATTAGCCTTTCTTAATTAAAAACAGCAGCAGCACTGTGATCAAAATGAACTCTGGTGGGAGAGTGGTCACTTGGTCTTCTGGGTATCACTTGAGGAAAATTAGATTTTTCCCCCCCTCTTTCTAGGATAAATTGTGCACTAAAGAAGGAATAAATGGTGTCTGTGAGCAGCGTCCCCTCGGTTTTTATCTGTCTGAGATGGATGTGCCTCTTGCCGTTTGCAGAATGGTGTGGGGGCAGACTTAGCCATCATTAGCACCCCGGGATGGATCCAACTCACTAATTACTTATGCTGTCCTGGTTCACTGAGATTTAAGTACCAAGTCAATCCCATTATCTGCAGTCTCCCAAGCTTGCCAGAGCCATCCGTCTTTCATGGAAAAGAAGCACAAGGGTTATCAATTGGGCCCTGCAAGACTTGGGATTTTCCTACTTCGGGAGAAGGCAAGATTAGTGGTGACTCAAGTCCTGGCCCCTCTAAGCCGCACTTTGGATGTGATAAAAGTAAATAAGGTGACAATTATCCATATGTGAGAAAACTGGGAGGGGAAAAGCAGGGAAGAGGAGGGGAGCGGAGGGGGGTGCGGGAGGAAAGAGATAAAAACGGATAGGAAAGGATGGCGGCCTGCTGTGACTTCCTTCAGCCTGAGGTTTCAGGCAGTTTTACATCACCTCTGAGCTACACATGATAATTCATCTGTTCCACACACATGATCATATGCTCAGAAATCAGGAATTAAAGTATTCTGAAGCCCCGTGCCCCCTGGGAGGAGAGAGATGGCAGAGGAGTAGAGCCATGGGAGGGCGAAGCGGCTCTGGGAGCCTCTAGAGTGGGCTACACGTTCTGAGTCTGTGAGTCTGAGGGCGGCAAGGCCAGGCCTCCTCCGCTGCTTGGGATGGGTGATTGGCACCTGCTCTGCGGAGGGGAAGAGCCTGGCAGCTATTGGTAGCACTGTCACGTTCATTTGCACACTTTCCGAAGCAGCAGTGTGGCTACTAATACAGAAAAGAATCTTCTGAGCAGCATGACATCTCTTGGAATGGAATATTTGTCTTTACAAATGATCGCTCTGCTGCCAGCACTTGACACGGTGCTCGCAAACATGTGTAATTGTTGGAAGTGTAATGATGATTATTTGCATATTTAATGTTCAGACACTACTGAAGAGGCAACGTAGACTAAACCTTTTAGGGGAAGATTTGAATATGTTCAGCATCAGCTTGAGGAGTCCCAGGAAGTAGGAGGCTGATGCAGGGCAAAGGCAGGGATAATTGGCTTAAAGTTCAACCACACCACCCTGCCCGGGTGCTTTTATTCAGGGACACAATAGCGCTCTCCAGGCCCATGGGGGTGGAAGTTCACCAACACCAGAAATGTGCTTTCTCTTGGCTGTGATTCAAACATAAACTGCAAGACGCTCTGTGTCAGCCTGGTTTTACATTAACCAACTGTGAATCCAAGAACAGGAGCCAGGAAATAGGCCTGCGAGTTTTGTTGCTTGGAGGAGAGAGGATATACACTGAATTCATTACACTGTGTAACCACTGTGAGGGGAAAATGTCCATCCATCCGGCTCTGACGTCCTAAGAAACCACTCTAGGGGAGCAATCTAGATGAAAAATTAAAATGCTTTCATTTTCGTGTTTTTAAGAAGAAAACTTGGTTCCCGGTTCCCTTAGAAAGTAGGTTCAATGCTAAGAGTTCTCTAAATTTTTTTCAGTGGGCCCTTGTTCAAGTATTCTCTCTCTCTCTCTCTCTCTCTCTCTCTCTCTCTCAAATTCTTCTGTAGAAATAAGAGATAAACTAGAAGACATGAGAATTCCCTCTTTTCCTAATTCAGTGGCCTCTTAAATTTGTTTGCCCCGTTGTCAGTGCTGGGAGTGGAACCCAAGGCATCACACCTGCTAACTAAGCACTCTGCATGTGGCTATGCCCCCATCCCCATCTCTTCCCTTCTTCAATTGAAACTCAAATGTGCCCAAGTGGGGCTAACTTGTGAAGTTCAAAGCTTTGTCATTTTACTGGTTACACATGACTACAGGAATTTGCGAGGGTCCTTGATGATTCTTGAGAGCAGTTTTCGAGCCTAGGACCCCTTTTAGGAAATATTCGAAACTCAGACTGTTCCAGCACAAATGAAATACCATTAGAGGATGACTTAATGGTGACAAGGGCCCTGGGCCTCAGAACTCAAAGCTCTGTTTTCCTGCCAGCCCGTGTGATAGACACTCGCAGCAGGGTGACCCGTGCTTTCCCACACATGCGAACACATCTTGAACAACTTGAAATATGGAGACCAAGCAGCCTGCTTAAAATCAGCAGGAAAGGAGGTTTGAGATGGTGATAATCATTGCAGGGAAGGCACACCTCACTGGAATCAATAGACTAATTTTTGATAATGTAGCCACTTGATCTGGTAAATTGGCCTTTCACCTGTAGTGAACAACTTCACTGGAGACTTTTTGAGCTATTAGATGCCTCTTACTTAGAGGCTATCCTGTTCTTATCTTTCAAAATATGTTGAATAATTAGCTTCTGAGTTTAGTGTTTTCTCTTCTTCCTTTCCCTCCTCCCCACTGCCTCATTTCCCACCTCCACTCTCAGTTTTCTCAACCTGAACTCTAGCACCAACCCCAGCTCCACCTCCATCTCCTCACTAGGAGCCGCTTGGCCACAACCCGCATGCAGTTCATCGCTGACCCACACAGGTGTCTGAAAGGCAGCATTGTAAGCCACACAATTTATCTTTGAAATGCATTTTATTTATTTTTATTTTATGGTAAGTGTATATGAGAATAGCCTGCATGTATGTAAGAGCAACCATGTTGTGCAATGCCCACAGAGGTCAGAAGAGGGCGTTGGAACCCCTAGAGCTGGATTTACAGACCATTAGCTGCTATGCTGGTGCTGAGAACTGAGCTACTGTCCTCTGCAAGAGCATCCAGTGCTCTTGACGCTGAGCCATCTCTTCAGCTCTGAAATTGATTTTGAAAAATCTGATAGATGAACAGAGATGATGTATCTCCATTTCTGACCCTGACTCATAGTCTCTGACTTGCTCTGAGGGATTGATTGTGGTTGCCAGCGGTTACAAGGAGAACTATCCATAGGCCCTGGACTGATCACTTGTAGAAGATGTGTTCGGGCAATGTTAACCTTGCTTAATAACCTTGTTAACTTTCTTTAATATCTGAAGATATTAAAGTGTACTGAGCATCAAAATGGTCAACTGCTCTGAAGTAAAGAAAAGATGAGGTTATCAAACAATGGAAGTACTGGTCATGAACAGGCCTATAGCTCCAGATTCATTCCTTAAAACTGCCCCAATCATCTGATGAGATGGGCACCACTTCACCAGGTAGAGAAACTGTTCAGACATGGAGAAAATAAATTACAACTTCATTGTCTCCCAGACCACAAAACACAGGAATAGGGACTGAATATGCCAGTCTGTGTCCTAACATGTTGCATACTACCACATGGGATTGTAAGTTACACTTTCCATATAATAATTTGGAGTCATAGATGTGGACTTGAAAGCAATTCTCTTCTCCCTGGACTACTTTGTGGGAGTGTTGCAAGATTCTGCATGCTGCTTTACCTGTCATTTAGAAATAAACTCATCAGAAGTGGAGATCATCTTTACTGACACCCTAGACCAGTTCATTGCTCCACTATAATACAGAGTGCAGAAAGCTAAGGGAATTATTTTTTAATATAATATTAAAATAACCCTTGGGAGGCAAAGTTGAATTTTATTCCTTGTTAAATTCTTTGAAGAGCAAAGTATTTAAAAACATATGACAATAATTAGCAGCATTTCTTTAGGGGTTTGTTGGTTTGACCTTAGCCTTTTAATCTGTCAAAATATGCTAATCAGCCTGACAGACAGATAGATAAAATGTGAGGCACATGCACTAGCAAGGAGAGAGAGAGAGAGAGAGAGAGAAAAGAAGGAGTGAGAAGATGAGGGGGAAGGAGGCTGGCCCTGGTCACTGGTCATTGTGGGACCCCTCTGCCCAAAGGGTCAGAGCTAAGAGGAAGACTCAGCAGCAAGTAATGATTCGTTTTTCTCGGCTTTACAAAGCGAGCAAGTTTGCATGTACATGTTCCAGAAATCTTTCACTGTGAGCTCAGAATTGAAAGTTACTGATGAGATGGAGATGGCATCCAATGTCCTAATTTAAGATTCAGATCTATGTTGCCAGCAGTTCCAACCAAACACCTTATGTCATTCTATGGTTTTAGCAGGGATATTTCCTGCCCACCAAATAATCACAGACTCTCCCATTTTCCTAGCCTCACTGTTTTGGTGGGTTATAAGGTTGGTGAGTGGGAACGGTGTGTATTATTTCTGAGTAACCATCCAGAAGAGCAGATGTGTGGTCTATCACATTTCTGTTCTGTTGAGATGACTAGGAAACCTCAGACTCAGATGGGACAGCTACCAGGTGAGCTCCAGGAGAAGGAGTTAGGGACTTCACATGGTGAAAGAGAATCCAAGAGTCTAAGAAGGGGCCAGTGATGCCTTTCTAGCAAGTTACATTCACAGGAGCTAATCCATTCCTGTAAGATCCTAGCTCGCTCTATGAGGCCAGCATTAATCCCTTGACAAGGGTGGCCATCAATCTCCGACTATACTACATCTTTTAAAATTCCTAGCATCTTTCAGCACAGTTAGATTGGGGCCTTTTTCACTATCACACCACATTTAACATAAAACCAAATGGTCATTAGTCAATAAAATAAAACATTAGTATTATTTTTATTTTGCTCTATTTAAAAATATAGAAATAATTATATTTCTACAGATGTTATTCACTCCTATGGAACTTATATACTTAATACTGCTGCCTCTCCAACTCATACATATGTGATCAGTATTCAGTGCTGGGGAGGGCCTCCAGAGCCCTAGTGCAAAAACTATAATGAAAAGGTTTTAGAATGGCTGAATCAATTATATGTTTTGGATTACAGGTGTGTTTAGGACAGAACATAGAGCATGTGTGGAAGCCACTGAGGCAGCCCATGGCAAGCGCCATATGATATTCAAGGTTATTTCCGCAGTTAACTTAGCTTTCCCTCCCACATTAAACACTGATATTTTGCTTTGATTGGGATAGGAAGGCAATCAGGAGACTTTGCCTTCCCAGAGGATACACTTGTGGAGGAAAACTGCTGCCCACCAACTTTGACTCAAATAATCATTTTCTCTTGCCTTTCTGCTGTCTTTTCTCAGGGTCAACTTGTCTTCCAAAGCTTCCTTTGCATAGCTTTGTCCTGCAGGCTATGTCTTCCTCAGTTTCATTCCTTCACCATCTCCATGACCCATGAGCGATCTAATTCTTTTTTGTATTTGTATCATTATCTGTATGTTAAGTATGCCACGACCCACTCAATGCTTCCTCTTTTGGAAGCCATCCACAGATGTCCATGGCTATCACTGTCTTACCACCCTTGCCACCAGGAGTGACCATTTTCAGACTTCGTACATTCCAATGCTTTATGTCACATATCACACATCTTTGAGAAGTGCAGAGGCCAAGATGGAAGCTGAAGCCTACGTTTCTCTGTAATTTGTAATACATCCCTTCAAGATTTCTGTTCTCCCTCTCCAGGGTGGTCAAAACTTAATTATGCATTCCACTTGCTATCATTTGGACATAGTTTCCCTCTAAAGGCTCATATGCCAGAGGCTTGGTCTTCAACATGGCAGTATTAAGAGATGGCAGTGGGGGTCGAGTATGGATCTGTGAGAACTGGGGTTTGGAGCAAGGAGAAGAAGTCACTGAGACATGGGTTCTGGGAAGGAAGCCATGTTGGTCTTATGTAATGCAATAGTTTCTGCAGGGTTGGGTAGTTATCAAAAGAACAGACCTGGTTCCTCTCTGTGCTCTGGCTTCCAGTCTTACCAATCGATCTCTCTCTCTCTTACATGTGCTCCTGCCATGATGCCATCCTCCAGGATATGAAGTACTGATGTGATGAAGCCATGGGTACCTATGCCAGAGGCTTAGCCAGTGAGACCACCTGATTTAAGGTATTCAGTTTTCAAACCCATGAGCTAATGAATCGATTTCCTTTCTTTATAAAGTACTCCACCTCAGGTATTGTGTGACGACAACCAAGAATTCACAGAACACTCAACTTACTCTTCCCACAAAAGAGCTCAGTAGATGCACACTATCCAGTTAATTGTTTAATCATTCACATCCGTCAGTCAGCAGGCCCTGTAAGACTCATATTTCTTAATTGTGGCAATTTCCTTTGGTTTCCATAGACATTGCGTTAGTGGAGGTTTTTTTGTCAGTCACCTAAGCACTGCTTCACCTTTGGTACTGTCTCTTTCAATTTCATTGTTGACATTATTACCTTCGAGATATTTCTAAGTGAAGACCTGAAATTAATGTGTCTCCAGTTTAAAGCCTCCAGAGATACCGCACAGCTTGCAAGGTCAAGGCCCAACATACCTCTCCGTCTAGCAGAGCTGCCCCGTGTCCTGTACTAGCTCTCCGGCAGCTCCCTGCAGGTCCTGCTCTGTTGTCTCACTGGAGGTCTTCATAGAAGGTCTTTCTGTTCTTAATCCTGCGCTCATTTCTAGACTCATGTGAAGCCCCAGGTCAGGAATGAGCAGGGTTTCTAACTCCTTCTCTAACTAAAGATTTATTATTGGCAGATTCTTTCTAGGGTTACATCACAGTCCCACAACAACTAAACAGAATTGGAAGCTGAGGCCTGAGGTGTTTCAGGGACACCGGAAGTCTACTAATGGATGGAAGACCAAAGTCAAGCTGGGAGTAATGGCACAGAACTGCAGTCTTAACTAGAAGGGAGGTTGTGGCAGGAAGATTGCAAGTTCAAGATCTGCCTGAGCAAGTCAGTGAGATCTGGTTTTATAAAATTAAAGAAGAAGGCTGACAATGTTGTTTAGGGATAGAGAACATGTCTAGCATTCAGGAGACCCTAGGTTCAATTCTCAAGTACTGTCAAGTGATAAATACATTTAAAAGAACAAAGTCAATAGGGCTGTTTCCTCTAGTAGAGATTGCATCTCTTCTGGGCCTAGAATCTTCCTTTGCCCCTTGCCTGTTCTTATGGAGGTATGCTACTGTATGTTAGGGAGGTTGGAGGTACCCTGTGTGGTTTTGAAAAGTTACTTTATTGTACTCACATGCATATATCCCATATAGATACATAATTAAAATTTAAAAACAAAAAGTCACTTCATGTCTCTGTATACAGTTTCTGCTTTTGCCAAGTGGTTGAGCTATTTATTGCAGGACATGTGAGCTCAAAGGCCTTTTTTTGTATTTGCAATCTATATTGCTAAGTCAAGCTTTAGAATAAGTATTCTGTGTTCTGACCAATCTGTTTTTACAGCATTGGAATGCTAATCATCTGAAAAGAATTTTAAGTGCTCACTTTTATAACCTACAATTGTAGGATATCATGAATAATGAGATTTCAGCATAATTTTTTTTAGTTGCTAAATGGAAGCAGACATGTTGATTAGGAAGATGAAGTATTGAGTTTAAGTTACATGTGTGCTTCCGATTAGCCATGGCTGTGGAACATGCTAGAACAGCTCTATTCCTACTTCACTTCATCCATTTCTGAGATAATGGGTATCTAAACCCTCTGAAAAGTTCTACGCTAATACAAGATACCACTCCTCTCACTATTGAATTTTATCAAAACACTCTCTCTAGATGCCATTTCTATGTTTTAACAATGCAATGACCTAGTAAACTTTCTTCTTACTTACTCTTTTTATTGGAAATGAATAGTGAAGATGATAGAAATAATGACCCAAACATTGAGAGTCCGCTGTGCTCCAGAACTGTATCTACTTTTTCAAACCTGTGGGTTGGTACACTGGGATGGCCCCTTGAGCTAGTCATACCAAATGAGTTTTCAGTTTTTAGAACCCCAAATGTAGAATAATGAATGTGGGCCAATCCAAATGGAAGTGAGCTTGCTTTTGCATCTTTCCCACATTTGATTTCTTCCCAAACAAGGCTGAGATGTAAAACTTAAAATTATATGCAGTGTTTAAGTATTTTCTCAAGATTGTGGCTTGGGACACCTTTCCCCAAACCAAATTGTTCGTCTGCCTCCTCACAAGGTCCCCTTTCCTGTATTTGCTCTTCTCAGCTTTCACACTTGGAATTTGCTTCCTTGCCTACATGATGATGCTTTGTCCATCACCTTCTCTTTGAGCTGATTCTTTATAAGGTGCCTCAGCCAAAGTGAATACCTCTTCCTCGGGATTTCAAGACTGACTTGCTACGATTTGTTGGAAAGCTTTTCTTTCTGTTAAGACCATGACCTATCCAGACTGTGAGTGTTGCATCTTGCAGTCCCTAGCTAGGGAGGTTTCAGTACCGAAGCTACCATGTAAGAGATTTCTGAAATGGTGACTCAGATGAACAGGAAATGCTTGCCAACAGCTCTGCATTTACTATTTTCCCCAAAACATACTTAGAGTTTTACTCTGATCAGTTTACTCTGATCCTTATCCCAACATGTTGCCTACAGTTGGAATAATGAATATAGATAACTAAGAAATAAAAGCAAGTATGAGTTTACAAATTTAACCAGTTTCATATAACTAGTCTCATTATATATATATATATATATATATATATATATATATGTATTTATAAAATGCAAATTTTTAAAAGGCAGTGTCTTGCTATGGCACCCTGACTAGCTTAAGTATTATGGTGATCCCTCTTGAGTGTTCAGATTACAGACGTGAGTCGTTTTACATAACCCTAAATTCTAACATTTTAAATGTCTACCATAACATTTCTTAAAATTCAGTTTATTCCAACACATGAAGAACTTGCTATAGGTAGAATTGTATGGTAGACAGTAGAGAGATACAAAGATGAACATCAATGATGCTGGCACCAGAGGGTTGACTTTAGACAATATGATTAGTGATACAGAATTCCTGAAAGCAAACTTCCATACGAGCCCAAAATAATGCCCGAAAAGTTTTAGACCATAGGAATACTATTCCTCACTATTACCTAGTGTTATAATTAAAAATATGTTAGCAAGTATACCCCTCCCTCAAAAACTATGGGGTAAAGCCAGGTCAAACTGGGATTGAGGAGACCTCCTACTGACAGAAGCAGAAGACAAATGGGCAGATACAGACCATAGGGCAGGAGGAGGGGATGGGCCAGAGATTTATAGAACTGAAAGCCAGGAACAAGGAATCTAGGTTTTGATACAGCAGGAAGTGAGAACTGTGAGAGATTGGTAATCCAGGTCACAGGCATTATTGCTCTTTAGGGTTCACCTGACACAACACCTAGACAGATTAGAAAAAAGAGAAAGGCCGTGGTGAATAGCAAAGCCACTGATACCAGTTCAGACATTAGTATATGCATGAATTGTCCTAGAGATTATATACAGGCAACAATATTATTGACTTCCCCTCATGAAGGTGGTGGCCACAGTGTAGAACAATGCTCCTAGCCCATCCATAAACATAGTTATATTATTATCCATCGCAGGGTTTGGAAGGAAAAGTCTGTGAAATGACAGCATCCAAAATGGCAGCCAAGTCAACATGGTGCTTGAGCTTTGGAAAACACAAAGCCTAGGACTTGAAAAGACTGCCAGGTTTGGTTTGGACCAACCATTTCATAACTGATTCTTCCTTTCTGGATCTCCTTGTCAGGCCTCAATTCTCATGACAGGGGAGTACAATGCCCCCACCCCTGCTTCCCTCACCCGTCCTGCCCACCGCCTTTTAATTTTTGTTCCAATCAACAGCACCTCTTGCCATTTGCTTTTCTTCTCTCCTCAAGCGAAGATTCTACATAAAGTACTGGGCTAGAATGCTGGAGAAGCAAAGACAAGGCAAGATGACAGGGGAAGGAAGTTCCTTTCTTCCAGAAGCAATGTCTTGGAGGTGGCCTGTCAGGGAGCCTGGGAGATCTGAAGTTTCTGAGACTGAATGAAAGAAACACTCAGCTAACAAAACAGAGTGCCGCAGAGGACGCTTCATCTGCTCTGGCCAAATCCCTTCTTTCTTTCCATCCTTTCTTTCCTAATAACAGCTGCCCTCTCATTCCGTGTTACTCTGCTGTGAAGAACAAAACCTCCCTCTGACTATCTGTTTTTCTTTTCTTCCCCAGAGTAGGTCTCATTACTGGTGATTAGCAGATGATTAAAACCAATTCAGCTTCCCCCAGTAGATATTTTCTCCCTGTTTGTGCCTAACGCGTCAGCCTTCAATGAACGTGCTCCTAAGCTTATTAACAGGCTCAGAGGATTAGCTGCCGCCAAGCTCGGTGGCTCCCATATTGTGATGCAGGGAGTGACATGGAACCATTTGCTGAGTGCAGACAGGACCGCTGGGACCAAACTATCTAAATCACAATTTTATTTTCCATGTAGAGCAAGATAAAAGGAAACCCAACCATAATTACAAAAACTCAACGTTTGGACAAGTCTGAAAATAGCTTTATACTTAGTGGCAAAAAAAAAAAAAAAAAAAAACAGGCTAAGCCAATCAGAAGGCATATCATTGTGTGTGTGTGTGTGTGTGGTGTGTGTGTGTGTGTAGCTCACATGAAAGTAGAGTCCCAGAGTTTATATCTATGTTCGTACTCATGGATGAAAATAAAGGTTCTTGCTTATCCCCCGTGTTTACTTTGGGGTCTATACAATGTGTTTTGGATGAGCCACATCAATTTAAAGTGTAATAGACTATGAATTAAGGGATTATTACTATAAAAAGCATTTTGTCTTCCAAAATTGTTAAACTTCCATTAGCTATTGTCAGGCATAGACAAAGGAATTGCAAATAACCGGTTTCACTTTTGCTTTAAAACCATGAAAATGCCATAAAGATTTTAAAAGCTTTCCGTTTTTCAGGGAATTTCTTTATTGTATAAGTACCTACACATGATGATAATGATCACCATAAACATAGCAATGGAGTGACATTGGTAGCAATAGAAATGTTGTTACCATGATTAATAGGTTAAAAAGCAAAAGGGAGCATCATTCTAGAAAGTTCTGAGACCACAGTATCTCCTGGTGTAGCTAGTATGTGATGCATTTAAAAGGTTGTGCTTGTGGAGAATAACAGTGTTGTTGTTTTTTTTTTCTTTCACACCCTCTCTTATTCTAAATCTCAAAGTTTTTTGTCCTGTCTTTTCAATGCAGCTTAACTCTGAGAGTGCTGGAGCTTGAAATCTAGTTTCTGATTCATAATAGCAGCAGGGTTTGTAGAAAATGTCAACAAATCCCCCATCACCAGCGAACATAGGGAATGTGAAAGGTAAGCCTCACCAGCTTCTTTGCATGGCTGCAAGATAGAGTAAGCCTCTGGAAGAGGAGGAGGAAATCCCCCTAGCAAACCAGATCTTCCACCCAGGCAGTGGGATCCAAACACAACAAGGAAACAAACGGAACCTTGATAAAACAACAGGGAGTAATGAGGAATTAGTGGAGGTATTGTCAGTCACCAGAAATGGCACAATCATATTTTATTTAATTTCAATCACTTAATATCTAAGAGAAAAATCACAGACAAGGAGTTCCTATTGGTTCAATGTTACCAGCATTTAAAAATTTCCAGGAATACTTCTGACCTTAGTTGGCCCCAATAAGTAGATAATTGCTGAAGGATCAATTTCCTTCTCATTAACAATAGGCACGAAACAAATGCAGTATGTGCAATCAAATGGGAAAGCACAGCTGAAGGAAACAGAAACAAAGAAAGCATGAAGAATGGTGTTCACTAACATTCTGGAGTAAATACAAGAAGTATTTGTAAGCGAGAATCTACAGTAACGTAACTCACATGCACAGGGAATTTACAGCTTAATAAGTTTCTAAAGCATTTTATGATGTGCCTATGAGGCATCACACACAGGATGGACATATGGGGGATGATTAGACAAAGGCAAATACTCCTTAATGCAATTCCTTTTCTTGGAAGTGTTTCTCTGGGACTTGAGAGAGTTTCAGTGCTTTCAGTGTCAGTATAGAGACAAACTCAGGAGCAGGGTAGTGCCTGCCTCAACAAATGAATAAAAGAAACTGTGCCATGGGAAGATAAAGGGAAAAGGGAAAATACCTTTCTCTTCCCTCCACAGCCAGCTCAGCAGAGCATAAGGCCAGAGCAGCATTTTGAACTGAGGTCCTTTCACCTACTGAATTAAACATCATAAAAAGAGAGCCACTTGCTTTTCTCCCATAAGCCCTCAAACAACTCTACAGGAACTGTAAGCCGTAACACAAAGACTGTCCTGTAACTGGAGGAATTGAGAATTATTTCTAACTCCTTGATATATTGGGTAATTTTTTTTTCTATCAGAACGTGTCCCTTCTTCTTCTTTGCAGTAGTACATGGTGGAAGGCCACAATGCATGTGTTAGCACCTGCCAGGAGAGACTATGCCAGGCAGACTTCTTTCATCAATTGTCAACAGAATAACATGGCATGCAAGAACAGGCTTCATTTTGGTCCAGATCCAGATGTTGCTTGTATATTGGGTTGAATATTCTTTCTCTGAAATACTTGGGGCTTGAGTGTTCAGATTTCTGACATTGTTATATTTGCACATGCATAGAGAAAATATTCTCAAGTACAGTTTGAAAATGGGAGTTGTAGAATTCATAGAATTCATTTGTTTCAGGTATACTTATAATATGAAGCCAGGTCATTTTCACAGTGGTTTTAGTGTGCTTGTATTTTGACCATGGCCTGTCTCATGAGGTCAGGTATGGAATTTTCCATTTGTGATACTATGCCAGGACTCAAGAAGGTTTTAGAGCTCAGAGTTAGAATTTAGATTTAGATTTTGGATTTTGATTTTCAGATTAGGGATGCTTAACTACATAACACTGACCTTTATTTACTTAACAGATTAAATTTATGTTATCGGTAGGATAAGGGAGATGGCATTCTTTCTATATACTTTATGAAGTTTTATCCTATTGGGAGGGTGATTCAATGTTGAAATGCACTTAGTATAGATTTAGGTACAGTAGTGTCACATACTACGAATATGACCAGGAGGGACAAAGGTTATTAAATACTTTCTTAAGTATAAACTCTATACAAATGAATGATTGCAAGGGAAATTAGTTAAATAAAGTGAATTAAGACAATTATACAAAGTTTCAGGAAGTTATGCAGGAAGAGAAGTGCAGAAAGATCATAGTACAAGAGAGATGACACATGGAAACATTCACATTGAAGGTTCATGAGATGGCACAGGGGTGAGGGCATTTGCCACCAAGCTTGACTACCTGAGTTTAATCCCTGGTGGAAGGAGAGAAAGGAGTCACATAACTTGTTTTCTGACCTCCACTAACTCACACACACGCACGATCAATAATGATCTAAGGCAACTGTTCTGGTTGTTTCTCTATTGCAGTGACAAACCACTCTGACTTGAAGTAACTTGGGGAAGAAATAGTCTATTTCACCTACACTTCCACATCACAGTCCATCATTGTAGGAAGTCAAGGCAGAAACCTGGATGGAGCAAGGATCATGGAGAAACACAGCTTGCTTTCCCTGGCTTGCTCAGCCACTTTTCTTGTAGAGCCAAGGCCAACCTACCTAGGCATTGTACCACTCACAGTAGTCTGGGTCCCACAGACTTGACCACAGGCCAGTCTAATGGAGGAAATTCCTTAGCTGAGAATCCCTATTTTCAGGTGTGTCAAGTTGACTAATGAAGCCAACCAGCACAGTGACATTGCGAAGAGATAAATGAGTGTTAGAGATAATAAAAGCCGTCAGGGAAGGGAGGGAATCTGAGAGCTTGTGCTGTAAAGAAAATAGTGAGAATCAGACTTTGAGTAAAAAATAGTTTTCACTCAAATGGGAAGAAAGTGTCCAGGAGCCTTTTCTGAGGGCCACCTAGGTGTTTCTTTCTCCATTTCTAAAGGGTTCTTTCTAGAAAGTTACCTGTAGATACTTGTGAACAGGGTATTTGTTCACTACTTCTTGTGATTGGTTGCTCAGCAGTGGGAGCATTATCATTAATGATAATGTGACTTGAAGCCATAGACAATTTAACCCAATCATTTGGGAAAACTATACTGCTCTATTATCCAACTGATTTATACATTTATACATAAGCACAATCATGAGAAAAACAAGAAGACACTCTTGGAATTTGTATGTTTGCAAAGATTTTACCTTTTGGAAACATAATTGAGGACAGGAGTTATTACAAAAAAAGATCATTACAAGATACAAAGCAAGATAAAAGACTCGAAAGAAAGAGATAACATTCTTCCTGCCTTGTACCATGTGCCATGCACTGAGAGAATGACTTTCTTTGGGGTGTAGGGAGCACTTTGTCAATGACAGTTTCAAGGGAACCACACAACGAACCAGAGATGGACAGCAGACAAACTAGAAAGTAAATAAGCAAGACATCTAGAGAAAGAAAAGCCTAGCATTGAGAGAGAGCAGTGAGGGAATGCTATTCCACTTAAATATTAGACAACAGTAAACAGCTGTTGGCACTGAGTCTCTTCTCCTTTCCCACCTCTCCTAGAAGCAAAATGGCTTCAGCTGGACAGCATCTTCATAAATCCACTGCTTAATGACTAAGGCCCTTAGTGACATGCTTGTTGACAGTTCAGTGGTCCTTCTTGCAGGATAAGTTAAGCAGAGATGAAGACAAGAGGGAGTTCTGTCCATGTGACATGATGGCCCTTTTACTGCTGGTCCATAGAAAATGCAACTGAGGGAATGTGCCATGAGAGATTTCAAAGGAAGAACCTACCTGTTCTACCTGGCTAATCAGAAAAGCAGGATCAATTTATCAATTTAACAAATATTTTCATTGAATAGCAAACAACTTGGTAGTTTTAGTTAAACATCAAAAGAAAGTGAGAAGCTAGGTATAGTGGCAAATACCAGAATTCAGGAGGGTTAGACAAGGAGGATCTTGTGTTCTAGGCTCCTGTGGGTATACAATGGACCATATCTCAAAACAAACAGCCGACCAAATAAAATCAAAACAAAATAAACAATCCCCTTGACATCAACAGAGAAAATTAGAATCATCCAAGGTTAGACTTAATTGATTTAAAGGATAGCAGGGATGTAACTAATAATTTCCTAAGTAGGATAGACAGCAAGAAATAAGTATTAAACTGGCCAGGTCTCTCTCTGACTGCTTACCTGCCTGTCTGCATAGCTGTCATCCATCCTTCTGTCTACTATCTATCTATCTATCTATCTATCTATCTATCTATCTATCAATCATCTATCTATCACATGTCAATTAGCTAGCTTTCCATAGCTGTTACACAATACCCAAGATAATAACTTGAAAGAAAAAGGATGATTTGTTTTACTTTACAATGTCAGAGGTCTCAGCTCATAGTCATTTGCTCTTCAGAGTGCAATGCATCATGAACATAGTGTATGGTGCAGGAAATCAGTGAGAGAGAGAGAGAGAGAGAGAGAGAGAGATTCATATCTATTCACTTCCCAAAGACCTTAAGGTTTTTTTTTCTTCTGCTGTGATAAAATACCTTGATAAAAATGACTTATGGGAGAAAAGTTTGATTCTACCTCAGAGTTCCAGGTTCTAGTCCATCATGGTGGGGAAATCAAGGCATCAGGAGCTTGAAGCAGCTGGTCACATCACATCCACTATGAGGAACAGAAAACAATGAATACATACAGTCTAGTGCTCAGGTCCCTTTCTTCTCTACTCTCATGCAGTCCAGGATAGAATGGAGCTACTCAGAGTGGGAAGTTTTCCTACTTCAATTAACATACTCAGCATAATACCCTATAGACATGCCCGGAGGTCCATCTCCCAGGTGATTTGTGGTTTTGACAAACTGACAATTAACACTGACCATCTCAGGCTCTGCAGCTGAACACTTCAGCCTTTGGGAGGAGGAGTTTCACTTCAAAACATGCAGAGATGGGGTTGCTACATAATATCCAAAATGACTTGATCACTATACTTTGATATAGTGTGCTGTGAGGTAAATGACTATGCTTCTTGAGCTCCCATTGCTTTGGCTTTAAATATCTCCTGGACTTTGTGGCATGAAATGATAATATCATAGTAAATAAATATTGCCTATTTTGTATGCTATAAATATGTCTTGCTTAGTTATGTCTTTAGCATGGTTTAGTAGCAGGGCTAAATATAACTCAACAGAGATATTCACATTCCACTTGAGTAGCTCTCACTTTCACATGACAAATATAATGTAAGGAAGTCTCTGGAGGCTTCTGAATTGAATTATCACATCACTGATACCTTGTTACTAAGGACATCCGTAGATTAAGATATAAGACTACTTGATGCTGAAAGGTAAGCTGATCAACTAATTACTTGACAAGTTTCAAAAGAGAGTCCCAGAAAACAAATAGGAGGAGCACTTTTGAAACTGGAATATAATTATGAAGTAATGAAGATTATGCCTCACTTAGGTCCTGGAGTATTGACAATGAACAATCAAATATGTGCTTGAGAAATGGTGTAAAATTTCCCAGGATGCATATTTTGTAGTGACTTCCCAGGACTGTAGTCATAGGTATAAATCCAGACAGACTTTCACTACCCACATAACCAAATGACACTGAGTGTTTTGCATTTGTAAAGGAAAACAACAGGTGAAACCTTCAGAGACTGTGACTGTCTCATCCACTGACTGGAATTCATAATGTGAGAATCCCAAAAGGATCCCCTTCTCCAAGGGTTCTAGGTGATGTACTTCAGTAGGTCAACTAAGCTGTCAATACTTTATTTTTTTAAAATCTGAATACGAGAAAGATAATTTCTATTTTATTTATTCATTCTTTAATATTAGGACAAAACAGAGACAATTTGATTTTTACTGTTCTGGAATTAGAAACAAATACTCAATCAGTAAGTATTTATGACTGATAGTGATATCTACTGTGGATCCTAATAAAGTCATTAGAATCCTGAATTCTGGGGTTAGGACTGATAGACCATGAAAGATACTTAGGAAAGATTCTACATAGATGGAATTATTTGTACAGAGATCATGACAGGAAAGTTGTATCACATAGATGTCTATATAAATATTGGCCCCAGCAGAAGAAATGGCAACTTTTGAAAAGGCCCTGAGGTGTGGGCATCCTTGGAATGTTGAAGGAATGATATGGAAACTCTGTCCCTGGAAGGAAGTGAGGGAGAGAAAGTGTAAGGTGATGGAGCTAGAGTGACAGGTTGGGGCTGGATCGTAGTGATAGGACAGTGGCAAGGATTTCCCATAATAAGATGCAGTAGACCCAGAATTCACAGGTGCTTCCCATCTCTCTCTACATCTTGGACACAATACAGTATATAAATATAGGATGAACTTGAGAGATAAAAAGAAGTTGGACTACCAAGCGTTTCAATACTTGAGGAATGAAATGTTGGGTATTTTCTAGTTTCCTTTGGGCTTCGATATATCCACTTTGGCATGGCTGCAGCAATCTCATCATCTCAACCTGATCCACCAATTGGCAAGTGTCAAATGAACAGTCCTCCAAGAACTGACTGTTCCTACTTGCAAACCTGAAAAAGGGAACACTAATAACAGAGAACTGTTAGACAGTACACCCCTCATATAGACTCATGTGCACAGATGTCAATGTGTGTCATATTACATACATACACACACATACATGTGAGGTCTTAGCTTCCATCATGATGAGTGCTAGTTAGGCTGAATAGAGCTAAGATTTATTTCCCAATTTGTACAACCAGATGTGTCCAGATCCTCTGCTAGTGAGGTCTAGCAATGACCTGATGCTCCATCCTTACCCAGCACCAACCCAGTGTCAGTGGAGACCAGTAGGGAGCTGCTTCTCAACTCTCACTATCAACAATGAAGTAGAATAAAGTGGCAAGTCTCAAAGGTCGTCTCCCTCAATTTGCCCCTCTTATTTCCTCTGGTGTCAGTAGGATCCAGAGAAAGCTGGGCTTTTGCACACAGCATGCAATAACAAAGCAATGTGAATATCTTGTCTTTCCCTTCCCTTTTTTGAGAGTATTGAGTCTCAGGGGAGTGGATCACTCTTACAGGCAGAAGCAAAGAAGTAAAACAAACAAACAAACAAACAAACGAGAAAACACTACCAACTTTGAAGGAAAGGTACCGAATGACAAAGTGGGGCTGACTTTTCCCTCCAAGTGCTCTGTAATAAATCAATTGTGAGTTGATGTGAGGACCCATGTTTGATCCAATAGAGGAAATTCCTCAACTGAGGTTCTCTCTCGTCCCAGATATGTCAAGTTGACAACTAAAAATATTCAGCACAATTGACCTGTTGTGAACCTGGCACACAAATACATTATTATTAAGTCACAACTTTTCCATTTCTTGTCCCCAAGATATGTTATTATTAATATCAGGAAGATAAAGCAGGGGAATTGTGAGTTCCAAGGCAACCTAAACCTCACAGAAAGTCCCTGTCTCAGAAGAAAAGAGAATTAGCTGAGACTGGAGATTAGAGGGCTTACCCGGCATGCACAATGCCTTGGGTTCAGTCTCCAGCACAGAAACCAATAGAACAGGAAAATTAGACAACATGCAGAATCTTCTAATGAATATCCAAAATATCCAGATTATAAGTAAAAGTCACTCATTATGAAAGGAAGAGAAATCATGATGAACTAAAAGATGGAATTAGAGCAGCCTTCACAGAAAAAGTTCAATATATAATTATAGTTACTTTTTTTCTAGCTAGTTTCTGTTTTGTGACTAAAACAGGAACCAAAAACAAGTTGAGGATGAAAACATTCATTTCAGTTTACAACTCTCCCATTATAATCAATCACTGAGGGAAGTCAGGACAGGAACCCAAGACAGGACTGAAGTAGGAGCTACAGCAGACAGCATGGAATATGCTTCTTCCTGGCTTGCACTTCTGCTCTCTGTCTAGCTTGCTTTCTAATGCAACCCAGGACCACCTGTCCAGGGGTGGTACCATCCACCATGGGATGAGCCCTCCCATATCATTCAACAATCAATAAAGTGCCCCACAGACATTCCCACAATGCCAATCCAATAGAGGAAATTCCTCATTTGAGGTTCTCTCTTCCCAGGGATGTCAAGTTGACAACTAAAGATATCCAGCACAATTGACACAAATACATTATTATTAAGTCACAACTTTTCCATTTCTGGTCCCCAACATAGGTTAATATTAATATCACAAAAGAAAACTGCAACTTTAAATGCCCCACAGTCTTTTAAAAAATCAAACACTTAAAAAGTTCAAAGTCTCTTAAAAAAGTCTCTCAACTGTGGGCCCCTGTAAAATCTAAAACAAGTCATACACAGGCACACTTAATTAAACCCAAAATCCAGGCATAATTTAGTAAAACCAAAGTCCAGTAAAGTAGCTCAAGGTTGGACATCTGGGATGCACTCATAATCTTCTGGGCTCCAAAGGACTTGGACAGCTCCTCTTCTCTTCTCTGCCATCCGTAGCACCCACAGCTTGTCTCGTTGGCTCAGAACAGCTCCACCCACACCTGCTACTGCTCTTGGTGGTTGTCCCATGATCCTGGCATCTCCAATATACTGGGGTCTCCATCGCAACTGTGGCTGTACCTTCATTAGTGGCCTCTCCCGTCCTCTCATGGTGCAAAGTCTCAGATTCTGTCCATGATCCCCTTATGCTGTCTACTGCTAATTTGAAATACGCTCTTGGCCCCTTCTGGATCACAGATTCTGTATGCTGATCCTGAGGAAATGCTTCCCAGAAGATTTCACTCAATGCTGCTGACCTGTTATTACTCACAACTAAATTTTTGGTGCCGGCTATGTTCTGGACTTAAAGCTCTCTCAGTAGGAGAGAACTCATGGATGGCACTGTAAATATAGACAGATACACACGGTTGAAGAGGTCACAATTCTAGAGAAAACCCTATCCCTGTCAGTTCTCTAAACAAATGAAATTTTTTACTGTATGCTAAATATTAATTAATTAAATATTATATTTTCAGAAAAGGACAAGTGTATCATATACCACTCATCAAAGAAGTTTCTTTTTGTAGCAGATGGAGGCTATTACAAAGTTCTACAATGGGTCACACACAGAGAATATGTCTTAGAGAGGTCCAGCCCCAAGTGACACATCTACAGTGGAACCTCAGTCCCTGAGGCTCACAGAACACAGCAGAACAGGGGATAGAGAGAATAGTCATACATCCCTCGACTCTCACAAGAGAAGCTTCCTCATACAGCAGATTGCAATGCACACAGAAGGCCACTGCTGGCCAACTTTTAGGGAATAAGAGACTGCAGAGTACGTTTCTCTGGATGGGATTCCTATATTGAACCTCGCCTACTCATGACTCAGGGACCATTGTGGAAGAGGGGGTGGAAAGATTGTAAGAGCCAGGGTTGGTGCATGAACATAAGGCAATAGAGGCTTTTAGGCCTCTGGGAACTTACTTTTATAAAATTGCAACTATGGTGACAGCATGCATAGGCATACTTACTCAATCAGACGAAAACCCAACATAGAATTGAGAAGATAGACAACATTAGCTGAGTAGCTATTGGCAACCAATTCTGCAGGGTGAGGGAGTGTTGATTTTCTTTTTCTGGACAGGCTGACTAGACTCTAGTGCATGACATGAACTGAGGGTCATCTGGATACAAATACTTGATCAGATGGGTCTTGACATATATGGGAGAATGTATGAAATCCAGTGGTGGAGTCTATCAGGGGGTGTAGATGAAGAGGGACTTTAAGTTTTATTGGGGTCTATTGGCTGAAATGCATAAAAACTCAAAAAACATACACATTGAAATTTTTTGTATATAGATGGGTTTTTCCAAAAACTAAATGCAATTCCACTAAATATTAAGTTTAAAGTAAAAAAAAAAAAGAAGATGTTCCATAAATCCTGCCAAAACTACACTTCTGAAAACCAAACACCAAGAAAATTCTTGAAAGCAGCCAGAGACAAAGTTACAGGGGATACCTACTGGAAGGAGACTGTGTGCCATTTGAAACAGCAGATTTCAGAAGGTGGCAAAATGTTTTCAAATACTAAAAGAAGGAATTGTCAGTAGTGGGTTCCATTTCCCATGACAATATCATTCAGGAATGAAAGCAAATAAAGACATGTTCTGACAACTAAGAGAATTTGTTTCTAGCAAGCCTACTCTTCAAGAATGCCTTTCCCACAGAAAGGAAGCAACAAAGGAAATCTTAGCGCTTCATTAAAGGACACAGTAAGAATGAGTGTCCTAGGCAGCTTTCCATTGCTGTGACAGGATATCTTAGACAACCCCAAGAAAAATTTCATTTTGTCTTGCGGGTCCAGAGTTTGGGGTCTAGGCATTCGGCTGTACCTCCTTCAGGTTCCTTTCACATAACCTATGATGTAGAAATATAGAACGGGGACTCTACTCATCTCTAAGAACCCAGGAAATAATAAGAAAACCAAGAGGGGACATGGTTACAAACATATCCTTAAAGGCAACTGCCCCCATCATTCTAACCTCCTTCAATTGGCTCAGCCTCTTAAAGGTTCCACTTTTTCCCCTACAGTGCCACAGACTGGAAAGCAAACCTTCATCACTTGGGCCTCTGGGGAAAATTTCTGTTTCAAAGTAGAGCTCTGGAACCTCAAAGGCTAAAGCTCATTTCAAAGTGTGAACTGTATTAATACTGCCTGTATATGTCCTCCAAGTTTCCCAGCACTGCTCAAAACTCCTTCCTTGTACTCCTGCCCTGATTCCCCTCCAAAATGCACTGTAAACTTTAAAGTCAAATGATCCCTTTCCTGCCAAATTGGTTTTGATAAGTGTTTAGTCATAGCAACATAAGTAACTGCTTCAAATTTGGTACCATGAGTGGAATATTGCTGTGGTAGACTAGACTATGTTGTTTTGGGGAGGATTGTGGCAGGCTTTAGGATTTATGGCTGAAAGAAACCATTCAGTGGTTGGAACTTAGTGGACAGTTCTATAGACACTTGAAGGATAAGGCTGGAAGAAATGTAGATGATAGAGACTGGCTTGCAAAGTCCCTCAAAGACTAGCTAAGCTGGAAGTAAAACCATTTTTGCTTTCTTGAGACAACAGATGTTGGTCAGCTGGCGTTGAAAAATCAGCTCTGGGTAAGAGATCAGTATCATTGAAGCCAAATCTTCTGGGACATATTTCCTCAGTCAGCACACAGAAGCTCTGGGCTTGAGAAGAAAGGGCCTGAGAGCGCATCTCAGGCTAGAAGTAGAACTTGGTAATGTGTAAGAGTCTCCCATGTGGTACTGGTTTTCGTGGTATGAGGGCTGCAGAATTGAAGGGATCTGGACAGAATCTGAGGCTTGGAACCATGTGAAGCCAAGAGAGGCCACTGGTAAAGGTAAAGTGTGTGATGTAGCGAAGACCTCAGGATGAAGTGGAGATGTGGGTTGACTACCAAATGTGAAGTGGAGTTGGTCTTAGCCTAACACCCAAGCTGCATGTACTGTGGATGGCAGAGCCAGAGAACAGGAGCTTCCTGTGCACTAGGAGCTCAGAAGATTATATATAAATCCCAGATATAAGATATTGAGTTGGACATTGCTGGACTTTGGTTTTGCTTAAGTGTGCCTGGATAGTCTCTTTTGAAATAATAGCCCATGGTTAAGAGAACTTGTTTTTTGTTAACTGATAATGGAATTTTTAAGGACTGTGGGACTCTTAAAGTTGCACTATATTATGTATTATATTAATATTAACATGAGACCATGGGAATAAGAAATGGAGAGGTTATGGTTTCATAGTTCTGTGTCTGTTTGTCATGTTGAAAAAGAATCAGTTGTGCAGGATTGACTCAGTTGTCAACTTGATACACTCTGGAAGAGGGAAACTCAATTTCGCAATTTCATTTATTAGATTGGTCTATGGCCATGTCGTGAGGCATTTCCTTGATTGTTGTGTGATGTGAGGGCATGGCAGTCCACTGTGGGTATTGCCAACCCAGGTTGTCCTGGGTTGTATAAGAAAGTCGGTTGGGCACAGAGAATAGGAACAAGACAAGACACCCCATTCCTTTGCGGTCCATGCTTCAGTTCTTGCCTCCAGGTTCCTGAACTGAGCTCCTTCCCTGGCTTCCATCCATGATTGACTGTAGGATGAAAAATAGAATAAATATTTCCTCCACCTGTTGGTTTTGGTCAGTGTTTTAACACAGCAATAATAACTTGGCACTAATGATTTTTCTGTACTAATTTTGTTTCCTAACACTTGGCTGAAAGTATCTTCCTTAAAAGTTTTCTGGTGGAGTTTCAGGGTCTCTTTTGTATTGAATCATACCCTATGATTTCTCCTTTCCTGTTTGCATTCCTTTTATCTGCTTCTCTTGTCTTACTGCTATAATTAATACTTCCAGTACTATGTTGCATGAATATGAACCATATCTTATTCTATATTGAGATATGGTCTTTTTTTATTCCCAAATGCATTAGACTTTATCATGAAGGATTGTTGAAATGGCATCAGAATCCTTTCTGCATCTATTTAGGTGATCATGTGATTGCTGTTCTTGAGTGCATTTATGGAACGTATTATATTTATTGATTTGCATATACTGAGTAATCCTTTAATCTACTGAATAAAGCCTCACTGATCATGGTGAATGACCATTTTGATGTATTCTTATATTCAGTTCGAAAGAATTTGTTGAGAACTTTCACATCTATATTCATCAAGTAGACTGGTCTGTAATTTTCTTTTTCTTTTCTTTAAAAAATTCTGATATTTCTTTGCACAGTTTGGGTATTAGTGTAATACTGGTTTCATAAAATAAGTTTGGTATGTATCTTCTTTCCCTATGTTTGTAGGACTACTTAAAAAAAACTTTTTTTTTTTTTAAGATCTGGTGAAATTCAACACTAAATCTTTTTGGTCCTGGATTCTTCTTAGTTCAGAGAATTTTTATTATTGTTTCAATTTCATTGCTTTTTATAGATCTTCTTAAATTGCCTATGTCATGTTGCTTCAATTTTTAAATTTTTATTGAATTTTTATACAATATAATTTGGTACTATTTAGATCCCCTCCTCTCTCTGCACCTCTCTTTATTGTTCCTTGCCCCCAGTTTAATGTAATATATATATATTACATTATGTGTGTGTGTGTGTGTGTGTGTGTGTGTGTGTGTGTGTGTGTGTATAAAATGGCATACATAGTCTGGTGTGTGTCCCCAGTGCCTTTCAGTGTGGATCTATCCTCTAAAGCCTCATTAAACTAGTGAGAGTCCCATCCCTGTCTCTCCCATTCCCAGCAGCCATCAGTTGCCAAAAATCCCTTCAGTTGAGTGGAGATTTCTTACCCAAGTCCCCATGTCTATTCAAGGTTTTTTTCTGGTTCAGGCCTGCATAGCACTTGTTTATATTGTTACTGCTGCTGGAAGTTCATATGTGTAACCTACCATAGGTCTGGGAAACTTCTTGTCAGTCACCACTCTGGCTCTTACAATCTTTCCACCCCCAGTTCCCCAATGATCCCTAAGCCTTGAGAGGCAGAAGTTTGAGATAGGTGTCTTGTTCAGGGATGAGCACTCTGCAGCCTCTTGTTCTCTGCACACTGGCCTTTTGTGGGTTTCTGTGTTTATCAACATCTGCTGCATAAGCAACAACATCATTTATCAATGCACTGTTTCTTTCTCCTCTCACTCACCCTGTACAGCCCTTTTTACCTCCTCCCAAGTTGAAGCACCACCTTCGCTTAATTCCCCCTTGATAACACCTATCTCTTCTATCCTGCTTTCTCCATCTCCTTCTTCTCCTTTATTCCAGGGCTCCTTTCCATCTTCTTGGCTTTTGTGATTACATCGGGATATATACTCACACCTAAGAATTTGGATCTAAAGTCCACAAATGAGAGGGAACATATATTACTTCTTTATTTGAGTCTGCGTTACTTCAATTGGTATAACTATTATTTAGTTCTATCCATTTACCTACAAATTTCATGATTTTGGTTTTGTTTTTTAATCACTGAGTAAAATTCTATTATGTAAAATATACTATATTTCTATTATCCATTTATCCAGTTAAAGGACGTAAGTTGTTTCCATATTTTAACTATTGTTAAAGGGTAGCAACAAACATGGCTACATAAGTGTCTCTGTAATAGGATAAGTCCTTTGGGTATATGCCAAGGAGTGGTGTAATTGGATCATATGGTAGATGTATTTGTTTTTTTATGAGTTTTCCATACCGATTTCCACAGTGGTTGCACCAGTTTGCAATCCCACCAACACTGTTTCTGCATCATCACCAACATTTGGTATTGTTTGTTCTCTTGATTTTAGCTATTCTGTCTGAGGTAGATGAAATCTTAAAGTCGTTTTGATTTTCATTTCCCTAATTATAAAGGATGTTAAACATTATTAAAAATGTTTCTTAGCCATTTTTCTTTCTTCTTTTGAGAGATCTCTGTTCAGACCCATACCCCACTTTTTAACTGGGTCATTGATTTTTTTTTTTTTTACTTCTTTGCCTTTTGAGTTCTTTGCATATTTTGGATATTAATCCACTGTCAGATGTATAGCTGGTGAAGATCATATCCCCCTCTGTGGGCTTCCTCTTCACTCGACTGACTGGCCATTTCATTTGCTCTACAGAAAACTTCAGTTTCATAAAGCCCTCATCTCTCGATTGTTGAATTAAATTCTTGAGCAACTGGTGTCCAATGTAGAAAATTCTTTCCTCCACCTAACTCTTGTAGGTGTATGCCTATGTTTTCTTCTAACAGTTGCAATGTTTCAAGTTTCCCATAGAGTTTTTGGATCTATTTGGAAATGACTTTTATGCAGGGCAATAGATAAGGTTCTAATTTCATTCTTCTATATTTGGAGATCCAACTTTTTTTTAGCAACATTTGATGAAGATGCTGTCTTTCTTCCAGTATGCATTCTTGGCACCTTTGCCAAATATTAGGTGGCTATCATTTCATGTACTCATGCTTGGGACTTCTATTTTGTTCCATTGATCTACAAATCTATTTTTGTGCCAATACAAAAGTGGCTTTTTACTAATTATTCATTATTTTTATTGAATCATTATGTACTTCATACAGAACATCTCAATCCATCTTTATCATCTTTATACCTGTGCCCCACCACCTGCCCTCATAGCCTCCCAACTGGAGTCCACACATTCTGATATCTATGTTAAGGCCTATTGTGTCAAGTTAGTGTGCCCAGACATTCCTCAGTGCAAGTTCATCCACTGATATCTAGTCAGCTATCCAGAGCATCCTGCTTTAAGAAGATTAGCTTTCCTTACCCAACAGTAATCAACTGCCAATATTTCTACAACAAAGATTGGGATCTGCTGCCCATTTCCTCAGTCCCATGCTAGATTTTTGTCTCCTTGAGTTTGCATGGGTCTTGAGCATGCTGACACTATTGCTGTAGGTTCATATGAACAGGGTCCCAGGACCTTGTAGGATTCTGTTTCCACATGGTCATGAACCTCCTCACTGGCTCTTACAATCTTTCCAACCCCTCAACTGCAATGGTCCCTGAGCCATGGGTGAGTGAAGGTTAATATAGGAGTCCTATCCAGGGAACCACAGTCTATAGACTCCTAACCTACATGCTTTGACTATTTGTGACCTATTTTGTTCCTGGTCCTCTGTTGCATGGTTAATGAGAGTTGAGAGATTCATTAGTGTCCTCTTTACCCCTTGTTCTATGTTGTGTGAGCCTTAGGTATAGAGGTTGCATTGTAGATATGCCACTTAGGCTTGGGCAATTCACAGACAATGTCTGTGTGGTACACTGTAGCAGTCTCTGTCTGGTGGAAGTGAAGCTTCTTTGATGGGTGGTGACTGGGATACTTTACTATAAATATTAGGATACATATTTTGCATTTAGTAAGAAGTTACATTAGTCTAGGGAGGTAACTCTCTTGGAGATTTCTCTAAGATCTATGACCTCTCCAGCCATGTATCTTTGGCTATGATTACATCACATACGTTTCCTCCCATTGAGCGTGCTTTAAGCCCAGTTAGATAGCTTTTGATTGCCCCCAAGATAAAAATTCCACTACTGCACCAGTGTTGTATGTTGTGTCAGATATTGATGTGGTTATTTGGTCATGAAGCTGGTGTTGGGCCGTCAATTGATGTTCTCCCCTAGCAGTTTGCATAGTGGTCTGCAGAGGTATAAGAGATAGCTTTCAGGGGAAGTGGCTTCCATATCAGTTCCGGCTCCATGGCACCAAATCTGGTCTCCAAAGAATGTCTTGTTTTCACCAATTGGGTCTTACCTTCAAGTTCTGGGAGGCAATTAAGTGATTTTGCTTAGCACTAAGAGACCCATTTTTCATGCATCCTCTACATATAAGATGAATACATGTTTCAGCTCTCACCATAAAGATTTTCTTCTGAAGCAGATGGTGAAAAACACAGAAATCCAAAATCAGTCAATGGGCACAAAGCAAGAGGCTGCAGAGTGCCTATTCCTGAACAGGACATCTATTCTTTCTGCCCTCCAAAGATCATTAGGGAAGAGGGGGAAGAAAGATAATAAAAGCCACAGGTGGTGGATGATCACAAGGAAACAGAATTTTCCAGACAGCTGGTCGGTTACACATAGGAACTCACAGCAATGGTAACAGCATGCAGAAGCCCTATGCAAGCTCAAACCAGACAAAAAACCCTGCATAGACACAGGAAAGTTGGTAAGAAATTCCAACCCAACCTAAGGAACTTTTGGCAACTGATGGTCTCTGGGAGGGGGAGAGACAGTGTCTTATAAGGATGGGACTTTTGTTAGGGATTTTTGTTAGGATGGACCCATGGTGAGGTATATATGGAAACAGATTGGAATCTATAAGACATATTGTTTACATTTGTAGTACACTGAATTGGACAGAGCAGGGGATTAATTAATTTTCAAAAATCTCTAAGTCCTTAAAAGTAAGTCAAAAAGCTTTCATCTAGAACTTATCAATAAGTTTTAGTAGATTTAAGAATATAAGAGCCACATATAAAATTGAAACATACTTTTACAAACTCACAATGAGCATGTAGAAAACAATATGAAAAGCACAATGTTATTTGCAAACACTGCAAAACAGTGAAGCATTTGGGTACAGAAGTAACATGGATAGAATCTATATGGTTGCTGAACATTATAAAATGTTTAGTAATAAATAAATAAAAATTCATTGTTCATAAACAAACTCAAGTAATAAAACTGTCAATTCTCTCCCAATTGATCTATCAATTTAATTTAATGTAGTTCTTTTCTTAATATAGTTTTATATAAACATATCTTTAATATAGTTCTTACAAAAATCCCAGCAAGGCTTTTACACACATGAATACACTCTTTCTAGAATTTGTATAGATGACAGACCTTACATGAATTAAAACAGTGTTGAAAAAAGAATAGGAAACAGGAACAATCATTATACATACATGAAGGGCTACTGAATAGTAACAGTACCCAGAGGAATGTGGCCTTATCAGAAGGGTAAGTGCAGAGATCAATGAAGCAGAAAACCTAGAAGTAGTCCTGCAAACATATGGCCAGATGGAGTTCTGACAAAGTGAAAGACCAATTGAGTAGGCTTAGGAGACTATTTCTAAGATGAATTGTGTCCCATTTACACACACACACGCACACACACACACACACACACACACACACACACAAACTTGACATATTAAGTCAAAATCCTCAATATGTAAATGGAAAGTCTGTGAGGTAGGTAGCGTTAGGTGATGCCGTGGGGTGGGCCCCCATCAGTCTGTTAGCACCATTATTGAAAGACCAAGAGAGACATCATTCTTTCCTTTTCATATTTCTTAGCATTCTAAAAAGTTCAGAATGTAGATTCAATACAAGCTGATCTGTCACACTGTGAAGGCAGTTGACAGCAAGGCAGAAGGGATCAAAGGCTGATGGGTTCAGTTTGGCAGGCTAGACACACATATTTTGGGTTCTAGTCCCCAACCTCCTGCCTCTTTATTTGCTCTGAGTCCTCTTAAATCCATCTTGTGTGCCTTGACATTGAACTTCAGCACTCACTCACCTTCTTTGTTTTGGTAAATGTGTACTCATCATTGAGATAGCCGTTGCAAGTCAGTTCTGAGTGGCATGATGACGCCTTTTCAGTATTTTGTTTCACAAAGAATGTTTCAGAAATTCAGAATGTTTTTAGTATCCAGGCACTAAAATGATAAATAGATTTAAGACTCTGACGTAGGTGGGAAAGAATGATAATATGGCTTAATAACAGTTGAGTCTTACATTCCAGATACTGTTCCAGATTCTATGCCAGTTATACTTTGCATATAATAACACATTACATTCTCAAGATGCAGGGAACAGCGGAAGAAAATTTCAGAGTTAGGAAATCAAGATAGATAATAGAGGTTTATCAAATTTTATTTCCTTTCTAATTATCCTAGAAAACCTTGCAAAGGTTGAGTAATTTGTAGACACTGCCTATGTTGCAGGAATTATGTTGTAGGAATTATGTCAACTATTACATTAGATAGTTGTCTGTCCCTCTGTATTCCCCAAGAGATTAGGTCCAGGACTACCTGCACATACCAAAATTCAAGGATGCTCAGGGTACTTATAAAATGCCATGATATTTATATATCTATGCATATCCTCCAGCATACTTTAAATGATTTTTAGTTTGTTTATCATATTTAGTATAATATAACTACTATGTAAGTTGTTGATACACTGCATCATTTAAGAGATAATGATATGAAAATGTTTATACATATTCAGAATAGAAACAAATTTTTCCCAACCTTTCACCTGTGATTGATTGAATCCTGGAAGCAGAATTCATGTAAACAGAGGACTGAGTGATGAATCCAGACTATCACACACGTGTTTTAATATATATGAATGATACACTAATTCAGTTTTACAGATGGGTAAACAGAGTCCTTAAAAACCTCAAAAGGAATAGCTAATAAGTGGCGAAACAATCCTTATCACTTATAACCTGTAGCTTGAACATCAGTTCCTCTTGAGCCCAGTATCTAACACTCTCTACTCTACCATTTAGGACAGATTCCTACTGCTTCTGTGTCTTTTGATCCACCATTTCTATTGTGTTGTTTATATTATTTTCTATTGGGAACAAGTTTCTCCTGGTCCTTTAACACTTCATTCTCTCTCATGAATGATCTAGTTTAGGTTTCTCCACATATATATTCTTACACACGTAGCCAGTAATATTAAAGCTCCTACACCTATTAATTTCTACTTAGATGAAGGACTTTAAAAACTGACTGGAAACACCTGTCTTATGTATGGTTTGTGATAGAACACATTTGAATTCACTTCACACAAACACTCAGGATCATTTGGGATCTTCCAGAACATGTTGTAAAGTCAATCTTTCCCTCTTTGCTCTGATCTAGAAACTCTCTGGAACTTTCCAAGTGAGTTAAACAAAGCACTTACACCTACTTCCAGCCACTCAAACTTCTTTTCTTCTATGGGACCATTGCAGGCAAACCTAGGTACATCTACAAGATATGAAAATTACTGGATTCTCTGCACTCACTTACACTAACAGGTGAAGTGCTCTTCATACTTTGTGTGATGATGACATGGGGTTCCTTCAGATCACAGCTCTGCAAAGAAAATAAATAAGACAAATCTTTCTGCCTATATAGAATGAAGCATGGGGAGTTTAGAGTATGTATATATAATTTTGATACTGTGCATTTTATTGGGCAAGGTCCAGAATATGAATTCAGTTGAGGGACTGTGTCTACTGCCTACAAAGAAGTTTTAGAGTCTTTACAAATGATCCACGTATTACATGATCTTTTCCTCTAAAAGTTCTATTTCTCAAGTAACTGATACAGTATTTTAAAAAGATGTCAAATGCAGTTATCTCTTCAAATGATACTTTGAACAACAACCAGCAGTTGATCATAGAACAGTACAGAAGGAGGCCACCTAGAGTCCATCAGATTGCTACCAGGGTATCTGCCGAGTATTATATCTCTCAGGGACCCTATAAACACAACCATGGTCATCCACGTGGGAAGATCACCTTCTTCCCCAGTTGCCCTAAGAGATTTGTTCATTTGCTGAGGGCTATGAAATCCTTTTGGGCACTGCCAAGTACCTTTTGGGCAAAAGGAGAGTCTGCTGAAAAGGCTTGCACTAGAGCCCATTTTCCTTCACCTGACAGTGTACGATCATTTCATCAGCTGGTGTGCCTCTGAGCATGAATGGGGAGAGATACAAATGAAACTCTTCAGTGGTTATTTCATGTGAGAACAATTCCGTCCTGGAACTTCCTGCCGATATTATGGGCTATTGTCATCATGTGCTCTAGCCTCTTTCACATGTCCTAACTTCTTTCATAAAGTGACTGTCTTCAAAGAATCTTCGGAAATGACTTAATTCTAACACTGGCAGTTTTATAGAACAAGAACACTGGCAATTGATCCCTCGTGCTTGCGAGGTCATCCAGACACAATTCATATTTTAAATAAAGACAAAGACAAATACAGGGTGTAGTCACATTCAGGAAGAATAGACATCACAATGGAAATATTATGTGAAGGAAACTATAGGCTTTATCCATAGACAGCAAGAAGTAGGAGAGAATCTTATAGTACAAAGACTGACAGACAAAAATGACTCTGTATGACCATAACGTTGCCAAAATCGACTGTGCTGTTTTGCTTTAAATAAAGGAACTATCTCTATTCCGGTAGCACAATCATTTATAGAGAATATGTAAGTTCATCATAGGAGGGAGAAGTATGTATGATTTTATGTCCCATTAATTTAAGTATACACACGTTCAGCTACCCATAAATACTTACATGTGTGATTTCTGTGTATACACTTTTGATTCTTCTGGATAGATTGGGTAGCTTACAATCCAAGTCTATTCCTATTTAAATACATTTTATTCATATAGATTTAGTTAGTATTTTCTGAATATAGGGTTGTATCAAGGATGAAAATGACCAACAAAATATGCTTGGTCTTCACCTCAGGAAAGCACAGTTGCACCCAGCATTTTTAGAGACTGTGTGTGAAAGCAGAATGCACTGTGCTGTCTGAATGAAATTTTTCTTTTAGGTATATAGAAGGGACGGTGATGATTTGCTGTAATTCAAACTTCTGTTCTTAATAAAATATTTATTTCTCTTCTATGTAGAAGAGGTAGTTAAATGGGAGGAACTGCTTCTGAAATCTGCCTTTAGACTACTGGAAAGCCCTGTTCCTCTGTCACCATTTTTCTCTCATGCTTATTAAATTCTTGGGGAAGACAAAGGCTGTGCTCACTGTGTGTAATACTGCATGGAATGGAGTGGGATGGGTCTGGAAAAAAATACACCACACTGCTTAGATTGCAGGAGCTATTGTTTCAGGGGCTAGAGAGGATTGCAAACAATGTGTTAAGTGGCCTGGTAAACAGGAATTGGAGAGTTAAATCATTAAAAAATAGAGAGCAACTCAAAATTACAAAAAATCAGTAGGACTAACACTTAGCATTTACCCTGTTTTCAGCTACAGGTACCAGGTGAAAATGTTGGTAGTAACATAGTACATATGAAGCATCATCTCTATGTGCTCCAAAATATTTCCCTGGGGTTCAACATAGATTGTTTTTTTTTTTAGAGAATGTCTGAAAAAGCAAAAGGCTCTCAAGAAAAAAAAATGCTTAAAGATGCAGATTGGGTTAAAAAACCACAAGTCACACCAAAAGCACACATCTTAGAATAAAGATAGCATTAGTTATACCCTACAGATTACAGCTGAATTTAAATATATATTATTAAATATTGACAAAATTATAGGAAATGCACAAAAACTCAATTAAAATACTAAAAATGGAAAAATATTGTCAATATGTCTTGGTTTTAAATGAATATGAGTGAGTGTCCTAGAGATGACTCAGTGGTTAAAGGCATTGGTTGTTCTTGTAGAGGACCTAGTTTTGGGTCCCAGAACCCACATGGCAGCTAACACTCCTCCGTAAATCTAGTTCCAGGATGTCCATCGCCCTCTTTGGGCCTCTTATAGGCGTTACACAGCATGGATGCACTTACATACAGGCATAGCACTCATACACATAAAATAAAAATAAGTTGATTTAAAAACAACAAAGATAAAGAAATAAAAACTAAAACCCAAATATGACTGAAGATGTTAAATGCTCATGTCCAAACAAATGAATACACCTCTACCAGTATTAACACTGAAACTGACAAGGAAAAAAATATGATTATTGCAGCAAGTTTAGGATGAGCAGAGAGTTTACCAGGAAAAATATAATAAAATGGTAACAGAAATCATAGAGAATTACTACTTCATTTGATCAAATTTGATGCATTTCTTTAAACCAAAACCTTTCATAAGTACATTAAAGTGGCAAACTAAAAATCTGGCCATACCCATGACAGATATAAAGAAAGGTTAACATTCTGGCCACTCAATTAAAAAATCACTAATCCCTTCAGAGGAAGGGATATGGACCATTGATTCCGTTCTTTTGTTACTTGATCTAAATGCTACCATTTGGTCTGATGTATGCTCACTGTCTCACCAGCATCCAAGAGTTCCTTTCTCTCCACTCTGAGATGCAGCTGGAGATGTCCTCTGTTCTCACTCACAACCATCAAGGCATCAGAGAGCTGGTGTCAGATTTTCTTTAGACAATAAACAAAGTCATAGACAGCAGAGGAGTCTGTACACACATTTATGTTCTTCTGTCTCATGTCACGTTTTAAAAGTGATTCTAAGTGTTTCCTCGTCACAAAAATCTCTTTTCACTTTGTATAAAGTCTTTTAGAATACATTATCAGAATTTTGCACATAAACTAAGGGAAAGTCACCATGCTCCTTGTGACGACCCACCGCCTACAAAAGGGTTTTCTTTAGCCAAAGGACACACATAGTGCAGGGAGCTCTGAAAAGTGCAGCTTCCTTTCCTGGTGATCTGAGACTCTATCTTGATGGCTGCTCTGTTCTTCCAGAACCTTCGATCCTACGTAATTTAGTGGATGCTGATGAGCAAGGACAAATGCATCCCCCTCATCAGATGGAATTACATGTTATTTTCTGAAAGGAAGTTTCCTTGACCCATCTAAACATCAGCTGGCTTCCATTTTCTGGCAGCTTTCTCTGGATAGCCTTGTTGTTATATATCCCACTTTTTTAGTATTAGGTTTCTTCCTTTGTTGGCAAATGATCTTCTTTTCATCTTTTTCCTCTCGACCTCCATGGAGCCAGACTTGCAATTCTCTGTATGAAGTCAGTAGAAATTGTATGCTCGGAACAATGGTTCGGGGCAGAGAGCAACACAAGGAATCAGCCAGGAGTATATGATCGCATTAGCAATGTCTGTGTGTTTGTTCCTTCCCTCAGTCAAGTGGTTTGTAAGTGGCCACTTGATGTAGTCGCTGAGAAAGCAAACTATACATATCGCTTGTGCATACTCAGTTTCCTAAAGTGATTTTTTTAAGACATAAAGGAATTCAGAAAGACTATTTTTTTTACCAGAGAACAATAATATGGGAATGATCTCTTCTTGTTAAAGCTCAAGTGTAAACTACGGAAACATTTACTTTCATGTTTGCACCAGGAAGCTGCTTATAATATGTTAGAAAGAAACCCCACTTTCACACATTAGTTTTGCTATAAACAATTTCTTCCATTTTGATTCCAGGTTTGACCACTTTTTCTTGACATACTTCTGGCAGATAGATCATACTGAGCTCTGGCACAGGATTTGCAACTGTAGCCTCTACCTAGAGTTTCTGCATTTTAGGTCGCCAGATGACTTTGTCATCTGGAGAAATCTGTTTTTCTTCTATTTATTTCCCTTATTTTTGTAGTGCAGACGATAATGGCACCTGTCCTATGTGAGTGTTAAGTAAGGATTGGTCAAACACTGTGTACAGAGTCTGGGATGTGGCAGGGTCTGCCCTTGTCATTGTTTTTATTGTTATTTTCTCAGTTGCCTATTGGCTGCCGCTATAGTTTGATCTTAAGTTGTCCTAGACTTGGTCCCTAGTCTGTGGCCCTATTAGGAGGGAGAAAGTGGGGGGCAGGAGAGATGGTTCAGAGGTTAGTGATAAGCAGTTGCTGCTCTTCCTGAGCACCAAAGTCTGGTGGTTCACAAGGCCTGTAACTCCAGCTTGAGAGGACCCTCTGCTGGCCTCCACAGACACCTGCACACATGTAGTAGACACATGTTCACTTATACATAAATAAAAATAAACTCCTTCAAAAAGAAGGGGTAAAAAATGGGTCCTGGTGGAAGTAAGTTATGTAATCTGGAGCATGTAAAGGGAATACTGATGATTCACATGCACAGCCCTGCCCCATTCTTCATCCTTGTTTCCTGGTCACCACCAGATGAGCAGCCTTATCTGCTATAATTTTTCTTGAATACTTACTCTAAAGACAGGTGCTCTTGACAAGGACAAAGATTACTCATATTGTCACCTACTTTCAAATACTCCTCTTTAAAATTATGTAGTTTCTGGATATGCCCCCATTTTGACTATGTTTTATTTTGTTCAAAATTCACTCCAAAGTGATTGTACTAAATTATAGTTCTATTAGCTACATTTAAAGATCTTCTATCTTAACAGCTTCACCAACACTTATTGTCAGATATTTTTGTTTGACTACCTTAGTATTCATTTCCTTTACATTAATCCTCTTCTACATCTTTTAACTAATGTGGGCTTTTCTTTTGCTGAGATTAATGTTTTCATCTTCAAGTTTTCTTCCGTATGTGCAGAATTTATAAGAGCACACATGTACAAACTAAAATAAGCAGAACTCCAAACTCATTTTCTTCTTCATAGGAATAATTGTAGCTTAATTACCATTTGCATTATCATTGAAGTCAGAACACAAAGATCAAGAAAACAATAATTTCCAGGGAAACCTTGAGATATTCTCCAACTCACAATCAGAGATGTTTAAGGAATCCGTTACTGCCTTTATGAGAGCAAGAATAAAATCCCACTTGAGTGACCCTTTCTTTTTTCTCCTCATTTAGATGATCTTCTGGGAAAAGTGATGATTTTGGTAACATCTGTATATTTTTTTCTTTTCCATAAGAAATTTAAAATCAAGACAGTACCCAAAGGAAAAGGCAGTGGATATAATATTTGGGGGACTCCCGTATTCTGTATCATTAGCTATTTAGTTGGCTCTGTCTACTTTTGTATCTTCTAATTTGCCAAGATTGGATTTGAGTGACACTTGCTGAATCCAGAGTTCAAGGAAACATATGTCAAGAGAACGATTCAGAAGTTAAACCTATACTCAGTATGTGTTGTGATCATGATATAGTCTGATTCTTCAAGTGCAGTGTGTAGCTCTGGAGTGAGTGGAATGTGCCAGGACATGACCTCGAAAGTCCTCTTCAATCCAGTCCTGAACATTCCTCTAAATAGAGAACTTGAAAGAAGGTCCTGGCACCAATAAGATGGTTTCAAGAAAGTAAACTGGTCTAGTCCTGCTGCCTGTACCCCTGTTTTGTGACTGGGGAAAGGAGAGGATGAGACACGTGATGTCATCCCAACTGCATACCCACAACCCTCTTTATGGGTTATTCCTCCTTCCAAGGGCTATCCTCCTGTAGCTGAAAATCTTCCAAGAAAGGAAACATAACAAAACTTTATTTCTTGAACTATGGTCTCTGCTATCAAAATAACATAAAACTTTGTGACCAGTTTGGAGAAAAAGGTGCTAGAACTTGAACCTTAAGTATTATCTTCCAAGTATTTTACTTTACTTGGGAAGAATTATATACTCTCCAAATTTGGTGCCAGCTACTCACTGTCAGAGTCCAAAGCACATTCTTCTGTTTTTACACAAGACAGCCAACATCTTTTAAAAATAGAACAGTGTTAGGAAATATTCGAAATTTACCTCATTCGTACCTTGCACTGGTGCTTAGACGTGAAAAAGAATGGATTAATTCCAAGGAGTGAGACTATAGGCTTTAGGGCTATAAATTTATTCAAGAAAGAAAAATCACAATCTCTTCTCCCCCCAAATACAAAACATCTCTTTGGATTGTGTGGTGTGTGTGTTTTGGATTGTGCGGTGTGTGTGTTTTGGATTGTGTGGTGTGTGTGTGTTTATTCATGGGTACAGGTGAAGGGAAGAGCTGAAAATACAATGGCGGCTCATTGTGGTTAGTTGTTATTAAAATTTCTCTTTGGGAGAGGCAGACCAACTTAACCTGCCTCTCCCCACTGGCCTTGCAACCCTCAAATCGCCCAGGCCTTGCAACAAACACACAAATTTCTCCACTCACAGTTAGGCAAATTCTAGCTAGTTTATTTGGGTTTACTAACAGAGCAGTGGGTAGGGGGTTACTTACAAAACATGAGCACCTACCCTCCCCTCCGCAAGTTACATTAGTAAATCTACGAGGCTTGGACGATGCGACTTCCCAGTGAACAGATCCAAATGGCCCATGTGGGAAGGGAATAAAAGGCCGGCCCGCTGTCGCCCCCTAGTTTAAATACTTTTAGCCTCTCCTCACATCCAAGGCCAATGGACAGGGTGGGTGGGGCCTAGGACTTTCCCAGCTTCTCTTTCTGCTCAAGGTGATCCTGGGTGATACCACTCTGGGAGGGGTGTTTGTCCACAGCTCATCAGGCTTTTCCCTTGAAGAATCAATCCTACACTAGTCCATATGTTGTCCCTAAGGATATCTTCATCAGTCCTGGCCCTCAGTATTTTAGTGAGCTAGTGCATGGCTTCCTCTTTCTGAGCACTTCAGACTTCCTTGAAATGTTGTTCCTATTTGTTAAAAGTAGATATTGCCTACGGCCCAACCTAGCATCTTGCACACCATGGCTTCTCAGCGATTCTTCTGAATGGCTAAATGAAAAGAAATGTGGTTTGATTCTTTTTCCTCTGACTGTGGGTCCCCTTTCCAAGTGCTCTTCTCATTCATCAATCTGATCACCTCAGTGCTGACTTTCACATTTCCTTACCTATGTGTTTGTGCCTGCTCAACAGGAATGTTTCCTCTTTAATTTGTCCTTTGATGAACTTAACTTCTGTACTATTTTTAAACCATATCTCCAAGGAACAGAACAGAAATGTACCCATATGCTATTTAGATATATAGAGAGATATATAGATATATAGAGAGATGTATACATTATATGCTGCATGTATATATGAGATATAATATGCATGAGGTATATAATATATATATATATATACATATGTATATAAATAAGATACACACACAGAGTCTCAGAAGTATTTCTAGAGAAACCAAATATGATGGGATGGGTGGCTGAGAAGACACAGGAGTGCCTTTGTATATCTCAGAGCAGTTGATCCTTCTTAGCAGAATAGACCATGAACTATCTATGTGTAGCTATGTAAGCAGGCAGAATCTGGTACTCAAATCCCATGATCTCCAACCTTTCCATTTCCTCTGGTCACCTCCTCCTTGTATTCTATTCTAGCAGACATTAGAAAGCAATTAATGTAAGTACTAGTTTAGAATAAAATTTATAACCTCACAGTTAAGTTTTAGATCTCAGACACATCTCACACTACTGGAACATTTCCTGATGAAACTGAACTTGAGAGACCCTCTTCTCTCAAACTCAGTGGAAGAAAATGTGCCTTCTAGGGAGAGCCCCAAATTAGGATGAAACAGTATCTCTAAGGAGCTTTGTTGGATATCTGTATCCTCAAATGCCCAATAACTTACTACATTCATATATGTATATTTTTTCAAAGCAGATTGTTAAAGTTTTCTCTATGATTTTAATGCCTTTTTTTGAGCAAACTGTCTTTTTAATGCATGGAGAAAGTTCAAAGGTTTTGTTCAAAATTTTTCTAAATTCCCATTCATGTTACCCACACAATTACTTGTGATAACAAGTCATTCTGTCCCTTGTGTTCTAATAGTGAGATGAAAACTTGGCTTTATCGGTATCTTGTCTTAGAATATTTGCCTTCATTAGGAACATGAGACCTCCTCATGTTGTCCTGTCTTTCACTGCCTCAGTTTACTATTTCTGTGTGTACAGGCTATATCTGACTTTTTTAAAAGCCATGTTCTTCCCCATTAGATCAGCTCCTTTTTCTTCATTGCATGAAGGCCATCTGTCACGGGCTTCATGCTTCCTTACCTCTTCACTTCCTGATGATACCTACTACTAACCTTCCTGGACCATCACTTTGACTCTAATCCTCTCTGTGACACCAAAAACCTTCATGACCAAAGGCAAGACTTACAACTTACCAAAGTTAAAATACAAGCCAGGGAAGCAACTGTTTGGGGCCAAACAACATTTCCAAGCTTGGCAGCTCTGTCACCTTGGGAGAGCTCTTTGAACTCTCTGGGTTTTTAGTCTACTGATCAGAAAAATGGGGAGAAGAATCACCTCATAGGTCTGATCTGCCCATGGATGAGTTCAGTCATGGAATGTATAGAGCACAGCACCCAGTAAGCTTCAGCAGCTGTTACCTGACTTATTAAGTCAAGTTTTCCTAGGAAACAGCACATTTATCCCACAATATGTTGCCTGTGACTATGTGTCAACCTAACTCACAGGTGTGACAGAGCTTGCAACTGCCCAGAATTTAGCATTTATCATGAATGAACCTTTATAGAAAAATCCACTGAACCATGGTTTAATATGAGGCAGTAAGCACTCAAAAATGTCGGATGCTATTAAACCTCAGTCTTTGGTAACAGTCAGCTGTCCTGGCCAGTTCTCTCATCGTCTATGGCCTGGCTTTTCCAATTTTTTCATTACGTTACTCCCAATTCCACTGTGTTTTCTTAGAGACTACCCTCCTCTCTTTCAGACAATTCGCTGTTCAAGAAACCCCATCTCCACACATACACATATTGCTCCTCTTAACCATATTTGTTCCACTGACCTCACAGAATTTACCTATTCTCTTCTTTTCTGGCTTACTCCTTCCCACACTCACCTCTTTGGTGATTTCTATGCTGAAATACTGCTAAATTTTGCCTACAGTCTGGATCTTTCTATGTCCTTTGGATCTACTTTTCCAGAATAGCTCTTGGCAATCTCCACCAGGTTAACCAATAATCCTTTAATATTACATATGCCAAAACTAAACCCATGCTGTTCTTCCTTAAGAAGACTCAATCATCTACTCCCATCCAGTTTCCCACATTTTATAAGAAGGATATTTGTAAAGAATGTATCTATCAGTTGATTCCCCACAAATAGTAGAAGAATATAAGTTGCTTCAGCACCACAAATTTTCAACTTTTATTGTTTTATCCTTTTATAAATGTCCTTTAGAAAAAAAAAACTATATGGAAACCTACCATTATAGAAGATTCTTAAAGTATGTACACATTATATCATTAAAAGAAATTACCTTATAACAGGTGAATATTGCCCCTACCATAGGCTAGCAAAGTAAAAACTCAATGCTAGGAATAAATTCCTTCTCTTGACCTGGGGTTTTATAGATCTTCAAACACTATTTGCCATTGCCCCTGATCTTGTTACCTACCAGAACTTGATGGTAAGATACTATTGCTGAAGACACTGCATACATAAACAAGGGATACATGAATACATGCACACATGAACAAGAATAAACAAGGAGAAGTTAAGCTAGTGCCGACTTCAGAGCTTCATCTCTACAGGCTACTGTTCATAGTGCATGATACTGAAAGGAAAAGTAATCATCAACTCTATCAAGCTTTGAATCCTATGAACTACACCAACAACTGGCCTGGCAAGATATGTCCAGTGGTGTAATAGTGGTACACATATTATGGGAGTAACTAAACTCTCTAATTGGATTTAAGGTTCACTTCATAGTAAGGAGCTCATACCTGACATTGACATCTGGCTTAGAAACCCAAGGCTAGACAAGTCACAAGGCAGAGAGGTGAGTTTAAGGCTAGTTTTCGGTTAAATAGTTATGGTTATATACTGAGTCCTGATGACTTACTGTTATACTCATAGATTAATGCATCTCTGAACTCTCACCACTGATGTTTCCTTATGCACCCCATGGTGATTAAACACAGAAACCCACAATTTGCCAATATGCAAGGAGTAGGAGACTGCAGAGTGCCTATTCCTGAATGAGACACCTATTATCAAACTTCTTTTTTCCCAAGGCTCAGGGATCATTGTGGAAGTGGAGGGGCGGGGGTTGTAAGAGCCAGAAGAGGTGGATGACCACAAGGAAACAGCTGTCCAGACAGCTGCTCAGTCACTTGTATGAACTCACAGCAATGGTAGCAGTGAGCACAAGCCCCATGAAAGCTCAAACAGACAAGCCCCAGCATAGACATGGGAGATGAGTAAGAAATCCCAAGCCAACCTAAAGAAATTTTGGCAACTGATAGCTGCTAGGAGGGGAAAAATGTCTCTTACAAGGATGGGACTCTTGGTAGGTTAACCAGAGTCCAGTGGTTGGACCCACACCAAAGGATATTTTGGGGCACAAATTAGACTCGATAGGCTTAGATATATTTATATATAGATATAATATATATATATAATTACATTATATCATATCATATCACAGAGTGGGAAGGCAGTAAGTAAGAAGAGGAACTAAATAAGGGAGGGGATTTAAATATCATCAAATTATATTATATGAAAATACCAAAAATTCAATACAATTGTTTTAAAGTCCAATCAACAAGACCTGAAAAATGTCATGTTTTTCTCTTGCTTCTGGGCCACTCATGTGTGGTTGTTTCTGATGTCACTCTGCACACAGCCTTCTACCTCTCTCCCAGCTCACACAGATCAGTGTAGCTAATTACCTTCCATTTAACCAATGTTGTTTTAAGTCTGTACTAACAGTCTTATGATTAAGTTTGTGGCTGCAAAAGACACAGTTTATAACAAGACACAAGTTAGAGGTTGTCATGTGATATATTCAGTAGGTTATGTTTGATAAGAAAGTTCTGTTATCTCAACAAAGTTGTGCTACTTTTATATATGAGTTATGGACAAAATTCTAAAAGCAGAAGCAACCATCTTGATCCTTAAGGAATTGGAATGGTAGTAAAGTTTTTGTCATTATTCTGAGTCACATAGCTAAATCTGTCCTTTCCAGAATAATAAGAATTCTGATTAGGAACTGGCGCTAGTAGAAATTGCTCAGTAAAGTATTAGAACGTTTGCTCATTGATTTTTCAAAGATTCAAGTTTCACATGGGAAGGTCTTCTCCCTCAGTGCACACACATACACACACACCACACACACACCATAGATATGTATTATTTTATACAGGACAGTAGTCACATGCTATTTGCCATTTGCCTTTAATACCAGGGATTAACAATTTTAATATAATACAGTTTGATGATGCAATAGCCACATTTGCCAAACATTCTGTGTATGTCATCCCATATAATTACTGAAGCAATCTTTTATTGTACGTATCTCTCTTGCAACAAATAAAGAGATTCAGACTATAGGGAATGAATCTGTGTCCTATTGTATTTGGTTTGTAAATATTGGGAATCAGGATTTAGATACGAACTCAAACTTTCAGACCCTGAAATCTGTGGCATTCGTCATAATCCTGTGGAGCTGGGCTTGAAACCCAGCACAGTGGCAGTCGGGGCACCTGTCTTGTTCACATTAGCCTTGTGTGTTGCAGGCAATGTCTTAATAAATGTCACATTTTCTACTTCTGAATCTAGCACATGTTGTTTCAACAAAACTTTCCTTGGCTCATTTGTTCTAGAGTAAGATTTTTCTTTTCACCCACACTCCATACCTTTCCCAATATGAGTGGAATGTGTCTTGTTGTTATTAAAACTCTTTTATTCCTTAAGTTTTTGAAACCAAATTACCTCCTCTTTCTTGTATTCTTTTCCATTTGTACATAATGCTGCCTTTTGGCTGAATCAACATGTGAACCTCATTTTGCAGGATTTGTTAAAAATATAATTACAATGCTTCGTGAAGGTTTAGGCCAAATTGGCCTGGATCCTAGAATCTACTCTGAGCAAAACCTCAAGGAATATATGCTCTTAGTAAGGTTTGCTCTCTGGGATTCCTCCCACTTGCTTTGACCTGATATTTTGCTTATTTTGCTAGGCAATTCCTTTGAGGAGGGGAACAGTAGCTTGCCTCATTAAGACTCATCATTTACAAGATGTTGACAAATGTTGGCATTTATCCTGTTAACATAATAAATGTGAGAAAAATGACCATTTGGCATAGATAGTTCGCTGCGGAATGCAAGCATGGCTAAGAATGAGGAAGTTGTGTCTAAGCAGCATCATTCAAGGCTACATATTGGAATAAATATGTTTTGGAAGAAATAATTATTCCTTCTTGGCCCCACTAGTATAATTTTTCTTTTATGGCAGTAGGCAGGCAGATTAGTGAATACAGACTCAAAACCAGAACTCGGAAAAATAGCTATACAAATCATGTTTAATAATTTGCTTTACTTTAATAAAATGTTTGAATTTTTCCTTTTTGGAAGAAAAGAATTACTTCTGCTTAATCTTTTAAACATTTACTTATTCTTTTCATGTGATATATAGTCATTTTGTAATACAATTTTCATGTTCAACTTTATACATCCTTAATATTAAGCAAAATAAATGAATTAAAAACGATGTACACTGGGGCTGGAGAGATGCCATAGTGTTAAGAGCAATGGCTACTTTTGCATAGGACCTGGATTTGGTTCCCAGCACCCACATGGCAGCTAGCAATTGTCCATATTTCCAGTTCCAAGGAATCTGACGTCCTCTCCTGGCCTCCGTAGCCATTGCATGACATGGGTGCACTTATATACATGCAGGTAGAATACTCATACACTTACATAAATAAAACATAATAATGAACAAATAAAACTATTTAAAATTATGTACAATACCAATTATAGAGTTGGTTTATTTTTAATGGAAATCCTTGAATGTTTATTAGGAAATATATGTGAGAATGTAACTTACTTACATTTAAAGAATTTGAATTGGACACTGAATTTCTAGATAGGTACACATACACACTTACACACACACACACAAACTTTGGGATAGTTAAACATAACCGTTAATATTCAGAACTAGCTTGCTTTGCACAGCTGAGTCTTACTGTGCTGCTTAGCATAAACAACTTCAGAGAACTTCAACATCAGATGATACCATTCTGTCATCGACTGACACAAAACAAGACTATCCTATGATTGTGGTTGAGTGCAGACAGTATCCGGAATATTGTTCAAATTACAAAATTATCAACATCCCCTTAGCCTGCCTATATGAAGGACTGCTGCTATGTGAGGAATTTCTTGAGTCTTTAGCTTCATTTGTGATCTTACTCTTTTTCTGTAAGATTATTTAAATACACAATCACAAGACTACCATTCTTCCCAATCCAGGATAACCCTGCTTGCTTTAACCACCTCCAATATCATCAAATGCAAAAGGAAAGCATGTCAGTTCTTTCTAAAACTCCTCTGAGACAACCATGGTTCCTTCTGAGTCAGCAATACAACCAGTTTCTAGAATGCAGTCATTTCCTGGTGCTCTTGGACCCGAGAGTTTGATAATGAACCATCAGAAGAGCATCAAATTACTTAGGAACACAGGACAACTGTTGTGAGAAACAATTTGAGACTTTTTCTTATGTCGTCAATTAATAAGTTTTTATAATGTGTCTGGGAGGAAAGTGCTTAAGCAGTAGTTTGGCATAAAAAGAAACAAAGATGAGAGCAGTTAAGGTGCTTCCTGCTTTATATTTAAAACTAACAAGGTGATGGTGGAGCACAGGAAGGTGTGGGGAGAACATCACTTTGTTAGTGTAGTATTCTAAACAACTAGGCAATTACTCAAATGAACTCACAGCAACGGTAATAACATCCACAAGTCCCAAGTATACTCAGGCAAGACAAAGTCCCAGCATAGTTATAGGAAGTAAGTAAGAAACCCAGCCATACCTGAGGAACTATTGGCAACTGATGGCTGCTTTCAATGGATCAACTTTGATAGAACTATAATTGGGGGCACAAGCCTGATTCTATAAGCATCTCTCTCTCTCTCTCTCTCTCTCTCTCATCTGTCATCTATCTCTCTTCTATCATCTAGGCCATAGGCATACATATACATATACATATACATATACATATATATAATTGGTTGGAGGGTAGTTGGGGAGAGCAGATAGGGGAGGGGATCTAATAATTTTTATATATATATATATATATATATATAATATATTACATATATTATATATGTGAAACAGCAACCACAAAAGCAAAGTCACAATCAGAACCCAGATTTTCTGATTTATCCCTTCAAACTTCATCTGAATACATGAAATTTGATTAAGTTCTTTTCAGCTAAAAACCCAGATTTTCTGATTTATCCCTTCAAACTTCATCTGAATACATGAAATTTGATTAAGTTCTTTTCAGCTATTTAAAGGTCACTGAACATTATTTTTTGTCTGTTTTTCCAAGGGACTGGAGGCTCTCAGAAAGCAATAATCATGAACTTTCATGTACTTGTTACTATTCCTTATTAATGCTTACTAACCTTCTGTTGACCTCAGCTAGAGCATGAGGCAGAGAGGAAAGCTGTTCTTACTGGTAGGAGGAGTGGAATTCTAGAGCACCTAAAAATCTGCATTATTTCCAAGTTCAAGTAGGAAGTCAGTTGTGCTAGCAAGTTTCTGTGTCCCAGTAACAGAGTTGACAGAATTCAAGGAAAGAATACTTGTTCCTACAGGGGCATTTGAAGAAGACAGAAAGAGCCCGGATTGCAAAGTAAAACATGAACCTCAGCTCTGACTCAGGAGACTGGAAAAGGGTACAACAATGAGAGACACAATCCCTTCTCTATATACTCAGATAGGAAAAAGGTCTAAATCTTACAGAATATAGTAAAAAGTACCTGAATCAGTTCTCAACATTAGGAGACAGCTGCAATCCAAATTCAAGAAACATTAAAGATATCAGAGACCAGAGAGAATATAAGATTATAGAAAAATTCTGGGGCCAAGTAGCCATTTACCTACCTTCCTTTAAAAACAAGAACCCGAAGGAGAAGGACACAAAGGGTATACAGGACACCATGCACACGGCCCAGTTTGCCTGGGCAAGGATGGAGAGCACTGAGGCTGAGACAGAATAGGAAATCTGCAGTTTAATAAATATGAAGCACACGTGTGATCCTTTGAGCAGAATATTAAGGAGAGAGAAACCACCAAAACCTTATGACAACCTACTACTATTTAAGATGAATCAGATTAAAAATGTACTTACATCATGATTACAAATTTTTAAATATATACACAGATAAGAACTATGAACATAAGTAAGCATAGTAATATTGGTTACATTTAGCTAGTAGTCATACAGGGAATTAACATTTAGGGTACAAAGGAAAATGCTCATAAAAATCCTCTGAATAATTCCAGTTCAAGCTTATAGTGATACCTCTTCATTCCTTCCTATGTGACCTTTGTCCCCTTCCCTCCCTAGCGGAGGCAGCAGGAAGCACAGACAGAGAGCTAGCTCCAGGCAGGAAACTGCAGCTGGTTGACTTGAGGTTCTTCCTTGGACTCCTTGCCTCTTTCCCATTTACTACTCTCACCACTCAGTTTTGAGCTTTCCAGGCTTATTCTCAGAGCATCTCTTTCAAGGTATACCCTCTACCCTTGCCCACCGCTGTCTTCCTGCCACAACTGGTTTCTTGTTAAGGGAGCAGTCCCTAGTCTTGACCTTGGGAACTCACTGAGGAAGGATCCTTCTGGTGACCTAAGCTTACCTATCTCCTTCCTCCACAACTTGCATCCTGGTAGGCTGGATAGTGAGCAGCTTCTGAAGAGTAAAGCAATGTTGCCATAGGAAAGGAATGAAGCTATCTCTGATACTGAGCGATTACATCACATTTCTAAAAGTTGTGCGAATTTAACTTGAAAGGATATACCACTTAATGTGAAAATAAGTCTTCTCATGCACTCTTTTTAGGGGCCCTAATTTATAATATTTCAAAATTCAGATGCTCATACAGTACCTGAAGTATGCTTATTATTACTACTATGTGTCAATTAAAAAATCTGTCACATGCTTTTGTGGGTGATAAAAGATGTCTCAGAAAATCACAATTAGGAAGAGACATATGTAAAACACTAATATATAAGTAATAAAATAAACCATATAACATAATACTTACATCTAATTATATCATTTTCCTTTAAATATTTGGTCTTTAAAACTGGTACTATATAGAAACAAGGACTTTTGGAGTTTATTGTGTTATCCTTTAGCTTTTTAGCAAATTAAAAATATCCTAGTACATCACCGTTTAAATTATACCACCATTGTTTACAATATACACAAATTTTGTTAATGATACTTTTATTTGGCATCAACACTTGTAATTTGTTCTCAAATATAATTGATGATGAAATAAATTAGAAGCAATTAAATAATGCTTAATGGTATTATCCGTTGTACACAACAGGGATTTAGAATAAACAGGAAGGTTGCTTGGATCTCAGCTTTATTTGGTGTCCAAATATGCTGTTTAATGGTATTTCCAGCTGCTCCATGGAGTCGATGTAAAGAACAGCCATGCTAGGTGTTATTATTTTGACTACTAAACTCATTTATCCTTTCGTTTTAAAAGATACCTGGCAAATGCTTTCTTAGCCAGTGCCAGGAAATTGCCTGGTACTGTGGGTCAAAGAACTCCTGTCCTTAAAGATTTAATGAATTGACTTACAGGAAGTAGACCACTGGCCTGCTAATGTGAAGTGTTCATGCATTAATCTTTGAAGGTGATGGCATGTGGAAGTTTTACTTTGAGGATAAGTTAGAATTTTCTTCTGCTGAGTGATGAACTCGAAGCCAGCCAGTTAGTGAGGTCCTGTGCCCCTTAGCTCCTCACAATCACATTCATTTTCTTCAAAATCACCCTACATCACTATCTAAACCTTATGACACATTATAAAATGCAATGTTCCCGGCATAGGCTACTTGAACCAGGCAAGTGTTCATTCCTCATGAGTTTCAGTGGAAATGCTGCACGTAGCGCAATTGTCTTCAGTTTGGGGACTCACGCTGAGCTGCAGGGAGCTAGCCTTCTGAAGGTTGCCTGCTCAGTGCTTGGAAAAGTCTTTCTCTGTGCTCCTGAGCTTCTGCCCTTCTGATGAGTACTCTGGGCCTTTAGCAGGTTCTATGACTAGTCTCAAAGGACTTTTAGGGCTCATAGTCAACATGAAAAGTTTTGAGTTAATAAAATAACAAGACCAGACTTCCGTAGAAACAGATCCTGGAAATGGCCTTGTCAAATGCTTCCTGAAGCAGCTGAGGAAATTCGGGCTCTGGCTGATTGGGTAGGAGTTTCCGGGACTATGCAGCTTTTCATATGAGAGTTATTTGAATTAATGCAGCCCGCAGTCAATGGGCCCATTCAAGAGGAAATATGACAGAAACTTTGTGGGAAAAATATGCTCTAGTAGCCTTCATTGCATATGAGTTTTTTTTTTTTCATGAAGAAGAGATGAAAATTTGAGATATTTCTCATCTTAGTAAATATTCTCAGCCACACTTTTCGGGGAGGATATAAAAACAAATAAAAATGCGTTTTTACATTGTTTGAACATAGATAGATGCAATTTCATTAGGAATTAACATTTTTGGAAATAGTGCTTGAGAACTATCATCAAAGTTTAACCCACAGAGCTACAGCATAATCTATTCATATCCATGAAGGCAAATCTCTGAAAATGATTTTACTCCTGATCGAATCTTTCTACTGTGAAGTTTTCTTGGGATATATTTGGGTTTTGTTTTGGAAGATGATCTTTAAATGTATCTGAACAAGCAAGGCAGAACAATATAACATGTATTGTCAGTGACAATAGGAAACGCAGACTCTCCCATCTTGGAGAAACAGAGGCCTCAGATTTGTGCTGGAGAAATGATCTCATTTCAGAGGTTAGGAGTTTATGGAAATTGATATGTGAATATTTGAAAATTGGAAGCTTTGCTGAATATAGTCACTTTATTTGTATGCTTTAGTACACACTCTTATTTTCTTTCATGCTTTTGTTTGCTTTTGGGACATTGATAACCTCAAATAAAAGACTAGCTACTATCTTAGATCAGACAACTTCAGCATAGGAAAAATTCACAACATGGCTTCAGAAAGTCCGTTTACTGCCTTCAGTCATAGAGAGCAAGGTGCCCTCCTATAATCAAATATATACAAATACTTAGCATCAGGTCCTCACACTATTCCTAGAACTAATGATGCTTTGTGTTTTAGGGTGAAGTTCATTTTGTTTGTGAGATGAAAGCATCTCAGTAATAAAGACTCACACTGATAGGAACACAGAAATTGCTCTGGGCACATTACTCCCTGCTCTGTTTTAACATTGTTTTATGCAAAAATTTGATTACTAATAAAGCAAAATCTAAACAATACGGTGTTCAGTTGTCTGTTGCCTGGCATATTTGTAGATCCTTGAATGACCTAAATTTGAACAAGGCTAGATTCTGTTGGCTTAGACATTCTGCATGAAAGTTGACCAGGTCCAGTTAATTAGCTTTGGATGTTAAGTGAGATTCTTTTAAGGCTGAGTGATGAGGAGAAGGTGGGCTTATGAAGGTGACGTGACATTAATGATGCTGAACCAAGAGTGATTATTAATGTGGGTTACTTGCAGCTAGGTGGGAGTCTGGGGACAGAACAAAAAGGTAAATGGGAAAGCACAAGCAGAGAGGAGATGTGTCCTTTATCACAGATGCCTCAAAGAGTCTCGCTTCCTTTCATCCTCAACAGTATATCTGTTGCCTTCCATCACTGTGTGGCTCCTCAGGACGTATTTGGAAATTAAAAGGATGATGATTTAATGTTGGCGGAAGCATGCTCTTGTCAGTCTTCTTTTAAAACTTTTCTAATTGAATTTTTATGCATTTCATATAATACCTCTTGCTCATATCTAGATCCCCTCCCCGATCGACTGGATTTCTTGCATTCTTCCGTAAATGTTAAGGCTTAGCCTATCAAGTTGCCTGGTCAGAATACATAGTAACAAGCCTTTAAATAAAACCAACTCTCCCTCACCCAGCAGTGATCAGTTACCAGTAGTTCCTCAACTAAGTTTCTGGATTCTTGCTCATTTCCCCAATTCTGTGCTGTTTTTTTTGTCTCGTCCGAGTTGGTGTTGGTCTTGTGCATGTTATCACCATTGCTATAAGTGACCATGTGCAAGTTCCTTGTGGTCATCCACCATTCCTGGCTTTTATAGTCTTTCCATCCCCTCTTCTTCAATAGCCCTCAAGCCCTGTGTGGCAAATGTTTAATATGAGTCCTATCCAAGGGACATGCACTCTCCAGTCTCTTATTTTCTACACTTTGGCCAGTTGTGGCTGTTTGTGTTAATCACCATCTTTTGCATGAGTAGCTGCAGTGCTGAGAGTTGAGAGGCGCATTAATATTCTCTTTGCCCCTGTTCCTCTATATTCCCTGAGACATAGGTGTAGAGGTTTCATTGTACATGTGTCACTTAGGACCGGGCAGCTTACAAACATTCTGTGTTTGACCAGTTGTGGAACTCTGTGATAGTTGCCATCTGTAGCAAAAAAGAAGCTTCTTTGGTGAATGGTGAAAGCTATACTTGTATCTAAGAATTTGGAGCTAAGATCCACAAATGATAGAGAACTTATGTTGCTTGTTTTTCTGAGTCTGTGTTACTTCCATTAGTATAAAAATTTCTAATTCCAATCATTTACCTTCAAATTTCATTTTTCTTTACTGCTGAGTGGAACTCCATTGTGTAAATATATAAAGTGAAGTCTAATGTTCTAGGAAGTATGCTAAGTTTACTAACTCTATAAGTTTATTCATTCTTTTTGAGAATTTTTTTGAGAATTTGTTTATTTTGATTTTATGTGTATGAATGTTTTACCTACATTTATGTAAGAGCACCATGAGTTAAATGTCTACGGAAGCCAGATGAGGGCATTGGATCCCTTGGAGCTATGGACAGTTGTTAGTCACCATGTAAGTGCTGGGAACCAAATCTGGGTCCTCTTCAAGAGTACCCAGTACTCTTAACTTCTGAGCCATCTCTCCAGGCCCAAGTTTCTTAATTCTTAAGTAAAACTGTAAAAAGCCTAACCAGGATAGACCTGTGACATGGTTTTCAATTTCTTTTCGAGTTACTGCAGAGATACTAGGTTCACAAGGCTATTCAGCATTAGAGTGATAGTAGCCATTGCATTGTGAGTTAATTTGCTAGGCTACAATAAAGGACTTCAGTTCTCATCACCACTCTCACCTTGTACATCATTAAGCTAACAGACATCATTATCACTTTGTAGTGACACAGATGAGTATCCAAAACTCTCTCTTCTTTCTACTAACTTATCAACTGCCAATTCATGGTTTTGATGTCACTTTGTTACATTTTTCTTTCATTTACATAAAAGCCTGTTGCATAAAGCAGCTGTTTCAGATCTTGTATGACCAAGTTCAATGAAGATATTTGACAGGTTATTTACGGAGAAGTCAGCCTCAGTTTCTTCTACAGAATGTTAGCTTTCAAAAGGCGGCAGTATCTATCCAACCCTTTCCCTCTACCTCTGCTTTTACTGCCTATGTCCTTGACATAGTGCCTGCCGTATAGAAGGCTCCTGACAAATTTCATTCACATAGAATAAACTTCAGCTTCACATTTACCACAGCTCTGAACCCTGCCGGCACCATCCTTTCCTGAGAATAAGTAGCCAAGCAGCCTCTGTCAATGACAGCACTTGAAAGGAGAAGGAAAAGTCAGCTCTCCCTTCTCCATCTCTTTAAAAACACCAAGCAGCTCCATTCTTTCAAGGGTCAATTAACAATATTTAATATATTCTGTTCTGCAAATGAGTTGTCTGGAATTCAACAGCCTATTAGTGACAATTGAACAAAGTCAACCCTTAGTGTCTTCTTGAAGTAGGCACAAATAATATGAATCACAAAAGAGAGAGTTGTTAAGTCATGAGAAACACAGTTAACAAGATATTTTTAAAAGCCTAGTTATTGCAAAGAGCTCTTAAGCTAATTATGCTCAGAACAATAGCTGCTTCTTTGGTTCATAAGAGGCAGTACCTCCTTTAACACAGGTATGGCTGGGGTAGGATGTACTACTTAGGAGGACACTCATAGTCATTACTCTGGGCACTCAGCTCTTAGACAATAATATAGATACCTGTCTCAAATTCTTGCTCCACTTATGGAAGATTTCCTCAAACTTCATTAAAGGTACTTAAGCATTAAGGAATGATCATTGTCAGCATATATATGTACATATTCATGCAAAGAGTGACATTTTAGGTTGTTACGTATCATTTTCATTTGACTAAAAGAAATTGCTAAAATCAAATTCTAAGTCAGGAGTTGAAAATGTAGACTAAAACGCCTTTAGCCACTCATAGGCAGAGTGCTGCCTTTCTAAAGACCTAGTTCTCATAGAGGTCAGCGGTCAGGGTAGTGCAGCTTCATTCTGGGGCTGAGTCCTAGACTGCACAATCTAGTTTTCTTTTTCTCCCCTCTAGCTTTCACTATCTCATTCCGTAGGATTGCCAGTTTTGGCAAGAGCAAGTTCGTTTACATTTTAAACTGAATTTTAAAATGGTCTTTGGAAATCCTACCTTTCACGACAATATGAACAACCCTGGGGGATGTCATGCTGTGAAGTGGACCAGGTAAAGAAAAAATATCCTGTACAATCACTTATAGGTATGACTGTATTTATATGTGGAATATAGAATAATTGAATATAGAGTGACACTGATGGTAAAAGTAGTTATTACAAGAAGTTGAGATGGGAGGGAGTGTCAACTAGAACCAACCTTTGATCATAGAAAGACATACAAAACTAAGAGTCAAAAGGGGAGACATGCTCAGTGGTCAAGAGGACTTACTGCTCTTGCAGAGGACCCAGGTTGCATTTTTAGCACTCACATCAGATGGCTCCCAACCACCTGTAACTCCAGTTCCAGGGGATCTGCAGCCCCCTGGCCTCCAAGAGCACCTGCAGGTGAATACTGCATGTAAAACTCACACAAGCATACACACATACACGTAAATAATGACTAGGGGTTACACGGATGATGGTGTAGATAACATATTACATTGTGTTTAGAAGATTGACAGAACTATGAAAGACGGATATGTTAAGCTGCTCATACACACACACACACACACACACACACACACATATATATATATATATATATATATATATATATATAATACTGTTGGTAGCTTAAGAAATGGTATTCCTTTATCTTAAAATGTTAAGGAAAATGTGAAGATACTGGTAAATTCTGTTTCTCTATGTTAGAGGATTATTTGAAAATATTTTGACATTCTTCTTTCTTCTGCCTGCCTGTCACTCTAAATTGATCACCTTATATTTTAACACTTTTTCAACAGCCCATTCCAAACTTTTCCTCCTCCCCTTGGCTGCGTGAACAGTGCTAGAGGACACCCACCAAGCTGCCCATGAAAGCACCGCAGCACATACTCTTCAGGAAATTCACACTTGTAAGGTTTCTACTGTTGATTACTCAGAAACAGAGTTGGAGGGGAAGGCAGTCGTATTCCCGGGTCATGTGGAGTCAGCAGTCCCAGAAAGTATTGGCTTTTCTTGTTCAATACAACTCTATACAGTGGCTTGTTCAAGGTGGAATTGCCAGTTATTGAACCACCACATTTTTAACCCAGGATTATGTAAAAGTCCACTTACTTCATGTTGGTAAAGAGTTATTCTGTTTGGAGGAGGTCATATGATTTTCTTTCAAAACTATAAAAAACTCAACCTTTATTTACAATCTTTTAATACAAATGTCCATGACTTTCCATTATGACAGTAGGATCTTTTACCATTTTCCCAAAAATCAAGTCGTTGATCAGAAATAAATTTGATGATAGCAACCTTTTGGTTTTGATAGATTTAGACTCCTGTTAGAATAATAAGGATTCAGGGGGAAATGTAACTATTTGTGTGTTATAGCTCTACGTACTTTTTTAGAACAACTATCATATTATTTTGAAAGTTAAAGATGCTAGAAAACATGGGGTTTGCTTAAAAGAATTTATAGTTAATTTGGAAAAAAAAGTATAATTCATCAATGAAATTCCAACAAAAAAATAATGTGTTCTTTCTAGTGAAGGAAGGGGTAAGCATTTAAGCATGGAAATTCAGGCATTTACATTTCTAGCACCTGCAGATCTGGGAGGAGAACAGGTCAGATGGGAAAAGCATGGGGAAGGGCAAGAGTGAGAGAAGGCAGTAGTAGGTATTGTCTACTTTGATGTATGAGGTCTAGTTGCAAAGGTGCATTGATCTAAGGTGTAGGAGAATAGAAGGAATCACTTATGCCACAAGTCTGTACTTAGTGCAACATGGAAAACCCCTGAATATACTCAATGGGAAAGAAACACGTTGAGAATTCTGCATTTGGAAATGTATTTTGACCAATAGGTGTAGTGAATTAGAAAGAGGAAGAAATGAAGATGTTGAGACTCATTAGGAGGGCATTTCAACAGTCAAGATAATAAGATTGAACATTGGGAATGCTGAATGTTCATACTGGGAATATCACCAAACTTTTATAGTGAGTAAGCAGGAAGTGACCTCATCTGTGAAAGGACAGAAGCTCAAAATGGAGTCACAAATAAATGTGGGACTAAGAAAGTGATAACAGAAGGCAGGCAACCAAAAATGGAACCTTGACCCATTCTGTATTGAGAAGGAGGTGGAGAGAAATGAATTGAGGACTATCCCCTTTCAGAGAGTTTGAAATTGTACAAATGTGTGAGAACCATCAACATCTGACTCTGCAGGTCACATCTGTAAAGTGCTGTCCCGTGTCGGTATCTACTCCCATTACATTGTCATTATTCAGTGGTAATCACATCAATAAATTCAATCTATTGGAACCTGGAATGTGAAAAACAGAACAAATATTAATCAAAACCAATCAATAAGATCTGTTTGTAAGAGCAATCATTTAAATACACACATGATCAAATATAAACCAAGAGTTATCATCTAATTACAATGCCAAGCAAAAATTGTCATCTTCAATTAACAACACTGTGTATTTTAACAGTCTTAACTCAGCTATTCGGTGCATAGAGCTTTTATTTTGGATTCAAAAACATTCACATTAAATGCTGGCAAAAGATATCTATATCTATAACTATATCTTGACCTCAGAGGAGAATTCAGAGAAATGTAAATATCTCAAATATTCACATTTCAGGAGTCATTGGGTGCTCTCCAAGTTCTTTGTTCTTCTAACCAATACGATCTATTTTTCCCAAACTGGGTTTGAGTTCTTATTTCAAAATCTTTTGTATGCAGGTAGTGTGAGTGGGAAGAAGATACCAGCATCTCTGTTGGGTCCAGTGCAGCATCCAAACAAGTTTCCATTTACAAAATCTATACTTTAATAATAACATCATGATCACAATACTCTATCTTCAAGCTGCAACGATCAAATCAGCCCTAAGTCTGTTCTGTGTTTTTTAAAGTAGGTTTAAAAATTGTATTATATGGAGGACAGGAATTCTACTTTAGAGAATGGTAAAGTAAATAAAATGGTTTGAGATGTTTATGTTAGCTTCCTTACCTACCTGAAAATTCAGAGTTTATTTCTAGATTGCTGTCTTCTTTACAGTGATTCTTTATAACAGGAGTAGTAGTCATTTTTCTTGAATATGGGTGGAGAAAACGACAAAGGACGGACGTCTTAAGATGACAGTCTGACAGGGTTTAAATCAAGGAGGATCTCTTTCTTAGTAAGCACGAAGATTAAACAGACTAATGAATCAACACTCTGGACTATCCACTCCTGGGAGGCTACATCAGAGTCCCATCAACCACAGTCAGGTCAAGGAATATTCCTTCCTGTCAACTGGCAATCTCCTGCTGTTTTGCTGAAAGTCTTGCTCCTCTCTGGGAAATTATGTAATGGAGACAGATGTCACCCTCCTAGTTTCCATCCCTTCCCAAAAACTGTCCTAAGATCTCTTAAACCAAGAAGGCATTGTAAAAACAATAGTTTTGTATATTTTGCACTCTGAAATCAGTTCCTTTTTACTATCAGTCCATTTTAGTTTGAACAGAGGAAACTTTGTCCCACTTATCTAAATGTCGAATAAAAAGGCAGTTTCCAATAAGCCAACTGTCTCCAGAGTCAACTAGAAATGCCTTGATCTGTCACCAATCAGTGAACGTGAATGGAAATTTAAAGGAACTTAAATCTTAAAGCTTTCAAGAGGGCTTGGAGTCATGCCCCTGCTCACCTCCCATTTATATTTCTGGATTAATCAAAGCCAATGCGTTTTTTAAAAATATTAATTTTATTTGAGACACTGGTAAATGCTCAGTGCACAGAGAAGCATACATGCAGTTGTTTTTTTTTTCCCCCTTCTCCATCAGCCAATATCATTCTGGAAAAACAAGTTTGTGAAAATAGCATTGAAGTTACAAAGCAGATATTAGATTTTTGTTCTAAAATGAATCTCCATGATGCCTATCTTAATGAATAGGAGATAGAAATTTCTTTTAATTAAACAATGTATTGTTTTGATTAAATAAACTTCATTTTGCCTCATTGGCACCTTTTAAGCATGGGCAACTTTTGTCTCCTGTACTCCATTGTTTCCTGTGGCTTCTGTGCTGACATTTTCAAGCAAACAGAACAGCATCTCAGGAGTTCTCGTTGCTCCATCTTAATACGAAGTTGGTATCTGATCTTCGACTCATTAAATGACAGGAGCTGTCATCTTCATAACTCTTTAACATTGCAGACCCATCCTCAGCCTCTCTACCACATATTGTTCCTTGGAAAGTTTGAGAACCATAGCATGACAGAAAACAAATGAAAGTAGCAGGAATAAAAGTAAGGATTTAATTTCTAGAGCACAAATATGTTTTTTTTTCTGGACCACCAATTGTTTGTATCAGGGGTCTCTAAATCCATCAACAAAAAATCCAAATTGTATTAATTTCAGAAATTAGGCGTATAATCTAAAAGTTAAAATGTAAATGTTCTGCGATTTGCTTTGGTTTTTGGAACTATAAATCTGTTTAGTGAACCAATGGAAACTGAGACAGATTTAACTTGCCAGGGACCAATGCTATTTTATGGATTGTGCATTTGAATGTTGAAGAAATGTAGAGTAAGGGACGATCTCTGAAGCTGGTGATCAGAAGGAAGCACGTATTGGGTAGGTTAGCCACAATGAAGAAAATGATTGCAGGTAGGGGACTTGAAGTGGGCTGTTGTGGAAAAGCCCATCAAGGGTACTAGCTGAAAGCAAATAAACTACTTCCATGCCCTGAGGAAGAGCTCCTTTGACACTGGGAAAGCCGAGGTAGCTATACACTTCTTCCTTCTGAATTAAATTGATGTTTGTTTTTTATTCGTGAGGGCTGTTTTCCCCTCTGAAGCTTTCATTTTCTCCATAGACTGACAAAAGGATGTGCCCAGTAGAAAACAATACGAAGCCTAGAGATCTCCAGCAAATCTGTTTTGTTGTTGCACCTATTTCTCTGGAGTTTTAGAAAATGCTAGTCTGTGACCACCCCTCCGGTCAGTGGGAGAAGCCATCACTGCTCTAAACAGTTCCTCACTTTAGTAAGGTGGAATCATCCTGAGTCACAGGGACAGTGACTGCTGAGCAGCAGACATCCATTACTTGTGCTTGTAGAAAGCAGTGGAGAGAGCACCTGGAAGGAATCTGAGGCTTGGCTCTTTCACTGAGCAAACCCTTGTCAATATTTCATGCTCCTCAGTTTCCCTACAGTAGAGTAAGGAGGTTAAGTTGACATATCCTAAGGTCACTTTCATAAATCTTTTATTATCATTTTATATTTGTTTCCAAACTTGGAACAAAGATATGACAAAAAGTTTTTTCCTAGTATAATATATAATTCATGAAGATGCGAACGAAAGTAGAAAAAAAAATGCCAAATAACTTGTGGTGTCTTCCTGGCCAGGCCAGGCAGCATAACCCTATAATCCTAGTTATTTGGGTGACTGAGGCAGAAGGGATCATAAGATCAAGGCCTATCTGGGCCATCAAGTGAGTTCCAAAGCACTTAACTAGGCACATTAACTAGATCCAGTCTTAATAAAAAAATTTTTTTTAAAAAAGGAGGGGAAGGGTTGGAGATAAAACTGTGTGGCAGAGTACTTGTTTACTGTGTCTAAACCCTGGGTTCAATCCTTAGTATAGAAAGAAGTCAAAGTAAAATAAAAATCTTTTTTCTATCTTTCGCATCATTCAAGTAGAAACACCTGTAAAGAACAGGGCAGGGAGAGTACCCAGTCTGGCACCCTTAGCATGAGGACTACCATACCAATCCTCTGCCCAAACAACTGATGTTTCAAATTGGACTAAGTGAGGGACTATGCTCTTTAGCAGGAGGAGACATTTGGGAATTTGGATTTGAAGCTCATGAGGGCACAAAAGATAGAAATAAAGATTCTTAGGAAAGCTGGGCTCTTAAGGGCTTGACATTAGAACCCACTCCCTAAAGCTCTTTCATAAGAAAAGCGAAGTTACTAAGTCTGCTGCATTTACCTAGTGAAACTGTGATGATCCTCAGAATCTCAGATTCCGGCCTCCTGATCTAGCCTACTGATAGCACTTCCACTTAATTAGTCAAATTGATTGAAAACTTAATTACAGATGTTCCCACACAAAGGGGAGTTATGATAATCACACATGCAAAGCTTCAGGGATATCAAGGAGAAGAGGGCCACATTCACGATCGCGTAAAGACTGAGCAAACTAGTTCTCTTCAGAATGTGCTCTTTTCATGGTAAAATCACTTCAAAATGAAGGCACTTGGTTTTAACATTAATCTGGTAGGATTTGAAATGTGAAGCAGGGTTTCAGGTAGAAGTGGAGAATCTCACAAGTGTTTTAGCAACACACCTTCCTCTTAACTCAGAACCTGGATACAGAAACCTCACCTGAAAATTCCCAGGGAAAATACAGAGTTCTCTTGAAGTCATTAGGAAATATAAAACACCCTTCTGTTGTCCTGGGATTTCATTTACACACTCATGCTGGTATAGACTGGAATTATTTGTGCACAGTTCGAAGTAGAACTCAGAAAAAGATACTTCTTTAAAAAGAAAGTAAGGCATTGTGGGGATTGAGTTTAGGGGCCAGAGACAGAGGGTCACAAACAGTATGAAATTAAAGAAGATGAAGGGCTGGAGAGATGGCTCAGCATTAAAGAGCACTGGCTGCTCTTGCCAAGGACCTGAGTTCGATTCCCAGCACCCACATGGCAGCTAACAACCATTAGTAACTCCATTTCCTAGGGATTTGTAGCAAACAGAAGCCTGCTTCTGACCTCTGAGGGCATTGTACAACCTGAGTGCACCTACGAACATGCAGGCAATGCACTCATACACATGAAATACAAATAGTAAATAAAATTTTAAAAGAAGTTAAAGATAAGAAGAGTAATAGGCAAATGCCATTTACTTAATTTTCTCCAGAAAGTATATACAGTTGTTGCCAAAGACATTTTATAGGAAATCACATACAAAAAAAGTGTCTTCTTGTAAAAGTGGTTATATAAGGAGTTCCATAATGGCTACGTTTACTGCTTACTCATGGTTCCCTGGAAGTTGGGTAGCATGCATCTTAACTAAGTCATCCTGGAAGTCCACACTGTTGCCATGTTGACAAACTTTTATCAGGCCTTCATTGTTATTCTCTTCAGCCATGCATCTCAGGACTGACATGTCCCACATCAAATACCAAATTCGAAAGACATAGAAAGGGTAACACAACATAACATAACACAGCCTCTGGTCTCCTTTCACACCAACACAAACACTCCAACCTGTAAGTAAACCAGACAGTCTTGAGGAAGGAGTAAAAACAAGCTTACAATCTTTGTAACTTAATTTCCAAACTTCAAATACTATTTTTATGTCAGAATAATCATTGCCATTTTCCTTTCAGTGTTTCTGCAAGTCGGTCATTATGTCAGATGACCTTCATATTTGATGATTCTTTCTAAAGAATTCTGTGATGGTCTATATTAATTGTCATCTTGACAGAATCTAGAATCACCTGGGAGATTTGTATGTTCACTTCAGATGATCTTGATTACTTTAATTGATGTGGGAGCATCATTGTGGGTGTGACCATCCTCTGGGTGGAATTCTAGACTAAAGGAAAGAGAATGTGAAACAAGTAGCAAGTTTGCATTCCTTAGGCTCTGTTCTCTGACTGTGGATGGCAACATCATGTGACCAGCTACTTCAAGCTCCTGCTGCCTTGACTTTCCTGTCATGATGGACTGTACCTTGAAGTAGGAACTAAAATTAACACTTCACTCTTAAGTTATCTTTGACAGGTATGTTATCATAGCAACAGGGAAAAAAACTAAGAAAAATGAAAAATTAAGTAATTGAAAAACTGAGCTAACATATGCCTTGTTGAATGACATAATTCTAACAAACCAAACACATATACACATACACAAATTCCCCCCCCCAAAAAAAACACAGCAGAATAGAACACTTGGCTATCAATACTCATTCTACCCATGATATTTAGTAAAATGCCTTTGTTTAAGCTTAAAAATATTTCTATAAAGAGTATTCTGATCTTATCAAAAAATAGAAATGGATAAACTTTCTTTTATTACTTGTTTGTCCATTCTAAAGATAAAGTAAAATAATTAAAAGTTATAATTTCCTTTAAGTTAAATACAAAAATACGTAAACATTTGAATGAAAAGTTAAACATAGCTTTTACTTCTCCACAGTCAACATCTCATCAGATTCACAGCAGAAATAACCGACTATATCAAAGATTCTTAATTGGATTAGCATTGATATAATCTCTTGAGTACACTCCTTTGTCAGGTGAAGGCTTTGTTTATTAGCTCAAAGGAAACATCAGCTTGGGAAGCATCTCAAGTCTTTTCCTACGCAGGCTTTTTAGACAAAGCACAGACAGCATGTGCAGAGAGCACAAGGTCGTGTTTTTCTTTGGAAGATGCAGAATAGGAAGAGAGAATGACCATAACTTATTTCCACTTCCCATTAAGAAACAGGTTCTCATTAAAGCCAGTAGCATATGCTTTGTAGGTTTAAAAAGGTTAGCTGACGATGATATTCTTAGAAGCTGTGTTGAGCTCTCTTCTGGCTAGAGCTACCAATGGTTATCTGCAGCTCTACTTCCATCTTTAAATATGGTATTTTAAAGACTAAGGAGTGCCAAAGCTGATGTTTCCATTTCCAGTGTTACCAGGAAAATTGGAGGAGGGGTCCAAAGCTGATCATGAGGCAAGGGTTCATCCTCAGTATTTGGTAAGGTTACTTACTAATCTAATCTAATATAGTCAGCTGAGAAGGCTTTCAATGTACATCATTTTATCTTTACTTCAAAGAAATAGTCATGTGGCCTTTTCAAATAATAAGTAGGACACTAAATTTAAGGCTACAAGTATTCTGCTATTAGTGTGGGCCATGCTGCGAATATGTGGAGTGTACTCAGAAACTGTCTCTGTGAAAGGAATGTTTTCAGTGTGACACCAGTGTTGCTGTTATAGAAGCCACCTCCCCCACCACACACACACACACCTGGCTCCTCAGGACTGCATTTTAGTCTTCTATTACTACGTAATAAATCACTGAAAACTTAGTGACATAAAATATTGTCTGCCAAATTCCAAAGGTCAGAATTCATAGATCACAGTTGGAGGCTTTATTCAGGGTCACACAAGTCTGAAATCAAAATGTTCCTATCTGCAGCTTGAGGACCTTTCCTGATCTTCTGGTTATTTTCAGAGTTGAGGCCTTTTAGATTAGAGAATCAGTGGTCAGCTGGTGATGTCTCAACCACTAGCTCCTTCCCTGAGAGGATAGCCATGTGTGCTCCCCTTACAGCCCCTCTCCCCCCACTTTTTTTTTTAAAGAATCTGAAGATGTAGTAGTGTAATGCACTCAGTCCCAAGAAGGACTATCCAGTCCTGTTCCTAGGCCCCTTACACTCAACCAGGAGTTATGCAGGTGTGAACAGCCAGTGGTAGGCAGCGCTCCCTGAATTTTGCCTTCCATAGCCCTGTGCTAGCACAGCACACCCTGACCTGCCTTTTCTCACAAACTTGTTCGCATAGATGCTAAGTCCAGAGAAGTTATAAAGAGGAGCCATAGCTTGCCCATAAGTCCTCTGACACTTCACTCTTGGGATGCTCACACAACTGTAAACTAGCCTCTGTGGTTGGCCTGAGTGTTAACTTCTAACTTAATCTGTGTTAACTTTTAACTTAATCTTCTCCCAGAAGTTTCCAGTCTCTACACAAGTGGCCACGAGACTTTGTCTAACTGGGATTCTACCATCTCCACAATTTATTGTGTGCTACAGGGCATTCCTGAAGTAACTTTTCAACCTGCTTCTATTCTCAGGTTATGTCTTAGCTGATGACAATGTTAAAGGGAAGTTCGGTGTTCCCACTCTTGAGTTCTTAGCCTTATTAATAAAATAATTTAGAAACAAACTTGGACAGAAAATCCAGGACAACTTTATTAGAATTTGGGAGAAAAATAAGACGGTTGTCAAGACCGTGAATCACAGCAGTCACCAGGGGAAGGGAGGCAGACGGGAATTAGAAAGAAAGTCATGTGTTTTTGAATCAGGGCCCAAGGAAGCTGCCAGGTTCAGTCACATTGATCAACAAGCAGCTGCATGGCAGAGGGAAGAGAAGGCTTGGGGAAGAGAGGCAGGACTTCAGAGAAAGAGTGAGAAAGTCCAGAGTGTCAGGAAAAGTATGCTTGGTTTTTGCTAAGTAACCAAAAGAAAAAGACAAAAATCACAAGGAAAAGAAACAGTTGAATTTTTCTGAGTAACTCAGAAAGGCATGCAGACCACATAGTGGAGGCTCTTATGGAGGAGGAGCTTCTGAAGAGGATAAGTTCATTATCTCATTAAGAGGTTAATTATTCCTCCTTTCTACTTAGCATGCCTTCATTTGAATCAGATGCCCTTGGAAGGGGGTGGGAATCCAGGCCAGATGACTGACAGGCCCAGCTGGATTTACTGTTAGGGACGAAGACAATAGTATGTAATGTTCTGATCTTTGGAGCAGATCAGAAAGTCATGTCTCCACTCAGAGCCTGTAGAGTCCAATCCTTTGACCAAGAGGAAGTAACTTTCCTTTAATGGTACTCAAATAAGCCCTGTTATATACATTTGCTTTTTCACAGGATACTTTAAAGCCTAAGGAATGGCAAAGCTGCTTCCCTTACTTGTGCTACAAATCAGGGTCTAGATCCAAGCATGAACAAGAGTCCATACTCAGTGACTTCTTAGAACTACTAATCCTTGCCCAAGTACCTAACAACAAAACCCCTCTAAAAACTTGAGTGCTATTTGTTCCCAATTCCATTTGATGAATTCTCAGGTTCTGCTTTTTCATTACAAATACCCACCCCCTAACCATCCTTTTTCTCTTGACACCCTAAATCTGGGTCTTTATCAGTTATCTGCATTTCTGCTACCATTCACTCTTGCAGTCTCTGCAACAGAGAACAGCACATATTGTCCATGTGGAGGGGAAAAACATGCAACACTCTTACATAAAACCTTTAATGACTCCACAGTCATAAATGATGACATGCAGCTTTCTCTCTAAGATACCAACAGCTTCAGACACCTGGAGTCTTCTTGTAGTGCCAGCCTCACTTTCCCTCTTGATGTTACGTACACACCAAATTATCCTACACATTCTGTCTTGTATAGTTCATGTTATAGGTACTCAATTATCACCTTGAGATGTACTTGAAATAATTATGGGCATTTATCGACTCTGAGCATGTAGTTTCCATTACAATTTTTAAAAGTGCAGTATCATAGAAATGGTTGAACAGGAAATTGATTCATTCTAGAAAGTACATCCTTAATCCAATAAGAACAAGCCTTTGAAATAATATTTGAAGACAAGAAATAAGATACTGTTATTTATTCTTTGTAAAACCAAAAATATCCAAAACACACTGAAACACTCCTGTAATTATTGATATTTTCCATTAGCTACTTGCCATTATGGTACCTGTCTATGTAATGGTATATGGAATGATTGCCATATCATGCTTATGTCATTAAAATGTATATTAGAGAAACCTGACCAGATTTTATAGACTTTAGAGTTTACAAACTGTTCCTCTATATATTTTACCTTTACAATAATCAGTTGAGTTTGGATTTCTATCTGTTCTGTAAAATTGAGATAACGAGAATCATAGTTTTAAGTGATTTATTCAAATGACTAAACTATTTAAGGCTCCATGTTTCTCCCTTGTACTTTTGTGGCCTTTCTTTTTCTCATGCATGCCAATTCCCATATCTTGTGTGGAAAATTATTAATCATGCAAAATTTATTTGCTCTGAACATTTGTCCAGAAAATATTTATCTAGGCAGCAGTGGATCATGACTAAGCTGTGTGAGTCATCCCTGTTGTTTGTAGTGACCACTGCCCTCTCCAGGGATCTTGCATTCTCACATTTTCACATTCTCTTTGGCCTCAGCTTAGTGAGCCCTTCCTGGAATACCTGGTATCAGACTGTGGATGATGCCTGAGCCATTCAGGAAAGATGATAACCACCCTGCTGGCTCCCCAGAGGGCTCAGACACACCTGAGTGATGCAGACTACATGAATATATCTCAGAAGAACACAGAAAGTAAGAGAAGTCTGTTCTTAATGCTGTTTCTGATGGGTCATCCACTCATTTCTCTTATTAACAGTCCCTCAATTTGTAGGTAGGGCATTATGAAGGAAAGTTCTACTGTGTTTGCTCCATTCCAAAGTCGCAATAGAGACTCAAAAAACATGGACCCAAGATACTTTGCTCTAAGATACACATTCCACTACAGTAGGATATTTTGTCTTTGTTCTACCTCAAGACTCAAAACACTGCCTGGCATATAGCAAGTATTCCAATATGTATTTTTGGAAAGAGAACTCCACTGTTTCTATGTGATAACCAGCATCAATTTCTACAGAGTTGTAAAAACCAAAAAAGTTGATTTAACAGCATGTGCTTTTGATTTATTTATTTTTATTTTATGTGTATGAGTGTTATACCTACATGTGTCTAATTGTATCCGTGCATGCAGTGTCTGTGGAGGACAGAAGAGAGTGTTATATACTCTGAAACTGGAGTTACAGATGGTTGTTAGCTGCCATGTGGGTGCTGGAATTTGAACCCAGGTTTTCTGCCAGACCAGTGAGTCCTTTTAACCACTGAGCCCTTTCTCCAGGATGGCATGTGCTGTTAGAAACCTCCTTCCATGATTGTTCCTTCCTTTGTTAACCCTTGTAACAGACCTGATAGAGGCAGATTGAGTCTTATCTCCATTTTAGAGATAATACACCTGAGATGCAGACTTCATATGTCTGGAAAATGTAACACATCATATCTATACACAGGTGTGTTTACAGCAATGCAGCATTCATGTGATATCAGTGAATCTGACTTCTGTCTCCTCTTACTGGCCTAGAATGCAAAACTTCAGATTATTTCCTTCCCTCACAGCCAATATACATTTTTGCTGGTTTCAGTAAAAAGATGAACCCTTAACCAAGCATAGCTCCCTGAGCTTTTGGTCACATGTTGAAACAAATTTTTTCTTTCACAGACTGTTTCTCTGACTTTACCCGCTGGCTGGCATCTCCTTAAAGGAAAGGAATCCCTTTGAATTTAGTTACTGTAGCCTGATGCTCCAGAGTGCCTCCCATTTCTATTAGGGTGAGGATATAGAAGACTGAATTGGCCTTGAGTCATCCAGCAACTCAGGTGTAGAACCAGGAAGTCAACTTGGAGTTTTCCTCCCTGGCAGGCCTTTTAACCCATTTCATTTCTTAGGCAGTCCAACCTTTAATTTGCTAGCTTAAGCAGAAAATATATGTGACCAAAATCCAAGTTACTGTAAAATCCCATCCACGAGAGCATTCAGTCTGTGAATCTGCAAGCCTGTAATTGCAGTGGACACTGCTGTAGGAAATTGACACTTTAGGTGAGCAGAGCACTGTGATAAGCTGTCCATTATATACCATCTATGTGTCAAAGATAAAAAAAGTAAGAATATCATCAATAAGAAGAAGAGCATTCATTCAAGAGATGCTGAAAATATAGGCCACATATATTTTTATATATATAATATATATTATATATAGTCTGAAACAAAATATGGCAGGCTAAAATTATATGGCAGGTTTATATATTTTCTTTGTCTTGTAATTCTGTGAATTCAAATGTTTGAGCTACTTTGAGTTTATAATGTTCATCACTACTAATTGCCATTCTTAGAACTGGAACATCTTATCTTGGACATCTATAGAGAAATACAAATATTTCTGGAAACAAATAAATCCTATTAGGCAATGGATTAGAGACACTCCAAATGACAGCTATAGTATAGTCCTTAAAACTGCACAGGCTCCGACATTGCTTTTCCTCAATTCAAGATCGTTATGAAACAAAAGAAATTCTGATTCCATTGAAATTCCTTTCTCACAACCAGCCCAGAAGAAAATCGCTGTGCATCCTCATTGCTGTCAGGACACTGAAGGATCTGGATTAAAGAAAGAACCCAGAATAACTGAACAGTTCCCAATTTTATCCTTGGATTCTACTGAAACAATGATTGTAGGGAATAATTAGCCTTTATGTTTCCCCACAGTTCTGCAAGTACAATTTATAGTTACAACATACAGACTTTTCAAAGAAAGGAGCATTTATTTGACCTACCTGTATGTCTTGAAATATGTATTTAGCACAGCTGCTCTTCTGTATTAAACTCATCACAGAAAGCAGCTTTAATGTAACCCACCATTGATCTGCAGTAAGTGGAAACAAAATCTCTCTTTAATTAGTACCATCCAATCAGTTTTTTACATTTCTACGGAACACACACTGTGAACTGTTTAATGGACTATTATTTAGAAAAGTGGCAAAGAGAGCACAGAAGAAAAAAAGACACAGTGGATATAAAAAGTAGACGTGTCAATGAAAAAAATATGTTGGGAAATAATGGGAAGTAAGATGTTTGCTTAAGAAGTACTTCCCTGGTATATTGCAGAAGAAAGGCACAGTACTCCAATTACTGACAAGGGAGAGGAAGAAAGAAACAGAGACAAAGACAGAGATTCATTACTTTCAACACCCTTAACTGTCTGTAGTGAATTCACCTATCTTCCGACCCCTTAAACCTGCCAGGGTGGGGGATAAACAAAGAACAGGCTGGAGAAACTGTGTCACAAATTACCACAAACACACTCTGACTTGGTGCGCTTTCCATTTCTCTCCTCATTAACTGTGTCTTCTCGGAATGAGCGAGGGGTCCAGATGTAATTGAGTCCCACAGATAACACTTGACTTGGCTGTCTGGACGCTTACCACTTCCTAGCTACTGGGAAATAAATTCAGAAAGAAAATGAGTTAAAATCAAATGCACTCTGCTCTCTTTCCTGTGCTCAGATAGTTTGAAGACCACCACAGCCTGCAGAAACAATTCATCCTTCTGTGGAAAGGAGGTGTATGCCACCGCCACCAAAGGCTGTCTTTAGTACTATCAGGGATGAACATAATAACACAGTGGAATGCATCAGAGCATCTTAGGCGCTCGTGCCCCCACCCAAGGTCTTTTTGTGTAGTAGAGGTGCCTGAAAAATAATAATGTAAAATCAAATAAGGAACGGCCAGGGAGTAAGGAAGAGAGATGAAAAGAAAAACAAAAATAAAAGCAGCACTCCTCAGACTAGGATAACTGACTTATAATTTTGAGAGCACATTATAATTTAAAAGCAGCAAGAAAAAAGCTCTTGTTTTATTTTAAAGAAGAATTGGTTTCAAGCGGGTTTTGAAAGTTTGTCTGTTCTTTTGAGAGCCTGATTTTTATCAAAACAGAGATTTATCCAGAAAGCTGTTGAAGGGGCTTCCTGTTTAAGAGGTCGCATGTGCAGCGGGACACTTCGCTGGGCTCTAAACTGGAAGGAAGGGCTTGTGAGGACAGTGTCTCTCCAGAGAACTAGTGGTTTACTTCTGAGAAAGAGAAACGCCAGGGAGGAAAACCTTTCCTCCTTGGACACAGGCAATAAAAACAAGCCAGGAGATGGGATTGTACTAAACTCACAGGCATGTCACAGTAGTGGCCCCTGCACCATTTGGGGGTTCCTGCTTTTTCTCAGGTCTGATGTAGCCATACTGTGTGCAAAGCTTCACTGGGTAGGGACATTCCAAACAGCAGGCTGACTTTGCCTGCCACTCCCAGCAGGCCTCCACTCTGTGTGGTCACCCGCTCATATGCCCTGGAGCGTATCACTTCTTCCTTTGCGATATCTCTTGGGGACTTCTTTTTCTCTGAACTAGAAATTAACTTGAATGTGAATGAAGTAAGTGGACCTGGGAGTGATTGAAACAAAACAAAAAATATCAGTCCTACATCAAATGGGAGCATTAATCTACAAGGTAGAAGGGCCGTTACATAAGTGAAACTAAGTTATTCTAACAGCTGAGCCCTCTGAGCAAATTGCATTCTCCCAATGTACAACAAGAGTGTGAAGAGTGCTGTCTCTTTAGTGGGCTAACATCTGTCATCTCACTAACTGTTTTACCTCGGTGTGTCCCGTGTTTCCTTGTAGCCATGAGATGGGAGCAGGGGCTGAAGAACAGAGGAACTCAATGTCACTCCCAACTCCAACAGAGGAGAACATGGGAAGTTAAGATACAGTCCAAGTCGCTTGGAGAGTGATTATAGCATGGAGGGTGGAAGACAGTGGATATAGGAAGGACTCCCGAGTCTCCAGGGTGAGGGGTGAGGTCTACACGCATTCCAGGCAGCAGGGACACCCACTGCTTCTATGGACAAAATTACAAGTTCAGGTTTGGAGTTAAATGATCCTCACCTGTGATTTAATGATTTGGCAACACCTCGTTTTATGAAAAGAGTGCTTCCAATGGACAGTAGCCGGTGAGAGGGGAAAAAAAGCCGAAATAAGGAAAGCAACAATTGTTGAATGTTGGATCGTGTTCCGTCATGACTCTGTGAGGTGCAAGCAGAGGAAGCTTCTTTGCTATGCCCAACGCAGGTGAGCTGGAGCCTTTCCTTTCTTAAATTTAAGTCAGAGGATAGGGCATCTGGCATGAGAGAGTCCATTTCATTTGGATCTGATCTGCTGAAGGCTAGCCCAAGAGCTCAATGCAAACGGATGGATGCTTATAACTTCTGTTTATTTATTTATTCATTTGATTTATTTTTATTTTATGTGTATGGGTGTTATGCCTGCATGTATGTAAGTGCACCTGCGAACAGAAGATGGTGATGAATCCCCTGGAACTGGAGTTACAGAGAGTTGTTAGCTGTCATGTAAGTGCTGGGATTCGAACCCAGGTCTTCCGTAACAACAGCCATCTCTGAAGTCCTCAGAACTTCTGTTTATTATCAGGAAGTACATTGCATTTACTTGGGTGAAATAAAACAAATTACTTGATATTTCAATACTTGAAACTAGTTCAGTTTGCTGTGCTTCGAAGTATGTTGAACACCATTGCATTTCCACATGTGCTATGACATACCCAGCAGAAAGACTCCTGCTATCTCCAACTGATGGTGCTGTGGGTGGTGGTGGGGCTATTTTAACTGCATAGTGTTAATCACCTGAAAACTTGAGACCATTTCTATAGATAACCACTTAGGGGATAGGACATAGTTATGGAAGTAGGTTACTCAAGCGAGTCTTTGGGGTTATCTGCCGCTGGCTCCTTTCTATCTGACTGATTTTTGTTCTCCATGTGCTATGAAGAACCTGCTCTGCCACGTGCTCCCACCCTCACCATCTTTTACCATGTAGACATGGACTGAAGTCTTGAAACCTTGGGTCAAAATAATCTTTCCTCCTTTAAACTGTTCCCTTTGGTATCTTTGTCAGTATACAATAGTAATATACACCTGTCTCTTGCATTAAAACTGGTTTTTAGAGGACATGAAGTTGAGTGGGGAGGGAGGTGGATTGGATTTGGGAAGAGATAATGGAGGGGTTAATATAACCAAAATATAATTCATGAAGTTCTCAAAAAATTAATGATATTATTTTTTAATTCTACAAAAAAACTATTTTTTCAAGTTTAAGATTTAATCAAATTATTGAACCACCCCATTGCCCATATTATTTGTAGATCTAGAGGGCTTGGATAGAAATTTTACAAGATTAATTCAGTTCTTGCTGTAGGTAACAAAGTTTGAATCAGCATCTAATATTTCTAAATAAATATTGAATTAAAAATTCTATGTGTGTATAAACATTTTTGCATATATTTAAACCAATTTTCTTCCTCTAAAAATTCTCAGATATTTAACATTTCTTATGTGGGGAAAAAAATTCTATGGGTGATAGCACAGTGTTTCCTCACTTTGTGTAATCACAGAAAACTCAATTGGAGGAACATCTCATTGAATAAAGCTGCCCTCAGGGTCTTTTGCATTCAAATACTAAAAACATTAATATATCAGTAAAAAAGAATTGTATTCTATTTTAAAGAAATTTAAAACATTTCTAATCTCAGTCTATAAGTAAGGAAATCTTGTTAACTGAAGAAAGAACAGGTTAGTCTACATAAAAGGGCATCAAGAATAGTATAAAATAAATTTTATTTCAATTGCATAGTGTCAATCATCTGAAAATTAAGAACATTTCTTGAGACAATCACTGCAGATACTCCACCAAGGTTGTTTTTGAAAATCTGTTATTAGGATATTCTTTCAAAAAAAAAATAGCTAACAGGACATTTGGGTGTAGACATGGGTAACTTTGCTGCTTAAGTGCTTGTCACAGGGTGCTGAGGCTTCGTATGTTATAAAATTTTCTGTTGCAGTTTGCTGAATCTGCTGGCTACCCACCATCATGGCATGCATGAACATCCCAACACGATGGTTTATCGCAGGTAACTGAGGTACAATCAATTGAATGAGAATGGGAACAAACTGAGCTCAGAGAGGACTGTAGAATGGGCAGAGGTGAGGGTGGAGTAAGACCTCAGCACATGGTTTTAACGTCTTCAGTTATATTTCCCATCTGAGGAAATTACATTTTCTCAGCATTGTACCTATTGAAGACCTTCCTTTACATTTTCAGTTTTTGAAGTCTATAACTGCCAGCCATATTAAACTTTAGTTGTGATCATACCTCAGAGTCAGCTGTATTCCAGTTACCTGGTCGCACAGTATGATCAAAGGGGAAGATGTTTAAAGCAAGGTCAAAGAAGAAATTGAAGCTCTCTGTCCCATTAGTTCCAAAGGGCACATCTGAAGTCACCTTGTAGATATCAGTGTACTGCCCTCGCCTCTATTTGCCTTCTCCTTCTCCCACCCTTTGGTTTGTTGGGGACATTTTTCACGGACCAAACATGAAATTGGAAAATCCGATGGTGTCCACAGAGGCCATCAGGAAAAAGCCAACAAAACGGACTGTTGCAATATTCCAAAATTCCACTGGTAGTTTGGGACATTTTAACTTACATCTCATAAAGGTACTTTAAAGAATGTTGATTCTGGTAGGGCCGCCAGGGAACTCTATGTCTTATACTTCTGTGAACTTCTTAGTACTTATGCTTGGAATTAGGTGCAGGAGTTGAGAAAAATCAATTAGAGACAATTTTACTATATTTTTATTCAACTAAAACATAGAAATTTTGAGTAACTCCGAAATCTACTGACACACAATTGTAAATCGGGTGAACTAAGCCATGCTGGTTTTCATTTTACTTCCATTTAATTTTCTAATTAATCTCAGAAAACATTAATTAATTTTGTCTTTTTCACAGGCAGTCTGGCACCCTTGGGCCTGAAACATCACAAATATTGCTGGCCTCGAGCATTGGTAATCAAAATTTCTAATTCATTTGCGCAATCTAGTGTCTTACTCCCTCGCTTCTCTCTGGTGTGCTTTATCATTCCTTTAACCCTTTGGTTTTGGAATCTTTTTTTTTCAGTCCTGGGGAGAGAAACAAGAGGCTTGTATATGCTAGGCAAGCATTCCACAGCTTGGTTTGATCTACAGCTCTTCCTTATTAGTGTCTTTGTCTCTGGGTCTCATTAAATTTCCCAGGCTATTTTGAACTTGCCGTGCAGTACAGACTGCACTCAAGTTTGTGATTAACCTGCTTCAGCCTCCTGAGTAGCTGGAATCATAGACATGTACCATCATTTCCAATTTTGAGTTAAGGGTTTCCGTGAATGCATGACTGAAACAAGGAATATATTTCAGGCTACAGAGAAATGCTAAAAAAAAAAAAAAAAAAAAAAAAAAAAAAGAAAGGATGAGAGTTAAAGTGTAAATATAGAGACAGATTGAAAACTGTTTAACTATGTTTCCAAAGATTAAAGGGTGATGTCATTGGTCTCTGGTCTTACTCTGCCATCCACCCACATGTCCGCAGGACTGTCTGATTCATCCTGCGATATTTATAGTGTTATCACAATGAAATATTTGTACAGAAAAATGAATACTGTTTTTATTGGTTACTTTCTGCTGCTATGATAAAACATGGTGACCAAGGGAACTTATAAAAGGAAGAGGTTATTTGAGCTTATGGTTTCAGAGGAATCAGAGTCCATCATGCAGGGAGACATGGTGACAAAAGGTGGCTGCAGCAGAAAGAGGAGCACACTCACTTGTCAACCAGACACAGGAAGCAGAGAGAGACTGGAAATTCTGCAAAGCTTAAGAATTCTCTGAGTGCAATTCCAGAGGTTCACTTCCTCCAGCATAGCCATGCCTCCTAAAGCCTCCCAAAACAGCACCACCAGCTGGGGACAAAATATCCAAATACTTGGAGCTTATGGGGGACATTCTTGTTCAAACCACTACATTGCTAAATGTTAAATATTAGAACTGGTAGTTATATAACCTTTTTACCATCAAAAAAATCCCATCTCATAGCTTTATTCTTTCCATCAAAAATAGTAGATCATATATAACAGAGTGGCAGTGATACCATTGTGCCACCAAACCCGCTGGGGAAGGAAAATAATGAAAGCAATGTAGAACAAAGAGACTTAAGACTCCCAAACATGCCATCTCAAAATGTCCCCAGCGTGTATGTTTATTATTTCAAGTTGTAATCATGTGAGAAATATAATTCCAGAAAGGACTTTTCAGCCTGACATTGTAGCAAGTCATGGAGATTACCTGGAGATAAATGTTCTTACCTGACAAGGGTGGAAAAAGGCCTTTGTCACCAGTAGTAATTGGGGCTGTAAAGAAAATAAATGGACTGGGAAGTAGCATGTTTCTTCCAGTACCTTCTATATGCACTCCTCACAACTCTTTGCAATATCCCTGGAATTTGCTATCCTAGTCCAAAGAGCCATTTATCATGTCATTATCTGGCAAAAATATGATTTGTTCACTTGTTTAGACTTCATTTTCTTGTAACAGTATCCAAGTACATGCAAAATTAATACATGTTAGTGCTTTTCTCTTGATAGCCAACTCTATTGACTGGCTGTTTGATGGAACAAAAAGTTCAGGAAAAATGAAGAAAGCAGGTACAGAGGTTAGTGTACCTGATAAAGTTCTTAACAATGTAATTGCTGGCATTGTATTCTCTTTCTCAGTCTTGTGCTTCTGTGATTTGTTCATATTAACATATGAATGTTGGTTTTCACAATCTTATTTCATTATGTGTGTGAACTGTGTCCATTGTTACTATTTAAGACAATTCAGATTGTTTTATAATTCAGTATTGTGAACAATGTTGTTATGAACATTCTTTTAAATGTCTCTTGACTCATACCCTATTTCTTAAGCTATATGCTATCATTGGACTTGCTGGATTTAAGGCTCATATGTTTTCAGTTTTAAATAACATTGCCAACATCTTCCCAGGGAAGATACAACGATTTATTGCCTTATAAGCAGCAATTGAAGTTGCAGATATTCCACATTTTAGCCAATGTTCAACACTGACTCTTTAATACAATGTTTGTGGGGGCTGGAGAGATGGCTCATCAGTTAAGAGCACTGGCTGCTCTTCCACAGGACCCAGGTTTCATTCTCAGCACCCACACAGAGGCTAACAACAGTCTGTAATTGCAGTTCCAGGGGATCCAACAACCTATTCTGTGGACATTGCATGATATGGGTGCACTTATATACATCTAGGCAAAACACCCATACAAATAAAATATTAAAGAAAAAACATATTTTGTAATACAATATGTGAGAAAATGTGTCATATATTTATAACTTGTATTTCATGGTTACAAATAAATTCACACATCTTTTATTGTATATGGACTTTTCCTGTATGCCCTATGAAACAGCTTTCTATAGCATTCATCCATTTTTAGAGTTGAATTTTTATCATGTTGATAATTTAAGTTCTTTATATATTCTGACTACTGATCCTTATATTTGTTATATTTGTGAGAATTATTTCATGAAGTTGATGACTAGCTTTTTAAATCTCAGTATAATTTTTTGATAAACAGACCTCCATAATATTGAAGAAAGGAAATATATCCAATTTTAATGTAGTTTGTACTTTTGACATCAATTATTGTTTGCCTTGAGATCACGAATATTCTTCCAAATTATTTTCTTAATATTTTATGCATGTGGTTTTGCATGAAGACTTTTAACCAACCTTCTTTAGAAGAACTTTTGTTTGTTTATTTTTTTGAGATACGATGTCCCTATAACTATACCTGATACCAGATATGTAAACCAGACTGGCCTAGATCTCACATAGATCAACCTTTCTCTGCTTTCCTAGTGCTGGAATTAAAGGTGTATGCCACTGTGCCCAGATTTACTTTGAATTTTGATGCAGAATTTCGGATAGGAATTCCAGTTCAGTTTTTCCCATAAGAGTTATCCACCGGCAGTTAGTAAATTAGTTTTCTGCAGTTACAGCGATATTGACAGAAGATATGGGATTACTGGATTAGTGTCAAATGACACATTGTGTATCAGAAGTAGTCAGAATAACATAATTTTTGTTCAGGTCTAAAAGTAACTTTCACAGGATGGATGAGATTCCGAGAGTCAGGTGATACAGCCAAATGGAGGAATGTGTTTCCAGAGCTGAATCCAAAATTAAGGAGCCTGAATATTTTATAATGGGCCGCGAGTTTATCTAAACTTTGCCTCAAAGATCTACACTTAGGAGGGGATATAATCTCTCCTCTTCTAGATGGAGGGGGGAACACAGGAGTAACTGAAGAGTCAGCAGAGGTGACTAATGCCTCTGCCTTCCGATGTGCAGAACGCCAAGAACAGCTGGCAATGTCTCCAACATCAGCCCATGTCATCTTAAGAAAATTGCTGGCTCAGACATTGGCTCATCTTATGTATAAACTGAAGTTGAAAGTTATCCTTTAGACATGTGTTGAGACAAAGATGCAACTTTTCTTCATTAATATTTCTTTCTTAATTTTGACATTTCATGACTTTTCTTACTCTTTAAAATATATAATGCTGAATTTCATTTTCTAATATTTTGTGATTTCTATTTTAACATGCATGTGTGAAATTGACTGTGGTCATTTTACCTTTTCAATTTGGATATCATGCTTATAATGCATATTTCTGTTTTTTATTCCTGTTTTCTGGAAGCATCACATGAGTATCATGAATAACTTCCTGCAAATAAAATATTTCTACTGCATATGTAAAGGGTCAGTTTTTGTGCTGATGGGGGATAATTTGAGTTATGAGTTGTACCTCATTAAATTACTTTAGAAATATTCATGCTTTCTCAATCTCCATGGGGTAGCTTGTAGAAGTTTCACTTTTCTATCTCCTGTTCTTTTGTAACCTCCTGCTTTCTTTGGGGTTATACTTCTCTTAGTTAATTCTCAAGTCAGAGATTTTATTCATTAAATTTGGCCATTTTGTACTTTGGGTTTGTTTTTTTGTTTGTTTGTCTTGTTTTGTTTGCCAGTATTCAAGTCTGCCACTTTCTTTTGAGACTGTAACGTTAGTTACAGTTCACAGATAATTATTTTGTTTTAAATTTCTATTTCCCTTATGATTTATTCTTTGACCTATGAGTTATTTAGAGTCTGCTTTTCAATTTCCAACTGTGTATGAGGGTTATTTTCTAATTATCTTTTCTACTACCTGTTCCTAACTTTACTGCATTGAGGTTGTATCTGGGAAGGGGCTCTGTGATGAGTGACAAGTAACTTTTGGTAATTTGAAGACTCATTTATATTCTAACATTTTATTAATTTTTATCATGTTTCTATAATTGCTTAGTAAGAATGCTTCATCTTCAGTTAATGGGGGAGATTCCTACATATACCTATTAGATGAATTTTTATTTCTGATATTCAAGCATCTCATATCATCCTGCTTTATTTCCTTTTCCTATTACATTCCTATAATCATCTGTGAGAAGATGTCTCTTAATGTTTCCCACCAGCATGGCAGATGAGTCCATTTTCCTTTGAAGCTCGTCAGCTTATACTTTACATATTCCTGAAGTTGTTTAGCATGTATGTTCGTTTCAAATTCTTACACACTCCTGATGAATACTTCATCATCTCCACAATACAGCTTTGGGTATTAAGGCATGTTTGTTCTGAAATTAATAGAACATTGCTTGCTTTTGTGGGGAGGGAGTGTTAATGTTTGCTGTATCTTTTTTATCTTTTTATTGCTTCTTTGAGAATTTTATTCAATGAAAGTTGATTGTATTAGGAACACGCCCTCCATCTCCTCTAAGAGCTATGCCCCCTTCTACCCCCTAACTTTCATGTGGTCAACCTAACCAACTCATTGACTCTTCTTCAAGCAGCTATCAATGGTCAAAATTTGGTTAACTAGGGGTGGGGCTTTGGGCTCACCTCTCCTCTCCATTCTGGCTTTTTGTCTGGCTAGGCCTTGAGCCAGTCTTGTGCATGCTGTCACAAACACTGTAGCTCCATATGTTTAACTGCCCTGTTGTGTCAAGAAAATACAGTTTCCTTAAATTCATACACCACTTCTGTTTCTTATAATCTTTCTCCCCTCTCTTCTGAAAGGATCCTTGAGCCTTGGGAGAAGACTGAGTGATGTAGGTACTACTCTACAGTCTCTTGTTATTTACACAGTGACCAGTGGTAAATCTCTATGTAAGTCACCAATTTCTGCAAGAAGTAGATCCCTGGTGAGAAGTGAAAGATACTCTACTATATGGGTAAAATGGAAAGTCATTAGGAGTCAGTTTCATACTCTGTCTTTTTAGAGGAATTATAGTTGGTAAGATCTCCTCTGTAGCCTGTGACCTGTCCAGGTGATGATAACAGTGCCATGTATGGGATCCATCTTATGAGCTGGCCTTAAATCCAGTCAGAAAGTGGTTGTTACTCCTATAACATTGGTGCCACTATTGTACCAGTGAGTATATCATGCCACCAACTGTTATTGTGGCTCACAAGGTTCACAGCTGGGTTTGAGTGGTGATTAGTTTTCTCTTCTGGGAAATGCTATGATAGCTAGTCAGTAAAAATGAAGTTTTGTGGTCAGTACCAGAGTGATTACTCTGTATTTTTTCCAGACTCACATATGTAGTGTCTTCAGTAATAGGCTCTTACTAACAAGTTTTGGAGTCTAACCAAGAATAATGGCCACAGCCAGTATTGTGTCTATGGGAACCTTTTGTTCAAATGAGGGAATCTGTTCTTAGCACTGGGCTTTTTATTTGCTATCCTGGGATGTCTGGTAGAGGCATTAACCACGCGTTATAGGTTAACTCCATGTATATATTTACATGTGTATGTATACATTTTAAGAAGCTTCTACAGTAGCTTTCCATAGGATGTTTCAGAGTTAGGTATCCCTCCCTTGCCTTTGCTTTTCTTTGAAAACTGCATACATGTACACGATGTATTTTGTGACTGTGTTCACCCTCATGCCTCCTCATACTCCTGGCAGAGCTCCTGTCCCCATGCATCTACCCTTCCTTATTTTGTTTTTAATTCCTTTTCTGATTTTTACCTGGAGATTTAGTACACTGATAATTATTGTGATCAATATCTAGTTTAGAATTATTTTAACTTAAAAACTATTTTTATTGAACATTTGTTCATTTCATACAGTATATCTAGATGATATTTAGACTACCTCTCTTATAAGCTCCCCCAATAATCTCCTCAGATTTCATGCATTGTGTCATTTATGTTAAGGCCTATTGATTCAAGTTTGTTTCCCCAGCTGTCCCTCAGTGTGAGTTCATCCACTGGAGCCTGGTCAACCTATCATGTATCACTCCCTTAAAAAAGACCAACTCTTCCTCACCTAACAGTGATAAGTTGTCAGTAGTTCCTCAGCTAAGGCTGGGCCTCCTTACCCATTTCCCCACCTCTATGCCAGGTTTTTGTATGTTTGAGTTTGCATGGGTCTTGCACATGCTGTCATCTTTGCTGGAAGTTCACATGAGCAAGTGCCCAGCCATCTGGAAAACTCTGTTCCTTTGGGGTCGTCCATTATCCCCTGGGCTCTTTCAGTCTTTCTACCTTTGTTCTATTTGGTCTCTGAGCCCTGGGTGGCAGAGGTTTAATAAGGGAGTTCTATCCAAGGACACACACGCTGCAGTCTCATGTTATCTACATTTTAGCCAGTTGTAGTTTTCTGTGTCATCATCATCTGTTGCATGAGGAGGCTTTGAGAGTTGAATGATACATTAATATTCTCTCTGCCTGCTGCTTTGTTATGATCCCTGAGTCTTAGGTGTAGAGGTTGTACTGTAGACGTGTCAATTAGGGTTGGGCAGCTCACAGACACTTATTGTCTATATTTGACCAGCCGTGAAACTCTACTAATCTCCTTATGTTGAAAAAGAAGCTTCTTTGATCAGTGGTAAGAGGTATACTTGTCTGTAAATATAAGGATATATACCTAGCATATTGTAAGAAATTACATTTATCTAGGAATTTGTCAGTAACTTATTTTTTATTATGAGGGTATTTTCTGCATATTCTACCCCCTGCTCCAGTCTACCATTTGGATTTGTGGGAATTTTTCATTCTGTTTACTTGTTTGGGTACTTGTGTTCTGACAGCCTGGGTTCACTTTATTTGGGGCTATCAATGCCCATCCGTTCCACATCAACATGTTGTTTATTATTTTGTTTCTTTTCCACAATAGAAGAAGATTTTCTTCATTTTGGACTGACATACTATGAGCATCTAAAGCCATCTACATTCCTCAATATAAAATTGAAAATAACATTTCAGTTTATCCATCCTTCATGTATCAGAGGCTGTTTGATCATGATGTTTTCTAGTTCTTTCTTGTTTGGGTAATTTCAAATCTAAAACCTGTTTATATTTTTAAAGGTAAATTCATTTTTGTTTTCAGAGACGTTAGAAGAAATTATTGACTTTCAGTCTCTTCAATGCAGAAAAATATGCCTTGATCCTGCTGGCACTTTGTAGAATTAATACCACCCACATGTCCACAAGTGTAGGGTCCATATGCAGGCACTGGTTTGGGTCTTGATTTTGATTTTTCATCTTAGTCTTGCTCAGAACTAGTATATTAATGGCATCAGTAGAGAGAGTTACGTGAGGCATCTAATTTTCTGTAATTGCAGAAATAAAAGCTCCTTGATCATTTCCAATTCGTTATGATGAGGTATGTGGCTCCCCCATCTCACACACTGCTCTCAGTTAACCCATTCAACATCTTTTATTACTAAGTCCATAAGCTAATGTATGCATGCCTTCATCGCAGCGTCTCTGATACTGGAATCTACTGGAAAAGTTTTGATGTTGGCTTATGCACCTGTTTCCAACTTTTTAATGGAAATGTTCTTTCCAATATTCTATCAGACTATCACTTAGTTAGAGTGAAGGTCCCTATCTGTTCCTCTGTCATCACTTGCCATCTAGATAAGAATTCTTAAATCTGTACCTCTGAATATCCAATCATGTGACTGCCCCTGTCCCTGACCTTGTCTACAAAATGGCTCTTTTTTCCTGTGAAGAAAGTGGTTGCATATTTTGAAAGATAGATTGCCACCTATGCCTTATTACACTCCTGGAAGAAGACATTGTTATCTGAGTTGTAAAAGGTTGCCATTATATCTTGTGGACTTGAAAAGAGTTATTTATGGGAATTATCCTTCTGGATTCAGTAAACCTGACATTCTAACTCTCATAAAAAAAGTCTGCAGCATGGAACGGAGAATTGCTTTCTTCAGCCCACTTTCCACCACCAGATGCTTCACACAAAACTGCTGCCTTGCTTGCCACAAAGTCTGTCCTCAGCCACTTTGCTTAGAAGGTTTAGATCTAAATATATGTTCCTCGAATTGGAGAAGTTGATAAGGGTGCTCACCTGTGTGGAAGAACTGTGACTTTTCTAGAAGCCTGGAGAAGAGAGAATTAAGACAGACGGTGAGACTAAAAGAAATAAAGGAAAGGTACATATTTAAGAATGGCAAGAAAGATCCCCCAGGAAGACACAATAGGACCTGTGTTAGACCAGGCTGCATCTGTAGGGAAGATCTCATACTGTGGAAAGGAAAGCCCTTTGGTGTTTGTTGTTGTTTTGTAGAACAGAAACTCACAAGGTTTGAGCAAGGTCTTCTGTTTCCCAGTCTAGTTTTCACTCTACTGAAACCTGTGAGTTTGATCTGGAATCTACAGAGACAGCCCATAGTTCCGATCTTTAGGGGTCTGAGAGAATTTTACCCATCACAAGTCTCCTTGCTCTACCGTGGAATCGCTCCTTTCTCAACTTTTCTCTTCACTATCCTGCAATTTGAAAGATAGGCTGGTCTTTTGTCGTCAGTCACCACTGAGGAGCTAAAGCTTATAGCACAAATAAAACAAACAGAAATTTTGAGTGTACTTCTCAACTAGGAGAAGGATAGGAAGCTTGATAAACGTGAGGCAGCATGAGGAGCCTGTATATTTACTTAAGAGATTTGCAGAGGCTTAGACAACTGAATTATCTGCACGCAGGAGCCCTCTATGACTTGATGGCTTCCTTCCTTCCTCAACTTCTGATGTTATGTGTGCATTTTCAAAGTACAAATTAAGTTTTCTTAGCTATTTGATGTTGTTTGAAATGTAGAGTTACATGTTTATCAACTACATATCAAGCGTGGATTTTTGGATGTGAGTGATTTTTGCGTCATATTCAACAACATCAGTGAATATGTTTAGTGGAAGTGCCAAGCTAGTTCCTGGAAAAAGAAAAAAAAAACAGAAGGAAACTACCAGAATAAGTATGGTTCTCTCTCTCTGAATTATGCCCTAAAGGAGGGTTTCACAGATTTACAAAGCTTTATAAGGACGTTTGCTTACTTATAAACCATCCGTGTGGCTCCATGCCCAAACCAAACCTCATTTGCTACCTGACTCAATTTGGCCAACAGACAGCCTCATGATAGTTTCTGCCTGTATAATGTGCTTTGCTTAATATTTTCCCCAGATAGAGAAAAAGAGCAAGAATGACTGTTAGTTCAGTGCAGTAACTCTGTTGAGAAATGCCACAGGCACTGAACCTTAAAGAAGCTCCACGGGAGCTCTGAGAGCAGCTGAGAAAGAGAGAGGGAGAGAGATGAGGGTGATTCCCACACAGAACATGAGAGTGAGTCTCCTTCTTGGCCTGCTTCCTCTTCTCCTTTCTACATTCTTCCTTGTATGTCTATTTGATTAATCCACAGAAAGGGCCCTTCACCTTATCAGATGGGCTAGAGGATATGACATTGCTGAAATGATGTCAGCAGAGATTTATTTGAAATTATAATACTGTTCAGAACAGTTAGAGCATGTCAAATACTAGCTTGTCCAAAGAGTGTAAAGCGGACTTAGAGTCTATTTTTTTTTTCATATAGAAGCTTAGCACTTTCATGAAGTCATGAATATTTAGTTTCAATGTGGGAGATTCACAGCATTACATGAAAAATAGATTCCTCTTAGGAGATCCTAGCACAAGTATTCAAAGGACTTCCATTCACTTTGGAGGTGAATAAGATACAGTTTTTCTTGCCATTGACAAGGTGTAAGTCGCTGGTTATCTTTTTCTTTCAGTTCTCCACAGCAAGAGGATATTCCAGCTGTCAAATAGTGACACTCTATCTGGGTGGCTCTCAGTGGGAAAAATGTTAGGGATGCAGTGTGGCAAGAGCAGTCAGTGATGTCCTCTCAGGGGTCCCATTCTCTCTTCCTAAAGTTTCTTAAATGTGAAAACAAAGCAAGTTTATTTTGTGCAATCAGAGATGACATCATTCTTATCCTTGTTCTGCATGCTTCATTTGAGACTGAAGACCGAGATATTAAAATCTACTATTGTGTATTGGAATGGAAGTTGGGAAAGTTTAATCCATTCTCTTCTCTGAAACTGTCAGCTAAATAAATTTAAGTGACTCACCCTTCTGTGTTTGAGTTTCCACAGAAATAACTCAAGGGTGGCAATGCTTTTTCTACTCTCACTTGTGGAAAATTGGTAGAAAATGTATACTGTATATGTCAATGCAAGTGATTGCACCCATGGGCACAGCTAATGTGTGCATATGTAATTGTGTATTTTTGAGGGGGGTCAAAGACCTAAATCTCATATCAGTATGCAGTCAATTACGTGATTAAGGTTCTTTTTGTACTAGAAGATTGTTTACAGACAGTAAATATTTACTGGATTTATGTGAAGCTCAGAGGTTTATCCTTACCTTAGAATACATATGTATTGAAATGTCTCAAAGCAACTGGGCACTAAAACTTTATTCTTTGATGCTACACTTTGGTGATACTTTAGAATCCCGTTGCATTTTTGGAAGCTCTGATTTATATATTTTTAGTTGTAAAATTTTATGTTAGGACCTTGCTTCAGTAAAATTTATGATCATTATTTTTTATGTAATGAAACAGAGGCACTCTGAAATTCTGCCATTTCACTGAGTAAGTGCTGCCAGAGCTGGAACTTGGATATAGAGCATAATGTCTCCATTAGCACCTGTTTCAAGGTTGTTTCTCTCCTTTGAATTATACCCATACTCATTAACATGGCCAACCTCTAACACCTACCCCTAGGAAAACGGACTGCTATCCCTTCATCAGTCTTCTGTCTCCAGCAAAATTTCTATGTCCTTAGACTGGGGACTTACATCTGGTTCTTACTTTTCTTTCTCATAGATGAACCCTTAGTTCTATGGTCAGTTGGTTTTTCAGTAAAATTAACAAGAATATATGATGTGAAAATAAATGGTGTTGGGAAAATTGGGTATTTATATGTAGAGGGATGAACTTGGACCCTTTACTTATAAAAAATCAGCTTAGAATTGATTGAAGACTTAAACATAAGACCTGAAACTATAAAACTATTATAAAAAAAAGGAAAACTGAACAACTTTGTTCTAGACAATTGTATTTTCAATTAGAGCACAGACAACAAAAACAGAAATAGGGAGATCAAACTTGCATAATAAAGAAAATTATTACCATAATAAAGAGACAACATGACTTAGAAGAAAGTGCTTATAATTCATATATCTGAGAAGTACTTAATATCCCAAGCATACAGAATGCAAACAACTGTACAGAAAGAAATCAAATCATCTCATTTAATAATGAGCCAGAAAATCAAGTACGGTACCCTGCCTTTGTGATAATTATTGTTAACCTGACTGGAACTTAGAATCATCTAAAAGTCATACCTCTGGGCCTGTCTGCAATGATATTTCCAGAGAGGCTTAAGCAAATGGGACGCCCACCCTGAAAGTAGGTGACATCATCTCATTGTCTGGGATCCTAGACTAAAATAAAGGAAAAAAGGAGAAAAGCAGTCGAGCACCAGAATTCACCTCTCTCTGTTTTCTGACTGAGGATACAATGTGACCAGCTGTCTCATGCTCTGACTGTCTTGCCTTCCTGGGATGATGTACTGTACTACTTCTCAAACAGAGAACCAGACTAAACCATTTCTCTTTTAAGGTGCTTTTACTTGTTATTTTTTTGTCATAGCGATCAGAAAACTCAGTGCAGACATTTAAACAACACAAACTCTTATCCTTTAGATGACCAACTTAAAGTTTTTTGATTCCATGATGGAATGTTAGCTGTTTTGGAACCATGATGGTCTGCTATGAATGTGGGTAGTTCCATCCTATGGTGTTCGGTTCCAGGATGAATATAAAAGAAGAAGGGGGCAGACCAGTTGAGCACCTACATTCTTCTCTCCAGCCCACTGAGAATACATAAGTTATCCACCATAGCTGCAAGACACTCCCTTCACCAGTCATCATGGGCTTTATAAACCAATTTATTTTTACTCTTAAGGTCAGTTGAGTATCTGTTCCTCAGGGGGGTCACATGGACTTCAGAGGAGTCTCTGGCTCTCTAGACCTTTCTTTTACAAGTTCCAACTGTGTGAAGATAAGTCAGAAGGTCTTGCTAGATTGTGGCTTCACTTGGAAGCACTGAGGAAACATTTTCCTGTGCTGACCCTCTTCTTTGTAGACTAGACACTGGTTTGAGACCTTCTAGTGGGAGCTCCATGACCTCTCTGAACAGGACAGGTGACTCATCGCAGGTACAGGACATTTTGAGAGATGCCCCATAGTTCTCTGGAACTTAGTTGAACTTGGAGAGCAAGAGACAAAAATTGTCCCTTCCAGTCCCTCTGACCAGATTAGTATAGGCTTCTCAACATGATTGTTAAGCACCCAAGAAAGTTAGTTCCACCAATTTGGTGCTTTTATTTACTGTATGTTATGTAGCTAAAGATTGGGCAAAACCCAAACCGTCTTGAATAAACTTTGACTAGGCATATAGTTTGTTCCTTAAACTACTTGACTGAACTGTTACTTTAGAAATTTTAAGATTATGTTTACATAACTTTGTCTCATCTTTTATATACCATAGCATGTTATCTTAGACCTTTAATCACTTGCATAGACTTTCTCATTTTTCTTTTCAATTCTCAAAATATCCAGTCATCATAATCATCATACATAAATCCTTCTTTATAAAATATTTCCTTTCCTTTTTGCCTTCTTATATTCTTTCTTAATCCCAAGAGACATAATAATATTAAGAAATAAATTTTCTTTCTATTGTGGAAATTCTCTTCCTGGGGGTATTAATCATTGTTTATCCCCTTTCTAAGGTTTTAGTGTCAAACCAATGTTTGATCACATTTTAGTTCACCATGGGGAATGGATGACTTTACACATAGAGATGAGTGAAGTGTTACTGACAGGCACATGGAGAGTAGTTGCACTGCAAAGTCTTTATCTAACATGGATGTTGAACTTTCTATAACTTCATTGGTCAAGTCCTCTCTTTTTATTCTTTCCCAGATTTTCTCCCCAAATCTAGGTGACCATTTGTGATTAGGAAAAAATTACATACAGCTGGATAGGGTGAGAGGCTGGATATCCAACAGTGGATGGATACTCAGGTGAGGGTCCAGTGACCCTGCTTAACCCTCTTTTAATGAAGGAACACAACTGTCAACAAACCCAACTATGATAATCTTTGCAAGTAGGCACAATTGAAGTCATGAAGATGGCAGTTATTTGACTCAGAAGAGTACTGTGCAAAAGCATCTTACTAAAAGAACATGGAATACAAATTACACACATAAGATAATGCAATGAATGAATATTATCTGTGTACACACTGCAGTTTACAAGTTTCCAGGCAAACCTTAAACCATTAATATCATTTTTAAAATCTATTCTGTTTTTTTGTTGTTTTTTTACTATACATCTGCATTAGTCTGTGTTAGTGATTTTTCTCATTATTGTGACAAAATAGAGAATCCCATTAGCTACTTTTGCTGTAGACATTTTATACCATGAGATGAATAACAATAACCTCTGTTGAAATTAGTTTATCCCTTAGTTATTTTCATAGCACAATGTCTTTACTCTGAGGCTGTTCTGTGCTTCTTTTTCCTTGTCACAGGATCAGAGGGCCAATCTAAACCTGGACCAAAGTCTTGAAGAACATCTTGAGTTAACAGGCTTGCGTCTGAAGTGGGAGGGCCAATCTCATCTCCAGAGTCAGCTTCTTAAGAGCTCAAACAGCATGTGGCAATTTACCAATACAATTTACAAAAAAGGGAATTTGTTCCTCTTTAGAATTTAACTCATTGGTTTACATTGAACAGAAGAGTTATTCAGTCCAGGGACTACTAGCAGGAATGAAAACATCTGTCCTTTTTGGAACCTGTATATATTTGTCTAGGCAGCTAAGTCTTCTCATCTACTGAGTCCTTTATCCAGAGCAGGGATTGATTGAAAAGAGACAGAACATTTGATATTAAAAGATTATCTTACTTGATATTTCTAAACCTTATGAAGCCATGGGTGCTTGGTGAGTACCCAAGATCAAGCAGAACCAGGCTGACAGAAGTTTCTGCTTTTACGAATGTCAAACTTGAGATCCTCTCTCTTTATACTTGATATGGTCAGAGGCATGAAAGCTTATACCCATAACCAATTAGTTTGTGTCTATTCATTGCAACCACAACCTGAAAGATTTAATAAACACCCTTTTTCTGTTATATTTTTATAATACAGATTAGGGTTAATGATTGTTTAAGTTAGGAAAGGTTTTCTGAATTTGTTTTCCTGTGGGCTGAATCTTAACATCCCATTAAATGTTTCCTGACCCTTTTCCTAAAAGTTATGACTTATCCATCCAAATTTTATTTTCTTAATTAGATGAGAGGCAAGACGATTAGCCCTCACGGTGGATTCTTTTAAAGAGGGCTCTTATTCAGTCTAAATTAGAAAAACCATATTAATTTACCATACATAACTTTGAAATAAGTACCCATAATCTGGAGAATAAGGAACACAGAAAATAATGGTACCTAAAAGAACCTGGGAAGAGTTGATATGAGAATGTTCTTTTCCTTTTGGTCTGTCCAAGACATCGTAACTAGAACATGAAAAGCAACAGCATTCAGGGAATGAAGGGGCAGGAACAAAATCAAGCTTGGGGCAGCTGAGTATGAGAGAGGGAAAGACTCCATTTCAGAGTCACAACGTAAAAGGCAGAAATGAAAACCAGTGAAGGCCGTATCTTACACCTTCCACCCAAGCAGGTTATTCCTCTTTACCTCCCACTGCTGTGGTTATGTCCTGGCAGCAGCTTGTCTCTTGTAAGGTTTGGCCCTGAAGTACTCCAAATTCACATGAGCTTTTCAGGTCTAACCATTACAAAACATCAGCTCACTTTGTACTTGGCTAATCTTGCTGGCCCATGGCTAGAAAAACTTTAAGTTCCCTTTAGACACTGACAACTATATTATGTAAAATAATATAAGCTCTTAAATATTCACCTTAGAAAGTAGCAATTATACCATATAAAAGATGTTAAAATCTAAAATAATTTCCCTTAAAAGCAGGTAAATAGGCATGTAAACAGTGTAAGAACCCAAAATAATTTTTGTAAGAACCAGTAAATACATAAGACAATGTAAAACCTTTAAATAGTTTTAAAAACTAGTAAATATACCATACTAGAAGTTAAAATTCAAAATAATTCCCTTTCAAAACAGACCAAAATAATGTTAAAATTAAAACTACCATCATGGAGGCCTGGTATTGCTACCTAGGCTGGCACAAAAAATGCATTGGCCTCGTTACAAAAGACTGTGTTAGAATCTCTTGCTTTTTCATGATCCTATCAAGAATCCAAGATCAAAACCAAAACCAAACCATAAATTGCAGATGGATTAGGACATGTGGTTAAATGCCTACATTCCAGAGAATTCCCAGGTTGTCATGATCCCCTAGAGTTCTGCAGAAGTAAGTTCCCAGATGTCTCCATTTTGAACTATGCCATGTGGTTGGGTCAAGATGGTGTCAAGGTCAAACAGGTCACTGCCATTTTGAAAATATTACTGTCCAAGATGGCAGCCAAACTGTCCCCATGCTCACGATGTCATCACCCAAGATGGAGACCAGATCACATGGTTGCCTCCCTCTGATGAGGTCACTAGACATGATGGTGAACAACCACATGGTAAAATGAACCCCATGATAAAATTGAGCCCATCCCCCACCAGGAAGAAAACCCAGTGGGATTCAGGTATCTTAAAAATTAAATGTGAATAGAAATCTATTTTTACTTTTAGAAAGCACCCAGTTAAATGCTACATACAGACATAATAGGAGAAAAGGAATGCACAGTCTCTAACCAAGGACCAGAGTTCGTGTATCTCATCACAGTGTGATTGGTGAATTCGAAGCAGTGTCTTCTGGATTTCTCTATTCCTAGATACAATTTGTTATTGGAGAAATAACAACTTGAAAAGGCAGTAGAAAAGAATGAGAAGTTATGACCAGGAAGCTCACATCTCCCCCAGCATGGTGTGTGACTGTCCTTATTCACTAAAACTTAAAATGATAGAAGCTGTTATAGTAACTGAAGTAACACAGACTCAGAAGAACACACAGTGTGCATTCTCTCTCATGTCTGAATCTTAGCACCAAATTCTTATATACAAGTAAACCGGTCACCACTCATCAAAGAACTTTCTTTTGCAACAGATGGAGTCTAGAACAGAGTTTCACAATGGGTCATGCCCAGAGAAAAATTGTCTATCACATGCCCAGCTCTAAGTGACACATCAACAATGGAACCTCTACATCTAGGCTCAGGAGTGGAACAAGTGGTAGACAGAATAGTAATGCATTCCTCTACTCTCATTAAAAAAGCTTCTCATGTAATAGAGGGCAATGAACTCAGAAGGCCACAACCTGACAAATTATAGAGAATAAGATACTGCAGAGTACACGACCCTGGATAGAACTCCTATACTGAATCTCACCCATTCAGGGATAAGGGACCATTTTGGAAGATGGGGTGGAAAGGCCCAAATATTCTTAAAACATAATGCATGAAATTCACAAAAATTCAACAACAAGTATGCATTGAAAAAGGAAAGTAGTGCGCTTGTAAAATACCAAACAGTGCAAATTAACTTCCTCCTTCAGGCACTGATATTTTCACTTTCCATCTCTACTGGGCACCAGAACAGCTTTCTCTAATTTCTCTGACCCCACAGAAGGCTGGCTCTAGAGCTTTCAGCAGAATATTGAGTCAGATTGAATTGTGTCATGCAAAGTCCTAATTCAAGGTAATGATGTTAAGTCTGTAAACAAGAAACTGGTGAGTCTAAATGCTTTCCAGACACAGAAATGTAATTGGCTTATATGATAAGCTCCTTGATATTATTAAAACGTGATCTAGATGCACGTCCCATTTGCGATTACTGAGAACCCAGATCTCCTCTTTCTTTTTTCTAGTTTCTTGGGCACATTAGCAATGCTGTTTACTCTCACGGTATAGGTTTTGTTGCTTATTTAGATTCATTTTCTTGTATTTTGGATTTCTTCACCAGAGAAATCAAGGACACATATAAACAAAATTTCAACTTGTTAAAAATTAGGGAAAAATTTAAGTAATCATTTGCCATCTTTTCCCACCCTTTCTATTTATTTCTCCCCCAGAGATAATTATTGAAGGGAATGTAATTTGTAATATTACAATTGTTCATTTCATATTTAGATGTAACACAGTCTGAGTATTAGAACAATGTTTCCTTATGGAACATGTAACTCCTTAGAACCACCTGGGGGAAGTTCTCTGAAAGAATTCTCTTGAAAAGTATTTCTAAAAGACCGAGTTCAACTTGAATGATACATAGGTTACTGACCACTTCTGTATTTTGTGTCTGTATTTTCCACTAACTGCACAGATTTATCATTGTTTTTATTAATTTATCATAATTTTCTTTGAATTTCTCTTTATAAATTTCCCTCTTTTAAATTAAAAAAAATCTGTATCATTATCCATTTAATAAAGCTACGTGAGGTTTTACTTCACCTCACCAGATAATAAAACAAGAAAAACTCCAAGTCCAGCAACAACCATATTTATGAAGGAATTATACCTATCTTTAACCCCAAATACTGTCCCTTGCATTATTAAGAAATGTTAGGCAATTCATATTTAGCTGGGCTCATAAAAAATAAAAAACTTCCAGATTTGGATTCATCTATGTTTTTAATACCAGTAACGAAGATAAATAAAACTAATACTAGCACGAGGTGCTGTTTAGTGAGTCACTTGCTGGTCTTCTTCAGAATTTTCCTGACAATTTTAGTGAAATTTCCTGAAAACAGCACTCAGGGTATAGGATTTACAATGGCCACATAGAAACACAAGCAAATTGCTGTAGGTAGGGAGCCAAGACGTCTGTTCTCTTCCTTCCCTTGGCTCATACTCTGCTGAGCCTTAGCCGGAAGACTTGCAGGCATCAGCAATTCTGGCTGGATGAAGAATGAAGACATCATCCATCATGGATGCAAGATGAAGACACTGGAGAGTCTGAGAACACTCCAGACACCAAGACAGTGCTTCTTCCTGCCTTCTTTGCTTAGAGACCATGATTTCATTCCTGCCTCTCCATCAAGACTCTGTAATCTTTCAGGTATGCCTAGCTAGGAGGACAAATACATACCAGAGAATATTTGGGAAGAGAACATGATATAAATTTAGATGCTAGAATAAGAAAGAATCTTCACAAATCAATATCTTTCATACTGGTACATTTCAGCCAGGGACAAGGATGTAAAACAGAGGTTTTACTTGTAGCAATTACAGGGAGAATTCTCTTATAACTACCTGACTCAATTTTTAATCCACAAATGATGCTCACAGGAAAAGGATTGAATATATAAATAGCACTTAATGGTAAATAATAGTGCAAGGGAAATCATAAAGTCAGAGGAAAGACATCAAAGCTTCTCTTAAGACTGAAGGACTGTTGGAAAGTAGACTGCAAGTATTCGGGGATCTAAGGTATGAAGGAAGTCAAGAGCTGCTGAGAACGTATTTTCTGTATCATCAGTTGCTGAAGTAGCTGTGTATGGTTTTCCTGACTGTTCAGCACCTACCAAAGTGTGATGCCGAATAAATATTAATGGAAGATAAAAATGCATGAAGAGAAAGATGAGAGCCTAGTGTCAGAGGAGAGGAGATGGAGGGTGTAAGAATGCATTCAGTTCTGTTTCAAGCTAGATAAATAGGAGATGGAACAGTATGAAGACATCATCAGCACTGAAAGGGAGGGGTAGCAAAGCGAGCACAGTTTTTAATTATTGCAAGTGGCCTCATCACAACTTCATATTTTGAAAAGATCATCCTGCTAATTTATTCCTTCCAATAGTGCAACGAACAAGGTCAAATCCAAAACAGAAAAGGCCATTGAAGATCAAAATTATAGAGGACTAGGTTCTACTTTGGAAGATTACATAAGAAAGGAGAAGATGAAAAAATTAAAATGTATAATATACTTAAATGTGATGAATAAGATTTGAGACTGAGATACAAGCACCAGAGATGAAAAGTGAACGTGGGGTTAAGGAGAGATAGTTGCCTTTAGTTTGTGTTTTCTGTTTTAAGTTCGTTGACACTAAAGGCCCTTCTTTAAAAGATTGTTGGTTATGGAAAGAAAAGCAATGTTTACTTTCCCATCAAGGCAAAGAATAGGCACTATTTTAGTTACTTTTTTCATTTTTTAGTTACAACCAAAGACCTGACAAAAGTCAACAGGAAACAAAGGTTTATTTTGACTCACTGTCTAGTCAATTTTTGTCTTTTATTTTTATTATGCTATTTTTTGAAGAGGTCACCCTGATTTCCAATAGGAAATTGGGACACTGACCACTTTGACTTCTTCCATGCTGAATAAGGGCATAGGTTGTGGCAATTGGGGTAACCCTTCAGTGAGTCTATATAAAAGACCCCCGAATTGTATAACTGTTAGCTCAGGAAGAAAACAAAGTCCTTGACTGGTGCCTGGGGGATATGGAGAAGTAAAGGCAAGAGTAGTTAGCATTATGCGTTCTAGACAGGGAATGAGAAAAAGGCAAGTTTCAAATGTGTAAGTCAAAATCCCTTCTAATTGTTGGTCAGAGTAGTCCAAGAGACTCTGAAAATTACAGAGGCTATTGCCACAGCCCTTGACTGGCTCCCAGAACTTTAAGGTAAGATTCTCTTGTTGAATATAGGACACACTTTGGACATCGGACTTGGAGCAATGGAGCTAGAAGCCTCCTCTCTAAAGACTAGCTCTCATAGTTTTGGAGGGGACTATGCAAGCTGCTAAGGGAGAAAACCAATCTATGGTTCAAACCCATCTTTAAAAACTAATAACTACAAAAATGATTGGCATAAGAAACTATATTGGTGCAGTAGTTTCACTTCTACCTTAGGGCCAGTCAACAGCTACCTAATTGAACTTAAAGCCCTCTCGATGGGAGGGAATTCGTATGTGGTACTATAAACTTGACCCATGACTGGAGAGGTCATAGATCTCAGAGAAAATCCTAGGTCTGTCACATCCCTAGACAAACGTAATTTCTTACTATGTGCTAAATATAGATTCTTATATTTACAGACAAGTATGCCAGTCACCACGCATCAAAGAAATTTCTTTGGTACTAGATGGAGACTTATAGAATTGCACAACTGGTCACACACTTAGAATAGGTGTCTGTGGATGCCTAAAACTAAGTAACACACCTACAATGGAATCTCTGCAACTAAGGCTTACATAACATAATGGAACAAGGGGTAGAGAGAATTCTAATACATCTCTTAAGTCTGATTATCGAAGCTCCCTCATGCAACAGAGGACAATGAACACAGATAGACACAAATGGCTGAAGGTGTAGAGAATGAGCGTCTGCAGTGTGTGGTCCCTGCACAGAATTCCTATTTTAAACTTCACCCACCAAGGGTTCAGGGACCATTGTAGAGGTCGGGGAAAGATTGCAAGAGCCAGGGGAGAAGGTGCATGATCATAAGGAAACAGAGTCTTATAGACTCTTGGAACCTTGCTCATATAAACTTATAACAGGAGCATCAGCATGCACAAGACCCATGCAAATTCAAATCAGACAAAAACCTAGCCTAGAAGTGGAGAAATGTGCAATGGGCCCCAACCTTAACTGAAGAACTGTTGGAAGCTGATTACTCCTGTATAAGAAAGAGTTAATCTTCTTTAAGGGGAAGATTCTAGATAGGCTGACTAGACCCCAGTGGATATATTTGCATTGAGGGACTTGATGGATCTTAACATATATGACAGAATGCATGAAATCTGGTGGGGAGGCTAGAGGTGAGTGCAGATGTGGCAGGCAGTATAAAGATGATTAAGATGTTTCATTTCAAATGCAGAAAAGTCCCATAAAAATATACGTTAAAAATGACTGTCACCAAAACTCTAAAGATGGAAAGATTAGATGCCGTCAAGGTAGAAATTCACTTTTGCTTTAACTGAAAGGACACTGTACAGTAGAGCAACCCCCTCAACTAGTGGGATATGTTCCAAGACCCCTATTGGATGCCTGACCCTGGCTATTACTGGACCTTACATATGCTACTTTTTTCCCACACAGCCGCAGCATTGCCATATAGCCCCGGAGTAATCCCTCCTTTATGGTTTCTGCCTTGGTGCTTCCTGTGTATCAGGACTTTGAGCTTCCTAATTATAACAAGGCTTACTGGAACACCAGGGCTACTGCACCACAACAGTCAGTCTGCTACCAGGACACCTACCAAGACGGACTGCTGTAGTGCTGCAGCACATCATATGTGCATGCATGACGTGGGCAAAAGAATGACTCACATCTTGGGGAGCGGGGCCTAGGATCTCTTCACACTCCTCACAACTCTGCACCATTGAAAACTTTTGAATTACTTATTCTTAGAATGTTCCATTTAGTATTTCAGACCCCAGTTAAGGTAGCTGAGCAGTGGAAAATGAAACTATGAATAAGAGGCCACTGCCCATTGTTTCTCAAGCAGACAGGGGCTGGGATCTGAAACTGTTCTTGCCTGTCTTCTTTTGGGAATGCTAAGGGTTTCCGTATAATGTTGAAGAGATATCATGCCTCGAATGAAAACAGAAGATGGCATTATTTGGTGGTAATTATGCACTCTGATGTTAGTCATGTTTCAATCAGATTGAGATTGAACATAGCAGGGTGTTCAAAACAGCCAGGATTTGATCCTCTCCAGGTCTGCAGTTTTGATAACTGATGCAAACTGAAGTGCAGACAGCCCTCTGTCCACAGGAGGAGTAAGAGTCATTGTAACTGCACTGTGATCCCTCACGAAAAGCGATTGCTTGATCATAGCCAAGTGTTTCTGCATCCAAGTTAGAAAGGAAAAAAAAAAAAATTCAAAAAGCGCTTGCCATATTCTTAGTACCATTTGCCTTGACAGGAAAAACAACAGCCTCTTGCCTCCTCAGCTTATTCCTCATCAGTGAACTCTTCCCCAAACAAGACACTCCACATCAGCCATTTGGGATCTCTTCCATCCATGTTGTAACGAGCTCTTCAATGCAGTTTGTATTCACTGCAACGTGTACCGACGCCAAGAGCAAGGCGTTGGTAATCTGGGCACCCACAGTTGTGATGAGGCATCGTCAGTGCAATCGTCCAAATCAAATATTTGGCTGTGCTTCTTCAGATGCGCTATCTCATATTGTCACTGTAGTTCTGGCAGAGGAGCCAAGCTTGCGCTGGAAGGGAGGTGGGGCTCAGGGAGGTGGGGGCGGGGAGACACTGGAGGGAGGAAAACGGGCCTTCCCTGTGCCTGGTTTCCCTGCCAGGCATCCCACCCTTTGTTCGTCTCTGTCATCTGTCTAAAGACTAAAGAGGCTGTTCTGCTTGGACCGGGGCCAAGCCTGCGTAACGCTAAGGAAAAATGGAAGAAGCATACCTCTGGGGCTGAGACTTCTATGAAATAGAGACATCACATGGTTATCCTACACTAATGGCATTTAATATTTAATTTTAATATTATATAATCTACTGCAATGCTCTCATCCATGATGGTGACATGATGACATGTTTTTAAAAAGTATCTTCCAGTGAATACAAAAATTTACATAAATTTTTTAACTTTTTAACCATTATTTGTTTGAGGCAATGTCTTCACCTATAGCCTAGGCTGGCCTGGAACTCACAGTCCTCCTCCATCGGCCTCTGGAGTGCTGGGAATTCAGGCATGTCCAAGCTCTTTGGTTCCCTGAATGGTCCTATAGACTGCAACTCAAGAATAACACCACTTTCTTTTTACAGAAGAAAGACTAAGACCCGGGAGGGTTAGCAGCTTACACTCGGAGTTGCAGCCGTAACCTCGGTGTTGGTGTCGACGCGACGCCTCCTTCCGCTCCTCTGCTTTGGATCAGCAGTCACTACTCACTGAGAAACCTTCCTGACAAATTAGGAAACACGCAGTCTCATATCAGAAAGGTACCACTTTGGGGGCAAACTTTTAAGACCGGAAAACCTTGGGGCTGGGGAGCTGGTTTGGTGGGTAAGAATTCTTGCTGTACAAACACGAGGACCTGAGTTTAAATCTTTAGCACCCATGTAAAAAGCCTGCACTTGCCTGTAAACCTTGCATTGTGGGGTGAGACAGGGGATCTTGGGAAACTGTTGTCCTATCAACCTAGCAGAAATGGAGAGCTTCCAGTTCGGTGAGAGTTCCTGCCTTAAAGGAATAAGCAGAGTGACAGAGGAAGAAAGCCACATCCCATTCTGATTTCCACATGTATACTACACACACACACACTCATCTTTTAAGATTTATTTCTATTATGTACTTATTTGTGAGTGTGTGTGTGCGTGCGTGTGTGTTTGCGTCCCATAGGGGCCAGAAAAAGGCATTGGATCCCCTGAAGCTGGAATTAACAGGCAGCTGTGAGCCACTCAACCCTAGTGCTGGGAACCACACTAGGTTCTCTGCAAGAGCAGTAAGTGTTCTTAGCCACTGAGCCATCTTTCCAGCCCCATTCCTCCCCATACCTTTATAACAACAGCAACAACAAAAATCAAAAGGAAGAAAAACTCAATGAGTATCTTCAATATTTGTCTTAAAACAAATACTGTATTCACTTTATCTTTCTTAGTTGAGATGGAACACTGATTATGCAAACATAGTTTTCTTGAATAGCACTGTGGTATTTAGTTAGTTAATGCTATGCCAAGCTTAAACGGACCAAACAGATTCAGTCTGTCTTAGTCATTGCTCTCACCTCTCACCATGGTTAACTGCCACTCAAGCTGGTGGCACTAGACACTGCTTAATTTCCTTTCCACAGTAATCCCAATGGCTTATCCAGAAAGCCTGAAGTCATGTACTCTTTTGCCAAGTAGCTTTGCTTTTTATCCTTGCTGGCCTGCCCACCTGGAGTTCGGAATACCACCTTCACTTAGATTCTACATTTTTGAGTTGTACCTTGTGTCGGGACTCATTGCTGACTTTACTAAACCTGTGACATGAGGCTCAGTTACTAGTCTGCTCATTATCCACTGGTGCTGGGATCTTGCATTGGGCTCTGATCAACAGAAGCTGTGTAGGCCTTCAGATTGTATCTATCTAAACACATTTTAAATTTGTGCATCTTGGTTTTCCTCATGACTTTGCCATCCAAGTGGAGTGATTCATACACAAGTCCAGAAACTGCCGAAAATATCATGCATAGACACACTCAGATTGCCAGAGCTTGTGAAATGAGTTTAGATAGTTTTAGACTTGAGGAAAAAGGAGACACTGAGGATGCTTCTGCAGCTCTCTGTGTTCATATAAAGATTATTTGTAAAAAGAGTTAGAACACTGGAAAGACAAGGTTGAAAACTAGGCTATTAGATAGAGAGTTACAGACTTTTCTGAATAAAAGAGTAAAGAAAATAGTAGTTGGGAAGGGGAAAGAAAGGACAGTGTGCCGTTTATTGCAAAACACAGAGTGACTACCTTTCGTCAGGCCCTCATCAGGTGCCATTCAGTATTTCAACACACATTTAGTCAGCACATTAGCTATGGATTAAGCTGTATCCCTTCAACGATCATATGTAGCAATGCTAATTGCTCAGTACCTTGGTACCTCAGCACGTGAACTTCTTTGGAAATAAAGATCATGTCCATGCAATTAATTAAGGTTAACCAGACTAAGTAAGGAAGACCTCTAATCCAATACAAGTATGGTGCTTCCATAGAGGAGAACTTGGAGCACGGGCAGACTTGTACACAGGAAAGATTTGAAGAGGCAGAGGGTAAAACGGACTTCTACAAACCAAGAAGAAGTTTAGAGCACACCTTCCCTTATATCTTTCAGAAGGAATCAAGGCATCTTGTTCTTGGATGAGTAGCCTACAGAACTGTCAGTTAATAAATATGCTTTGCTTGAGTCACCAAAAGTGTGATACACTGCCATGGCAACTGTGGTGAGCTGATACAGCATTGAATGTCAGGATCACTCTTACAGAGACAGAGACAATGAAAGTGCAGGAATGTACCATACTTTAGAGAACTCGATTCATTGTACTGGAAAATAAAAACATTAGTGAGTATCTCTATAGAGGACAGAAGTTATAGAAATTCAGGTATGGAAGATATTCCACCAATGAGGTGGTATTTGTTCTAGAATTTACAAGGTATCTCCCAAAACACTAAAATCAGAACTACTATATGATCCAGATGGGCATAAAACCAAAGGGATCTAAGACAGATAGCTGCACATCCATGACTATCACAGGACAGCTCACAACAGTCAAGTTATGAAATGAATCTGGATGCCCATATGGTCTGCGTACACTGTAGTCTTACTCAGCGATGAAGAATGGTAAATTATATCATTTTCAGTGATATCAGTGGTACTCAAGATTATCCTATTAAGTAAAATGAGCCAGATTCAAGAAGACAAATATCACAGGCTTCTCACATGCAAAACCTTTTCATGTCATATATGTTTGAGAGGACCAGAGAGGATGATGAAGTCAAAGTCTATGACAAAATTCGATAATGAAGCCCAACAAGGTACAAAAACAATACATTAATATAAAATAAAACATAAAAATAAAGGACGGGTAGAAACTTATGAAAAGAAGACAAATAGGAAACTTCCAATAAAGTTAAGGTCTTGAGACCTGAACTTGTTTGGGGAATAGTGGGAGAGGGTGTTTGGTGGCAGCTAAGTGTGGACGGGGAGGGGCTGAAATGAGCTCTGGAGAAGGATGAGCTGATCAAGAAACTCGATTTGTACTCTCTGACTAGTCACAAGCCACCAGCATTTTAAAATCAGGACAGAAGTTAATACTTTTGATATTTTGAGGATAACAGCAACAACAGAAGATGGAAGGAAAGGAATGAATTGTCAGGTCAGGCAGGTGTCCAGCTGAGAGAGAACCAGGCAGGGCTTGAAGCAGAAACAGAAAGCGGAGGACTCTAGAGGATTTTTGATCCTAATAAGCTTAAGTTTCAAACTCGAAATTCAGGTGGCCAGTGGAGGAGTGAGTTGAAGATAATTTTAAATGGACCTCAAAGCTGAAAGTCCTGAGTTAGACGCCAGTGGAAACATAGAATACTTGCTTAGCAAATGCAAGGCCTTGGGTTCCATCTCTAGCATTATGAAAATAATAAATAGTTGAAGAAGTTGGCGCAATTCCTGGCAAGGAGTAGAGACTCCGTGAATGTTGTTTTTGAGGCTCTGGGTTCATCCTGATGGAAGCTGAGCTGTGTGTGCAAGTGTGGGGATTTGTTTGGGGGAAGAATTAGGATGAAGTTGATCTGCGCCTTTGATCATCCAAAATGTTCAATGAGTATCCTCTGCCAGAAACTGGCATTGCTGTAGGGATTTCTGTTAAAACAAAACATATTAGCAGTATATTTTCAGAAGTATTTCAAAGCACAAACTGCAGTGCTAAGAATATTCTGACCTGTAGTTGACTTTTACAAACTCAGAGAGACAAACATAACAGATCATTTTCATGCTTTTCATCAGTTATTCCAAAGTTTTTAATTTTTTCAGACTACATGGTTTATTTTAAAAAGTCATCCCATTCAAATTTTGGGTATCAAAATTTATTCAGATAAATTTGGCATTTATTCAGATAAATGCCAAATATACCCAAAAAAGCCATTCAGTCAAATGAGAAAAAGAAAGAACATAAAATAGCTGTAGAGAAGACTGATTAGGAAGAGTTATGAATAATATTTAACTTTAACAACATAATCAAAGACTTGTGATTCCAGTGCACCATCCCCCTCCCTTCCTGTCACACTGAGAGATGTCTGTTCCTGTACATGGATGCCTGCTCTTGTACACAAAAGTCTGCTCTTGAACATGGATGTCTGTTCTCATACATGGATATTTGCTCCTGCACATGGATGTCTGTTTTTGTACACAGATGTCTACTTTTATACACAAAGGCCTACTTTTTTACATGGATGCCTGCTTTCATATATGGATGTCTGCTTTAGTAACATGGATGCCTCTCTTTTTTATGGTTTTGTTTTCTGTGTATGAGTGAGTGTATGCCTGCATGTATGTCAGTACACCCGCCATGCAGTACCCTAAGAAGTCAGAAGAGGGTATCAGATTCCCCTGGAACTAGAGTTACTGATGATTGCTAGCTGTCATGTGGGTGCTCAGAACGGAACCCGGGTCCTCTGCAGGAGCAGCCAGTGCTCTTAACTGCTGATCCATCTCTCTAGCCCCTGGTTTTTCTCTTATTCACAGATGCCTTCTCTTGTATGCAGATGCCTGCTCTCGTACATGTATGATGTCTTTTCTACATAGGTGTCTACTCTTTAACAAAAATGTCTGCTCTTCTACAGGGATACTTGCTTCTGTGTCCCTAGGACTATTCTCTCCACATCAGCTCCCATTGTCCCTCATCAAGTTTAGTTCATGTTACTGAACTACTTTCTCTCTCTCTCTCTCAACTCCTTTCCATTAACACCCAAGTCCCTCTACTTTGTATGAAGACTACCTTGTCGAGTCACATTGCTTCAAAGTGTCTACATGTCAATGCCTCTTCTACCCATTTGTCCTCCAGCTACATGCCGAAACTCCATTTGGGGTATTCTGTCTCTTGATTTATGTATTCTGTTAGACCCACATTTTCTCTAATCTTAACAAAGTACATGGGCCTGCACAGGGCATGCTCCACTTTTCCTTACTCAAACATTCAGTCATAGTCCCAGGACTGACTAGAGTGTCTTTCTGAAACAACCACTCCCAGTGGTTTTTCCTTGATTTTCCCAGCTGTTCCCTTTAAAATTCCTCGCAGACACTTTCCCACTGGCAGGTTTTTAGGTCCCTGTTCCTAAGGTCTAATCTGAATGAAAAAAACATGGTCCTCGCCGTCATAGATTCTCCTTTTGTAGATTTAATGAACATCATTTTTTTTTTTTTTGGCTAAGTTAGAATGTCTATCTGAGAGCTCTACCTTAAAGTTATGTTTATCAGGGATCCTTTTTTTTTTTGAGCCTGAATTGTTTTCTTTCCACACCCCCTTTGGAGATAATCACTTAGTGCCTTTCCAGATCCAGATGACCCCTGCACTGCACCTCTATCCTAAAGTTATTCATGGCTTACAAAGTTAATAGACAGCTGCCTACCTGATTTCTCAAATGTGACTCTACAAAGATCACAGGCTCCTGGCGTCCCTGCTGTGCTTTCCAGGTACCTACATGAATAGTCAGGAGACAGGTCAGAGGCAGGTGCCTCATTCTGGAGCCAAAGGACACCAGGAGCTACTTTCAGATATGCTACTGATCTTACCACAGACCTAGCACCCGCCTTTCCTGTCTCCTCTGTATTTGTTATAGTTATCCTTCAAGTCCTGTTTTAGACTTCAGTTCTTCTGGAAACCATTACTTAGTTGCCTGAGCTCCTGCTGTGGAATTTCACTAGACCCCAGATACCTATGTCTTAAAGTTTAATGCAGCTTGTCACAGGCTTGTACTTAAAATATTTAGATTTTAATCTTATTAGTAGATCTGTTTACATTTTACCTATTACTATACTTCCAACATCTTGTACAATGCTTAGGTTTTCTTTAAAATTTTATTTATTTATTTATTTATTTATTTATTTATTTAATGTATGTGAATGTTTTGCCTGCATGTATGTAAGTGTATCCATGTCATGAAATGGCCACAGATACAGATCAGGTCCCCTGGGACTGGCATTACAGATGGCTGCTACCTACTGTGTGGGTGCTGGGAACTGAAACTGGGTCCCCTGTAAAAGCAGCTGGTGCTTTAACTGCTGAGACATCTCTCCTGACCTGTATAAATGCTTATTTTAGTTGACTGAAAGCGATATTTCATTATTGAATCATTGGCTAAATAATCTCTAGTGAGAATGTAATGCCGGCAAATAAATGTTGTAGAAACGTTTGCCTTCCAAATAAAGTGAGAAAAAAAAACTCATCTGAAGACAACTTGTTGACTTTAATCTTACATAGACTATGGATGTGATTTTTGGAGAAACAACAATCATTGTGTGACCATGTGAATGAAAGCCAAAAAATATCAAGGTAAGAAGTTAGGAGTCTGGGGCTTGGTTAATATATTTAAGCAAATTCCCAGACCTTGCTGATATCTCCAGACCTTATAAAATGATAATTTCTTATATAGTTAATCAAGCCATGGTTTGTTGAATATTTTCAATAAATAATTTTTAATTGAATTTCTGTGTATTTTGTACAATACATCATATCTACACCGCCTCCTCTATCGGCACTCCCTCAAAGCCCATCCACCAGATTTTATCCATTCTGTCATATATGCTAAAGCCTATCGAGTCAAGTTTGTGTACCAGATGTCCCTCAGTATGAATTCACCCACTGGAGCATAGTCAGCCTATCTGGCTTCATTCCTTTAAAGAAGACCAACTTTCCCTCACCCAGTAGTGATCAGCTGTCAAAAATTTCTTGGCTGAGACTGGGGCTCATGTGCTGACCTAATCATCTTAACAGACACAGCTTTAATACAAATAATGACTGTAAATCAGAGATAACATGGAGAATGCAATGAAATACTAGCTGCACTGACCATCAGATGTCTGCAAGCACATCTGCACAAGGAGACAGATAGTGTGCAGGTGACATTGTCTGTTAGGATTGTTTGACATTGTTGCTGCAGGAAAAACAGCCATAGATAAAAGATGTTACTGTGTTTCAATATAACTTTATTTACAAAAGTAAATGGCAAGCCACAACTCATGAGCTATAGTTTTCTGACTTCTGATATTTAATTCTTCACAATTATAAAAACATTTCTTTAAACAAACAACAGCAGAAACACTGTATGAAGAATTGCTCCTACCTGGGGTGGGAGGTCCATTGCTCTCCATAAGTTTTGCTCACCCATTCTTGAGTGGTGCATAAAGCCTGTGACAGATGCAATTTGAGATCTGCTCCATGATGCATTCTTTCACCATCCATTTAATCAAGAACTGATTTGACCTTAGCAAACCTAGTATACTTACCCATGAGTGTTTTTCTTTTTCAGTATGTTAAAAAATACTTAAACGTACAATTTTATTAATTGCTGCTGTTGTTTAAATAGTCAGTTCTCACAAAGACCTTCCAAAAGATTTGTGTTCCTCTTTCCCTGTTTATTCTGTCTGGCACTTCCGTTTCCATCTGAGATCAATTTCTTCCTATGTGAAACTTATTTTTGAATCACATTTAGTGTGGTAATAAACACTCTTTGCATGGGTTTACCAAAAAAATTAAAAAAGCACCCCATTATCACTTTCCTCAAAGTGTTAGCATTTTACATTCAATTTTTAAAGGCCATTTTTAAGCTTCAGGTTTCTAGCTCTGTTGGTGGTTTGAATGAAAATTTCCCCCCACAGGCTCCAAGTAGTTGAACATTTTGTCTCCAGCTGGTGGTGATGGGAGGTCTTAGAAGATGTGGTCTAGAGAATTCTTGAGCCTTGCAGGATTTCCAGTGGCTCTCTGCTTCTTATGCCTGCCTGATGGTGTGAACACTTAGCTTCTGCTCCTACTCCAGTCTCCTCTGTCACCGTACCTCCCTGCCCCAATGGACTCTTGCTGTTTTGGAACCAGAAGCTAAATAAACTCTACCTTTTATAAGTTCCCTTGGTCTGAGTGTTTTATCACAGCAACAGAAAAAGTAACTAAACCAAGCTCAGCAGACGTTTTCTTTCCAGCACATTGTTTCCTTGCTGTATATTCCTTTGAAGAAGTCAGCTACTAAGCTTCCAGGTGCTTCTTGGAGCTCACTGTAACTTTTTCTATCTGCCCCCACCTCCAGCTCCTTTCAGTTTTTTATCATTGGTTTTCTGCAGGTCCACATGATTTACTCTGTCTTTATGTGCTTTCTTCTTTTGAAATTTTCAGCAAATTGTTTTGCTAGTTATTTTATCAAGAGATTCGTTTTTTAAAATTCTCTATTCCTCTATATTATTTTCTTTTCTCTTTATGAACTCTAATCACACCTGTGTTAGACATTTAGTGATTTTTGTTTTTTTGAAAAGTATAATTATTTTTATTTTACATGTATGAGTGTTTTGCCTGCCTGTATGTAAGTGCACCCATGTCAGGAAAAGCCAGCAGAGATCAGAAGATGGTGTCAAATACCCTGAAACTGGAGTTATAGATAGTTGTTAGCCACCATGTTGATGCTGGCAATTGAACCCAGGTCCTCTGTGAGAGCAACCAGTGCTATTAACTACTGAATCATCTCTCCAGCCCCTGTATATGTCACATTTTTCTCATCCATGATTCCATCTATTGATACAGATACCTGTATATAGATATCTGTTCAAAACCTTGCTTTTAACTCTGGAGTACATACTCCAAAATAGAATTTCCTCTTTTAGGGAAGTAGTGAAGATGATCTAAGTTTCTTGGTGAGTAGTTCAGATGTATTTATAACCTGCATATTCTGTTTCTTTGGGTTTTCTAAGTGGCATCCCTGGTGAAATTGGAAGATTCTACCAGAGTATTGGTCCTGAAAAGTCCTGAGACCTTCTCTGAGGTGAAGAAGAGGAGTTTTACATTCTTCACACGGGAGTTTTCTTCCTAATGTTTTATCTTTAGGAATCAGAGTCATTTCTGATGTTTGTTTAAGCAAAATTGTTGTAATAAAGACATTTCTATCATTGTATTTTTCTTAACTCCCTCCTTTGATTTTCCCCTTTCCTCCCTCCCTCCTTCTCTCTCTTCCTTCCTCTTCCTTTCTTCTTTCTTTCTCTTTCTTCTGAGATGGGGTCACATTATGTAGACTTGGCATCAAACTCACAGTTCTCTTGCCTCCTAGGTGCTAGGATTGCAGGCATAAAATACTATCCCCATCATTTAATCATAATTTTATTTTTAAAAATACTATTTCAATATTTATCACCATATTTATCTAATCTATCTATCTAATGTATCTGTCTATCATATCTATCTGTCATCTATTTATCATCTATCTTGCCTGGGCTGATATTAAATGAATAATATGGTGGCAAATGTATGCCTCTGACATATCAAATATAAGATGACAGAATATTAACTCGACTGGAAGCAACCTCTGATTCGCCTATTGGATCAGAATTTGCTACTTAATGTTGTCATGGTTCCTGAAAAATCATGTTTGGTTTGAAAATTAAGATTCTATCCTACAAGTTTTTTTATAGTTTTATCAGTTCCCATTTTTTTCATAGTTCTTTGACTTTTACCCAGGGCTTCATGCAAACTACGCAAGCACTCTACTTCTGAACTATATCTCCAGCCTTCGACATTCATCCTTATAGGTAGCTTTTTAGTTTTTAATTTTTTCCTATTTACATGATGCTACTCATAGTAGCTCTTTAACTGAATTGATCTGATTATACCTAGAGTTAAAAATCACCCCTGAAAACCCCATCTTTAAGCTTAGCATTTTCACCTGTATCGCTTGCTCTGTGTCAATATGAATGCTCATGTCAGCATGTAAGCTGAGTTTCCACTTACTTCTAGGTTCTCCATCTTGTATACAACATCTCTGTTCCCATATCAGGAGAGAAGAGTTGACTCATAAATACTTCCATCTGCTACTGACCACGAGACCTCTGCTCTCAGCCCACTGGCCAAATGTTGTTGTGTAGCTTCCCAGTGCAGTGGAGAGATGCCAGGGACTGGAGAGGGCATTTAATGAATGTCATTGGCCTGTCTAAATCACCTTTTTCACTTTCCACCACTCTTCTTATAGTTTAAAGATGCCTGATGCCTGAAGTTCACTGACATCTATCTACTTTACATGGATACTTGAGATAGTTACTGCACATTTATTATTTTCCTCATTGAGGTGAAAAAATACCTAATAAGAAGCAACTTAGGGAGGAGAGGTTGGTTTGGTTCATGGATTGGGCATACATTCCATAATCGAGTGGAAAATGTGTTAGCAGGTGGTAAGTAGGTGGTCGCCTTGTGTGTGGAATATTCACTGTGGAGTCAGAAAGCAGAGAGAGACAAATAATGATGCTTCACTTACTTTCTCCATTTTCCTTTCTATCATTCTGGGACCTCAGCCCATTACAAGAAGCTACCTTCATTCAGGGTCAGTTTTTGTTCCTCAAGATGATGGCTGATCTTGGTTGTCAGTTTGAAGGACCTGGGAAAAGGGATCCTCAACTAAAGAATTGTATCCATTAGATTGACTTGTGAGTTTATTGAGGGACGTTTTCTTGATTGATCAAGGAGGACCATCCCACTGTGGGCATTGCCATCCCTAAGCAGGTGGGCCTGAACTGTATAAGAAAGGTAGCTGGGCAATTCAAGGGGAACAAGCCAGTAAGCAGTATTCCTCCAGGGTCTCTTACTCCAGATGGCTTCTCCAAATGAGGGAACTGTCTAGGTTTTGGTCAGTGTTTTATCATAGCAACAGACAAACAAACTAGAACACCCAATTAAACCTCTCTGGAAAATCCCTATAAGAGATGCCCAGGGGTATGTCTCCTGGGTAATTCTAAACCCAGCGCAATTGACAATAACAACAGATAATCATCTAGGCTAAAGAAACCAAAGAGTAATGAGCAATGAGGAAGGTGGTGACTCTGACCTTGAGTGACAGTAAGTAGCTATTTGATTGGTCCATGAAAGATCACAAGTTGCCGTGGAGAACTGAGCAGCAGTTTCTGCTTCTGGGTGTCCCATAACTTCTCCATGTGTGCCTTTACTCTTCTCATACAGATTTGATCAGCTTGAATTCAGCTCATAGATCAGTTCATCTTGACTTGAGTATGTCTGGAAAAACTGAATTTCCAAAAAATGTCATTCACTAGTACCAATGGCCCCTGACATCAAGCCTAGATGAGTAGAGTTTGATCCCTGGGAATCCTATGATAGAAGGAGAGCATCAGCTCCCACAAGTTCCTCCCTGTTTCTACACACTTCTGTGCACCCACCAACATACCCCCCACCTACACATACACACAAAATAAATAAATAGAAATGTAATAAAAAATTTAAAAATAAAAACTAATATATATACCCTTTGGGGTTTGGTAGTTTTTCTGCTCAATGGGCTGATGGTATAGTGTAAATATTCCATAATTGTAATGAGGCATTTCCAGTCACCTGGGTCCTTAAAACATTGGTGTTGGCAAGTATATTATGAGCTGGGCATACAGTACAATGCAAATCTTGCAATCTCTTTTGTGCTACAGTTGGCTTTGATCAGGATGACTAGGTCATACACCAACTCATCTTCATAAAGAGTCTCAAATACACTTGAAAAATGCAATGGAGAAAAAAAAAACATTAAGAATAGCAAAGAGCCAAGTATGGTGGCCACACCTTTAATCCCAGCACGCAGGAGACAGAGGCAGGCAAATCTCTGTGAAATCAAGGCCAGCCTGGTCTACATAGTGAGTTCCAGGCCAGCTGGAGCTACAAGGAGGCCCTGTCTCAGAAAGATAAAAACAAAGACAGCAACAAAAACAAACAAACCAGACAAGTAAAACTAGAATGATTATAAGGAGAAGACAAATAAGTCATGGTATCATCTATACTCAAACAGTGCTTGGCTAAATAGAGTATGACTGTATAAGCAGACAGGATTCAATATCAGATTTTATTGAGAATATATCCATAGAGGATAGAGAAATGGTTCAGTGGTTAAGAGGACTGGTTGCTCCTGCAGGGGACCCCGGTTTGAGTCCAGCACCCACATAGTGGCTAACAACTCTTCATAACTCCAGTTCCAGGTGATCTCACACCTTCATCTGGCCTCCACAGACATTGCATGAAACAGGTACACTTATTCACATGCTGGCAAAACATATATACGCATAAAATAAAAATAAATAAAATTTATAAAGAGAATGTATCCATAATATTTCAAATGAGGAAAAGAGTAATATGTAGAATATAGGACATTCAACATCATCTTGAAGATATTGGAAACCTGAAAATACACAATACTTACAAGAAAAAAGGTGGGCAACAGCTAAATTCACAATTTCCTTTGATGAAACAGAGAAATGATGTTGAAAAACAATACCTAACATGAAATCTGGGGCTAGGAGATACTTGCTAGGAGATGCCAGACTCAATTACTTCTAATGCTGACATGGTAAGAACACTGGAGAAAAAGAAATCCCTGAATTCCTGAAGGGAGAGTTTAATAGTGCAAGAGTGCTAGGTAGTTTAGGGCTGTTGATATCCAGATATTTGCACTGTCCTCCAGGCCTTTCTTCCAGAAATCTACCAGGCACCCACAGCAAGAGGAAGAGTCATTAAAATTCCTACCTTACAATGTTAGCGTAAGAATTAAGGAAAGAAATGGTGCTGGTGGAGCACGCCTAGGAAAAGGCAGACACATCTGTTTGCTCGAGCATCGCATCATGAAGAGAAGCAGCACTGTAAGAGCCACTCTTTCAAGAATAAGGTCCAAAGTGTCACTGTCACAATGAAGCTTAGTCAGCACTCGGGAGTTCAAAAAGCCACTGGACAGCAGGAAGAAGTAGCAGGAGACTGCAGAAAGGGTTAGAGGAAACAAATCCAGCAGCATACTCAAGCAAAACCTTCAGTGCAAATGGACAGCAGACCTTAAGCAGTCATCTCTGGCAAACTAACCCCTACCCTAAACACATTAGCAGAATTTGGAGTGTTAGAGTAGCCGTAGCAACATAAAATGTAAAATCAGCTTTAGCGACATAAAATTTAAAATCTGCTTAAGAGAATTAGGTATTACTCATGCTGAAGGATTAGTGTCAAGAGTCACGATCATATCTAAGTATATGTATTAGTTGACTCACTATGTAATCTATTCAACATGGCCAGTTTTTAACAATAGTAACAACAACAACAAAACACATGGCATATCAAATGTAGAAAAAGAAACCATGATCTGAATAGATAAAACAGTATTAGAACCAAACTCAGATATATGACACAAGTGTTAGAAATGGCAGAAAGGAATAAAAATCCCTCTATATTATGTGTTGAATGTTCTAGTGAAAAAGGCAGATAGCTTACAAGATCAGATAGGTAATGTTAGCAGAGGAATTGGAACTATACAAAAAAAGATGAAAATTTCTGAAAACAAGAAACAAGTAATGAGAATATTTCTCTGAAAAATTAATTCAGTGTAACAAAGAATTCCTTAACCCAAGATATCTCCACCCTGCCATCTCAGCTCTCAGGTCTACTAAGGTCAAGCAGATCTTCATGTGTACTCTGTTGATGAAGACACTATATACCTGAGTCACAGAAGAAGCAGGATCACGATCGTTCTGACCTGGAAGCTACATCTCTGCTGGCTAGCTTTCATAGTACTAGAAGGTGCTGTGCATGCTACTGGAAAAGAAAGGTAATCAGTCACCTTACCCAACTGTGAACTCTGTGATCCATAAAAGTGCCTGGCTTGGGAAGCATATGTTGTAATGCAGAATGGGCCTTAGCCAGGCTGTCTGCCATGAGGAAGAAGGAAATGGCTCCTGTGGATATGGCGATGGGCTCTGGCCAGGCTTGACACCAGCTTCTGGAGAGGACTTGCTCTGAAATGATCTACCCTGGGACAGATTACTATTGGTTGCAGTTGGGAACTACCCCACAGGGCGATTGTTTAACCAGACCCATAAAATCCCTTGCACTTCCTTAAATAAACCAAGTTTGCTGTGGCTCGCCCTCCACATGCCTCCACCCAGCTCCCGGTGTCTATGTTTTGACTCTGTGCCTATCACTCCCTCTCTGTGGAGACCCTGTGTCCCTCTTGAGCTGGCCCCAAGCAGAGGGACCCCAACAGGGAAGATATGCCCAATGGTGCAATAGTGGCATGAATATTATGGGAGTCACCAATCTGTAATTGGATTTAAGGTATGCTTCACACTAGAGTCCATACCTGACCCTACTATCAGGACCAAGAAACTGTAGCTAGATAGGTCACAGGCCCCACTGTGGTAGGAGATCCTACTACTATCATTTTGACAGATAGACATAATATTAAACTAACTCATAATGACTTGTTTTATACCGGTAGATTAATGCATCCCTCAGTTATCAGCAGAGAAGGTGCTTCCAGCAAATGGCAATTAACACAGAAACTCAGAAATTGGCAATATGCAAAGAACAAAACTGCAGAGTGCTTAGTTCTAAATGGGACAGGTATATTGCACCCTCTTCTCCCAAGGCTTAGGGATCACTGTGGAAGAGGGTACTGAAAGATTACAAGAGCCAGAGGTGGTAGATGAATACAAGGGAGCTGTGTTGTGTGAACACCACAGGGTAGCTGCAGTTATGAACCCACAGCATTTATGACAGCTTGTACAAAACCTGTGAAAACCCAAGAAGACAGGGTCCCAGGATGGACGTGGGAGGTAGGCAGGAAACCTCAGCCCTAGCTGAGTATCTGTTGGCAATTGTTAGGTGCTGGGAGATGAAGAGCCAGTTTTCCTTAATGGCATGATGCCTGGTAGGTTGACCTTACTCTAAGGAATAGACATACATAAATACCAGAGCACTTGGGAAACACAGATTAGACTCTATAGGCCTTAAAAACATTAGGACAAAGAATCACTGTGGACCTGGAGTTGTGCGGGGAGGAAGTAAGTTAGAGGTGGAGAGTGGGCAGGGGTCTGAATATGATCAAAATGAATTGTATGAAATTCTTGAATCAATAAATGCATTTTAAAGTTCATTAGTATACTTCACACAGAGGAAACTAGTGAACTTCCAGATATGTTGATGGATTTTGTACAACCTGAAACTCAAAAAGAAAAAAAGAAAGAGGAACTGGAGAGTTGGCTCAGTGGTTAAGAATACTGACTGCTCTTGTAGAGGACCTGGGTTCAAGTCCCAGCACCCATTTGTCAGTTAACAATCATACAGATCCAGTCTATATGCTGCCCTCTTCTGGCCTCTATAGGTATTACATGTCACGAGCACACATACTGGCAGGCAAAACTCATACACATAAAAATAAATAAATAAGGAAAACAAAGAACTGCACATCCAAAACAGTTGAGAGATACCATCAGATGGACTTAAATATTTTGTGGGACCTTGAGAGATTTCTTCTTAGACATCTGTAGAACTGGAGCTTACCAAGCAAGTCTGACTGAGACATGGGATCAGAGCTAAAAGGTTAGCCTCAGAATTTATGAGTGCATTTAGCTCCCTGTAAAATCTATACTCCAACGTGGTGAGGGACATGGAAACATCTTGCATTATACAACAGCAGATACTGATGTCATCTTTCTCCTCTGGAGTGCTATGATAAAAATTGAGGATCTATTTCATTAGGTTTTCAGAATGACTCTCAGAAGCTCAGTGGCCATGGCAGTATTAATCTCAAGTGCAAGCATCTATATTCCATCTGGAGGGTTTTGTGATGTTATGCAATGCATGCTTGATCTGAGACCTCTTTCCCTGAATACCATTCCTAAAATCCTTGGAATCTCTGAAACTATAATGTCTTCTGGTATTCTAATGAATTGATTGGTCCTTGGCTACCTTTAGGTGGCTGCAGTGTGGGGTCCTGGTCATCTGAAAGACCAAGGTATGATTAAGAGGGTTGAAATTCCGACCCTCTACTAGCCATTTCCAAAGATGTAATCAATCATATTTGTGTAAATATATAAGGAATTTCCCAGAAAATCCTCAAACTATGGCACTCAGAGAGTTATCAAGATAGTTGAACACTCAGAGGCTGCTGAGAGGTGACACCCATTCTTAAATAACTTGGTTTATATTATAAACCAGCAGATGTAAGTAAACATTTCTCTGAACTTGATGAAATTAACTGAACCTGAGAAGCAGTGGTGTTCATTACAGGCTATAGCACTGGTGCTTGGTGAGTGGGGAAACCCCATATATCAGGAACCAGAAGCTCACTCTAAGAATATAGTTAGAGAAACTGAGTCTGAGTTTGCTTTCTTCTATTTAAGCTTATAGACCACACACACGGGAGATAATATTGGGATTTTATTATGTATCCTCAAAGAAAAATAATTTTTAAGTCCATTTATTAGACTCAAATAATTCTAATGTTCTCTAACTGAGAAAACTTGTATGTGCAGGAAAGCTCTATAGAAAGTGGTTTCCAGTGCTCAAACACTAAAAGAAGACATGTTTTTAGTGGGTGGGAAGCTGCATGTAATTCTAAGAATCTAGAAGGTCGTGTGCATGGTCATGGGTATTCTGTGCCCACAAAGGCCTAAAAAGAACCTCATCTTTAACCTTAGATTAACTTTAAGGATTTGTACAAATAAAGTTAAAAAAAAAAAGACAGTTAAAACTACCATAAGAAATGTGAGGTCAAGCCCCAAAGTAGAGACACTTTGATAAACACTGGAAGATGTCCTAGATATGAAAAAGGCAAAAAAATGTTAATGAATGATCTCATGCCCATGAATTCAACAGATTGTTGTAACAGACAATCTTTGGAAGACATAGAATGACAAAATTAACACACGGAAAAGTAGAAAACCTATATATTTGCCCATTTTTGAAGGATTCAATTTTCAGTTAAAAATCTTGCTGGAAATTAAAATCAGGTGGTTTTAAAGTGGATTATACTAAATATTTAAGAAACAGTAGTTATCTACACATTCATTTAGAAACTAGGATAAGAGAAATTACTTCCCAACTCAGTTTAAATGATCATCATTTTAAATTTGATTTCCGGCATATGATTAATACCTAAAATATTAGCAAACTGAAGAGGCAGGAGATGAAAGTCTGAATGAACTATAACTAATCTAGATGCATGCCAGAAATCTGAGGCTGCTGTCTTGGTCAGCTTTTTTCACACAGTGACAAAAGATAATATAAACAATTAAGAAAAGACTTACTTTGATTCATATTTTCAAGTCCATGATTGACTGGTTCCATTGCTTTGGGGCTCAATATGATCCAGAATATAATGGAATTTAGCCAGGAAGCAGAGAGAGTGACCCATAGGAGATGGGGACTGACCCAGGTGACATCCTGCCTCCTGTGACCTGCATCTTTCATTTCTATACCACCTCATCCTAGTTTCTGCCATCTCCCAATAACTTCAAATTATGAATCTACCAATGCATCAATCCATTGATTAGGGCAGAACCACCATGATTTCAACATTTGCCAAGAGTCCCACATCTGAACACAGCTTGCACTGGGAGCAAGAAAGACTTCACTACACGAAGATTAGGAGGACACTGCATATACAAACTAAAATGACCGTATCAACACTTAAACATCTACCAGTGCCATTCACATGGATCAAATAAAGCAAATGATCTTATCAACATGTATAGGAAACTCTTTAGCATATACACTAATTCAAATAAACAATAATAAATCCTCAGTAAGCTAAGAATAAAAAAAATTACTTTGAGTGATTTAATTTCATACAGGACATCTTCAAAGGCTTAATATCCCATACCAGGATAGCCCTAAAAAGGCCCTGTGATCTACCCTTGGGTTACCTTTGTGACTGTGAAAATAGAGTGTAAAAGCTAACACAGTTATATGCACCACTGTTTGCCATTACTGTACATTCTCTACAATACATAGAATGTTTTCTGCTGAGGACAGATCTGTATTCTCAGCACATCCATTCCATATTATAATCCAAGATAATTTGTGAATAAGATAGAAAAAGAAAAAAAAAACACAGAACTTTGAAAAGAAGAAATGACAGCTTTGTCTACTCATAGATAAGTACATTAATCTCTATAAAAAGTTCTTTCCCCACACACTCATAAAATGTTCATATAAATGGTAAACTTAGCAAATTCTCAAGGTCTATATTTAGAATTTTGTCATAGCCTTATAAAGCAGCAATGAACAATTAACATTTAAAATGAAAAACAAATATCACTTTAGATTGCACTAAAAATAATGAAATATTTAGTGTGCATGCTAGATTTTTGTTGCTGTAACAAAATTCCTGATAAAAACCCACTAAAAGTGGAAATACTTCTGGCTTATGGTTTTAGTGGCTTTAGTATATGGTGAGGCAGCACATCACGCCTCAGAGCTAATGTCTCCTCCAAGACATGCCCTCAGTGACTTAACTTCCTTCCTCTGGGCCCTACCTCCTAAAATTTTCATTACCACCGACAGTGACTCAGGTCAACAATGAAGACTTAGCTTATGGACCTATTTGAGAGATATGTAAGATCTGAACTCTAACATTTCAGTAAAAATGAACAAAATATAATGAATATAAACTCTATATGCTAAACCTATGTTGCTGGAAGAGATAAGGAAGATCTAAACAAAGGGAAATACAAATGATGTTTATAAACTAGAAAATTTAATATAACTTGCCACTTGTTAGAAATTAAACCTATGGAGCCATGCTTTACTCTAAAACTCTGTACAAAAATTCTTACTTATAATCTAATTTTAACATTTCGATGCCAACTAATATTAAGACAGCATAAGAATATTGTAACCATGTCAGTATGGTATTGATGAAAATCTAGTCTCACGGATCAATGGAGTAGAACAGAAAGTTCCAAATAGACCCATGTCAGCACAATTAATCAGGTTTTTATCAAGACAAATCAATAGAGAAGCAATATTTTCTGAAACAACAGAAGGCACATGTACAAATAATACTACATAATTTATTTGAAAATTGAAGTGAATTATAGACATAAATGTATTCATAATGATATAAAGCTTATGCCCAACTACAGAGGAGAAAAGCTACATACCAGATCTGACACAAGTCATAAGAAAACTTGATAAATTATTATTGATAGAAACTAAAAATCTTTATTTGGGAAAAATATTAAAATACTGCTAAGAGGATAAAAAGAAATTCAAGAAAATATTTATAATTTATATAACAGATAATGGCTTACTTTGTAGTATAGATTGCTTTAATGCAGTGTGGTTAACGATCTTTCAAATGCTCTGTAAATAGAGCCATATATTATGTGGTCTTTTCATCTGACTTCCTTCATTTAAAAATATAAATCTAATATTATTTTATATATTTTTTCAGAAATTAATATTTTCTTCAGTTATATTGTTGAGTAGCCTTCTTTCTTAAATATGAGTCATAGTGTACTGTGATGGTGAATGTTAACTGTTAACTTGACAAAATCTAGGATTACCTGAGTAATAGGTCTCTGAGCATGCCTATCAAGGATTTTCTTGATTGTATTTGTCAATAATATAAAGGAAGAAAGTATTAATTTCTGAAAAACATATATGAAATAATATTAGATGCCATATAATATATGCCTCCATTTACAGATCATTTGCATAAAACATCTAAAATAATATTTGAAGCACAGTCACCTTAAAAATAACTTTTTTTAAAAATCTGAGTTTATTCCTATAAGCCGGAACAATGGTATGGAAAAAGGAATGTATAGGAGCCTGTTCATATTACTGACTTAATACAATGCACATAAGATTATTTTCCTGGGGCTATAGAGATGGCTCAGCAGTTAAGAACACGGACTGCTCTTACAGAGGTCCCAGGTTTGATTCCTAGTGCCCCCTATATGGCATTGAACAACTGCCCATAACTCTAGTTCCAGAGGAATTCAATGCCCTCTTTTGACCTCTGCAGGCATTGCATGACTCAGTGCACTTACATTCAGACAACGCACTCATATACATAAAAATAACAAATAAAATATTAAGAAATATTTTCCTGCAAACAGCAGCTAGTAATTATCCCTATGGTTAATTTACTATGAAAAGAAACATTAAAAATAATAGTTTCCTTATGGCATTGTGATGGGAAAGGGGCGAACATCTGCCTTGGGGTTTGATTTGAAATATCTAACTTCAACACTCACTTTAAAATTGAGATTTCTAAAATAATCATGTTTTGGTAATATGATCACGAGAAGAGCACATTCTTCACTGCATCTGCATTTGCTTTTAAGATGATCCTGTTATGGAGAGCTCGAATAGACAGTGCACAAAGAAGAACACCGAAATGTACTTCAGTGGATTTTACTTTTGAATGCATCTACTAAATGAGGCACAGAGGACTGAGTTACAGAATGGTACAACAGCAACTGAACAGCTAATGATCTTACACCTCAGAAGAGTGTGGTCTGTGGTAGGAAAGAGCAAGCCAGAACAGAGAAGTTGCTCCATGGAGAGGAATCACTAACTGATGCTCAGATTAAATAGGAGAAATCTTGCTTTCTATAATAAAGCATAAGAAGAATATCAGGAATTACAAATACAATATGCTGCATAAAGGTTTTTTCCTACAGTGGGCCCTGGATACTATGTAGATCCAGAAGCTTACATTGTCAAGTGTGGTAACCCTTTATGTGCATATTGTGTGTGTGTGTGCAAAGTGTGGTGTGTGTCTTGTGTGTGTGGGGGGAGGGGGGACGGTTACGCCCAGGGTTATGCAGAAAAGATCCAGAAGAAAATGTCAAGAGTTCTACTATTCACCTTGTTCCCTTGCAACAGTTTCTGGAGGCGAGCTAGTGGCCAGCAAGTCCCAGTGATCCCCATCTTTCATCTCTACAGCTCTGGGGTTAAAATCACTTGTGACATCACTTCAATTTTAAGGGGTTTGTGGTCCTGAGGATTTGAAATTAGGTCCCCATGCTTGTGCAGCAAGTGCTCTTACCTGCTGTGCCATCTCCCCAGTTCAAAGCCGTCATCTTAGTCACTGTAAGTACACCCTGTGGTGTTTGCCAGAAATGAAATCACCTGAGCATGCATGTCTTAGAACATTGTCCCTGTGATAAATGGACATACTGGTACATTAGTAGATTACTATAAGTAACTACAAGAAAGATCTAAAACCAAGAAGACTAAATCTATTGGGGTCTGAGGAATGGGTCAGCACACTTGAACTCTGAGGACCACTTACCAATTAGACATACTTTTGTCCAAAATTCCTTCCTCTGATCTACAAAAAATGGTTCTGAGCTCTTCAGATTTGTTCTTTGCCAGGGATCCTAGTATTACGTTTTGTTAGTAGAGGGTTCAGGAAAGACACCAAGGGTAGCACAAAGGTTAGGGCCCAAGGCTCTGTAGCGCTCAAGCCTCAGCTCCGCAGCATGCACAGTACCTCTCCAAGAGAAGTTTCCTGCAGTGCATGGAGGCCCGCAGCTCCCAAGAGTCAGCAACCTCCCTGCTGCCTCCCTTGGCTGGTTTTGTAAAGGATTTCCTCAGTGCAACATCTTACCCTTAAAGGAGCTTTCCCTGACGTCCTAGAGTGTAGCTATCTATCAAGTTCCAGATGGTCACCTATCAATCATCATTCAACCTTTGATTTTTAATACTACAAATCCAAGACATTGTGGTTTCCTACTGAATATTTGAGGAATGGCGCATGTAGAGAGAAATGCAAGTTCAACACATGTACTGGTTCTTCACATGGTCACGTTGTACATCTGCTTTCCATTCATAAATATTAGGCTCAGTTTTTCACATCTAAAGTATCTCTTTGGCAATTAATCCCATACTTCCTCCAATTAAACCATTTGGTAACAATGTTCAGTGTTTGACTATGAAAAGTTATTACGTGCCCACATAATACATGGGTGCTCTCCAACTTATGATGGAGTTGGGTACCAATAAATTCATAATAAGTTGAAACTTTTCTAAGTAAAAAATACACTATATTATATTGTTAGATGAAGATGTACTCAATCCAAATCATGTTTTGGAAATATTAGCTTAGAAATGCAATTTAGAATATTGATTATTTCCGCTTGAGATCAGATGCCTGGTATCTTAACATAGGAGTATACCATCTATTAACTAGTCCAGAAAATAATCTACATTCAAATTTTAAAGTATGCTTTCTATTGAAGTGATGTTGCTTATTTTGCCATTGTAAATTCAGAAAATGGCAAATCATCCAATTGTTACTCGGGAAGAGGGCATCTGTATATGCATTTTTTACTCAACTCAACATTTTTACTCAACAACTTTACCCGCCAGACATATGCATGACCATGTGTCTTTTTTTCATACTAAACATTTCCCAAAAGTATGCAAGTTAAGCTCTGAGGCCACTTTGGCAGCGGAAACCACCCTAACACACCTGTACACTCACCTGCTTACTCTCCTACCTAAGCTCGTTACCTCAGGGCTCTGAACGCCACACATATTCAGTGGTTGTTTTCTTTCTCTTCTTTCAGACTTTGAATGCCTAAGTAAAGGGCATTTTGGACCCTTTCCACGAAGCTTGTAAAGACAGACAGACTGGTATAACATCCATTGTATAACTGGATCAATTCAAAGCCAAGGGGAAAAACAGGCCCTTTTGATTAGTCACATGTACTTAGAAACAGAATGGAGCAGAAGAGGGAAATGGAAATGCTAAGTGGAATACAAAAGAAGCCAAATAGGGGAGCAAGAACAGAAGAAGCAGGTCCACAGAACGGTGGGACTAAGAGTGGACTACAGAGTAGAAGTCCATCCGATGGCATAATTGAACTAAGGAATAATCAGGAGTATGTCGACATAAAGCGAGAAATGAAAAATCTGAATGGTAGGAAGGCCATTCTCATTGAAGCAGAGGCCCCCAAAGGAGTAATAAGTAGCAAAATGAAGGAGAAAACAATTACCCGGCCTGTGTGCATGAGCTCTGTCATAAATCATGTCTTTTAAATAGTGATGGCATCTGATGGGTAAGGATGGTTGGATTCCATATGGACACACTTATCTCTTATTATAAACATTCTGTTTCATTTAGGTTGAATGAAGTGTGTCCTCTCTTACATGCATATTTACTGAAACCTGACAGATAAAGCAAAGGGACAAAGATTGGAAAGATTGAAATCATTTTGTGTGTGTGTCGAAATTGTCCTAGAAATTTGGTAGGGAACATAGTTTGTGGCAGATCATGGAAAACCTTTTTGAGGTCATCTTTAGTCTAGGGTTGAGTTAAAGCAGTCTACTTTGGGAGGAAGAATAAAGCCATAGATGAAACTAGGACTGAACCTAGATATCAGGATTGACTCCCACTGACATCTTCCCCTTGCTTAACAACAGCATCTTCAGGCAGAGAGAATCCTTGGGTGAAATTCTGAAAAGCATAAATTTTCCCATTTAACCTATCATTCATTCGTACCATGGTCAAAACGAAAAACAGAAAGGCTGTGTATAATCAGAATATATTGAATTCATTGATAAAAAGAGTTATCTTCCTCCTGGTATCAGCAGGTACCCAAGTCAGTCATAGTGATGGCATCTGTGGAGATTCTTGATCTTATGCATTGCTGACTATAGTTTCAGAGGGACCAACCTGAGTTCTCAGATTTAGAGACCAGTAACTGTATACTTAGAGGCCAGAGAATTCATCCCCTTAAACTTTCAGTTGACTCAAAACATTTAAATAAAATCACAGTTTAAAAATTGGCTTAGTGTTATGGATCTAGACGTGTAGGGATCACATCTGTCCAGAAGAGTATCTAGTGGCTAACTCAATGGAGTAGCACCAAAAGGATCAATTATCTTAACATTTAAGCATAATCTATCATGATAATTACAAGGTGGTACTTAAGTATACCTTTAGGAATATATGATACCTATAAGAGAAAACACATCTGACATAGATATGGGAGGAAAAAATTCCTATGTGGCTTTTCTTCAAGTATTCAAGGCATCTTAACCAAGGGTTCATGGTTGTATGTTTAGAAGATTTGCCTGACTTCCTTTACCCCCACCCTGTAATAAGAAGGGGAAAAAACTAAAAGAAAGGCAAAACTTTACTAACACAAATAAGAGCTCTGAACAGCATTTGAATTCCCATCACACCACACCTGGTACAAATCAGTCTACCACAGCATCATCAATCATGCTGAGGCTGTCAGTTCTGACATTCTTTAAGTCTAGGTTGTGTGCTTAATGACTACATGACAGAAAATGTAAACAGACACCACACATACAGGTATGCAGTACATGTATGTGTGTGTGTATGTGTGTGCATTTGGATATTCAGTTTAAAGTACCAGGAATAAAAACATGACAAATAAAACCACCTATTAAAACACACACATATATATATAAATATACATATATATGCACATATACATATATGCATACATGTATTTACGACCAGAAATCAAAATACATATACAGTAATTGTAAGCATTTTCTTAAAGAAGATGCAAAGGCCATTTAAAATGATTTACCCAAAGCAAAATGAAGTGGATCAAGAGACTGATTACAACATGTGACCATCGATGGATGAATTATATTCTTATACGACACCTCTTCACCCTTCATTGTGACACATCAAATTGTGATGTACTAATAGGAACTCAGGAGTAGCTAGTGAGGCCAACACAAGTCCTGTATTAATAATTCATCAGGTGCAAAGATATGATGGTTAAGAACTTGAATATTTGAAGGCCCCTGTGCATTTTGGGTTCACATCACAGAACAATAACAAACTCGGATTCAAGTTTTATTATTAACAGACTGCTTACTTTTCATTGATCATGGGGGGAATTTTTTCATTTCAATCACTTAGTTAAAATTTTCATGGCAAAGGCATTAGTGACTTTAGTTTTATTTTTGTCATATTAAAGAAAAAGGTCTGATTTGATTTTTGCAAAGTGTCTGTTTTTAGGGTTTGAGAAATAAGATATTTATAATTACATAGTCTTCATGTTCCTTCCCATACCCTGTGCAATATCCCCCTTTCTCCACTCAAAGAGGAAAATTAAGGAAATTTGGAGTAGGAAATAGAGAATGATAAAAATGAAAATATAGAATTTCAAACTCCAAATTGTAACACTCTCATTCATTAAAAGACACAGAATCTATTTGACATGGTCCAACATACACGACAAAATACTGTGATTCTTTATATCTGTGTTAATTTTTAAATTTAGTAGATTTTCAAATGAAATGGCTTTTATAAAACTGAGTCATGGTCAGGATTATAGTAATTATGTTTCACAAAATATTCTCAGAATGTCAGATTAATAACATTTTTTTTGCAATTTGAAAAGCATTGGACCTGTAAAGAAAACTGTGTATAAATATATACTCCTACACACACACACATATACACACACACACACACACGCACACACACACTTTTCTATATGTGTGTAGGATAGTTTTCATTTCTCTCCTTTTTCCAGTTGCAAAGGTAGATTTGTAGACTTCTATTAATTTTGCACTGTCTAATTATTCATCCAACTGTCAGGCTGACTCAATCTATGTTCTGTCAGATCTCCATGTGGGTCCAATATACAGCAACAAATGCTCCCTTCCTTAAGCTGTAATTTGAAGAAGTGGTGATGTGTATACAGACACAAATAAAATATTTTCTCAGCTCTCTTGCTTCAAATATTTAAGGCAGGAGTTTAAGGAAAATGGTTTCAAATGAAAGGGCTGGGTGCTTGCCTGGAAAATATTCTATAGTCGACCATATTTAGAAGTGACTTATTGTTTTGTTTGTGAGCAATTGTGTGATTTCTGGAAAAGTGATTAACTGCTACAGATCTCACAACACAAAGAAAATCTAATAACAATAAAATATCACTGTCAAAGGATTCATATCTTTTCTGAAAGTATTATTTTAGTTTGATTTCACAAAAACTGTAAACATGACATCTGGTTATGTAACTATTTTAACTAAATAATTCCTCATGGGGGCCAGCTACTGTTAGTGCCTATGCTAATTCAAAGTCTAGTTTCTTCCTTTGAATCTTTCTCATTACCTCATTTCTTAATCTAACAATGGCAATTTGCCAGAGGAACTCCTTCCTACCCCCCAAAAAGACATCTTTCAGTTTTCCTTTAAAACATCAGAATATATTACAGCTGAAACTTCACAAGGAAACTTCACTGGAGAAGAGGAAAACAGTATGCATCTGGCCCCATGTGCTAGATTTTCAAAGGTTATCAGCAACCCTGGCTTTCAAAGTCGTTTTCACTTGCATTTCAGATGCCAGAATATACTTCATACAGTAGTAATGAAGGGTTACAGCAGAATTAATGACAAGGTTCCATGTTCACATATAATAAACAAGTCCCTAATTAAAAGCATGGTTAAGCCAGCAGCACAGATATTGTCTTTTATATTAATATCTATTATACTTCTTTAGCATTTTCTGGGAGCCTCTTCAACGGATGGATGCCTGAAGGGGAAACTAAGAAATCGCTCAGCTGGTGGCTGGCACTGGCCTTGAGGAAAGCTAGTAAGGAGCACTTTGCAGTCTTTCAGAATCTCTCCACCAGCTGTCACCAGCTATGGGTGCTGAAAAGATCCTGTCACTTCATCCAAGGGGATTTACTTGGTCAGAAGGAAAATTTAAATACAAAGCATGCAGCTAAGAAGCTAGTGAAAAGGATTATGAGCATACAAGAGCACATGTGTATACGACACTAATACATCTTTAGGAAATTTCAGAGCCCCAAAGCCAGGATTACTGCTAGTGGCAAGGTAATGGACCTATGCCGAGACCTTTACCATGAGAGTTATTATCTTCCAACTATTCAATTCAACTATATAGGTCTTTTATCAAGGCCATTAGAAAAAAAATTGAAAGGGAGAGGAAAAAGAAAAACTCCCATCCCTTCAATGGAGACTTTAAAAGCAAATCACAAAAATCCAGGTTCTACTATTATTGCGAATCACCCGCATGCAAATCCACTGCCGCCTTCTGTTTATGGTCCAATCTTCTATGCCATGTCCAAGTTTACCAATGGGATGCATCAGATTAAGGATGACAATAGCAAAAGAAAGCACGAGGAGTTTTAGCCATACCAGCCTGCTCTGCTGAGGGCCTCCTCAGGAAAAAAAAAAAAATAGAGGCAGTCACTGCACCGCAGGTGATCAGAATGAGTGGATGGAAAGCAAGTCACTTTTGCAGGATGGTCCAGGTCAAAGTAAACAGTTCCCACTTGTGTGATGGATAGGGTAAAAGATCACACTGGACTGAGGGATATGAGAAGGACCAGGTCATTTTGTTTGAAGAAGAAGCACAGCACAACTGTAGGCCTTCAACATGAAAATGCTGCTTCCTTGTGCCAACGGGCAAGATGGTCATTTCTAATTCATGGTAAGAGGAGGTGGCATGGTCAAAGCTTACCCTTCACAGGAAACTCATGCAGCTGTTGGACCATCCTGTTAACTCCAAGAAGATAGAAGAGAGAATTATACAGGCAGATAGTTGGGTACTTGCCATCAAGGCAGAATCTCATCTGAGCAAGGGGACAGTAGAGAACTCCCCTAATGTGTGATTTACATACTTCAGCCTGTTTTAGCCTCAAGACAAGAGGCCAAATAATTTCAAAGAGTCTAAGTTTCAGAGAAGACACTCACATGCTACAGTAGTAAGAAAAGCCACTGAATATTTTTGACAAGAGACATTCACAGATGGCATGAACATTCTCACTCCCAAAGCCATAGAGAGAGAAAAGAAAAGATCCAAAATAAAGTCGCTCTGGGCAGATTTCAGGAGAGATTGGTCAGAAGTTGTGGTTACAGGCTTCGGAGAAAGAGCGAGCTAGCTAGGACAGCAGCACAAGTCGAAGAATCTGCCTTTAGATGTCACTACAACCTAACTGCTGCACTTCCAAAATTTCTATGAAGGAATGGAGGAGGGACCCCAGCCCATGGATCTTGTAGACAGTCCCAGGCAAAGACGCTCTCTGCTCTCTAAATTTCTTCACGGAGGCTATGCCCAGGCAAAGCTGATTAGGGAAGCAGTTCGAGCCCCAAGCTGCTGCCCAGAGTCATTTCATTCACTGGAAAGACAGGCCCCTAGCACAGGGGTGTAGCACAACAAATGCAAATGAGCTGTGCCTCCCCTCCCCACAAACACAAGGAGAGTGGTTGGGGGCGTCTGCTGTGGTACAGCCTACTGTACACTCAGAGTGACTGATACTCTCTTACTTTCTCTGGGAAGGGGTTGGGGGGGGTGCTGATTATAACACATTGGCTAACACTTTTTATTTAGGAAGATATCTTTGTTTTTTGTGGGGTTTTTCTTTCCTCTTAGACAGGACTCAGATAGGAAAAGAGGAAGCTAAACAGATTTCAAGACAGCTTATCAAGGAGATTGAAACAACACTGCAAGATTTTTGCAGGTTCAAATGGGTAATGTTTCTTAAAAACTCACAGCAGTTTCTTAAGAAAAATAAGCCAAAAGAAATTTAACTCCTTCTCTCGGACTCAGTTCGCCTGCTCTGAGCATGCGTGTCTTTCTGTGGCAGTGTTACATTTGTGCTTGGATTATTTTCCCACAGGAAGGCATGGCAAATGCTCTCAATTTAAGAGCCATGTATCCAAGGAAGTCTAACTATTAGACCCAAAAGCAACTCTGATAACTGGCATCCGATCTAAAATCTGGGAAAAACTTAGACAAATCAAATATCCATTGAAAACATTAGCAAATGCTGCACCACGCGACTGCCTATATGTCTCTAATCATCAGTATTCATTTCCTGTCCTTAAAATAAACAGAAAACAGATTTCTCCATTTTCCCTAAAATCAATCTTTTGCAGTATCTGTCAGTTGCTTTCTCCCAATTAGTATTCTACATTCATTTATTTTCCTTGCAAGTTTTTTTTTTAAACATACCTTGGCATGAGTGTTTCATTCAAAGCTTGTAAATGAAATAACAGAGTAACCAGTGTTCCTTAAGCCCCCCCTCCCAATTTGTAACTTTGTTAATGAATTGAAAGGAATCAAAGATACCTTATTAATGATTGCTTGTCTGGTAGGTTAAGCTTTAGCTTTTCACCTCACTGGGCCAGAGAACAAGATTGCCTTTGGCCATGTCCGAGGGGCTCATTAAAGCATCCCTGGGGAATGGGAAGAAATTGTTAGCGAAAGGCAGTGGTCAGTGTGTCTCCCAGAACCCCAGCAGGGAAAGGAAGTGCTCATCACGGACAACTAACAAGGCTGCCTGTACTACACCTGTAATCAAACTGGCCTGAAAATGCCTGGAGAGCATTGCATTGGCTTTGTGATTTGGGAACTTATCTGGAAATGCTGAATCCAATCCATAATTGATGTGTGCACGCAATTATAATCCTCCAGATAGCTTGAAAATGTTGCAGTTCCAAGCCTCAAGGAGTGGTTACTTTAGCATGCGTGGCATAAACCAAGATATCTGATATAATAAAAGAGGAAACTATTTTGTTTCCTGTGTTGGCAGCAGGGAGGTAACTGAATATATGCCTGTTTTTCTTAATGAGTGTAATTATATACAGCTTTTTGACAGCTAGTAGACTTGAGGGGAGGCAATATTGTACAAAATATATAATTTCAAGTCTTTTATAGGGCACATATACTTTCTCTTCTGTGTAAAACAGAGAGGTCTCTAAGTAAGGTGAACCATTAGTCATGATTCTTTGGAAAGAGACCTGTGTTCTTGAAAGTTTGGGATGGTTGGGAATTGGGAATTCTGGCAATGGACTCATAATTACTTTCTACTTCATCCACTCTCTCATTGTATTAAAAATATTTGTAAAACTTTCAAAATGGCAAGTCCCCCCAGATGGCTCTCTAATGAGGTTTTCCAGCCCATGCTTGGAGTGTTGGGGTTCACCAGTAGTTCGGTCAACAGTGTTTATTGATTGCTCGCTGTGGGCTGAGTACTAGGCTAGGCCAACCTGCTTTCGAAGTATGAACTGGTATTGGATGTCAATGAAAAAGAAGCCCTAAATGTCACGGGTATTTTTTGCTGGGACCGGCACTCTACTGTACATTTTCACAATGGACCAAATGCATGATGGAAACACATACCGCTAGGTGTGGGTATTTTTAAGGGTGAACACACCCAAAGCCTCTCACAGCCAGAGGAGAATAAAAAGCTCTGGATGGTGAGGATGTTCTAGACATGGATGCAAGGTCAGGGCAGAGCTGCGAGAACTTTCTGGTTATTCAATCCGTTTGAATCTGGGTCTCCATTTTTCATTATTCCTTGTCAGTGTAATGGGTGGAAATGCAGCATTGTCATCGATTCAAAACACAAAATCCCAGGATTTTCTCATTATTAAAGTATATAAACAAACATGGGCACATTCATTTACATTAAAATATCATGTTTTTATCTTGGACACTGCACTTAAAATGGAAACAAAAATCCTTGAATTTAAACTACTGAAAACTCCAAAAAATCCTGTTAGCTGATACATGTCAAGGGAACCTTAAGGTTTTGTTGTTGTTTGCTTTACAGTTCTTATACTTGAATATTGCTTTTTCATTGAAATTAATACTAAAAATAATGGGATAAAGTATAAAAACTACATGTAAATAGGCAGAATGAACTATAGTAACAGGATAGATCTGCCAGGTCTTTTTATTTTTTATACTCACTTACTTGAAGGCAAGAACCAAGGCCCCTCTCATGCTTGGTGAGCTCTCTACCACGGAGTCACAAGAGCAACACTTCTAGGCTGATTTTAAAGTTCTGAATTTAGATCATATAATATTTCATGAGGTAAACAAAAATAACCAGACAAATTAATTTGATAATTTTTTACAAAATCAAGATCAGTCATAAAACCTGAGTTTATAGACAAATTGTGACGGGAGAATTAAAATCTACCAGGATTTTCAAATAAGTCTGTGGATCTTCTTGTTCTGTCTTTCTGGCTGACTTAATATAATACTACTACTACTACTACTACTACTACTACTAATAATAATAATAATAATAATAAATAATTAATATGAGACTTGGAGGAATAAACTATCTTGATGTAAGATTTACTACATATCAAATCAAATATGAAATACAGATGCTATAGTCAACTGACCTAGCTGATTCACAATTTGTGTGAAATGAAAATCCAGAGACATTTTATTAGAGAATTTGCCTTCTCGGGTGATCCTCCGTGTGTCTGATTTTAATTGGGACCCTTAAGGAAAACTATATTTTGTTTTCTAATTGTCCCTTTCTCTGGGCAATTTCCTTCACACCATATAGTAGTTTATCTGCTGGTTACAGTAAGGTATTGCTCTAGAAAGTCATGAAAGGTCATAATATCTAAGACTATTTCACTCCCCTGGCCACCCAAGATCGGTTTCACCCCCTTGGGGGCGATATTGTCCCTGTGGAGAATACATGGCATATGCTAAATCTTCTTTCCAGACAGGGGGCAGATATGTTTCTTGCCAGAATCTCAGACTTTCTTATCAATACGTTATTGCTAAGTGATAAAGAAAAGAAACTTTTGAAAATGGCTTTGAAAATCTTGGGAGGGAGAGTGGCCTAGCAAGACTGGAAGGAATCAACGTGGACCAAGTTTTACCGCATTTCTGTTCCTTCCGTGTGAGCTGCGAACTCCGCCTGAGCGAGCCCAAGGGGTGCGGTGACCACGCGAGCCAGCGGCGCGCACACGCGCCTGCACCTGGCCCTGCCCGCGTCTCTGGGCCGCACCGCGGCTCTGCAGCCGCGGTCCCTGGGGCCGACAGGCAGGTGAGGAGCCAGCGGTGAGAGCGCGTTTGATGTTGCCAGTTCCCATTTGCCACCCAACTTTTTTCCCCTCCAAAACCTCTTAGCAAACTTCAAAGGCCGCCCTGCTTCTTGCCTTAATCCAGTGCACTGAGACCTGTAGTTCAAAGAACTTTCCTTAAACCCTCTTCTTAAACGGCAACCCAAACTTTTTTTTTTCCCCTTCTTTCCTTTCCACAAAGTAGCAATTACAGCTCCGTTGCGTGGCGATTGGGCTCGGCCGATCCGCTTCTGCTATTAATTAATCTTACAAAGGGGGCTCATTTCCTGGCATTCAAATTGACAAGAGACCGGAGAACAGAAAACCCTTTCAAGCAGTTCCAGCTCACGGAGGGGAAGAGGTATCAGAGGAGAGAGCCCCGCAGTATTTGAGGTGGAGAGCACATTTGATACTCCCTGTATATTCTGCTGATTGAATGATTTTTGTTCACCAAGAGCTCCTTGCTAATCTTTTACCTGTAAAGCCTAAACGGAAGGCACGGCAGCACACAAGTGTAGCTACAGCTAGACAGAGGAGATTTGCAGGGGCCGCTCCCCCATCCCAGCCTCCAGAATGCATCTTCTTGAACATCACACTTCACTTTCAACAGAAAGTGTTCAGTTTACTCACACAGAAAAGCTCTTGGAAGAGGAGGAGATGAAGAGAGGGAAGAAAGCAGCAGAACAGACAAGAGATTAAAGCTTTTTATTCAGTATCTCTTTCGTATTCAAATCGTGCTAAGGGCTCTGTGAAACTTAGAAGCGAGCTTGTTCAGGAGGGCTTCTAAAGTGTGTACATGGATTTCATAGGAATAGAAAAGAAGCCATAGCCTGGGTAATGAAAGAAAGATAAGATGTCCTATATAAAACAACCCAAGAGTGGTTCAATTACTCCAGCTCACCATCAAGGCGAGCTTTGAAGATTTGAGAAAACACTGTTAAAATTTAACAAAAAACTTCATGTTGCAGGTTTTGTACCAATAAATGTTTGTATACTCTGTGAATTACTGAAGCTATCTTCTCCCTACATGAATACTGGTTACTTCTTTGTTTTGGGGAGTGAAGGCGACCAGTGCATTTTGATGGTTCCAACTATAGAAAAATAAGGTCCTTTGTCAAAAAAATGTAAAAGAAAAAAAACACACTCTGAATTATTTGGGGACAGAAATGCTTAAAAAGGAAAAACAGCAACAACCACAAAAACAGGTGTCTTTGATTAGAAGAAAAGCGATGTGAAATCCAGATCCCTCACGGAGTTTGAGTGAGCACTGAGTGGCTGTGTTTTAACAGACTTAATGCACACAGTGAAACGTGATTAGTGCAAGTTCTTATTCTAAAAAAAAGGACTTTTTACATTGGAAAAGATAAAAAATACTTTTACTAAAGTAAAACAAAATAGACCACTAACAAAAGAAAAAGTAGCCTTGAATACTGCTCAGGAAGAAAGTGGAATGGCTATGGGCTTCAAACTTCTGCAAACCCAAGTCACACTTAGCAGGGAATTTCCATTCAATTTGCAACATGGTTGAGCACTTTAAGCAGAAGACACATATGTCTTCAAAAAAACTACCTCCTTTTTTGTTAGAATAGACGGTTTCTACATTTGCTATTCAACCCCTCTGTGATCTGATATGTATTGGGATATTGAATCAGTTTTGGACCTCTTTAAGGTTTCTTTCTATCTTTTTTTTTTTTTTCTGGTGGTTTCTTTCTCTTGTGTGTATATTGACTGTTCTTCCCATCTCTAGTCAGAAATCCAATCATGGAAAATTCATGTAAAGAGTTTTCGGGCAGCATTCTGAAGAACTTAAAAGTGTGGTGTATCCCTTAACACTTTGTCAAAAAATAATAAAATTGTATTACTTATTAAAACTTGAATTAAAATTATCTCACTGTGTCTATCAAGTGTTTCTGTGATGGTAGAGGAAGAACACTGGCTCTTGACAAAAAGAAGAAATCAAATGAAATTGAAGTCAATATTGTAGAACTGGGTATGTTGTTCAAATCTGCCCAATTCAGTTCAAGCCTTATGTTTTGTACAATCATAATTAAATTTAAACATTCCTTCCTAAAGTCTCTACCACCCAGCATCTATAAAAAATGATTAACATTTACTTTTCTATCTTTAACTAACAGGGAAAAAAATGCTCTCCACTAATGCATAGCCACATTGATTAGCAACTGCTAACTTAAAAAATAAAGGTAGCAAATTTAATTTACAAAGGAAAACAGTAGCTTTAGGACAAGGATACCCTTGAGTAATCGGAAACCTTGGAAACCAGGAAGTCCCTGTGGCCCATGACCTCAGCTGAGTCCAAAACAATATTGAAGAGTCACTGGAGCGGGAACAGGTGGTGGTCTGCAGGTGGCAGAGGGCACACAAGTCTTCCATACCCATCTCAGGGCTTCTGACTCAGTACGTATTCTACAGCTTCACTACTGCCATTGTGAGAATTTTCTGTTGAGTGAAACCTTGACCTTCCCAAATGAACAAAGACAGAAAGAACCCAAAGCCAGATGCAAAGGAAACTGACTTCAAGGGGGCAGGGGCAGATGATAGGCACTGTTAGCATCTCGTCTTGTCGAGTCTTAACAGTGTACAGGGGCCTGTCTCCAAATACCTAGTAGCTGGTGGCTAGGGCCTGGGTTGATGTAGGAGAGGGGGATAGACCAGAAACAGGCAGGGGACGGGGTGCAGAGGCAGAAAGAAATGCTATGAATCTGATCTGCATTTTCATTGCTTGGCTTAGACTTGGTCTCTTGTTAAGAGGAGCAAGCGTGTTGTTCTCTTTATCAGTCCCCATGTCGGCTTTACCCAGCATTCACAGGGAAACAAAGGAAAACTGTCAAAAAGAGAAAAGAAAGGAAAGAAGGAAGGAAGGAAAGAAAGAAGGAGGAAGGAAGTTAGGAAGGAAAGAGGGAGAATGGAAGGAAGATAGAAGGAAGAAAGGAAGGAAGGAAAAATAAACAGCACTGACTACTGAACATACTTTAGGAAATTAAAAAATGTGTTTTGTGATGATGGGAATTCTTATTTATGAAAAAATATTTGGGGACAAAATTAGATGGAAAAAGATTAGTTTTTTTTTTTCCCCCTGTAGTTATTATATGGTTGAAACTCAGTAAGTTATGATCTGAAACCTTTCTTGAATGCTCATAACTAATAATGACTCCTCCACAGAGCAATATTCTGGTAAACATGTCCTGTGAAGGTGTCCGTATCATGTGTGCCAACATATTCCAACATGTTTACAGTCTTTATAATCAATATGAGGCACCATGCAATCAGGTTCACTGCAGTATTCAGTGTCCAGTACAGAGACAAGCAAAGGGAAAAGAAATGGTTGGGCTGTCAGCCAGCAGCGCAGAGGCTGTGGAAGATAATCATTGAAAAGTAACTTGAGAAGAATGGGGTAACATAGTCCCCTCTAAGAAACCAAACTGTAATTAGATTGTTCAGTGAATTAAGGAATTCACAGAACCTTGTGTGCACCAATAAAATAAAATCAATTTTAAACATTGCTTATTAAAGCCTCACATTTAAACTTACGCATTTAGGGGAAAAGGCTGGGCTTGTGGGAGGGACATGACTAATAGTAATTCCAGAGCCAGCATCTTCGGACAGTATATCTTAAAAAGACATATCACCATATTAACCATTTATTCTGCTTAACATTCAGCAAATCTCTCTCTCTCTCTCTCTCTCTCTCTCTCTCTCTCGTCTCTCTAACACACATGCACGCGCTATACTATCTAGAAAAAAACTATGCTGTACGGTCGTTTTTTATTTTTCCATTAAATTACTCAAACATTATTCTTGTTTAGACTCATATATTACTTAATTGAATAAAAATATCAGTAATGTATAATATTTAAACTTATAGAGCATCTACCCACAAATACAGAAGTAGTTAGATTAGACAGCATTTTACTTAAAAAAGAAGCACTATTCAGAGTACCTTTGTAAAGGATATATCCAACCACACTGTTTATGAGAAGTTTATTTCAGTAACCAGTGAGATGACTCAGCAGGTAAAGGTGCTTACTTCCAGCCTGAGAACCTGAGTTTGATTGCTGCAGCTAGCATGAAGAAAGCATCCGCCTCTTGAAAGTTGCCCTCTGATGGCTACATGCGTGCCTCAGCATACGCATGTCCTCTCATATATAAGCAAATGCAAAACCCCCCAAATCTAAAGAGCTACACTTGCAGTAGGACCATGTTCATTGCACTTTTAGGACATGGCCTATAACATGATTTCAAAGCTAGACTGTATCTTTAGATCAATCAGTATAAGATGTGGTACAAAGTCTCAGATTATTCTGAGAGTCCCACGGGTGTATTTTCTTATAAAATATATGAACATTAAAGGGAAGACTACAGCAGAAAACTTTCTCCTGAAAACCAAATGATGGAATTTAATCTTTTCTTAAATAAGTAGCTCTTACAATCATGAATGGCAGAAAACTCTTCTGTATAGATAGTGAGCAATCTATAAGCTTCAGAATGGGAATAAAAAAGATACAAAAGTATGAAACATCTAGACAGAAAGCCTGGGATCTTCCCATCATAGAGGTATGACCTTCTTCTTTGTTTAAATAGACAGTTTATAAAAAGACAAAATCAGCATTTTCAAGGTTGCTAAGAACAAGAGTATTCCTAATTTCTCTGACTTTCACAGTGAATTGAAAGACAATTGAAATCCTTTACAACTGCTTAAAAAGCATAATAGATACAAAGGCAAGAGTCAAGAGTTTTGTGCTTCATGTACTGATGAATCTTGATTCAGCTTGATGACACTCCTATAAGCTTAGAATGAATTTTATTTTGATTCTAAGTGTTACTGAAAAGACTAAAACACATGTTAATGTGCCCCCTTATATGAAGGGACAATGGTTCCTCTCCTGGTTAAAACAAAGTGAAGGCTAGAAGTAAGAAACTTCAATTGAGATAGAATCATAAAGAAAAGTAAATTGATCTTGAGCAAACCTCTGGTATTACCTGCTGTAGAATGGATGCACTCTGTAGACAGTAGGTTAGTCCTATTCAGTATGGATTCCCCAGAACATGGAGAGTGCCTGGATTTAGCAAATACTCAATAGTACTTGATGTATTAAATCTAAAGGATGCATCTAGCTAAACAGCCCCTCTAAAAATTTAATTTACTTATATATTTATTTTATGTGTATGTGTGTTCTGCCTGCATGTAAGTGAACCTGTGCATGCAATGCCTGTGGAGATCAGAAGAGGGAGCATCAGATTCCCTGGAACTGGAGTGAAGACCCTTGTTAGCTGTCATCTGAGTGCTGGGAACTAAACGTGGTACTCTGCAAGGGCCGCCAGTGTCCTTAACCACTAAATCGTTTATCCAGCCCTCATGACGAAGCAACTAAGCAGTCATGGGAAGGCAACAAATTTTATTTTTTCTCCTCCCTGGGTGGATTCACTAGATAAGGTGTTTTAAAACATTTGTTTGCAGAGATGCTGACTCAGAAAATGATAGCAGAACTCGGGAAACCCTTACCCCTGCCTCTTGTTATGAAAGCCTTTCACATTGAAAATATTCTTTCCAAAGAAATTCTTGCAAAGTCACACCCAGGCTTTAAACTGGGAGAGTTTGGAGTTTCATCTCAAACCCTAGTTCTGTCTTCCTTTACTAAGACTTAAAAACAACCAACATTTGAACTAAATAAACGAAAGCATTTTGTATTTCTTATGCCAATAGAACTGCAGGAGAAGTTGTATCCTATATGCAAGTTAACACCACTTTCTATAAAATGGCAATTTTTATACACATGTGCAGACAGGGGAGTCACTGAACTCAAAAATCTGTGCGATCTATCTGCATATATCATAGTTAAGAATAAAGTTTAATTCACTGAACAGATACACTTGCAAGATTTTTAGCATTTCAGTTGCAGTAGATTCATTATTGCACAGGGCTAAAAGTACAGAAAAGTTAGCTATAATTTTCTTTAACACGTTTATAAAGGTTTTATATAGCCTCAGGTTTACTTGAATCCCATAACAAACAAAACTTAATAATGTAAAATCAAAAGTGATACATTTTAAAAACATTAGTTACAGTGATGAAAGAAGGTGGCTAACAGCATGTTTTTTCATCTTAACTAGTGTACAACACAATTTTCATGAGTACAGTATTGCACATTAAAACATGAAAAGACTACACTTATCAGAATTATTGATATTATTTTAATAATACAAAATCAATTGCTTTTTATACACAGGTATAAGCAAAAACATCTTTGAATCAAGGCCCACTCTGGAGATTAAGCATGGGTATGTGACTTATTTGCCAAGCAAATAAGTTCAGAAATATGATTTTTACAATAATTAATCACATTTATGTATTCTGAATGGAATAAACTTTTCATAATTGATTTATTTTTAACCAACTCTGTTATTATTTAATTGCAACTTTTAAAACAAATTTAAGCAATATCTTAAAACATCATTTTTAAACAATAAAAGCTCTATTATGTCACTCCGTTTTAGAATAAATATGCAAAAATTATGAAATGGGATCTTTCAAGGGAAATTATTCATATATTTCCATCATTTGTAAAATGTAGATTGGAATGCACAACACTCATCTCGTATGTGGATATAGAAGACTCTGGTTCTGTAAAAGTTAATTTGAAAGTTTAAAAGGGGAGATGACTCAAAGTGCTTACAAGAGAAATCTGAGGAGAAGGGAAATGTTAAGTTATTCACCACATTAGTAAGAAGTATCACTATGGAAACCCTTATTATCTAAGCTCCTCTGAGCAGCTAGCAAGGAGAGCTGTGTCCCCACATACCTTCCAGGAGCCTTGTCTGCTGTTTGGAGTGTGGTGCAGGGGACCTTCATCTGTGGGTGAGCTGTTTCTCTATTTCTTGGCTCTTCTGCTATAATGCTCCTGTGTATGAAGTCCTCAGCACTTCTCTGGTGGTACTGGAAATCCATACACTGATTGAAAGCTTACTCCAGTTCTACAACAGTCTTTGGCACTTCAATTAAGTTCAATTTAGCAGTGACTCCATGCACACATGTGATGATAAAAGAGGACCAATGAGGAAGTGTTTTAGTATGCGCTCACTACCTTTAATGCCTATGGGGGTCTCCGCACTCAGGGCCAGCGTGAGGGGACCGAGGGGAACTCTGCCCTGTGGGGAGTAGACGCAGAGTTAAAACACAAACTCTGAGAGTTGGATGGGAAGCAGGCCAAGCGTGTGGTACTGCAAACTCCTGTATTGAATAGGTGCACAAGCTCTTATAGGCCTGGATAGTCAATGACCTTATGGGGTGGGGTCCTGAACACAGCCAATAGTAAGTTTCTCCCCTGGTAGGCAGGTTCTTTCCAGGCGCTGAGCAGAAGCTTGTGTCAGGACTAGCCAGAGCAGAACACATGCCCACAGGAGCCATTCCTCTATTCCTCCTAGCAGGTGGCCTGGCTAGGCCCATCCTGCATTATGCCCAACAAATGCCATAACTTATTAGTTGAAAAACATATTATGTGACACACAGAGAAGGAAAACGACTAGTATCAACAATGCTGTGACTTAGAATATGTAATTACAATGCAAAATTGTATAAACCTCTTCCCTTGAAAAACCACACAAGTCATTTTCTAGCAATTTAAATTTTAAGATTGGGGCTGGGGATACTTATTGATGTAACTAAATACTGACCTCAGTCATGATGTATGTACTGATCAGACTTGCTGACAGGACGGAGGATTGAAAAGAAGGAAAAATGAAGATGAAGAACAGAGAAATAAAGAGAGTAACATGAACATGCTCAGGATCAAGAGAAAGTGGAACTGGATTAAGGGTGCAGGCTGCATGTATCTGGAGAACCTGGCAGCTTCATGCCTATCATCACAGGCAACAGAGGAACACTTAAAAGTGGGTGCTGTTCTGACTTTTGTTGTTCCTAAAACAAAATGGCGAAAGCAGGTTATTTATAACCATAAGAGGTTTGTTTAGCACACAGTTTAGGAGGCTGTGGTCCAAGAGTATACAGCCCAATGCACTGGTTCAGCTGTACTGAGAACACGGTGGTGGCAGGAGGCTGCCTGGGTATGGAGAGTAAGTTCACACACCAAATAGAAAGCCAGATTGAACTGGGGTCCCACAGTCCTTTTCAAGGCCACACCCTAGTTCATGTAAAGACCTCCGATTAGACTCCACTTCCTAATATTTCCCTCCTGTCTATACTGGCACGCTGAGGACTAAGCTTCTAGCACATGGGCTTTGGGGGACAAATCACATCCCAAGCCCAGAATTCCCTCTCAGCTCTCAGATCCTGCTTATTGAAGAAAAGAATGCTGGGGCAGACCCCTGCCACTCAACAAAACACATGCCTGCACAGTAGATCCAGGATTTCTGTTTCTTACTGTTATAGCCCGAAGGATCTGATTTCTCATCCTTTTACTGAAAATATGTGTGAAATATATTATTTATAAAATCTGAGTAATTGTTTTACAGTGTTATAATTGCATAATTTATAGGTTGATTGCAATTCTTACTTCATATTACGAATAATCTTCTTCTGAGAAATGGGAGAGTGTCAACAGGTGGTTCCTCAGCATCAGGGTGAGCAAAGACTTGGAGAAACTTCGGCCAACAGAATACCAACAGCAAAGCCAGAAACAGTCCTGGGGTTAAGGACAGAGATGGGAGTAGATGCACAAAAAGAATTCAATAAAAACTCACTCCTGTGTTTTGACACTTTTGATATTATCATTGTTGAGATATATGCATATCAAATTAATCTCATAGGTCAATATTTTTTTATGTCCTTTTATAACCAAGGTTCAGGTGAGATACTTTAATGGAAACCATTTATTTTAACCATGGAGCTTAATTGTATGGGTATTTTTAATCAGATGATATGATTTTTTAAAATTAACAATTATTACATTTATAAAGAAAATGACTTTGTTAAAATGCTAATATCTTTAAAAACTCTATAGACTAATACTCTAGTAAAGCAAAAGTCTGATGACATGTTTTTGAAAATCAGGTGAAACTTTAAAACAATAAAACAATTGAAGAGCATCACATTATGTAGACAGTTAGTTGGGACGTTTAGGAGCACACACCCTGAGCCCAAAGAGAGAAGTTTACACTTTTGTTTAGTTCCTAAAAATTAAAAAAGAATTTTGACTGTAAGATTTATGATATCTCAAACATTTTCCCGGTGGTTTAAAATATATATTGCACTGCTTAAGTAATCTATTTCATTTTTTAAATTTGAAATCTTTTGTTATCACTATTTCTATTACATATTGATACATAGACTTTTCAAGTGTACTTTTTAAATATATTGGGACTCCACAGTTCCCTTTAGCAAGAAGGAAAGGCATTTTTCAAGACAATTAACATTGGAGTTTACTTGTATCATTTTTACATTTCAGTCACTCGCATGTTGATCTGAGCTGAGCAAAGTACACAAATTAAGCTCTCTGTGAACATTGTTGAGCATGGAACACTGTGCATTTTCCAATGGGCTCCAATTATAGAAGCACCTGCACTGTATAAACTTGTGCTGACCCACTGTGAAATTATGCTGTGTTCAATAAGCCTTAAAATTTCTCATTTCTCACCTGTGGGTGAGATATTCTGCTGGCTCTCATCTTTAACATCACCCACTTGTGCTGAAGGAGATGCACTGTGTGGAGCTATTTAAACACTTGATCTCCTTTATCCCACAGTACCTATCTTTATGAATAGGCTTTCTGTCATTTAAAATTAATAATTGGATATTTTCAATCTAATACAAAATGACGGCAAAAGTCTTAAAAAACAGGTATCTCCATTTCCATTTTTTTTTTGTTTTTAGAATAGAAACTGTCAGTCGTTGCTTAGATAGGTGAAGGTTACATGTCCTAGCTCAAGGCATTTCCGTTGTTTCTGATTCAAAGTTCAGCATGAAAAATGTCGATCCAATTGTTGTTGAGAAACCTACCCAAGGCTAGGTATATCCTATACAAAACCTTGTTCTAAATCCCATCACCTTGACAGTTGTATTTTCAGTATGTATCTGAATGTATCTGATGACGAGTAACTTGATTTATCTTAATATTTGAAATCCTTTTTTAAAAAACTTATTTTTACTTTATGTGAACGAATGTTTTGCCTCCATATATGAATCTCTATCACATCAGTGCAGTGTCCATGGAGGCCAGAAGAGATCATCAGATCCCTTGGGACTGGAGTTATGGAGGATCGTGAGCTATCATGTGTGTGTGCTGGGAACTGAACCCAAGGCCTCTGGGTTCAGGGCAGGAAATATTCTTAACCACTGGGTCATCTGTCCAGCCCCATAAAACTGAGATCTTTTATCTGGAAAATTTAGATTGTGCATAAGAAGGAAATTTCATGGTTCTTGTAAATAAAATTTAATATTTTTTATTTAAAATATCTAGGAGTTAAGAGTTATTACTTAATTGGTAGAGTGCTTGCCTAGCATGCACAAAGTCTTGTATTTCATCCCCAGCACTGCATAAAGTATGTGTGGTGATGTGTGATTTTAACTCCAACACTAAGGATGAAGAGTCAGAAGGATCAAAAGACTTAGGTCATTCTCAGCCTCATAATGAGTCCAAGTCCAGGTTTTAATATGTGAGCTCTTGTCTCAAGACAGACAGATAGATAGATAGATAGGATAGATAGATAGATAGAATAGACAGAATTCCATATGAGTGATAAATATAACTGAATGGTAATAACAAGGCAAAAATAATTATTTAAATACTATTTTTAAGGATGGAAGATAATTAGGTGGGTGAATGTACCAAGTGGACCCATACCAAATTACATGTTGTGTGTTCCCAGAAGTACCCTGATTCATTCGAGCAGCTCTAGTTTACTATATCAAGCCAAAGAGTATTAAAAAGACAAAAATTGATTGAGAGGAGGTTTCTTGCACAGATGAGGTTAAGAAATGGAATAATAAATGTTGACTTTTTTCTGTTCCCAGTTTGCAATCATTTTCTCCAAGTTGGGATTATTTCTGACTCTTTGGCATCTACCAAGTCCTGGCCACCCACAGCACTCCACTGCTTGTGCAGCTCAGACACAGCTACTTCATACAGTGAGTATAAATCATTGTGATACTCCTAGACTATAACTTATATTCAATTTATTGCTATAGACACGTTTATTGGGATAGAATTTTTACAGTCTCATAATATTCTGAGAAGCTCACCATAAACTATTAACGAGAGAGGAACACTATTAATAATGAACATCCCAGACCAGTTATTTTCAGAAAGTTTTTGACCCTGAGAATGAAATTAGTTAAGATGGACCTGAGATAATAAACATATACCCTTAATCTGATAAAATACTTGAAAAGAAATGTATCAAACTGATGTCATCATCTCAGAAGCATAAATTGCATTAAGAATTTTCTAAAGTATGAAGGCTTTTAAATATTGATACCTCCCTATTATATTATGAAATATTTATTCTTATTCACATTTTGAGAGTGTTAAGCAATTCCTGATCGTCTACCATCATTCTAGGGCAGTTTGGTGTTTAAAAAATTGCCTGAGAGACAAAATTTTATCAATTTAGGTCACTGGGTTTAAATGGCTCTTAAAGCATAAACTTTTAATTGCTGTTTTTCAGAGGGTTTTTTTTTCAATATTGTCCACATCAGTTAAGCATATTATCACTGACATATCACATGGTATGCAACCTTAATAAAAGTGACTTAATTAACCTGTCAGGCTTTATCAACTGCTTAGTAAATAGATAAGCTCCACATCAGTGGCTTTTTTTTTCCGTTTCGTTTTGCTTACTCTGATCCTGGCAACCCAAATCAGAATTATTTTTACAGCTGCTTCAATGACCCACGACAAAGGAACCCACATAACAGAGTCTTTCTCCTGGTCTGTGTGGGAATTCAGCTTTTCTTGTTGCTGTTATTGTTTTGGTTTGGAGGATTGTCCTGGGGCCTTGCATGATGAAGTTTGCAGTGGACAGCGTCAGTCCATGTCTGTCCATGTACATGCCTTCATAAAGAGCAAGTGATCGACTTCCAACGTTTGTCTTCTGCAACAGCTTCTTAGCTGGAACCCCATGAAAATGTCACTGTGTTTTGACTTCGAAATAATATATGATTTCAGATCATATAGTGCTGATTCATTACATGTTTGTATAGGACCGAGTGAGAGAATTTAAAGATTTGGCTTTCCATGTTTAAAACAAGCCTCCTCATCAGTGCTATGATCCAGCAGCATTTCAGTTGCAGCAGGGGCTGTGAAATGTCTTTGCTCTGTATAGAACATCAATAACATTATTAAAGTCAGAATCTATATTTAGTATTCAGAGATAATGAACAAGGTATGCATTCAGATTCAGTTTTGTTTCCTAAAATGTTCATATTTACAAATCATTTATGAATCAACTATTTATTTTTTATATGTATGCGCGTGTGTGTGTGTGTGTGTGTGTGTGTGTGTGTGTGTGAGACCATGCGAGTGTAGTGCCTCTGGAGGACAAAAGAGGGCATCCAATCATCTGAAACTGTTTGTGACTTGCCTGATGTGGATTCTGGAAATGGAACACTAGTCCTCTGCAAGAACACTAAGTACTCTTAACCTTTAAGCAATCTCTCCAGCCCCTAAATCTACCATTTTCTAAGAAAGAAAAAATAATAATCTAACATAAGAAGTAAAAGTCTTTAAATTAGGAAGCAGAAATTGTACAACCAGCTCCACCTCCTGCTTATGTGGAGCAGGTGTTTTCTGGCTTTCTATATCTTTGGGTATGTAAAAGCAGAAATATGCCACACATACACAAATTCTCTGTCTCTGTCTCTGTCTCTGTCTCTCTTTCTCTCTCTCTCTCCACAAAATCAGGATCATTGGAAGAATGTGTTTACATGATTTACTTTGTCAGTATTGAAAGAGGCTTTCTGGCTAAAAATTGTAAGAGCCAGAATGTCAGAAGTTATCAGAGTGAAACAGTATTCTGGAAAAAGCAAAACCGCTGTACTCACAATTTCATAGCAGCTGTAATTACTTGCATAAGACCTGCAGAAGATCAAGTCAGTCAACCTTTTAGAATGGGATGGGAAGGTCCCTACTCCTCACTGAGGAGCTATGGACAATTGATGGCTTCTATGAGGAGAGTGTCAGATTTCTTTAAGAATGTGGCCTCTGGTAGGGGCACCATGTTCCAGTGGATGGCCCCAAACCTAGGAGTATCTACACAGCACAAACTGTGCTCCGTGAGTTATTAAAAAAAAAAAAAAGAAGACATGAAGTTTGGAGGTGAGAGTCTATCTGAGGAGATGCTGAAGGGAGGGGGCATTGAATATAGTCAAAATACATTGTATGAAATTCTGTGAAGAATTAATAAAAATAGTATATTAAATATAAAGATAAAAAGGGAACTTCTGAAGTGAGTAAAACTTCCAGATGCAACAAATAACCAGAGAGAAACAGTCATAGCCTGGAGAAGAGCTGTGAGGGCTGAGGAGACTCTGCACACCAGATTATAAGGTCTGACACCTTAGCATAGAGTTGAACCCATTCAGAATACCTCCGGGTTCTTCTTCAACTCTCCTTGAAGTTTTCTGCTGCCAAGTTTGTTGAAAGACTGCATAGATTCAGTTTCCATTAGTAGAGAATCGTGGTAATAAATTATCTCAAATTTGGTGGTTTTATATAACTTCATTCTTTCACAGTTATGAAAGTCAAAGTCCACAATTGATCTCCCCGAGCTAACGCTGCAGAATTGACAGAACTGTGGTCCTACTGAAAGATCAAGGGGAGATTCTGTTTCCTTGTTATTCCCAGCTTTCTCAAAACGTTTGCCTCCCTCCCTTCATTTGGAGCCCACTAGTACAGCATCTTCAAGACCCTTTTTGACTGATCATTTTCCATTCCACTCCCAGGAGTCTGAGGATGATATCAATCCTCCTGGAATATCCAGGTCAACTGGCTAAATACTTTAACTCCACCTTCAACCTTAATTTCCCCTTTTCATAAATCTAACATGTCCACAGGATCTAGGTGTCTCGATGTGGCATCTTCAGAGCCCAGTACTTTACCTATACCTCATATGCAGATTTAGGTCACACCAAAGCTTTAAAATGATGTGTTTTTATTTGTTTGCTATGTAGAAAGTCTCTTACAGCCTTAGTCAGATGATGTGAAACCTATGCTCCAACAAGTTTCTCATTTGTGTTTGAAGTACTAAACAATTTCCTTCAAGTGGCTTCTACAGTTTTGAGGACACATCCCAGTTACTGTCAGTGTTCTTCTTAGTTCCCAGCATTCTCTGCTCTCTGAGAGTATGATAGAGTACTCTTCTGGTTCTTCTAACATCACAGACACCCTGTTGCCCAAGGTCCTTGCCCATGCTGACTCTACCTTCTAAACTATGCCTTCCCCTGAGACCATGTACCGTGTTCATTGAAGCCTTCACTCAGAGGCTAACTCCTCTGTGAGGCTTTCTTTGCTAGCCACCCTAATTAACATGGCGATAGCCTTCTTGTCATCCACATTCCCCTTCTCCTTTTTTAATCTTATCACTCTTTACTTTTTATTCCATTTATTTTCATGAAGATTTTGCTCCACTTAGTAGAATATTTTGGTGGAGACTTTTATCTCTTTTGTTCCTAGCAATATTTCTAACACCCTGAATGGTAAGTATTTAGGGAGCATTTGGTTAGTTAACATACAGTTAACTGTTATAAATGTCCTGAAGCATGTTTAGTCCATATATACATAGGATGAGCTGCATAATCTGTGCATATTAAATTACACTTAACTTCATATATCCTATAAATAATGTTCAAAAATTATCATTCAACATTTTCATTCAACAACCATTTATTGAAGTCTGTCATGTCCGACACTGACATTTACCTCTTAGCCTTTTATTTTATTTTATTTTTATTTTTATGTATATACATGTGTGCCTCTCTCATTGTACACGCATATGTGTGTGCATGCAGAGGTTGTTGGATCCTCTGGAGCTGGGGTTACACATGATTGTAAGCCATCCTACCTAGATATTGGGAACTGAACTTCGGTTTACTGCAAGACCAGCAAGCACTCTTAACTGCTGAGTCACCTCTCAAGTTCGTACCTGATAGCCACAGAGCTGTAGCCCAAAGCCTTTATTTTATTATTTTTGTTGTTTTTGTATGTATTTACTGTGGCCTAAAAGACTTTGCATGCTAGACAAACACTCTACCTCTGTCCACACCAGATTGTTTATTTGTTTTTTGTTTATTTATTGTGCATACATGAGTATATATCTCTGTCTGTGTGGTGTGTGAGCACTTGTGTATGTGAGTGTCTGTGTTTTGCATGCACTTGTGAAGGGCACTGGGTGTCCTGCTCTATCATTCTCTGCTTTACTCCTTTGAGATAGATTAGTTGCTCCTGGAGCTAGGCTGCCTCCCAGCAAAGTCTGGTGATCCTGCTACTTCTGCTCTTCACAAAACTAGGGTTATAGACACCTGAAGTTTTTTTTTTTTTTGGTGGATTCTGGGATGCAAATACATGTCTTCCTGCTTGTGGAGCAAAAACTCTAATCCTCTGTGCCACCTCCAAAGATCACAAGCTTTATACACACACACTAAGTGTGGTAGAGGAGATATTTGTAGCACATCCAACTGTGTGTATGTGTGAGTGCACGCACATAAGTATGTGTGATGCTAATGTTGTGGCATTCTAGTGAAACCTTCTTACTGTGTGAGTTTTCCATGCTTGCTTGAAAACATACTATCAGAGTCAGGACAAGCACACAGAAATGCAAACAGTAACAGAGAGGAAATGAGAAAATGGTCTTGAACATGAGCAAAATTTCCATGGAGAACAGGATAATTTAAAGAAAAATATCACTTTTTGGTTTTAGCAAAATGTTCTGTTATGTCAAGATGGCGTTTAAAGTATAAGCATATTGGTCCCACGTAGTTAGTAACAGAATGATGGAATATTATCACTATCATCTATTTTGGAACTATTTATAATCACATATTCCTGAAAAATGTAAGCATTTTGTAGGATCCACTTTTAATAATTATAAGTAAAATTATTCTTTAAGATTGCTAGTGTTTCTTTAACATTGTATTTCTATACAAATATTGGATCCTCAAAGGATCATAAATTAACAATGGTTAAGTCGTCAGTCTGTCAAATACAGGGAAATGATATCTCTAGGTCTCCCAATATGGGAGAAATAGCAATTTGTGTCTGGAATAAGCTGAACTAAAGAACGGGTGGTGTATAGTCAAAATCGTGCTTGAACTAGAACCCTGGTCTCGTGTTCTCCAGCATACTTTGTCCTCATAGGCTGGTGAGTTCAGTAGGAGGCCATTTTCAGTCTTTGTAACTTACCGAGTTGCCAGTGAAAGTTAATAAAAATAGCCTTCAATTGTGCCTGCTCTAGGCCCAGGTTCCTTACAGGAGCTAACAGATCCACAGAGTCTGGCCAGCTCGCGAATGCCGGGAGTGGACAGGAAAGGGCCGTTTCCCTTGAGGAATTTCAATTTAATCGTGGATCTTGGCAGACTATAAACTGAAACCTTGTTTTCTTCAGGTCGTATACATGCTAGGCAAGTGCTAAACCACTGAGCTACATTCCAGGCTCTTTAAATGGAAGTCTCAATCAATACAACTGACCATTCAAAATATGCTACAACCTACTGGCAAAGAAGAAAATGTTATAGTGTGCCAGGGGTAATGAGGATGCCAGGGACATTTCATCTAAAATTTCAGAACTGGTTCTGTCAATCACCCACGCTACCAGAGGGAGGAGGGAGCACATTGTGAGGCGAGAGGAGAAAGTCTATCATAGTACATGAAACGGTGAGCAGAGCAAGGTGCACTGCCTTCTACGGTAGGGGACCGTGTTCTAGTTAATTTGAATATTATGCATATTTTATCACTCTAGCTGGTCTAAAACCTCCTATCTCAGTCTTCAGTCCTGAGCAACTGGGATTTGATGTTTTTGCTTCCACCGTTTGAATCACGGATTCTGGGAGGACAGCGGCAGCAAGCCTCACGGTACTCCACAGTGAGGACAACGGCAGCATGTCTCACGGTGCTCCACAGTCTTTGGGTTTCTCATTCAAAGTTCCCTTCTGGAATAATTTGTATCAAAGCTTGAAACTCATAGGCCCTTCTTAATTTAAAAATCGTTTCATTCTTTCAAGCATCTGAACTTAGTGGATTCTGGATTTCGAATCTGTTTCATATGAATCGGGCTTTCTGTAACATGACAGAAGACTGAATTTATTTAAATAAACAATAATACATGGTGGGTAAGCTATAACGAGTATCTCTTGCTATGTAGACTAATGGATCTTGTATCTTCAGTGATTTCACATGTTATAACTGCATTGCGAAGCACGCATTTCCTAAGCATTCAGTATTCAAAATCAGAAGCACTTGGAAAATCTGCCACAGACTTTATTTTTTTTTTTAGATTTTCCCATTTGAGTGCACCACAATGGATAAAGGAGGAGCAGACAGTCTGACATGCTATTTATCCAGCTATAAAATTATCATAATTAGAGAAAGTGAGATATTTTGGTATTTAAAAGAGCTTATTAGTTCTTTGAGTAATATTTATAAACAAATATTTGCATTTAAAATATATATAATTATATGAAGCATAATCGAAGAAACTAGTTTTAGGGTTGTAAATTAATGGTTATTTATAGTTGCTACAAAATTGATAGGGATTCTAGATATTAAAAAAGTGTCTGTTGATGTCTGAGTCATCTTCACTCCCGCGGGGGTAGGAGAGGTATTTAAGGCTTCTCACAGATGTTCTGCGATCAATTTATGTGGAGTGTGAAGAGCTGATGACATGTATGTGAACTATATGGGAGGTGAATCCATTTGAAGCCCTAAAACGAATGGCTGCACAACAGCAGTTAGAGGTGTGGGAAGGATGCTCTGTTTACATAGGACATCCCAGCTCAGAATCTACAATCTCTATAGATTACGGACCCTCAGAGACAAGTCATGTGGGACTTACTGTGCTGATAAGGATGCGCTGACACCTCCACAGTTCTACACAACCTTATCTTAAAAAGCCACAAGGTTCTGGCACGTGGTGACGCCCGCCTTTGATACCATCATTCGGGAGGCAGAGACTACCGGATCTCCCTAAGATTGAGGCCAGATGGGGCTACTGGGAGATTCTGTTTCAAAGAGAACAAATAATAATAAAAACAATAATAATGATAATGATAATAATAATAATAATAATAAATAAAACCACAAGGTGGAAGTTGAAGACTGTGAGGGTTACATACTGTGGAATTTAAAAAAAAAATTTTGGAAATCAGTAGACTTCTCTTTGTAGAGACATCTTAGAATTATAGAAGAACTGAGTAAAAATGACAATTCACAGATATTCTCCTCTCTGTCCTATTATTCACCCCTTGCCTTAATACATTTGATGATGGACTGATAAGGATAGTTTATTATTAAAACCCATAGATTTTTATTAGGCATCATCACCTTTTGTATTACATGGCACTGTGGGACTTCGCAAACATAATTTCTTCACCATTTTTTCTTATGCAGAGCTGTTTTTCTGTGCTCAGAGTCACCTGTACTCAACGAAATCATCTTCCCAAGTTTCCTCCCACAAGGCTCTTGTTACAGTTATGATTTTCTGTCATTTCCAGATATTCAGATAGAGTAAATGAGAGGGGTTTCTATAGCTTAGCGCTATGCATATAAATACTTTCATGTTTTATGTGGCTTGATACTTCATTTATTTTTATTGCTGAGTGATTTTCCATTGTACATATGTTCTGTCGTCTAATTCCCCATCCATGAGATGAGGGGCATCTTGATCTCTTCCTCGCTGGTATTTATAAACAATGTTGCTATAACCATTGGTATGTATGTATATGTGTAAGCATATGTTTTTAATGCATTTGAATAATCACTAGACTATTATTTCTGGGTTGCCTGGTATTTATATTTATAATTAAGCACTAAGTATCTTCCCAAGTGACTTGATTGTACTAGGCTGTATTTCCAGAAGTAATAAATGATCTTCCATCATACCACATCGTTGTCAGCATTTGGCATTGAATGTAATTTGGATTTTGGTATCATATTGCTGAATATTGACAGCTCATTGTTTCTGATTCCTGAATGACATAAGGGCCTAAGGGTGCTGGAATTTTTCTGTATGCCTCCTGGCTGGCTATATACCTTTGGAAAGTTTCTATTTTGGTCTTTTCTCCATTTTAAATTGAATTGTTTGTTTTGTTATTATTGGATTCTGAAACTTCTCTGTGCATCTTTATATCGTGTTTTCTGGCAGACAAATCTTTTGCAAACATTTTTCTGTTGCTGTTGCTTTTCTTTTACTTAGACACTTTCACAGAATAAATTTTTAAAATTTTAGAAAAGTTTAAATAAACATTTTTTTCTGAACCATTTTTTATATTTTAGCTAAACAATTATCACCAAAGACAAGTCACCCATGTTTCCTTCTGTTATCTTTAAAAATATATGATTTTGAATCTTACATTTTGATTATGTAATCCACTTTTCCTCAATTCTTGTGACATTATGTTTCTGTTGAATTCTGCTAGGTGGAATTTTGGTGAGCACATATCTGGCGGTTCCAGCAACATTTGTGGAAAAGTTTGTTCTTAAATAATAAATCGTCTTTCCTGCTTGGCCTCCTTTCTGGGTTCTTCTGTTTCTTTGACCTCTGTCTGTGCTTTTTACCAGGTGTGGTTATTGTAGATTTATAATAAAACTTTAGGAGAATGTCAACATTTCACTTTGTTTTAAGTCTAAGTCTCTTGCCTCTTCATATAAGTTTTAAAATCATAATAATTTGCTGGGGATTTTATTTGGATTGCACACAGATTTATCAAGTTGGGGGAAACTGATAGCTAATTAATATTGCCCCTTATCTAAGGACAGAAAATATCTTTCCATTTATTCAGATCATCTTTGATTTTTTAAAAAACATTGTTGTAGTTTATCTTACACAAATGTCTAAAAATATTATTTATACTTAAGTGTTATGGATGGAATACTAAATGGACTCCAGAGTCTCTTTGTTGAAGGGTTTATCCCTCACTTACTGGTCCTATTTGGGGAGATTCTACAAAGTTTAAGAGGTGGGGACTAGCTACAGGAAATAGGTTGCTAGAGGGTGTCCTTCAAGAATGTATTTTATTGCTGACAGGCCCTCCCCTTCTTGTTCACCATGGATAAACAGTCCCCTCTTCCCTGTACTCAGGCTTCCATGTTGGTCCCTCCCACTTCCAGGCCCAAAGTAACAGGACCAGTAGGCCAGAGACTGAAGCTACTGAGGCCATTTGTCAAAATAATCACCTCCTCGCTCTGAGTGGCTTTCACAAGTGTATTGGTCAGAGGTATATATGGGAAGCTAACCATATGGTTCATTCTCTGATGTTTCTAAAAATGGTGGGCTTCAGGCATCAAATTCCAGTCATTCGTTCCTGGAAAGCAATTGGCTTTTACATACTAGACTTGCACACTGACTCATTTCTGGGTTTTACATAGACAATTACGGTTTTTTGCAAGCAGAGAGATTAGATTCCTCCTTCCAGTCTATCAGTTGCTAGCTTTGCCTGTCTTTGCATCAGCGAGGTCTTCCACTACAAAACAGAGTAAGAGCTGGGGGCAGCCTTGTCTGGCTCCTGATCCTGGGGAAAACATTCATTTGTTGCTCTGAATTGTGATATTGGAAAATTTTTCAAATGGGTATGGGCTGGAGAGATAGCTCAACAATTAAAAATATGTATTGCTCTTCCAGAGGACCCAAGTTCAATTCCCAGAAACCACATCAGATGGCTCACAACCACCTGTAACTGCAGCTCCTAGGGGATCTGACACCTTGGGCTTCTGTAGGTACCTGCACTCACCTAAGTATATAAGGGCACCCATGTCATGCAGTGCCTGTGGAGGTCAAAAGAGTGTTGATCCCCAGGAACTGAAGTTATGGGCAATTGTTAGCTGCCATGTGGATGCTGGGAATTGAATCCATGTCCTATGCAAGAACCATTTCTCCAGTCCTGGGTTTTATCTACCTTTATCAAACTGAGGTAGAACCGGCATTTGATGTCATGAATTTTCTCTGTTGATTTTATTATTTCAATTCCATTAACTTCTCTAATTTTCTTCATTTTTTCTGCTTATGTTACATTTGATGGACTCCTATTTTTCTAGTTTTATTAAGTAGAATCTTGGTTTACTGATGTTTATACCTTTCTTGTTTGCATTGGATATCCAAATGCATTGAATATTTTAAATGTCACCTAAGCAGTACTTTAGTGGCCTTCTACACATTTTGATAAGTTGAACGTTCACTTTCATTTACTTCAAAGGGTTTTGAAATTTCTACTGAGAATTTTTCATTGATTCATGTGTGTTTAGAATTGTGTTTCATATTCTCTATTTTTAAAAAAAATTTTTGACTATGCTTATGTTTTTGATTTTAACTGTTTTTATCCATTGTACTCTTAGAACGTATGTTGCATTGTTTCTATTTTTTGAAATGTTTTAAGGTGTGTCTTGTGCCCAGAATATTATTCATATTAAGCTTAAGGAGACGCTAGATTCTCTTGTTGGATGAAGTTCCTACAGGCATCATACAGTAATGATAGACAGTTCTACTCATAACTAGATCCTTGATTTGATTGCCTGGATCTGTCAGAAATTATTTAAGGAGTTTTGACTCTTCTATGTAATTGTGAGTTTTTCTCTAGCTGCTTGTGATGCCATCATTTTGTTGTTGTTAGTGCTGATGAACAAACCTAGCACGTTGAACACTCCTTTGGACATTCTAAGCAAGCACTCTACAATTGATTAACAGTCCTATCTTGGGACATTTAAAGCAAAGTCTTGGTAGATAGTCCTGGCTGGCCTCAGCATCTTCATCGTCTTTCCTCAGACTCCCTAAGTGCTGGGATTGTAGGTCTAAGCCAACACATTTGGCTCTGTTATGCCTTTTTCATTTATTTTGATGTTCTTGCAATGTACATCTTATGTATTGAAGCTTGGGATATTTTACCAGCATGCAATGCTCCTTTTTATCCTTGATGTTCCTTTTTGCTTAAAATCTCCTTTTCTGAAATTAAGACGGCCGTTTCATTTTTCTTTTCATCTTGTCAGGATGTATATACCTCTGCATTCCTTGTCTTTAATTTTCCTTTCTTTTCATATATGAAGTAGGTTTCTGGTAACAATGGATTCTTTTTTATTGACATTCTCTGTATTTTAATTGGTGTATTTAGACCATTCATATTTAAAGTGATTATTGGCATAGCTGATTACTAACTTACATGAGCAACTGCTTTCTATTCAATGATCTTTGCTTTATCTCTTTTGTTATCTTTGTTTTACATTCCTTTTCACCCTTGCTAATTTACAGTATTTTATGTGACTTAATTTCTTTCGTCTGTTGTCACATAAATTATGTTTCTTCCTAAAATTCTTAATAGACACCCAAGATTTCATATGAAAAGCTACTTATAGCAATGAGTCCAAAAGACAGTCCTTATTTTTATTTTATTCAAGTTTCCATCTCCTTGGAGCCATTACCCATTTTGTATGTTATTCACTTTCTCCATTAGAACTCTATTTTAAATTCCTGGCCTGACAATTCCAACATTCACATCCAGTCAGGTTTTGAAGCTGTCGTCTCCTCAGACTGTGCTATTTTTGTACTCATCAGATCTTGTAGTGTTTACTATAGCTTCTGTTGAGGCTGAAAGCTAGACATGCTATATCAAGTAAAAGCAAGGAGGAGAGTAAGACTTCAGTGTGAAGGTGCATGTTTCTCTGCCAAAAAATTAGACTATGTCAATGTTTTTTGTAGTTTCTGATGTCAGAGGTTAGAAATTGCCTCGAAATATCCTTATTTTCTTTTGTATCTTCCTATGAAATCCTTCTTAAGTAAAAGTTGACTCATGTTATTCTTGAAACAATAAACCCCACGTAACAAGAAGCTCTTTTGGTATAATTTTGATTGGCGTAAGTGGGAGTATCATTTTGTAATCTTATGATTAAGCCTCAGGTTTAGTCAGTCCCTTATGTAGGCTATGCTCTTTTCCCATAGCTTTAACATTTCTGCAATGGAGTCAGCCATGTCCCCTTAAAAATCATAAGTTGAAACTTTAGCACACAATGCTATAACAGTTGGAGATGAGATCTCAGGTAAATAACTAGACCCAGGAGATCATGAGGGTGAGGTCCTCATGATAAGATTAGTGTCCTATAAACTAAGCTATACACAGCTTGCTGTGTGAGAACACAGTGGAAGGTGACTGTCTACAAATCAGAGAGACAGTCTCTACCAGAAGCCAGACATGCTGTTGCCCTGCTCTCTGGCATATCCAGCCTCTTGAACTGTGAGAATTTTTTTTTTATGTTATTAATGGAAACTCATGCTGTATATCTAATAACAGGACCTTTTATATATTCTTCTTCCCAATGTGACCACAACAAATAAATATTCTCTCTCATTTTCACACAAAACAGATAAAATGATGCTTTTTAACATTTGGAAGAAATATTGTGAGAGAATAGCATTAGAATTTTATAGAGCAATATTAAAATGTTAAAAGATTTTAATTCATTTTTAAAAATCTGTCCTGTAAGCATATGTACACTAAATGAAATAGAGATTTGAAGACATTATTTTTTGAAATATAACTAACACAATCCTATCTATCACATACTTAATGTCACTTAATGAATACTATGGTACATCTATTTCTACCGCCATAGAATACAATTTAGCTCAGCAGATGCCTCTGTTTGTACGAAACTACTTTCTGGTATGGTATGTACAAACTAACCTGAAAATACAAGTTTATACCATAACTGACTTCTGACCAATCACAACACTACAGCTGAATCTCAGTCTACTCGCTGATCAGACAACACCATTATAATGCCAATGTAGACTGCAGTCAACAAGGCTCTTTCTGTATCACTTCCTTCTCTCTGGCTATAAATGAAACCAGCACATGTAGTGAAACAAAAACATGTTGTATGAACTTGGGTCTGGCATGTGGCCAGGCCCTAGAACTCTTTTGCTGTTATTTGAACAAATTTTGTTAAATTCATTATGACTCGTATCCGTTTTTTCTTTAATGATATGTAAGCAGATATGAATTATTAAGTCCTCAGTATAAGATAAGGTTTACTTTCTCTCTCTTCCTATATGATGTTTACCTCTAAGAAAATACCAGGGAGATTACACTGTTCAGTTTGGACAGCCATTACCAGATGCATGGAAAAGCTAAGAATGCTCACATGATTAAGAACTAAACTGGGTTTCCTCACACAGGACAGGAACCAGCAGAAACAAAAATACCTCTCCTATAAACCACTGAGCATTTCCAGCAAGAGAGAAATGAAGAAGAGAATGGAGATAAGGAACCCAGATGCCGGCAAGTGTGTTTTGTTTCCCCCACTGCAACTTAGAAAAGATGTTTCATGGTAAGCAGTTCCTCACAGGACAAGCTAAGACCTGATTTGGTGCTTCAGGGAATCTGGCTGAGAAAGAAGCTGAACTTTTTGCCAGCAGGTTTGAGGCCACTTGTTCTATTGTTGCCAAACAAATAGAAAGGACTTTAAAAAAATCAGCCTGACATTCTAAACACAATTTGGTATACATTCATTAACCTGTAGGAATGTGAAGATGGTGAATATAAAATCAGTCAAGTGATCTGTAAGGCAATTAGCCTGGGTTATATGAATGCTTCTTAATAGAAAGCTAATTCTTGATCATTGCTTTTCCTTCTCTTTGACCCCGTCAGGAAGAAATGCTTGTAATGAGTTGGAGGGCATACTGTTGTTCTGCACGTAGGGCATCCAGGTTTCTAACCATACCGTAAATGAGCAGCACTGAATATATGAAGTGAAATCAGGGCTTATATTGTAGAATTAATAAAAAATACCCAATCTGGATACAAATAACCCAGAATATGGAGAAAAATGAGCTTACCATGAAATCTAGACAGATGGGTAGGTGAGTGCAGCTGAAAAATTGCACAATTACACCCTTAATTGTATATGTTTTTATAAAGCAGACGTCACAGTTCAAGTGTAAGCATTTGTTTTTATTTTGCCAAATGATCATGTTCAGTATACTACATAAAGCCAGACTAACTGAGATTAATGCGCAGTCCTAATTTATTGTGATTGGGGCTTCCTGTTGACATTTATACACTGGTTTCCACACATTAGAAAGCAAATATCTATTACTTTTATTAGTTGACTAAATGAATCATATTTGTAAATGCTAGTAATCAATGGGTTTAAAAAAAATCATGTCCCCAAATTAAGGTTCTATATTCAAACCCCAAATTCACATTTTATTCTTTATCTGAATAAAATGGTCAGTATATCAAAATTGCATTCTTGTGACTGGATGAATCAAAGCCAATAAAATGCTTAATGACCTGTATTTATTGAGCTTGCTGTGGGGGTGTTTTTAACAGTGGGTATTCATAAACAATTTGAGAGGGGACTTCATTGGCATTGCGGGTGATGCATAGTATGTCTAATGCTTTGCTTTCTTCATCCTCTTGTTTCGATGCCAATCCAAGGCATGGCTTTGCACCTGATATTATTGTTTGTCTTTTTGAGACAGGATCTCTCTGTAGCCCCACCAGGCCTGAAACTCACTATGTAGACCAAGATGGCCTCTAATCCACAAAGGTCCTCCTGCCTCTGCCTCCCAAGTACACCATCACACCTGGCCCCCTGATAATTTTATTAATGTCTCTCAGTCTCTATAGTTTTGTCTTCAGAATGCGTTAGTTACATGAGAGCTTTACATGTCTTTTGATTGAAAGGTTGACTCAGGTTACTAAAGAATCTAGTGTTTCTCTCATAACCATAAGCACATGCACATAGATTAATCTGTTAGTTATACAGGGCTTGAAATAGTTTCTACTAACGTTTACCAAAATCCCTTGTACTACAATGTCATTACTTCCAACCTTGGGTGTTGAAATAGATTATTACAAAGGTTTACTTCAAAATAGGAAATGTATTTGAAACAGAATCGAAAGTGGAACTTTTATCATGTTATGAGTAGTTTTTACATCTCTTGATAGCATTAGGTATAATTTTATTTCATGAGGTTGACAAAACATGAGCACCTTTCTTCCCATTGGTGTGCCTACATCTACTGTTATCAGAGTTGGCCTGCCCCAGCAAGACTGTGCCTTACTGGAATCCAATTCTGTCTGGGTATTCCACAATGATCCTAGCTACTATTCACTGAGCAGTAGCCATGTGCCATGCAATGCAAGTTTCCATGAGGGATTCACTTAGTGCTCTTAACAACTCTGTGATATATTGCTATTTATTTTCTCAGTTTTACTGAGCAGACAACACATGGGTAGATAAGGTAATTAAGTTGCCCTAAAATGTTCAGCTTATAAATTGCAGAGACAAGCTTCAAATTGATTCTGCAGTCCATAATTCTTTGCATTATATTTTACTATGTCTGTGAAGTAACTATTCTTAATACTAACACAGATATTGAAATGATCAGTTTTTGTGTTTGGATAGACATCTATAAGAATACTGAAAATTTTACGCTAACTGGTATTTAAATGATAATGGCAGAAATTATTTGAAATGGATAGAAATTACTTGATAAAATAAGAAGAACAGTTTCCTAATTATCTTAAGGATAATTGTATAGATGCTAAACTGCAAATTATGGACATTTGCTTTTGTGAAGTTCACAAGCAAATCATTGGTCAAAGTCAGCTATTCTAAAAGTCATTGACAAGTTTTAGCTAAGTGTAACCCCTTAAACTATCTTGGTTCTTATATTTTGAGAACTCACAATGCTGGTAAGGTGGCTGAACAAGTAAGGCACTTGCTGTGCAACTTAGTGGTCTGAGTTTGATCACTGATACTCCCACAAGGGTAGAAGGAGAGAACCAAGCCAAATTCACCATACTGTCCTCTGACTTCCACCCTTGTGTCATTGAGCATACCAGTCCCCAACTATCATACATAGTCAGGTGCAAACACAATATTACTGATAACAAAAAAATGTGTGGAATCCATCCCAAACTTATGTATTTCTTCTAAGCAATTTAACATACAGGTCAGTGCTTGATAATTACTATCAAAATGGTCATTTGTTCTCATCAGGGTTTTTATAACAATGGTACAAAATTACTCATGTCTCCTACAGGTGAATATTCCTAGACACTGTTGTTTATTAAACAATCTTAGAACCTTCAGGCTCATTGTCAATAACTGCTTGACATTCTGACTCAAGAATTGCAAGCCTGGAGCTCCATAGGCAAAGTTTCTCCACACTAAAGAGCCCTTTTTATTCTCGTGTATACTTTACAGCTTCAAACACAACCACTTATTTAATAGTCTCCTCTCTTCTGTATGACTTTCATTCTATTCTCTCTTCCTAGTAGGTTTTATAATAAGAAAGCCTTTGTATCTCATGGCTCTGTGATTTTTAACCAGCAAACATTTACTGAGTACTTACAATAGATATATACTTCAAGTCATCTCTAGATTACTGAAATTATGCTTTGCAAATGATTATGACATTGAGAAGATCACATGACTCAGAAGCAATACTAGGCTGCATTTTGTTTCAAATGTTAGTTACTCTTTTTCTTCCTGCAGCACTTAGCCCTGACATGTGAATTTCATCATGACCTGTTCTAATACACAAAATAAAATCTCATTAAACTATTTGTAGCCAATTAACAATGATCACTTTCTGAGAGAGTGCTTTCTTCAACTAACAACAAATATTTAAGGAAATATGCAGCAGCTCACAGGAAACATAATTATCTTCATCTAAATATTTTTAAATTTTTTTTTCTCCAAAAATGTATTGCTTTAGTGAGGGATATTGGGTGGCACCTCTACAGCTCAGGATCTTTTCTTTGTTGCATGTAGAGTCTATGTTCATAAGCTAGGAATTTTGTTAATATATCTTAAAGATAATATTCCATATTGATTTAGTGTCTCCTTGTCTGTGAGAAAGCACAGGCAGTGTTAAGATCCAGATCAGCAGACACTGAGCCTGCTGGAAAAGGAATCTGACTATGAATGAACCAAAGTCAAGGAATTACCAAAGCACCCCAGTTTTGGTGACTTCCTCCAGTGAGACTATTTTGGTGTGAGGGAGAGTAGTCTCCTCTAAAGCCTTGGGAGAGTTTGTTGATGCTCCAGTTTTGGAAGTAGCATGAAATAAGAACACAAATATCTACTTCAAAATCTCACATGACAAAACAAATTGTTCCCTGTTTGGGCCCTGGTATTTTTTTTTTTAATTTTGACTCAGAGATGTTTAACTCTGGAATATTATTTCTCAGGAAGTTTTACTACATTGTGTTGCACTGCTCAAGTTTTGGCACTCTTCTGTCTCCAACATCAATAGATTTTATAGGTTATTGTCATTATTTTACATTTCAAATAGAAGTAATTGAACCTAAAATATACTAAGATAAAAGGTCCTATAAATCATCACTGAGTGGTTCATTTAAGAAGAAGGCAGTGCAAGATGAAAGGGAAGGTGAGTGTATATATTCTCTCTTTCTCTCTCTCTCTCTCTCTCTCTCTCTCTCCTTCTCTCTCTCTCTCTCTTTCTCTTCCACCCTCCCTACCTCCTTCTCTCCCTCACTCCTGTAAAGTTGTTCTTTGTAGTGTGGGAATGACTGATTCAGGGAACACCTTTGATTACATAATTACGTATGTGGAAGTCTAAAGATGTTCAATACCTTTATATAAAATGGTATCATCTTACATACTTCAAATCATCTCTAGATTATTCAGAATTCCTAATACATTGCAAATGCTACCTGAGTAGTCGTTGTGCTATACTTCTTCGAAGGCAACAAAGAAATCTGTATGTGTTTAGTACATGTTTCGATACTTTCAGTTGGTGTTTGGATGCACAGAAAGAGGGGGTCTTATATATATATACAAACTGTACTCTCATACAATACAAGAACTAGCTACCTAAAGAGAACGGTTCTGTCATCTGAGAAACAGTCTCAAATCCCCGTCTCTTCAATTCTAGCTGAAGGCTTGGCAGACTCCCACCTGATCTCTGATCTCCTTCGACCAGTGGCTCTGGGGTTTGAGACTGAACATGGGACTTCAGAAGATCAGGAAAGTACAAATGACCAGAGAGTAAATGAATGGAAATGGGTGGAAAAAGAGCCACTGGGGCAAGGACATAGTTCTGCACAGTAGTTTGTGGTAGACTTTAAGAAGTCAAAAAAAAAAGTTTTTAAGATATTATTTCCTTTCTGTATTTCTAAGAAGGAGGAAAAGAAAAATTCCATTAAACTGTAGGAGTAGAGAAGAGGGACTACTATGTAAACCCTCCATATGATAATCATCCATACGTTTATTTAATTCTTTTAAATACAAACATAAGTCAATGCTACAGGCAATATAAATTTTACCTGACTGTTTGGCGTATTAAACGACTTGTTTTAAATAAAGCATCTTTGATCACCCAGTGATTGGAAACAAAAGATTAAAGGGAAACCATTTGTGGCCTTGAGATTTTCAAAGTATCACTGAGTCATTTATTTTTATAAAATGCATTAATTTAGGAAAATAACAAATGATTTCTGAAAAGCCACTCCATCAAAATATGGAGAGTCATGTGCCACAGAACAAAAAAGATCAAGCTGAACCCAATGAGGCCTGAAAGAATCCCATGATCTTATTAATAATGTAAAGATGTAAAGCTATGATCACATGAAATTTATTCCAACCTGAAATGCTGGGATTAATTTATGACAAGTTTTATTCTTACAACTTTAAAGACCACTTTAAAGCCAGGTCTCATTCTTTTTCTTCTTAGGCTAAATGTATGAAGTCATGTTTGAATCTTGACTACACAGCAATATACTTACTAGCTTTTACGTGGAATTAAATTTCTGACTGTTTTAGAAGTTATTTCAGCAGACCTTTTTTTGCAAGCCAAGTTTCTCTGAATCACTGCATGCTTTGACTAGAATTGCACAGTGCCTCTGTTTACCTTGTTTTCAGTGGACGTCTTTGGTACTGGATGATAAACTTAGAAGCTCACACCTGGGAATGTTCCTGTGTCAGGCGCTATTTCATAAGCATGGAATATACCAGTACTCTTAATGTCATAGGATGCTGCTATTACATGTTCTTGATATAAAATATATTTTGCCAATAAGAAAAGTGTGGTGCATTATAATGGTCATACTTCTATGGTAGAAAACTAAAAGAAAAGACTACTCTGGACACTAAAATCTGAGGTGGAAAATTCATAGTGACCAACCCAAAATAATTTTTCAAGTTAATCTTTTTTTATTAATGATGATGCTTTGTGCTATTCGCCTCAACTGGTATATGGGTCATCTTAATAAAGACTTCAAATGAATTTAAATGAAAGAAGAATTCCTCATTCCCATGAAGCATATCATTATCTGTAAAAGCAGACACTATTTTGCAATTTTAAGAGCAATAAGAACCCAGTGATTTCATTTTTCTCTTACCTCCTTGAAAAATATTTCAAAAAATCCAATGAATTCTTTCCTTATGATGTATTGGTCTGAAATTTTCTGTCCAAGTGGGTGATTATGGCTAAGACAAGCAAACAAAAAAGTCCCCAAAACTTTCTTTTGGCTACAGGACTTCCTCTTGACCTGGCTTATAACTAATGAGCTCCTTCCAGAATCATTTATAATTAAATGGTCAATGAGATTATGATCCTGCCACAGCCTTAGGTGATTAACATCTTGGTAAGTGTGGAGAGACTATATTCTTTTGAAAGGTGCCACATGCCTTGGTAAGCCAAGGACAGCTGAGTGTTTCCATAAGTTGGACAGATTTGATACAGAGTTTTTCTATAGTTGTCCATATAGGAGATCAAAAATGTATGGCTGTAACATAAATGATTGGATTATTTAAAACATCAGAACTACATGCATGTACAAAGATTCAAAAAAAGTTGCCAACTTTAACTAAACCATTAGCAGATGCAGTCTTCTATCTTGTCAGAGTCCACATTTTTGTTGCTAATGCTTTCTTGTAAGTTGAAAAAGTGTTTGAGAATCATTCAATTTTGTTTTTGGTGTCTATGCTAAAAAAATAAATATATTAAAAAATCAGATTAACATCTTTTTGTAGACAAGTTTCATTCTGACTGCATGTCCTTCTAATTACAGTATAATCAGTTTCACTTGGGAAATGTCTGATCATTCTTGGGTGGGTACGTGAATAGGCCATTGGCACTGGAATCCAGTGCTTTGCTTTGCTTTCTTTTTTTTTCTGACTTTGGATAAGTCACCTTGACTTGACAGGAAGGAAAGAAGGAAGGGAGGGACAGAGGAAAGGAAGGAGAGAGAAGGGAGGGAAGACAGGAATAGAGGAGGAAATGGAACAATCCTCATTAAAAATCATATTAGGAATGATAGCATGTTTACTTTAATAAAGGAACCGGATTTTCCTGATAATATTTAGTGTTAGCATGGGGAAAGTTTGATCCACCTCTTTCCAAAACAGGCATTTGTTAGACAGTAACTTTTAAAGCGGACTTAAAAAGATGCTGAGAATAAAATGCATGTCTGAATTACTTTTGAATTTCCAGAGTATTTGCGACCTGTTACTTTCAAGCACTAAGCTTCCAGTAATATGTTTCATTTTTTCCCCCTCTTTTCAGTGCTGGGAACAGAACCCAGGTTTTTCATGAATGCTAAGCAGGTGCTCCACTACAAAACCACACCCCACCCTGGTCCTGTCATGATCCTTGTATTTAGACTGGAGATCTAGGTTGCTGAGAGAAACTTACCATGTCTTTCAAGGATACACACCATTAGCATGACTTACCAATGCTAATGTTGGCCTGGTTACTGGCTTAGGCAGCACTGCAGTTCTCTCACTCTTCCTCCTCTTCTCCATATCCTACTCCTTCAGATATTTCATTGTTCCAGCTCATTTCAGGAGTGGAGACTTGTGTTCTAACTTCTTGAGGGCACAGTATCACCACATATAAAGTATTTGGAATTCAAGGAATTGGCCATTTTATTCAAATATTTGCATCAAATGTAGTTCGGCTGTACATTAGGTGTCATAATCGTACACAAATTTATTCATTTACTTGTTCAAATTGCTTACCATCCCATCTGAAAACAGAGTGAAATTTCCTCTTCCTCATCCTGAACATTTGCTATTTCCTTTTTAAATTTCTTTTTAAAATGTTTGCCTATTGCACTACTTAGAAACTCTAGTATGCTGTTCAAAAGGATTGGGAAGGGAGAAGATCCTTGCTTTGTTTCTAACCTTACAGGGAAAGCAGGTAGTGTCTTTCCATGAACTACGCTGTTACTCTAGGTTTATGAAGATGTCATTTACCAGTTTGAAGAAGCTCTATTATATTCCTTCCTTCTGAAAAGTATTCTGAGTGGGCACTGGATTTATTTCACTGTTTTTCATTACGTATTATTATGACCATGGTAACCATTTGTTTTTTTTTTTTTCTGTTATGAGACAGGGTCCCCCTGTAGCCTCACCTGACCTGGAACTCACTTTGTAGACCAGACTGGCTTGATCATTCAGAGATCTACCTGTCTCTGCTTTCCATGTGCTTAAACTAAAGGCTCACCTTGCCATGCCTGGTTTGATTTTTTTTCTATGGATTCTTAATGCAATAAATTATATTAACTGATTTTTGAATGATGAACCAACTTTGAGTATTAGAACAAATATCACTGGATATGTTTTCTCATTTTTGTATAGATTTATAACATTGGCCCCTTGGAATGATTTAAGAAATCATTTATGCTCCTACTATCTGATAGTTGTTTTAAATTTTGTCGATTCCTTAAATACTTGGTAAATTTTACTAGTGAACTAAGTGATCTTTTTAAAGTTCATTGTTGACCTGATCTATTTAGTAGATATCAGCATATTTGTATTCACTCTTTCTCTCTCATTGTGAGAGATTTTGTGTTATATTTTTCAAGAAATTTCTCACTTTTATGTAAGTTATAAAATTTGTAGATGGGGCTGGAGAGATGACTCAGCAGTTAAGAGCACCGAATGCTCCTGCAGAGGTCTCAGGTTTGTTTCCCAGCACCCACATGTCAGCTAACAACCATCTGTAATTCCAGTTCAAGATGATTCAGGGCCTTCTTCTACACTGCATGGACACCGGACACACACATGGTGCACATGTGAATGTGAAGAAAAAAACATTTATATACATCATACACATAAAAATAAGTGTAAATAAAATTTGTACTCATAGAATTATTCATAATATTTCTCCATTAGGTTTTTATGTCCAGAAGTTCAACAATGTTTTCCTTTCTTTTATTTCTGATATTGCTCAGTTTTCCAATTCTTTCATTTGTTAGTCTAGATAGAGGCTTATCATGTTTATCTAATTTAATATATAGCTTTAAATGTCAGATTTTCAATTTATTTTCTCTGCTTTTCTCTATATTTGATTTCAATTATATCTACTCTGATTCTGCTATTATTTTATTTAATTTACTATTCTTTAATTTCCTAACTTATGAATTTAGAATATTAACATTAAATCTTCTTTCATTTCTAAAATATTCATTAAATCCTTTGTGTTTCTCTGCAAATAGTATCTTTATGTCTCACAAATATATACATATATATATATATATATATATATATATATATATGAAAAGAGAGAGAGAGAGAAAGAGATTCCCTGTAGCCCCACCTGCCTCTGCCTTCAAGTGCTGGGATTGAAGCTGTCTACTACCACTTCTGGCTGATAAAAAAAAATTTGTGTTTTTATTTCATTAAATTGATCACATTTCTCTTGAAACTTCTGTGAACAATGTGTTGATTTGTTGTATGTACAACTACTAGTAAGTAATTATAATTACATTTCCTAATATTTGGGTACATTTCAACTAACTTTATGCCATTGATTTATATTTTAATTCCATTGTGATCGAAGAACATAATTTGTAGAGTTGTTTTGTACCACTGAAAGTAAGCTTTGTGACTAAGGATGCAATCTATTCTGAATGTTCCATGAAAGTTAGAGGTGAAAGTGAGCTCTCTCCTTGAATGGAGCACTCTACAAATATCAGTCAGGTTAAGTTGATTAATGGTACTGCTTGGGTCAACTCCTGGACTTAGTGATTATCTGCCTGCTTGATCTATCAATTACTGAAGGAAAGGTGCTGAAGTCTCTGACTTCAATAATGGATTTGTCTATTTCTCTCATCAATTCTATTAGTGTTCACCTCACATATTTTGATGTTCTTTTGCAAGATACCCGCATGATTAAGATTGCTTTACCTCTTGGAGAATTGATTCCTATATCATGTAATCTCCCTTATTATTCCTGCTGATTTTCAGTTCTGAAATTGTTTTTGTCTATAGTGAACATAGTCAAAATCTTTCTCAGAGTACAATTTAGTATTGAAATGTTTTAACTCTGATTAACTGTTAGTACAGTAGAGCTTTTAAGATGGTTTTCAAAATTATGATAAACACAGTCTTAAAGTTAAAAACATAACAGGGTAGAAATGAACTTACTACATTTAATCTACTGAATCCCACTGAAAGCTCAGCAACAGAGCACACTTTAAAATCTGGATTGTCTTGGGATCTTGTGGCTAACTTTGGAGTTGTGGCCTATCATCCAGCCTCACTAGAGATCTCAGTTCCTCTCTCCTGATGGTCGTGATTGTCAGCTTGACAAGATGTGAACATATACCTCTGAGCACATCTACAAGTGTGTTTCCAGAGGTAACTAACTGAGGGAGGAAGACTCCCCTTCAATGTGGGCAAAAGGTTCTACCGGGCAACCCGGATACAGAGTTCAGAGGAAGAAGCAGCAGGCATGCATTTGTTTTCTCTTCTTATTTCTGAGCAGGTGACTCTGTTCCTATGGCTGTGAAGGTCCACTAACAACTCTAGCTTCTCAGTCTTTCCGTGTTCATTCAGTATCGATGACTCCAGGCATTTACCTGGTTTCTGTCTTACATTGGGATTGATAAGGTGTCCAGGATCTTGGATGGAGCAGCTGTTGGATTCTCTGCCTCTCCTTCACATAAACAGCCATTGGTAGATGACCTGTCCTCCATCATGTTCACCAATCTAATAAATCTGGTTTTGAATTCTATCAGTTCATTTCCTCTAGAGAGTTCTGTCTAATAAAGATCTTGGTACCAAGAATATTTCTAGAGAGACAGAATTGCAAGAATAAACTCTAGTAGGCTTCTCAGCGTGTGGGGCTCTCCAGTTTGACTATACCTAGAGGTGCTAAAGATTTTCATAATATCATGTAGAACATTAAAATCCATTAATCCATTAAAAATCATTAAAGAAATAAGTGAAATGAATTCATTTGATATTCTTTTTAAATAAAAGATTTTTTTTTAATGTATGAGTGTTTGAATGTATGAGTGTTTACCTAGCTATGTAGGCATGCCAGATGCATGTCTGATTCCACAGAGGCCAGAAGAAGGTGTCAGATCACCTGGAAGTATAGTTACAAACAGTTGTAAGCTGCCATTTGAGTTCTGTAAATTGAACCTAGGTCCTCTATAAGAGCAGCAAGCTCTCAACTGCTGAGTCATCTCTCTAGTCCTTGTTTGATACTCTTGACTCATCACTTAATGAGAGACAAGGGCTTTAGTGATTTTTGAATATTTCTGAAAATGTGAAAATATAATGATATTGGCTAGTTGCCTCTAGCATCACCAGATAATATAACAAAGATAAATAATGAATTCTGAGAAATAATTTTCTAGATTTAGATGAGCACAGAGAATCTAAAGGCTTCTAAATGAGCCCTGAGAATATCTCCTGCAACCACAGGGTCAATGTTGCTGAAAACCAATCTGAATCACAGTTTAATCGTCTGGCTTGCAAAGAAAGTTGAAGTCTTTGCTTCAAAGAGTACCCTGCACTTAAAATCAGGGCACCATTTAGAAAAGTCTCTGGAGTCCTGGGATCTTATAACTTGAGATGGAAATGTGTGGTAGTGTTCCTTGGAAGACTGGGATCTCTGTTTGTAGGTTCGTAGTCTGGTTAATAAAATAACTTAAAAACAGACTCAAAAGGAAGTTCGACGGCCATTTTATTGGAAATTGAGGGCAAGATAACAGAACAGGAAAGCCGAAACTCTCAGTAGCTGCTGGGTGAAGGGTTATGGGCAGAACAGAAAGAGAAAGTTAAGCCTCTGAGGTAGGGTCCCAGAAGGCCAGCGTGGTGGACAATGGATGTTTGCATGTAACTACATGGGGTAGAACTTAGAAGGGACTTCACAGAAAGAGTGAAAAGAACCAGTGTCAAGGAAACATGTGTAGGCTATTGGCTAGTATCTAAAAAAGAGAGAAAGAAAAAAGCTTCACACTTTTTGAATTAGAACTCTGAAAGGCAGATAGGCTTAGGAGTGTGGTTCCATAAGAACTGCATCCAGGGTGGGGCTTCTGTGGAGTAGAAGCACCTTGTTTCATTGAGGGCATAATTAATCCTCACACCTCCTTAACAGATCTTTAGGTGAGTCAGCTTTTCCACAGGATGGTCTCCTGATAGGTGATTGATACGCCCCAGCTAGATGAAGTCTTAAGAAGGTCATAATGGTATGTAATGTTCTGTTCTTTGGAGTAGATCAGAACGTCATGTCTCCACAAAAGTCCAGAGGTAGAACTCAGATTCCATTCTTAAAACTAGTTAGAAGCAGCTTTCCCCAAATGGACCTAAACAAAGTCCTGATACCTCCATCTTTTCATATGATATTTTATATCTAAGGAGGAACAGTTGGAATGTTTACCTTTCTAGTATTACTATGGAAATGAGAGGTGGGGCCCAAAGCTGAACATGAGAGAGGGTCCATCCTCAATGGTCTGCAAGGATGAGGAAATCAACAAACTTCACAAATCCAGAGACGCTGAAACTTGGAAGATTCATAAGGTTGCTCCCCCAAATTATAAACACGTGTTGCAGTGAGGAGAGCCTATGACCTATGGGACTGTCTGCAAGTCATGCAGAAAGTTCCAGGAATGTAGCTTTCGTGATTCATCACCTATGCTGGGTGTCAAATCCCCTGGAACTGTAGTTACAAATAGTTGTGAGCTGCCATTTGAGCTGTGTAAATTGAACTTAGGTAAGGTTAGCCTTTCAGTGTTTCAGCTGTCCTTAAATCATCCATGCTCCTGTATGGCCCACCCTCGTTGCTGTAAGTGAATCCTGTAAACTCCTTGGTTCACCAGGTTGGACTTTGGTGAAATCATTACTTTGCTCTGCCATTGGTTTATATCTCGGGCAAGTAGACATTTGTTCATGTCTCCCAGATGAGGTAAGCATTGTGTCCCATACAAAGTACACCACACTCCTAAAGAATTTTTGAGATTTTAATACCTCAAAGGATAGATGTTAGAACTATATACAGGAATGTATTTTCAGCATGTAGAGGACGGTAAAAGGAATATAAAACCAGATCAAGCTGAATTTATCAATATGGGTCCACTGAGCAGAGCTTCTGAATTTAATGTTGCAGCTTACAGTCTGAAAAAAAAAGCTATATTTTAATCGGTTAACTGAAGTACGTTTCAAAAGATGCCTTGTAAATGAGCTGGAAATGTCTCATATTTCTTGGGTTAATGCTGATGAAGGGATTCAAAGACTCAGGGAAATTAGAATGATAGACGGATTTACTGTCTAAAGCGTTCTTCATAAGAGGAAGGCCCAGAAGGGGTGTCCTTCTTTAATAGTGTAAGCAATAGATGAGTGAGATGAGTGCTTGTATATTCAAAGAACTCTGCTATTACACATTATCTGTATGACAGAGCTTACAGTGGGAGCCATAGTTGTTCACCTTCTAACTGGATCCTGAATGACAATGGCTAAGTGGAAACACTTGGTTGCCAAACCTAAAAGGAGTATGCTTGCTATAACAGAACAGCAGAGCCAATTCACTGATCATAATGGTCTGTCTCATGTAGGTCTGTGGAGCTAGCTAATTCACCATGTTGTTCCCAGAAGTGAAATAAATAGGAAGCTCACCAAATTCTTGATCTGTATAAACAGAAAAATTCCAGCAAATGTAAAGAAGGAGAACTTGAAGCATAAAAGCAGAGAATTGTGATTCCTGAATCAATTTCCTTACTTGAGTCAATTTATTGGGCCCAGAGTCCCTTGAATGAAGGATAGTAGGCTGGGTCCCCTTGAAGATATCTTTCTTGCTTCCAGAACGTTATATAGTCAATCTTTCATTTTTCCCCAGAGAGTCCTTTTACTGGAGTAGTTATACACTGTGGAGAAGGAAATATACATACCTACTGGAGACTTGTTCTAGAATCAACAATCAAAGTTGATTCTAGAAGACCTCAATCAGGATCTTCCATTCAACTTGGGGACTGATAAGGGTCAGGAGTTCCCTAAGGATTTACCAAAGGCCTTACAATGGATCCCCAAACTCAACCTATGTTTATATTTTCATTCCTAGTATCCATAATTGGGATAGTTATACTTAGAAATTGGCTGCATTCCCAGATTGGTTTCTGACCTGTGGAGTGAGGCCTATTATGGTTATAAAGGTCAAATGGAAGCCATGAAAGTGGACTCTTCTTGGGTCAATGGTGAACTCAAAGCAACATGGCATCCTTGGAGGGACTGCAGAGATTAGTGCCCTCATCATGGACTTGAAAGGTGAAGGTGTAATGGTTTCTACCACAGTCCCATTCACCTCTACTATGTGACCTGTGCAGAGAATTGATGGATCATTGAGGAGAATGCTAGTTAACTACTGTAAGCTTAATAGAATTGTGACTCCATTTGTCCCTGCTATATCAAATGTGGTTTACTTCTGTGAACAGATTAATATGTCTCCTAGCACTTAGCATATAGCTACCAATCTGGCAAATACTTGTCATTTCCCATTACTTGTTCTTAGGCACACCAGACACAATTTGCTTTCACATGACAAGGCTAGCAGCACATCTTCACATTCCCATTCCCATCACAAGAACATAGTAACTTTCCAGCCCTGTGTCATAACTTAGCTGACAGGATCCTGCATCTGGGTTTCTTACAGTGCCACACTGGTCTGTTATGTTGTTGATATCATACTGGTTAGACCAAGTAAGTAGAGGACAGCAACCACTCTGAAGTTGCCGATGAAGTATTTGTGTCAGAGGATAGGAAATACAAATATTCAAAGACCTGCCTTAGCAAAATCTTTAGGATGCACTAAAACGTCTTGATTATTCTGTTAATCCCATTAGCTGTATTCTGTCATATCTTTCTTTTAACTGTAAGCATATTTTTCACTTACCAATGGCACACTTCAAGAGATGCAAATATGGCTAATTTTGTTTAAATTTGAATACTATTAGACAATGGCTTCCCTGTTAAAATGTACATCAAATAACAGTAATTTGATACGGTTAAATGAACTAGTATTAGACACATAAATGAAAATTATGGTTTTTATCTGAAAAGTATTTTTAAATTAAAAAAAAACTACTTTTAAAGAGTGTTCTTATGTTTTCTTATATTCAATAGTTTCTTTTAAAAAAATAGAAAACTCATCTAGTATTGGTCATATTTTTTAAACTCACTTTGGTCATGGTCTCTCAATATTTGGTGCTTCTGATTGCTGTTCAGTATGGGTTGCTGCAATGTCATGATATAAATAAAAGCTACAATTTCAAAGCTGGATGTCTAGATAATAGCATTTCTGACAAATTAATAGCGTGATGCCGTGTGTGGCCCGTGAGATTTTTCATTACGTGTTCCCCAACTGTTATTTACAGTACGATGACAACTCATAATTTGTCAAAAATTAAGAACCAGCAGGGGTGCCTCTCGGAGATGGACGGAAATGACTCTTTAGGGTAAGTGGGGTAGACGATGGTCATTTTGAACACGTAAGCATTGCCTTTTCCGCCTATCTCCCTCACGCTCAGTTTGGTCTAGATAGTCTCCTATGTGTAGCCTACAGCAAAGACCGAAATACAGGTGAACGTGAAAAAGATTTTTTCACATCTTGGTATAACAATCAAAACCTATTGGGAAAAACGAGCCCTCCTTCGACAACAGCGCTTTAATATGCCACAGTGAAACACGCAGCTCAAACGCAAGCTCACAAGTGATCAACTGACGGAAATAAATAATGATTTATGTCAAGCGAGTAGTGCAAAGTGCTGACTTCATTTTTCTCCCAACCTGACACTCCCAGTGAGAAAGGATATGACATTTTCTAAATAATTAATTTGGACTGCTGAGGATGGGACTGGCGACTGGGCTGCAAGCACAATGTTCCAATCTGCTCCTACCTGCTGTGGGAACCTACGAAGCAGTCTTCAATATTTCAGTATATATTGTGTAATTAATTTGCCATAATGTGACACTGGAAATATAAATACCAGCAGAACCGGGAAAAAAATCCCAAAAAGACATTTCGCAGGAAAAGACAAATTGCACCTTAAGTAAAAAACCCTTTGACAGCATATGAGATTGAAAGATAGGTGGGTTGAAAATTATAGAAAGGAAATTATATTAATAAGAACAATTAGAAGTCTGAGGTAGTGAGAGAAACCACTCCATGTTTAGCTGCTATGAGAAAAAGACGAAAGCAGCAATGTAGACATTTATGATTTGCAATTTTTAATAAAAGCTTCAATGAGTAATATCAAATGAGATGAAATCTCCTTAAAATGACTTTGTCTGATATTCTCACACAGCTTCTTCAAACCCAGAACCAGCTATAGAAAGACAATGTAAAGCTTTGTTGTTAAAATTTGTGACATTTCTACTGTATCTGTATCCCCTGGAACTACTGTTTATGGAGCTCTTATTTGTTTACCCATACAGGCTCCCTGCTGAATAGCTTGTTTGCACATCTAAAAGGAAGAAGGGAGGCCAGACACAGATCCTGTGTTCTTCTTTGGGTCTCAATTTGGGAGTCCTGTATAGAAAATACATTAGAGGCCTGGGGAGATGGATCAGTTGGCAAGAGGACTTGCTGTGCAAACATAGGGATCTGAACTCAGATCCCCAGTACCCATGTAAAAGCTGAACATGGCCCAGCCACCCACAACCACAGGACTGTGGGAGGCCCAGACAAGATTGCTGGGACTTTTGGAAGCTGTCTTCCTGCAAGACATCCTCTGACTTCATCGCTAAGTAAATAAATCTAATAAAATATTTTAAAAGACTTACATTGTGGGTATCATGAAAGAATTAATTTCCTCGAGAACATCTAGACACTAGGTTAGGAGACATGCTACAAATGAGGATAGAAATATAAAAGTCTGCAGGATGCTGTAATCTATCTGCTGTCCATAGATTGGTCTGAGAAGGAGAAACCAGAAAATTATGAGGAGCTTGAGAATAGGTGGGCAAAAGAAACAATGAGTGGCCTGTAAAAATAATGTGAAATATACAAGTATACAAAGTATCGTGTTGAAGATTTGGAAACCAGGCAAAGAAGAAAGTTGAAACAATTTTTAGGGGACAGAGACAAACTAACAATTTTAATAATAATATAGTAATAAATGCTGTTTTGAGTAGTATTCAGAACTCTAAGGCTTGATCTTATTAAGAAAAAACAGGAATTTCATGGTAAATTCAATTTATAAAGTGAAAGTTATTAATATGAGAAAAAGAGGAATTACTTGAGTAAAGGGTCACTAGGAAGCTAAGGAGGCACATGGAAAAGAACTGTCCTGGAGCCATGATAAACAGAACTATTTTTTTTTTTAAATGTTAGTTATTCTTTTTATTTTATGTGTTTGAGTGTTTTGCCTGTGTGTATGTAAAGTGTATCACGTGCATGAAATGACTGCACAGGCCAGAAGAGGGTGTCAGTCAGATTCACTGGAACTGGAGTTACAGATTGATGCTGGAAATCGAACCTGGGTCCTCTGGATGAAGAGTCAGTCTTCTAACCACTCAGTCATCTCTCCAGATCCAACAGAATTTAAATGTACAGGACAAATGTGAGAGGGGGCTACAGACAGACAAATGGAGACAAGTTAAAATGATTTGTGAAGAACACAGAGATGTGCAAAACCTTGAAGATTGCTGCTATCCTAAAGACACAATATCCAGAGCACAAGCAACAACCAAAAAAGACAGATTTCCCCAAGTCGAGAATATTTGCTTGGATGAGAGGCAGAATTATACAATCCTTGAAAATACAAAATAAAAGATCCAGTTAACAAAATGAAACAAAAATTATCAAATTAAAAAAAAATTTTTGGAATGCCAGAATATATAATTATGTCAAACGTCTTTAGATTATTCAATTAAGAAGACAATTAAAATAAATCCATTAAATGTCTATAAAAATTGTAATACATGTATAGCCAAATTTACACTATATATAAACTTAGTTATTCATGAACATAGAAACTTTATTTCATGAGTAAAATAACTAAAAATTAAATATTCTAGATCAGTTCTAACTCAGGAAATATTCCTTAAGCCACTTTTAAAAAACAAAATATATCTTTTTTGTTGTCTCAAGAACAAGACAGGAAATGTGTGTTAATAATCTATATTGAATAGCTATTATTTATCTGTTTTTTACTATAACGATGGTCACAGCCAATAGGCAGAAGTTTGGGGTCTTAACTCAAGTATATAGAAAAATAAGTTGAGAGGGGGATCATATTTCTTCTACTTATCATTCTATTCAGACCACTGTGCATTGGAGGATGTCCATTCTCATCAAGGTGGAAATTAATAAAATAGTATGAATGAGGCAAAGAGTTGTTTCATTGAAAGTTTAAACTAAACGGACAAACCTTTACCCAAACTGATCAAAAGAAGGGGAGAGAAGATCCATTTTAATAAAATCAGAGATAAAAATTGAGACATTACAACAAATATCCATGAGATACAGAAATCATAAGGACATACCTTAAAACACATATTTCGCTGTACAGGAAAACTTAAAAGAAATAGATGAATTTCTGGATGCATATGACATACCAAAATTTAAATCAAGCTGAAAGAAAGTAATTTAAGCAGGTGTACAACAAGAAGTGAGACTGAAACAGTAAGAAAAATGTTCCCAACTAAAAATGTCCAAAATTCACTGAAGAATTCTATCTGGACATTAAAGCACAACTAATATAAATACTACTCAAATTATTCCATTAAATAGAAAAACAAGCCAAGTGTGATGGTTCATGCCTTTAATCCTAGCACTCAGGAGGCAGAGGCAGGTGGATTTCTGTTAGACTGAGGCAAGCCTCTTCTCCATAGTAAGTTCCAGGCAAGCTGGGGCTATAGGGAGACCCTATCTCAAGGAACAAAAAAAAAAAAAAAAAAAAAAAAATAGAAAAGAAAAGAAGGCTTTCAAATTCTTCCTGGGAAGCCAGAAATACTTTGATAATAAAACCAGACATAATACTACCACAAACCAACCAACAAACAAGATAAAACTGATCTCCCTGATGAACATAGATATAAAAATTCTCAATAAATTATGCAAACCAGCTTCAATATTACATCAAAAATACACACATTCATCACCCCCAAGTGAGCATTATTTCAGTAATGCAGGGATGATTTGGCACGTGTGAATCAATAAATGTAGTTCATCATATAAATGGACTAAAAGACAGAAATCACAATATCATTTCAATAGAGGGAGAAAAAGCCTTTGAGAAATCTAATATTTCTTTATGATAAAAGTTATGGAGCTGCTGGGATGGATGGAGCATACTTTGACATAATGTAGGCTGTTTATGACCAGGCTATAGACAACCTGATACTAAATCGAGGCAATCCCAAAGTCATCCCACTAAGATTAGGAACAAGACAAGAATTTTCACTATCTCCAATTCTATCCAATGTAATGCCTGAAGTCTTAGCTAAAGCAATATTACATCAGAGGAAATAAAGGTTTAAAATGGAAAAATAAGAAGTAAAAGTATTCCCTTTTGCAGATGATACAATTCTGAACATAAAAGATCCTAAAGACTGCCAAAAAAATTGTCTCTTAAGGCTGATAAACATGTTCAGCAAAGTGACAGCTTACAAAATTAACACACAAAAATAATTAGCCTTCCTATATAGTGATGACAAGCATATTGAAATAGAAAACAGGAAAAAAAATCCCATTCACAATACCCACAAAAATATATGATACCTGGAAACAAACTTAATAGAGGAAACAAGGAACTGTACAACGAAAATTTTGAGACACTGAAGAAAGAAATTGACGAAGACCCTAGAAAATGGAAAGACACCATGTTCATGTATTAGAAGAACTTATTTTGTGAACATGCCTATTCTACCAAATATTTAATACAATTCCATTCAAAATTCGGACACTATTCTTCATAGGCAGAGAAAAAGCAATCCAGAAATGGAGGTAGATGGAGACACTTTTAAAGACCAAGGATGGCCAAAATAATCATGAACAAAGGGGTATCATACCTGATTTCAAACTATATTACAGAGCCACAGTAATAAAATTAACATGGGACTGGCAAAAACCAGACACATAGATAAACAGAGTAGTATAGAATACCCAGATACAACTACATACCACTCTAGCTACTTGATCTTTACAAAAGTGCCAAAAAATACGCCTGTGAGAAAAAGAGCACCTTCAACAGAAGGTGCTGGGAAAATGAGATTTCAGCATGCAGAAAAATTAAACTAGATCTTAACCACCCACCCTGTATACAACTCAACTCCAAACAGATCAAAGACCGTACATGAGACCTGATACCTTGAAATCACTAGAGGAGAAAGTAGGGACTATGCTTCTGCTTGTAGACACCAGTAAGGACTTTCTGAATGGGAATCTGGCAGCATGGGAAATAAGCTGAACTACTGGCAAATGAGATTTCCTGAAACTAAAAGGTTTCTGTACAACAAAGGAAACAGGGATGAATATAGGAAACCCAGAGAAAGGAAGAAAGTCTTTTGCCAGCTGTTCATCTATCACAGGATTACTGTGTTTAGAATATACAAAGAAAACATTCAGAAAAGAAACAACCTCATGAAAAATGGGATATGAACCTGAACAGAATAATTTCAAAAGAAATGCACGTAGTTATGAAACACTTTTAAAAAGTACTCTGTGGTATTAGTCATCAGGGCATTGCAAATTTTTAAACTAAGATTCCATCTCGAGTCAGAATGGTCATCAACAGGAATGCAAATGACAGCTCCTGGCATGGATGTGGTGAAAATGGGACTCTTATACACTATTGATAGCATGTAAAATAATACAGCCAGTTTGGAAATCAGTCTGGAGGCTCTCAGAAAACCTGGAAAGGAGCTGTCATTTGAGCCAGCTATACCACTCTGGGGTGTATACCGAAAGGACTCCATGTCCTATTACAGAGACACTAGTATATCCGTGGTTGTTGCTGCTCTATTCATAAGAGCTAGGAAGTAAAATCAACCTAGATGTCCATCAATAGAAGAATGGATCGGAAAACTGGTAAATGATAGAACTGGGAAAACCCACACTGAATGACGTAACTCAGGCACAGAAAGACAAGCATGTTCTCTATTGTATGTAGTGTATGGGTTCAAATCTTTGGTTTTATGTGTTTATCTTACAGCCTAAGTGGAAAGGGTCTTTAAGGGGCATGTTAAGGGAAGAAAGTAGATTATAGGTAAAATGGACTTAGAGAAGTGCACATCTGGGGAAGGAACAGCAGGGGGAATATGACGGAGATAAGGGGTCGGGAGAGGGCTAACCCAAAGGAGGGGCGTTTGAAAAGCCATCTGGAAGTCTACTAGCCCAGAATCAAAATTACAATATGATTGAATATGTATGATTATCAAAGAAGTGGACACTGGGCATTACAAGATTAAGCGGACTTGCCGATGAGAGAATCACGGGAAGAATGAGTGAGGTGAGAAAAACCAAAGATGTATGAAAAACCCTATGGAAACCCACTACTTACTAGGCTAATTTCAAAATGCAGCTTAAAAAGGGAAAAGATGGAATTACTCTGTATGAATGGACAGCAATGCTCCCAGAAGACATAGGTTATTAAATGAGAGTCACTCAGAGTGCCTGTATACCAGCTGTTGGTCAGGGAGGCCCCAGAGGTCTCTGAAACAGCAAACAGCACAGGCAGTTTCCATTGCTCTTGGTTACTCACCATAACTGCACGGTAAGAACCTATTGCTAAAGATACCACACATGTTGTATCTGTCTGAGATCAAACCTGGAAACTTTCTCCCTATGGGAAAGCCTTCAGAGTGCCAGAGGGTGCTATGCAGGCTGCTTAGAGAGAAAAGACATCCCTGGTCTCACTTTGCACTGGACTTTGCATGGTATTTTGCAAACCCACGAAGTAAAATGTGCCCACTGGTGTAATCGTGATATGACTGTGCTGAAGTAATCAACTGCTCTCTCATTGGATTTGAGACATGCTCCACATGAGCGAATTTTATGCTGGATATTATAACCCTGGCCAAAGGCCCATGGACAGGGAAGTCATAGGACCTAGTGTAGAACCTGCTCTTGTTATTGTGCTAAGTTGTTATGATATCAAATGCCTTCTAAATATTTATGTTTGTACTCAGCTTCTCTCAATCTTGGTCAGAAAAAACTTCTTTTTATAGTAAGAAGCAGTTAATGTAGAGATACATAACTGCTCAAAGAAATGAGAATAAGAGACTGAGTGCTCAGCCCCAAGATGGGCTTAATCAACCACAAAGGCTTCCACCAAGGTTCTGGGAAAATCTTGGAAGAGGAAGAAGAGAGCAATGAAAAGCCGAAAGATGGGGACAAGTGCTGTGCAATGCTGTCCTCTACAATTGGCACGACTATCACATTCAAGAACTCAGAGCTTCTATGGTTACATGCTTGAGATCTTTTGCCGTCCCTCTGCTCCGGATCAGCCCAAGGGGTATGCAGGATCCCCACTCAGAGAGGGTGAGAGGCACGGAGTCAGAACACAGACACCGGGAGCTGGGTGGAAGCATGTGGAGGATGAGCTGAAGCAAACTCAGTTTATTCAAGAAAGTGCAAGGGGTCTTAAGGGTTTGGTTAGTCAACTGCCCTATGAGGTGGTTCCAGCTGTGGCCAATAGTATCTGCCCCCAGATAGATCATCTCGGTGCAGGTTCTCTCTGGACATGGGGCAGAAGCTGGTGTCATACCTGGCCAGAGCAGAACGCTACATCCACAGGAGCCATTTCCTTATGCCTCATGACAAGAAGCCATTTCCTTGTTCCTCTTCCAGGTGGCCTGGCTAAGGCCCAACCTGCAGTATGCCATACAGAGATCAAGGAGCTGGCACTCCAGCACAGATGGAGGAAGTGCTCTCCCATGCCTTAAAGCGAAGCTATCAGGAGTTGATAGCTGCTAAGAGTGGGAGAATCTGGTTTGTTTGTTTGTTTAATGGTGTGGACACTGATGAGTTTTGTATGATCCTGTGGATGGTCTTACTCTCATGCACAGTGGGGTATGGGCATAGCTAATTGGATTTAGTGGGTTATCAAAAATAAACAGAAGAGAAGAAAAAGAGAAAGAGAGAGGGAGAGAGAGAAGTAGAAAGAAAGAGAGAAGGGAGGGAGAGAGGGGGAAAGGAAGAAAGGAAGGAAGGAAAAAATGAAAAAGAGTAGCAAAAAAGAGGACATGAAGTTAGGAGTAGAATAAAGACAAATTAATGAAAATGTGATTGTGTCATATACCATGCTTTGTAATCTACATTTTAACAAGATTCTCGAATATTTTGAGCCTGAATTAAAATTTGAGAGCAGTGATGCTGCATGTTTCTTTTTGAAAGACTTTTTCTGCATTTATCTTCTACTGTCCTTAGTTGAAATACTCTATGAAACCTACTTGGTCATGGTGATTGATATTGCTTTCCAGGTCACCCATCTTTCTTTATTTTCTGCCTGCCTGCTTTGTCAATTAGTGAAAGATGTCAAGAATGCCATCATTCAGTACGCCTGACTGCCTTCCTTCCTTTAGAGGTTTTCAAGCACTTTTCCTCATGTACTGGTATATGTTGTATATATGTATGCTAAGTGTTTTTGTAAAAAAAAAAAAAAAAAACGTTTTGGAATGCTTACACTTTTATCATTCTATAAGTCTCCTTGATGTGGTTTCTTCCTGGTATAACTTCCTACATCTTAGCTCTTTATTAAATTTTTTTAACTGTTTAAGTATGAGAGTGGTGCGTGAGCATGAGTGTGAGTGAGTGTGTGTGTGTGTGTGTGTGTGTGTGTGTGTCTCCCCGTAAGTGCAGTACCTATGAAGGTCAGAAAAGGGCATCGCATTCCCTGGAACTGTATTAACAGTTGGTGGGATCTGCCATGACTGAGCTGGGAACCAAGCCTCGGTCCTTTGCAAGAAGAGCTGATGCTCCTCCCTGCTGAGCCATCTCTCCAGTCCCTCTGTCTCTATTATTTGAGTCTAAGTCTTCATATAGCATATAGCAATTGTTTAAAATCAACATGAAAGTGTTTTTAACTGGTGGGTTAAGACAATTTAAGATTAAAGTGATCATCCCGTGTAGGCAAAAATCCACCATCAATCTTAATATTTTCTACTCATTTTGTTTATTTTGGTGCATTTGTTTTTTGTCTGGTTTCTTCTTTCTACTCTTTTACTTTTTTTCTCTTATTGTCTTAAAGCCATTTTAAGTAATTGAACAATGAGTATTCACAATAATCCTTTCATAATAAACATTTTGCAATAGTAAGTATTAAAGATGAAGTCCATCTGCAAACATCCCTGCATGGCTTTTGTGCACGGTGGTTATTTGAGCATTTTGATTCCTCGTTTGCATCCTTCCTGTTGATGTGGTCGGTCTTTCATCCTGCCCTTCATAACCGATAACAGCATATACATTGTTACTCTTTTAAAATTGCTTTCCATCATGACGAATAAGACAATGGATTATATATTATTTCTTCTCACATTTTGTGACGCAAATCCATTCTTTTGACCCACTTTAGTTTCTTCTTGCCTAAATAGTTCTTTTAAGACTTTCTTAAAAGGACCAGGCTGCTTTGTGTGTCTGAGACCATCTTTGAGGTAGAAAACACATATTTGTTTTTATAAGGCACTATTTTACTAGACACACCATTCTAGGTTACTTTTCCATCTTCTCACAATGTAAATATTTCATTTCCTCTTATTTTCATACTTTCTTAGGGAAGGTGCTTTCATGAGTGTTCTAACGCCATGTACAGCTAAGGGGCTTTTCAGTCCATCTCCTCTCTGGGTTCTATCTTTGACTTTGACTCTCTATAGTTTAATATTTCTATGCCTGAGTGTTTATTGTCTTCTGTTTCTTTCTTTGTGGTTCTTTGTTTTTATTTTCTCAGACAATGTCTTACTATGTAGGCCTGGCTGGCCTGCAGTTCACTATATGGACCTGCTTGACTGGCTTCCTACTCATAGAGATCTGCCTGGCTCTGCCTGAGCGCTGGAATTAAGGGTGTGTGCCTCACACTTTGCCCTTGTTTTGCTTTTATTTCTTTTGCTTAACGTGTTCTCTGAACTTCCTGGGTCTGTGGTTTGGTGCTTGTTGTTAATCTTCAGGAGTTATCAGCCATCACTGCTTCAAATCTGCCTTCTGGTTCCTGTACCTTCCTGCCTCTGTATCTTCTGGCGGTCTTTATTTTTTCCATTTTATTTAGCATGTGAGGTTTTAACCGGCCTGTTTTGAAACTCATTGATCCTTTTAACTGTGTTGGCCCTAGTGAATGTGCTGGAATCATTTCTTGCTTGCTTAGTTGGGTTCTGATTTAATTTTTCTTTTTCATATGTTCCTTCCATCTCTCTGCTCACCCTCCCTGCTGTTCTGAATATTCTCCATTTTCACATTAAATCATTAACATTTCATTGATAGATATTTTAATTTCTTTGTGCTCCAGTACTGAGCACTAACACTTTTGTCATTTCAGATCATGTGTTTTCCTGAAATTTGGTATGCTTTGTAGTTTTTTTTAACTGAATGTGTGTTTTGCGAAGTAAGTTTCAGATAACATCAGCATTGAGTATGAACATTTGTATTTATCCATTTAGAAGCTAGGCTATGTTAAGTATTCGTTGAAGGTGTAGGTATCAAAATCTTCATATTCCTCTAGTTTTTTTTGTTAAAATCTTTGATAGCTTCAGGGCTCCCTTTGCACAGTTCTGTGGGTGAAGGCTGTGATTTATAAATTCTGTGAGCTCTCTGCTGTTTGGATGATGGCTGGCATATTTCATACTGATTCTCAGTCTTTTGTGGTTGTGTCAGAGGTGAGACCTTTGCAAGGGTTCTGTCCTTTCCACTGGGTACACACATTTCCTGTTTCCCCATCTCCCCGTATGGCTCCAGTGTTTCCTTTCTATTTCCTTGAAGCCCTCTGGAGTTTATTTTTGTTTTTGTAAGAGGTCTCCATCTCTTAGGAAAAACAGGAAATCTAAGACTTGGCATCTGTTGAAGAACTGTGAGGGGCTTTGATGGTTGCTCCTTCCCACCAGGGAACCTTTCTCATATGCCCATGAGAATCTGGTGGGGCTTTTGGAGGAAATCCCATAGAATCCTGGGCTCCAGGCCTACTGCCCCTGGCATTTCCCTAAAGAGATTTTAGCTTCCTTACAGCCTGTAATTCTGCAGTTACTTTAAGTGTTTAGCACTTGATGGATAGTAGTTCTGCAGCACATGTAATCTTGAAAACTGTGTCTTTCAAAACATGCCTGTCTCTCTAGACTTTAGGATAGTAGTAAGCTCTGTTCTTTAAAAAAAAAAAAAAAAAAAAAATATATATATATATATATATATATGTATATATATATATACATATATATATATATATATATATTTTGTGTGTGTGTGTGGAATTTTTGTGTATTTCATACACATCTTAGTCCTCTTTAGACCCCTTTCCCTACTTGGCACCCTCCCATGGCCCCCCTCCACTGGATTTCATACATTCTCTCAGTTATGTTAAGGACTATGAAGTCATGTTAGTGGCCCCTGAGGTCCCTCAGCACAAGTTTATCCCCTGGGGTCTTGTCAGCTTTCTAGAGTCACATCCTTAAAGAAGTTCAGTTTCTTCCTCACCCAGTAGTAATCAGCTGCTCAATAGTTTGGCTAAGATTGGGGCCTGCTGCTCATTTCCACAGTTCTATGCTAGGTTTTTGCCTGCTTGAGTTTGCAAGGGTCTTGTGCATGACAACATCATTGTTGTAGGTTCATATGAGCAAGATCCCAGGTTATTTCCACACGGTCATATGCCTCACTCTTACAATCTTTCCGTCCCCTCTTCTGCAATGGTCCCTGAGTCCTGGGTTCATTGCAGTCTGTTGCATGAGGAAGCTTCATTGATGAGGGTGGAGAGATGCATCATTATTCTCTGTACCCTTTGTTCTGCTGTGTTCCATGAGTCTTAGATGTGGAAGTTCCAAGTCTTAGATGTAGATGTGTCACTGAACCAGGGAGGTAAGTGGAAAGAAGGAACCATAGAAAGAGCAGTTAACTCTGTTCTTTTGTGAAACCAAGGAAAGTTGTTGTTTTCAGTTTTCAGTTCTTAACTGTAAACGTGGCCTGTTGACTCGCAACCTTTTAATATAAGGAAGTGGACAGAAAAGTTGCCCATCCCACATTATCACCCTCATTCCTCCCAGATCTCGCTGCTGAGGCCCTTGCTCAGGTCTCAGGTTCTCATTCTCATCGCTGCTCTCAGTGATATTCATCACACTGTCCTGTCCTCTTAGTCCCCTACATTTATTCTACTGGCCTCTGGGACATCATATTTTCCTCATTTCTTCCAGTTTTTCTATTCTCTTATCATTCTTTTTGTCTGTTTGTTTTGGTTTGTTGGAAACAGGGTCTCCATGTAGCCCCAGTTGGTCTAGAACTAGTTATATAGACCAGGCTGGCCTTGATCTCACAGAGATCTGCCTGCCTCAGCCTCCCAAGTGCTGAGATAAAGGACTATACTACCAGGACTGCCTTACTTTTCTTATTTGTCCTTATCTAAGCTAAATATTGTGGGTTTTTTTTAGGATTTAGTGATGGGGCACTTCTTATTTCTGTCATTGTAATGTGTTTTCTCAAACCTTTAAATACAACATAGGTGTGGAACCTTCCTGAGCTTTTATTATAATCAAAATAATATCCTGTTTTCATTACAATCTATCAAATACACAAAACTTCCACTTGGGCAGGTTATCACCAGAGTGTACTTAATTATATATCTATATATCTATATCTATATCTATATCTATCTATCATATATATATATATATATGTATATATATATATATATATATCGTCACATCTCTTTGGTGGTTGAATTCAGCCCACTCAGAAATTATTCCTGAGCTGTAGAGTGTCTTCCACCTCCACAAACAACAAAGTTTTGGCTCAAAGCTGCAGGTCTGTATTCACCATTGATATTTCACTGTTTCACCCTGGCCTGAAATCTATCTCTAAATAATGTTTATTATTTCTGCATGTACATTTTTCTGTAGTGTACCATCTTATTTAAAATCAACATCAATTCTTGCCTGGAGTCCTTTCTTCCACTGTTGCCTTTAATCTGGAGTTCATAAATGAAGTCAAGATACCTTTTAGAGACTGATTAGCCAGTTCTCCAGCAAAGCCTCTCTAAGAAAATCCTGTTGTTCTTAGAGTCTTTTCTCGCTAACTTCAGCTGTTTTCTCTCACTACATGCACTGTCTGGTACTTATTCTCTTCCCACTTTTCATCCTGATGAATAATATGTATATTTCATTCTTTCTTGAGATTATCAAATTATTTCATCAGGGACCAGTGTTAAGAGCCGTTTGCTTGCCTTGAACTTTGCCCCAGTTTAGGGTCAAGCAGGGATCAGTCTTGCTGTTCCCAGAAGTGCTGTGGGAGCAGGGTGTTTTGCTATGCAAATAATTTATCACCAGAGGGAAAGTTTAACTTAGACCCAAGGCTGAAGACCTTGAAAATCCTTGTAGGAAGGGTGATTGGCTTAAGTTGTTTTGCCTGTGTCAACATTGTGTTTGTTTTAAACTTTCAACTTGTTGTTTTGATCCTCATTTCACAGAGTATAAATAGGTGACACTAAACAAAGTCGTGGCTGCTTCGGTATTGACTGACAGCCCTCCGATTCTATTCTCTCTCTTTATTTCTCAATCCTCACTCCCTTCTTCAGGTACGGTTTGATTTTAGCTGGCTGGCTCCGGCAGACCAGGCTTATTTGTTCACTAAGAATTTCTCTGTCCAGGACATGGTCTCAAGGTTGTATGGGAGATTTCTTTCTTTCAACATCTCTAAGAAGGCACCTAGAGAAATGACTCAAGGGTGAGGAATGCCTTCTGCTTTTCCAGAGGACCTGAGTTCACCACTCAGCACCCACATCAAGTGGGTCACAGCCCAACCTATAATTACAGCTCTTAGGAGAACTGATACATTCCAAAGGCAGTCATACACGTGCAGCAATCTCTAACACAGACACACATACATACAAATAAAAATAAATTTTAAAAATCGCTTTGACTAAAGAGATATTGGTTGGAGGGAGAAATGAACAATTAACTATTAGCAAGTTTTGGATCTCATATATTTCTTTTTTATGATCATTGGGCAGGGGCAGCAGGTGATGGGTACATATTGGAGCTCTGAAGAGAGAAATGAGCAGTTGTAAGCATCAAAAAGAAAATAAATGAAAAGTAACAGGACTAAATGTTTCATTCCAATATTTTCCTAACGTAAGAAGAGATTGCTTTTTTACTTTTTATTATAAAAAAGGGGAAAAACAATTTTTTCTACAAATATGGTTTATGTAAATATTTCTTACACTTTAAGAAATGCAGGATTTTTTGATAAAAACAGCCACCAGAATTCTGAGGAGATTTGAATTAAACATTGCTACCATTGGCCATAAAGACAGGCTCTTATCACTGGATGAAGAGATGGCCACAAGATAACATAATAATTTGCTTTTTAAAGGAGTAGCCTAAATGAAATTCAGAAGTCTTTAAAAGCATCTCTGCAAAAGTATCTGTGAGCCTGGGGTTGAGGAAAACTGGTTCAGATGAACTCTTTCTGCAGCGAGAGTATGCACATCAGGATTTTTCAAACTGTTCTCCTGACACATTGAGTTGCTGTAGGCATTCTGCAAACAAGGAAATCTACTTTATCAAATAATGAAAATTTTAACTGCCTGAGGAAAGTATTCATCATCTTCATATGTTTTATATAGAAAAGTTAGAAAAATAAGTCCTGCTGCTTAAAGTGTTTGAAAAATCTCAGTCTTAAACAATCATTCGGGGCCTTTGAGCAAGACCTGTGCCCCCAAATATAGCAAGTAGTCTTTAGACTGGTGCCATTAAATAAGTTCAGCAAATGCTATTTTAAAGCTACACAGACTATTGGCATCAGGATTTTTAAAAGTAGGAGTTGAGAGATGGCTCAGCAGTTAAGAGCACTGGCTGTTCTTACAGAAGACCAGGGTTGAATTCCAGCACCCACATAGTGGCTAACAACAATCTGTAACTCTAGATCCCAAGGACCTGACACCCTCTTCTGTCCTCCAGGGACACTGCACGACATAAATACACTTATACACATGCAGACATAATCCTCATACACACAAAAATAAATAAATCAAAAAAGTACATGTATGTGTTTGCCTATGTGTAGTATATGCACAAGAGTACAGAGAAGCCCATGGAGGTCAGGGCATTGGATGCCCTGGGAGCTGGAGTTCCCTACCACTGAGCTACTGCTCCAGCTCTACTTTGGGAATTTTATTATGTTGGTTTGTGTGGTGAAAATCTAGAAGATACGCTATGTTGAGTGTGTGTGTGTGTGTGTGTGTGTGTGTGTGCATGTGTGTGTGTGAGTGTGTGTGTGTGTTTGGATAGAAATTATTATTTGTTTGTTTAGTAAAGGACACAAATCTGTTTGGCAGTTCTTTAATATTATACAATTTGGAAACCATTGCTAGAAATAATAAGAGTATAAATTTATACCTATTCTGTGGGTCGTCTTTCTTTGGCCACTGAGTACTGTGCACACATTCAACTTTCAGAATGCTCCCGGGGAAGAGGTGTTGGTATCATGACAACTTTAAAGATGAAGCTTAAAGATATCATGCTATGTACTGAAGAATTAAAGTAAATCTCCAGAATTATATTAATCTAAATTCAATATAGCATTGGATTCAGAGTCTAGCTCTTTTGCACATGTTCCTGATCTACTGGCCTGCCTGCAAGGTTTTATTGTTTTCGTTTGTTAGATAAGTATTAACATTTCATCTAGAATAATGCAAGTCTCTGTGTTTGGCCAATAGCCTAGAAATTCAGGACACTCAATTTTTGAAATGTCCACTTCTCTGAATTTTCACAGTACACATCCAACTGTCAATTTGTCAGATTACTTTCATTTTTGTTCTGTATTTCAATTTACAGTTTTCTGTCTCCTATCCTTACCTTTTAACTTTGTATTTCGAGCCTCTAGGACTTTACTGCTTTCAACTGAAATGGGTGGCATCTTTGTTTCACTCTCTGTGTTTCCAGCTTCCTGCGGCGCAGTAGGCAGGGGAAAAAGTGACGCACAGGTTAACTAGCAAGACACTGACTGTCTCTACATAGGAGAGTTGCTTGAAAGGGAAAAGGACAAAGTCATGGTATTTAAAAAGAAAAAAAATCATTTATGTAGTCTGAGTATTTCTTAACTTTTAAAAACGATTACAAATTCATAAGATACTGAGAAGACAGGGCATGGAGCTCTTCTGAACCTTTCATAAGCTTACACATCAAATAAATATAGTACAATATCAAGATTAAGGAATTGGCAGTGGAGCCATGTGTGGGTGCAGTTCTTTGACTTTTTAATCACATGTGTAGATGCTTGTAATCACCCCTGTTTTCAGGAATTGATGTGGTTGTGAATCATTGTATAATTGACTGTATAAGGATTCCAGCCTCTGATTTTTTAAGCTGTCTTAATAAGAAAACTGAATCCAGTGTACTACTGCTTTTAAAGACTAATTAGGCACGAGGAAGCCAGTAATGTGCAGAAAATGTCAAGTGAAATAATCCATGTAAACACTAGGTTTCCTTGTTCTCCACCAGAGGACCACAAAGGCACAAGAAGGAGAGAGACTCTAAAAATTTAAAAACTGATCAGCTTGGGAATGGCTTTCATATGCACTTTTCTAGAGAAACAAGGCACAAAACTCTTAGCAGAGATATATAAGCCCAGGCCATGGCACAAACAATTAGATGTCCTAGTGAGAAACCCTAGCCCAAGACTGTGACGCAGACCTTTACTTGGACTTGATTATGTGATCAAATTCAGCTCTAACCATCAGCTCATTGTAGCTCTCCAGTAGTCTAGATCTTACTGTGATTGCTTCTGCTATGATTGAATATACTTAGTGTCCCCTACAGGCTATTTATGGAGGAATTAGAAAGGACTATGACTGTTTAAGAGGTAAGGACTGTTAGGAGCTAATTTAAGTCATTGAGAGTGTGTCCTTGAAGATGACTGTGGGATTCTAATCCCTAATTCTCTTTCTGCTTATAGCATGTAAGAGAATTGCATACATATTTGTCCCCTGCCATTGATATTCAGTACCCTGGGTAGAAGTCTAAAGTAATGAGGTCATTCCTCTAGGACTGAAACCTTCAGAAAAGTGATCTAAATAAACCCTTCCTTTTAAATCAGTTAATTTCCTCAGGCATTCTGTTATAGTAGCACCATGCTAGCCAGCACACCCTTTTTTAGTGTAACATGCACAAACTTATCAGTTAAGTTTGTGTATTTGTCACAGTTTGAAATATATTTTCTAACTCATAAATGTAGATTTTTAAATAACAGCCTCACTACATTCATTCGTGGTTCAATTGTTACCAGTTCTATTTTATTAAGAGACTGACAGTGCTCACAAGAAATTACTAATTAGCAACTGTTCTTTTATTCTTTAAGTAAAAATATTTTGTCTCAGATTTTCTGATATGAATAATACACAGGCTTCTTTATTAATGCTAAAATATATGAGGTAAAATGAGAGTGTTTATAAACTTCTCTTTTATTTCTCGCCATTTAGTGAATCATGGTTGTAAATGAAACACAAGTAGAATACACAAAAGAAGCGTTATGAATTTCAAAGTCTATATATACTAAATTACCACAGCACACTAACAGATGAAAAAAAAACTCTTAAAACATATTTTGGAAGCCTTTGTTTTTCTCATAAGATATTTTTGTAGAAATTATGTTCAGGCCATGAGAATGCAAAACACATTAATTATAATTATAAAAACCAGGACAATGAAATATTGTAAAACTTTTCACTATAAGAAATTAAATGGTTCACTACCATTTTGCAACTTTCGAAAATATATTTTTCTCCAATATCGCTTCCTTATTTTATGGAAATAGAATTGTATCCCTAGTAACCAAAATACAGTCTCTACATTTCATCCCAGGTTATTCTTAAACATTACTTTATATTAAATTCTTAATCGTTTATAATATCAGGTTATGTATTGAAAACATGAACAGTTTTCAAGTTGTGGTTGCTATCGATGCTTTAAAATTTAGAATGTGCCATGATTGGCCATGCAGTACTGTTTCTCTTGATAATAAACTATTATGTTAATAAACTGATAAATGAAAGTGCTAACAACACATTATTTAGGCAAGAAATTAATATGTTGAGTTATTCATTTATATGTTGCAATAAACACAGTAAAATGAAAATAAGAAGTTTTATTAAAAGGAAATAATGTTTAACAAATGAAAGTTTATTGAAACAACAATTGTGTGGATAATCAATAAACATTCAAAACCAGAAAATGAGAGAGGGGAGGAATGAGAGAGAGAGAGAGACAGAGAGAGAGAGAGGGAGAGAGAGAGAGAGACTAGGTAAAGAAGTATGGTTCACATGTTTTTCAAATTACAAGTGAATATATAGGGTGCTCACCTAGAGCTGAAATTCAAATAAACATGATTTTCTTTTAGTGTATGATGATCCTATGTAATATTTGGCCTCTACTCATACTAAAAGTATCATCTGCTCTTCATAAATCCAAATTTAATTGGGTTTTAACTTTTACCTTCAAATCTTACTATTACTAAAACCAGGAAGCACCAGAGTTCAGTATTTTGGAAACTAATGTACACAGTGTTTTAGTCAAGGTCATGTTAACCTTCTGCTTTCTCTTGTCCATAAATACAACATAGCCAAATAGTCAAGGCAGAAAATTTGACTTTCTTTCTTTTTCAATTTGAATTAATCTCTTCCAGCATTCCACATCCTATAATGCCTATGAAATCACACATGTTCACAGATATAAATACACATATCTGCAGATGTTAACAAGCTATTTGCAATTTGAATCAAGTTATAAGGAAGCTGTATCTGTGATTATTATTGCCTCAGTTATTTATATCATATGGTTTATAAAAGGTTCTAATAAGTAATGAAATGTTAGATGGCTTATCTGATTCAAATATCCAAACTTTAAAAGAAGTTTATTCACTATGATGTATAAAGCTTTTTCCCAAGGGCACAGCTGGGCAATTTCATTCCATTGAACCCTCCTCCTACCTGGCAAAATATTTAGATACAGACATGCAGGCATAGAATCACAAATAGAGCAGGAAGAGTAGACAATAAATAAAGGATGAATTCTAGTTGCTGAAATCTATTTTTGTGATGTTTATCCCTATGAATCCAGTGCTTTGGGGGTATCATCTAAGGCAAATAGTTTATTCAGAACTGAGAACTGATGTTCAATAGGCCTTCTTTACAATGACTGTCTACCTCTGTGAACAGAAATATTTCAAATAGTCCATTCCACATTAGTATTAGTGAAGGGTCACCATCCCTTCCCAACATTTCTGACCTTGTGCCATAGAACTATTTTATCAGTTGTGTCAAAGGAAATAAGAGTCTGATAGAAGCTCACTGGTATCAATAGCCAGTATCTTAGAAGTCCATTCTAATGCATCTGAATAATTCTTATTGTCTCTTTCACTGCTGGTCCATTGGGGAAATGGTGACAGAGAAGTGAGTGAAGCCATAGACAGATTCCTTAGGTAAGCTGTCATTTAAAGATGCAAGAGCTAAACCTCCAAAGAACTCCTGATGTCCACATTCCTGCTACAGTAATTTCTGTTAGTTATGACTCAGTAAGGCCGAGACTTTGACCACACTGTTCCACAGACTTGCAAAAGTACATTCCTTGGGTATAACTGAAGTGGTTGTCTTAATCAAAAAGTGTCCATTGTTAGTAACATAGAAGACCACGGCCAGTATTTTCAGGGTTGCAATGGCATGCCCAAGCAGTCTCAGGTTTTGGTCAAGTATTACCATTGCCATCTATTTTTAGGCATCCCTTTCTATTAAAGCATCTGAGTTTCTTCACCTGACCTTGACAGATATAAATACAAGAGAAATGAGCTGTGAGTTGCTGCCAAATCATGTTTCAGAGGGTCGAGAGGCACACAGAATCAAACAAAAGCTGCTCAAACCCTTGCCAGTGGAGGTCCAGTGGACATGACTCACATGAAGATGCCAAAAGCAACGATGACAAGAACTCTCTTGCTCGTGCTTTGTTTAATGTATACATCTGTGGATCACTCATTCTTCCAAAAATATGAAATACCCCACGTTTGTGTGCATATCACCTTATGGTAGAATGAGATTTAGGCAATCTGCAGGGGTCTACTGAGACTAAGTCCTTTGCTCTAACAATGATTATTGGGAATTAGCTGTTCAGTATTATGTGTTTGCTCGAACAGAATTTCAGGTAAGGTTGATTTGAAGGTGAAACATGACGCTTCGTGTTTGGTAAGATGCATGAATTTAGTGTCTATTTTATGAGAATGATTAGTTAATTCCTTCTCTCCTTGTAATGATTAATTTTGATTGTCAACATGTTAGAATTTGAATCACCATGGCAACAACCCTTTGGGTCTGTCTGCGAGGGAGTTTACATACATTAATCGAGACCTACCCTAAATGTGGGTACCACTCCATGAGTGAGGTGTCAGAGACTGACTAAAAGAAGGTAAGCTGAGCACCAGCCTTCCCCCCTCCCTCTCTCTCTCTCCCTCTCCTGTATGTGCTGTATATGGATGGGATTTGACCAGTGGTTTCATGTTTTTCTGCCATGCCTTCCCTGCCATGAGCCACTGAACCTTCACAGTACAAAACAAAACGGAACTCTTTCTTAAGTTTCTTTAGTAATTTGTCATAGCTACCACAAATTGACTAACACAACTATAATTTTGACCCAAGAAGTTCATTAATTACCTATGACTCTGTAGTATAACTTCACTTTAGTGACTAAAGACAAGAAGCATTCCTCTGACTCAGTTTCTGTCCATTCAGGAATTCAAGGGTAGTTCAGTAGGTGGGTCTAACTTGAGTGTCTTATCAAGTAGTAGTCAAGATTTCAGGGATAGCTGAGCAATTGCCTGAAAATTTGGCTGGGCTAGCAGTCTGTTTGCCACACGACCAATGATTGGTAACTTAAGTTGCTTATTGCATGGGCATCTCCATGCAACTGCTCATTAGCTCATGATATAGAAGCTGGCTTCTCCAAAAGAGGAAGACAGCACAGCCAAAAGCTACATTGCCCTTTACAACCTAGCAGTGTAGGTGACACATCATTACTTCTGCTATATTTTATTGCTAACATAGATAAACCTTGGTTCAGTAGGAGGATCTTACATGATGAAACACTGTACTTCTTAGGGACTCTTACCACATGAGTGTCATCATACAGACTTGGCTTGCTAATTTGTTTTATGAGATCAAGTTTCCTTACATTGATAAGGCTGGTTTGAATTCACAATCCTCCAGCCTCAGTCTCCAGTGCTAGGATTATAATCATGAACAGCAGATTTCTCAAATATATTATGGAATGTGGAGACTTTAATAGTTTAACTTTCAATTTAACCTTAATATCAGCAGTTAAAATAACATTCTGAAGCTAGTCATTCTAACTGGCTCCTGTATATATACATAATGGAGACAAAGGCCGGACACAATAGAAGTCCCTGGACGTCCATGTCTATTATGGCACTACTCACAAAAGTCAAGTCACAGAGTCAACCGAGGTGCCTATTAACAGAAAATGAACAAAGACATTGTAGTATATACACAATGGAGTTTTAGTCAACTCTAAGGAAAACAAGATGAAACCATTTTCAGGAAAATGGAAAGAACCGAATCTCATTTTACTAAGTGAAATAAGCCAGACTCAGAAAGACAAATGTTGCGTATCATCTCTTATACAGAAGTTAGAGTTACAAAGTGGAGAAAGATAGGAAGTTAGAAGTGAGACTGTTTAGAAAGGGGACCAGTGATGAGAGAGACAAGGTGGGGCAATGGGAGGTAAGCATTGTTAAAGTGCAGGATATGCATGTCTGAATGTGTTGTAGTGAAATCCATTAACTTACATAATGAACATACTCTGATTTTGAAAAAGAAGACACGCATGCATATCCAAAAATTTTTTATGCTTCATATTGAATTTTTGTGTATTTCATACAGAACATGCCAACCATCTCTATAGCCCTTTCCTCCCATCTACACCCTCCCATAAGCCCACCCCACGGGCATTCATGCATTCTATCATCTGTGTCAAGGCCAATAGTGTCAAGCTAGTGTCGTCAGATGTCCCTCAGTGCAAGTTCATCCACTGGGTTCTATTCAACCCATCCAGAGTCCCTCCCCTTAAGAAGACCAGCTCTTCCTCACCCAGCAATACTCAACTGCCAATAATTCTTTGACTATGATTGGGGTCTGCTGCCCATTTCCAAAGTTCCATACTGGGTTTTTCTCAGCTTGAGTTTGCATGGGTCTTGTGCATGCTGACACAATTGCTGTAGGTTCATATTAGCAAGGTCCCAGGGGCCTGTAGGACTTTATTTCCATGTGGTCATGCATCCTTTCCCTAGTTTTTACACTCTTTTCTTCCCTCTTGCAAAACTGGTCTCTGAGCCCTGGGTGGGTGAAGTTTACTATATGAGTCCTGTCCAGGGACCCACACTCTGCAGATTTATTCTCCATGCTTTGGCCACTTGTGTCCTTTTCTGTTCTGGCCCTCTGTTGTATGAGGGAGCCTCATTGATGAGAACTGAGAAATGCAAACCAGCAGGCATTGTATATTTAAAAACACCTACTGATAAATTACACATACAGTATCTCTACATGTGTCCATGTGCAGAACTGAATGCTACATAACAAGAAACAGTGGCAGACAGGAGAAACCATCCTTTGAGGTGTTGACTGAGGTGGTCAAAGAGACTCCCCAAATTACACACGCTATTGCCACAGCCCTTGATTGCCTCCCAGAACTTGAAGGTAAGATCCTATTGCTGAAGACAGGACATACTTCACAAACAAGATTTGGAGCAATGGGGCTGGAAATGACCCTTGAAGGCTAGCTTTCATAGCTTTGAGAGCATTAGGCAAACTGCTAAGGGGGAACATCAATTGATTATCCAATCCCAGCTTTAAGGCCTAATAATCACATCAGTGACAAGCACAGCAAATGACACTGGTGCAGTAGGGGTGTTGTTATCTTGGGGGTAATCAACAGCCATCAAATTGGGCTTAAATCCCATTCAACTGGAGGGAACTCATGTACGGTACCGGAAACACAGCCAAATACACATGGCCAGAGATGTCATAGATTTTAGAGAAAAACCCAAAGCTGTCATATCCCTAGAAAATTTGCTTACAAACAAGTATCTTACCACTCATCAAAGCAGCCTCTTTTGCAATAGATAGAGACTATTACAGAGTACCACAACTGGTCACACACATAGATTGTCTGTGCACTGCCCAATCCTAAGTAGTACATCTACAGTGCAGCTTCTATACCTAAGGCTCACAGAACACAGCAGAACAAGGAGTAGAGAGAATACTAATACATACACATAAATTTAGCAGAAAGTAAAAAAAAAATGTTTTTAACAGTAACTTTAATAAAAGTGAAAAATCTCATCTGAACTGCAAAGAAAGGCAGATCAGTATGAGAATATATGATTTTTTTAAGTTTTTAAATTTTAATTTATGTGTATGAGTGTATTGCCTGCCTGGAGGTACGGGCATCCATGTCATGCATTGTGCATGGAGATCAGAGGAGGGCGTCAAATCCACTGGAAGTGGCATTACAGAGGTTGTTAGCTGCCATATGGGTCCTCTGCAAGAGCAGCCAGTGCTCTTACCAGCTGAGTTATTTCTTCAATCCCAAGAGATTACATAATTTATTAAGAGTCTTCTTTGTGACATAGTGTTGCTCTCTCTCGTGGTGGAGCGGCAGGCACCAGAAGGCACACCCCCTCACCAGGTCCTCTGTCTCCCAGCCAGCAGGAGGGACCTGCGATGGGGATATGGCACAAGTCTCGTGTCCCACTTCCCTTGGATTGCCCCAGTCCCCTCCCCGCGGTAGGAGAGGGCCATCACAGGGAAGCAAAGGGACATCTGGTACTGCGGCCTGCCTGTTCTCAGCCTCCTGGCCCGCTCCAGAAGACTCTCAGGCACAACCGGGGTCCACGTCTTGACCAAAGAAGCATGCAGCTAGCCAGCTCTTTTGATGATACAGCTTTAATGATGTGACTTCTTCAATGGTACTGCAGGGAGCCATTTACTGAACTTATCAGACATATTATAAAGGTTTAGAGTTACAGGTATTAGCATACAGCGGGAAGTTTCTACCAATCACTTTACTGGTCACTCTGATCATGCTTTTACTTTACATAGAGGCTAATACTGTCCACGTGCTGTTCACGAGGGAAGAGGTAATTTTCCTCCAATGGCACTTAAGTCCCTAGTTCACCTAATTACCATGGTATGTGTGGTATGTGCCTATCTCCTCTGGCTAGTCTTCGTTTTAGCTCCTCTCAGCGCTGTCTTGCCCAGGCCACAAGGTGCCAGCTGGTCAATTAGGATTTCTTAAGGCCCAACAACATAGGGAGTGGATCTTTGGATGTTTCTAAAAGTTTAGTCAAAAGTTATCAGGGCATACTCTTGATTTTCACTCTATGTGCTGCACCACATTCTTAGTTAATTTCTTTTAAAATATTTTATTTATTTATTTTTTCATGTGTATGAGTGTTTTACCTGCATGCAGTTAGGTGAACCTGGGTCATATAGTGCCTTTGGAGGTCAGAAGAGGGTGTCAGATCCCCTAGAACTGGAGTTACAGATGGTGGTTAGCCACCATGTGGGTGCTGAAATTCAAACCCAGGTCTTCTTCAAGAGATGGTTCTTAACTACTAAGCCATCTCTCTAGGCCCATAATTTCTTAATGTTATTGTCTTTGTCTATATAGACCAAAAATTCTGAAGAATATTGTCTTGGTTCTTTTACATTTGAAGCTATTTTGCTCAATGTATATATTCTTAGAGTCTTGGTATCCAGGGCATCAAGAAACCAAAAAAGCCTTTAACATATTTCTATCTGCAACTTCAGCTATTTACTCAGATTCACTTTTTACAAGTTGTGCTTTCCTAGAGTTGGGGTTAAACCTTGAAAATATGGCATTTGGAGGTCTGCTAAGTATTTGACCTGTAGGAAAATTTTACAATGTTTCTGTCAACTCCACCCTACAGAGAGACTTCTATTGGAATTTTGTTTTCTGCATTAGGAACCGGGCAGTGAGTAGAGGTACCACTGCTTTCCAGTACTTCCTAGAGTCCCATTATCTACGTAAGAAAAGCAGACTGAGGAATATACCTACACTTAGGTGCTGAGTACCATTCAGTTTTCTTTACCCCTTGATTCTGTCAAATGCCAAGGAGAATCACTCCCAAGCTAGCTAATAATCACTGCAAATAATCACTTACAATATCTCAGAAGGGATTATATGGCTAGAAAGATGGCTCGGCACTTAAGAGCACTAGCTGATCTTACAGAAGACCTAGGTTTGATTCTCAGCATCCATGTGGAAGGTAGCAACTGTCTGTAACTCAGGGTATCCAACGCCCCCTTCTGTCCTCTGTGGTTATTGCAGGACACAGGTGCACTTACATACATGAAGGCAGTACACTCATACACATAAAATAAAAACAATAATAAAATATTTTCAAAAGAAGGGGCTATACAAGCTTTGAGGAGAGGTTGAGACAATATCTCACTCTGTAGACCAGGTTGGCCTTAGACTTATGGTAGTCCTTCCCTCTCAGCTTCCTGAATCTTGGCTGTGCTTACTGCTATGACCACCAGGTCTGGTACTAGCCACTTCTAACTGGTACTGGAAAAGGAGATGATCATAATCTTGTGATTTTTCCCTCATGCTGTGACTTTTCTTCTACTGCATGTAAAAGCATTTTTGTGCCCCTTACTTATTTTACCAAAATTCAGCGCTGTAAGAGGAGTTTCTCTGTTATAATACTCATCCCATAGGACAAGTCCACCAAGTTTTTGGCTGTGGTACATAAACATCCTTCTTCCTGTAGTTTTCAGGAGCATGTTCCTGCATCCTCTCCACCAGCACTGATAATGTCTGTATTTCTGTTAACAATCCAACTGTGACCATTTAGATCTATGTTTTGATCATAAGCTTTCTTTATTAATTTAAATATGTATTATATTGATACTGGTGTAGGGGAAGAAAAGTATCTTTCCTTACCTTTCTTTAGGTTTAAATTTGAGGCACCTATCCATATATAGAGTTTATTATATATAATCTATATGTAATTTATTATATAAAATAAATTCTATATTTATATATAATTCATTAATATCATCTATAAATTACAGAGGAGTTCAATTATGGAAGAGCACACAAATTTATTTAAATATGAGTTTTGCTTGACATGATAACCTTCATAAACAGAGGCCCAATGAAATTCACTCCCTTGTGTATTTTTATACATGGGTTTGATGGAGAGTCGTAAATAGTTTTGAAGAATTATGATTGGAGTAAGGAGGCCTAGTCTAATAGTTGTAAACTGGGGGAAGTGAGCAAGGCCTGGTCCCTCAGGTTAAATGTTATTTCAAACAGTACACTGCAAACACCATCAATAATCCCCATTTGGGGGCATGAAATAGAAAGCAACTGCCACATATACTGCCTTGCTTTATTATCTGAGGCATTCATTGGAATATTATTAAACAGAAGTATATCCTTGTATCAGTCCTCAATCACTGAATATTTATATCTTATAATATCACTTGACAAAGCCTCTCCTTTTAACTACATAGGACAGAAAAAAGTTTCCTATAATTTTCATATGTAGCAGCAATATGTTATTTAAAATCATGATTTTTTTCAAATGTTTAGACATCATAGAGCAATGCAAGCTAAGAAATATTCTCATTTTCTGATACTCAGAAATGTACTGCTACATGTTATCTCATCTGGACACTGGAAAAAGAATTTGAGTAGTCTCAGAATTCAGTATCAAGTGTGTGTTTATTCACCTAAGAAAATTTAAAGGGATATCTGTCAAACTAGTAAGTCTTTGAATGCTAAGATCATTTGTTTTCATTTGATAATTCCATGTTTCATCTTTAGCTAAATTCAATGTTTCTCTTCTATAAAACAGTCAATTCAATCATACATCCTTATACAATCTAACTTCACAATTGTAATTTTTGTATCTGTAGATTATGTTGTATTTGCTTTTAGTTTTTAGCATGCTTGGTAGTACTGGCACATTGTGCACACACAGGTGTTTAAAATCTCCAAATTTACTTCCCAGCTCCTGTCACTAAGCCCCTATTGTTTAGTTCTTAATTTTATTTCATTTCTTGGTTGAATTTCATCCTCGAGTGACATTCTTCTTTTTTTTTTTCCAAAAAGGATTACTGGTGTCACTTTGGCTCCTTTGAACTAGAAGGAAATTTCATCTGATTATAAAATTCTTGAGATGTGCCTTTCTTCAGATCTTCATTGACATTGATCTACTGTCTGAAGGAATTTAGCCTCTTTGTGGAGGAGCCTGTGCTGAGAAAATGTTGGGCTGTTTAGGTGGATTTGTTTCTCTGCTTAATTGCTCATAGTTCAGCCTCGTAATTAAATGACTTCAGAATTGACTTCACTAGTTGTTTTTTTTTTTTTTTTTTCCCCTTAACTGAACAAGAGAGTTCCCCAGGATCTGTAAAGTCACACTGTAAATTCAGAAAGTATCTCTTCTGAGATATTTGAATGCCAGTCTTCAGCTCTACTCATCAGAGGTAACCTTTTCTAAGTGTTAGATGTCTTTCTTCCCTTGTCCAGTCAGTATAATCGCTACACAATATTGTTTATCACTCCACAGATCCGCCCCCACATCCCCATGATCTCATCAGGTCTACTGAAATATATCATTCACTGGTACAATGTTTGTTTTCTCTTGTTAATCTCTTAAGCTTGTTAAGTTTCCTTTTCCTTTCTTTTTAATTTTTTTAAAGTTTGTTTTCATTTTTTATGTTTGAGTGTGTTTTGCCTGCATGTTTGTAAGTGCACCACCTATGTGTAATGTCCCTGGAACTGGAGTTAAGAGAGTTGTTAGCTGCCAAGTGGGTGCTGGGAACTGTACCTGGGTCCTCTTTAAGAGGAGCCAGTGCTTTAAACTCTTGAGTCCACTCTCCAGCTCCCACCCTGACATCGTTTCTTCCAATGGGATATAATTTGCATTAATAAAGGGAGCCTTTATTGTATGAGATTTGGTCTTTTTTGTTTGTTTATGTGTATGAGTGTATTGCCTGCATGTAGGTAGGTGCATTTGTGACCTGCAAAGCCTGTGGGGTCAGGAGAGGGCGTAGGATCCCTTGGAACTGGAGATCGGGAAACAACTGTTAGCTGAGTGGTGGGTGCTGAGATTTGAATCCTGGTCCTTTGCAAGAGCAGCCAGTGGTCTTAACCGCTGGGTCATCTCTCTATCCCCTGGGTTTTTTGGCGGGGGAGAGGGAGTGGTTGTTGTTCTTTAAAGATCAGGTCTCGCTGCGTTGCCCAAGCTGTCCCTGAAGACCACTCAAGCAGTCCTGACTCAGTCGCTCTAGTAGCTGGGCCTGTGAGCATACACCACCGTCTCCCTTCATTTTTAAAAGATGTGAAGTGTTCCCAACAGGACACACTGAAAAATAAATAGAGTCATCCTAGACACTGAAAATCCTTCTAGGCTCCTTTGTAGACAATATCTCCTTACTGCAGGGCACTAGAAACTACTGGACTTCTGGCTCATATACCTAAAACCTCATATACCTAGAGTGCAAAGTCTATCTTAAATCTTGTCCATTGGCCTGTTGCAAATATATTGCCTTTATACTTGGTTTTATATTAGTGGTCTGTTTCTATTTAATGGTCAATGATATTTCATTGAATAATGTAACCTATTTGTGGATTCATGCTGGTTTGATTTTTATTTTTTTTTCTTAAACAGGCTTTCTCTGTCACTAAGGCTGGCTTCAAACATTTTTCCTTCCTGTGCCATCCTCCTGAGAATTCGGAATACAGGTGAGTGCTACCAGGCCCAGCTAAACAGAGTTTGATACTGTTCTCCTTTTGTGGGTTTATCACGTATTGTGTGCACTAAGAAATGTTTGTCTCCTTCAAGGTCAGAAATATATTTTCTTAGGTTGTCTTTTAGATATTTTTAAATCTTAGGCTTGGTACAAGGATCTATGAATTAATTTTGAAAA